>OV815275.1:54655295-56072795 GCA_929108145.2 Limnephilus rhombicus
GCTTCCGGGTGTCGCCGATATTGTTTACCAATTAACAAATAAACTAAAAGAACAAATAATTAACGAATTAACCAAACGAACGTTAAACTAAATGAACGAATTCTTTCCTAATTCAAAATATATTGTTAACCAATATTAATGCACATTTTCAAAAAAATCAACGAAATGAACAAATTCTTTTTGTACGAAAACTACGCTAATTAGCGCGTAGTCCGGCGACAGTTGCGCGGACACCATAACATATCTCTTCTGCATTTGAATATCTTTGGTGCGGACAGTAGATAGCACCTACTAACCTTTCAGAGTTTGATATAAATATTAATATTTTTGCTTTTAATGGTTGCAGATTGTTTGCGTGGATAAAATGAAAGTTCATTTTCAAAGCATTTTAACGTGCTATGTTAGATATGTGAGGTTCAACACAAGTCACAAAACATTAATTAGAATCATGTTTAAAAGCCTTATCCACATCAAACAGAAAACGTTTTGATTAACTTGTACATCACTTGAATTTTAAGATACAAGTGCGTTATTATGACATGGACGGTTCTAAAAAACTGAAGAAGAAGAAAACAATAATAATCCAAACGAAAATATGAAAGAGAACGAGACACAGAAAAACATAAAAAGATAATGGTCCCAACTGGGACTCGAACCAGAATCTCTCATCTAACCGGGACGACATTCTCTTGCCATATATGGCAGCTCACTCAGTCTTGCTACACACTTCTTGGGTTCATCATCAGGACTTGTAAGCAGTTTGATAACCAAGAAGCTATGCTAGCGTTATTCTATGGCATACTGAGAAGCAAGCTGGAGTACGCGAGCAATGTTTGGGCACCGTACCACCAGAAGTACATTGATATGTTAGAGCAAATCCAGAAGAAATTCCTCAGGTATGTTTATATGCGGAAGCATGGAACCTATCCAAGGTTCATGCACCATATTGACTTACTTGAGGAAACTGATTCTGTGAGTCTAGAAACTAGACGGAAAGCAAGTCTTGCTATTCTGTCTTTCAAAATTTGGAACAATTTCATCGATAGCCCATTTCTCTTGCGATGCTATGATTTATATTTACCAGACCACTACAGCCGAAGTCGACATCATGACTTATTTAAAGTACCGAACGGCAGAACAGACAGTGGTGCTGTTAAATGAAATTGCAAAAAGATTAGATGTAAGTGACTGTTCTTTATATGCCTTAAAAATATTATTGAAGAGTCACTTGCCTAAATGCTGATAGGGTAACTAAATTGTACTGCAATTGGAAGTATTCTGTTGTACAATAATAATAAAATAAAACAAAAACAAAAAATGGAAAAAAAAATAGTAAGATAATATTGTTAATTCTAAAATTTGAAATATGGCTTTGACTAATATGACGATTTGTCGGTAGGTGGCAATTGTAGAATTGGTAAAACGTGCACGACCCGCTTAGACGAGAGGTTATTTGTTCGAGTCCCTGTTGCAACCACTATCTTTTATCTTGTTCTCTTTCATATTTTCGTTTGGATTATAATTGTTATCTACTTCTTCAGTGATATACTACATTGATGGGGAAAATCTTCGAAAGTTATAAAAGTAGAGTTTTTCTTCTAAAAATTCTATAAAATAATTGACTTAAAACTCTAAAAAGTAGGAGAGACATTGCGGATATGACATACTTTTACAAAGTCTTGATCGGTCATATTCATTCCAGCTCTTTTGTTATCAATGAATATTGGAATCCTTATTAAGGAACTAGAGACAGGTCATTATATCAAAATTATATGCGATAACTAGCTGACCCGACAAAAGTTATTCTGCCATTATTTCTAGTGAATATTCTGGTTGTTACATTAAAAATAACGAAAATGTGGGTATGGGATCTATGATAGAAAGAGGAATAGAGCGCTGTAGACGATGACTGCCGATAAAAACAAAAACAAAAACCAACGAAAGTAAGAAAATGAAATAAAGAAAATCAATATTAATTTCGAAGAGCAATTGAGGGTACGATATTTTTTGTCAGTCCGTCTTTAGCCAACACAAATAAGCTCGATGGTTTGCCCTTGCGAAAACATGATGCCGAATGAAATACCAAAATGAAATATCGAAATATCAAACGCGACGCTTCTCGTGAATGTATTGCGCATGTGTGGATAAGAGTTCGATGAGGCGCCCGTAGCGCTATCTGTCATTCAACAACATAAATAAATAATTTCGTTCTGTTTGAAATACGAACGACCGACAGATTAATTTGTTCATACAAAAATACTTAAATGGCGATTAAAAAATGGGGGTAGGAGGGTTCAAATTTGAAGTTATATGTATTTTTGATGCAAAAAAAAAAGCAAAAAAAAAAAGTAAAAAAATATATATATATTCTGGATAGGGACACCCTAATCACCTAGTGGTATAAAATAAACTTCAAAACCTATTCTCAAACCAACCAAATATACATAAAAAAAATCATAATAATCAGTCAAATCTTTTCGGAGGATTGCGAACACAAACACCGTGACACGAGATTTTTATAAATAAGATATACGAGAAGTAACAAATAGTTTCATGTACTTTATTTTGTCCTTTTGGCAGCTAATTATTTGTTTGATATTTGGGAATTGGTAGGCACGTGTCGTCCATTGTGTGTACTGCCTGGATAAAGCTTTTTACGAAAATATGTTTACGATTATCTTACAGTACCTTTATAAATCTTCCTGTTAGCGTTCTTAATCTACTTCTCATTACTTTTTGAAGATATGTTTTGTCATTTAAAAAAAAGGCTTCATATCCGCAATTTTTTTTAATGAAAGATTATGCTATCCGACAACAAAAGACATCGTCTATATTCATAAATCAATATAATTTCACAAACGGCCGGGTTGCCGGCAGTGAAATTTATGAAAAGGAAAGTAGAGATGTTTTGATCATACGGATCGTATACGAATATCATTACAATAGTTTTGGAATCAATGTTGATACACCACTGAAACTTAAATTTCCAGTATTCTCTGTTTAGTTTCACCACAGCGTATAATTTACCAAAAGTATTATTGATTTATAATACCTACCTAGCCCTAAAGTAATACTAATAAAATTAAACAAAATAAACCAAATTAAACAAAACAGCTTCTCAGGTGTACAAGATTCTTTGTGACTAAAAAATAAAAATAAAGTACACAGGGGCGTAGCAACTTTTCTCATTGGGGGTTAAAATAACAAAGCCGCGCCGCAGCCGACAGATGGGGGGGCTACCATAAATTTAAGTAATCCCTTGTATTAGTCTAAATGGTGAAAACTAATTACCCACTCCGCCCTCCCGCCCTCCGCGCCCTTTCCCTTTTAGCGCCCCTGAAACTTCCACCTCCGCCCGCCGCTCATTATTAAAGCATGTCCGAATTACCAAAAGGGTTCGTTTCTGCCCACCGCCTCGGAGAGCCGGCCCCCTCGCCGACTGCCCTTTCTCCTCCGATTCCGGTTTCTGTTTTCCACAGTTTTATTTTATATTATCAGAGGTGGGAACGTGCCTTAAGGGCTTAGCCGCACTGGGAAATATGTTCTGTTTTTTTGCCAAGTCTCATATGGTAATTTTTATTTATTAACGCGGGGTTGCGAGTTCTGTCTGCAATAAAAGTTGAGAAAGAGCTTTAGCGGGTGAAACCATTTAGAAAGACGAAATGAGTAATATATGTATCTGAAGTTGATAAGACGCTAGTACCGTCCGCGTCTGCGTTAATATTCCCGGCGAGAACTTTGTTCCCGATTCGGTATACTTTTAATAAGTATTAGCATAAACCAAACATAATTCTTTGTAGAGAATCTCTGAAAGTATATGGAAACTTTTGTTGTTTGGATAAAAAATCTTTGGTATTTTTAACGGAATTCTGAAAAAAAAACTTTCTTTTCGACCTTTTCCGTTTCTGATTGCGTTTGAAGATTAACAGTAGGCAAAGTTTTAAAGTGAATATTGAACACCACTGTAGGAATTAGGGTGCGTTGGCGAGAGTGATTCTGTAAGTCTATATACGTATATTTATTTCACTTAAAAGCTTCTATTTATTCTGTCGGAAAACAGCTTATGGATATTGGCTAATTTCTTATAATTTACCTGCCCGGGGAGGCACGGAGGCAGCGACCAAAGGAATGATTTTATTCATCTTGCGGAAATAATCCGTTTTAGCTTAGAATTGGTGATATATATTGTAATTTGTAATGTAGCGTACTAGAATATGATTTAGTTATATGGTCTCGTTTCTGAGTGGTGCCGAAGGTGACCGAATTTAAATGTATAAATAACGGGGTCATTAGTTCTGCAGCTCGGCAGATCAAAACTTTCAGTCTTTTCAATAAGCATCCTACAGTACTGGAGATTGTATTGGATCTCAGTATTGGATCCAATACAATAGTATTGGATCAGTGTTGGATCTCAGTACTTACTAAATTACGAATGTCTCTGGATAGAACATAAGAGATATTACATATATTTTACACTAGCTTTTTCCCGCGGCTTCACTCGCATGGTATTAGGGGGGTTCCCAATCCGCCTCCTCCTCTTTCCCTCTCCCCACGTCACTCCCCCCATCCCACCTCCCACCCCCTCTCCTCTCCCGCAATCCACACATTCATTCCCGGTACATTCAGTTTTCAAACTGCTCGCCTGCAACCTGTTGCAATTTTTTTATACTAATTTCATAATGCCAGAGTCTGACAGTAGTTTTATACAAAATAACGAACTAAAAAAATAATTATCCAATTTGGTGCAGTTGTTCGTAAGTTATGCGCGTACATACATTTCGGAGAATCATTTTTAGAGATAGATATTAACTACGACGCCAACATCGTTTCCAAGGCAACAATTTGTTTTGCTTACTTCTGACTTTTGCAATAACTCGATTTTGTTAGGGACAGAAAACATATAATAATTAATTTCAACGTATTAAAGCTTAACATTATATACAGCCTAATAATGTTGCTTTCTATTAGTGAAAGAATTTTTAAAGTTAATTCAGTACTTTTTTGCGTGAAAGAGTAACATCCATACATCCATACATCTTTACATCCATACATCCGTGCAAACTTTCTAATATGCCTTTATAATATTAATGGGATTGTTGTAATTTTTTGTAGTTTTTGTAGTTGTTGTGAAGTAATCTGGTAAATTATTTTGAGCAAAATAATGGTTCAGAATGAATCAATGAATCAGCCTGTGAGGACAGTGCCGACTGCGGACCGGTCGCAGTCCTACTTTAAGCGGCGATGTAGCCGCCTCTTTTTGAATGAAATTGGAAAAACACTTTAAGCTCTGCTGAATATTAAGCAGGCGGAGAGTCGAGAGGCGAGTCAAGTACACTTTTACCGCCTCGTGCTCTCGCGCCGTCCGACTGATTCTATCTCCCACACATCCTTCCGAGACTCTAATTTACAAGTGCTTGCGCTTTTTACTACATCCCTAATGTCATTATCTACATGAACCCGAAGAAATTATTTCATTGTCTCCACACAGGAGGCCCCGAGGAAAAAATCCCTCACGGCCTAAATCATCTTTGGGGATGGTTTGTGGGGAGTCTTTTTAAGGAAAAGAAAGAGGGTAGGAAAATGCATGAGAAGTAGATAGGAGTCTGGGCGTCATCAGGTACTAATGTATGAATCGGTTCCATGCCAACTCAGAATGAAACCGACTCAGAACCACCTCAGAAAGGTCATTAAAAGCTATGAAAAAATAATTTTAAAATAGTCGGTAACCTTAACCTAAATTAACCTTATTTAACCGTTTTTTGAATATTTTTTTTCATCACTCTTAAAGTGAACCTGAGCTGGTTTCATTCTGAGTTGACCGGTCACCGTATAAATCTATTCCCCCACTGCTGTGCAAGGCAATGGGTCGAAAAAGTCTAGATGGAGAATTCAAAAGGTCTTCCCCAATCAGTCTCTCCCGATCCGGTCCGCCACGCAGTATGTGTACATAAGCATGCGCTGCCAAGACCTAGACAAACCACGAATCCCATGAACCTTGGGGTGACCCATGGCAGGGGTGTTGTTAATTCAATAAGTGGTTCCCGGGCAGCCGTACCCATACCCGCCTCCCAAATTGATACAAACGTTGTGGCTTAAGACCTTATATTGATTGATAGAATTGTGATGAAGTTAACAATTGTTTTTAATATAAATAATAATATTAATATTAAGTAGGTATTTTATAAAATATCTCACAAAAACAGTTATTCCCCAAAATGATAGCAATTCAAAATTTTATATGTAATAAAACTAGATTACTATTTATAAAACAATTACAATGAACCTTTCATCTCGAAAACGGATTGTAAAGATCTTGGTGTTTACCTTGATAGCAAACTTATATTTAATAAGCACATCGACTCAATCATTCGCAGGTCATATAAAATGCTTGGTTTTGTTCTTCGCATAAGTAAAGTGTTCAATAACCCGCGTATAGTAATGTTATATTTTGCATTAGTCAGAAGTACACTGGAATATACATAGATTACAAAGTACAAAGTATACATAGATTTCATAGAACATATTCAAAACAAATTTATAAAATATCTTACCTTCAAATTCAACAATAACTTTGAGTGCACATTTCAAACTTTACAACAAAGGCGAGCAATTGCTGATTTGACATTAATACACAAAATTTTAAATAATAATATTGACTGTACCGAACTTCTTTCCCTAGTTAATTTTTACATACTTTAAAGACGTACACGTCATACAGAACTATTCCACACGCTTAATTACAAGACAAATTCAGCATCTAATTCGCCAATCAATCGTGCTCTTCATATATTATTGGTCTAAATTCTAATATCGACATTTTCTCCGATTCACTTCCCAAATTCAAAAAGAGCATCATGTCAATAATATAATTTGTTCAATGCGCATACATACATACATAGATACACACATACTTACACACACATACACACACACCCTCCCACTACATACATCACCCGGTAATTACTTAATGCGCTTACCATAAAATTTATGGATAATTTATTAATAAGACACTACAATGAAACACATAATAGGTATCCACCATGTAATATACCTACTTATTAATTGTAATTTTTTTTAACCAAAGTATCTAATGTACTGTTTGTTTCTGTTAATAAATAAAATAATATTACTATTTATGTCATAAGGGAAAGATGATAAAGAAGTGTGGTCAACATTATATGGTATTATTGATTAAAAAAAAACGCAAAGCGTCGGAAATACACGGACGGAGTAACAACGGTCGTTCTATGGACGTAAAAGCTAAAGCTAAGTCGACTCAATGTGCGAATTTATTTAATAATTTTTTTGCAAAAGTTTTAAAAAATTTTGCACAAAAAATAAACAATGTATCTGCCATTAATACTCCTGAGGTCCACGATAGAAATTTAATAGATTCATATAAAAAGCTGTTTAAGAAACTCATCTAAGCACGTGTAAACTGCAATCGAAAAAATACGAGTGCAGTTTACACGCGGTAAAAGCGAAACTATACCAAAACAATCTCAACCAATACTTGAAAAGTGAGGTCATAATCAAAGTGACCAATGAGCGCCCACCTAATTTCCGTTTCATATGTCAACCATTAGGAACCTTTAAAAGTGACATTATAATCAAAGCGGCCAATGAGCGCAGTTGATGCGTCGCAGGTGCAGTCAGTAATCGTCATTTCCGTTTCATCCGAAGTCCAAATCACAAGGGTTTTAGAAGTTTCACTTGAAAAAATAATAAAAATATCGTGTGTTTTTACGTCCAGCTCCTTTGACGTCATACAATTTGTTAAAAGTCTTCCTAACCGTTGTTCCTAATCCAACTGATCAACTGTTGAGCCGAAATTTTGGCACAACACTTCTCAAATGCACAAATAATACGCTCATCCAAATGCAACTCTCCGATCAGCAGGCGAATCGAGCGTTAACAAAAAAATCACTTGGATGATCGGAGACACATCAAGATCGAAGACCACCATTCATAATTATTGCAATGTTGCAAGAAACAGCCTGGTTCGTGGTTTGTGACCAGATTTGGATAGCCAGGTTCCTTACCTTATTCTTCCCCATCATTTTCCCCTGCAACGTCTTTCAAAGCCTCACAACACACCCCAAACGGATATGTCGTAGTCCCGCAATTGGCCAATAAATCGTTTGCTTAACTGTCTTGTAATTATGAACGTATCTCTCACATTTGAATTTAATACAATATATCGTATAGGCAATAGAGACATGTGTGCTAGAAGTCTAGAAGCTATAGCTGGATACAATATGTTATTCCCCCCGAAGCAAGGAAGGCTGCGGGCAGCGGGCAGAGCAGCAGAGCAGAGCGTGTTGCCATACGGTACATATTACGTGGGTGCCGTGGCACTGCGGGCGCGCGGAACCGACGCGACGTTAGTGTTTTGAAAGCTGAATTTTAAGCCGATGGGGCAATTTCTGTTACTCATGCGGAGATCCCGAACATTCGCTTACACGGCAGCGCAGACCAGAAGGTGGACTACTTTTTATTAAGCCTTTAAATGTGATTAACTGCGATGCACTACCTTTTAAACAAGATCTTTATGGCACGGGCCGGAGCTTGTGTTTTCATTTACGAGTGTAATTTCACGGCGGTGCTGATTTCACATTTGCATTTTTATAATGTTATACACTATTATTAAATTATTAACGCGTCTAAATTCTTGACAAATCAGTTATAATTCTAATTTTAGTTAAGATTTAAGAACCGTTCTCATTTCAGACCATATTATCTTTTGATATTCTATGGACTTTACGTGAAATAAAGATATTTTATGTGACATACAATAATTTAATTTAAAATACTGTAACACATGTTTCCTAATACACTGTGTATATCAATAAAAATAAATAAAATCACAATTAAAATTATTTTCTATTTAAATACTGCATTGTTTGCAATAGGTATTTTATCGCTTTTCTGAATTCTTTCCAAAATCGATTCCAAGCACGCACTTGCCACAGCCTTGTGGTACACTGCTTCAAGCTACTAAATGAGAAAGTAAAAGGAACAAAATAAATAAATCATATTAAAAATAGAAATAAAACTGAAGATACAATAATGCAGTAAAGTGAGATAAAAAGAGATATATTATAAAAAAATTAAGAATTTAAATAATACACTCAATATGGTACATATATATTTTGTTTTATTTTTGTTTATTATTTTACTTACCCAAGCCCTAATCACAACCCTTATACGTGCAAATAAACATGTTTTAATTACATTTTTTAGTAATAATCTATTCCGTAATTTTCCTAATTCACATTTTTGTATTTATTTATTTATATCTATATATTACAGTTATCAAGGAAAGAAATTATTGATTTCGTAATTAATAATTGTTTCTTTAAAAAGTGTATTTCTTTTGTTTAAAAACATTCGAGGCAAACCTTTGAGAGATAATGAATCTAAATCAATATTTTTTTTAAATTTAAGAATTTATAGTTTTAGCTTCACAAATCCTTAAATTATAATATCCCTTGATTTTCACGGATATTATAATAATTTAAGGATTTGATTACGCGTTAATATGAAGTAAAATGAAAAAAGACAAAATAATGTATATTTTAAACAGTGTCAGGAACTCGTATAATCTTAAAATTAGCTCGCCCCCATTCAAAAATCCAGTGTTGAATGCCGATAGTAAAAATGGATATAGTTATTATATGGTTCTCAAGGCATGGAATATTTTTGGAGCGGCCGAACGTCGTTGAGCGAATTGGTTATAATTTAAGGGATCATGCATGTGTGCTTAATGTTGTGAAGACACTGTTGTTGATGTTGGTACCCAGCATTCATCTTTGTACCCTTTTCCGAATTTATAATTTCTATCCACAAAATACTTTTTTTTCGGTACCTACCTTACGCCGACTAATTAAATTCTTGTGTCATCTTTCACATATTATTGTGTGTGTTGAATACGTAGCCTGTATTCTATCATGTCGGAACAGGTAAGAACCATCGTGAGCTCGTGAGTTCAGCTGTGAATGTGATGAACCAACGGAATTAGACAAGCGAAGGAAGAAAAACTGGGTAAGTCGGCATTTCTTGACTATCCTCAGTCCTTCTGCTTTGCGGGTACCTCGTTAAACCTTTAACAGACACCGGGAGGTTATTTTTCCACATTAAACATAAAAACAGTAAATCTAACCAGAATCTCAGTACGTTTTGAAAAGAAACCATGTATAATACATTAGGGTACGTGTGTTAGTCAGTTAGATGTATTGTTCTCGAATGTTCATTATTCGCGGCGCACAATTGATCAGCATATTGTGCCTGCTGGGTTTAGTTGACTTTTGCCGGAGCTCCTGAATAAAGCGCTTAGACAAAGGCTTTCAACTCTTTACCGAAGCCACCGGGAATGCTTCCTTTCGTACGGCCGCGGCGGGTAGCAGCGACTATTAGTGCATCGCGGTACCTTTTTAATGATTTTCACCGAGAGACTCCATAATATACCACATATTTATCCAATGGAGCGTTTTTTTGCGACATTTTGACCAATGTGCAAACACCCTCGAACGTTCGCTGGTCAAAATGTGGCCATTAGAAGAGATATTTTAAAATATCTATTGGAATTATTTCAAAAGTTCCCGCCAGCTGTTTACTTCAATCAATCACGAAGATAACTGTATCTGCTCTTTTTAACAAGAATGCTCTCTTCTGAATAATTTAGAAGAATAATTTCTGAAGAATCTCTTCTAAATAATTTATTATTGAAATTTCGCTAATCGAAATAATTGCAATATTTTTTCTTACAATTCATTGATATCTGTGGTTATTAACTAGGCTATAGACAATACCGTCTGTCTACTGGCAAAGTCCATTAAGTCACGTTTTTTCATAAAATGACTTAAGTATGAGATCTTATGTAAAAAATCATCCTCTTTCGACTGACGTACTCCATTAGGTCGTATATTTAATCGTTTTAGATTTAAACGTGTTTTTAAATTCACCATAAGTAATAAATCCGACATTATTGTCAAGCAAAACACATCAAGTCAAACATTATACTCTAAATGTCAATAATACATCGATTTGGACCGTTAAAACACAAGAAAAATCCAATAAGTCAGCTTTAAAATAATCTTAAAGCTATTTTGAAGCATAACAGTCAATAATTTAACAGTAATCTTAACAAGCAAACACACAAAGTCATTATTGACTGGTAAAACCCACTAAGTCAGGCTCATTTTTTGTAAGTCTTTGATTAAAGGTTGCTGTTTTTACTATCAACTAATATTGTGTATTGATAAAGTACTTAAGGGTTCATTCTAAATTATAAATTAAAAAAAAAAACATTTTGGAGCTATTCATACACTTATAACCTTTCCAAAATTGCTAAATATTGAAATGCGATTATCCCAGGATTGTGTTTTAGTGACTGAGTGGACTGTGCCGACATACATAGAAATCATAATATTCGATATTCTCCAAATATATACTATGTACGCAAATTTAAGGTACAAACAGGTAGAATTGATGCATTTATAAATGCACTTACTTATATACTATTCTTTAAACTAGTAATATGCGGTCAAAGATAGGTGCATTCAATGGCTCTTTAACACCACAACAGCTTATATATCACCAAATTAAAATTCGGAGGTATGATTAATTTTTCAAAGAAAGAAGAATATAGGGAAATGTCCAAACCGAACGATTAAAAATTCCCGAGCGCTCAAGTTTGAAATCGATTATACAGGGAATAATTTAATGCGAAATTGTTTAAATGGTTATTATCCTTCTTCTTTCCACGAGCACCTGTCATCATTGACTTTTAATTGTAAAATGGTTGGAATAAACCAAAAATATTAGAGATTAATCATGTTTCGAAGCCGCGATATAAAGAGATAAAATGGGCTCCTAAATGTTTAGTGGCTCGAGGGGAATTTGTGGCATAATTTGGGCGGAAGCGTCAATCTCGTCCCACTACGTTATTATTATTATTACACGAGCTAAGTGATTACCCATCTCCGGAACACCTGGCTTTAATCCGCCGGGGAATTTCAATATTTAACTCAATAGCTGGTGATTGGCTCATTTCCCGGGAATGTTAATGATTTGTCCGCAGGGGGAAAATGATAATCTGCTTATTTTCATGGCTCCCCCCATCACCATCATGTGTGGATTTATTCCGCAAGGTTTCATCCAAATATATTTTATGTATCATATCATAACACCCCCCCATACACACAAGCCCTGCTTATTTATGGGGGTAACTCAAATAGATATATTATGTAATTAATTATTGTACAAAATTTATTGTAATTTATGTATCTTTTTGTGAATATAAAAAAAGAGTAATAATACCTACCCCGCGTTTCACATGTTATCTTTGGGAAAGGTTTACGAAAGGTATTTTAAAATAAATGCAGTTCTAGAAGCATCTATCAAATATTTGCAGTTGATGTATATCAATGACTGCAAGTTATTCATATACTAACAGTTGACAACTCGTGCCTGATATTGCCGAATTATTATTTAATGTTGTGCTTTCGAAAATACATATTACGAACTTTTATTTAACATGTTACGAACATAAGTTCTTCGATTAATGCAAGATTAATAAATAAAACAAATTTAAATTGGGCGTGGTAATTAGAATCATATACATAAGTCAACTCAAAGTAGTCTAAATAAGTTTGAAAATGGCATTGTAAGCCGACAGCAGTTGTCCCATTAAAAACATAAAAAAAAACTAAAACGCTTGCAGAACTTTATGATAACGTTATTAAATACGATTGAAATTAAATTCAGATAAAACTAAGTTAAAAATAATCTTCTCTGTCTCTTAAGTGCTAAATCTAGTTACAATGTACCTAATTTGTGTAGCTCCGAGGAATATTGGAATCCTACAGCAGAAATAGTTTTCATAGCTTTTCTACTAGGAGTATATGCAACCGTCCGCGTTGTCGCCTAATCATTATTAAGGCGATCCAATAGTCCAGGAAAAAATCGAAATCGGAATTCACGCCCCTTTAAGGGAGGAGTTTGAAAATACTTGAGAAAAAGCTTTTGGAAAGGTTGGAAAAGTTATTTGAGAAATTGTTTTTACAGGTTGATTTCGTAAAAACCTATAGAAAACATTTACTCCTTTTTTACGCATTATTGTAATAAAACGGAAATTTAAAATTGATTTCACGAAATCGAGTGACGCGGAGCCACACGTCTATTTCCCTCTCCAGCCGGGGCGTGACTGATACGAAATAGGTGTGGCGTGGTCAATAGTTCTTCGAAGGACAGCATAGGGTTCACTTTGAAAAACCAAATTTGTCGACTAGAATATTGTAAAATAAGTAGTAAGTAATTATATTTTTTTTTTGCGATTATTATAAAATAAACTGAATTTGCCACAGCATACAACAAAACCAAATCCGAAAAGGGGTTTATAAATAGGAGAGTTTAGACTTGAAAGTGTTTTTTATAGACATTATACTTTATTTTTTTATAGGCTTATTAAAAAACTTTTCAAAAAAATACCGATTTAAGTTTACGTTTTTAAGGGCCAAGGTATGTTCTATACGCAGTATTTAATTAAAGGATCTATAATGCTTCTAAAAACATATAATTTTGTATGATTTTGCATTATTATGACTCTGTCTTAAGAGGAATGTTGCTTTAAAATAATCCTTCACAACCATCAACAAAGTAATTCCTTGAAGCATTCTTATTTCCACGATTCCAAGTTAAAAATAACACGACAGAAAAATCAAAATAAATTATACAAATTATTTTAAAAGATAAAAAAAGTTTTCAAGCTTACTTGAAATCGGTAGATACCGATTGAAAATATAATTGAGATGTTTAGTGAAGTGATGTCCACATAGGAGCAGTGTTTATTTAGAATGGTATCGGTGGAGGGTGTGTTCACTGTTCATAATATCTCCGGATACGTTTTCCAATTCCGATCTTCTCCCACCTGGCGGGGGGGGGGGGGGGGGGGTGAGTGGGGAAGGGAGAAGCGTCCATACATTACTTCCCGACTTCGTTGGACATATCGCGGGGCACACTTCAGACTAGTTAATATCCCCCGGGATAAAACTTTGCGAAGCTCACATCTTGTGGTTTAAAACAAACCTCTACTTTTTGCATAATATCTACACTTAGCCAGCAGAGCGGTGCGGCGGCGGCAGTACCGTTTTTCTCTGCCATTTATTTTGCTGAAGACGAAAACACTTTTTAATTTGTGTGAAGAATTTCATGTAAGATTGTATTTGTAACGAGGAAAAAACATTCCCGGGTTATGAAAAACTTAAATATTAATAATTCCTACTACCACAATTTAATGTTATTTGCCCAATGAAGGAAGACTTTATTAGCGGAGGAATTGAATCAACTACGTCTGGGAGGAAAGTTGCCGCATCTGTCCACTCAGCTTCTAACTGATGGCCTCTTTCACACAAAAAAAACTTAAGACCACAGTGAGCTTTAGACCACACGACTGAAGTAAAACTTCTTTAACTCCATCCATGTGATTGAAAGATAGAAAGAAAATGTGCGCGCGCAGTGCTCTCTCTTTTGCTCCTACGGTGTGATACAGCCAATAGGCCTACACTGTGTCTTAGATAACGGTGACCCGGCAATTCGTCCTGCGACACTTCATCCGGCGACAGTTCATCCTGCGACAGTTCATCCGGCCGACAGTTCATCCTGCGACAGTTCATCCGGCCGACAGTTCATCCTGCCGACAGTTCATCCTGCCGACAGTTCATCCCGCCGACAATTCATCCGGCGACAATTCATCCTGCCTGATCATTTAGAAGATTTTTATTAAGTAAGTATGCAAAGAGGATATACGGCCGTACAACCAAAATCGATTTACTTATATCTGAAGGCATCTTGAGTGGAAATCCGCTGTAAAAATATTTTTACTACCAATAATTTCGACTCTCCGAAGAAGAATGCGTGAATAACAAAATACGAAATACTTATACTTATAGGTTATATTTATAGGTTAGGTTAGGTTAGGTTAGGTTGAATTGTCAGGAACCGTTCGCCTCGCTTTTCGTAACGCTCTCATCACGCATTCGCCAGCTTACTCAGCCTAAGTCAAGCGTGCGTAAAGAAGTTTTACTGCAAAAAACTTAAAAACCTGTCATCCCGGTGACAACATAAAAAAACCGAGATTTCATTGTTTAAACCTAAAAAGTAACTTCTCACCACTTTTGAAATTATTAGTATTTACGCCAATGCGTAAATTGCTTTCCGAAAATTATATATTTATTAATAACTGTACCTGGGCAGAATTTATGTTATGACTAGCATAATTTGTATTTGCATATTTCAATTGGTTTTAAAATAATAAAACATTTTTATTCACGCATGACATCACCACAATCTGTTGTAATATTTTGTAAGTACCACACATAATAAGTAGATAATATGTACAAGAGATACAAGCATTGTGTACATAAAGGCGAAAAACTTTATGATAACAATCTAACCATAAGTATATCATTTTCTTATTATAGAAGATCTGTGTGCATAGTATTAAGAGCAGGCAAAATATAATATATTTTTTATTTACTAACTAAGCAGCATTATATGTATAAGACTGATTACTGTGAACTATATATCAATAATTCCTTAAAATACTAGTAATAACTTATCTTTTCCAATAATTCTTTAACTTCTTCACCTTATTCTTGTAATCCATCTTGTTATTATTGTAATTCATATAACTACATAAACTCTCTCATTGTAGAAGAATTTGTGTGCATAGTATCAATTAGTGAAAAATTCAACCTATACAAATGAATGTATATCCGCAAACTGTAAACTTCACCCGCCATAACACAGGGTCATTCCTAGAATGGAGGGTGAAATATCACATAAAACTATTTGTACATACATTAATTCACGTATTAAATAAATAAATAAAATAAATAAACGTTAAAATGTATAAAGTGTAAAATTTACTCATGACAGATATTATTTTTATTTAAAATCATCAATTTTTAAAGGACGTTAAGAGTTTATCCATTCTCAATACAACTGTGAAACCAATTAAAAATTTCTTCACTATACTTAATATATATATTATCCGCCTTACTAATAAAAAAAACACTTCCAAACCGTTAATCTGTGTTTTAGTTACATTATAAATAAATAATCTACAAGCTCTCTTTCGATTTCTAGCAACGTCGGTTTTTGGCGGACTGCAAAAGTGAGGTTATTTCTGGCATATTGTATTCAATAAATAATAAACTATTATGGTGTGAATTTAATGAGAATTCCATATTCCAAAAATAATGCTTTTATTAACAAAAATGCCTTACGCGTGGTAGCGTGTAGATAAAAATAAATTGAAGACATCGGTGATAAAATTACACAAATAATGAATCTAAAATGTTGACAGTTTTCTTGCAGATTCCCTAAATAAAAGAAATGCATTTTCTAAAAGTCGCACTTTCTTCAATTTTTCGACGTCTGGAGTAAAAACATATTTTTTCATGTTTGAAATTAAAAAATTTCAATAGAATATTTGAAATACAAAATTCTAAAAGATAATTTAATCCAGTTTCTAAAGTGATATTTCTGTTAACGACGTCATAAAAATAAAGAAATATATCGTTCGTATTATAATATCTAATCTGAAATTTGTAAACGAGTAATTCGTACAACAAATCAACTACCGCTGTATAAACAAAATGGGTAACTTTTTAGTGCTGTAAAATATCTGTTTAGACAATTTTAGTTTTTACACATTTTGTTTATCAGATGTTTAAAATGTACATTACGTTGTAAGGCTGTGAATTTAACAATACAACGGCATAATACGCATTTTATCATATTATAAAATTAATACAAGAGATAACACATACTTACATTTTATGAATTTAGTATTTAGTTGGGATATGAATTATTATGTTGGCAATAAATTATATCCTTTGTTTTTTTCAATGTTTCTGGCTTTCACCCTTCGAGGGCGTTCTAGGCCATAATTTCAAACTACAGAGAGATTAAAGTGAATATGTGGGTAGGTACCAATATTAATTTCTACTTCAATGGTCAAATTTCATAATTTTAATATGAAAATTGGAGTCGAGCTTTGACTTGTTGAACCGATGGGAGGCAATTTTAGAAGCTCAACACAGTGGCACTTCAACACACATTTGAAAAGTGATATAAAGTCATTAAGTGTTGAACAAAAATACCCCATAACCTTACCTAGCGCAACCTATTTAACTTAGTCGTTTTAACGCCATTTTTCATGACTTTATATCATATATTAGGTGTTTTGTAGTGTCAGTGTTGTGTTTAGTTTTCCAGTCACCGATAGAAGATAATATGATATTTGTTTAGAGAGGAAGAAAAAGGTGTGATCTTTTATACCACAGAAAGTACAATTTGTGAAGTCAAGCAAATGAATTTCAAAAAGATGAGAAGGAATGGAGCAATGTCCAAGCCTCATTCGAATAAGTGAGGAAATTCATTTTAGGAAAAACAAGGAATTTGTTGAAACCATGGTCTTGATAGGATAGCCCTTTGTATTGAAACATAGAAGAATGTGACAATACTCTGCCCAAACATTGAGGGATTTTTCTCATTGAGGGTGGAAAAAATGTCGGACAGGGGGACGTGGTTTACGAGGGTAACGATGGGGTTGGGCGCTACTTGTTTTGCGAAGGAATCCGTAATTACTTTACCCACTATGACAACATGTCCATTAATTCAAATTAAAGTCAGAAGACGCTTAAGAAGTGCTTTTAGACATTATCGTTAGTATTAGATTTACGCTTTACGGTAACGATATGAGACCTTGGCTGTTGATAAACAATTTTTCATTTCAATCAAAGAAGAATCGCAGAGATATTTCAACTAAGTTAGGTACGGAAGGTGGTGCAATGTTCAAGAATTTGTTTATCCACAATGAGACGCTCGAATGTATGATGAACTGAAGGAAGATCGGAATCTTCGAATCATGTAGACCAGGGGATAGGAGTGTTTATAGATACTTAACTGTAGAACTAGTACCACCTGAATCTTTTTTAACTCCATTGCTTTTTGGCATTGAATTCAGCGTTTTTTTTTTGTACGAGGCTGTTCACACTTGCCGCCTCGTCTGTCGGTGTCCAATTTTAAATGGAAGCGGGAACGGGCTTTGACTTAGAACATTCCTCTCCAGAAAGTCGAAGGGAAATTTTAAGTTTTTTTTAAAGATTTAATTTACTAACTGTAGTTATGATTTATGGGCACTGTTTTGACAACATAATAATCATCCTCGACAGATAACATATTTAATTATAAATCAGCACAATGCAGCAATTACTAACAAATATTTTATACGAACGCACCCTTGCATGTTGACCACCAATGTTACTGATTCCTACCTAAAACCTTTGACATAAATCTAATAATGTCACTAATTTTGTGGATTGACAGACTTTAAACGAGTGAGAACTGTATGGGATCATTTATCTTATTTGAATAGCTTCAGTTTAATTTAACCACTTTTGGTTAGCTACGAGTTTTGGGATGTGTTCGTTAAATAGCGATTATTTGAAAACTGACTAAAAGCTGAATATATTGAGAGCATTAAATTGGTGCATAGTGGAAAATAGAAGGTGGCACTTCTTGTTGAAGCTTAATGTAAATAACATTGTTTTGTGCAACCCATGTTCTCCAAATCCTAATTTATCTCTAACAGTTACTGACGGTCCTTAGCTGTCTGGCTATCTCTACTGCGTGTCCTTTGTCTTTCTCATCCAGACGGTACCCTAGTCACTTATGGCGGTATACAACCGTAATAATTTTTATTTGCTCAAAACTCACATTTTAATAATTTCCGGCGAATTCGTCACTATAATAACCTTTTTATTCCAACAGAACACTGGGGATGTAGGTTCTTTGTATTTAAGTTTAATAAAAACAATACCTTACCATTAATATATTTTACGTAGGTACAACGTTTTTAAAACTTTATAACCCGTTTTTCAATTATTAAATTTTATTTTTCAAGATGATGAATTAATAACTTCGGGAGTGCCACATGGAGACTCATTTTAAATATTTGTAACACATTCTTCAGAATTAATGAACGCGGCGGAAAGGTCGAACCTCCATGTCTGCTAGGGTGAATTCGACCGAACGTCCGTCCAATGCGCCGTACCGCGGGCGCACATTTGTTTACACGATTTCTTCACTTACGTCGTTAAGATTCCCACATTATTTGTCTTCTTCTTATTTTCTTTGATAGGGCAAATTCGACAGTAGGTCCGTCCAATATACGGGTTATATATATAAATTTGTATACACGGCTTCTTCACTTACGTCGTTAAGATTCTGAATATATTTTAGGGTATATTGTCGTCTTATGGCAACCCTACACATTATGCTCAGTGTTATTGTAAATGAATTAGAAGGTACCGACCTACTCAGTGTTGTACTCGAGTTGGTATCGGGACTACGTAGACGCACATACTCGTAGTTTATCAGAATATAATATTCATATTGAATGGTGTTTATTATTCGGTGGTCTAGTGCGGTGAACGGCGAGCTCGGTTACAAGGGCTAAAAGCCAAAATGCTCTTTTTGCAGATTTGAATATCTTTGAGGAATCAAGGAGCGCGGTGAATGAGAGATTCCACTTAGCATACATCCACAGAGCCATCACTGCCTACTCATGGTACCTATCCTGCTGGGTATCTGGAACCCGGACTCCGGCCCGCACTGCCTAGGTCTATTATTTATGAAACCTACCCTGGCTGGTGGGTATACCGCATCCGAAAAACCAACCCAGAGAGATAGCTATTATAATAACCTAACTAGTACTTCACTTTAAACTTTATTTTATTATTTATACGCCATCTGCAATTTAAAAACTTTCTCTTTTCTTGTAATACATTATTTTCGCTTAAATTAAACTTTATGTCTTCCATTTATATGTTTATTTCTTCAAGTTTGTCTTTTTTTAATATAAAAAATTTATCTCTGTATCATACACTAATCACGAAAAACCCCATCAGGCCACTGAAAATTAAAAAAATAATAATAGATTCAAAAAAAATGTTCAAAAACCACTGGAGTGATTATGGTCGAAAAATGAACCAATTTTATTTTTCCGCGATTGATGGCGGTCCAAAATTGGACCACATTTTCCCACCATTCGTAAATAATTATTTAAAACATTTCCTTGGCCAGCCATTTATTTCAAAACGAAACGTTTCTTATACTTATCTTATTAATACTTATCTTTAGCCTTACGACCATATATATCGCAAATCCGTAGATTATTTTAGAATGATGGTTAAAAATAAATATTTTAAATATTATTTTCCAGCCAAATTTTTGATCATCTGTTTACGGTTAAAATTAAGTCATTTTTAAATAGATATGCAACTTTCATTATCAAGTATACCACAGACAACATATAGAAATCTAAAATATTCTATGTTGACTCGAATACGTACCTCTCACGACAATTTCAGAGTAAAAATACCCAGGATATGCGCGGTTTTAAACTTTACAATTTTTTCATATTTTTTTTATAAATCCAACAAATATGAGATAAACAGTAAAATACAGGTTAATTCATTGGCTATATAGCAATATAATAAGTTTTTATGTCTCTTGTATGATTTTTTTAAGGGAGGCGAAAAATTTTAAAAATGATCTTCTGGGAAATCTCGAGCAATCGAGGCAAATTTATTTATTTCACGTGATCGCTCCAGCGGCTCAAACTTACAATTATTATTATATTTATATAATTGTATACCTACATATTTAGACTACCGTATTAAGGGCATGTGCCTGGTGTGGTAGTCGCAAAACCTGTAAAAAACTGTACCTATACCTAAGTTATTTTATGATTATTCTATAATGACATCCTTCGAATTTGAGGGGCAAGCCTCTCGACTAGCGATCGGGAGATCGCGGGTTCAAATTCCGGCGTGCACAGATAAATTTAATTTGATTGACTATCTGGTTCCCGGCATGCGTTGCTATGCCATTTAATAAAGATTTTTTTTCTCCCTGTGTCCTTTCCCATTCGTCCCGTTCCCGTTCCCCTTCCCCCTCCCCCTTTCCTCTCCCGCATCCCTTTCCCTTTTCGCGTTCCCACTCCGCCTCCTCCTTATTCCCTCTCCCCGTTCCCCTCCCCCCCTTCCCGCGAACCCCCTACCCGAGTTACCCTCTCTCCTCTCCCCTCCCCCCCCTCCCGCATTCTATAAATTCAGTCTCGCTACATTAAGTTTTCAAACAGCTCGCGTGCCACTTATTGCAATTTTTTAAACAAATTTCATAATGCCAGAGCTCACCACTAGTTTTATACAAACCTTGTCCTAACAATAACGAACCCAAAAAAAAATAGAATTATCCAATTTGGTGCAGTCGTTCGGAAGTTATGCGCGTACATACAATTCGGCGATTCATTTTTATTTATTTAGAAGATTTGTGTTTCCACAATTTAACCATTTAAATCCACTCGGACCCATAAGCTTGTTTTCATGTCATTGTAACATTACTAGACATACGTATGACATCTGAGGCACACCTGAGTTATTAAAATAATATACGGTATATTTGCTGTACGTTCCAGAGTGAATGATACTCTCAGAATCGCCGTGGTGTAAGACTACCATATAGAAAGGTTGCTTGCAATGGCTATAGCTGTGTTTGGTGACTAGATCTGAATAGTTAGGTACTTCACCACCTTCCTCTTCACCATCTACTTCCCCTCCCACTTACCTTTAGCTTCACAGCGTACCCCAATTGGAGGCGCCATTGGATCACTGGCTCCAGACGGGAGCAGTTGAAACTATTGCCGTGTATTGGCATGAAAATTTTTTGAAGTGAAAGCTTCTTTAGCACTGTTGTGATTTGAAACTTGATGCAACGAAAAATAGGGACACTAAAAATAGACAAACACATATGTCTATTGGATTTAGCTTGCCAGAGAATGAGATAGTATAATCAGTATCCTCTTTGTGGGGTGCCTTGTAGCCTATCGGTCTCCTCTTTGCGCGGTGATTCGTAACCTCCCCACTCTTATCAACTTTAGTTTTCTGAAGGTTTCACTTCTACCGCGTGTGAATTGCACACTCTGTTTTTTTTAATACGTGTAGGTGTATGATGACGTCAACGGCAAATAACACAAGTACGAAGTTGCACACTAATCATCTGGAGGAGTTTTGTGATTGCATTCCGAGGGCATACGTTCCCGCCCTGGACCCGCCCTGCCCGGATGCCCATCTCCGGATGCCCATCTCCGGATTCCCGTCTCCGGATCGCCCTACCTGCGAAGGGGGATGAAGTTACCTACCTATTTGCCTACACAACACGCCCGCACAGCAGATACGTACATATACGCGAGGTTACTTCTCCAGACTGTGTACTGCTGCGGTCAGCCCCGTATAAATCACCTTAATGCCTTGTATTCGGGATTATAAAATATAATTAATAACTCTAATTTTAATTTATGTTGCCCCCAAATCCGTTGTTGATACCATCTCTAGAAGGTTCTGTTTGCAAAATGGCCGCGCGATATAATCAGGGAAAATTGAATCAGAAGGAGATAAGCCAAGGCCTGGGGCTAAATAATATTAGAATATGTTTTTGCATTTAAGCTCAAGCTGCTCCGCACAAAGAAGCGAACATATCTAATGTGAATAATATATTAGTCTAATGTATTAGTAATCTGTATGTAAGTATTAGTTATCTGTAAGTATATATCAGTAATATCTTACATATAAAAATCTCGTGTCACGGTGTTTGTCGTCGCACTCCTCCGAAACGGCTTGACCGATTTTTTATGAAATTTTTTGTGTATGTTTGGTAGGTATAAGAATAGGTTTTGAAGTATATTTCACACAGCCGTGTGATTAGGGTGTCCCTATCCAAAAAATAAAATATTTGGTTGTAGTATTTTTTTTATTTGGCGTCAAAAAATACCTACAATCCCAAGTTTAAACCCTCCCATTTTTAATCGCGATTTTAACCGTCTTTCGTATTTCAAACAGAACGAAATTATTTATATTGTTGAATGACAGATGGCGCTACTTCACTAGTCAGAATAACAGCTACATGTCAAGAGTCAGAATAATGGAAGAGCATGTATGAGACGTTGTATGAATGTGAATGAGGCAAAGAATGTGTTCCAAGATCGAGTTGTTTGGCGGTCCGTCCTCTCAGCCTACTACTACTAGTTAGTTAGTTAGTTAGATAATCTGAATGCATCCATTGAAGTGAAAACTTCTTTAGCACCGTTGTGATTTAAAACTCGATGAAACGAAACATTGCGACACTAAAAATAGTCAAACACATACATCAAAATGATTTAGCATGCGAGAGAACGAGATAGACTAATCGGTCTCCTCTTTGTGCGGTGCTTCATAGCCTATCGGTCTCGTATTTGAGTGGTAAGTACGCAAGAGTGAGGAGGCTAAGAAACACCGCACAAATAAGAGACCGATAGGCTACGAAGCACCAAGAAGGTTTCATTTCTACCGCGTGTGAACTGCACTTTTTTTTTAGTAATCTGTATGCATCTATTAGTAATTTGTACGTATCTATGCTGGGAAGAATCAATTTTCGTATGGATATATGGATTCCTTAATTTCAAAGATTACTAGCAAAATTAACTTATATGTACATTTGTAAGTGTGGAGGTTTGATGTGGGCGGTGGGCGGTGGGCGCGATCCCAGTGGTCCATCAGTCATAGGGAAAGGCACGCTTGTCTGTGTGTGTGTAAATCTGTACGTAGGTACATACATGTACTTATACCGGGCTAACACCCGCCCGGCCGCCTTCTTCCCGCGGCTCAGAATACTAATTGACGGAAACGGCTGAGCAGTAGCTGATGGTAATTAGTTGGCTGTTTTATTGATTACAATCGCGTTTGATATCTACGAATAGATGGGTGTAATGCGATAACCTAAAATGTCGGCCCGAAGCCAAATTCGCTAGGCCTTCCGCGAACAGGCTCGGTGGCTGCTTCTGTGCTCCCGGGAACCGTCATTCAAATATTCAGATATTCTTAAACCGCCGCTACCCAAATTTCTACAGATTTCTTATATATCTTCCTTAAACATTTGAATTTTTTAAGTTCTTAAGAAATATACGTTATTAACGCCGAAACGCAAATTATATGAAATTCTCTTGATAGAAAAAATCACAAAGCATGTTCCGAAAATTATTATAAACGCGTTTGTTTCCGTTATTTTAGAAGTTATATGTGTGAAAAAATTTACAGTGTTTCTTTAAATGCTGTTTTAGACAGCCGCCTAGAAATTTTCGCTTTATTTTAAACGAGTCGTGTTTTATCAAAAAGCATAACTATACTGTTTACTGAAGAAATTCAAATAATTCTTGAATAGTGAGCTTTTACGTTGTCTCTTGAACATCTTTTTGCTGTCTGTTGTAGTCAACAATTTTTGAATTGAAACTTCTAGAGTCCTGCTATGAATTGGATTTCGGATGAAACGGAAATGACGATTAATGTACCTGGGACGCATCAAATGTGCTCATTGACCGCTTTGATAATTATGTCACTTTTAAAGGCTTAATTGGTTGAGATATGAAACAGAAATTACGCTGGTCTGCGCTCATTGGTCGCTTTGATTATGACCTTACTTTTCAAGTATTGGTTGAGATTTGTGGTAAAGTTTCGCTTTTACCGCGTGTAAACTGCACTCGAATTTTTTTGTCATGCGACATGTTTCTGATTAAAACACCATCCCTAAGGATATTGAGTTTTAAATTGACTAGTAAACTATATTAATTGAGATATTTACACGACGATAAAACAGGTGCATTGTAAATGATACATATTTTTAAGCAAATATATTATTTAAAGATTTAATAAAAAGTAATATTTGTACAGTAAGAAAAGAAGTATTCCTAAAAATAGTGTCAAATCTTTAAGTCATGTTGCAGCCATTAGTTTTCTTGTGCAAGACAAATATGTATTGAAAACTATGTAACAATCTTTTTTATATTTCATATTAACGTTTTCCGTTCATGGTGGAATCCACAATCATACTTATTTTCCATAGAAATTATTTGGCCGATGGATATATTATTAGTTTCACTATTTAAAAATAGACGCAAAATGATTTTCAATAAAACGCTTTTAATCATTTTGCTTAATTTCTTCAAAGATGGTTTCTTATATTATTTAAAAATACATCATTGAAGGGTGAAAGCTAAGCAATGGTTTTTGGAAGTGAAAACTTCTTTAGCACCGTTGTGATTTGAAACTCGATGGAATGGAAGCGAACGCCACTAAAAAGAGACAAACATCCACAGGATTTAACCTACGAGAGAATGAGATAGCAATAAAATATTTATTTATTTCACTCGGGTACTCGGTTCCAATATAATACGATAAATCCATGGCCCCACGCAAGTCTCCTTTGGTCTAGCGGCATAAAGTGCCTGACGAACCTTAGCGGTCAGGCATTCAGCGAATCAAGCATCAAATTCTATGAAATCCAAAAAAAAAAAAATTTGTAAAATCAATATCCAATCTTCAAACTATTCCAAAATGAACAGGCAAAGAAAGCGACATCTAGCGACTCCGAAGAAGACAACACAAATACTAATAAGATGACCAAATAAAGAAGAAAAGGTGCACTGGAATTCGACGATTAAAATATGGAAAAAAATCATCCTTTACACTGATAAAAAGTGCTTCGTAGTCTCCTCACTCTTGTCTACTTTAGTTTTCTGAAGGTATCACTTCTAGCGCGTGTTAATTGCTCACTCGGATTTTTTAAAATTATCCCTCAAGATAATTTGTTCGCTTTGGGAAAAGCTCATATTACAAGTCTCATGGAAATCGCTGTATCTCCTTTATTGTCATAGTGAGAAATCTAAACCGTTCTAGAAAAAGAAAACGGAAGAAAAAATACAAACGGTCCTAGAAAGAGAAACTACCAAAAAGGACAATATTCTCATTAAATACAAGTGCGTTTTTTCTCTTTTTTAGTACCAGTAATTTTAGTTTTAAAAAAAGTATGGTGACATTATATTTGCATAAAAATTATATTTGCATTCAAAATTTTAATACTTCTAAAAATTTTATGTTTATTTTGAATTATTTTGATTAATTCATAAATTTACCTTTTTTAGTTTTTATTGTAAACAGGAAACTTTCTGACCTTCTAGTAGAATACGCACGAGACATTGTGAGTTTAAGCTAGCTGGCATGTTGTTCGATGTCGGGTAAGTGTTACAATAAAAAGTCTAAATTATGCATGTTTAAATTTACTTCTATAATCGAATATTTGGTTATCATTGCTGGCTGTGTAGTAAGAACTACTTAAATCTCAGTTTGTGAAAGAAAGGTCGCCGCAGGCCAGTCCTCCCAGGGACAAATAATGTAATTAACCTGTCAGTGAGTTGATGGATGGGCCCGCCTAGGTAAATATCTGCCAATACAAGACACGTCTCGGCATCCATTAGTTCCCACCTACAATACCTACAATATGATACAAAGACAAGGAATGCATAATCAACTGATCTCCAAGTAATTAATCCTAATGCATATAATTCAGTTAGGTTGGTACTCCCGCAACTAAACCAATAAGTCTTAGCAGGTTGATTGATTGATGGATTGGTAGAACAAGAAATGGAGAATCAAGCCGAGGCATGACAGGAATGACATGGAATATCAATCATTGATTTAATTACTTCAATCTCGATGTAAGTTTTGCTATTAATCACATAGTAATAATTTCATTGGTATGAACATCCAAAAAAGTTACAAAAACACCTTGTGATTCCTCCCTACTCACCTAAAATTCTTAAAAACTTTAAATAAAATAACATAACCACTCGACTGACAGCGCAATTTTTTACTTTTTTTGGTGACCATTTTGAATATTTTCCGCCGACATAAAAAAAATCATAACTCCTAATTTTAATAAGGAAAAAAATAAAAAAAATAATGCATCTAGGGAAAATTGGCCTAAAACTGGTAGCAAAGCAATCCGAGGTATTTTAAATGGTGCCATATTGTGGCAAAAAGGGCTCCAGAGAAAAGGGAAAACTAACCAAACATTCGCAGAATACGGCTTTGGCACTACTGGTCTTAAAAACTTTGTTATTTTGATTTTTTTAAATACTGATCAGTGATTCAAAGGCTACTTTTTTAAATTCGCAGAAAAAAATGCAATTTTCACCTCATGGTGTTGCCTTTAAATCACACGTTCAAATGTGGCTTGAATTCTCATGAAATTATTATGGCAATGAGATTGGGAAATCTGAGATCTGTCGGGTGTCAATGGAACAATTGTGATTAAATTCCTAAATATATCCGTGATTCATATTGCACTGTTCTGATCATAATCGTGTTCTATGATTCGGAATAGGTGTAATCATATCCTACGGTGCTGATTACGATTATATTGGCAATAATGAGGGGGTTTTAGTAGCGGTCGGGTGGACGTCAGGTGGTTCCTCCGAGTAGGCAAGGGCCTAGCCACTGACAGCCGCGCGGAGCACGAGACCCGGGCAGTAGCAATGACTCGGAAGGCGGAGCGTACAGCGCAAATGTCCTGGACTGCAGTTAGCAGACAGCAAGAGTGGCTTGATATGGAGATAGTTGCCTCCCAGAAACAGAGTGCTCCTTCCTCACGACCACGGCTTCTGTCAGCCCTTCTTCTCGTGTTAGGTAGGTATATTAGTTTTCATTTTTTTTAATTTTAATGAAAATCATGTTTAATAATGTAAATTTTAAGTTCTGCAAACTATTTTAGTTTTTTGAAGTGAAACTTCTATAGCCCCGCTATGATTTGGATTTCGGATGAAGTGGAAATTTATTAACTGCGCTCATTGACCGCATTGATTACGATGCCACTTTTCAAGGCTCCTATTGGTTGAGAAACTGGGAAGACTTCGGTAGCTGGGTCATGTGGAGAGAATGACCGAGCATCAAGCACCAAAGTCCCTGCTGAAATCAAGACCAATAGGGCGAAGGAGCCTGGGAAGACCAAGACTAAGATGGAGTGACAACGTCCTTAAAGACATGTCTATCTTGGAGCTTCTAAACTGGAGAGAGCTGGCACAAAACCGAGATGAGTGGAGGAAGATTCTTGAAGAGGCCAAGACCCACCAGGGGTTGTAGAGCCAATAGTGATGATGATGATGATTGGTTGAGATATGAAATGGAAATTATGCTGGTCTGCGCTGATTGGTTGCTTTGATTATGACCTCACTTTTCAAGTATTGGTTGAGATTAATTTGGTAAAGTATCTCCTACCGCTTGTAAACTGCACTAGATTTTTTTTGTAATTGTGACAGCTGTTTCGTGGCGTTAAAGGTCATTTTCAAACTACGGTTAGGCCTCTTATTGACAACTTATTTATATGTTGTCAATAAGAGGCCTAACCGTTTCAATTTAATTTCCGTTTCAATAAATTTCAATTTTCGTGGTGCCTAAAATGATTTATTGGTTAAACCGGTTTACTGAGAAAATAATTCTGACAAAAGATTGCTTATTATGTGGTGCACTTCAAAATCTGTTTTCCAGACATTAAATGTGTTCTTAACTATTTAATAATGACCTAAATTTTAGTCTTGTGAACAAACTGGAAGTAGGGAATAAACATTTTTATTATTTTTAACTTGTTTTAATTTTTAAAAATTTAAACGGAGTCCCACGAATTAAACACAAAAGCGTATAGTTGACTTTACTTGGGTCCTTGTTCCCAGAGGAATGTAGTGGAGGCGTATTTATAATACTTTGGTTAGTGAGCTGCTTGAGGTAGAGATATTTACTATCGTGTTTGTTATGGCCACATATAAAACTACCACTCTACTAGCACACCTGTCTGTTTCATGAAAGTAATGGACAAGTTCGGTCATTAGTACGTCGGCGATTCTGTAGTGTACCGTTTACCATCTTCCATAATATGGCAATATGCCGTGCGAAGCTTTTGTACTGTCGTTAATTATTCCGTAAGCACGGAAGATAATTCGCGACATGAACTTGTTTAAAACGTACCTACCTAGGTACTCGATTTACCAAATTTTACCAATAAACGTTTTATAATTACCGGTAATTGTAAAAGCGTATGGTGGTAACATTTGGTAACTTTGTAACAAGGTTTTTGGTGTCAAAAGTGAATTTTCAATTATTATTGAAAAAGCAATAAACTATTAACTACATTAATTATGTATTTGTTCAGTTAACAACCGTTTTAATTAAATATAAATTCAGATTTTTCGTTCTATGGAACTGTTATGATATAAACAAACCGACGTTTATTTTATCAAAAGAATCTAATCAGGGGTCCTAGCATGGTCGATCGATATAGGTTTTATCGAAAATGTCGGTAACTTGTCATCGCTCCCGAGCATGACTGCAGGCCGCTAACGAACAAAAAACAGTTCACAACGACTAAGGGTTCCTGATTTATTTGACGTGAACTGTTATTTCTTCGTTAGCGGCCTGCAGTCGTTCTCGGGAGCGATTACAAGTTGCTGACATTTTCGATAAAACCTATATCGATCGACTATGCTAGGGGGGCAGGTGCCTCATTTTAAAGGTGATTGTCTAGGTGAATCGTCAGTAAAACCCATTTTACATTACGTAAGATTGCTACATAATTATTAAATGATTCTACATTTAATATGAAAACGGAAAAATCGGAATGCAGTCTGCCTTCCTAGGCTCCACTCCAACAAGTGAACCAGCTTGCTTTTTCAAACGTCTGATGTATCCGAATATCAAATCACTAACGGCGCTAAAGAAAACTTCACTTCGAAGCGAAACTTCACCAAAACAATCTCAACCAATAGGAGCCTTGAAAATTGAGATCATAATCAAAGCGGCCAATGAGTGCAGCTTGACGCTTCGTTGGTTCTCATTCTTTCGCAGGCTAAATCCTGAAGATATGGGTGTTTATCTCTTTTTAGTGTTATTTCCGTATTGTTCACTTCAAAAATGTTTCCTTTAGACTAATTAGTATTATTTTCTTCTTCAATAATTTTATTAATATTAATTTGTTAGTTAATAAAAATATCACCATATATAAAAATATAAATGTTCTCGATTCACTTACAAAAAATTTAGTAGGTAGTTTTCGTTACTATAATTCCAAACAATAATAGCCATTTGCCTTAGCTGCTCTTTAAAACGGTCCCTATCGACCAAGAAATAATGTATTTCCAAGGAGCGTTTCGTAAAGGCCACCACTTCACGGGGGAAGATCTGCCAATTTGATCTGTTGAGCTATTTGGCTATGACCCTCTCCCGACATTATACTGGGACACCTGCGATTGCAACATAATATTGGTCTCACTAAGTAATAATATTATTTAATTACGCGAAAAATGTTCAAAAAAGTACCGTAGTTACATATACTAATTTAACAATTATAATCAGGTATCGTCACTTTCTCGCTGATGACGTCACATTGAAAACTTAAGACAACAAAACTCTCTTCGTGATTTCTATTAAAAAACAAATTCGAGTGCAGTAAACACGCAGTAGAAGCGAAACTTTACCAAAACAATCTCAACCAATATTTGAAAAGTGAGGTAATAATCAAAGCGACCTATGAGCGCAGACCAGCATAATTTCCGTTTCATATCTCAACCAATAGGAGCCTTTAAAGGTGACATCGTAATCAAAGCGGTCAAAGAGCGTTACCAATTATTGATGCGTCGCAGGTGCTGTAATCGTCATTTCCGTTTCATCCGAAATCCAAATCATAGCGGGGTTATAAAAGTTTCACTTCAATAATTATATTTTACTTCGTCTAGGTAATTTATGTATAATTTATTGATGTGCATCATTTATAATAATAAATGCTAATTTGTATGGGTATCGCCGGACGGGAACCGTTTATTAGAAAACCAACAACTCTGCCGTAGGTCACTCTAAGAGGTTCGCTACGTTCAGTGACTAAGCAGGTGTGCCTAGGTTCATTGGGTTAGGTTTTGTCCGGATCTTGGCGGCGGATGCATCTGCCCACCAACTGCGTGGCAGACCAGATCGGGAGAGACTGGTGAAGGGAGATCTTTTAAACTCTCCAGAAGAAACCTCTCGGAACATCGCCTTGCAACGCAGTGGGAGAGATAGATTCATACGTCCGCCACTCCCGGACACACTGACCCCAAGATTTTTCCCTCAAACCTTTTTCCTTCCCAGAACTTCCTCTCCTTTCTTTCTAAAATGCCCTTAATAGGTACAGCTTCCCCAAAAAGACATAGGCCCTGATGAGAATTATTTTCTTCAGGGTTACCCGTGTTGAGCTAATGTAACAAAAAAACGGTAAGTTGAGATGATTAAAATACATAATTGGTTTTAAGACATGTGTTTTTTGTTGGGTCGAGGAGTATTGGCAGAAAGTGTCGGCTTAGTGCCGAGGAAAATTGGCAACACCGTATCTCGCCGAGACGTCTACAATTCCGCTTATCTCTCTTTTTGCTGCTTTTCTTGTGGGTAGTGGATTTTACCACTGATGTTATCCGGTGGCGGTGGATTAACGATAGTTTCTGCCGTCTGTGGATAACATGATGTTGGGCAGAAATTTACATGGTTTGTCCTGACCGCTCCCCCGTGATGTTCTCACCTTGTTAGGTCCTGATTGGGATGTGCTTTACCTCGTATAAACCGCGTTTATCTTCTGATCTGGCCTATTTCTCTTTATAACACTTATCCACTGAACAAGTTACAAAACGGTGGCGTTACTTTCCTTGTCTTCTGATACCCTTAATTATTGTATTATGTACGAAGTCATTTAGTCTTACTTGTAGTGATTGGTGATGCATCTCTCATAATATAATTTTTACATGGTATAAAGCAGTCGCTCCCGCTGTCTGTGGGCTTAGATCTTTTAAACTATGCAACGGATTGCGTTTTCATGCGGATTTCACCAACAGATAAAGTGGCTTCATAAGTAAGGTTTAGGTAAATAATTTGCAATTAATTTCACCCGGAGCGGGTTGGCAAGCGGGCGGTGTGGATTGCGTATGTATGCAAATCAACAGATGGCGTTGGTTACAAAGGTTGGGTAATGGCGTTGTCTGTAGATGGCGTTGTGTTTCGTTAACCACATAACGTGTGGCCGGGTCTGCTAGTACTTTATAAATAACATCTATCTTTTTAAAGATGAGCGTTGCATTGGAAATAAAATGTTGATTTGCGTTTTCAAGTGCCTTCCCATTTTTTAAATTAAAATATTTAATTTAGAAAAAGTGATAACAAAATTCCGTCGGCCACAAATTAAGAATCCACGTTCATTTTTTTCATTTATTTAGAGGGTTTTATGCCGTGTTGCCCTACCTCCTTCTTTAGCCAACGCTTCGGACCGTGTTACAGTTTCCATTATCAGGGCAGATGTGTGATGGAAATTGTAACGCTGTCCGAAACGTTGGCTAAAGAAAGAGGTAGCGCAACACGGTATAACACCCTAAAAATAAATATCAAAAGTTCTTTTGGCTTAAACATCGCTTATATATTTTTTGCTAGACATTAGTAATTTTAATTAGTAATTTTCTTAATAATAATATTTAGTTAGATACTAGGTAAAAATTGCAAATATATTTTATATACCATTCGGAAAATTCTTAAAAAAATATATTAAAAGTGATTAGGTATATTTTAATACATTTTCCGATTCAGTATGAGGCCAATAGTGAATATTCGGTAGTGGCTACGACTAGCGCAAAAATCGCGCGTTCTATCCGCCTCCCGCCGGGAGTCGACCTGTTCGCAGTCTAAAAAATCTACAGGTAGCTAAATTAGTTGACAGCAATGGGTCCTTTAATTAAAGTGAATTATTATAACTACACAAAATGACTTACCAATTTTTCTCAGGAACGACGTTAAACAGAGATTAACACTTTAAATTATGATTGTCTCTGATTTGTAAAACTTAGTTCGATCGTTTAGTTTTAATACAATAAATTATCGTTCAAAAGTTCCACAAGTGTTTTATTCTATTTAAATTTGGAAATAAAAATAATTTTAATCACGAAACTGTTCATAATTCACATTACCACAAAATTATCGAAATAATTAAGAATAAAAGTTAGTCCATCAATATTAACACTCTTTTATAGTTCACAATCACGTAAATTCTTAAGCCACGATAAATCATCCGTTAGTTCAGTTGTCTAAAACGCGGTTAGATTTTGAATAAATAAATAAATGCTGAATATTTGAATGTTCCTCGTCTTTGTGGCGGGAAGTAGGCTGGCGGCGCACGACGTCCGGGCTGAAGTTCGAAGGCCGACTGCGAGTCCCGCGACCTTGCGCGCGCACCCCTCATCCGGCGCTAGTGCGGCCGCGGGCACCTCGCCGCGCGGCCTGGGACTCCCGCCCGCCGGCAGCGCCCCGTGCGCCCTCGCAGCCTGCTGCCGCCGCGCTCGCCGCCCCGGGACCGCTTCCCTTCCTGTTGCTTTATCGTGCCCCCCGTCATCGCTTTACGACTCCCCCCTCCGCCTCCGCCGCAATATTCTGTTACATCAGTGATGCAGGTGGATTCACATCCCACCTGTGTTGTTCTCTTCAGACCAAAATTACTACCGCACATAGGGTACTACCTCACCTAGCTATTTTTTAAAGGTTCGCTTTGAACGTAAAGCAATTAAATGTTACTGTCACCTGTACAGTGTTTGGCACGGCGTGCACTCAACTCTAATCACCACATATTTTACAGAAAAATGCTTGTTCGCTTACTATTATAATGCTATTGGAAAATAAAGAAATCCTATAAACAAATCAACAGCTTATATCTAAAGAGGTAGCCGAAATTACAAATTCGCCGTCCTGAAATCTGTGCAAACTTAACGCAACTATGGTAAGTATGACGAATAGTGCTAGACGCTCTCAGTACTGCGTAGTAAAACTATTATCTGGAAACTGAACTTTGGAGTGTTGTTAATAAAACTAGTATTTTAAGGCTGAACTTTGGTAAGACATCAGCTCTGCCTAGAAAATCTAGTATTTTAGGATTGATCTTTTTAACAATAATAGGTAGCTATACTCAGCTTTGCTTATATATTAGTAATGAACTTTGGAACAATAACAGCTCTGCCTAGTAAATCTAGTATTTTAGGAATGAACTTTGGAACAACATAATAGTTCTGCCTAGTAAAACATATATATTTGTAATGAACTTTGGAACAGTTACAGCTCTGCCTAGTAAAACTTACGTATTAGTAATGAACTTCGTAACAATAACAGCTCCACCTAGTAAAACTTACGTATTAGGAATGAACTTCGGAAAAATAACAGCTATGCCAAGTAAAACATATGTATTAGGAAAGATCTTTGGAACATTAACAGCACTGTGAAGTAAAACTTATATATTAGGAATGAACTTCGGAAAAATAACAGCTATGCCAAGTAAAAATTATGTATTAGGAAAGATCTTTGGAACGTTAACAGCACTGTCAAGTAAAACTTATATATTAGGAATGAACTTAGGAAATATAACAGCTATGCCAAGTAAAACTTGGGATAGAGCTTTCGAACAACAACAGCCCTGCCAAATAAAACTAAAATGTTAGGAATGAACTTTGAAACAATAACAGCTCTGCCTAGTAAAACTTATAAATCAGGAATGAACTTTGGAACAATTACAGCTTTGCAGTAAAACTAGAAAACTTCTTTAGGACCAGTTTTGAAACTCGACGAACATACAATAGCGACATTAAAAAGAGACAAAGACATACATCTATAGAATTTAGCCTGCGAGAAAATGAGATAGTATAATCTGTCTCCTCTTTGTGCGGTGCTTTGTAGCCTTCCCACTCCTGTCTACTTTACTTTTCTGAAGGTTTCACTTCTACCGCTTGTGAACTGCACAATTTTTTTCTTTAAATTTAATTCAACGAGAACATTGTTGTGAAAAACAAATAGTGATATATTATTATAATGCACAACTTTTACATAATAAAACAGTTCGGTTTAAAAAAAGTTAATATGAAAATATTTTTGCTTTTTTATATCTGATCTACCAAGAATAATATTTTAAATTATACTGAAATAAAAATATGAAGTTAATATGAATGTATAGAAGTACTTTCTCGGGCCATTACAGGCATTGCAATGATTTGCGTATATTTGAATAGAATGCCAAAGGTTTCCTGGAAAGCAGAAAGACTCTCTTATGAAGAAAGAGTATTATTAGTATTATAAATCAACGGGAGCTCGCGAGACCCCGCGGGACTAGGGGCTCTCGCAGCCTATAGATATAGATACCGCACCGCCACCTCGCCGAGAGGTCGCAGTCCGCACTACCAACCGGCGCAGGACCGTGTGGCTTGGTGCCCCCGACCCCGCTGCTGAGGGGTGCATTATTCGGGCGAGGGAGTGCAATATTCGGGATAAGAAAAGATGGAGCCAGTCCGGGAGTTGAAATGTCGGCAAATTCACTTTTTTCAAATTTAATTAAAAAACATCCCGTTGATATTTTTATTAATAAGTGCAGGGAGAAACTCGTGGAAAATTTAATTATACAGTCGGGAGGAAGTGTTATGCAGTTTGCGAGGTTAGTTAAAACAAACCCAAGACGGTCGCCATTCCGTGGAAACTCGTAAAAGTACTGCACCAACAAATCAGAAGCATAATAATTGTAGTGTGTACATTCATATAGTATCAACCGACGTCCCAGCTTCTTTTATACTATGCTTTTAAAAAATAGTTAGTAATTTCTGAAAATAATTGATATTCTAAAATAGGACAATTAAAACCGTCCTAAGCGTATCTACGTTAAAAAACAGTTATTTTGGGTAAAAAAAATAAATGTAATAAAATAAACTACTTTTTTGTTTAAAACCACGAGATTTATTAATTTCTGAACCGACCGGTTTCGCTTTACTTAAGCATCTTCAGGGTACAAATTAATACTAAATAAGAAGTACATAATGTGTGTTTATATATAACAAAATATAAGAGACAACATGATACAAATATTACAAACACATAGACGGCCAACCCATTAGTCTACGTAATTATCTTTCGTATTTTCCCATTACTTGAGTAGGTACTTATGTTAATGTATTTTATGGCCGTCTATGTATTTGTAATATTTGTATCATGTTGTCTCCTTCTTGTTTAGTATTAATTTGCACCCTGAAGATGCCTAAGTAAAGCGAAACCGGTTGGTTCAGAAATTAATAAATCTCGTGGTTTTAAACAAAAAAGTATTTTATTTTTATAAATATGTCAAACCACAAAGTGATTGCTTTCTACAATAATAAAAATAAATGTATTTTTATAGATTATTATTGCAAGATAAATATTTTTTTTTATAATTTGATTTAATTTTAATGACAAAAAAAGTAAAATGAATGAATTAAGAAATTCAAAGATTTTTTTTATGTTAGCTCCACACGGGAGGGTTTTATAAGAAAAGGTAGGAGAGGAAGTTCTGGGAAAGGTAAACGTTTAAAGGGTGGATAGGAATATAAGGGTTAATGTCCAGGAGTGACATCCCTCCATTTGCGGTGCACGGCGATGATGGGTTGAGAAGTCAAAAGGCTTTCCTCTCGATATGCAGCAGTTGGGCAGACGCATCTGTTAAACCTCACCGTATGAACCCGAGCATCCCTGAGAAGTCACCAAACGTAACGAACCATTTGGGGTGACCTACGTCGGAGGTGTTGGTTATCCTAGAAATGGTTCCCGGGTGGCGGTACCCCCCCTCCCAAATGCGATCTAAATATATTGCACTAAAGTAGAGAAGAAAAGAAAAATAATAGTAACAACTCACACTGCTTTCAATTTACAAAAACTATTGAAACTGAGCAAAAAAAAATAATGGAATATTATCATTCAAACTAAACTTGAACTTTACTCTAATCTTTATAACACTTTATTTACAGTCTGATAATTTGCTGACATTGTATGTTAATTATTTGTTATAAGTGATGAGCTTCAAACCACTCAAACTCATTGTCTGTTCCTACGACTAATAGGCGTAATAATTAATTAAATATTGGCTACTTCAATTCACTGTCAAGCATGTGTCTTTTGTGCAAAGTTTTTTTCTTTCGTTTATCGTACAGGTATACCTACTCTTGCATATAGCATATTTTTAAAAGCAAATTGGCATGGATAAAAAAGGGCTACCTGGAATGCAGGTGGCTATTTACAGGACTTTGTAAAATTTAGTAAAATCCCTGATAGTAGAGTTTTCCCCCTTTTTTATGTATTACAAACCTTCTTCTACAATCTACTGAAGTAGTAACTTTCTGCGTCAAAAGGTGTTAACAACGCAGTCGCTTTCAAAATGACCGACATTGATGTTCGTATTGGACGGAGTTCTATAATTGAATTCTTGAATGCAGAAGGTGAAACGCCATTCGCATTGTGAAAAATGTGTACGGTGATGCAAATGTAAAAAAAATGATGACCGGAGACAAAACATGGGTTCTTTTTTTGAACCTAAATCAAAGAGGCAGTCGATGGAATGGCATCACACAAACTTTCCGAGGACGCAAAAATTCAAAACTATGCGATCGGCAGGGAAAGTTATGGCGACAGTGTTTTGGGATGTAGGAGTTTAAATGTGGTTAATTTTTTAGAGCAGAGATGCACAATAGATTCTGTCAAATACGTCACAACCCTTAAAAAGCTAAAAGCACGTCTTTCACCCAACAAAAGCTACGGCGGATGTTCTTCTTTAGCATGACAATGCAAAAACCCTCATTAATCGTCACACCATTGAAGAGATTGAGAAAATTGGATGGATAGACTCTTACCCCATTCTCCATACAGTCTGACCTGGCGCCATCAGATTTCCATCTGTTTGGGCTGCTGAATCATCGTGGGAATCGCTTTGAAGGTGGACGGAGATTGTAATGAAGATAGTGTAGCAATCAACCTATGTAATTGCAAATAGGAGGGATTAGTTTTTGATTGACCCTCGCATAGCAGCAATATCATTGGAATGTGTGCGAAAATTTACTAACCACTTAACTATCGTTTTTCTATCCTAATAAGAACCGTTTGTGAATATCGCATAACTTCGTTCCTTCGAAATTCTGTGGACGAATGAAAAACTAATTTCTACTAAGTACCAAACTCCCATTAACTAAGAAATTTACTGCTGGTCAAAACTCACGAAATTAAAGAACGCCGCCGAAATTTATATTTTACAGCAATTACAAACCAAATACCCCTACAGCAATTTTTATCCAAATCGGTTTCAGGGCTCTCAAATGTCAAGATTAACATTTATAAAATAGTTTGCACATTTGAACTTCAGAACAAAATGACGGTCATTGTCTACGTGAGATTTGTAAAAAGCACCCCCTTCTCCTTTTCCCATCTTTTAAAGCAAAATTGTGACTCTTTTTGAAGTAAAACTTCTTTACGCACGATTGACTTGGGGAGTAAGCTGGTGAATGCTAGACGAGAGCGTTACGAAAAGTGTGATCGGGCGAGGCGAACGGTCGGGCAAGGCGAACGGAAGTTGAGAGGGAGATATAAGTTAGTGAAGTTTTATTTCAGTCGTATGGTCTAAAGCACACTCATTTTTTTTGGTAAAATTTGGTACACTTGACTTTCAAAATAAGAGGAACATATTTACTTTAATTTGATGAAGAATTTCGAAAAATTCTGTGTCAAGCTCGGGCAACGCCGGGGAAGTCAGCTAGTTATATTTTTAAAGCAAGACCCTAGTACTTGGCGACAGCCGCAATACCTGTATTCTCCGTATTCATTATAATTGGTTATTTGTAGGGCTGCCGTAAAACATGAAATAAGTAAATTATTTTTTATGACTTATCGATCACAGTTGAATAAATTTTTCTCCGATATTATTTTCGGAAAACTGTTTGGATCTGAAAATTTAGGGCCTCATTTGATGATTGCTCCCGTGTACGCCTTTCTCAGAAATTGCCTCTTTCTTAACATACTGACGTACCTCCCCTCCTCCTCCTCCAAGATCAAAAGGTATCATATAATATTTTCGAAGATGTATTTGAAATAATGTTGTATATAATATTTGCCAAAATGAATCCTGAACTCCCTCCAGCCGAAGGCTGTAGAAATAAAATGCGATTTATTTTTTCTAACGTTACCCATACACTTTCTAATATATTTGAATGGGTTATCTCGGGGAAATGCGGTATTTCGAAATGAAAAGCTAGTTATTACCCGCCGGTACCGGCCCAAGTCACTTCTGAATGATCTCAGGTCCCGCGGTTCTACGTTACTACGCTTTGCTCACTCAAATAACTATTCTTGGATGAAAAGTTGCCTGAAATAATATTATTGGTCTTTAATGTTGCTTAATGATACTTATACATACTTAACAAGTGCTTCGTATCTAATAATAACGACTGGATGATTTGCATAGCGCTGTCTTTGTGACAAATCACCCTAAGGGCGCTGGATATTTTCTCGCAGGCTCTATTATACCTCTAATAGTCCACTTTTTTTTACAATAACTCCACACAGGGGGCTCTGAGGAAAATAATTTCCCTCAGGGCTATGTTATCTGGGATGCTGTGTGGAGGGTCTTTTTGAGGAGAGGAAGGATTGAACATTGGTCTTGAAGAGACCCATGTTGTAGGAAGGAGGAAACACAGAAGCCGGCAAATCATTCCACAGTCGAGCTGTTGAACACAAGAACGAGCCGAAGAAACGATCCGTTCTCATGTGACAAATGTCAACCGTGTACAAATGCTGTACCACTGAAAGTAACTTAAAATTGTACACATAATATATTATTATCACCAATTGGAAATGTCACAACAACAGCCAATGGTGCTTCGTTAAATGTGCAAACTATTTATAGAACAGGAACGTACTTACCATAGTAGGCCTACATTGACCTCAGGTGGATAACGTACAGGACCAAAATTACCGTAGCAGGCCTATTTTGACCACGGGTAGATAATATACAGGATCAAAATTACCATGGCAGGTCCATACTTATCACATGCAAATAACGTACAGGACCATACTTACCACGCCAGGCCCAAACTTTCCACAGGTAGATAATATACCGAACCATACTTACCATGAAACGAAGAAATATATCGGACCATATTTTCCGTGAATGGCCTGTACTCATCACAGGCAGATAATAAATATACTGAACCATATTTACAATGGCAGACCCATTACCCAGCTTACTTGTATAAGCCTATGCTTACAACAAGGAGATAATATACAGAACCATACTTACCGTGAAAGTTTCAAAATTACCGCAACGCAAATATTACACGAACCATTCTTACTACAGCAGGCCCATACTTACCACACGCAGAAGTATTTCGTACCATACTTTCTGTAAAAGGCCCGCTCGTACCACAGACAGACAATAAACAGGACCATACTTATCGTGGCAGGCCTTCCCACAGGCAGATAATATACAGGACCGTTCTTATGTATTATTATGAACTATTATACACGTAGATGCCCTTTACCCTGATGAATAAATCCGCATCATGAGGAAATCATGAACCCACATTACTCGATTAGGAAAGAATGGGGCGAGTTGCTCCCGCTATGAACAAATCGGCATTCCACTCAGCAGACACTTCTCGATGAATTCAATTGGATTCTATTCGCGAGCTTTATAAAGGCGAAAAGGTTTTTGGTATTCGCCAGTGGAGAATTCCGCCCACGGGTTGGCAACTCCTCGGCATAATATAGCTATTAATTCCACCATTTTTTTAATTATTTATCTCTGTCCAAAGAATTAATTACATATACTAATGACCGGTTTTTTGGAAAACTCACTTTTGCCTGCATGCAAAAAAAAAACGCACTCTGCCCCTTGCGTTTCACCCACCTTAAGGTTCACTTTCGCTTGAGGCATTTTAAGGCAACGCTTTCACGCGAAAACGACCTTTCCGCTCCTCGAGTTTAACCGACCGCAGAGACCATTATCGCTAGACAGAAAACTCACTTTTAATCTGTCGCAATGCTTCCAAGGTTTCATACAAAACACAGATGCTGAATAAACAGCGCACCCAGCGGTGAAAACTAGAACCTCTAATTAAATCTCTCAGTAATATTTCCTGCCCACAGGTTCGCCAGTAAAAAAATATCCACCTGGAAATGGCATATTAAGTGAAAATGCAAGAGATTTATTCTAAATAATTGTATGGCATTGCTGAGAAAAATGGACATTTTAAAAGGGCATTACGGAGTTCAAGATTACGTAAAAAAAACCCTTCTGCTAAAAAAACCCTTCTTCTGACTAGCAGTCCAGAATGTAGTCTTGATACCTACCCTGATTTATAGTAGTTTGGCAAGGTACAGTCAGAGGAAGAACGAAAATAGACTGAATGCTGCAGAATTGTATCTCTGAGGTTGATACGTGTGGTAAAATCATTTAATAAATAAAATTACTAGGAGTGCCTACCTTGCTAAATTTTAATGGAAACAAGTAGTGTTTCATTTAGCCCAATTTAGCCCAGCGCTTCGTCTCACTTACACTCGTCTGACATCGTAGATCTCCATCCCACTTTAATTACTTAATCACCGTTTTGTATTGGAAATTTAAGGCCAGATTGGACCAATATTTGGATCCTGAAACATACCTAAATAGCATTTATTTTGTTCTTCTTTATTCGTTACATAAAAACGCGTATGCACGCGTGAAAAATACGGAGATATGCAATGAACGCAGATATAAGCGTAATGCGTAAGATTAAGAAATGAACGCTTACGTTGTTTAAGCATGTGCAAAGAAATATGTGTAAGGATATATACAGTTCTCATACTCTCATTCTCTCGCAGGCTAAATCCTATAGATGAATGTGTTTGTCTTTTTTCAGTGTCGCTTTTTCGTTTAATCGAATTTCAAATAATGACAACGGTGCTGAAGAAGTTTGCTTGTAGAAAAGTCAATAGAGGGCGCACATTAAAATGAAAATGGATATGTTTATCGAAGACACTATCTAGATTGCATTTAGTTCGGGAAGAATCTTGCAATCGTAGGTATATAGAGATCACAGCCAATAAAAATATGTGTTAAGAAAAATGAATATAAATTTAGTAATTCTTAGTTGAAGTGTGGTACTGTAAATATTACCGAAGGGGATAGGGTTGAATTAGCTCATTCGTTAGAACAGAACCCCGGCAAGGCTAAGGTCCTGGATGCAATTCTTAGAAGCGACCGCAACTTTTTCTGATGTTTATGTTTCAAAATTTAGTATGAGAGTTGCTCATATTGTCTTCACTTATTATTATTATTTATTTTTTTTCATAATATTTTATTTGTTACAGATTTTTGGTTATTTTTGCTACCGCACTAGGTTAATGCCCGTTTTGTGGTAGTCATACGTTTAATATTTTTATAGGAATTAAAAAGTACTATTCTATTGAAACAGATAATAAACGTACTAAATAAAAATTAAGAAATACATTAAAGTTAAGTGAAAAATAAAGAAAAAAAAAATCATATTTTAAAGAAAAATAGAATTAAAAATGTAAATTAAAATTTTTAAATACAGAAATAATAATAAGATTTAGTGTTAAAAATTCGTTTATTCTCTACAAACATGTAAATTAAACCATATTTATAAATTAAAACAAATAAAATTAGGTTGAAAAGTTAAGAGAGAAAATAAAAATATTTTAAAGAAAAATTGAAATAAAAATTTTGAAATGCGAAAATTAATAATTAAAATGTAGTGTTAAAAACTCATGTATTCTTTGAAGTAAGCTGGTCCCCTTTCAAATATCCAATGTTGTACACGTGCTACATATATAAAGTGATTTAGAATTACTTGACTTTATGTCAGTACTCAGAGCATTATATATTTTAGGAGCGATGAACCAGAATATCGTCGTTGAGCGAATGAGGTATTAGTTTTTGGGACCACGCAACCCAGGTTTGATGAAAAGCGGGTGTGTGCTTGATGTTGTGGAGCCATTAGTAGGTTATTTTTTTTGTATATAATAAATGCTTGTCTTAGTAAATAACTGTCGAACATCTAAGACCCTGATTTTGGCAAAGAGTTCATTTGAGGGACGGGTAGGTTGATATTTAAATATAATTCTCAGAATTAGTTTTTGAACAAAAATAATTGGTCTAATAATGGATTCAGCACAACCACCCCATCCCAATATACCGTATGTTGCTATGGATATATGCTATACTTGCTATGGATTATATTGCTATACTTGCTATGGATTGGAACAGGGCAAAGTATACGCTTCTTAGAGTCTGTAAATCTAAGATGGACCTAAGGGAGCAGAATATATGGCAGAGTTTACGGTGTTTTTTTACTGTGTTACTTATATGAGCTTCTCAACGTTATTGGTTGTCTATGAATATTCCCAAATATTTAACTAATTTCAATGATTAAACATAATATTTTATTTTTTATTTTAACTTTATGAGTAAAACCTCAAATTTTATATGTTTTCCTGATTTTTCTGTTTCCAGATTTTCGATTGAGTTTCGCTTATATTGTCTTCATTTATTTAAATATTACAATTTGAGGTTTTACTCATAAAGTTAAAATAAAAAATATTCATCCTAGACTTGCAGAAAAGTCGATAGATGTCGCATATTAAATAAAATGGATAAATATTTATCCAGACACTATCTAGAGAGCATTTAGTTCGGGTTTGAATCTTGCAATCATACATAAAGATAGTTGCCAATAACATATGCGTTAAAGAAAATGAAGATAGTGTAGGTGGTTCTTAGTCGAAGTATGGTACAGTTAAACATGACCGAATTTCATATCGACACCGTGGCGCAGTGGTTAGCGCGTTTGCCCGGAAAGCAAGAGGTCCTGGTTTCGTGTCCCAGAGGTGTCAATATGTTTTTCTGATTTTTCTGTTTCCAGATTTTCGATTGAGTTTCACTTATATTGTCTTCATTTATTTAAACATAATATTATTTAGCCAGTATTGTAAGGGATTATTTCTGTCACTATCCTGATTCCTACCCACACCTGGTCCCCACTGTGTAGTCAAAAGTACAGTGCTTTGACAGTTTTCAAAGAGAGAGCCGTGTTCTATGATCAGTATTTCACTTCTTTGATAAATTTGGAATTTTTTTTTATAAAACATCAAAATGACAACTGTGTTAATCTGTGCAAAGTGGAATGTGGACATTGGACAAGTGACACTATTGAGTTCAGTACACACCATTATTGAGTTTATGCTATTTTTTTTCCTACCTATCCAGAGAATTTCTACTAAGTATTACAGGCTGGAGTGGATATTTAATTAAATGAAACAATTTAACTTTGTTTGAACCACTTTTATATTTGAGTAAATCCAACCGGTTTCAGAACAACCGTTCCTTCTTCAGGGCAAATGTATACTGATTTGACAGTTTTGAAATATGGATGGGAACAATGTATTATTATGGTAGGGGTGGAGCTGTTGCTAGGTATTAATAAAGAATGGGTGGGTAGGGAAACATATCCATGATTGGGCTATAAGACAATATTTTTCGTTTGTTGATAATAGATTCATTATTTTTAAGGGATTTTATTTATTTCCAGCTTAGAAGTTATCTAAACGTTTTCCTTTATGATTAATATGAAGAATATTTATCCTCGTATTTTTTTCAAAACTATTTATTTTCAATGATATGGTTAGCGAACTCAGAAAAATTATTATTGTTAAGACACCTTAAATGCTCTTTGATTCTGATTTAAAAATTACTAATTGTTTTTCCAATATAAAATGAGGAACAATCATTTCATTTGAGTTTATATATTCCGGAATTAGTCAATTTATGGTCTTTATCTTTAGCATTTCTCAAAAATTGCCGATATTATTTCTTGTATAAAAAGCAGGTTTAATATTAGAAGGAAGATTTTTGCAACATTGAACTGAAAAATTATTAATATACAAAATTTTACGCCATTCTTTATCATTAATATTATTAGAATTGTATAGATATTTATTTTTCTAAATTTTGTTAAGTTTTTTAATATTAATTTTGAATATTTTTTTTTATATTTAAATGAATACGATCCAAGTAGTATTTGTACAAGCATGCCTGTACAGTGTACATATCCTGTTACAGCCATTTATAATGTAATATCAGATTGACATAATATCAGTACTTGTGTCTCTCTGCCAGTGAGATTTTCCCTGTTTAGAAGTGACGAGGGGCCTACGGCATTGTGCTTTTGTGTTTATACCCGTGATATGGCAGCTATGAGGTATAACCGTGATAGTCTGTTGAATAGGGGCGATATTATTCCCCGGAACATTATTTATTCACGAGCTTTAATAAATAAAAATAACCTTTGACCATAATCATTCCACCACAACATGCAATTAACCAACGGCTAATTAGTATCTGCAATTTACACTGATGACAGTTTCATTAATTCTCACTAAATTATTCATGTTTTCCTGAAATAAAGTCCCTCAAAGCTGCCATCACAACCGAAAATAAACCACCTCTTTCCCCTCCCCAAACCCTTCAACCTCACAGCATGCCACAATTGGGGATGCCATAGTCTCATTGGCTCCGGTTAGCAGGGAACACTTAGGACTCTTGTGCTATATCCTTTTTTCAGATTTATCTTCTTTAATGAAAAATATACATTTTTTTATTAACTAAGAAAGACAAATATTCCCGGATTAATAACCTGATAATATTTGAAATCTCTTACTACCACCATAGCGAGCGAAAAATGTTACTTGTGTCTTGATGGAGGACTTAGCCCGCCGAGGAATGCCAAACGCGATGCCAACTCAGCGACTGACCGGTCAAATTGATGAATTGAAAATTGATTGGCTAAACCTGCAAAAGTTATTAAAAAATATTTATAAATTAACTTTTAAGAAGTAAGTAATCATTTAAAAAGTAAGTAATCATTTAAAAAGTAAGTAATCATTTAAAAAGTAAGTAATCATTTAAAATGTAAGTAATCATTTAAAATGTAAGTAATCATTTAAAATGTAAGTAATCATTTAAAAAGTAAGTAATCATTTAAAAAGCCCAAAACTTTGTTGAAGATGTTGTTAATTCAGAATTTCAAATTCATATCGACATAAAATTAGATCCGAAAGCCCAAATGGATTGAGGAGTTTTCCCGGTAAGACAGAGATCCTGGGTTCGATTCCCAGTTCCGACCGTAACCTTTTTAATTTCTGTCTCTTTTCTGTTTCATATTTCATTTAGATTTATTAGTACTATTTTTTCAATTACTAGCGAGTTCCCGGCATGGGTTGAAATGCCATTTAAATAAAGATAATGTTTTCCCTGCGTGTCCTCTCCAATTCAACCCCGTCATTTCCCGCCTACTCTTCCTGCCACTAAACTGCATGAAATACACTAATTTTTCAAACAATTCGTGCACACCTACCGCAAAATTTTTATACAAGTTTCATAAAGATAGAGTTCACTAGTGTAAATAGAAACTTTCCCGGACGTGCACACAATAGCTCACTTAAGTTTCATCGCATACGGATGAGTAGTATAACGCCAGAGCTCACTGTGATACATAGAAACTATCGCGGGCGGGTTTTATCGCAATCGGATAAATGGTTCGGGACGCATTAGGCACAAACAAACAAAAAAGCAAGAAAACACATTGATTTTTACATATGATAAATGTGGAGGTTATAAAGATAAAAAAATCTGCTTTTTATTTTGTTTAGGTTTCATCGCAATCGGATGAATGGTTCAGGAACGCATTAGGCACAAACAAACAAACAAGCAAGCAAGCAAGCAAGCAAGAAAATACATTACATAAGATAAATTTGGAGGTTATAAAGATAAAAAAATCTGCTTTTTATTTTGTTTAGGTTTCATCGCAATCGGATGAATGGTTCAGGAACGCATTAGGCACAAACAAACAAACAAGCAAGCAAGCAAGAAAATACATTACATAAGATAAATTTGGAGGTTATAAAGATAAAAAAATCTGCTTTTTATTTTGTTTAGGTTTCATCGTAATCGGATGAATGGTTCAGGAACGCATTAGGCACAAACAAACAAACAAGCAAGCAAGCAAGAAAATACATTACATAAGATAAATTTGGAGGTTACAAAGATAAAAAAATCTGCTTTTTATTTTGTTTAGGTTTCATCGCAATCGGATGAATGGTTCAGGAACGCATTAGGCACAAACAAACAAACAAGCAAACAAGCAAGAAAATACATTGTTTTTTACATAAGATAAATTTGGAGGTTATAAAGATTAAAAAAAATCTGGTTTTTATTTTGTTTATAACCACCAGATCAATCAGAGAAGCTGGGAATAGTTGCGCGCCAAACACAAAGAATGGGCGCAATTACCTGTGCTAGTAGCGAGTACCCTCCCAGAGTACTGGTAGTGGCACCGCGCGGGTCGAGGAGACGAGGAGTCGAGTCGATACAGAAACTCCGTCGAGCGTCGAGTGCAGCGGGGAGTGTGTTGTATTCTGTTGAAGCCCGCATTGTACCATATGAATACCGATGAAGGAATTCTGCTCATATTGAGATTTTACACGGTGCACGGTTTATGAAATACTCGTATATCGCTCGTATCATCGCCAGGAAACTTGATTCAAATATTATTTTTGAAGTGAAATTTCTATAGCCCCGTGTGATTTGGATTTTGGATGAAACGGAAATGCCGATTACTTCACCTGCGACGCGTCAACTGCGCTCATTGGCCGCTTTGATTATGATGTCACTTTTAAAGGCTCCTATTAGTTGAGATATGAAACGGAAATTACGCTAGGTCTACTCTGCACTTGAATTTTTTTTATAAAAAACTGGCTGGAGTACCCAGCTTTATTCAGGGAATTGATATGAGATTAAACTGACGTTCGAATCCACGACAGATCTTACTTTATATACCCCTACCAACGGGTGCCCCCCCCCGATACAAAAAAGGCTTCGAATGTTTCACAATGCTCCAGAACATTCTAAAACATTCTAAAGTGTTCTGGAATGTTCCACAATGATGTTCCCGATCCCTTACTCCCGAACTTTTTATAATTTTTCAGGATGTTCTGGAAAATTGTGGAATACTCTCGAATTTTCGTGAATGTTCTAGAAATTTTTGGAAGGTGAAGCCTCCAGCCCTCATATCTTCAAAAGCATGCCCTTCATGGTTGGGGGATAGAGAACATTCTTCATGGATGGGGGATAGAGGGCTCCCACACCATGTAACTCCCTTGATCGTTTAGGGTCTCGTTTCTGAGTTTTAGCGGGACGCACACTCTTACACTTTATTTATAATGCATAAATAGATTAAAAATAAATTTAATTCTGTTATTAAAGAAATTTACAAAAATGTTAAGTTATTCTTAAAGATGTTTTAAATATAATTTTAAAATTAAAAATCATAATTATTGGTCTACAAAACAGGAGATATAATTTTATGAAAAAGTAAATACTTTCTTTTCGCTCTTCTGAACAATTAACTTTTCGTCCTTTACAACATTTCAAATTTCCCTGATCGATTGTTTACATTTTAAAACATGCATATTCTAATTTAATTTTATCTATCAACTAGGCTGTAAACAACGTATATAAGGCATAATGTTTAATATTCTTCAGATATGAACTTTTAAAAAAAGTAATACGAAGAATTCATTCGTTTATAAATTTAACAATTTTTGGCAACATTTTTAGGAATCCTAAAAATACGGGAAAAAGGGTTAAATATAGGTGCATTTAATGGCTATAATTATAACCACTATAAGCAGTTTAAGTATGACTCCATATTAAAATTCGCACGAACGATTTATATTAACGTGATTGCTCGAGGTTATGTTTCCCGCAGCGCAATATAATATTTCATCCCTTTTTGCGTATTGGCTTAGCCGTTTTTTGGTAGTCTGATTTCGTTACACGTCTTTGTGTCTTGTTTTTGAATGTTCTCATTGCTTATAATGTTAGTTGAAAAGTATTTTGGTTTCAGGATGTTAGTTATTTTATGTTTATTGTATAAATTAAATATCATCATTAGTAAACTTATACACGCTAAGGTAGAGCTCGTAAAACTTTTCTCATCACACATTTAATTTATTATATTTACTTTATTATAAGATTTATTGATAAAATACAATTTTGAAGTGCAAACTTCTTTACCACCGTTGTGATTTGAAACACGATGAAACTAAAGGATTTAGATGTGTGCGGTACTTCGTAGTCTCTTCACAATTGTCTACTTTAGTTTTCTGAAGGTTTCACTTCAACCGCGTGTGAATTGCACATTGTGTTTTGAAGTGAAAACATCTTTACCACCGTTGAAGCTCGATGAAACGAAAAAGCTACTCTAAACAAACTAACACAAACATCTATAGGATTTAGACTGCGAGACAACGATATAGAATCATTGGTCTGTGCGATGCTTCGTAGCCTCCCCCCTATTTTCTTTTTTAGTTTTCTGAAGGTTTCACTTCTACCACGTGTGAACTTTGTAATTGTTTATGTCTTTTATTAAAGTAAAGTTCCCTCGGCAAAGCCTTGATTACCCGTGATTTCTTGTGAGCATTTCAAAAATGTATTTTATTGCAAATTGTTGTAAGTACCATAAATATCCTTGTGAATGCGATTAATGGGGATATCTTTTTGATTGAAGAACTAGGTATTCGAGTCGGGCGTAAATCGAACTCAAATGTTGACCTTTTTCGTTTTCCAAACAACTTTCAACTTCCAAAAGTTGTCGCACACTCAATAATCGAATAACAACACGTGTTTTATGATTTGTGTTAGGTTACTCATACTTCACCAGCGTCGAAGTGTGCCAGTCAGTAACAGCCTTACTAAAAAAAACCACAGCACGTCCGATAACCCGTGTTGCTGTAGCAACATGAATAAAACCAAAATACACTAAAACACGAAATATTACAAATAAGGTTTGTTCTTAAAATGTATTTTAAATCTGGCAACAATGTAATTTTTATAGTGTAAGTACTAAATGGTTTGATTTCCTTCATAACCGCTAGGTGGCGGCGCCTGCTCATTCGTTGTTCGCGCTCATATCATAAATGAACTTTCGCGCTGGAATGTGTGTACAATATTACTTAAATATAAATATGACTAATTTACTCCTATATTTATATAATTGATATATTTACCGTATTTTTTGTGGTTTTTCATAAGTTTTAGTCAAGTTATAAAACAATAATCGTACTTTGAAAATTCAAAAACTATTTTATATGATACATGAAAATTCAAATTTACATTTAAAGGATTTTATTTTACGAGAATTTCATAAAAGTGGTGTTTTTTTAAATAATAATATCTAAAACATGTGTTCCTAAATGTATCAAAGAACTTAACGTCTTTAGAGATGCAAGAAATTTGTTATAAAAGCCGGTATAATTTAGAAATTTTTTTATTATTTTTTTATTGTATGCACGAGGAAAAAGTGAGGTGATAGTTTCCTTCCAAATTTATTACATAAAAGGACTGTGTTTTTGAAATTTTGATTTTTTTTAAATTTCTCTACATTTTAGTCAAAAAAATTGTGGTAAGAATTTTTTTTCCATTTATTTCCGAGTTTGAATCTTAAAATACGACAGTTTTTAAAAATAAACTGTATTTCAAATACACAAATCTATAAGGTAATTTTACCTAGTTTTCATAAATGGTATTTGTTTTTACGATACCTTCAAAAATAAGAAATATATAGAACATTCAAAAAACTTTGGAAAAATTCCAAATTTCGTTCGGACATCAATAGTTAAAACAGAGATAAACTACCCTCTCAGGCCGTGTAAACCATGTGTATTTCTTTCAATGAACAAATTTTTAATTAGTAATGTTTTCACATCCGCGGCCGTTTGTCAATTGAATAAAATTTTCACTGGGTTTTTTAGTAAGGCTGTATGTATAACGCCGTATGGCCGATCACACACCACCATGAGACTATGGTAGCCTACTGATGGTTCAACCGTGGTGTCCCGGTGAAATAGGGCCCTTGTAAGCTTCGAACAATTTCATGCAATATCCTATCCTATTCCTACTAATATTATAAAGGCGAAAGTTTGTATGGATGTATGTTTGTTACTCTTTCACGCAAAAACTACTAATTGGATTTTAATGAAACTTTACAATAATATAGCTCATACATCAGAATAGGCTATAGGCTATATATAGACTAATATTATAAAGGCAAAAGTTTGTATGGATGTATGTTTGTTACTCTTTCACGCAAAAAATACTGAATGGATTTTAATGAAACTTTACAATTATATAGCTCTTACATCAGAATAGGCTTTAGGCTATATAGCTTAGGGCTCTGACGTTATGAAAATTGTATACAAAAATTGCAATAGGTGGCACGCGATCTGTTTGAAAAATGAATGTAACGGATATGGAGGGTTGGCGAGGGGTGGCATAGGGGGAGGGGGGAGGGCGGAAAGGGGAGGGGGAGGGGGATTTGGGTGGTGGAGTTAGGTGGTGAGAGGGGGCGGGGGAGGTGGGGAGGGGGGGATTGGAGTTTGGATAGGGAAGGTGGAGGAGGCGCTATGGGTACTTCCCTAATACTATGCGAGCGAAGCCGGGGGCAAAAGCTAGTATATCCATAATTCTAATATTATCGATTTCCTATGTAAAACAAGAACTTTAATAAAACCTTAATTTTCCACTAAAAAACTTATAAAAAGCCAAATAATAATAAGCCATTTTTACATACTTCTCAGAAAACGTTTACACCTACAATAGCCGTATGCTTTGTGAACCCCGTATTAGCAAAACCTTCTAAATCACAATGGTTTTGGTACTAGGCACAATTTGCCTAAGTTCTCGGAAGGTTATCAAAAATATAAAAGGGTACATAAGTAATAATTGTAATGATGGGGAAGTGCCCTCCGCCTCCCACCCACTGGTCGCCCGCGCCCACCGCCCCTGCCATAGGTTACATTATCAAAGCGAACAATACTCATTCAAATAATCCATTACTTTCCACCCCTTTAACTTTGATGCAAAAGGGACATCTAATTAACAAAACATGTTCAAGCTATCCCGAGTGTAATATTTAATCTTAATATTTAGGCAGTCTACTCTGTGGGTAATGAATGAAGGGGTTGAGCCCCTAATGCTAATAAGCGAAGATTACCTACAGACCTAAGCCTGAAGATTGAGGCATGCAATAACAACTGGTCGCCATACTGTCACAACATACGTACGGTAGGCAGCTCTAAGGGAACTGGGTATATCGGTGTACTCAGGATCTCTAGCGCAGTTAAATCGATAACTTTACAATATCGAATCGATAAGCGTAACTTCCGATGGTTTTGTATTGATATACCTAGCATGATTTCACAGTTGAAAGCCGAACCGATATTGACGGGGAATAAATAAAAAAAGGGCAAATCTGTCCAGGAAATCACATTCCGAAACGTCAAACGCCAATCAATTACGTAAAAATATTAATAAATTGGCAATGTTAAATTGAAATACTAACCTCAGTCAGTATGCATTGGCAACTTGCAATTAATTTTTGACACTAAACGAGAGTTAATTAGTTAATGAGGTCTTAAGTCATATTTCAACCATTTTCGTTTCCAAAGATCGAACGGAATAATTGATTAATTTATCTATGGATCTTGTACACGACTTATTGAAGTGAAACTTCTTTAGCCCCGTTAGCGATTCGGAATTCGGATTAAACGGAAATGACACGTACAGCACCTGCGAAGCATTATGCTCATATCAAGAACCTATTGGTTGAGATATAAAACGGAAAAGACGCTAGGTCTGCGCTCATTGGCCTGCTAACTGCGCTTTGATTATGACCTCACTTTTCAAGGCTCCTTGGTTCTTCATAGTTTGAGATTGTTTTGGAAAAGGTTCGCTTCTACCGCGTGTTTACCTCACTCGATTTTTTTTAAATTTCTAAGAGCTTCGTTAGTTCAATCCGTTCATTAAATACCCCAATAATTTTGTACAATGAACGACATTATTGAGAAATATGTGTATATTGACTGTTAACCGAAAGTTATCATGTGGAGGCAGCGCTAAAATTTATCAATCGTCGGTCGGAATATCTGTCGGAACTTAAATTTTGATAACTGAAACATAGATGACGGATTTGGTCAATATCATTTTGATATAGGATTTTATCGATCGTTCGTAGACTGGGTCGGGTGAAGCCGGATTCCGTAGATATTCCATTCTTTCTTCAACTGAAGGTGACGTCGCATCGTCTGTGATTGATTGATTGATCACGGCGGAAAAGCGTAGGTTGTCAGCTTCAATACACGTGACATCTTAAAAAAAATCCTTTGTTCATCGATCCTCGTATTTCAAATTTTCAATTTGTTTGATCAGGCGCTGATTGCGCCGTCTCATACAACGGTTATCAAAATGTAACCAAACGCTCACAGCCCGAACACAGACGGCAAACATTGAATCTTAGGATGTAAAAATATTCGAGATAGTGCTGGAGATCTAGCTTGGTCAATCGATAAAACCCTGTATCAATACGATATCGACTAAATCCGTCATCTATGATCGGTTATCAATATATGCGGGCACGGTCTACGATTATTAACGGACTTTCCGACCGACGCGCGACGATTGATAAATTTTAGCGCGGCCTCCATAGTTTCAAATAAGTTTCGGTAAACCAATCAATGTACACATTTTTGAATAATGCCGTTGGTTATGTGAAATTACTTGCTTATTTAATGAACGGATTGAACTGAAAAGGCTCTTATAAATGAAATAATTCGTATACGCGATCCATAGACTTAAATGATAATAATAATAATATAATAATATCTTTATTCATTGAAATTGGCAACATTGTAACTACAAAAGTACATGTTCAATGTAGTTTACAAATAGATTACATCAGTACAAAAATTAAAAAACAGAAAGTAATGTAAGATTGATTATATATATGTATATATATATATATATATATATATATGAAGCATAATTATACAATATTTTATGTTGTGCATAGCCTGCCTCACTAGGTGAACCTGTATTGAGGCAGAATTTTTAGTAAATTGGTTCTCGCATTTTGTCTATGTTTTACTTATACATGTATAATATAGGTTTCTATAGATCAAAATTTTATTTTAGTTTACATTATTGTTTGCATATACACAATACAAAAACAGCAAGGTTATTACTACAATAACAACTGTCAATGACAAGGCGTTTGGGTGAGGGCACCAGTATAGGCACGATCATTAGAATATATCCAAATTTTAACATTTTTTTAAAATTCTTTCTGTGTTTGTCTCAGTTTGATATTTTCTGGGTTGATTATTTCATGTTGAATATTTTTATGACAAAGTATCTAAATAATGATACATCGAAGACATTATACATCGAATGTAATACATCGAAATCAGTTTATTCCGTTTGATCTTTGATAAACGAAAGTGGTTGAAATATGACATAGGACCTCGTTTACTAATTAACTCCCGTTTAGTGTCAAAAAGTAAATGTGGACTGCCAATGCACGTTAAGGTAATTATTTCAATGCAACATTGCCAATTTATAAATATTTATAAGTAATTGAATGGCGTTTGACGTTTCGGAATGTGAATTCGTAGACAGAAGATGCCAGTGAATGTCGATTTTTTATTTATTCAATGTCAATGTTCAGGAAGGCGATTAGGGACTTTTTGGTGAGTGTATGTGACAGTGCCAGTGGCCTGTTTCTCGTTCTCAGATAGAACAACAGTCTATAAATATATGTGTTAATTTGTATTTATACGTAATGTATGTATGTGCGTATGAATGTATGTGTGTCATGTATATGCATGCCTGTGTATGCGTATGGATACATGTATGTATGTGAAGGTGTTTGTATATGTACATGTATTTAAAACTATACTTACATATAAAACTATAAAGAAGAATTCTGTATTTGAATATGATCTAATAATCTTTTGCATAACTTTTCTCTTTTCTTTTCTATTTTCTAGCTTCTATTAAAAAAAATATTATTCCCATTATAAACTTTCTACTATATATTTTTTAAATTTTCAACATGTTTATATATTTAATCCATTTGTTCACACTAGACACCACAAAATGACTATATTTAATTGGTAATCATGAAACAGGCAGCCGCCTAGTATGGTGATGTAATGTATCATATATATATGAAAATGTTTTAAAGTGTTATCATGTAATTTATAAATAAATAAATGTCGGTTCGGCTGTCAACAGTGAAACCATGCTCGGTACATTGATATGAAATCCTGTGGTGCTTCATCTTAAACGCTGGATCTGTGATCGGATTCAGCACACTCAGATCTAAAAATGTCAAAGAATTCAAGGTGCTGCTGATCGGCCATTAGGCCAATCGGCCAGTTACGAAGGCTAATTTGGAAATGTGACGGTCGGTCAAAGAAATGGCTACCGAGACTGGATTCGGTATTCAGATTAAACGATACCACAAACCGCCAACACCTCTGTATTCTCTACAGTACGTTATGGCAGATGGATTGTTCTTTCCAATTAATTAATGAAATTATTTATTCGACTTTTTAAGACTTAAGTACCCAGATAATCATATCTAAAACTCTTAAATACCACAGAATTACTTATGATGCAACTTCTCCCTTTCTCCACCTAACCTACTACCCTTGTATCTCTGCTATGACAAGGTGTGGGGCCAATATTACCTACATGTGGAACAATCACTGAAGGAACGAACAGTCTATTGAAGTAACTCGTGGAATTATCAACTCCTATGATGATATCTCAGTGACTTTAATTTAATATTGATTTAATATCGATTCTTACAGAAACTTGTGCAATGATCAACCCGGTGATCCCTTAGTGCATTTTTTTCGAATCTATTACAGAAACTGGTGGAGTGATATCAAATCTCACAAAAACGTGTGGTGTAAAAATTTAGGCAAGTCAGATTCCTTCCTAATGTCCCACTTTTCATCAAGCTATTCCTGTAATTGTGTCACTTTGAAAATTCATAATTTTTTTACAGTCCATTGATTCGCTGTTAATATAATTATTCGCCTGTCTCAACACAGGTATACCCTAGTGAGACAGGCATCGAATAATGTAATGTAAACATACCTTATATAGATAAATAAATAAATAAATATCTGCAACTACAACTACAGTTAAGTTGTGTACACACAAAGCTATAAAACTGCGAGCAGATATCTGTTGAACCGCGAACGCTTATGTTTTGTACCGCCATACGACGCTATCAAATATTTCTTCCTATAGTAGGAGAGGGGGTCCGATGAATTAGGGAGCAGCCATGGAATGCACATTTCTTTGTAATGAATTTGTCAGCTTGACATCTGTCATCCGCCGGTTTAGGCAGCTCCGTAATTAAAATGACCCCCTCACATGTTTTCGGCGGAGAAGGGAACGCATAACTTTTCGTATATCGCCTCTGGAGCGGTTACGGAGTAAGATGTGTATTGTCTTTGGTTGATCTGCGCATAAACCGCTTAGGTGTGAATGATCTGAAGGGATTGTATGGAGAGCGTTATTTGGCGTGCGATGATCTTTTATATTTTATGGTTGTGTGTGTACACAGCTTAAAAATTACTAAAACAACTGTTGTGTATAGGGATACAGAGGGCTGTAAAGAGAGTATTTATTTGGCGTGCGATGATCTTTTATATTTTATGGCTGTAAAGAGAGTATTCATTTGGCGTGCAATGATCTTTTATATTTTATGTTTGTGTGTGTACACAGCTTAAAAATTACTATAACAACGGTTGTGTATAGGGATTCAGAAGTTACAGCCCTCAGTACGTAGTATTTGGAGCTTTAGTCGTGTTGTCACCTTGTTCGGGATATACAAATACCTACTATACATATATTATCACCAAACAGGTATCTACAGAGCCGTGTTGAATCGTAGGTGCGTAGTTTTAACAAAACAGTCAAATGTATTGAAACACGAAATGCTTTGGTAAAACATACGTGGAATGTTTCTACACCCGTGAAATGATTTCGGCATTTCAAACATTTGCTCCAATGGTAGTGGTTGAAAAATGAATGTTTGAGGCACGGAGTAATTTCTCTCCATTACAAATATGTTTTATTTTACGTTTCTACACTGTGTATTTTTAGTAACGAGTTGGATTAAAAATATAAAAAAATGAAAAAAAGAGTTTTTTCGTATGAATTGGTTAAATAATTTTTAATATTATTCAATTTTCATTAGAATAACTCAGTTTTATAATAACTTTAAAAAAAATTCACATCAATATAATATAAATTATTAAAGAAAATAATAATACGAAAAAACACAGAAAAAAATTAAGAAGTAATGGTTGCAACTGAAAAACCATAATAATAATAAACACAATAAAAGTAATTTATCTGAATAATCCTTAAAAGCTATTATTAACGAGAGTTTTTTCTTATAGAAATTGAATATTTATTTAGACTTTGAGAAAAAGATTAATATGTGTTACGTATAAATAATATCGGATATGCTTATCCTATCCACTATCTAGGTTATAAACCAGTTCTTTGAACATTGTGATAATTTAAAAAGTAAATCTTCACATGTAGCAAACACTTTGTGGGAATATATAATTATAATAAACACAATAAAATAACATTGTTTCAATTCCACTTTATTATTTATTAATCCAACTGGTTTCGGTTTATCCTGAACCTTCTTCAGGGGTGAATAAAATATATTGTTTATAATTTATTCACCCTGCAGAAGGTTCAGGATGAACCGAAACCAGTTGGATTAATAAATAATAAAGTGGAATTGAAACAATGTTATTTTATTGTGTTTATTATTTAAAAAAGTAGCTGCTAAATATAGGTATGGGAAAAAAAATTGTCGTAGATAATGTTGTAAATTCTGAATTTCAAATAATATGAAATTGACAAAAACGACTTAAAAGACGACAGATCCTGGGTTCGAGTCTTATCCCCTTTTTATTTTTCTGTGACTTGTGCTTTTCATATTTTCGTTTAGATTTATTAGTATTTTCTTCTTCTTCAATGATTTAATAATATTAGTCGGTTATAATGCCAATACGTGATAATAATGAATAATAAAACTCTTCTAGACCAGTGATGTATGTAGATACGATGCTCCGTGCTACACTCGTACATAGGTTTATACAGTACACACAATGTATGTTGTATAGCAGAAGCTGTTGATTCAAAAAGGAGTATGTAAATAGGACTCTCCGTCCATTAAATAAAACTCTCCGCTTTCCCCCTTTATCCTACCTTGAATAATGCAGTTGATTTTGATCCAGCAAGGGGTAAGTACAACAATAAAGGCTTTATTTGAATGGAGATGAAATAAAAAGTGTGGAATATATTTAGGTTCAACTCGGCTCAGCATATTACGCTACCGCTCCCCCCGCCCCGCATCCGCCCCGCCCGGGGGGACTATAGACACGGTGATAGCTGCCTGCTTTCGGGAAACATAATGGCGGGGAATGTAATCCATCATCGCAATTGAAACTGTACGGGTGGCTATGAATATTAATTATCAGTATTTATGTAAGATCCGCCAAGACCCGAGAAACGTAAGCACTAAAGTGGCAGCACAAAGTCCTTGTTCTCCCGTTTGACGCGAAATTGCCCATTAAGGGTGCGTTGCTATTATTGCCGTCGGCACGAATTACAACACCACTCCATTCGCCACTACGTGATCATCTTACTTTTTTAAATCGATCAAATTAAAATTTTATTTAAGGAATCTTACCTGATAATTGAACTACTAAACTTTGTAAATGCTTCCAAGTGAAACCATCCTACATTCATATAAAAAAGAAATGTCACAGCAGTTTAAAACTTTGATAACACAACAAAAGTGAAAAAAAAAGAAAAAATAAATAATGCTAGTGCGTAGTTCCACGCAGTAGAAGTGAAATCTTCAGAAAACTAAAGTAGAGAAGAGTAGGGAGGTTACGAATCACAGCACAAAGAGGAGGGCGATTATTCTATCTCATTCTCTTGCAGAATAAATCTTAAATGTGTAAGTGTTTGTCTCTTTTTAGTGTGGCTATTTTTCGTTTCATCGAGTTTCAAATCACAACGGTGCTAAGAAGTTTTCACTTCAAAAATGGGTTTCCGGATTTGTACCACTGTCGCCGTGTTTGAACCGCCACTGGGTTGCTATGATCGGACCAAACTATTATGACAGCAGGGTCCAATCACAATGCTGTGATTGTATTTATTTTTACTGTTAAAATAGAATAAAATACTTTTTAGATTATCCTCGGTCACATACAAAGATATTGGATGACAACCAATATCTTTGGTCACCTACAAAATACCTACATATTTAGGTATTTTTCTTCTTTGCACAATGAAAACAAACTGAAAAACTATAAATTTCAATAATGAATCTCAATAAACGTTAATTAACAGCCATCGTAAAATTTAATTAAAATTCTGTTATTATGTATAGTTCAAGGTTCTTGCAAAACATATTTAACAAAACCTACACGCCGAAAGATAATTACCGAACAAAAACAATAGTCTATGGCACACTTCAATTCTCGTCCACGCTTAAACTCTAGGGATATATGCAGATGTGATATACATCTATGCAGATTAACCTCCAAAGTTTTGACATTTAGATGGTTTAAATATTAGCAATGTTTGGAAATTTTAGTTCTGCCGTAATTATTGCTTTTAAAAATGCCATCGGCAGTAACAAACAAAGCTAGGCGATGCCTTGAATGCAGAGCAGTTAGTGGAACCGAACTTATTGGAATTGGGACGTATGTTGCATACCAAGCCAAAAGAAATAGCACTGCGCGGAGAAAAACTCTTTTATCAGGAGTTGCTTTAGGTTTGGTTAGGTTGTAAAGGTACATTTTCTAATGTCTTGGATTTAATTCATTAAATATTTCCAACTGCTTATATGTACATTAATTTCTGTTGTTATATTTATGTTCTTATCTTACACTATTAACACGTAACATGTATTTTTTTAAATTAAATATTAGGAAACTCAATCGAAAATCTGGAAACAGAAAAATCAGAAAAAGATATTGGCACCTCGTGTCCCGGATTTTTTTTCTGTTTACAGATTTTCTTAATTTAATTAAAATTAACAATTTGAGGATTTACTCGTAAAGTTAAAATTAAAATAAATATTTATCCAAGACTTGCAGAAAAGTCAATATATGTCGCATATTTATTAAAGATAAAAAAGATAAAAATTTATCCAGACACTATCTACACTATCTAGATAGCATTTAGTTTGGGGTTGAATCTTGTAGGCATGCGTAAAGATAGCAGCCAATAAAATATGCGATAAGAAAATGAAGATAATGCTGGTGGTTCTTAGTTATGCAGGTAAAAATTACCGAATCGGTTATCTACACCTTGGCGTGCTGGTTAGCGCAGTGGTCCGGAAAGCCGAATGTCCTGGGTTCGTGTCCTAGAGGTGCCAATATCTTTTTCTGATTTTTTTGTTTCCAGATTTTCAATTGAGTTTCGCTAATATTGTCTTCATTTAATTAAATATTATAATTTGTGGCTTTACTCATAAAGTTAAAAATAAAAATAAATGTATGTTTTTAATCATACATGGTTCCAAATTTTTTTCCCTAAATACCTATGTTTTATAATTATTATTATCAATTTCTGGTGTCTTACAGATTATGCAAAATATGAATCTGCTCATTTCTAATTGGTGCATTAAAAAAATATTTAAAAATAGAATGAAATTTAAAAATCAGATGAAATTTTTTTTAATACAAATTTCAATTCTTACGCTCACAGTGACCCTTACTTCTTAAGGGTCTTCGCTCATGGAGAAATTCGTTGTGTCACACATCCATTCAGCACCAATGCGCGCGCCACACAAACAAACGCCGCACAAAACAATGCCTAACAACAAATTAAGAAGGACAGACATTCAGCGGATTAAGGATCGAATCCTACGAAATCCAAACAAAAAAAACTAGTGTGCTTTAGACCACACAACTGAAGTGAAATTTCTTTAGTTCCTTCTAAATTATAGGAAGAGAAAAAGAAAATGTGCGCGCGCACTGCTCTCTCTTGCTCTTACTTGTGATACAGACAATAGGCCTGCACTGTGTCTTAGATATACGAAACGTAACTGGCTATGAGAGAAAGAGAGAAAAAAATATGTGCTCGCACCTCTCTCTCTCTTGCCCCTACAGTAATACATGAAACGGGACTCTTTCTCTTTCTATCTTCACTAACTTATATCTCCCTCTCAACTACCGTTCGCCTCGCTTTTCGTAACGCTCTCCTCACGCATTCACCAGTTTACTCCCCAAGTCAAGCGTGCCTAAAAAAGTTTTACTTCACAAACCTCAATGTCCCATTGTTGTCAATTTTTAAGAAAACATTGATTTGTCGGTCTAAGAGACCAACGCGCGTGTAAGAAGGTTAATAAGAAGAACTACACTACAGACATGACGCCGGGTTTTGCGCATTAGACACTGCATCACATTAATTTATAGTACTTATTGGTTTCAGCCGTTGATTCGCCTTCATATTACTTCATACTTACTGCGTTTAGACCAACTTCATTGTGGGGCAAGGATTGCAATGCCAAGCACGGGCTCGTTTCATTCCACTCGTAATACTGTCCTCTTTTTGCCATCCTAAAACACCCGAAATACCGAATCCACTAAAAAACAGTTGCCACCATTGAACCGGTTCAATAATGGAGCAAGTATGGCGTCCATTCATCGCAAGTAGGTGTTCTCTCAAAAAATGTGTATTATAAATTACCTAATGACTTTTCGAATTCAATTACGATAACGGTAATAAATACACATTGCTGACAAAAAATATAACGTACTAGTATTTACGTAAAATGTGGTCCATTGATCGCAATATAATTTGTAATGTAAGGTGCGTAATAATTTGCGGTGTAAGTACATTCTAAAATAAATTTAAAATATACACCTAATTCTTTATTAATAGTGCAGCAGTGGTGAGTACAGTAACCTTTCAAGCCGTTCATAAGGGTTTCTATTCTTAGTCGTCACATTTTTTTTCAAACTAAAAATATTCACACATAATTTATAAATTTTGTTTTCATAAAATGCATAATTTGTTTTGTATCTTCATACCCTGTGATTTTTCACGGGTCTGATAACATTATTTTTGCATAAACGCTATTTAATTGTTATTAACCCGTGGTGGAAGGGTAAGGCTCTTGACTCGACAATCCGAAGATCGTGAGATCAAATCCCGGCCTCCGCTAATTTATTTTGTTTGATGAATTTGTGTTATTTCACAATTAATTCGTTTAAAAACATAACAGTTACAAAGTGGAAGATACTCTCAAAATCGCTCTGGTGTTAGACCACCATTCAGAATTGTAACGTTTGAAATGGCTTTAGCAGTGTTTGGTGACCATATCTGAATAACCAGGTACTTTTTCCCCACCTTCTTCTTCCCCATCTGCTTCCCCACGCCATTATTTTCAGCCTCACAACATACCCCAATTCGGAATGCAATAGTCTCACACCAGCAGCTGGGACACTTGTGAGGTAAACATATAAAAATATATTGTTATAATTCAAGGATTCTATTTTAGATGTTTTATTTTCTTAAGTACCTAGAGATAAATTTATGGATAAAAAACGAAAGAAGTTAAGATATTTTCTTCAGAGTTTCAACTCCACAGAGCCAGTGAAATACTAGCATACCCAATTTTACGCAATGTTTTGTGTCTGCGGGGAGTGGGGAGGAGAAGGAAATGGAGAAGAGAAAAGTTGAAAATTATCTGGCTGTTCATATCAGAAGGACAAAACAAAAGTCATTAGGTATTTGCTAGCAACGTATCGATTCTGAGTGGCCGTCTTTCACCAGGGCGATATTGACAGTATCTTCCATTCTGGAATGTGCCACAAATAATATGCTATATACTGGTACCTATTACTTTTAATGCATGCTTAGATTTTAACTCGTGTCTAACTAATATGTGTCAACTATCAATATGTGTCGATTATTCCGAGTGCTTAAAGTGGCTAAAAACATGTTCACAAATTATAGGAATATAGCAATAAAGTTGACTAAATTCGAAATATACTCATAGCCATGACAACTAAAATATATGACCAATGACATACCGAGGTGATAATTTGGTTCAGAAATCTAAGAATTCGGTAATCTGAGAATCTGCCTCGCACGTTCAGTCGTGGTAAAGTGTCAATCCGTGTTAACCTCCGTTCACAGATTTTTCTAACAGGTCGTACATTTCTTTTTTCGAATTCTTTGTTAGGTACAATTCGTTCACTGGCGAATGAAGTGAAACTTCTTTAGCGCCGTTAGTGACTTGAAATTCGGGGGAAACGAAAATACGTCACAACTCCGTTCTACACAAATACTCGGTTCTAATATAATGCTGTAAATTCGCACCTCGGTGCGTTCCTTCCATAGCGTAGTTGGTTAGGTGCCTGACAAGTCTCAGCGGCCAGAGGACATAGACATCAAACGAAAGGGAGTTCGAATCTTACGAAATCCAAAAAAAAAAACATTTTTGTTTTGTGGAATCAATATCCAATATTTAAACCACTTTCAAAAAACAAACAAAAGAAAATAAAGCGACATCTGGCGACTTTATAGTTTCACTTCTACCGCGTGTAAATGGCACACTCTGATTTTTGTTGTACAACTCAGGGCCACCATCATCTTTGGGGATGCTGTGTGGAGTCTTTTTAGGCTAAAGAAGGAGAAAAAGTTCTGGAAAGGAAAAAGGCACGAGGTGTGGGTAGGAATCTGAGAATCAATGTGTCAATGGGTGACGGACGTATAAATCCATCCTTCCCATTGCGGTGCAAGGCGATAGATTGAAACAGTCCGACTGGAGAGGCACTAAACCAGTCTCCCGATCCAGCCCGCCATGCAATAAGCGAAAAAACACAACCGCAGCCAAGTCCGATACAAACCTCACCCCATGAAAACGGGCACCCCTGCTAAGTCGTCAAGGCAGAGGTGTTGAATATCCAATAAATGGTTTCCGGGGCGGCGATACCAGCCTCCTAAAGTGATAAACACTTAACAGTTTTTAACAAATTGATAACACTACAACCATTAAAAACTGTTCTGATGTACATTATTCATGCTAACAAACCCGAGTGACTACCTTCTACAATCTCATCTGAATATTACTGACTACAAAGAAAGTTGATGATTGAATAACAATGGAGAGTAAATCAATCCCGTCGCAATATTCCTCAAGTATTTCTGATAACAATCTGTTTATTGGATATTTTTTGCATAGAACAATAATAGTCATTATGATATATATTCGAATTCCATTGCTCGATATTGCGTCTGTAAATCAAACGGAAACTCAGACGGTTTGAGAATTTTCGCTGTCGGACAAAGTATAAAATTGGATATATTTTTCTTTACATTATGAAGGCTGCCCGGACCGCGCGCCGCGCGCCGTGCGAAATATTCGCATCGACAGCGATAAATAAATTCACAACTGTGCAATAACGCGGCGGCTTATGCAGGTACCATATTCTCTAGCCTTTGCAACTTTTACAGGCACAAACGCAAAGCTATCATTAGCGACCTTTGTTTCCAAGTTTTCACGGATGTTTCGAGTAAGATATTATGTCGTCTACTTTGTTGTTATAGACTACTAGCGAGTACCCGGCATGCGTTGCAGTGCCACTCGAGGATAGAAAGTGTTTGTGTTTTATTTCTGTTTATTGAATTTTCTTTCGGATACACAATATGTTTTGTTTTCCGTCTGGTGCGTACACGAATAAATCCGAACGTTTTCCGACTTTACCTCCTACTATCCCCTACCGCTAATTTTTCTCCTTTGCAATCCCTCCCTCTGCCCCTCCCTCGTACCTCACCCTTCTCTTGCCGCTAAACTCTTATGGAAAACCAACAGCTGTCCGTGCGAGAAGCACGAATTTTCCAAATATAATCCCTACCATCCCCTATCGCTACAATGTCTCCTTTGCAAACCGTACGTTCATTCCTACTCCATCCCTTTCACCTCCGCCGATCCCCTTCCACCTTCCCCCTTCCCACTCCAGCGACAAACGTTCCTCGACTTCGCGCGTTCCCCTCCACCCTCATACATTTCCTTTCCAACTTTTCTGCAATCCCTCTTCCCTCGTCACCCCTCCCGTGAACTCCACTCTCTGCTAGGTTCTCCTATCTACCTCCCGGTTTCCCCTCCAACGAAATACACACATTTATATATGAAATACACACATTTATCAAACGACTCGCGCACCACATTTTGAAATTTTTTATGCAAATTTCGTAACGTCAGAGATTATTATTATATACAGAAATCTTCGAAGGCGTGCGCACAACAACTCGTCGAAATTTCATCCCAATTGCATGAATGTTATGGGATATAATTTCGCAACGCCAGAGCTCACCAATATACATAGAAAGCGTTGCGGGCATACGCACAACTAATTACCAAAGTCTCTTCGAAATTGGATGATTGGTTTAGGAACACATAACACGGATGTTTTGAAATTTAGTAAGCAGATTATTATAGTTTATATTGTGTTTTTTATCTTTTTTTATAATTTTCAAGGATATATTTTTGTTAATTTCTTACTGGTAAAGGACCCTTACTTTTTTTTAAACTTTATAATTATAATTTTAATTATGTGAAAATCTGTTATTGTATATTATGTGTATTATTAATGTTATTATTATAAGTGTAAAATATCTGTTGATTTTCCCTAATAAATAAAATAAAATAACGGAAAAACAAAGAAACATTCATTTTTTATAAATTAAGATTATTTCCAAATAGCCGTTAAACACAAGCATTCCTTTTTTCATAGCACTTTATTTTATTTATTTATTAACGTAATTGATTTCACATATCGCTCTTTCCTATAATCGTTATATGTACTATACTACAAAACGATTACATTGTTAGTTCAATGCCCAGACTATGTATTCTCTCCACAACAGAATTAAACACGAAGTTTTGATAATATAAAATGATATTTTCCATTTAGTTTGCTTCGGAAGTACATGCACGGACAGCAAATTTATATATTCAATAAGAAAACGCTCTCCCTAAAATAATCATAAAAATATCAGAGAGTTCACAAGTCAACCAAATAAATGTGGATTTGAGTAAAGCTTTCAATGGAAAATATCGTCGCAAGAAGCGTCATAAAACCGTAATTTAATAAATTCATAAATCTTCCAATTATTTACTGCTCCAAGAAAAGACGATCGCTAATCAATAAAAGCATTCTACAGCGAGAAGAGTCATAAAAGTATGAGATAGTTCACAACTCGGACAAAGAATTATTTGCTGGCGCAAAGGTAAAAGTCTACTGAATCAGAAAATGCTATCGTAAAAAGAGCCATTAAACTATCAGAAAGTTCACAACAAGTCAGCTAAATAATCATTGATTAAGAGCAAGGAAAAAGTCACAACAAGTCAGCTTTACAATAATAATAGTTAGGGTAATTATTAAATAAATAAACTTCAGCGCGCTCACGAACACAACAATGGATTCTATTTGTAATAAAGGTTCATAGAAAGCTACCAAACCATTCACATGAAAGTGTACCCACAATAATTCTGAAAAGAAAATCTTTTCCTTATTTGTATTTATGCCATACGATTGAAAAATGGCGCACACATCCAGCTAGTTTTATGGGAAGCATCAAAAATGTAAATTATTATTTGATAGACGGGGATTCAATTTGTCATTGAGGGATGATATTTTGATCGTTACCAATGGGCTGCCAGCTGGAGCGGAGCGGGTGGAGAAGTGGGGGAGGAGGGCGCCCCACTAGGGATTGCGACACCGTGGCATGTGTTTCTCATTCTTTGATTTAAATGTGATGTACGTAAAAATTAGGTTTTCTCTGTTTAACAACACTTCTCAGATTATTGGGAGTTCAATGATACTCGGTTGATCAGGTTACGAGACGTGCTTATTTATTGTCTTGTTTACAGTGAATATTTAACTGAACTAAACGTCCGTTCTGCTGGATTGTCTGTGTTTTACTGAAGCAAGGAAACTCGGCAGAGAAGGTGACACGAACGGCGATAGTTGACACTACCCTATAGTACTACCTTACTGACATGTGTTGAGACACCTTTAACTTCAAATAATAGCTACTCTTACTAATGATATGTCTTGAAGGACGTTTAAATTACATACATATTCCTACACACTATAATTTTCGAAATATTATATAATTGTTTCCATCCACACGATGTCCGCACAAAGCGCTGAGAAATGAGAACAAGCCAGTAAATTAATAAATTCATGAAAATTACTGTTAAAATGGATGCCAGTATGTACATGTATTTCTTTGGTCATTTTGATTGTAGAGCTCAGCGCGTTGTGCGGGCTACGTGTGGTTGGAAGAAATGGACCACACTGTCGAAAGTCGGAAATTGGTCAATATTAATTTTTGAAGTGAAAACTTCTTTAGCACCGTTGTGATTTGAAACTCGATGAAACGAAACTACAATAAAAAGGGACAAACACAAACATATATAGGATTTAGTCTGCAAGAGAATGAGATATACTTATCGGTGTCCTCTTTGTACAGATCCTGATACTCTGCATTCGTCTCATTTTGTCGAAATTGTTTCCTGAAGGTTTCACTTCTACCGCGTGTGATTTTTTTAACCGGCAGATTGAAAAACCTCAAAAAAAATATTATGAAAAAATATTCGTTTTAGGTAGATTAAGAAAAGTCGTTTTTGTATTGCAATCCCTAGTGTAAATATACCATAAAGACACGCGGCGATATTCTACATGTTTGCGCTCCAAATAAAATGTATGAATCCCAAAGTGCTGCCTACTCAAAATTAACGTCGTTATGCAGAAAGAAGTCAGTCGACGCAAATTTCTCAACTCAACAAACAACTTTGAAAGAACACAAAACTGCATGAAGGAGTTATGTTTTTGTTGTGGCCAGTTGTTTCACACAAGAATTTGAAAAAACTTCAAAGTTATTTTTCAAGTTCGATGAAAGTTACATTTAAGTTCTATTAATATGTCAGTTCTCTAAAACTACTGGCCCATAATGAAATAATAACAAACTTTGAAAATTTACTTTGAAATTTGATGAATTGTTCAAATTCTGTGAAACAATTGGCCCTTAGTCTTACAAAATCATAAATTTTGTTTATTAATTGTAAAATTTTTCATGAACCCAAATATTAGATAACATATTATATAAATTATAAAAGTATATTAAAATTTAACGCCAAAGGAGTTTTCAGATGTAATGTCGCGTTGCGCTGCCTCTTTCTTTAGACAACGTTTCGGAGAGCGTTGCAGTGTCCATCATCAGGGCAGATGCGTGCCCACATTATGGACACTTTAACGTTGTCCGAAACTTTGGCAGAAGAAGTAGGTAGCACTACACGGCATAACACCCTAAAATCATGATAATTCTTTTGGCCGTGAAAATATCAAATTATGTTATCTTTGGTAGCATTGTTCGAAATTCCCACATTTTAAGATCCCTTCGGGGCAATTTGCCTGCGGACATCCTTTGTAGTATAATATTTTTAAAATATGTCTGTATTTATAAATAAGTTTGTCGAAATTATTTACAAATAAATCAGAGTGTAACAATACACACGCAGTAGAAGTGAACCCTTCAGAAAACTTAAGGCGATCCACTAGTAAAAATCGAAATCGGAATTCACGCCCTTTATGGGAGGAGTTTAAAAATACTTGAGAAAAAGCTTTTGGAAAGGTTGGGAAAGGTATTTGAGAGTTTTGTTTTACAGGTTGATTTCGTAAAGGCCTGTACAAAATATTAATTCCTGTTTTACGCATTGTTTATTGTAATAAAACGAAAATTTAAAATTGATTTCACGAAATCAAGCGACGCGGAGTGACGTGTCCATCTCCCGCTCAGTTCGGGGCGTGACTGTAGTTCTTCGGTGGACGCCATAGAGTTCACCTTGAAACACCGAATTCGTCGACAAGCGGCCGTATTGTAAAATAACAACGCGAAAATGCATATTTTATTTTATTTTGGGAAGATTGGGTGTAAATATCAACTCTTTTTGCGATCATTATAAAATAAACTGAATTTGCCACATTATGCAATAAAACCATAACCGAAAAGGGGTTTATAAATAGGAGAGTTTGGACTTGAAAGTGTGTTTTTTAGACCTTATACTTTATTTTTTTATAGGCTTTCTAAAAGACTGATAAAAAAAATGACCGATATTTTTAAGGGCGAAGGTATGTTCTACATGCAGTATTTAATTGAAGCATCTACAATACTTCTAAGCGATCAAATTTTCAAAACAAAAACATATGATTTTGTATTATTTTGCATTATTTACTATGGCTTCATCTTAAACAAGAGAGGGGAGACTACGAAGCACTGCACAAAGAAAAGACGTGTTTGTCTCTTTTAATGTCACTATTTTTCGTTTCATATAATTTTATATGAAATATTTTATATAAATATAATTTTTATTGCAGGCCTACGTGGTCGAGAGGCATGGCTATCGACTAGCGATCCGGAAGACGCAGGTTCAAACCCCGATGTGCGTAGATGCATTTTATTTGACTGATTTGTGTTTTCACAATTGATTCAATTTCAAATTATTTAAGGTAAATTTACAACACGTTCCAGAGTAGAAGATACTCTCAGTATCGCCCCGGTGTAATATCACCATTCAGAATTAAAACGTTGTTTGAACTTTAGCGGTGCTGGTGAGTAGATCTAAATAGCCAGGTAGTATAGCATCTTCCTCTCTCCAATCTTCTTCACCTTCCCACTTATCTCCAGCCTCTCACCATACCCCAACTCGGGATGCCATAGTCACACTGGCTCCAAACGGGAGCCGTGGGGACTCTTATGAGATATTCACATAAAAAACAATCCAGTGCAGTTTACATTCGGTAGAAGCGAAACTTCACCAAAAAAGTCTCAACCAATACTTGAAAGGAAAGGTCATAATCAAAGCGACCAATAAGCGCAGACCAGCGTAATATCCGTTTCACATCTCAACCAATAGAAGCCTTTAAAAGTGACGTCATAATAAAAGCGGTTAATGAGCGCAGTTGATGCGTCGCAGGTGCAGTAATCGTTATTTCCGTTTCATCCGAAATCCAAATCATAGCGGGCTATTGAAGTTTTACTTCAAAAACCCATGTTTTTTATTTTAAATCGGTATATTAGCTACAATTTTACGAGTTTCATGTATTTGTCATATAAAGCAGATTTTAGAACTGTAAATTATATTTATTTTTGTTAGTTGGCTCCATTCTCCAGAACTGAAGCCTCCTTCACCCTGTTCGGGGTCCGTCGCCTCGGTTCAGCTATCAATCATGTTTAATTCATTTTACAAATTATTTTTCAATACATTTTGTATTCGGGGCGGCCAGAGTTGGGTCATTCCAACGAGCTAAGAACAGAATGTTACATTTTGCACGCATAATCTAAACTCTTACAAATATCAGCAAATGTTTTTATTTTTACGAAAGAAGTAGTTTTATTTTCATTTGTTGATCATCTTGTTGAAGTGAGAATTTCTTCAGCACCGTTGTGATTTGAAACTCGATGAAACGAAAAAGCGACACTTAAAAGAGACAAACACATATATATGCGGTGCAAGTCGGTAGTATGTATTTTTGTTTAAAATCAACTTCGCTATGTATTCAACACATAAATTGCACATATATTAAAAACTCACCATTATTATTATTTGTTATATACGTATATACATATAAAACTGATTTTTTTCTCATTATTGTATAATGCTATACTTTTTACTTACCAGCTTTATTTATATGTACCATGTGTAAAAACTATTCATGTTTTCTTTGTATTCTAAACACACCTGTATGCACTAAAACATAAAAATGTAAATGTATGTAAAAGCCCATAAGGGCGTTAATGATTAATAAATAAATAAATAAATATCCATAGGATTTAGCCTAAGCGAGAATGAGATAGAATAATCGGACTCCCCTTTGTGCGGTGCTTCGCGGCCTCCCCACTTTTATCTACTAAAGGTTTCACTTGCACTGCATATAGTTTTTTTTTAATTTTAACATCCAGGTAACTTCCATCAGGTTGAAATCGACAAAAACTTACTTTTTTTGAAGAGAAAACTTCTTTTGCCCCGTTGTGATTTGAAAATCGATGAAACGAAAGCGCGACACTAAAAAAAGACAAACACGTACATCTATAGGATTTAGTCTACGAGAGAATGATATGGAATAATCAATCTACTCTTTATCGGACTACCCTTTGTGCGGAACCTAGTAGCCTTCCCACTCTTGTCTACTTTAGTTTTCTGAAGGTTTCACCTCTACCACGTCTGAATTGCACACTCTGAATTTTGAGGTGAAAACTTCTTTAGCGCCGTTGGGATCAAAAACTCTTTGAAACGGAAACCAGCGACACTAAAAATAGAATTTAGCTTGCGAGAGAAGAAGTTAGCAATAAAATATGATTTAATTCACGGGTAATCGGTTCTATATAAAACGACAAATCTTCAGTCCCACGCTAGCCTCCTTTGGTGTGGTGGTATAAGCCTCTACAGACATTCGGCGGACCAAGGATCGAATCCTACAATTAAAAAAAAAAATATATATATACATCGTACATATACTTTTGTAAAATCAATATCCAATCTTCAAACCACTCCAAAATGAACAAACAAAGAAAACACGAAGAAAAATATATCTAGCGATCCAGAGAAGAAAATACAAATACTAATAAGATGACCAAATGTATAGGAAAAGGTGCACTGGAATTCGATGACAAAAATATGGAAAAAATCATCCTTCACATAGATAAAAAAAAGGGCTTCGCAGTCTCTCCACTCTTGTCTACTTTAGTTTTCTGAAGGTTTCACTTCGAGTATCGCGAGTGAATTGCACACTCTATTTTTTTCTATCATTGAAGACAATAATTAGCGACTAACAAACGAAAATTTGAAAAATATACGGTCGTAAGACCGTATATTTAGCCTTACTCTAACCACTGAGCTAATGAGAGCCTCTCCCCTTAGGTCGTTTTTAACTGTATCATACTTCGACTACGACCAATATTATCTTAATTTTCTTAACACAATGTTTTATTGGCCGTTATCTTTATGTATTATTAGAAGTTTCTTCCCGAACTAAATGCAATCTAGATAGTGTCTTGGATACATGTATTCATTCTTGTTTCAATGTTAAAAAATATACCTAATCCTAGATTTGATCACACAGAGAAAGTCCTGGTTGTTAAAACATTTCGTAACATTTAAATTCTTTATCAAATCTAATTTAAACTTTAGCATTTTTGAAATATTGATTTTTGAACTGTCCTATTTAACCATCGATTGTCGACGAATCGTCTGCTTCAAATTTTATGTTATGTTATCGTCAAGCATAACGGAGACCATTCAAACATAAAAAAAAAAATAGCACTGAAGGCAGTTTTTTGTCGACGCGACGCGTCTGATGCGACGGAAGTTGGCCTAAGTGAAAAATCGCTTCAATGCCTCCCTTGTTCCCAAAAAAATCACAGTCGGTGGAAAACCAGAAGGAATTTCTGTTTCAGCGGAGAGCTATTTAGGTAAATAAAGGATTTACGCGGGGTTAAGAGACGTACCTGTTTTACTTTAACCAGAGTGATCCTTGTATTACTTGGCATACGAAAATGTAGATGACTTTTTGAACTTCGGTTTCAAAATCACTGGGTATAGAAGAGTAAAAGTTAGTACTTTTGAATGTAGCTATAACTTTGTGGTTATTCATTATAGATAAATGAAACAATGAAGCTAAAAAGAAACAATAACTTAGAAGCCTTGGAATTAAAAAAAATCACTCAAAAATAATGAATCTATTATCAACAAACAAAAAATATTGTTTTACAACCCAATCATGGATATGTTCCACTACCCTTAATACTTAGCGACGGCTCCACCCCTACCACAATCCTTAGTAATAATACATTATTCCCATCCACTATTTTGTATTTTTTTTGTATTTGTGTCCACTATTTCGTCCGACCACCAAATGCGTAGTAGGCTAAATCGGGAGAGTCTGGTTGCAGGAGCACTTTGGACCTCGTTTCGTATATACGTTTCTCCTGGACACATTGACCTCCAGATTCCAACCCCTTAAACCCCTTTCCTTACCAGAACTTACTCTCCTTCCTTTCCAGAGGCCCTGAAGGGTATTATTTTCCTCCTCCCGTGTGGAGTTAATGTAAAAAAAGTAGGTACTAGACCAGTAGATTTAATGTATTCGAATACCTTCCGGAAAAAAGGCCATAGAATTCCTCCTTTATACTTATTTAAAAACGCGCAATCCTCCAATCATTCATCACCACCGGCACTCGTCTTTATTTAAAAAAAACCATTAACATGCTTTTTTCGCTAATGTTCACGTGTGTACATATAAGCATTTTTTATTCTTTTTTATCTTTTTATATATACTACTACTTTGATACATATCTTTTTTAATAAATATAATTTGTTATTCACCCGCCTCGGAACAGACTTTGTCTAGTGAGGTAGGAAAAAAAACTACATAAATGAAAATAAAATAAACGCCCGGATTGACGGCACTGAAACTGAAACTGAATGGTTATAAATAATCCAGCGTATTTTTTTTTTGTAAAACTATCGATTGCATGACAGTTGTTCCCGACAGTTGGCTCACGGCATACTTATAATCAATGTGCAGTCGATTTAGGGTATTTTCTGTTTTCTTACATAATGTATATCTATGCGTCTCCGAATGGGTACGCTGAGAGTATGTACCGCCGAATAACCAAAGTATAAAAAATATTTTCATTCAAATGATAAAACTATTTACCTTTACACTGTACCTGTAGGTATACCAGCGTTTAAGTACAAAAATTGACCCTGATGTTCGTTTGGTATCCAAAACTTATTATTATTATTTAAAGATATTATTAATAGATAAAGTCGATTTTAGTTTCGAAATTCTGTAAAAAATGGAAACAAAATATATAATTTCTCAACAATTATAATTTCGGGGAAACAACCATCGGGGGATAAGCTGTCGGGTCACTGTCGGGTCACTGTCGGGTCACTGTCGGGTCACTGTCGGGTCACTGTCGGGTCACTGTCGGGTCACTGTCGGGTCACTGTCGGGTCTTTCGTTATCATATCGGTTCCAAAATAATATTATTGAAAACAGTCACAGTCAAACTGATTCCTGTATATGCTATTCTCTACCGTTCTACTATAATAACACACATACATTATTACATTATTACTCACCAATCAGTCGATTACACATTTTGGGAAATGAATATGCTAACATCGGCATGCACTCAATTTTTTTTTCCATAATGTAACTTATATACGCAATATGGACATGTTGAAATGAAATGATGATATTTCTCATTGTTCTTTTTTGTTATTTATTGTTGTGATACACAAAATAATTGTATGTTATTTTAAAGTTTAAAACTACTATTATGTAATGATATTATTTTTCTTACTTTTGTACTGTATTATATGTTTATTTATAAAAGGTAGTATAGCCGTTTATGTATTTAAAATAAAATAAAATAAAAATAAAATAAATAATATACAATTTTCTATTACAATACGTACCTACTTATTTTTATTTATTTATGTTTTTCTAAGTGAAACTTCTTTAGCCCCGTTAGCGATTTGAAATTCGAATGAAACGGAAATGCGTCACGAAAATTTATTATTTGACGGTCCTCGGTTCTGATATAATGCGGTAAATTCACGACTATGCACGGGCCTCCAGTAGCGCCGCGGTACGAAGCGCCCGACTCTCATTACCCAGAGAGATATCCAGGAGGATCGAAACCTACCAAATCTAAAAAAAAAAAAATTTTTTTTTAAATTAATTTTTACCAAAAAAACTATTATTACTTCTCTTTTTTAAGATCCTTAGAATTAGATTCGAACATTTAAAATTTGTGTACAAAATTAGTAAATTTACAATTCAATTTAAAAAAAAATAATTAATTAGGCAGGAAAGTAATTGGCTTTGAATCAAGTGAACGCAGACGATTGTTAAAAAAATTAATTGCTATTTAAATGCTTTCCTAATCAACTTTATCATTTTTTAATTGTTTTGATGTTTTCCGGTAAGCTATTGGAGTATTTTTTTCCCTTGATATTATTTTGTGTATTGATGTTGCATAAATGAGGTACGATGGAAATATGTACATGTCTTTGTCGTGGGCGACATTCAATTAAAAATATGTGATGTGGATTTGATTTTATTATTTAAAAATTTTTTGAAGTGAAACTTTCTTAGCCCCGTTAGAATGGTTTGAAATTCGGATGAAACGGAAATTACGCACTACGGCACCTGCGAAGCATCAAACTGCCCTCAAGGCTCCTATTGGTTGAGATATAAAATGGAAACTACGCGAGGACTGCGCTCATTGGCCGCTTTGTTTTTTACGGGTCGTCGGAATATAATGCATAAATTCGCTCCTCGCCGAGCGCGTCCCAAGCGCAGCGGTATAGTGCATTACAAATCTCAGGTTTGAATCCTAAGAAACCCAAAAAAAATAAACATTTTTATTTTTGTAAATCAATATCCAATTTTCAAACCACTTTAAAATAAACGGGCAAAAGAAAACGACATCTAGCGACTTTCTAGTTTCACTTCTATCGCGTGTGAATTAAATACTATAATTTTTTTTCGGACGGGGTGATTAAATTTACTTCAAATTCTGTAAAAAAAAGGCTTATTCGATAATCCCTTTGTTTTGAAACGTTGCACAATTTGACTTTAACATGATTTTATCATTTTTAGTGCTTTTCTATCTTCTTGATTCAAAAGACACCCTAGCAGTTGCGCCCGACGCTGTAAAACCATAAAACGGTATTGTAAAACCATGGTTGCCCTTTCCGCGGTTGGATGTATGTTTAGCACTGTGGATTGGGATGATGGTGGGGTTGGGGGTGGGGGGCTCCCTCCGCCTTCCCTCCTCCACTTGCTCTTGCTCCTTGCTCCTCGTTCCTTTCCCGTCTTCAGGCTGACGTGTGACAGCAGCAGTAAGCCACGTCACGCGGCCTTGTGGAGGGAATTCATAAATATATTCTTCATCTGTGACAGCGCACGGATCTCGGTACAGAACCGCGGCAGACTGCGGCGGGAGTGAGCTGTGGGAACTATGGGAACTATAGAGCTGTGGGAACTATGTTATCTTTAGTCACATCTCAAGTGACAGCAATACATAATATTATAGGTACATCAAAACCGTTGAAACTCTTATAAGGAGTTTCATATTTTCGGATGTTGTAAATTTTTTAGGAAGAGGTACAATTCGAATGTTCGATGGCAATTGGGTTGATCATACATTCGGTTAAATATGGCAATCTGCACCGGCCTCAGTTGATTGGGCTATTAATTGTCATACGTAGGTACAGAAAATCATATTCAGACTAAGACACCAAACCCAATCATAATAGTGACATTTCCGGGAGTGGAAAATGTATTAGAAAGTTTTGGGACTTCTTACCACAACGACCACAACAAAGATGGTGCAAATAATATTGTTTTATTTCCCATGAATATCATCTAAGTACGATTAACTTTTTTTACGCAATACTGATGCCGATGCGGGGAGAGGGGGGGGGGGGGAGATGACCCTCTAAAACAGGGATGCCCAAACGGTCGATCGCGAGTGCTTTTTGAGTCGATCTCGAGAAAAAATTGCCGATGTAAATAGATCTATTGACTGTTCTTGTTTTAGTTGATCCTAAATTAATAAGACCGCCCATTATTCACGCTTTTTTGTTTAAAATTTATTTGTAACTTATATTGTCAATGGTCGCGCATTTTGGCTGTTGTATACTTTAAAAAATCGTAAAATTATTGCATATTCATGGTGAAATATTATTGAAAATTGCCCCCTTCAAAAGCCCGAAGTTATCGATCTATTTTCTAGTGAGTGGTTTGGTTTATTTATGAGTCAGTCAGTCCGAGTTGTAACTTGGAGGCGATACGAAGTTTATAAATAAATAATTTAAAATGAGGGCGGTGAATAGATTCACTCTTAATTCAAAACCAGTTATGTGATCAGAATGTAAAATTCCAGTTCTAGATTCATCTGCTGACAAATTTCGAAGGAAAACATTCTCTTATTCGACGTATAAAATTCTAGTTACAGACTCTGTATGTGCTGCCAAAATAAAGAAAAATCATTTTCATCTTAGTTTAGTTTTAATTTGCTGCACACATTTAATTTAATTCAGTTCATAATGTAAAATTTCTGTTGTAATATTTCGAAGGCAAACATTCTCTTATTCGAAGTGCAGTCATAAAATTTAAGTTGCAGATGTATGTGCTGCCAGAATCAAAGAGAAGCCATTTTCATGTTCTGAGTGTAGTTTTAATTTGCCGCACACTGATTTAATTTAAACCAGTTTTGTGTTTTAAATGTAAAATTCCAGTTGTGGATTCATCTGCTGAAACATTTAGAAGGAAAACATTATCTTATTCGAGGTGCAGTAATATTTTTTTTCTTGCAGACTATGCATGTGCTGCCAGAATAAAAAAAAAACATTTTCTTGTTCTGAGTGTAGTTTTAATTTGCTGCACAGATTTAATTCAAATCTATTTATGTACTTCCAGAATCATAAAATAATCATTTTTATGTTCTGAGTGTAGTTTTAATTCACCGCATACAGATTTAATTTGAACCAGTTTTGTGTTCACAATATAACGATAAGTTAAATAACAAGTTGTCGATTCACCGTGTACCAAGTGAAGCTTTGCATTTGAGTTGCATGCCTTATGCCGCAAATTCTGAGAAATTGACTGTTCCGTGTGTAGCTGTTGTTTCGGGACTCTTACGCAGAAGCGATTTTAAATTAAAACCCGCCCCAGGTACCATTCCCGTTTTCCGAGAGCAGTCATAAAATAGAGTAGAATTTATGAACATGATTTTTATTAGAAGAATACTCAGTCACAAGGGATATATAAATCGGCATAAAATGAGATTTCTATCCCCCCCGGCGCTACATCATGTCAGAGTCGATCGATCGGAGTCTAATAATATTGAGGTAGATCGCCACCAGTTCAAGTATGAGCACCCCTGCTCTAAAACATAGGTTCTCAACGTGGGCGATATCGCTCCTTTTTGGGCGGTTGAGACTTTAAGGGGGGGGGGGGGGGGGCAGTAAAAGACCCAGAGAAAATTAGGGGTCGTTGAAATGGTGAGGGCGTGGGCAGGTAAAAATACTAAAACTTTTACAAAAAATTATTACCATTCCATGTAATTAATGTAAAATTCCTATGGGCGCATAAAAAGTAAAATGTGTATGTAAAATACATTACATGTAAACAATTAACTCAGATTTATTTATGAACAGAGAAGTTACCGACGTAGTGGTTACGATGTGAAACATGCATTATAGAAGATATATATTTAAAAAAAAAACCAGATACTAAATACTCAAATGAATTGCAATGTACGAGGTCGCTGACGTATCTCAAGACAGGGACGCATAGATAGGCCTCATGTCAAAATGGTGGGCCCCTTACCCGAATAGGAGAAGGTAAATAGGTTGGGAAGAATAATAAAACAATGTTGTGGAAAATATAATCGTGGCAGTAGATGTTTCAGATTAGCGAAAGATGGTATATAAAAAAAACGAGTGTACTTTGAACCACACGACTGAAGTAAAACTTCACTAACTTATATCTCCTTCTCAACTTCCGTTCGCCTCGCCTGATCGTTCGCCTCGCCCGATCACACTTTTCATAACGCTCTCGTCACGCATTCACCAGCTTACTCCCCAAGTCAAGCGTGCGTAAAGGCCCGACCGTTTGCCTCGCCCGATCACATTTATCGTAAAACTCTCGTCACGCATTCACCAGCTTACTCCCCAAGTCAAGCGTGCGTAAAGATGTTTTACTTTAAAAAAAATTGGGTACTCTAGAAAAAAAATATTCTCAAAGTGGGCGTGGACAAAAAGGTTGAGAACCTATGCCCTAAACACTTCCGTATGAAAAAAATATATTGTGTAAAATATACAAATATTTATGAAAAGTCCCGACTTCTTCTACCTACTTAATATATTAATATATATATATTAATATGGCTTAAAGAGGTCAATGAGAAAACCCTAGCGAAGACGCTAAAAACGACATAGAAGACAAATGAACTATATTTGAATAACTTTAGTCCTCCTCGGCACAGGACCCCCTAGTGAGGAGGACTAAGAAATACAATATTTTGTACTTAATTTCACATTTCATTTTGTATGTAAAATTTTTCTATATAGTCGCTATAATAAAAAAAAAAAAAAAATATTTGACTTCAATACTCATGTCATATCTTCGTAGAAGCCTAGGATATCCCCGACTTTTTTTTCCACTCTCCTGTCAATCCATTTTTGTTTACTCGCCCTCCACGACCAAACCATCTAATAAGTCAACTTTACGTGACATAAAACGAAAACTCACCAAGCAACATGACTCAAACTAGAAAGTTCAATCCCTATATATGTTCACGTCCTTTTCCTCTTAATCCTATTCCTATGTTCCTCCTCCCACCCCCCCTTTTTTATATTTTGTAACTAAAAAATGAAACTAAGATAATACCCTTACAATGTCACACTTTATAATTTATTATTAACTATCTATCATCAGTGGAAAGTTCATAATTGGCATTATTAAAATCTTATTAATGTATTATTTTGTAATCTCTGATTTGCTGTCAACTTTCTCTAAAATAAATAAAATAAAAAATAAGAGTTGCAATTTTTTTATTTATTTATAAATTACCTTTTCAGGGGGCTTAACATATGATTCGTAAAAATTATCCAGTATTTATTACGTACTAACAGTAAAGTTAAAACTCGCTCCGCTGGTTTTTGCTACTAGGACCTGCGGGCGGCTTTCGGTTCAACTGCGCTTAGTTTAATAATTTTCACAGTTTAATCCGTTAGGAACTGATTAATAGGAACTGGAAAATAGCCAAATCTATGTAATATTACTTACGCCTGCCAGTGGCGCCATGTTATGGCATGGCTATTTGCTTGAACTCAGGTCTATTGCAAAAGTAGCTTTTTAACAAACTTCAAGTACGAAGATGGTTTTGCATAAAACGTGGCGTCAGAGATGTATTCGAAGACGGATTCTTAAATTTCAACCGTACAGTCGCTGGCGTAATAATAATTGATAACTGAACTGCCGCAATAACAACATTTTGTATCTGTTTAGTGATAAATTGAAAATGTCCACTGACTTGGTATAATTATTTCCCTCCATTAGTATTCTCAGCAAAGAGGAATACGTACATTAGCTAATTCCAGAATTTTTGCACTGAAATAAATCCCAGTCAATGTTCGTTCTTCTTTTGTCAATGCAATGCTTTACATAAGGGCAAACAAACTACTACACAATAGTGTTACTGCAATTTTTTTCTCAAATTAAAGGCATTGGAATATTCTTCTCAGATTTACCTATTCCCCTCTGCACCACCCCCCTCTAACCCCTTATAATTATTTATTAGTCAACTGGAATACAAACTTGCAGTCTATATTCGTATTGCAATATTCACGTACATACAAAGCAAATCGTAGATAAATGAATATTTTTCTGTACTTGTTTTATTGCGGCAATATTGCAATTATTAAAAGGTCGGATTTGCTGGCATCGCGTCGCGTGGGCTTCGACGTCGAGGTATTTTAAAATAAAAAAGTTGTATCATAGAAAGCTACAATTCAATCTGGAACGTGTTGACCCCCTTTTGACTTTTTTCTTTTCAATTTTTAAATATTTGAGTTTTGAAAATGTTTTGTTTGGTTTCCGTTTAACTTTTCGATTATGTTTTTTGAAATTTGGAAATTTTTCATGATGGAAGGTTTTTGAACCAGGAATCACAAAATTTTTCAGAAAAAATTCTTATGCGAAAATTTATCTTTTATCTTATACTAGCAGACCCGGCCACACGTTGCTGTGGCTAACGAAACACAACGCCATTACCCAACCTTTATAAAATCCACACCTTTCGCTTGCCAGATGCCAAACCGCTGCCTGAATTGAATATTTGAATTTCTCGGCTTTTCTCTACTACAATAAGCATGTATTATACATATAAACCTTCCTCTTGAATCACTCTATCTATTGGTGAAAACCGCATTAAAATCCGTTGCGTAGTTTAAAAGATCAATGCGCACATACATTTTGAGTGACTTCATTTTATACTATGTAATGATTATGGTTTTGATATTATAAACATTGTAAATTTCTGAAAAAATCTCCAGGAAAACTGGAAAATCGGAAAATTTGAGCACGGAGAAATTGTAAGAAAATAGTATTAGAGTTTTGCAAACTTTGGAAACATTTCTAAAATGCATGGAAATTAAGATAATAATACTATCAGATGTTTAGAACCCCTTTAATTAATAGAATTAAATGTTTCTCTCCCTGCATCCATAATGGAAAACTGTAAAATAAATAACTTTAATATCTATTTCGATTCGTCGAGTAATTTGATAACGACAGTTTGCAGGATTCTCTGAAGGCGATGAAGTTTAACGCAAAACCTCATGAAATATAAATATTACTAATCATTTTCTCTCAACAACAATTATTATGATCCAAGTTACATTGAAATATGAGCAGCAAAGACAAATCTATCCCGACTCCCGACCATCGGTATTAACTACGTGGGTACCTCCTACGTACTAATTTCCATTCCCAGAAGATTTAAATGATGACGCACGCGCTCGTCGAATACGCTCAAATCATTTCAACCACAATAATAATAAGCTTCTTCGTCTGACGTCTTGTCTGGATCTCGGCTAAGACGTAATAACTAGTGACCGGCCGAAGGTTCGGTTTCGGTTTCGGCAAGATTCAGCAAAAAATCGAGTTTCGGTATCAGTTTCGGTTTCGGCAGAAGATCTGCCGAACCTTCGGCCGCACGGTAATTATCGCGCGTCGTTCGGCTGACTGGGTGAGTTCGTGGCTCGTGTGTCACCCGCTATCATTAGCCGAGTTCGCATTAGCCGGTTAAAATACTGCATCAGTCGGTTAAAATACTCAATTAATGAGGTAATTCCTTTATAATGTAGGTGTTGATTATTGAAATTTTTCTTTCCAAGTTAACAAATTTGTTATTTTTTGTTTATTTTACAGATATTTACAAAATAAATAATTATTTTTTCACACTCCAATTACTGTTTTTTTTATTACATTTAACACGTGTAATAAGAATGTTGTGATTGTAAACGCAATTAAAATTAAAATACTCAATTCATGAGGTTCTTCCTTTATATTAAGATTAAGAAAGGGACGCTCAGATGGTTTGGGCATGTAGAGCGAATGAACGAGGAAAGGAGTGTAAGGAGAATATATGACGCAAATTTGAATGGTAGAAGAAGACGCCCGAGGAAGACATGGCACGACCAAGTGAATCAGATACTTGAGTCGGGCCGTGAAGAGTCGGAATAATAGAAGAGCATGTATGAGATGATGTATGAATGTGAACGAGGTAAGAAGTGTGTGCCAAGATCGAGTTGTTTGGCAGTCCGTTCTCTCTGCCTACCCCTGCGAGGAAACGGCATGATGGTTACTTAGTTAGTTCCTTTATAATGTAAGTGTTGTTTATTGACAATTTTTTGTTCCAAGAAGTAGTTAACATGTTTTGTAAATTTTTATAATTTTGGTTTGTTTTATAGCAGTAATATAAAAAAATATAAAAAATAAAAATAACTTCAATTATTGTTATTTTTATCCCATTTTACACCTGTTAACTGTCCGTATTAGTGTAAAAAATAACCCAAATAGATTAGAACAATGGATTTTTAACATTACTAAAAAATGTTTCGGTTTCGGTTTCGGCCTAAACTGCTTTGCCGCGATGCTTCTGGTCTTTCCGCCTAATGAAACCATTGCGGGTTGACTTGAGGCGTCACTTCTGGGGTAATTCTCTATCTCCAACTACTACTCAATCTGACCTGCTTCGTAATCAACTTTCTTTTATGGAATATTAAAGAGGAAAATGTCTATACTGTACAGCGCATCCTGCACACGTCATATATCTGCCAACTTGTCATTCCGCGAGTCGCCGTAGTCTCTATTAAGGCTGTCAATTTCGTTCCCATTTAGGTACTCTTGACTCGTAAATCCCGGAGCATTGTAGATACTTTCGCCGGGTAACCGAAAATGCTACGAATATTAGCCATATAGTATTTTATAATAATAGAATTTTTGTATTTCTGGTAAAAAGCGCTACTTGATTATCATCAGTCAATCACCTTTTTATTGATTGTTTTGTGTTTAAATCGTGGAACTCCATTTAATTTTACCGAGTTACTGAGAAAACCATTGTAATGTACTTTCAAAGTACCCCACAATTACTTACTCAATAATCTGATTAAACCGATCATAAATCAATTTAGGCACCTTTAAAATTGAAATTTTGAGTCAAAGAAATAAGTCGTCTGTAAGTGGCCCAACCACAGTTTGAAAATGGCCTTGTAAGCCTTAATAGCTATCACAATAATAAGAAACTAAAATAATTACACGATTTACATAATAATAACACTATTAAATTTAATTTAAATACAATTTTTGCAAAAATCATTTTCCCCAAACGAGGTATTAAATATGTTGTGGTAAAATTAATTAACTAAAATCAATCAACGGTTTGGTTGATAATACGTCAATAGATGAAACCTCCAAATTTGTGTTTGTATTCAGAATACAGACACTAATCAAGTAGCCATCAAACCTTTATCGCTACAAAGGTAAGTAAGTGCTTGCAGAAAGTACAATGAGAGGATTAGGCCACACACTACAAATTATGCAGAATATTATTAAGCATGCACATTGCACATTCAACAATATTTGATTAACAAACATTATCACAACATAAATGATAATAATTAGTAGAACTTTAAACCATGCATTATATTAACATTATTTTAGCAATCGATTAGTTTAACCCATAGGTTCTCAACGTGGACGATAACGCCCCCTTGTGGTCGTTGAGACTTTCCGTAGAAGACCAATAGAAAATTAGGAGGCGTTGAGATGGACAGTGGGGGCGTGGGCAAATAAAAAAATATGGTCTAAAAACGACAAAAAAACGAGTGTGCTTTAGACCACACGACTGAAGTAAAACTTCACTAACTTATATCTATCTCCCTCTCAACTTCCGTTCGCCATTCGCCTCGCCCGATCACACTTTTCATAACGCTCTCGTCACGCATTCGCCAGCTTACTCCCCAAGTTAAACGTGAGTAAAGGCCCGACCTTTCGCCTCGCCCGTACACACTTTTCATAATGCTCTCGTCACGCATTCACCAGCTTACTCCCCAAGTCAAGCGTGCGTTAAGAAGTTTTACTTAAAAGTAAATGCTAATCACGTACTTGTAATCTTACGTGTATTAATATTACGAAGAATTGATACCATATCAGGAATACAAGAAGGAAGAAGGTAACAACCCGGTACTTAAAATACAAAAGAATTGCTTTTTAACATGCCAAACAGAAAGGTAACAAAAATTCAATATGTCCCCCCCCCCCCCCCAGAAAGATCTAGAAAAACCTCATCCATGAACCCGGGCACCCCTGTTAAGTCAACCTAACCCTATCCTACCTACACCCAAAATTATCCATTGAGAGCTTTTATGACGATCGACAATTATGATACCGTGACGGCATATAAAAGGCAATAAACATACGTTCCTTGCCACAATAATGTTGCAGCTCTATCAAAAGATGAGAATCGCAATGTAGGTCTGTTTCCTCCAAAGGAAAAGGTGTAAGAAAATGATTACATATTCTTACATCTCTCTCACACACCGCACCGTGACATCTCCGCAATATGGCCAGTACTACTAGCCGTGACGATAATTTTGAAAGTATGAAATATATTTACAAGGATAATATTGAAGTGTAAGTCCAAAAATTTAAATGCGCTAACGGTTTTGCTTTTGTTCTTAAAAACAAAATACTGCAGTCCTTTCTTACACACTAATTAACGATAGTCGAAAATGAGACAAACGGTGAACATACATCTGCACCCCCCTTCCAAAGAAATCATAAAATTATTATTTTACATCTCTCTCACACGTATAAAGAAATTTAAACGCCAAACCCGTCACCAGAGCTGAGCCCTTATAAGATATACCTGTTTCCTCCAAAGAAAAAATCAGAGTGCCGTTAATACGCGGTAGAAGCGAAACTTTACCAAAACAATCTCAACCAATGACGAACAAAGAAGCCTTGAAATGTGAGGTCATAATTAAAGCGGCCAATGAGCGCAGACTACAAAAGTTTCACTTCAAAAAATAGAAATTTGGGGGAAACAGACACATGTTTTTTTGTGTCTCATCTTTTGTCTCACCATTACTTAATGTGGAAGAAAGAGCTGCAACATTATAGTGATAACAGCCGCGTACTTCAATATACTATCATTAGAAGTTCGAAGAATCTCGGCCGATGTACCCTTTCTTAAAAAATAGCCAGATCCATCGTAGATAGTCCAGAACTCCTAGAACGAATACAGATACGAGTTCCTAACAGACGAACAAGATCAGACATGTTTCTTAGCCTCCCTCTGTGCAACACTAATTCTAAGCAGAACTCTTTCATCTATCGTGCATCCAACACTTTCAACACACACTATACACAATTGGACCTTTTTAACTTTGCACCACACTCCTTAAAATCACACAGACGCTCTCTCGATACTCCACAATAACAATACTTATAGATACCCTCTAATACAACCACCACTCTATAAACTTCCTTTTTTTCTCTTTCAATATTTGTCATGCATATTTTTATTACTATACCTCAACTTAACCGATTCATCATTACCCCCTTCCTATTCCCACCTAAATAACTCGTCTCTTGAAGTGTAATTTTTTTTTAGTAGTAAATATCTCTGGAATCACTACATTACTTGTATTCAATACCCATGTGGAAACCTGTAAATGGTTCAATTATTGTAGTCAATTATTATACTCTGTTATTAATGTAAACTGTTGGTCTCCCAAATAAATAAAAATAAAAATAAATAAATAAAATAAGAAACATCTGTCTTTTTTTGTTGTCACTGTACTATTACCGTGTGTCGTCACGGTAATAATAAAAGAGCTCATTCTATGGCCTAGAAGTCGAAAGTTTTCTTTAAAGCAGGTAAAAATGACACTTCTAGGATCTATTTGTTCAGTGCATTAGCAGTAAGTTCTGAAGTAGGTATCTATCTGTTGCCGATAAAGCGGCTGGCAGTCTGTCGGCTGCCCGACCTGAGACGGTGCCGTCATTATGTTAATATTTCAGTGATTCATGAGACTGCCGGAGCCGCGCTTTGTCTCATTAAAACGTTGAGAGGGTTTCATTTTAAGTATAAAGCACATTGCTTAGTACTTTCATGCGATTTTATTCTTTAAACGTAACAAGGATCAATATTATGTGTAAGTAGGTATCGGCTTTTCAGTTCTAAGTACTTGTTTATTCTTACTTGCCTAGACTGTGAACTGAGTTGACATAATATCCCTAATTAATGAAGTGAATCTTCTATAGGAACACAAATGACGATTACTCCACCTACGACGTATCAACTGCGCTCATTGACCGCTTTGATAATGATTTCACTTTAGGCTCCTGTTGGTTGAGATATGAAACGGAAATTACGCTGGTCTGCGCTCATTGGTGGCTTTGATTATGACCTCACTTTTCAAGTATTGGTTGAGATTGTTTCGATAAAGTTTCGCTTCTACCACTTGTAAACTGAACTTGATTTTTTTTTTCAAACTTTATATATTTTGTATAGATTTTCAGGTTTCTTTCAGTTTGGGTTCTTTCAGTTAGTTTCATTTCAGTATGAATTCATACAAAAAAGTTGAAGTTAAAAAAACACGACAACATCAATAAGGTCGTATATTTCAATATTAGCACTCTAGCACTCTGAAAACTCACGGACCGCCACTGCTGTAGTGGGCACAGCGATATTTTCTTCGTTTTCAGCCTTTATTCACAATACGTGTTTTATTTCCGTACATATATTATTATCGTAATATGTAGGATAAGAAGTAGTATCAACGTTCTTCAACAGACGTCGTTAGTTTAGGTAGTTATATATGTAGTTTTTAAGTGTCTTGACAGATGCCAGTTAAGTAGTACCTTAGAAGAGTATCATCTATCGCCGTTCGTGTTTAATAAACGAACGGTTTTGAAACTAGTCGATGGCTTATGAAATTCGACAGTGTTTAAGCGGCCAGCTTTCGAATAACTTAGAGCATCCGCCTAACATAGAGACGCCACGAACGTCTGGTTCAGTTCAATATTCATTGTAAACCTTAATATAACGTAAATAAACAACTTGAAGTCTCGACAAACCTCGACCTTTATTGGATTTTTCCCGAACATATTTGAAGTAATCTCAATCATTGGGATTATGGAACTTTACAATTACGGACTATTTACCTACTTTTGATGAAAATACAAGTGTGCAGTTCAGCCGCGGTATTAGTGAAACCTTTAGAAAACTAAAGTAGATGAGAGTGGAGAGGGTACGAAGCACTGTACCGATCGATTATTCTGTCTCATTCTCTCGCAGGCTAAATCCTACAGATGTAGTGTTTGTATCTTTTTAGTGTCGTTTATCGTTTCATCGAGTTTCAAATCACCACGGTGCTAAAGAAGTTTTAACTTCAAAATAGTTCCAATTAAAAAATCATAAAATTCGAGAATGTATGTATATACATCATACTCTCAGTGAACAGCGCATAAAATTGTCTATCACCGCCACCGTAAGGGAAAGGTTAACTTTTCAAAGGCATTACCATTGATAATGCCTTCAAAGGCGAAACAGATCTCTACATGGAACAATGATTAGATAATAGATCTTGTTCACAAATTGAGTAATAATATTATTGAATACAAACTTTAATTTAAAATACAGTTCTTTAAATTAAATCCCGATACGCCTTCCCCCCGACGCGACGCCAAAATGATGCATCGGCGTTACCCAAAGAATTGGGTCATTTATATGTACTGAAGTTTATGAAAAGTATTATTTTATGATAAATTAATGTAATTTGTAAATATTTTATTGAAGTGAAAATTCGGGTGAAACGCAAATGCGTCACAACTCAGATCTACACAAATACTCGGTTCTAATTTAATGCTGTAAATTCGCACCTCGGCGCGTGCTTTTCATAGCGTAGTTGGAAAGGTGCCTGACAAGTCTCAGCAGCCAGAGAACAGACATCAAGCGAACGGGGGTTCGAATCCTACGAAATAAAAAAAAAATCTTTTTATTTTGTGAAATCATTATCCAATCTTCAAACCACTTTAAAAATACAAGCAAAAGAAAAGAAAGCGACATCTAGCGACTCTCTAGTTTCTACCGCGTGTGTATTACACATTCTGGTTTTATTTACTAGCGAATACCCGGCATGCGTTACAAGGCCACTCCAAGAAAGGAAGTATTTATGGTTTAATTCTGTCCCTTTCTTCTCACACGTTCCCCTTACCCTTCCACCCCGTCCCTCCTCACCTGTATGAAACACACTCTCTTTTCAAAAAACTCGCGCGCCACCTATTGTAATTTTTTATACTAATTTCATAACGCCCGAGCTCACCATTATATATAGACCCTTCGCGAGTGTGCGCACAACAGATCATCAAAATTTCATCGCATCGTGGCGTGTGTCCAAGGAAAAATATACCAACCTTTTTATCAGGACAATTATTTAACTTACACATAATTTAGATGCTAAGAATAACTGCAACTAATCTTTAATTGATGTATTCGATACTGCCGCCATGGGTCGACCCACAGTGCCCTTCTTGACAACATCAAGGTGGATACGGTGTTTCTACTTTGGTCGACAGAATAGCACTTATTCCCAAACATGGGAACACCTCAGCACAGGTTCGCCTAGTGAGGTGTTCACAAAATATTACTACTAACCTTTACGGACAGTTACGGATCATTAACATTTTTTTTTGTCGTTATTACTAAACTAATTACCTATGTAAATCAATAACATAATTTGTAACGTGTATGTTCAAGAATTTAAATAAATAAATCGGATGAATGGTTTAGGAAAGTAAAAGGTACAAACAAAGAAGTATTCATTTTTATATGATAAGATTATTGTAATACAAAAACTTAAGCACTGTCTCTACAATTACGTCTTCCTGAAACCCGTCACCATTTTGCATCATTACGCAAACATTTGGTAAAATGTTTGTACAAATTTGGTAGGCGGGTATGGGTACCGCCGCCCTGGGAACCATTTATTGGATGACCAACACCTCTGCCACAGGTCACCCCAAGTGGTTCGCTACGTTTGGTGACTTAGCAGGGGTGCCCGGGTTCTTGGGGTAATGTTTGTTCAAGTCTTGATGGCGGGTGCGTCGGCCCACCTTCTGCGTGGCGGGCCGGATTGGGAGATGCTGGTTGAGGGAGACCCTTTACAACCGGTTACCGCTGTCCGGGCCGCTCGGTAGTACAGGGGCCCGACCCTCAGGCTCACGACTGAGGGTGGGCTGCCCCATCAACGAGTGTAAAAACCCCGCCGCTGCTGTTGTGCCGGTTCGTGACCGGAGGGGACCCAGCAGTAGCATTTGGGGCGCATTGGGTGACCTCTCCAGCCGGACTCTCCCTATCCATCGCCTTGCACCGCAGTGGGTGGATTGGATTCATTCGTTCGTCACTCTTGGACACTCTGATCCCCAGCTTCCTACCCACCCCTCATACTTTTTCCTTCCCAGACCTCCCTCCCCCCACACCCCATCATAAAAACATTTAAAATCATGACAAAACAAACAACAAAAATTAACATCATTACAGCGGCGAGTAGTAGGCGACCCCGGCGCAGGCCAAAAATGTTGGTGAATTACACCAACATTCGCGGCCTGCATACCAATTTAAACTCCGTCCACCACCACCTTTTTTCTCAACGCCCCAACCTACTATTCCTGTCTGAAACGCAGATAGCCGAGCCTGTAGACGCCTCCTATCTGGACTGCCCGGGCTTCACCCTCGCAAGCAAGTTCAGACCTAAAGGAGGTGTCTGTCTCTATAGTCGAGCTGACGTCAACTGTGTGCGACTGTTGAATCTGGAAAACTCCAGATTCGACGTAATGTGGGTACGCGTCAATCTTGCCAGTACGGTAAGATTCTACGCGTGTTTATACCGCTCACCGAACCTTAGCGAATCAGACACGTCCGAGCTCTTCAAACATTTAAGCGTCACTATTGATGACCTCTTGCCCCGCTACCCTATGGCAGAGTTTGTGGTCCTGGGGGACTTCAATGTTCATAACGAACCTTGGTTGAAGTTCTCAAGATCAACAGACTCGGCTGGACGCCAAGCGGAATCCTTTGCCCTTTGCTACGGATTGGAGCAAATGGTTCAGGAGCCTACAAGGGTTCCTGATGTCCAGACTCACCGTTCCAATCTGTTAGACCTTTTTTTAACTACTGTGCCACACGGTTACAGTATTGAAGTCACAGCGCCTTTAGGATCGTCCGACCACTGCCTGGTGACGACATCAATCCCTGTAAACTTCAGACCACCAAACGAGAGGCTGAAGAGAAAAGTGTGGCACTATAGGTCAGCAGATTGGTTCGGCCTGCGGGCACATTTTAATGCTTTCCCATGGTCAGCTGTCTGTTTTCGGACTTCGGATCCCTCAAGATGTGCCCAGGAAATTGGTGAGGTCATCACATCCGCGATGGATGGCTTCATCCAATCTACTGTTAAGGAAACTGGTGTAGGCTCAAAGCCGTGGTTCAGTCGACAATGCGCTGAAGCAGTGCGACGAAAAAACGCGGCTTACCGAGCCTACAACACATCTAGAACATCCGAAGACAGAACAGCTTACAACAAAATGGCAAAGGAAACCAAGAGAATCATAAATAGGTCAAAATTCGAGCACGACCAGCAGATCAGCAGAAAGCTGACTGCATGCCCGCATGGCAGCAGGCAATTCTGGTCGCTTGCGGGCTCAATAGGTCCCAATTTCTGCAAATCCAGTCTGCCACCTCTTACCAGACCTGACGGCTCACTAGTAAACACCGCCACCAAAAAGGCTAACTTACTAGGTAAAATGTTTGCGGATAACTCAACCCTCGATGACCAAGGTGCTGTCCCGACGTCGGTTCCTCACTGCGGTTTTCGTATGAAAAAGCTGAGGATCCGGCATCGGGAAGTACTCCATGTTTTACGAGGGCTTGATGTTAATAAAGCTAGTATGCCTGACGGAATACCTGCCCTGGTACTGCAAAGGTGCGCTGCAGAAATAGCTCCAATTTTGACGAAGCTTTTTAAACTGTCCCTGAAGACTGGCTCTGTGCCCTCTGGTTGGAAAAAAGCGGTTATCCATCCTATTCCAAAGAAGGGTGACCGCTCCAACCCGGCCAACTACCGCCCCATAGCGATCACATCAGTTCTGTCTAAGGTGATGGAACGTGTGATCAACGACAAACTGCTCACATACCTCGAGAAGAACAAAATTATTAACGACCGTCAATACGGATTCCGGCGGAACCGCTCGTGCGGTGATCTTCTCGCGTATGTGACGCATGTTTGGGGGCGATGCCTGGAACGTTTCGGTGAGACCCAAACGGTTGCACTGGACATATCCAAGGCCTTTGACCGGGTTTGGCACCGAGGACTTGTCAACAAACTGCATTCTTACGGACTTCCCGCATCCTTGTGTACGTGGATTGCCGACTTCTTGAGGGAGAGGTCGATTCAGACGGTAGTCGATGGTTTCACCTCTTCCTCTCACTCGATAAATGCTGGCGTCCCGCAGGGATCGGTTCTGTCTCCAACTCTGTTTTTGTTGCACATCAACGACCTTTTGTCATGTGCACCAATTCACTGCTACGCGGATGACAGTACAGTTCATGATAGCTTTTTGTTTGACAAGCCCCCAAAGGGCTCACAAACTCCAACAGCTCGTAAGGCTTAGAAGCAAAGAATGGACGGTTACCTCGAGAGTGTTTTCTCTTGGGGTAAAAATAATCTCGTTGAATTTAATGTTTCAAAGACCCAATCTTGTCTGATTACGTCTAAAAGGGATCGCAATGAAAATCTAGTCTCTTTCAACGGAAGCAATCTTCCGAACAGGCCCTCCATTGATTTGCTTGGTGTAACCCTAAGTGACCAGCTCAGGTATGGGGGCTCCATCGAAGCCAGAGTAAAGTTAGCCTCCCAAAAACTGGGCGTACTGTACAGGGCCCGCAGATACTTTAAAAGTACACAACTGCTAACCCTGTACAAATCGCAAGTGCGTCCCACGGTTGAATTTGGCAGCCACCTCTGGTCTGGAGCTCCAAAATACCTGAAAAATACCCTCGACTCTGTGCAGAAACGGGCGGTCCGTTTAATAGATTCTCCCATCTTAACAGACGGATTGCAATCTTTAGAGCACAGGCGTCGGGTGGGAATGCTATCCTTGTTCTACCGGTATTACAATGGAAGATGCTCCGAGGAACTAGCATCATTGATCCCTTCGGCACCGGTGCATAGTCGGGAAACACGCCAAACGCGTGCCCAACATTTGTAAACAGTTGACATTAGTCACATGAGAACGGGTCGTTTCTTCGACTCGTTCTTATGTTCAACAGCTCGGCTGTGGAATGATTTGCCGGCCTCTGTGTTTCCTCCTTCCTACAACATGGGTCTCTTAAAGACCAATGTTCATTCCTTCCTCTCCTCAAAAAGACCCTCCACACAGCATCCCAGATGACATAGGCCCTGAGGGAAATTATTTTCCTCAGGGCCTCCTGTGTGGAGTTGAAAAAAAAAAAAATCTGTTCAAATGTGTTATAGGAGACACGGCTTAGGGACACCAAAAAATGGTGCTCTTTTTATAATTGTACATCTGCCACATTTTTATGTGATCAATTTGTGTTTAAATAAATTTTTAATTTATAAACTAATGTTTAAAACAAGATTTTTATGCATAGCACAAAGGGTAACAATTATTATAAGCAATAATTGTCAGCCTGAAACACTCATTTAAATGGAAAAATATAATAATCAGTAATTGTTGAATGAAACACCAGTATATATTGAATTATTTGGCGGGTATTAGATAAGCCGCCATAGCTCAATGGTCAGTTCATCCGACCGGCAATCAGAAGGACACGGGTTCAAGTCCCGTTGGCGGCAAGTATCTTTTCTCGGAAGATTTTTCAATGTAAATGAGTGTTTCAGGCTGACAATTATTGCTTATAACAATTGTAAAATTTTTAACTTGTAAAATTCGTACAACATATAATGCTTTAAATATTTTGTGTAACTAAAATTGAAGGATGGAATAACTTTGCGGAGATACTTCTCTATAAGAAGATAGGTAACGTAAGTTGCCATCTTGGATTCGGGAAAGATACGGAAAGATCGACAAAGCACTTATCTCCCAGCAAACTAATTGATTGCTGCTTCCTATTTGGTACCTCGTTCACTTTGAATTCTCAAACGGAGCATTCATATTGTTTGCAATCAGAAAGACAAAGGAACGTTTGGCAAAAGATCTCAGAGATCTCCAGTGAAGTGCTTTAAACAGTTAAATATATAAGGTTGTGCAGTCTCTGCAGTACTGTGCATCTCGCGAGGAGAAAGTTAACTCATCTCTGGCTGTGTACTTGTAGCGATATTTTCTTGAAAGAAATCAAATTAAGTATTTAGTTCGTTGCCGTTATAACGTTAAAAGTACCTGCTTTGTGTCTCCTATAAGTCAGTGAATTGATATGATATATGTAAGTACTTAGGAAATTAAAATACCATACAGTTTTAACGGAGAGAGTTAAGTAAATAACCACTTAAGGGCCGGTTTTATAAACGTCCGTTCATTACGCTTGATACCATTTTTGGTTTACCGCCACAAATATTTGATCAACCGTCCGATTTTGCCGTTTTATAAACGTTCGTTAGGTTATCGGTAGGTTAAGTTTCGGTTAATGCTTAACAGAAGGATTTTGACCAGTCAAACGGATAACGATCCGTTTTGTTGCTTGTCGGCGCTCAAATGTTATTTGACAGCTGTCAGTAGTAGTTGGTTGTTGCCCGACGATCGCTTATTTTAAAGATACAGTATTATATTATTTGCATTTGTGACATGGATTATTCATCGAGCAATGAAAGTGAGGATGGGCGTTTGGCAATGCTTGAAGATGACACGCCATCGTCGTCATCTAATAGCAGTAGCAGGGAAGACGAAGCTGCGGGAGGACGGAGACGTCTACGTGTTTTTATGCATAGACCGGATTATTTTAATTATGATGCGGACATCGATTTTAAAATGAGATTTTGGTTGTCAAAGAGAACCGTGGCTCAAATTTTAAATATAATTGAAGCTCAATTAGTGCCGGCGACACATCGAAACCAGCCAGTTACGCCCGCACAGCAGTTGTCACTGACACTACGATTCAAATTCAAATTATTTATTTATTCTTTCAAAAACATTACAAAATAAAAAATTTTAATGTGTTTTTAAAATACAATTGTAACATTATTACATTAAACATAAATGGTAGAATGGTAGGCTAAAAACTATACAAGCATTAATAGAGCTTGCCTTTTAAAAGCAGCTTCACTAACGCTAAATATGTCGATATCCGAATTGATTCTATTCAACAGCAAGATTGCTCTCCCGACCGGCATGACCATTGGCAAGTTAGTCCTGCAGGCCGGAAGATAGAACAGCCTATGCTGTCGGTGGCGAAGATAACCATCGGGAACATAGAAATGAATGCTCTCCAAGATAGCTGAGTTTTCAAACCATCCGCGAATCAATTTGAAGAAATGCGTAGCAATGTGTACATCCCTTCTGACTCGTAGATGGTTCATTCCGAGCATACCCAAAAGAAAGTCAGTAGGATAGAGCCACGGGTAATAGCCGTACTCCCTCATGTACAGAAATCTCAGAAATTTTTTCTGAACTCTCTCCAACATGAGGGAATATTTTACTTGGTGCGGACTCCAAATTACTGACCCACTTTCAAGTCTACTCCTTACTAGGGAATTGAATAGGATTATGAGAACCCGGGTATCTCTAAAATTCCTTGCAGTACGCAGAATAAAGCCCAGCATTCTCAATGAAGTGCTACAAACCATCTGAATATGAGTATGAAATGTCAGTCTACTATCAAACATGATTCCAAGGTCCTTCATGGTGGAGACACGTTTTAGACTTCGGGCATCCATCGTATACCGGTAATACCAGGTATGACACGCCCTAGTGAATGACAAAATTAAACATTTAGATATATTGAACTCAATCCGATTTCTTTTACTCCAGTCAATAATTCTATCAATATCTGACTGGAGTCGTTTGCAGTCTTCTAGAGTTAGTATTTCTAAGAATAGTTTCAGGTCATCAGCAAAAAGAAGAAACCTGGAGTGCAGAATTACTTCTGAAATATCATTAATAAATATGGAAAAAAGGAGTGGGCCTAAATTAGAACCTTGGGGTACTCCTGATCGTACAAAAAATAGAATAGACTGGAATACTCCATGAGAAACAAACTGTTTCCTGTCTGCAAGATAGCTAGCAAAAAAGGTGAGTAGTCTCATGGAGAATCCTATTTCAGCCAGTTTATTGAGTAAGACGTCGTGATTAACAGTATCGAAGGCTTTTGAAAAGTCGTTATATGAACAGTCTACCTGATGGCCTTTATCTAAAGATTTTGATACGTAATCAGTAAACACTAATAAGTTGGTTTCTGTAGATCGACCTTTTCTAAATCCGTGCTGTTCTGAAATTAAGTACGGCTCCACTTGTGGCAGTGTGTATTTATGAATAATCGATTCGAACAGTTTGGCCGGTGCAGATAGTATTGCTACTGGCCTAAAATTTTCTACAGAGGTCTTTGTACCGCTTTTAAAAATCGGACAAATCTTCGAAATTTTCCAGGAATCAGGAAATACACCGGTTTCCAGGGAAAGATTAAATAAGAAACTAAGTGGCTTTTTTAAAAACTCGGCACAACCTTTAAAGAAGAATACTGGAAGAAAATCTGGACCAAGTGAATATGTATTTTTCATATTTCTAATGGAAGTTTCTATATCTGATTCATCAATTTGATTAATATCGATATTCTGGGCTCCCTTTATATTCAACTTGGCAGCAAGATTTGTATCTAGTAATGGAGACTCATTACTATACACGGATTGGAAGTGTGTTGCAAAAGCATTAGCTACGTCTACTCCACGAACTTCCCGATCACGATGCGTCATGGTGTCTTGGATATCACCATCTTTTCTCAGCGATTTGACGTAGTCCCAAAACATGTTGGGATCATGCTTGATATCGTGTTCAATGGAATTTACATATAATTTGAGATCAATGCTGCAAGCTGCTGGCGACTTCACGGGAGTCTCCAAGTCGACAGCGTGCATCGTTGTATGGAGAGTTACTAAAATAATAGCCTCCTTGAGAAACAATTACATAACCATGAATAGTGACACAGTTCAGGACTTCTGCATAAATAACAATCAACTTTGACAGCTAAAGTAATACCCATAGATAAAAACAATATCAGAGACAATAATTTGCCAAAAAAATTGCCAGTAAAAAAACTTTAGGACTAAACGTAACCGATGACCGCTAGTAATGCAAATTTGTTTATAGTTCGTAAAATAAAATAACGATCGGATAGCGGTCCGTTAACGAAAAATGGTTCGTTACTTTACAGAAATTTGGTACTTCGTTTATAAAACCGGCTCTTAGAAGACTACACCACGTGCTGGAGTTCTAACATCGACAATTCGATAACTTTACAATATTGCGTCATTAGGCGTAACTACCGACGATTTTATACCGTTTTCCCAAGCACGGCCGCACTGTTAATAGCCAGACCGATATTGACAGGGAATAAATAAGAAATTGATAAACTTTGGCAACACTGGCGGATCCATCTACGAATTCATATACAACATTTTAGAAAGAACTAATAAATAGACTTTTTCGAATTTAAATACAAAATTTAATACACTTACATTATCACTTTGCGTGTACTTTATGCAAATTAATTACTTAATGAGGTCTTTAGTAATGTTTGAACAACTTTGTTTCTACAAGATCGAACTGAAATAAATTAGAAAAAAGCCTATTAGATGAATTAATTAAGTTTTTGTATTGCGTATACTGCTCCTATCAGATCTAAAGGCTTCGTTAGTGGCTAATAAGGCAGTTATTTTGCATAACGAAAGACATTATTCAAAATGATTTGTATTAGGAGGCCGTGCTAAAATTTATGAAGCTTGGTCGGAATATCTCTTATCAATTGTTCACCGTGCTTGCAAATATTGATAACTGACCGTAGATGACGTGTTTAGTCAATATCATATTGATATAGGTTTTTTTTCGTGTAAATAAACCGTGCTAAAACTCCTGGGGTCCTAGCATGGTCGGTCGATATAGGTTTTATCGAAAATGTCGGTAACTTGACATCGCTCCCAAGCACGACTGCAGGCCGCTAACGAACAAACAACAGTTCACATCGACTAAAGGTTTCTAATTTATTTGACGTAAACTGTTATTTCTTCGTTAGCGTCCTGCAGTCGTGCTCGGGAGCGATTTCAAGTTACCGACATTTTCGATAAAACCTATGTCGATCGACCATGCTAGGGGGGCTGGTGACTGTTTGAATCATCGGAAGGCGATCAGGCATGAGTTAAGCTGATAATTTGATGATACAGATAAGGAGGAGCCGCCAATAATTAACACATCAACCAATTTGAAACAATTTGAGGGAGCCTTGGGTCCAAAATTGGATACCAGAAAGAAGAAGAAGAACTCCGCAGTGACTTGGAGTTAAAAATACTACATCTATACTGCTAGGACGAAAACCTCAAGTCTACTAACATTCCAAAATTGATTACAGATTTTGACCAGAAAAACTATGTTCAGGCGACAAAAGTATAAACCGCCCTCCCAAGTGAAAGTGAAAACACCGTGGAGATAAACAAAGTTTAAAACAACATCAAAATGTAGCAAAATAAATATGAAGTTGAAGAAATCATAAAAAATATATTGAGTACCACCAACACTATTTACTGTTAAAAAACATAAATATGTGGAAATCAACAAACATAGTCATCAACAAAGTGAAGATGATGAAATCAACAATCATGAAGGTGAGAAAATCAAATGATGTAACATCAATACATCTACTTACAATCCGCCTCGGAACAGGAATCCCCGGTGGTGTGGACGGCTAATAAACTTCTTTTATTCGTATGTACATAGTCAATAGATAAAAATAAAATAAAACTTATGCACAGTAGGTACCCGTCGCTATGGTGAGAACACTACATTCAGAATCTTGACGTTTATTAAAACATATGTAACTCTACATGTAATAAACCAACCACCTATTTCCAGAAAATTCCGAACCCGTTTCTCCCTTGGTCTTTGTGGCCATAATACCCAATGCGGCCCAACCCCAACCCCGCCGGCGCGGGTGCGCTACGGCAGCTGACAGGCGTCAAACTCCGGTTTGATTCCCGCCAATGGCAATGGCAATGCCCCTAATGAAATGCTTTCAATAATGTCAATCCTCACTTTTTATTATTTCCCGTCACTCCGGCAATGGATGTGGGGGAAGCCATTTCTCGCTGAAGCGGAACACGAGGAGGGCTTGTGATTTTTGACACATCGTGATTTGCAAGTGTTTATAAGTTTGCTAACGCAATATTAAAATAAGAAATGTAAAGGAGTGAGAGACGGGTGGCGCAGTGTTGTGAAGTGTCTGTTTGCAGGCTGTTCTAGCATGAATAAGTGTTTGTTAATGCATCTTCCTCTCAGAGCTGTCTGAGAAACGTTCAAGGAGCGAAATATCCAGCGCACTAGTGCACATTGCACACTGCACAATGCAGCAACTGGGAGAGATCATGCGCCGTTCTTTACCATATCCCGCTTTATTCTGCGAGCGCTGCTCTTTTGCGGAGATGGTACTAAGTGTTGAGAAATAATGCTTCAAAGGCTTAAACTTCTCCATTCACGAAAAACTCTTTAGCGGTAGAACGTAGCTACCGGTGACGTGCATTGCTCTTTGACCAAGGGCATGCTGTCACGAGTCTGCTGTTACATAAATAAAATAAAACTTAACTTATCAAAAGTAAAAACATTCCGAGTACCAAATCGTGACACGAGATTTCCAGAGCTGTTCTTTGTTAACCGTCTAAAAACTAACTATTTCATTAACTCCCTAATCCAAAGACTACATAGGCTTGGAAATAAAATCAGTTCCGTTGATATTTTCATTTATTCCTTACCTTAAATTTATGTCAGAAATTTCTAAAATTCTAGTGTAAATTTTATTATTCTAATATTGTTTTTGTTGTTATTTATTTTTAATTTCTCTTTCTTTCTATTAATGTAAAGGAAGAGAAATATTACAAAATTAATATTTTATTTAAATTAATAGATAACTTTGTATTAACCACTTAACCTATGTATGTCTATTTTTAAAATTAGTTCTGTCAAAACCCTGAAGAAGTCAGCTTTGCTGACGAAACATGTCGGTTTTCGTAAATAATTAAGTGGTTAATACAAAGTTATCTATTAATTTGAATTTAAAATGTTACCACAATATAATTTTGCACTATTAGAAGAAGTGATAATATTTTATTGTTTCTATTTACATTATTTCTATGTTACACGATTGATGTAAATAAATAAATAAATAATTTCGTGAATCTTTTCCAAATATGTAATTCAGATTTATTTCTACGTTTTATAAGAGTTTCAACACAGCCAGACTGTTCATCTCTTACCCATATCTTAATAATAGTACAAATATAGATATTTTAAGAGCACTGTTTATAAATTTTGCATATTATCATCTTTTAAAATTTTCTTGTCTCTTATTACGTTAACTTAAATAGTTAACTAATGATATTAATTGCCTAACTATTTTTAGATTGAAAATTCGCATTGGAAATTAATAAATACCCTTAAGGTTATGTTGATGAACCTACGTGTTAAATTTTCACTTCAAAACTTCACTTTGCAACTTTTCTCTTAAAACACAATAATATACACAGTCATGTAGAGTAGTAATATATAAATGTAGTACAAACATCTATTTTATCAGCTTAGTACTTAGTATCAATATTAATGTTGTAATAAAATGCGTGCATAAAAAAAAAACAACTTACAAATGAAAAAAATATGTATCACAAATGAATGAAACTACTAATCAATTTATTTGATATAAGTAGTATTATGTTACAAAACAAAAAAAAATCGTGTGCAGTTAACACGCGGTAGAAGCGAAACTTTACCAAAACAATCGCAAAGTATGAACAACCAAGGAGCCTTGAAAAGTGAGGTCATAATCAAAGCGCAGTGTGCAGGCCATTGAGCGCAGACATCGCGTTGTTTCCGTTTTATATCTCAAACAATGATAATAGTGTAATGCTTCGCAGGTGCTGTACGCGTCATTTCCGTTTAAAAGAAAAATTCCGATAAAATCTGTTTTAAAAAGAAAAGAAAAACAATACACCACTATTTAAATTGTGATTGCAGGAAAACCTCCTGTGATTATGAAAAAAAATACTTATGCCCTTAAATATTAAAAAAAATTATTAAATTTATTTTTCGTAATTTGTTGAACATCAAACATTTTTTTAATATTTTGTGAAGTGGTTTTTGTTTGCCAGCAAGTGTTCAAATAATTCCAGTTTTAAAATCAAACAGCTTTAATTACATAAATGTAATAATTGCAATAAAATAACTTTGCCTGAATACCACCTTATTATACACCTAACCAACCGGTTTCGTTTCAACCTGAACCTTCATCATAGGTGTAAAAACATATCATAAATAGTACATTTTATAAGCGTTCAGGAAAAAAATGTCACTGTTTATTATTATATTTGTATTAAACATTTTTTTTAAGAATATCGATATTTTATAATAATTTTCCTGAAAAAACAATTTTAATAAAAAATGGAAAATTGTGATTGAGATTTTTTAAAATTATTTTTCCTGAACTCCGGGCATACACATAATAAAATTTTCTTTTTTTTTTTCAATTCAAGAAGTCATGCGTTTAAGGGTTAAAACTTTTTTTTGTTAAACAGTTAAATTTTAAACGCTGATATACCTTTCAGTAGATGCGCTTCAACTTAAAAATTAAATATTATCTAAACACTGCTACTCCTGTCTGCACTCCGCCTACTTTCTAACAGTCCGAGACGTCTTTACAAATATGCGTATATCTAGAAAAATACTTTTCAGATGGATTTGAAATTTTCGAGGAATATTATCGAATAAATATACATTCCGAAAAAGCAAAACAATAAAACCTTTTTTTTGAAAATTCTAACTGCGTATAACCCCTTAATACGACAATTGCTGACAAAATAAATCTGCTCGTATATCTACCCCAAATCAAATTATAAAATGTATTTAATTTTTCACATCAAAATGTGTTTAAATATGAAATACCTACTCGACGTTACATGAGAACATCTCACGCTGACTTGTCATAATGCGAAGTATTACCAGAGAAAACCAGAAATATGTCATTTTTAAATCAGATTTTTTGACTCTTTTCCACAAAAAAATATAAATGGTTTTCGAAAGATTGTTCTTTTATCTAGCATTCGCATGTTTTAAATTATGATAAAAAATATTTGTCTTTAGTATAATAAGATTATACAATAGGTCGTTGGCAGATTTGTTAAATTTTCAAAAAAGATTTTGTATTATACCACACCCATTTCAAATCATATAATCATGCAGTAAAATAAAGCAATACATTATCTGGGTATCGCATGTTTTAGAATTTTAATTTTAGTTTAAATAAAATCATTAAAAATATATACGTACATGTGTTTCTTGACGAAAATTGGTCCGTTTGTGGATTTATTTGCGCACTTACAAACTAATATATTTCAGATTCTTTTAACGTTCTTATTTAACTTAGACATTATTGAAAAATGATAAATACTTATAATCAAAAAATAATTAAAAAATTACATTATTTTAATAGTTTTGTCATCACGCCTTTCAGCATTTTTGGATGTAGGTATAAATTAAAGAAAATTTGGAATGAAATAAAATCGATATTGAGTTATAATTCTAAAAAGCCGGTACGGAGAATAAATATTTTTTCTCATTGTAACCATCCTGCATGATCGTAAGAACAACTTTCGACGAAATGTGGATTTTCTTCCGCAGGCTGGTTAAACGCTCTTAACATGTCAAAATATTATGATAAATTATGAAATCTTTGCTCTCAATATCACATATTATCATGAAGGTAAGTACCTTCGTGATACTCGTATGGTCTGAATAGATATTACCTATTTTACAGAAATAATTTTTTATTCCCACTTATGCTTTTAAATATATGAAGAAGTTGAAATTCTACCGTTAGTGAGTGTGTGATGCGTGTAAGTACCTAATCAGTGTAATCACGTTGGTCGTTACCTAATCACGTGTTCAAGTTGGTGATATTAAATAGGAGAGGCGAACCTGCCACCCACTTTGCTCTACGCAGCCCGTTTGTGAAATTTTCGAAGGTGTTGTTATTTAATACATCTTTCCACGTAGATGTCGTTCATGGTTTTAATAATTTGTCTACCTGATTACTTGAGTAGGTTTTCTGACGCCATTCTGTCCGATATATCCCTAGAAAACTAATGTAAATTCAGTAAAGTCAGGTTTTCCATATACGAATAGATTTACATACATTTGTATTATGGTAAAAACAAATAGTAGATCTCGCGTCCAAAAAAAGCATGTTTATAATTTTGTTTCAATTTTGTGTAGATTTGGAAGTTGGTACTAAAAAATCTATCTTTCTTATTTGATAAAAACGACGACATCACATATGAAGAAATAATATTTACTCTAGGGTTTAAATGGCCATCATCTTTAACCGGAACCGAAACGTAACAAACAAATCTGCAAATAGACGAAGTTTCAAAAATGGTCGATTAGTTCTAGTTAAACGAAAACTTTGCTGCGCTTAGTCAATGATTACGTGAATATCCATAAAGGATGCGATCTTTGGGGATGCTGTGTAGAAAGTTTTTTTGAGAAGAAAAAAGGTATCAGGGGTGGGTAAGACTCTGGAGGTCAATGTGTTCAGCAGTGACGGTTGACGGACTTATGAATTCAACCTCCCACTTTGGTGCCACGCGGATGAGTCGAGAGAGTCCGACTGGATAAGTCAAAGGTCTCCCTTAATCAGTCTCTACCGATCCACGCAGTAGTTGAGCAAACGCTTCCGCCACCAAAACTTAGACAAACCTCACCCAATGAACCTTTGCTAAGGCACCAAACGTAGCGAATCACATGTGGTGACCTACGACTATCCACAAGGTTGAAGGGGCGGCGTTACCCATTCTCGTCTCAAAAATTGATGCCAAAATTATAACAAAATTGAAGTAGCGACCTTCTTAGTAATATCACTTGGAAGAATTTCAATATTTTCTCAACTGACTACGGCTGGAGTTAGCGGGTTTTGTGGGGTTTATTGGAATTTGGTGAATCGGTGACCTTTGCGAGACTCCGTATTGAACCGTTTTGTAGTTATACTTCATACTCACCTTCTGAGGTTACTTTTCCTTTAAAAAATGCACACAATACTGGTGATAAACTACACACATTTACACGACGAATAGCTCAGAAACAGCCCGCGGCTGACTTCTTTGTTGCCTCCCGGAGGGTTATCGTCTTTTTTTCAAAAACGATCGTTTTTAGAAATGCGCTTTTTTATATGAAAAAAAAATACAAGCTAATAATTTATCTCCATATTTATGTGAGTATAATCAGGCTTATCTTTAAACAGGTGCGATCAGCCAACTCTATGACTTCACTTAGGTCTAATAATACTAGCGCAGACCCTTGAAATATCACGGGATGGTGTGAATTCTGAATTCTTGTCTCCTAATTTTACCTGTCAGAGGATTATTATATGTTATTATTACATTGTCACGTGTGTCGCAACATGTTACATTATCTGATTCTTTGTACAGGGAAAGAGTTTGCCGTAAACATAATACGAGATTCACCCAAAATGAAGGATTGGTGGTTCCGAAATGTATATTAAAATAATTAGAGTTTTCTTTCACTCTAATTATTTTAATATACATTTCGGAACCACCAATCCTTAACTAAATTGTACCAAACATAAGTATTTGACAATTAAAAATAATACCATTTATTCTTATAAAGTCAAGTATAATCGAAGATATTGGTTGTTAGATACATGTGATTTATATTGATGTCCTCCTGGCCTCCTGGAGCCCTTGTATCGCTAATTCACATATTATACTTACCTACTTGTAAATTATTGATGTGACTATTTGTTATGTAACACGTGTACTAAGCTGCTATTTATTTGGATTTAGTTTATAGGTTATTTTGTTTTTTTTTAGTTCATTGGTTTATACAAAGTTGAATTAGCTTTTGCCCCCGGCTTCGCTCGCATAGTATTAGGGGGGGGGGGGTTCCCTCTCCGCCTCCACCACCTTCCCTATCCCCACTCCCCTCCCCCCCCCCCTCGTACCTGTCCCTTCCCCCCTCCCCCCTCCCCCTCACCGTCCCTCCATACCCTTTACAGCTCGCGTGCCACCTATTATAGCCTAACAAGCTGTTTCGTATTTATAATATTAGTATAATTTTAAGTATCAAAGGGATCTCCATAGTAACCTAAACAAATAAGAAAATGACAGCCACGTCAAATAATTAGTTATAGTTACCAAACAACGCTTTTCTTTTCGTCTGGACAATAAACGTATAATAAATCATTTCTTAACGCCAGAGCTTACCAATATATACAGCCTATATTACTCGCAAATAATGTAGCTTTTTATTAGTGAAAGTTTCTTTTGCGTGAAAGAGTAACAAACATACATCCATACATCCTATACATCCATTCATCCATACATTCATACATGCATATATCCATACATCCATACAAACTTTCGCCTTTAAAATATTAATAGATTTATTTTATTTATTTATTTATTACATAAGATACATTTATACAGTAAAATAACATAATAATAATATTTCAAAATAACTGTAAATATTAAAATGGGTACAAGTGTTATTATGTCTTGTTTGTCTATATTAATTCCTAGCTAGGCAGATTGCCCGTTCTAAGGAACCAATTGCTGGTGAAAAATGCAAAAAATGTATTCTGAACAAAAAAAAACAAAGTGTTTTTTTTTTTGTAGATTAAATATATACTAAGTTCTTACTGATTGTGGCATTTAATAGTTAAGCATTTAAAATTTTAAGTTTTAAGTGACGTTATTTAACAATTTTTCAGACTCAACCCTACCTAAGCCAATCAACCATTTATTTATTATTGAACCGATGCAGGTCATTTTCCATGTTTTAATATTTAATTCTGGAGGGATTTTATTATATAATTTCGGTCCCAGATATGTATATGTCTTTTGGAACTTCGACGTATTGCTCCCTGGGACCACAAGATCCTTTCTGGTGTGACTTCTTGTGATGTATTTATGATCAATTTTATCAAGTTTTTCTAGATTTTTGTGTACGTGGATAATAACCTTTTTTATATAGTTTTGACGAACATCAAGTACATAAAAATTTTTGTATAGCTGATCGCTAGAAAACCTATAGGGTTTACGCATAATAACTCTAATTATGGATTTCTGGGCCTTCACTAGTGGATCTAAAATTGTTCTACCTGACGCTCCCCAACCAATACAACCATACGTTAAGATGGGGTTGCATAATCCCAAATATTATTCTATTAATTTCAACATGTTATTACATTATAAATGTACCTGCTGAAAACCACAAAAGTATTTTATCATGCTTGAATGAAAAAAAATCATATTCTGAAATGCTGACAAAATATTTTATTACGGGCAGGTACTTTATCGCTTGTCCGAATTCTCCACGAAATAAGTTTTAATTTTGAAAATGACGCTTCAATTCAAAGCAAATTTGAGTTCATTGATCCAGATTACACACAGGACCCAAGAAAAACCGTAATTATTATGAACTTTTAATTTACGTGAAATAATTATTACGAATTTTTTTAAATTGACTCTTCAATTCAAAGCAAATTTGAGTTCATTGAACCAGATTTCAAGCAGGACGCAAGAAAAACCGTAATTATTATGTACTTTTAATTTATGTGAAATAATTATTACTAATTTTTTAAAATTATTTTTTCATTCCACAAATATTGCATGACTTCAGAGCTCACCATTTTATCCACTGGAGCGCCAACGCATTTTAAAACATTTTTCTCCGTTTGCTCGAGATTTTCAGAAGATCATTTTTAAAATTTTTCGCCATGGAGGTATAAAAAACTTGTTATAGTTCTATATAGACAATGAATTAGCCTGTATTTTACCGTTTATCTCATATTTGTAGGATTTACAAAAAAAAATGAAAAAATCGTAAAGTTTACAACCGCGCGAATCTTGCGTGGTTGTTACTTTGAAACAGCTGTGAGAGGTACTTATTCGAGTCAACATAGAATATTTTCGATTTCTATATATTTGTGAAAAGCAATCGGAGACATTTAAAATGACGCCAACGTATAGCAAAAGTGGATAAATAGAAACCTTCGCGGTCGTGGGCATAATAAATCACCAAAGTTTTATCGCAATTGGATGAATGGTCTAGCAAATAATTGCATAACGCCAGAGCTCATTATTATATGTAGAAACATTCGCGGGGGTGCGCACAACAAATCACCAAAGATTCATCGCTTTCGAATGTATCTACGGTTTAGAAACGCAAACGGGACAAACAAAGAAACATTAATATTTTATACATAAATAAAGAAGCTATTACGTAGTCCTAGAAAACCTTGAAGTATGGAAAAGGTGAGTGTCCTTCCTTAATCTCCGGTAATTATGTATTACCTGTAAATAATTTATTTGGAGACTACATTAACCCGAGACACGGGGTTGATATCTTTAGTCAAAAGTCGGCAACCCTCAAGTAGGGGGCAGGGGGGGTAAAGGGGAGTGAGAGATCACCCCTCCCGCCCGCGTGGCCCCGGTAGCTCCTGCCCCGAACATTGCAGCGCAGCGGCAGTCCTCGCAATCTGGGCCCCTTTAGTGCGGCGCGCGGGCTGGCTTGTGAAACGTCGCGTCTAATTGATTTTCAACTTTTGAATATCAGTCCACTAAGGGCGTGTGTTGAAGGGTCATGGTTACACCGCGCACCGGGTGAATTGAAGTGAAGCGTAATCATGATTCGGTATATACACAAGCATGTTGTTGTTATTGTTTCGTTGTTCATTCTGTTATGGTAAAACCAGGATAAACCATAGTCCTGGGTTTATTTTTTCCAGATATGACCGATCTTTTTCTAATTTTTCTGTTTTCAGATTTTCGATTGAGTTTCACTGATATAATCATTTAATTAAATATTATAATTTGAGGTTTTACCATTAAGCTAAAAATAAAAATAAAATAAAAAATTGTGTGCAGAAATCTTCGGAAAACTAAAATAGACAAGAGTAGGGAGGTCTACGAAGCACCGCACAAAGAGGAGAACGAATATTCTATCTCATTCTCTAAAAGGCAAAATCCTATAGATGTATCTGTTTTATCACTTTTTCGTTTCATCGAGTTTCAAATCACAAAGGTGCGAACAAAGTTTTAACTTAAAAAATTCCTTAAATGTATTTCTTACAACATTTTCAAAGATCGCCGTTTTACCGAAAAATCATGATAAAAAGACAAAATTTGACCCAATCACCACATTTAGGAATTTTAGAAGAAGTTACGGTGCACAGAGCTTTTCTTGTTCCGAGATGCAGAACTATTCTAACATTCGTAATGCCCCTCGGAAAAATGATCGTGCTCTTAAATGAACTACCGCCTGATTTTTAATATTTTTCACGTAATTATTGTTTTTCAAAATGCTAATAATTAGGTAACATGCATAAGACTCATAATAATACACCTACATTAGTTTGGTGTTTTAATATTATTCTGTAAAATACACGGACATGTAAATTAATGTAAAATAAATAAAAATACTACCAACTTTTCGAACAGCGCGCGTTACAATGTCCATGGTCTGGGTAGATGTGTAATATGCAAGGGCCGTGATAATCTAAAAACATATATTATGAAAATGTAGTTTATTTTTGTTTTGATACTTTTACAGAGTGTTAACAATTATTACATTAATGACACTGCCATTGGGATGTACATAGATACTAACACTCCAATTAAAAATGTTCACAAAGTAAATTATGGATTAGTTGATACTAGGTGTAGGCACTTGTGAAAGAAAAGAAATAATAATTAGCAAAATAAAATTCAAAAAATACCAAGCGTACAGTACAGAGAAAGAGAAAAGAGAAATTTCAAAAAAGAACAACATTAAATATTTAGGCATAATAATAGATCAACATATTAAATGGACAGAACATATTGCACAAACTATAAACAGAATACGTAAACTTTTTTACGTATTCCTCAAACTAAGAAATATACATCATAAATCTATACTACTGAAGGTTTACTATGCATTAGCCCAATCAGTTCTGCAATACGGAATAATAGGTTGGGGAGGAGCGTATAAAACCAACTTAGCCCCACTTGAAATAGTACATAGAAGACTCATCAAAATTATTCTAAAAAAACCTTTAGACTATTCAACTCAAAAAATATTCGATGAATTCAAAGTTTTACAAATAAACAGAATATATCAAAAAAATGGATTACTCCAAATCCATAAAGACAAACTAACAATAAAGTCATTTAGCACCAGGCCGAGAACAACAGGACAAATAATAATCCCTAAACTACTAATACTACAACGGCCCAACACCATTACACATACTCAGCCATAAAATGCTTTAACGAACTCCCTAAAGATATTCAATCCGAAAAAAATTATAAAATTTTTAAGAAAAAAATTAAAATACATTTCACCACTAAGTAATTTCATGTTTGTGTTATATTACGCCCACTTATATTTTCAATGTGTACACAGGTTTTATATTTTATAATTTAAAAAAAAAACTTTCTTCCTAAAATAGTGCACAGGTATATAATTTTACATACATGTTGTTTTTATTTTATTTTTTCATAAATACGCTCATGGTAGCATCAATTAAACATATATCAAAATATCAATTGTGTTAGTACTCCCTCCCTAAACACGAGAAATTCTCAATTAGAGAGGTATTATTACCACCATTAAAAAATATTTGCATTACATGTACATAATTAAAAAAATAATTGTACTTATACCTAACTTAGTAAAATTGTAAAAATGGAATAAATAAATAAAAAAATAAAAAAAAATGAAGATAAAAACATTGTAATAAAGAAATTAATAATAATAATAATAATAGCCTGTTTTTTTCTTGTTTTACAATAGTTGGTAGTTAAAATATTATAATAAACGCAAATTTGATTTGTATTAGTGGGTTAGCTTAGATTATGTTAGTAATATAAGTATATATATTTTTTTTTAAATATTGATGAATTAACAAGAACCCCGGTTTGGGTAAAGGCCTCCTCCAAAGATGTCCATTTTTGTGTCTTGTGCTATGGAGTACCAGTTTATGCCAGTTGATCCTTTCTGTAGCAAAGTATAAAAGTGTTGTGTTCTTCTATTTTGTTGCCCTGTCGTCTAACTTCCTAAATTTCCATAATATCTTAGTTAATTTTACTTAAGCATTCTTCCAGTTATATATATTCGGTCGTATGATGACAGAGTGTTGACGTTGTATGTTATAATTTTTAATTGACGGCTTAACTTTGTGTGATTTTTCGAAGTTTTTAAGGTTGAGCTTGAGTTTTGTATCTTTGGAGGGTTTTGGTCATAATCTTCCACGGTGACCAGCCGGGTTGGAAGATTTTTTGTGTTTTTTATTGAAGTTTGTTTATTTGTGGTATCGGTGTGAAGAGAGGGGGTTAGTTGCTATGCATTTTTGTTCGTTGTATTTGACAAGAAGTTCAACATGCTTGGTTTTTTAGCTCCTTTGGTGACACTATTTGACCTTTTGACCTTGCCAGACTGTTGTTGTTTATTCTTTTTTGTTTTATTTTCTTGAATTTTCAGGAGATTTTGAGAGATTTCTCTTATTCGCTGTGTTCCCGATTTTATCCAGTATTATAAGTTTATCGTATTTTATTATGGCAGTGTTTCCTTTTTCTCTCTCAATCTTTATTTGCTCTTGTAATTCTTTTCTTTTATTTAATATATAACGTGGATAGTCTTCTTTTATGTAGTATGTTGTGTCTTTCAGTATAATTTTTTGTTTAAATATATTGATTTTCAATCCTAGATTAGAAAAAGTGACAACAATTGGTCTAGGTCTTTCTCCCTTTTTTCCAATTCTCTTTATTTCATGTATGTCTCTTCGTTCAATGTTTAAATCAAAGTATTTTTTAATAAATTCTACCAAAGTATTTTCCAAGTTTAAAGTAATTATCTAACTGTTAATCAAATACTTATATTTGCCATTACGTCGTAGTAGCTTACAGCTAATAAAATGAGCAATTTTTATAAATAACTAGCTGGTACCCGGCATGCGTGGCAATGCCATTCAAATAAATAAATTGTTTCTCCCTGTATTTCCATTTCCCTCCCGCGTCCCCTTCCCCTCCTGCTTTTCCCTTCCACCTTCCCGTCTTCTCCCTCCCTCGTCACCCTTTCCCCGAACCCCACCTCCTTCGTTACCCTCCCCCTCCTACCGTTCCTCCCTGCTTCTAAAATAAATACGTACTTTTCCAAACCACTCGCTTACCCCATGTATTAATTTTTAAATAAAAATTTCATAACGCCAGAGCTTAACATTATAAATTAAAACACTCTTCTCCTAAAATACTAAAAAAATTGAGTCAATCCATCGATTACTTTCCGAGATTTGCGGACACATACGGAACCTAATTTTTTATATATATAAAATAAATATATATATATATTATATATATAAAAAATATAATATATAATATATAATTGTACATTAAATAAAGTTTTTCTTTTGAAAATACATTACTTTATGTCTTCAACCTTTTTTTTCTTTCGAGTTAAAATGGCGGAGAAAACGATTATAAACCACAATTTAACAAAGTAAAAATAATATTTTTTATGTATAAAAACAAATAATATATAAGGAATAAAACAGAATGAAGAAAAGGAGGTAAAAAAAAGAAAGCAGAAAAATACAGAAAGAAAAATATTATTTTATATTACTAAATTGTGTTGAGAGATATAGTATTATAAGATGTAGTAGTTGGAATAAGTTATAAATAGTGTTTTTTTTTTTTTAAATTTTTTATAATTTGTTTCCAATCTTAATTTAACTGGTAATTGGTTAAACCATTTATCTCCATTATATTTATAGAATTGTTGGACTGGTGGTTAAACAGCGCGGGACAGTCATAGATTATCACAGATGTAGAATGTAAATTTAAAGAGCACTATAAGATAAGTTAAAAAGAACAAAATCTAACTATAATGTGGTCGTTTCGTTACACCGTTTACATTTAAATTTTAAAAACATTTACATTAAAAAAAAATCTTGGCAAAAATATTATTACCATAAAGTACAAGTTTAGTGATCTAAAATATTTATATCCAAAAAAATGTCACTGAAAGTTTAAATATACCATTTTTTTGGGTCACTATTTTGGTTCCATGACAGTTCATCCTGCGACAATTCATCCGGCGACAGTTCATCCTGCGACAGTTCATCCGGCCGACAGTTCATCCTGCCGACAGTTCATCCTGCCGACAGTTCATCCTGACAATTCAACCTAACCTAACCTAACCTAACCTAACCTAAACTAACCCATAAGTATAACCTACAAGTATAAGTATGTCGTATTTTGTTATTCACGCATGCTTCTTCGGAGAGTTGAAATTATTGTTAGTAAAAATATTTTTACAGCGGATTTCCACTCAAGATGCCTTCAGATATAAGTATATCGATTTTGGTTGTACGGCCGTATATCCTCTTTGCATACTTACTTAATAAAAATCTTCTAAATGATCAGGCAGGATGAATTGTCGCCGGATGAATTGTCGGCGGGATGAACTGTCGGCAGGATCAACTACTGTCGGCAGGATGAACTGTCGGCCGGATGAACTGTCGCAGGATGAACTGTCGCCGGATGAATTGTCGCAGGACGAATTGTCGGGTCACCATTTTTTATATTTTTACAGAAAATACGCATTCAAAATGTATTACAATATGAAACTAATTTATTTTATGATGAGGATTCCAACTTGTTGCCGTTTTTCTTTTTAATTTCCCCGACAACTCCACGGTGGGTATTTATTTTTTAACACCATTTTCCATTCTAAATATAGAAAAAAGCCAAGCGGTCCCTCAACTTATATTCGGCTTTCATAAAATAAATATAATTTCCTCTTGGCGTGACAATATTATGTTGAAGACTTAAAATATAATTGCTCTAAAGTAAATAAACACCGAACATTGTTTTCACAAACTCGCGAGGTTTTAATTAAAATATTAATTACATTCCCACAGTAAAGCACGCGCCGTGTTTTAAATGCGCCCATTAATAATGTTATGAATTTATTTACAATAACTTCTAATAAGCTCTGCAAATTGTATATCAACATAAACACACATTTTTAATCTTTATTATTTGTAGTTTCACAAGCAAACTTTTGTTTGGCTTTTAGTCAAAATATTTCAAACTCTTTACGGTCTGGACTGAAAATTCGATTATTTTGACAGTAAAATTGTCTATTTTTATAATCCTCATGAATTCATTTTAATAAAGATTTTTCAAAAATTAATGAATTATGTTTTTTAAGATGATGCCATGCGAAATAATGAAAAACCATACAAAATCGTGTGTTTTTGGTTTGAAAATTTTAAAGTTTTGAAATCCTAATAATTTTTGTATGCTCAAAACTCACATTTTAATCATTTCCGGCGAATCCGTAACTATAATAACTTTTTTATTTCCATGCCGCACAAGAATTGCGAGTTATTTATATATTAGATTAATAAAAACAGTACCTTACTATTAATATATTTTACGTACAACGATTTCAAAACTATATAAACCGTTTTTCAACTCTAAAGTTAGCCGTAAGCACCAGATTTTATTTTTCTAGACGATGAATTAATAATTTCGGGAGGACAACATGGAGACACATTTTAAATATTTGTAGCAGTTTCTTCAGAATTAATTAAAATGAACGCGGCAGAAAGGTCGAATATCCAGGCCTGCTATGGTGAATTCGACCGTACGTTCGTACAATACGCCGTACCGCGGCGTATATTTGTTTACACGCTTTCTTTACTTACGTCGTTAAGATTCCCAGATTATATATATTCTTCTTCTTTTCTTTGATACGGCAAATTCGACAGTAGGTCCGTCCAGTGCACGGGTCGCGAGTCGCAATTTGTATACATGGCTTCTTTACTTGCGTCGTTAAGATTCTGAATATATTTTAGGGTATATTGTCGTCTTAATACATAAAACAAAGTCGGGTTAGTTACACTATTTATAACTCGAGAACGGCTGGACCGATTTTGGTGATCTTTAATTTGTTGGATTTGTCTCTGCCCCGGATAAGAGAATAACTATTAAAACATCGCGAAAATTCACGAAAAAGAAAGTTATGAAGAAAATTCATTTCCCCATACATCTTGTATGGAACGAATTGTTATATTTTGAAGGAGCTGCGGGAATTTTATGATAAGTACCTATAAATATTGAATAGTGAATGAGTTCCAATAATTCAAAAACGTCAAATGTCAATGTGCTGATTTTTTGTTTTTATTCTTAAACATATAATGCTGCCTCTCTTTCTTACACACTTAATGTCAATAGTCGAAAATGAGACAAACGGAGAACGTATGTCTCCACCCATCCAAAGGAAAGATACAATCATTAAAATAAAAATCCCTCACACGTATAAAGAAAATGAAAAGCAAATTTTTTTTTTACATCAGTTCCACAACATATGAGGCTCCGGCCATTATTTTTCTCAGGGCCTGTGTCATCTTAGGGGATGTTGTGTGGAGGTTCTTTTTAAGGAAGGGAAGGATAGGAAGTTCTGGGAAGGAAAAAGGTATGCGGGGAGGGTAGTAATTTGGGTTAGTGTGTCCGGTAGTGACGGACGTATGAATCCATCCCTCCAACTGCGGTGCAAGGCGTTGGGTCGAGAGAGTCCAGCTGGAAAGGTCAAAAGGCTTCCCTCAACCAGTCTCTCTCGATCCGGTCCGCCACGCAGCAGGTGGGCAGACGCATCCGCCGCCTAGACCCGGACAAACATCACCCCGTAGCGAACCCCGTGTTGGTTATCCAATAAATGGTTCCCGGTTCACAAATTATCGTAATTAAGTGGAAAAATAAGAACATCACAAAAAATATAAATCCATACACAATGCCATCTCTGATACTGACAAAATCAAAACACGGACAGTTGTGCATTGATGATTGCTTCATTGTGTAATTTTTGACTTAATAAAAAAACTGAATTTAATTCAACAGTTATTGATTCTGAGGCGGTACGAAGTTCGTCGGGTCAGATAGTTATACTCGTATATGCTTCAAAATACTGCGAGTAGAACACATCTTGGCCTTGGAAATTATAGAGTATTTTTTTTAATAAGTCTTTTTGTAAGTCTGAAAAAAATATCTGACCTATAAAAAATACTTTCAAGTGTAAAATCTCCTACTAATGAACCTCTTTTCGGATAAAGTTTTATTGCGTAATATGGTAAATTGAGTTCTTTAGAAAATGATTGAAAATGACGGCGTTCAACTAATTTCAAATTAAAATTAAGCCTTATGGCATCCGCGTAAAGACTATGTTCATTTTGTATCAGTTAACGTCCCATTACAATGGCGAACGGACTTGGCTCCGTGATATCGATTTTAAATTTCCTTGTTTTTACAATAAAAAAAGCGTAAGAAAGGAGTTATTGTTTTTTACAGGCCTATACGAAATCAACCTACAAAAAACAACTCTCAAATACCCTCACCAACCTTTCCAAAAGCGTCTTCTCAAGACTTGTCAAGTATTTTTATATCCCTCCCAAAAAGAGACGGATATACCGATTTCGATTATATTTGTTTTTACTCTAACAACGTATGTCGGAATGATGTCGGAAAATGGCATTGAAAAGAATATTTTTCAAAAAAATCAACATGTTTTGGTGACCAGTAGTGACTTATTAAACAATTTTAAATGATAAAATGAAACAATGCAACTTTGTATAAACCACTTATAAAATGTGCAAATCCGACCGGTTTCGGAACAAACGTTCCTTCGTCAGGGAAAGCTTATACTAATTTGACAGTTTAGAACAATGTTTTATTAGGGTAGGGGTGGAGCCGTTGTTAGTTAATAATGTAGATTGGGTGGGTAGGTATTAGTGTAGAGTGGGTGGGTAGGGGAACAAATCCATGATTGGGCTATATGACAATATTTTTTGTTTGTTGATAATAGATTCATTATTTTTAAGGGATTTTTTAATTTCCAAAGCTTCTAAGTTATCTAAACGTTTTCCTTTATGATTAATATGAAGAATATTTATCCCTGTGTTTTTTTCAAAACTATGGTTATTTTCAATGATATGGTTAGCGAACTCAGAAAAATTATTATTATTAAGACACCTTAAATGTTCTTTGATTCTGATTTCAAAATTACGAGTTGTTTTTCCAATATAAAATGAGGGACAATCATTGCATTTGAGTTTATATATTCCGGAATTAGTCAACTTATGGTCTTTATCTTTAGTATTTCTCAAAAAATTACCGATATTATTTCTTGTATAAAACGCTGGTTTAATATTAGAAGGGAAATTTTTGCAACATTGAACTGAAAAATTATTAATATACAAAATTTTACGCCATTCTTTATCAATAGTATTATTAGAATTGTATAGATATTTATTTTTTGAAATTTTGCTAAGTTTTTTATACAAAGTGATGGACTTTATAAATAGTGATAATTTTGTTATTTTACCAAAAGATCCAACATATAAATTTAACGAGAGTGTATCAAATGCTTTAAAATCTTGTAAATCTGACATATTTAAAGATGATAACATATTATCAAAAAATCCTAAATCACCTAAATTATATGGGTTTCTCAAAATCCATAAAATAAGTACACCCATCAGACCTGTAGTTTCATCATGTAATTCGCCAAGTTTTAAACTATCGTCATTAATAACTGATTTAGTTCATTAAAGTAATGTGTTTACACCAAAATATGTAATTAAGAACTCTTTTGAACTGATTGACTTATTGAAAAATTTTGTACTTCCCATTAATGCCAAACTTGTGTCTTTTGATGTCATTAATCTATTTCCTAATGTGCCTATTACTGAAAGTAAAGCAATTATTTCCAAATTATTGAAAGATTCTAAATTACCTACAGATCTGTCCAGTGACCTAACTCGTTTATTTAACTTAGTTTTAAATCAAAACTATTTTCAATACAATAATGTCATATACCAACAAAAAGAAGGCCTTCCAATGGGAGCCCCCACCAGCCCTCTTATTGCTGATATATTTATGAATGATTTGGAAACAACTGTTTTTAATTCAAAATCAACCCTTTTAAACAATGTTTTACTATGGAAGAGATATGTGGATGATATCTTTGTCATTTGGACAGGATCCGAACGTCAACTCAACAACTTTCTTAACCTTTTAAATTCCTTTCATAATCAAATAAAATTTACGATAGAAATAGGCAATGAAAAATTAAACTTTTTGGATTTAACTTTATCTGTTATAAATAATAAAATCGATTTTAGTATATATCGCAAGCCAACATACACTGACATAGTAATTCATAAGACCTCCAACCACCCTGTCTCACAAAAACACTCCACCTTCCATTCCATGATACACCGCTTAGTAAATGTCCCAATGTCTAATAATAATTTCCTTTCTGAATTTTCTATAATAAAACAAATTGCTATAAATAACGGATATGAACCAAAATTAATTGATAACATCCTAAATAAAAAAACTTAGCAAAATTTCAAAAAATAAATATCTTTACAATTCTAATAATACTATTGATAAAGAATGGCGTAAAATTTTGTATATTAATAATTTTTCAGTTCAATGTTGCAAAAATTTCCCTTCTAATATTAAACCAGCGTTTTATACAAGAAATAATATCGGTAATTTTTTGTGAAATACTAAAGATAAAGACCATAAATTGACTAATTCCGGAATATATAAACTCAAATGCAATGATTGTCCCTCATTTTATATTGGAAAAACAACTCGTAATTTTGAAATCAGAATCAAAGAACATTTAAGGTGTCTTAATAATAATAATTTTTCTGAGTTCGCTAACCATATCATTGAAAATAACCATAGTTTTGAAAAAAACACAGGGATAAATATTCTTCATATTAATCATAAAGGAAAACGTTTAGATAACTTAGAAGCTTTGGAAATTAAAAAATCCCTTAAAAATAATGAATCTATTATCAACAAACAAAAAATATTGTCATATAGCCCAATCATGGATTTGTTCCCCTACCCACCCACTCTACACTAATACCTACCCACCCAATCTACATTATTAACTAACAACGGCTCCACCCCTACCCTAATAAAACATTGTTCTAAACTGTCAAATTAGTATAAGCTTTCCCTGACGAAGGAACGTTTGTTCCGAAACCGGTCGGATTTGCACATTTTATAAGTGGTTTATACAAAGTTGCATTGTTTCATTTTATTATAATGGATAACCACAAAGTAATAGCTACATTCAAAAATATATAATTTTAAATAAGATTAGTCAACAGCACTTTTTATAACACGTTAAGAAATTGCCCTTCTGACATATACATAACACGTTAATAAAGTGCCCTATTGCCGTTATTTATAGAAAGTGCCCTACTGACATATATAACATGTAATGAAAGGGCCCTACTGAAAGTATTTATAAGAAAGAGCTCTACTGACATATAACATGTTAAGACTACTGACAAACATAACACGTTAAGAAATTGACCAACCTACATATATAACACATGAAGAAAGGGCCCTGCTGATATTATTTACAAAAAAGAGCCTTACTGACATATATCACGTTAAGATACTGCTTTACTGACCACGTTAAGAGAGTATCCTACTGGCTACATAACCCGGAAAGGGCCCTACTGATATTATTTATAAGTAAGAGCTGTACTGACATATAACACGTTAAACACAGTGCCCTATAGACATTTAGAACTATTTAAGATGATCCCCTATTGACGTATAGAAAGTGTTAAGAATGTTCTATAATTACTTTTAAAATATATTAAGAAGTTGCTTTTACTCACATTTAAAACACATTAGGGAGGTGCCCTACTGACATCTAGAACTTGTTAAGAAAGTATCCTAGTGACATTTAGAACACATCTAATGATATATGGAACGTGGCAAGAAGGAGCCCTATAGACAATGATAAAATATTAAAAAGTTGTCATTTTGACGTTTTGGCAAGAGAAATAATATTAGAAACATCCAAATATTGCAACCTACATGTTAATGCCAGTAACTTTAAGTAACTTTGGCATACTGAGAAGCAAGCTGGAGTACGCGAGCGATGTTTGGGCACCGTACCACCGGAAGCACATTGATATGATAGAGCAAACCCAAAAGAAATTCCTCAAGTACGTTTGTATGCGGAAGCATGGAACCTATCCAATATTCATGCATCATATTGACTTACTTGAGGAAACTGATTCTGTGAGTCTAGAAACTAGGCGGAAAACAAATTTATTTATTTATTTACGGACTTACGTCCAATTTAAAACAAAGTATCACGAAGTATAGAAATGAACAATGTAAGGATTCGGATGGTACATGATAGCAAAGACAAACAGTGAAAATAGAAGAAAAAATAAGTGTCAAGTCACGTCAAGACCTTGCAAAAATTAGGGTGAATAGGAAATATCTTCATTTGTTTAGAGAGCGACAGAAATCATTTAAGCTAATACCAAAAAAATCAAGGTCTTTTTGGTATTAGCTTATTAATCTAGCTATTCTGTCTTTCAAAATTTGGAATAATTTCAGCGATAGCCCATTTCTCTTGGGATGCTCTTGTACCAGAGCACTACAGCCGAAGTCGACATCATGACTTATTTAAAGTACCGAACGGCAGAACAGACGTCTTAGTAAAGTATAGCATAACGAGGGGAGTGGTGCTGTTAAATGAACTTGCAAACCATTTGGAAGTGACTGTTATTTATATGCCTCAAAAATATAATCAAAGAGTGACTTGCCTAAATGCTGATAGGGTAACTTAATTGCACTGTAAGTGGAATTATGCTGTTGTACAAAAATAAAAATAAAATAAAATAAAATAAAACTTGGATCACGGTAACCATTAATACTTAACTTAATATGGGCAAAAACAACAAAACGTCACGATACATTTATGCACATGTATTGTGTCATCTCTTCGTCAATTTTAATTGCTTGCTGCAAACTTTACGGGAGAAAAGAAAACTTGTTAATATCATATGTGTATTCATTCTGAGGTATTATTTGTATAAAATTTAAGATTTTCAATATTCTTTATAAAATAAAACAGCTTTGTTACATTATCTATTATCATCATTTTTCCAATTCAGTAAATTTATGTACGCCGATTTTGTGAAATTTCCATATATTTATAAATATATGGAAATTTTTGAAGCATAGGAATGTAAATAGTTAATATTTGTTGGAAGCACTTTCAATACTATTCAATCATAATCATTTGGAGATATTCAGCGTTGTTCGAATTTAATGTTGTTTTCAGATAATATACAAAGTTTACATGCGGGAATTAAGTTTTCAGCCTTGAAATGAAAATAATGTAAGCCCGAAGTGAATAATGTACACGTTTGTATCTAAAACTTCGTATGTCTATCAATTCTTCAATTTAATTTGGGAATCGGATGAGTTCCACCGCCCTGGGAACTATCTAATAGATAATTATTACCTCTGCCACAGATCACTCCAAGTGGTTCATTACATTTGGTGATTTAGAAGGGGTGCCCGGGTTCATTAGGCGAGGTTCGTCTAGGTCTAGACGGCGTATATGTTCATTTGTTTACTGTGTGGCAAGTCGGTACTGAGAGGCTTATCCAGCAGGACTCTTTCGACTCAACGTTTGCGTTTTCTGAATTCTTTTGGCGAATTTGAAAACAAAGCCTACGTTAATTCAAAATGCCATATTTTTTGTTACCTTTCTCAGGAAAACTATACACATCGAGGCGGGTAAGGGTACTGCCACCCCGGGGCCCTTTTATTGGATAACCAACATCTCAGCCACAGATTACCTACGGTGATTCGCTACGTTTGGTGACTTAGCAAGGGCGCTCGAGTTCATAGAGGTAAGGTTAGTCCGAGTATTTCTGCAGTTGTGTCTGCCCACCAATTAATTAGAAGGCCGCACCTATCCAACAGAACTCTCTCGGAATATAGCCTTGCACCGCAGTGAGAGAGATGGATTCATAAGTCCGTCACTTCTGGACCCACTGACTCTCAGATTCCTACCCTTCCCCCGTACTTTTTTCCTTCCCAGAACTTCATATTCTTCCTTTCCTTTTTAATAGACCCTCCACACAGAATCCACAAATAGGACATAGGCCCTAAGAGAAATTTATATCGCGTGGAGATATTTAAAAAAAGTTTGTAATTCACATGTGGTAAAAGTGAAACTAGAAAGTCGCTAGATGTCGCTTTCTTTTCTTTTGCCTGTTTATTTTAAAGTGGTTTGAAGATTGGATATTAATTTTACAAAAATAAAAATGTTTTTTTTTTGTTGATTTGGTAAGTTTCGAACCTCCGTTCGCTGGATGTCTCTCTGGATATCAGGCGTTTCATACCGCGGCATTATTAGAGGCCCGCTCGTTGTCGTGAATTTACCGCATTATATTAGAGCCGAGGACCGTCAAATAATATTTTTTTTGACGCATTTCTTTTTCATCCGAATTAAAATCACTAACGTCGCTAAAGATATTTCACTTCAAAAATTGGTCAAAATAATGTATTTATTCTTTAACGTTATTTTTGTAGACAATAGAGAAAATAATAATTAGTTAAAAGAAACGAAAAATCGTTAAGAGGGTTACAAATACCAAATTCCCGTTAAGTGCAAACATCATTCGCTCCATTTGCCGCGTCATTTACTGAGAGGAGGAAAAAGGACATTTAATATTTAACCAAAAGACTTTTCGGCCCGGAAACTTCCACTGGAGGTGAACGGGCGAAGGTGGAAATAAAAAAGTCGTGAATGAAAAGAAAAAAAAATAGAACAGAGTAAAACCTAGTGTTGATCAATAAATAATAAAGCAGGATACAAAGGGAGAGGACAAAGGAAAGCAATAAGGTTGTCAAGGTATCCCGAGGGACTGCGCTCCAAATCATACTGAAATAGAGCAGGAAAACTCCGGGCACATTGATAAATAATGTATTAATAAAAAATGAATCTACGTCGCAAAAAGAGTCAGTGAATATAAAAAAGGTAGCTCTTGCGGGTTTTGTTTCAGTTGGGTGTAGCTCTGTAGCCCACCTGCCTACGGGGCCTGATGTAAATGAATTACCTCGGGCGTATTAAACCTACCTACCTTTTACCCAGGTTCTAAGTACACGCGCGGCGGCAACTTGGGACTAATAACAATATTATGTTAATACGATGGAAGATGCTGAATCCAGTACTCTTAAAATACACATTACATTATATAAACTCACATTTTTAATACCCAATTAAAATGAGTTCGCCTTTGATATTCCTGGAGAAGGTGTCGCGTGTATTAGATATTATTAATGCCTAATTCATACGAGGACAGCACAATATTGTATTGTCACAACTACGGACCTATTGTGCTTGTGTGAACAGAAGTTATCTCCGCAGAATAATATCTTATGTACCTCCACCACCGCGCCTGGTCGCATTATCCGCGTGTGAACGCGCACGGACAAGACAGTTAAGTAGGTACGAGAAGATCAACGCTTATGTATATCTCGCACTTCGACATGTGCATGTGCCAATCATGGTGGTCGAAAGATCCACAAATTATGTAACAATCAAATGAATAAAGAAAATTTTAAAAAATCACATTAGGCGGTTAGAAGTGAAATCTTCAGAAAACTAATGTAGATATAAGTGGGGAGGCTACGAAGCACCGCACAATATAAAGCATAGTTTTTCAACGTAGGCGATAAAGCCCCCTTTTGGGTGTTTGAGACTGTCAGGGGGGAGGTAGGAAACCCAGCGAAAATTGGAGGGGGGATTGAGATGGCAGGGAGGGCTCGCGCCCTGCCTATGCAGGTTACAAAAAAATGGTCTAATAAAGACAAAAAACACGCTTACAAACGTACTAATAAAGCAAAATAAACTTTATTGGTTAATTTTAGTTATTGTATGTAATATTGTAATTATTTTTATCACGTTGTGATAATTATGAACTGCGTTCATTAAAATGAAATCCCTCTTCTGCAATGACAATATCAGCTTAAAACTAAGGCAGAGAATGCTAAAATGTTATGTGTGGTCGGTCTTGCTCTATGGATGTGAAACATGGACCTTGAAAGTAAATACCATGAACAGGTTAGAGGCTTTTGAAATGTGGCTTCACCGGAGAATGCTCAAGGTCCCATGGACCGACATGATCACCAACACAGAAATTCTCAGGCGGGCTAGAGCAGATAGAGAACTGCTTACATTAATAAAAATCAGGAAAATTTCATATCTGGGTCATATACTTCGAGGGGAGAAGTATCACTTGCTCCATTTGATATTGAAAGGCAAGATAGAGGGTCGCCGAGGGCCTGGTAGGAGACAAATGTCTTGGCTGCGTAATATACGAGAGTGGACCGGCATTAGAAGTGTGGAGGAGCTATTCCGGGCAGCGCAAAACAGAGAGACATTCTCAAGAGTGATCGCCAACGTCGGGGGGACCTGATACGGCACACAAAGAAGAAGAAGTGATAATTATTCACATATTTCGGTAGTTCGGGAAGTGGATGAAAATTGAACTGAAAGATACCATTACATTCAGGTCCACATTAAATTCGACGATATGATTTTTTTTTTAATTTTACAAGTATAACATTTTCAAAAAAAAAAAAAACTTAACTAGTTGTGTATTAATTGACACATCTCATCTCTTGTGCAAGTTTCAAGTTACAAAAGGAATTACAGATCTGAATTTCAAGCGGATAAGATTACGGAGGCCTTTAAGCTGCATATAACTTCAAAACAAGGTTGGTGGATCTGTTATTTTCCCTGGAGTTGTCTGATTGTCATTCCTTGTGATATTTTGTTCGCGCAAGTAGATTTTCATAATCATATCTTTGGGTATTAAGCCCAGAGGGTCTGGGGTTATTTACACACCTCAGGCTCGCATATTATAATGCATAATATATAAATAATAATACATAATAATATATCTATAATGGATAACCACAAAGTTATAGCTACAATCAAAAGTATAATATTTTCACCTTACGTGTATTATTATTAACTTGCTGAACATAAAAAGGTATAACAAATAATTAAAAATATTTTTTATCTAATCATTGATTCCGTGTCATTTGAGCCCCCCCCCTAATATTTTCCACTTCTAATCCTTTAAAGATCATTGTGGGCAGTGCACATCTGCGACCCATCCAATTCCCGTTATTTTTATTATTTAGTTCGTCCTCCAATAATTCAAATACATCTTGGTATAAAAAATCTTTTTTTTTTGCAAATTTGCTCGTAACGCGCGTCGTCCTGTATCCATTTCCGTAGCAACCACGTTTGAACTGTAGGTGCTGTAATGTCCCAGTGTAGGTACTGTCCTGCGCGGTCGAGCTGTTCACGATATTATATTTTTATCGTGTGAACACGCCGTAAGCAACGGATTTCTTGTTCACATGGTAACGGAATCGAGTGACACTAAAAAGAGACAAACACATACATCCATAGAATTTAGCCAGCAAGAGAATGAGATAAAAATGAAACCTTACCTAAATGCTTACGCGCATGGGCCGCTTTGATTATGCGCTCACTTTTCACGGCTACTATTGGTTGAGATTGTGTGGGTGAAATTTTCACTACTACCGCGTGTGAACTGCACTCGATTTTTGAAGTAAAACTTCTTTTACGCACGCTTGACTTGGGGAGTAAGCTGGTGAATGCGTGAAGAGAGCGTTACAAAAAGCGAGGCGAACGGCAGTTGAGAGGGAGATATAAGTTAGTGAAGATAGGACAGAGAGAGAGTTTCGTTTCGTATGTTACTGTAGGGGCAAGAGAGAGAGAGGTGCATTTTCTTTATTTCTTTTTCTCATAGCCAGTTACCAGTTACGTTTCGTATAATATCTAAGACACAGTGCAGGCCTATTGTCTATATCGCACAACTTGCAACTTGCTCCGAGCAAGAGAGAGCAGTGCGCGCGCACATTTTCTTTCTCTCTTCCTATTATATAGATGAAGCTAAAGAAGTTTTACTTCAGTCGTGTGGTCTCTTTTTAGTATGGTGTTTTTTTATTGTTAAGACACCGTTCCTGAAATTTCCCTACTCGAGCAGCGAGGAGCACTTTTTATTTTATATATATATATATATATTCCCGGCATGGATTCTAATATCACCATCGCGGGTGCAACCAATTTGAGTCAACGTTTACTTCAATTCAACCAACATTATACTCTTAACCCTCCGCCCGTCGCGCCTTTTTTTTAATGTCGCGTGGGGTCGCTTATGTCCCCAAAAATAAATATGATAATTTTTTTTTCCGGTTCCGCTGGGACTCTTTTCTGATTTTTCTGTCTCAGATTTTCGATTGAGTTTCGCTAATATTGTCTTCATTTAATTAAATATTATAATTTGATATTTTACTCATAAAGTTTTAAAAATTCAAATAAAGATATTTTTTTTTGTTGTAGCATACATTTTATGTTATTTTAACTGATTGTAATCAGGTGGTAATAATGACTGTATTGAAATAAAAAGAAATATTAAAAACTAGATATTTATTTTCAATGCAAAAGCTTAAGAATCAACTAGCAAGATTTTTTATAATTTTGAATCATGCTTTCTTAATAGTAAACTTTTTAAAAAAATCTAACCAATTTCTATCAAACTTATAACTATGTGAGATTGATGCAGACTTATTATTATTACAACAAAAAAATCAAGAAAATACAATGAAAAAACATAAAAACTTGATTTTTCTTGGTATTTTCTCATCTCGCATATCGCACATGCGCAGACTGAATGTTCGCGGCGCTAGCCTCAAGTATAGTCCCTTTTAGGAAGCTACCCAACGTAAGGAATCAGTGGGAACTTATAAAATGTACATAATTAGCATTTCTGTAAAACCTGGGCTTTTAAAGACCCCACTCGACGGGTCGAGGGTTAAAAACGATTGATCTAAGTTTTTCTTTGATTTCTTCTTACTTTTACAACATTTCAAAACATTAGCACTTTCTGTGAAAAACACAAACTTTTATATCTTTTGTATCGCGGGTGCAACAAGCAAGCAATAATTGTGAAAAAATGTAATAAACAGTCATTGTTGTCTCGACGCCACCTAGCGAGAGATTTAACAGTAACAATGTCTTATAATAAAAGTTGGTTGTTTTCAGGTGGGAAAAAATGTAATAAACAGTAATTGTTCAATGAAACACTAGTATATATTGAATTATTTGGCGGGTATTAGATAAGCCTCCATAGCTCAGTGGTCAAGAGCAGCTGACCGGCAATCAGAAGGACACGGGTTCAAGTCCCGTTGGCGGCAAGTATCTTTTCTCGGAAAATTTTTCAATGTAAATGAGTGTTTCAGGCTGACAATTATTGCTTATAATAATATATAAAGATAGCAGCCATTAATACATGCTTTAAAAAAATGAAGATAACGTAAGTAGTTCTTAGTCCAATTATTTAAACTTTGTGATCGTTAAAAAGGTAACTGCCAAAAATGTGAAAAAATCAAATCCAATATTTTAATTACTGAATTTGAAATGGGAAATTTAGCAAGAGAAATGGGAAATGAATATGTTTGTTTGTATAAAACATTTTCATAAACATAAAATATGAAATTGACAAAAGAGACTTAAAAATAAGAGGCCTCAATGGCCGAGTTGGTTGAGACCAAGGTGAGGCACTTTCCTGGTAAGTGAGAGATCCTGGGGTCGAGTCCCAATTGCGACCGTTCCCTTTTTATTTTTCTGTGTCTTGTGCTTTTATTATTTTCGTTAAGACTTTTTAGTATTATCTCTTCTTTAATGCTACAATTCTATTATTTGTCATCCCAGTCAGCTGTCAGTTGCGAATGAAATTATTTTGTGTTATTGATCAGAAGACTAACTGCAATAACAGATTAGCGCGATACGTCGTTGTTATATTATTTCATGTAGTTGTTCTTGTCAGTTATGGTCGTTATTGTCGTGTTCTGTCGCTCGCTCGATTCGGGGCGGGGAACTGGCGAGCCTCCCCCCGGCCGCTCCGCAGACAACCATCGTCTTCCAGGGACCAGTGTACCCACATTGTGTACAAACTGCACAGCCGGTACCGGGTACTTGCTGTACTCTGTAAAGGTGGGTTAGGCACCTTCTGTTTGACCCCAGAACGCGGCCCCTTCTGCGTATCTACGAAAAGAGCTACATCGCCGTCGGGCCTTTATGAACTCGTATTTCTCCTCGTATGAATAAAATAAATTCAATGCTCATTAAAAATAACGAGAAGTTTTGGGAATCCTGAGCCAGTGCTTAAATATAGATAAGACGGCTGTATCTAAATTGCTCAACGAAATGTATTATGTTGTAGAGAGGTTTTCCAAATACAAGTAAGTTTTCAATAGCTCAGAAGGCCCAGAAAAAATTTCTACGTCATCTTTGGGGTTGAGAAAGGAATGAGAAGAAGTTCTGGGAAAAAAAAAGTTAAAGGGGGGTGGGTAGAAATCTGGGGTTAAAAGGACCTGGAGTAACGGACGTACGAAACCATTTCTCCCAGTTCGGTGCGAAGAGTGCAACTGGAGATGCCAAATGATCTTCCTCAACACAGTAAGTGGGCAGTGGGCATTCGCTGCCAAGACCTTGAAAAATATCACGGTGACCTGTGGCAGATGTGTTAAACTATGTCAAGCCAAATATCAAAATCTAATGAAACCATTAAAAAAGCGAGTGTGCTTTAGACAGCACGACTAAAGTAAAACTTCTTTAGCTCCATCTCTATGATAGGAATATAGAAAGAAAATATGCGCGCGCATTGTTCTCTCTTGCTCCTACAGTGTTATAAAGACAATAGGCCCGCACTGTGTCTTAGATATACGAAACGTAACTGGCTATGACAGAAAGAGAGAAAGAAAATGTGTTCTCGCACCTCTCTCCCTTGCCCTTACAGTAATATACGAAACGTAACTCTCTCTCTTTCTATCTCACTAACTTATGTCTCCCTCTCAACTACTCTAACGCTCTCGTCACGCATTCACCAGCTTACTCCCCAAGTCAAAAGTCAAGCGTGCATAAAGAAGTTTTACTTCAAAAATACTTTTTTAAATTACAATACATTTTACCGATATTTTTTTTGTTGAAAACTTCTTTAGCACCGTTGTTATTTGAAACTTTATGCGACACTTAAAATAGAAGGTTTCACTTGAACCGCATGTGAACTGCTCAATGATTTTGATATCACTTTTGTAGAATCCTCAAAGGGTCGAGTTTCGACCCTTACCCGTGACGTCATCGGGGTACTTAGTGAATGAATAATTGATTATAGCGGTTATCCCAAAATGTTGTTCGTCAAAAATCATGCTAAATTTATTCAATAAATGTTATAAAACTTACTTTGATTTAATTTTTTTATTCAATAATTTCTAGACACACAACCTGTACTATGTTAAAATGTCTAATATTGTTCATATTGTTGGCATGCTTCAGAAAGTTTCGCACTAGTTCATGTCCTCGCTGTGGCCAGCGAAGTTAACCCGTCTGCTTGGTTCAATATATTCGCACCACACAATCCGGAAGCTTCGGTTTCGCGCGTAAATTCGGAAACCGTCACTCTGGATCGAGATTGTAAAATATCTATGCAAGATAGCTTTCATATTTCAAAGACAATTAGAAGCATTATTTCGTTCTCTTTCTGATTAAAACAAAAATACATATGTTTGCATGAGAGGAAGAGAGATTTATAACTTTTAAAATGTAAGGTCGCTCGGGACGTTTTTGGTCTTATGAAAGTATAACGCGATTACATTTTTTGGGATGTATTTTTAATTCACACAAGTTTTTGCGCATTATAATTGATTTGGTGATGTGTTGTGAGTAATTTGAGTATTGTACCAAATAGAAAAACTTTTAAGGATAACTACACACTCGATACTAGATACATTAATAATGTATTTATTCCTAAACAAGCAGACCGGTTGTATTCGCCATAATACTATTTCGATTTGTATGTACGTTCTGTCCGAGAGAGGGACGATGGTCATCTCCTAATTAATTGCGTTAAGCTGAGTTCGAAAACAATGCGCTACATAGTTGGATGAGTTTATGTATTTGCGAAGTATGTTTACGAGACATGGGAAGGCTGATAGAGATATTGAAAGCAGGGTAAATTCAGATAACTCCATTAATGGAGGACTGAACGCCGTTGGCGCCAACATAAAAACTGTCTAAAGAAGCGAATCTAGATGTCCATAATGGAGTGCTCGTAGCTACCCTGATGTATGTGGAGCATGGAACTGGCAGATGAAGGATTAAAGTAGACTGAATGTGGTATAAATGAGATCCCTGAGGCATATATGCCTCAGACGGGCCTGAGAAAATTACTTTAAAGTTCAACCTCAAGCCTTAAAATATGCCGGTAAAAATTATGATTTTTCAACAGTGTTACCGTAACCAGATTTTTTGATGTTGTGATGGCTCCGATAAAATCTACCGCTTTTAGTAAGAATCTAAAATTTCAGTCGATTCGGCGGCATAATACCCGAGAAAACCACTATTAAATTTCGACCCCAAATCTTACATTACGATACTTGTGCCGATTTTAGAATCATGTACGATCGTGTGAGAATCGTGGAGATCCGCAAAGAATGCAAGACTGATGTAAGCGTACTGACTAAGATACAGAAAGGGACGCTCCGATGGTTTGTGCATGAAGAGCGAATGAACGAGGAAAGAAATGTAAGGAGAATATATGACACAAATGTGAGTGGGAGAAGAAGTTGGGGACGACCGAGGAAGATGCGGCACGATATGAATGTGAAAGAGGCAAGGAGTATGTGTCAAGACCGAATTGCTTGGCTGTCCGCATCCTCTCTCCATCCCCCTGCTAAACGGCGTGATGGTTAGTTAGTTAGTTAATTCTGATACTTCCTAATATTATTAACATTTTATTAACCCCCGACGCAAAACGGACGGGTGTTATAAGTTTGACGTGTCTGTCTGTGGCATTGTAGCTCCTAAACGAACCGATTATGATGCGGTTTTTTTTAATTTGAAAGCTGAGGTGATCAAGATGGTTCTCAGCTACAATTCATGAAAATCATATCAGGGTTTCAGGGTCATCAGCTCTTTTTTGTGTCGGGGGTTACTTAAAATTTTGAAATATTTACTTTTTGATTAGCTGGGAAACGGCTGCGCGGCCTTTTTCACATTAAACTTAAGTTTGTGGCCAAACACCCAATAAACTGAATAATTTTGGTTTTAATGAAAATGCTCAGCAAATATCTTTTCAGATATGTGCTACATTATTTGTTTGTATTTTAAATTATAAAATACAGGCCACTAAGGAAATTTATTTTTTACGATTTAAGAGGCAATTTTGGCACTGGTGAGTTAATGAAACTTAATAAAAATAATAATTTTTGCTCCACTTATTACAGGAATATGATTAGATCCGCGATTAAACAATTAAATTTTAATGAAAACAATTTAATGGATGTTAATTTAATTTTAAAATGACCGATTGACGTAATAAAAATTTCAGCCACTCCCCTCTCCCGCTTTCCCCGTCCCACGCACCCCTTTCCAGAGTTCCCCTCCCCCCTCCCGCATTCCATACATTCGGTCCCGGTACATTCAGTTTTCAAACAGCTAGCTTGCCACCTATTGCATTTTTTTTATACAAATTGCATAATGCTAGAGCTCACTAGTGTATACAGAAACCTTCGCGGGCGTGCTCGCAACAACTCACCAAAGTTTCATCGCAATCGGAGGAACGGTGTTACCCCTCATAATTTCATGACGCCAGAGGATCTAATATAAACAATGACAGACATTTCACATTACATAAAGTAACTCTGGAAGACAACAAACAAATACTTAAGGTTAATACAACATCGGGACCTGACAGAATAGACTCTAAAATAATAATAACACTAAGCCAACAACTGCTTATTGCTTATACCACTAACATAAGCATTAAATCTTAGTCTGAAAGAAGGAATTTTCCCTAGCATTCTTAAAAAAGGTCTGCTTGTTTCATTTTATAAATCAGGACCAAAAGATAATGTAAATATCTACAGAACCATTACATTATTAAACACTATGTCAAATTTGTTTTAAAAAGCTATAAAAGTACAGCTGCAACTTTATCTGGCAAATACTCTCAATAAACCAACAAGGCTTTAGAAAAAAGAAAACAGAAAACGCAATTGCCACTGTAATTGAGTTTATTACACGTAATCAAGATACTACGAATAACTGCATACACTTACATCCTAAATGCAACTAATCTTTAATTTATGTATTCGATACTGCCGCCATGGGTCAACCCACGGTGCCCTTCTTGAAAATATGAAGGTGTTTCTACTTATGTCGACAGAATGGCACCTATTCCCAAACATGCGAACACTTCAGCACAGGTTCGCCTAGTCAGGTCTTACATACAATTATGGATCCTAAGGTATTAACCTATTTTCGTACAATTATGGATCATTATTTTTTTTTCTTATTACTAAACTTATTATCTGTGTAAACCAGTGGTTCCCAACCTTTTTTTCTGACCCGGGACCACTTCTACGTTTATTTTTAAACAGGTACCAGAAGCGAGGGGGGGGGGCCCTGGGTGCCACCCGGCCGAGTTTCACCCACAAGACCACCATTATCCCCTCCCCCTCCACCCCCCCAGGACGGATCAATTTTTTATGTAGTCGAATTTTGTGTTTTTCAACTTAAATGGGGGGGGGGGGGGGTTGACACCACGTTATCTGCTTCCACTGCTTGTGGTCAGTGACGTAGGCTAGCATGGGTGACACCCGGGACGGATAGCACAACGGGAGGGGAGTAATGGGATAGGGTAGGACGGGTTCTAGCAGAATATTTACCACTACGGTGTGGGCGAAATGGGATAGGGTGGGACGGGTTCTAGCAGAATATTTACCACAACGGAGGGGGTAGAACGGGGTAGGATGGGGTGGGGTGAAACGGAATACCATAATGGCCATTGACTACAAGGTACAATAGATGATAAACTGAATATTGTCCCGATTTTTTTATTCAGACTTCTCGACCGGGGACCACCCGGTTCGCTTTTTGACCGGCGGACCATTGCGGACCATCACAAGTGGTCCGCGGACCGCTGGTTGAGAAACCAATGTTATAATCTGTAAAGTGTATGTACAAATATAGAAATAAAAATATAAAAGACCTCTCTGTTATACATAGAAACCATCACGGGCATGCACTTGCACACATCAATTCAGGCATATTTTGATTTTTATATAAAAGCTACCGAAATTTATCCTATCAATCCTTATCGATCGCCCATGTTAGGATCCCAGGTCGTTAAACTGTTCGGGAAAATGATGGGTGCCCCCGCCTGACAACAAGTGGGGTAACTCTGTAACCCCAATTGATGCGATAAAGGTTAAGAATGGCTAGGAGCAATAATCCGATAGATTAAGGGCGTATTTATTTAACGTCATAAAGAAAGCTTTGGAAAAACGTAAACATATTTCCGCTCCCTTAAATAACTTTCCAAAGGCCTCAGTTCTTGGTGCGGGTTGCTAGAACTGAGGAACCACCGATTTAATATTAATCTGACATCAAAATTTTCTTTCCACAATAATTCTAGTTGATAAAGCAAGTTTTTTTCATTATTTACGGAGTTTCAGAAGAGTTTGCAAATTTATCCGGAGAACAAAGAGTCCCTTGTTATTACTGGTAGCTACCTACTTACACACCGTGTTATTACAATAATGCCAGACAAATATTTCACGGGAAGTTTTAATATTAAAATTAAATTTTTAAGAAACCTCCGTTAGATCGGGTTCTCACACAGTAGGTTAGTTTAGATTAGACGAGTAGATTCTGAGTAGATTACAAGTTATACTTCTTTAGCAACATTGTGATTTTAAACTCGTTGAAACGAAAAAGCAACACTAAAATGAGACAAACACATTCATCCAAAGGATTTAGCTTGCGGGAGATCGAGATTGAATAATATGTCTCCTTTTTTGCGGTGCTTCGTGGCCTTCCCCACTCTTGTCTACTTTAATATTCTGAAGGTTTCACTTCTGCCGCATGTGAACTGCACATTTGCTGTTTTTTTTATTTATTTAATATTTGTATGTTTTTTACTCTAAATATACATTTTTGTACGTTATGCAGTGATATAAAAGAAAATAAAAAAAGCATTTCCTCACCATAAAGAGGCAAGGCTCTAATAAAATATTTCCAAATAAAAAAAATAAAATTGGAGTGTAGTTTAATCCGAAATCCAAATCACAGCGGGGCTACAGAAGTTTCACTTCAAATGTTAAGAAAGAAAAACTCTTGATTTATCAGTAACAGCTTTCAAGACAAAAGAAATAATAATAATATGAGCTGGAATTCATGATTATTTTATAAATAAGTTATACTTACCTAAACAGAGATTGGTATTTCGAACGCTCGGTATTAAATTTTGGGATTTAAATATTAATCTGAATTGTATGTTATTTAGCTGTAGGTATTTCTTTGAAAGTTGTAGCATTGAATATATTTTTTACTAATTTTTTTATGCGGGTTCGCTCGCATGGTATTAGGGGATTCCCACTTCGCCTCCTCCACCTTCCATCTCCCCACTCCACTCCAACCGTCAACTCCCCTCGCCCCTTCCCCCACCACCCACCCCTCCCCCAACTCCTTTCCCCTCCACCTTCCCTCTCCCCACTCCACTCATTCATCAACCCTCTCCCCCCCCTCCTTCTTTCCCCGACCCTTCCCCCACCCTATACCCCTCCCCACTCCACCTCCCCCCCACCTTTATCCACCCCTCCCACTCCCCCTTCCCCTTCGTTTCCTCCCCCTCTACCACCCCACTCCGCCTCCTACACCTTCCCTCTCTTTACTCAACTCCCCCCATCAACCCTCTCCCCCTCTCTCTCCACCCACCCCTCCCAAAACCCCCTACCCCTCCACATTCCCTCTCCCCTTCATTCCCCCCCATCAACCACCTTCCCCCCACTACCTACCCCTCCCCGCACCCTCCTCCATTCTTCCTCTTTCCCCTTCCTTCCCTCCCCCTTCTCCCTCCCCTAACCCCCTCCCTCCCACCCTCCTCCATCACCCCTTCCACCAACAACCTCCCAACACACCTCCCCTCCTCCCACTCCCCCTCTCACCTCTCGCATTCCACACATTCATTCCCGATACATTCAGTTTTCAAACTGCTCGCGTGCCACCTATTATAATTTTTCATACAAATTTCATAATGCCAGAACTCAACGGTAGTTTTAAACAAAATAACGAACCAAAAAAAGAATTTTCTAATTTGGTGCAGTCGTTCCGGTTTATACATACATTTCGGTGATTCATTTTTAGAGATAGTTAGTAAGTACGACGGCAACAAAGCACTCTTTTTAGGGTGAATTGCCTAATTAAAAATAATAGAAAAAACATCGTTTCCAAGGCGACAATTGGTTTGCTTTTTTTCTGTCGTTTGCAATAAAATCGATTTTGTTAGGGTCAGAAAACGTATGACAAATAATTTCATAACGCCAGAAATTATTCATAACGCCAGATCTTACTATTATATATATATAGCCTATAGTACTCGCAAATAGTGTAGCTTCTATTTGTGAAAGAATTTTTTAAATCTATTCATTAGTTCTTGCGTGAAAGAGTAACAAACATACATCCATACAAACTTTTGCATTTATAATATTACTAGCCTTTTCCCGCGGCTTCGCTCGCATGGTATTAGGGGATTTCCACTCAGCCTCCTCCACTTTCCCTCTCCCCACTCTACTCCCCCCATCAATCCCCCTCCCCCTCCACCCACCCCTCCCCCCACTCCATTCCCTCATCAACCCCCCTCCCGCCCTCCCCTTCCACCCACCTCTTCCCCCACTCCTCCCCCCTTCACCTTCCCTCTCCCCACACCACTCATCCATCAACCCCCCTCTCCCACCCCCTACTCCACCCACCCCTCCCCCACCCCACACCCTCACCACTCCACATTCCCCCACCTTCTTCCACCCCACTCCACTTCCTTCACCTTCCCTCTCTCCACTCCCCCCTAAACTCCCTTCCCCTCTCCCTCCACCCACCACTTCCCTCACCCCCTACCCATCCACATTCCCTTTCCCCACACCACTCCCCCCCATCAACCTCATTCCCCCCACCCCCTACCCCTCCACACATCGTCCTCCATCCTTCCCCTTTCCCCTTCCTTTATTCCCCCCTCTCCTTCCCCCTTCCCCTTCTCCCCTCTACCAACACCCTCCCAACACCCCTCCCCCCTCCCCACTCCCTCCACTCACCTCTCGCATTCCACACATTCATTCCCGATACATTCACTTTTCAAACTGCTCGCATGCCACCTACTATAATTTTCTAAAAATATTCCGTATTAACGATTAAGCGGTTTAATGCACAAATAATATAATTAATTATACAAATTTCATAATGCCAGAACTCAACGGTAGTTTTATACAAAAAAACGAACAAAAAAAAGAATTATCCAATTTGGTTCAGTCGTTCGGGTTTATGCGCATACATACATTTCGGTGATTCGTTTTTAGAGATAGTTATTAAGTACCTACGAATTATTATTCTTCGTTTTATATTCTACCAAAAAATCCATTACAGCAGTTTTATACTTAAAAAATGCGATACCTGTCTATCCAATTAAAACAATAATTGTTGTGTGATGTCAAAATTTGAGAATGACATTTTGCAAAACAAAGATTCTTATAAAAATTCTATTTTAGAAAATATTTAAATCAGCAAATTTATTTAAAGTACCTACTTCCCTAATAATTTGAATCGATTATAGAATTATAGATATCTCACCAATCGTGCCACCTATTGCAATTTTTTCATACAAATTTCGTAATGCCAGAGCTCTGAGCTATAGCCTATATGTTTATATTTATGTCAGGTTTCATTTAAATCCATTCAGTAAAGTAGGAATTAGTATTTTATACATATTTGAATACATCAAAGGGATGTCCATAGTAACCTAATTAAAAAAAAAACATCGTTTCCAAGGCGACAATTGGCGTTTGCAATAAATCGATTTTGTTAGTGACAGAAAACGTATGATAAATAATTTCATAACGCCAGAGATTATTCATAACGCCAGAGCTTACCAATATATATAACCTTTAGATCTCGCAAATAATGTAGCTTTCTATTAGTGAAAGAATTTTTTAAATCTATTCAGTAGTTTTTGCGTGAAAGAGTAACAAACATACATCCATACAAACTTTCACCTTTATAATATTAGTAAGATATTAGGAAGGATTAGGATTAGGATTAGGATTAGGATATATTTTGTTTTTTTTTTTTTTATATGCGAAGAATATTTCGATTACAAGTGATTATTATTCAAATGTTCTTTGGAATCAATCAACTGTTAGAAAATTATTTATGTGTTCGCGGCAATGTACTTAAATTAAATAAAAGTTTGAGAGTCTTAGTCTCAACTCTCCTGAAATTCACTATTTGTAAGCAAAATTTATTTACAAAAATGGCCTCAAAATTTAAGCATCAATCACATTTCTCTCTCTTCCATACGTATACATTTGTTTCTAGCTGTGTTATTATGTACAGTTGTACAGGTTCCTTTTTTTGGGAATCTGTATATCTTTCTACTCTACAATTTTGTAATGACTATTAATACCAACTCTGTGTGTTACTCTGTATGTTACTCTGTATGAAAATGGAAGTATGGAATATGTACAGGTTCCTATTTTTGGGAACCTGTACATCTTCCTACTCTTAAATTTTGTAATTACTATTAATGCCAACTTTGTGTGTTACTCTGTGTGTACAGTTGTATAGGTTCCTATTTTTGGGAACCTGTACATCTTCCTACTCTACAATTTTGTAATTACTACTAATACCAACTCTGTATGTTAGTACAACTTGTATAATCTTATGAATATTTGTCTTGGCCCATTGTCTATAAGTATTTGCTAATATAATTTATCTATTCCATGTAAAAAACTGAAATAGTAACTAATTTTAAAAATATATGAAAATGTAACTACTTTAAAAAAACTGAGAATGTACCTAATTTTAAAAAAATCTGAAAATGTAAATAATTTTAAAAAAATTGATAATGTAACTAATTTACAAAAAAACTGGCAATGTAAATAATATTAAAAATATGTAACTTACTTTAATAAATGGCCAAGATCACCCTTAATGGGTGAAAGCCAAATAAACAATTTTAAAAAAAAAGGCTGACTGCGCGGTCATTTTCACTCCAACCCTAATTTTGGATTTGATGTCAAAATACACAATCAAACTCAATAATTGTTTTTATCAATAGGTATAGCAAATATTAAGTATGGATTTGTGCCACTTTATTTATTTGCTGAAAAGGACAAGACATTTTTTTTTTAATTATGATTAAAAACGATTAAAAATCTGGAAACATGCACAATAGAATTCCTCAATGGCCTATATATATCATCTATATAAAATTTATAATAAAAAATAGCACATGCCTGCACCACATATTTGTTTTACATTTTGGTTAAAAAATTATTATTCAGTTTGGTTAGATATTTTGGACTCAAATCCAAATTTAAGTTATGAAAAAGGTAGCGTAGCCGTTCCTCCTAGAAAAATAAAGTAAATGAAATTCGATGCACCGGTTTTAACCGTTAATTAACACATAATCTGCATGGAAAACTTTTAACTACCGGGCAAATTGGATTAGTTAACCACTTTTAACTATGTGCTTGTAATAAACTGAATACTGTCGGAATATTAGTGCGGGCATATTAGCAATTAGACATTCATGGAACCGTTTCCCACTTGACATTTTATAAACGGTGAAGGTATATTTTGGTTGACCCGTACAACTGAAGTTAAATACCGAGAGTAGAAAAATGATGAGGGTCCTACTGAGGGCCTGCTCTGAACCGTTGAATCCTCAAGGTTAGGAGTTAGGCGTTAGATTATTATCAGCGCCATGCGTCCTTGGCGCCTTGGTAAATCGGAGCAGAATGGCCTTCGCAGGACCGGCCCTGATCCGACTTCGAAAATAAGGTAAGTTTGGATGAAATTTTTAATCTATTTTGAAGTGTTCTGCGGGTGTGTCTTTGAGCTCGTAGTAAGCTAAATTTGACCTGACTTCTGGAGAAATTGATCAAACATTGTCAAATGCCGATTTTATTACTTATACAGTTAAAGAATTCCATTAGGGAGAAGTGCCGGGTCACGATCACTTCCTGGCTTAAAAAAATATTAGAATTCTTATTTTTATTAATAAATTCAGTTTTCAATTTTAAAATAATTGTTTTTTTGGGTATTTTACCACAGACAGCAATATGATATAAAAAAAATTAATCGAACATCGAAGTAAATAGGACGGTTTTACCTGCTCCGCAGTAAGCGAGAAGCCATTTTTAATTAATAAATAATTATTAGTTATTGGCGTCGATAAAACCACTTCTATCACAGCAGATAAGTTCCTTATTTCGGTATTTTTCATTTGTCAACTAATTAATACCATTTTATTTTTTCGGCTTTATAAAAGACTAAATAAAAAAATGGAATGTGCATTGTGCAATTCACACGTGGTAGGAGTGAAACCTACAGAAAACTTAAGTACACAAGAGTAGGGAGGCTACGAAGCACCACACAAAGAGGATACCGATTATACTATCTCTTTCTCTCCCATTCTAAATTTTATAAATGTTAGTGTTTGTCTATTTTTAGTGTCGCTATTTTTCATTAAATCGAGATTCAATCAACGGTGCTAAAGAAGTTTTATCTTAAAAATAAACTCAATTATTTCAAAGGCAATTGTTTATTTAACTAAAGAATCTAAAATATTTTTACTTTTAAAACTACATAATTTTGCATTACTTAGTAGTCCATCACCTTAAGGTCGAACCATGAAATTTTGAGCGGCTGATTCAAAAACTTGAAAAAAGGCTAAAGTTTTCCGCTCAACCCCTTTTTTAAAACAACCGAAACCGTTAAATATTCTTTACCGAAAACTTTTTTAATTAACTTTTTATATTGATATGTTACTTAACCAAATGGGTCGCGAGTTTCTCATCACGTCTGTAATTGTTTATAATAAAAACATGAGTATTGCTGTGTAAAAAAACATATAATTTTTTAAAGCGAAATTTGGATGCCATTCGATTTATGATTATTTTCACCGAATTTAAAAACTATATATTGTTTTTTTTTTTTTCAATTTGCCAATAGTAGGTAAGTACTCAAAACCGCTTACACAGGTTTGACGGCCTCCGTGGTCGAGGGATAAGACTTACCCCTCGATTACAGAGTTACCTATCTCGGGTTCGGTTAAATTTTATTTGATAGGTTTGTGTTATTTCACAATTAGTTATAGAAAAATAATATGTATTATATTTTCGGCACGTTCCAGAGTGGAAGATACTCTCAGTACAGCCATGGTGTAAAAATTGAAATTCAGAATTCATTCTAAATTTCAATGAAATGGCTTTAGCCGTATTTGGTGACCAGATACGTCCCTTCTCACTACCTTCAGCCCCACAACACACCCCAATTGAGGATGCCATACTCTCACTGGCTCCAGGCGGTTGGGAGCAGTTGGGCCTCTTGTGCGGCATTCCCATTCAAAATATAAAGTAATATAATAAAAATACATTACATTTGAGGCCGCCGCGTTGTATTTCTGGAATTTGATACCAGTTAAAGAAAGGATGTTGGAAAATAATTGTTCTTGGAATCAACATAAAAAGAAAATATTTTTTCTGCGGAGTAAGTTTAGTATCAGAAGTACATACAAATGTACATACCTGTCTCTATCTCACGAATATACAGAAGAGACAATAGAGCAAACAAATCATAATAGGCCACTTGCATCACATTTTTTATTTTTTTTTCGGTTTAGGCAAATATTCTAAGACATTCTGGATTTCTTTTTATCGTATTTTTGAAACCCGGGCGATTTTTCGAAAATTTCAATCCGAAAAATCAGACCATTTTTTATAAACCGGAAAGACGGGACATAATTTTATAGGTGCGAAAATACGATAATTACATATCCGAAAATCATTTAAAAAAAAAAAAACGTTTTTCACACGAATAACACAGGGGAATAACGAGGCATACCAAAAATATTAAATCTCACAAATATTTTTTTCCTAGATCCATCGTATTGATCATAAATCATTTTAATGTTCAACGTCTATATTACTAAATCAAATGTAATATACTTGTATTTTTAAATTATAATAATAATAAGAATATTTTAAAATTTGATTTTGTTAAAATCCGCTCCATTAAGCTGTGAACATTCTAAGCCCACGCCACGCTACGCGACGCGACGCAACGTTCCTGTCCATGTTCACACTGGCCGACGTACGACGTATGTACGCATCGCTGTGACTATGTGACAAGGGGTCTCTGGTTGTGCGCAGGCGCGTTTGATTCGACACATTTGACATTTATTTTTTAGGTTATGTTTATGTGATTCTCTTCTCAGCAGATGACAGCTTTGCCATGTCTTGAAAGCTAATTTGAAGATAATTTGCTACGATTATTATAATTATCAATATTCTCGTAAAAAGAAAAAAGTGAGAAGTATTTGGGTCCACAATATTAACAAACAAAAACAAATTTTTGGAGAGTTCCATACTTTAGTAAAGGAACTAGAATCTGATGACGGACGATTCTTCAAGTACTTCCGTATGAGTAAAGTGGTATTTAAAGAGCTTCACAGCATAATTGAATATGACATAAAAAAAGAAAACACACGTCTTCGAAAGTCCATTCGGATCAGAGAAAGACTGGCAGTGTGTCTAAGGTTTTATTGTCATTAATTATAGGGGTATAATATTGAAAGTCATGCCATGAATGGCTGAAATTTCCTCCCAAGCTGCACTGCGTATGCAGAATCTCTATAATCCTGTAATTTGATTTTATAATTAACTTCGTGCCGTCTAACAGTTTCAATGAACTGTTCGTCATCCATTTTTGAATAATATCTGTCAAAAAAACAACCACAGATATTGCGAAACATAACGTTAGATGCTTAGATAACACCAGAAAGATGTAAAATCATCTCGTAGTAGGCGTGACCATACCCCCTCCACCTTCCACATGGCCCACGCCGATCTGGCTGCGGCAGATCCGCGTCGCGTGGGGGACGTCGGTTTGCGTTGCGTGGGGCTAGTGTGACTCTAAAGCACCCGTTTCCATAGAAAATTTATGGATGGTAAGTAGTCCAGATATGGAAATGATGACGTCTACCCTCGTCGCGTAGCGTGGCGTGGACCTAGTATGTTCCCAGCGTTATTATTATATCTGTAAAATTCGTACGGACAACGTAAAATGTACGGGGTTCTCTTCATAACATCTGTCAAAAAATCAAACCAAATGACACATTCGCAGAGAACAAACAATAAATCTAGTGAACGTTAAATGTCAAATTCAAATATTCGCCTGAAATCAAAGTGATGCCATATAAAAAAAATAAATCATTGTGGAATTTTATAAAATTAATAGGAACATTTTCAGAGACGGGACATTTTCATGTAGTGACGTCACGAGCCCAAACAATGGATTTATTTATTTAAAAATAAAAATAAAACTGTACATTTCTAAAAAATTTTACTAATTTTTTCGTAATCTTAGTAAAAAAAATCTATTCACACGATTTTTTCCAAATCGTTATGAAGTACATGCAAGTGGCCTATTGTTTACGCATATCTTTATATAAAACAAAGTCGGGTTAGTTACACCATTTATAACTCGAGAACGGCTGGACCGATTTTTATGGTCTTTTTATGATTTTGATTTGTTGGATTTGTCTCCGCCCAAATAGCAGAATAGCTATTAAATCATCGGAAATATTCACGAAAAAAAAGTTATGAAGAAAAATATTTTTTTCATACATTTTGTGTGGAACGAATTTTCATCTTTGAAAGAGCTACAGCAATATTGTGATAAACATAACATTAAATATTGAGTGAATTCCAAAAATTCAAAAACGTCACATAATGTCAATGCGCTGATTGTTTTGCTTTTGTTCTTAATCATATAATGCTGCCCCTCTTTCTTACACACTAAATGTCAATAATAGTCGAAAATGAGGCAAACGGTGAAAGTATGTCTGTATTTTAAAACTCACCTTAAAAATTATACTGAAAACTTCGTTTAAATGGTAAGTTAAATGTGATATAAATAAACTGAATGATATAAAAAAGCAATACAATAACATCCCCCATACACACAAGCCTTGCTTAATTATGGGGGTACATCAAATATATCTACTATGTAATTAATTACTGTATAAAATTTATTTGTAATTTATGTACCTTCTATTACTAATAAAAAATAAAAATAAAGAAATAAAAAATGTTGTATTTTTCCTTTGGAGGGGAAAAATAGAAAAATTATAATAAATCTCTGAAATGAAACGCATTTTTCTTTTTTAAATAAGCTCCTCATATGAGGCCCTAAGGAAAATAATTTCTCTCGGGACCTATGTCTTTTTAGGGGATGCTGTGTGGAGGGTTTTTTTTAAGGAATAGGAGGAAAGGAAGTTCTGGGAAGGAAAAATTATGAGGGGTGGGTAGGAATCTGGTGGTCAGTGTGTCAGGGAGTGACGGACGTATTAATCCATCCCTCCAACCGCGGTGCAAGGCAATGAATCGAAATAGTTTGGCTGGAACGGTCAAAAGGCCTCCCTCAACCAGTCTCTCTCGATAGTCAGTCTCTGACTCTGATCAGTCTCTCTGCCACCACGCAGCAGGTGGGCAGACACATCCGCCGCCAAGACCCGGACAAACGTCACCCCATGAACCCGGGAACCCCTGCTAAATTCCCAAACGTAGTGAACTACTTGTGGTGACCTATGGCAGAGGTGTTGGTTATCCAATAAAAGGTTCCCGGGGCGGTGGCACCGGTACCCGGTAAGTAAGTGGAAAGTAAGAAAATCACTAAAAATATAAATCCGTACACAACGCCATCTCTGGTACTCACAAAAACAAAACACGGACAGTTGCGCGTCGATAATTGCTTCATTGTGTAATTTTTAACTTAATAAAAAAACTGAATTTAATTCAACAGTTATTGATTCTGGGGCGGTACGAAGTTCGTCGGGTCAGCTAGTTTACTATAACTTTATGTGTTCTACATCTGAAACATCTGAATTATATTGGTTCTGTGGACGCTAATCAATTTGGGAGGCGGGTATTGGTGACTTAGCAGGTGTGCCCGGGTTCTAGGTATGAAGTTTGTTCGGGTCTTGGCAGCGGATTCGTCTGCGCACCAACTTGGTTGAGTGAGACCTTTTGACCTCTCAGAAGGACTCTCGGATTAATATCGTACGTCCGTCACTTCTGGAACACTAAGCCCAAGATTCCTACTCACCCCGCATGCCTTTTTCCTTCCCAGAACTTCTTTCCTTTTTAAAGAAAAAGCTTCCTTCATAAAACATACCTAAATACGATATAGACCATGAGGGGAATTATTTCCCTCGGGGCCTCCCGCATGGAGATAATGTAAAAAAAATAAACTGTATATTAATTTCATTTACCGCAAATATGCGCTAAAGTGTCAATTACATTGACTGAGTTTACAAGCTACTATATACTTAGTTTAAAAGCGGGTAAATCGGCCAGTGAGATTGTCGTGATGACACACAAAACTGTCCACTCGCTCAGTAGCGTAGGAAACTGAGCTTGCAGGTCACTGCTGGCGCCAGTAGCGAGAATAACGACTAATTCTGTCAGATGTTTGACAGTCAAAATCAGCTGTTTAATGGCAGCCATATTGAAATCATAAATAAACCAAATACGAGTGAGCGTGTGGCGAGTAAAGTTGATGACCTATCAACTTTTTTCGTAGATTGTCAACAATCTGCTGTTGGCAAGTGACACGATGACACTGAGCGAGTTTACAAGCTACTGTCTGGGAAATTTACTATCTTTCTTTAAATGTTGTGTAAATACACCGCTGTACCGCAAATGCGGCGCATTCAAATGTGATCGGTACTCACAGAATCGCCCTGGATAAAGACCACAAATCAAAAACAAAATGTTGCTTGTCATGATTTTAACCGTGTTCGGTATTCAGATCTGAATAGCCAGGAGTTTTCACGCTTTCCTCTTCTCCGTCTCTGTCTCTTGCCCATTACCTTCAACCTCACAACATTTGGAGATGCCTTAGTCCTAATAGCTCCGGACGGTTGGGACTTTAGTGCGATAATCGCTTAATCACTCAGGCTAATTTGTTCGCTTTGGGAACAACTCGTATAGGTTTCGTAGAAAACGTTGTGTGTCCCTTATTATCAATAAAGAGAAAACACCATGCCTTTTGTTATTCAAATCTAAAAGTTAACCACAAAACCATTAAAATCCACCCTTTTATAAAACCAAACTTACTGACCGCAATTTGAAAAATAAATAAAATCTTTTTTTTTTTAATTAAATTTTTTCACGTGAAACGACAATAAATCTTTATGTTTCGGAAATGTTCAGAAATATTCCATTTATTTGGATTTTATTGCAACGCGGAAATATTTTGACCTTCTGACAGCAAATCCAAGACCCGAGGAATTAAAAAAAAAAACTCCACATTCTGGTAAGTTCAATCGTTGCTCTAAATGAGAACATCATGGTTCAGATATTAAATATTGTAACATAAAAACAAACACTTCAGAAGCACAGTGGTCGCTTATAAAACATTGGCTACAATTTTGCGATTAATTGATCTACGTATAAAAAAATGATTGTGCTTTAGACCACACGACTGAAGTAAAACTTCACTAACTTAAATCTCCCTCTCACCTTCCGTTCGCTTCGCCCGACCGTACACCTCGCCCGATCACACTTTTCATAACGCTCTCGTCACGCATTCACCAGCTTACTCTCCAAGTCAAGCGTGCGTAAAGGCCCGACCGTAACGTAACGCTCTCGTCACGCATTCGCCAGCTTATTCCCCAAGTCAAGCGTGCGTAAAGGCCCGACCGTAACGTAACGCTCTCGTCACGCATTCGCCAGCTTATTCCCCAAGTCAAGCGTGCGTAAAGGCCCGACCGTAACGTAACGCTCTCGTCACGCATTCGCCAGCTTATTCCCCAAGTCAAGCGTGCGTAAAGGCCCGACCGTAACGTAACGCTCTCGTCACGCATTCGCCAGCTTATTCCCCAAGTCAAGCGTGCGTAAAGAAGTTTTACTTCAAAAAATATATATTCATGATGTTTTTTTTTCAACATTAGCTCCTCAAGGAAAGTAATTTCTGGAGGTTGAAAATGAAAGGTGGGTAGGAGTCTGAGGGTCAGGATGAGAGAAAGACGTTTTAATCTACCCCTTCCATTGCAGTGCAAGACGATGATCGCTTGTCATTGGATTAATTTGTGTAGGTAGGTATAGTATTCAGTCAATGCATTATTCGTAAACGTTACGCCTGAATGTAGGAAGAAACTACATGCAAATATAGAGTTTATAGATCGCTTTCCGTGTTACTACAAGCCCCTAGACCTGAAGCCCGGAATAAACTCCCGCATGCAAGTAGGATGGATAAAAAACAGATTTCAGAATAAAACTCTGAACTTATCTCTTCAGTAAATCGTGTCCATAAATAAATAATAAAGTTGATAGAGGCACTTATTTCCGAGATATCCCGCTGTAAAGGGTACATTAGGAGATATATTTATAGCAGAATATATTCAAACCTTCTATTATTATTCTTCTTATCATCATTTTATCTTATCCATGCCAGCTTATTGTTTTTTAGCGAAAAAAGGACAACAAATAGTGTGCGGATACTTTAAAAGTTTTGACTTTTTTGAAGTAAAACTTCTTTACGCACGCTTAACTTGGGGAGTAAGCTGGTGAAAACGTGACGAGAGCGTTATGAAAAGCGAGGCGAACGGTAGTTGAGAGGGAGATATAAGTTAGTGAATATAAAAAAAAGAGAGAGATGTGAGCACACATTATCTTTCTCTCTTTCTCTCACAGCCAGTTACGTTTCGTACATCTAAGACACAATGCAGGCCCATTGTCTGTATCACACTGTAGGAGCAATAGAGAGCAGTGCGCGCGCACATTTTCTTTCTCTCTTCCTATCATATGGATGGAGCTAAAGAAGTTTTACTTTATAATACCTTTTGTGATAAAACAGGTAAAGAGTAAGTCCATTTGCCAAACATGATTTGAGTAGCCGGTTTCCCATTTGAAAATAATGCATTTCTTTCATTGGAAAGTGGACAAAGGTTTTCCGCCATTGTCCCCTCCTGCATTACCTCCGCCATTGTGCCTCGGGTCCGGGATCCGCTCAACTGACTGTTTCTCCAGAGGAAATAGCCATGGTCAGCTCTCTTCTAGGAATGAATACTTAATACGAAGTATACTGAGTTCGTGGAATAATACTTGAATACCTTGTAAATAATTGGAAGAACAACCATAATGTGGCCGTGTAATTCGAACCTTCCGCTGTTGAGAGAATTTACCCTTCCTGCTCAACTCAAGCCACCGCGTGATATACATAACACGGGTATGAAAGGCGTGTAGTCTCCATTCCGTCTCCGTTTTACGCGGAGCGGTAGCGATTCACTACAATCTAATTATGGGTCGATCTTGATCGATCCAATCAAGAACCACCAATGATCGCTATCACATAATATGGATACTGTATAGCGGGCGGGTCCAAGCTTCTTTAATCGACAGAGCATTAGAGGTACTACCTGAAATCTGGTGAATGCTATCGTTCCGATATCTACCCGAACCGGTACTTTTGACCCGATCACTTTGCCAATGGGTCGTGATCAACCCGGGTCATGTAACGTGATCGAACGACCGGGACTACTATTTCGAAAACTTCCATAAAAAAAATGATTCCATATCATTTATATAGTACCGTTAAATCTCATTCGTAAACAGTTTTTAAGGCAGTTTTTCAGAATTTTGTATCGCGTCGTAAATAAAATAAAAACATTACATTCCAATGTTCCGATTCCCAGCTGCTAGTGTTTGGTTGGTTGTGCTTTCCTCCCGTATCGGCATCCCTCCCAATGGGGCTGATCTACAAACAAGGAAAACTGGATAATTGAATCTTTTTCAAATTACTAAAATACTCTACATGGTGTACAGAAACTAGTGGTAGAAGCTGGAAACTTGTGAATATATCTCTCATAGTGAAACAATTTTTTTTTTCTATTAGTGCATTTTTTACTTTTTATTTTTACAATTTCGTCGGAATTTAGTACGTAAATTTTGTTTTTGATGTGGGTTAATGTTCCGACTTTATATAATTTCAAACTTCGGACTCAATTTACTCGAAAATGAAACCTCAAATCAAAGAAAGTTATTTCCAATAGACTCAACAGTTTACTGACACCGTGTAAGTATGTACATTTCAAAATTGCTTCTTTTTAAAACATAAATTAATTTAGTTTAACCGACTTCTCTTGGGATAGAGGTTTTGGAGGAATTACACAAAGACGGATAAATCGGAAACCGATCCCCTTGAATATTCAACATGGGCCCGATAATCATTAATAAGCGAGACTTCACTGTGAGGTGTTGCCAAAAGGAAACTAAAAAATACCTCAGCTCTGAGCGTTTATGAAAAAAGTTTTCTGAAACGAAATTGACAGTTTTCCGCGTCTTACATAATAGACTTTTAATATTAAATGTTTCCTCCTTCTCCGCTGAAAGCGAGAAGATTTATACCACGGAATGGGAAAGGGAACATAGGTATTGTGACACCTGATATTGATATTATGATAATATGCGGCGGAGGCCTTGTTCTACCAACCGCCCTCCGCTCTCCCCCACCGCCTCCCACCACACAGGGCTGCCAACCTAAAGAAACCGCCTTTTCTAAATTAGCTTTAACGCTCTATAAACTCGGAACTTGTCTATGTTCATATACACCGTTATATGAGTTTGTAGCTAGACCCATGGCTATTAGTGAGTGATTAGCGAATTGGCACAACGAGGGTCATTGATCTAACAGACGCAAAGGGAAAAATAGAGTAATTTAAGAATAAGCAGTGTTAAGGTGTTCAGTTAAGTATGTGAACTAATAAGTCAATTAATATTTACCGCTACCAATCACTGTCCTAACTAAAATTCGGTATATTATAATGTTTGCAACAGATCTCTAAATTTCTTGAAGCTAATTTAGCTATGTTCTGTAAAACAACCAATTGGGCGAACTAAAGGTTGCTAATTGTAAACATGCATGCAACAAACTGTTCATGATTATTTTTATAATAATGATGTTAACAAACTTACTTAAACTACTTATTTCCTACTTGATTTTTGTACTTGTATATATCTTAATCTTATCGAATTCATTTGCACAACTTTCCATGATAATGTAACTTATATATTCGTATTGAACCTACTTATGTATATCTTTCATATTCTTTTCAGTTTTATCGCCGTATTAATATAGCAACGTTCTGTAAAACATCCATTTGGTTAAACAGCCTTGCTAATTACAAACTTGTTTTACAAAAAACTAATCGTGTTTGTGTTTGCAATAATATCGAAAAAGTTACTATAAATTGATTGCATTGTAATTACTAACTACGACACCAAAAAGAGACATACACATACATCTATAAGATTTAGCCTGCGAGATAATGAGAAAATATAATCGGTCTCCTATTTCTGCGATGATTCGTATCCTATCGGTCTCCTCTACGTTCGGTGCTTAGTAGCCTCCCCACTCCTGTCTACTGAGTTTTCTGAAGGTTTCACTTCTCCGCGTGTAAATTGCACACTCTGATTTTTTACTCCTATTATACTTACACTTATTGAACTCCTTTGTACAACTTTAAATGATAATTAAACTACAATAAAAAACACATAAATTTGTTTAAGACCACTTATAATAGTGTAGGAAGTAATATAAAAGTGGTCTTAAACAAATTTATGTGTTTTTCATTGTAAATTATGGCGAGCCACAAAGTTAGTGCTTTTTACCAATAGATAATTAAACTAGTACCTACTTGTATAAATTTATTTTAAACTCCTGAACAATTTAACCATAATAATATGTGCATGTAAAAGCCTTCAAGGCATTAATAAATAAATAATATGTATGATTGGCTCGCGCAGTAAGCTATGAACATATTGAACAGCCATGAAAAGTGCCTACGCTCCGTATTATTATTTCACCTCGGGAGAGTCGGCCGCCGCCGCACGCGCAAATGTAAAATTCCCCTTAACGTCATATTTTTGATACATCCCCGCACTTAGGGGAACCACCGCTAAAATAAGTATGTAATAAATATATCGTATATGCGAAAAAAGTCAGAATTTTAAATCTCCTACCAGTAACCGTGTAATATCCTCGCCTCTCATCGGCGTTCTATTCACACTGTGTTTAATCTGATACGAAATAAATACATTTTACACAAATAAAAGTTTGCAGATTTGTCTCCATTAAGACTGTGAATTATCTCCGCCGGGCAAGGAAGTTAACCTACTTTAGTCGGGCAGCCAGCAACTAATATGAAACAGTGCGGACCAAATAATGCTGTACACTGTACACTTACAACTGACAAATCTGCTTCAGTCTGCACCGCGAGCGGCAGGAATCGGGGCAAATGAGTTTTTCCGCGCAGTTCCGAACGGGTCCCAGCGGATGGGAGCGGATCGCGGCGGATCCCAGCAGACCCAGCGGATCCCAGTCCGACCAATCGATAGGATATGTGGGCCGTGTATGGCCACGGTGTACGGCCGCCCCACTTGGCTGCGCGCTTTTTGCGCATAGGTTTAATGTAACTGCCGCTTGCTGCGAGGTTTGCACTACACGGACCGTATTTTAAAGAGTGCACGGAAGACATTAAATTTGATAACACTTGGATTAAAGCTCGCCTCTGCAGCGAACCAACTAAAAACACTACTAAAAGATTTAATAGTTCGTATTTCCCATATTATTATGATGGTGTTCGGTAATGAAAGAACGCGCTGCATTTTACGAGCTTGTGCTCGTAATAAAAATACATGTAGGCATTCTTAATGAAAGATTTTTGATTTATTGTTTACTAGCTGGGTTACCCGGCTTCGCCCAGGACAACATTCGAGTGCTCTGGAATGTTCCACAATGATGTTCCCGATTCCCATTCCCGAACATTTCACGACATACCTACTCCGCTTCTACTAGAGCTCTAAGGAACCTACTAGAACTTTCAGGAAGACTGTTCTAGAAATTTCAACATGGCAAATCTTCCAGCCCTTTTATCTTCAAAAGCAAGCCATTTAAGTAAAAACGGGAACCGTCATCCTGGAGGGAGATAGAGATCTACCACATCATAAAACTCCCTTGATCGTACCCGGACGCGTTTCTGGGTTTTTGCCAGCCGCACGTTTCTTTGGACTTTCTTTTATAATACAAATTGATTAGTGTTGTTTTTAATTTATTAATCTGTCTGATAAAAAGGGATGAATGATCAGATCACCCATCAGTCATATGCGGTCGCCAATTACTTTACCTGTCACTCAACACAAACAAAACTCATGTTCTAAAATTTTGTCCAGTACAAACTACACCTAAAAACATAAATGTAAACTTTAAAAATATTATTATCAAACCTTCCCAAACTTGTTCACTACTGGGAAACAACTAGGTACAAATTTAAACTGGAAAGAACATGTATCAAAAATAGTAGCAAAAATCAGTAGATTTTCTTTTGTTCTAGATGAGAAAAATATTAAACATCGAACTAGTAATAGCCGCATACTATGGTTTTGTAAATTCAATAATAAAACACGGAATTATTTTTTGGGGAAACTCAGTAAACGCCAAAGATGTTTTTATCATCCAAAAGAGATGCATAAAAAATACAAATTCTGCTCATCTGGATTCATGTAGAACTATGTTTAAAAATCTGACAATTCTGACAGTCACAAGCATATATATATAATGGAGTTATACATGTTAGTGCAATCATCACCAGTCAAGTTCCCACAAAAAAAAACTCAAAACATAAATACGCTACGAAGTTAACAGAAAACTTATTAATACCAAAAGCATACAAAACAATATTCCAAAAAGGACCTTATTACATGGCCATTAGAACAACCTGAACATAACATTAAAGAAATACAAGATACACAAAAATTCAAATCGTCACTAAACACATTCCTTTTAAACAAGCGTCATTACATTTTATGTGAATACCTCACATAAATGAAACACCTCTGTTCTTGTTTGTATAAACATTTTAATATAACTTGGAATTTTTGGGGTAGCTGGAAGAAATAGGATCTACCTATAAGCTACACCTTTTGTATTTTTTTTTTACAATAAATATTTTTTGATTTGATTTGATATTAGGAGACATATCTCCAATAGTGTTGGCAGCTATATAACATAACCAACTATACACAGCGGTTATTCAGAAGTACCCCCAACTACCCTAGTGACAGCTAGGTTATTTGGTTATTTGGTTATGACGGTTATTTTATTTTTTTTATTTAAGTTTTTATTCCAGCAAGACTGGGAGGGTAGTGCAATCCCAGTCTGCCATATTACATAAACAACTATAAAAGAAAAGAAGAAAAAAAATAGTTTAAATATTAGGTAGGTACCTAATTAAAGCATGAAATGAAAACAAAATTCATCACACAAATAACAAAAAATAAGCATAAAATTAAAATAAATAATAAGTAGACAGAATTAAAAATAAAAAGATATTTTGGGATCGTCCATCATGGAGGTCTTATGACGGTTGTGGTGGTAATTGGCAGTTATAGATATTAGCCCTGCTATTTTTCAATTTTTTTTTTCTTAAGTGAGGCGGAACGAGACAAACCAATGCATTACAGTGATTTAGTTTTGGGGTATTATGCCGTGTTGCGCTACCTCCCTTTTCTATCCTCCTTTTTCATCAATCATCAGAACAGATGAGTGATGATGCCGGATGATGGATACTGTAAGTTACTCTCTATAACGCTGTCCGAAACGTTGGCTTAAGAGCGTTTAACCAGCCAGCGGACGAAAATCCACATTTCGTCGAAAGTTGTTCTTACGATCGTGCAGGGCGGTTACAATGAGAAAGATTAATTAATCTCCGTACCAGCTTTTTAAAATTATAACTCAATATCGAATTTATTTCAATCCAAATTAGCTTTAATTTATACCTTCATCCAAAAATGCTGAAAGGCGTGATGATAAAACTATTAAAATAATGTACTTTTTGTAATTATTTTTGAATTATAAGTATTTATCATTTTTCAATAATGTCTAAATTTAATAAGAATATTTAAAAAAAATCTGAAATATATTAGTTTGTAAGTGCGCAAATAAATACACAAATGGACCAATTTTCGTCAAGAAACACATGTACGTATATATTTTTTAATGATTTTATTGAAACTAAAATTAAAATTCTAAAACATGCGTTTGCTAGATAATATATTGATTTATTTTATTGCATGATTATATTATTTGAAATGGGTGTGGTATAATACAAAATCTTTTTTGAAAATTTAACAAATCTGCCAACGACCTATGGAATAACCTTATTATACTAATAATTAAAAAAATTTCACAAAATTTATTACATGCGAATGCTAGATAAAAGAACAATCTTTCGATATCCATTTATAATTTTTTGTAGAAAAGAGTCAATACGTCTAAAATCTGATTTGAAAATGACATATTTCTGGTTTTCTCTGGTAATGCCCTCTTAAGTTCGAGATAGCGCATCATGACATAATTCCTCAAAAATAAATCGCGATGATACTTTTGGCCTTGAAAATCTCAAATCATATCTATGTAGACCTACGTATAACGCTATCACGTTTCACGGCAAAAAACCTGCAATATCTGCATAACTATTATAACTACAGATAACTAGACAACTAGCCGGTATCTAATAATCTTTTTTCAATAACATAACCAGTTTGTTATGTTATTGAAATTCTGGCCAGTTATCCAACTCTAGTCTCCAGTGACCAGCAGCCAGCAAACCAGTAACTCACCTGATGTAGAACTGTACACAGAACACGACACAGGTACGACTATAATTATATAATACGGAGACTCGAGCGGGACGAGAACGGTCGCGGTCGTTCCGTTCCTTCCGCGATCTCTGAAAGGACAACGTGGGCTATCTCGCATCTCGCTTCATTTTAATATTGTTTATTTTATTCGAAAAACCCATTTTGAATTAATTTCTTGAGCACATAGCATAAATTACGGTTTCCTGCGGCGCGGAACTAAGAAAAAAAACAGATCTCGGCGAGAGATTACGGGAGAAATGCTCTTGATCAACAAAGTTAAGATTCCTGTGCTTTTAGTCAATGCTCACTTTTATTTTTCGTGCAAATATTATTCCTGGAGATTTAAAATCAGCATTAAGCCAGGAGTGCTCTAGATTTCAGATAAGGCTGTCTTCAAATGTTTATTTTTAACTCTGGTTTTATTGTTTCACAAACAAAACCTCACTTCCCTGGAACCGTAGAACGTCGCACACCTTCCTCTTTAGTAATTTTAATTCAATGTTATTTTTTACTTGCTAGTGGGTTATTAGCGTTCTTCTTTCTGGTTGAAATAGGAGCATATCACTGGAAACATTTTGTGAAATAATCTATTCAATTGCTTTTCGAAGGTCCAATGAAATTAAGAAATGAATAAAGAAAAATATTTATTGAAGTGAAAACTTCTTTAGCACCGTTGTGATTTGAAACTTGGGGAAACGAAAAATAGAGCAAAAATAACACATCTATTGGATTTAGCCTTTGAGAGATTGAGATAGTAATTTCGGGCTCCTCTTTGTGCGGTGCTTCGTAGCCTCCCCACTCTTGCCTACTTTAGTTTTCTGAAGGTTTCACTTCTCCCTTGTATGAATTGCAAATACTATTTTTTGAAGTAAAACTTCTTTACGCACGCTTGACTTGGGGAGTAAGCTGGTGAATGCGTGACGAGAGCGTTACGAAAAGTGTGATCGGGCGAGGAGAACAGTCGAGCCTTTACGCACGCTTGACTTGGGGAGAGCGTTATGAAAAGTGTGATCGGGCGAGGCGAACGGTCGAGCGAGGCGAACGGAAGTTGAGAGTTGTGATAAGTTAGTGAAGTTGTACTTCAGTCGTTTAAAACACTCGTTTTTTTATTTATTAGAATACCTCTTGTTGTTGTAATATTAGGTCCTTACGTATGAAATTGGCGTTTTGTATGGGAGGAACATAAAGTCGATTTTTTTTTAAATATAATATATTTATTTAATCAAAGTATGTACCATTGCTATTTATGCAATTTTGCCATCTCATAGGTAGTTCATCGATCCCTTTACTAAAAAAACCATTCGGACGGGAATCAATAAAATCTTTGAAGGCGGTTTGGACTGCCCCATCGGAGTTGAATTTTTTTCCTTGCAAGAAGTTATCCAAATTTCGAAAAAAATGGTAATCTGTTGGGGCAAGGTCCGGAGAGTACGGTGGATGTCTTAGACATTCCAATTGAAGCTCCTCTAATTTGGTAGCCGTCTGCTGTGCAGTGTGTGGTCTAGTGGTCAACGCGCGTTTGTTGATTTGCTTTACTCAATTCGTGAGGTACCCACCTTTCAAGCTTTTTCACCTTCCCCATTTGCTTCAAGTGGATTAAAACAGTTTTATCACTAACACCGCAGCCTGCAGCTAACTCGGACGTGGTTTGCGATGGATCCGCTTCCACAATAGCCTTCAATTTTTCATTATCAACTTTGGTCTCCGGCCGTCCACGGGGCTTGTTCTGCAGGTCGAAATTTCCAGAACGAAAACGTTGGAACCAAAACAAATCTATGAATAACTAATACGCACATATGCTAATAAGTATCTCCAGTTGTTTATCGTGATTATCTATGTAAAAAGTGAGCGAACTGTGTGTAAAGGTTTTCTAAAACGTGCATTAAATTTTAAAAAAATCAATATAATATCCGAAACCCCAAAGAACGGATGAGAAATCCACAAAACTCTAAGAAATAAAATAAAAGTGACAGTCAAAATTAACCATCGATAATAACCCAAATTTTTGTCATTATAGATACTGTATCACTACTTCAAAATAAAAACGGGGCAGGTTGTTACATTAATATACATAAAATAATTTATATTAAAAATAACTGAAATGGCAAATACAAGAGGAAAGGGAGCCATCATTGAAAATGAAGACAAATTAAACATGGAGAAGATATTACAAATTATCGATAAAAATAGATTCCATGAAAAAGAAATTATATCTAAAATAGATAAGCAAACACTGGACAACCAAAAAAGCATCGAATTTATGAGTACACAATATGATGAACTAATTAAAAGACTAGAGATAACAATCGTACAAAACAAAAAAATAGAAAATTAATTTATTATGATTAAAAAAGAGCAGCAGGAGAAAAACACCATAATTAAACAACTTGAAATAAAAATTGCAGATACGGAGTACAAAACCCGCTCTAACTATATGGAAATAGCGGGCATTCCTCAAAAAAATGGGGAACAACAAATTGAAGTGGTAAAAGGAGTTGCGGAGGCGGCTGGAGTGGAATTAAAATATGCAGAAATAATCGAGGTAAAGAGGATACCTGGCAGACGTATTAATGCACCACCTAAAATATTAGTGCAATTTACTGACGAAATAAACTGCAAAAGAAAAAAACTATGCATACGTATGGTTCAAGGATGGAAAAATTATGGTAAGAAGAATGACGAATGAAAAATTAATATACATTAGACACGTTGATGATTTAAAAAAAATGTATAAATTAAAAGGAACGACGTAACAATAATTAGAAAAGTAAAATAAAAATGACTGACACTATTGTTACCACGGAACCAAGTGATCTATCAAAGTTTAACAATAATTACTTCAATATAATGCACAAAAATATAAGAAGTATCAGAAAAAATTTTGATGAATTGCAAATTTTAATGAAATATTTAAATATCAATCTACATATACTAAATCTTACTGGGTGTTAAATAAACCAGAAATACTTGAATTTGGAAATAGCTGGATATACAACCTACTCAAGTTTGAATAACATAAAACAAAATGATGATGTAATTGTATACATAAAAAAACGAAATAAAAGCTGAAGTCTAGGAAATTATTGTTGCAAATGCCAATTGTTTAAAAATTAAAATCGGTACAGAAAAGGCTATATTAGCAGTCTATCGGTCTCCTTCAACAAGAAATATAGACCCATTCCTTAAATCGATAGACGAAGAACTCTGCCTACTGAAAGACACAAAAAACATATTTTTTATTGGAGATGTAAATATAAATATACTAGAAAATAGACATCCCAAAAAAATACAATATCTGCAGATGTTAGCCTCCCATGGACTGGAAAGCCTAATAAATGTACCTACTCGAAAAGTGGACGACACACAAAGCTGCGTAGACCATATTATGAGCAAAACAAAAGAAATTACTCAAACTGTTGTATTTAACTCGACTATTACTGATCATTATATAACTATGCTTTCAATAAAAATAAACAAACCAAATAAAATTATGGAAAGACCGCTAACAACAAAAAAAACACAAACTAACTGGAATGTCATTAAATAAAATCTACAATGTACCGATTGGAATAAACGACAAAGTATGGACAATACAAATGAAGCATGGAATTATTTCATAGAACTCATACAGCAAAACATTTTCTCTAATACTTTAAAAATCGTAAAAAAAAATTCACATAAAAATATACACATTAAACCATGGATCACACAGAATGTTATAAACTGCATAAGAAAAAGAGACGAGTTACACAAGAAGCTAAAAAATAATCCACATGATATACACATGTTAAGATACTACAAAAGATATAGAAACATATGCAAAAAAGTAATTACACATACAAAAGAAACTTACTATTAGCAAAAAATAGATGATTGTAAACAAAATCCCCGTAAGATGTGGCAAATAATAAATGAAATAACTAGTACTAAATCTACCAACGCCACATCAATTGACGAGCTGAATATAAACAATGTCCCCAGGAAATACGCTGAGAATCCTGATGAAATTCTTGAACATGTCAATAACTTCTTCATAAATATAGGATCTAATTTAGCAAAACAAGCTACGCAATGCGATGAAGCCGTACAAACAAATGAATCTCCTGAGCAAGGAAAAAAACTCGAGTTTAAACAAATCACAGCTGATGAAATCAAAAATACAATTTCTTCTCTAAAATCAAATGTATCTTCCGGGGAAGACTTAATAACAACAAATGCTATAAAATTTCTCTGTAAAGAACTTATCGTACCTCTAACATATCTAGTAAACATGGCTATAACTGAAAGCGTATTCCCCACAGCTCTCAAAAAAGCTATTGTAATACCAATATATAAACAAGGATGTAAAAATGACATAAACAACTATCGACCAATATGCCTACTCAATACATTTTCAAAAATATTGGAGAGAATATTAAAAAAACAACTCCTATCCTACTTAGAAGAAAATAAAATATTATCAGAAACACAGTACGGATTTAGGGAGAATCTAAGTACAGTACAGCCACAGAAACTATAACAGATATGATCATAAAAAGTTTAGACAGAGGAGAAAAAACACTGGCAATCTTCATAGACTTACAAAAGGCATTTGATACAATAGATCACAAAATCCTTTTTGCAAAACTTTCAAAAATTGGTATGTCAAATAGAACTCTAAACTTATTAAAAAGCTATATGATGGAGCGTACACAGAGCGTTCAAATTAACAAGAAAAAAGCAAACCTCTCCTAATCAATCATGGAGTACCGCAAGGAAGCGTGCTAGGACCGATATTATTTCTAATATACATAAATGATATCGGTAGCCTAGGAACGAGAGGAAAAATCATAAGCTTTGCTGATGATACAGTAATTGTATTCAACGAAAAAGATTGGAGAAGTACCTACAAAGAAGCGGAACATGGACTTGGTCTCGTGCAAAACTGGCTTAAGAGAAATTCCCTTACACTTAATGTCAATAAAACAAAATATCTGACATTTTTTATAACAGCCAGAGGACAGCCAGAGGATGACTTTAATCTCAAATTACATACATGCCAAGAAAACTATCAAAATCAAGGCTTATCATGCCACTGTCCTACCATAGCACACTCCAAAAGTATCAAATATCTTGGTATTGAAATTGATGATAATCTTCGATGGAACGCACACATTGAAAAAATCACAAAAAAACTCACCAGGTACATTTACTTATTTAGAGCCTTCCGTAATATCCTCAACATAAATGACATTAAGAAAGTGTACTACGCTTTATGTCAATCACAAATAGAGTACGGGATAACTGGATGGGGATCTGCCTTGAGCACTCACGTGGACCGGCTCAATATAGCCCAAAAAGGAGTACTAAAGACAATTTTGAAATTACCGGTTAGAACTCCGACAGAAGAATTGTTTCAAAGCATTCAAGTCTACAACATACAAAAACTTTTGGCAAAAAATATTTTATTTAAAATTTAAATAAACATATCAGAATACTCCACTGTCCAACATAGATTACACAACCAGGGCAATAAACCAAAATATTCTAGCTACAGCCATTTTGAAAACATCTTTTGGATAAAGAAATATGAAATTCAATGCGACAAAACTATACAACGCTCTACCAACTTAAACAAAAAAAATAACAGAAATAAATAAATTTAAAACAAAAGTAAAAATATGGTTGAGAGAACAAAGTGAAAATGAACTATCAAACATACTGAAGACCATGTAAAGACAACTAGATACTAAATACAAATGTGGAAAAACTACAGCCGCCTCAGAACAGGAAACCCTAGTGAGGAAGACTGTGAAAAAAAAAACTTTATAATACCTTAATATAATATAATTTATAAATACATTATGTACAAATTTTGCTATAGATACTAATTAAAAAAAAAAAAAGCACTGTGTTTTTTTTGCGGCACCGTCGCCATACACATCATTAATCCTTCGAGCCTTAATCCTTAATCCATTAATCCTTGGAACTCGTACTCGTAAATAACGCGATATTTCAAGTTTTCCATTTTGTAAACTAAGTGACGCAAAGAAAAAAAATAATTAAGGAAAAAACAAATGAATTATAATTTTCGAAAAACAAATACATGAGTAAATAGCTGTATAAATTTGTATTTGGAACTCCTAACCAAAGAGAAGATATTTGATATCAAAGTTGCCAGTACGGCAAAACTTCAATATATCAATAAAGAATAAGATAATAGCTACTAATACATCTGGATGAAAATATGAAGAAAAAAAAACAAATCTTTTATCACTTTTATGTTTGACACTACGATGTTTTATATTTTATTTTGATTATCATTATTTCTGTTATTACACTACGAGCATCTCTGCTTAGTTACAACTAAACGTTGATGAAGCATGCTTGAACATTTCTAATTTTAGTGTTAATATCTATGTACATCACAACGGCAATTTTATTACTATAAATATTGTTAACACTATGAACATATCCAAACAACAAATAAATAACAAATAAAACAGCTAAAAAGTAAAAAAAAATTTAAAATAAATAATTAAATAAAAAAATTTATCAATTAATAAATCAATATGAAAAATATATAAAAATATAAAATAAATTTAAAAAAAAAACAAATAAATAAGTAATAAAAATAAAATAAAATAAAAAAATAAAAATAAAATAAAAAATAATAATAATAAATAAATATTTTATTCCAAACTTGATGATAAACAAAATATTATTTCGAATAATAATATTCCGTTGCCATCTGAATCAGATATGCGCGATTTTTGGACAAACATTTGAAGTAAAGATATAAAACATAATGAGGCAGGTTCATGGATAGAAAATGAAGAACTCAATTGTTCAGACATTGAACAAATGAGTTTTTCTGATATATCGGTTGAATTGTTAGCCAAAATTATAAAAAATACTCATAATTGGAAAGCCACGGGTTGCGATTGGATACATAATTTTTGGTACAAACGTCTAACTACTTTACATCCTCTTTTTGCAAAAAATCTTTCAAAACTTGTCAAACAACCTCAAAATTTTCCTAATTTTCTAACTAAGGGCATTACTTATATGTTACCTAAAAGCGAAAATATTAATAATCCCTCTCAATATAGACCCATTACATGTCTACCGACAATATACAAAATTTTAACCTCTTGCTTGACAGATTTAATATATACTCATTTAGATGAAAAAAATATTTTATCTGAACAACAAAAAGGTTGTCGCAGAAAACATATGGGATGTAAAGAACAATTAGTTATTGATTCTGTAATTTTAAAACAAATTCAAAATCAAAAGCGTAATTTACATACTTGTTATATAGATTATCAAAAAGCTTTTGATAGTGTCCCGCACTCGTGGCTAATCAAAATATTAAAAATATATAAAGTTAACCCAATTATAATTAGCTTTTTGAAAAATATTATGTCCTTTTGGAATACAGATTTACTAGTAAATTTAAAAGGTAAGAAAATAGTAGTACCGGGCATTTCAATAAAAAGAGGGATTTTTCAAGGAGACTCATTGAGTCCTCTTTGGTTTTGCTTAGCATTGAATCCTATGTCTAAAATGTTAATTAAAAGCAAGTTTGGAATAAAAATTAAGGGTAATACAAGAGAGAGAAGTATAGTTTCACATCTATTATATATGGATGATATAAAATTATTTTCAAATTCTGAATCAAATTTAGAAAAAATGATTAAGGTAGTTAAAATTTTTTCAGATGATATTAAAATGACTTTTGGTTTAGATAAATGTAAAACGATCCATATAGAGAAAGGCAAAATTGTAGATGGAGACGAGGGTATATTTAGAAATTTCAAAATTAAAAGTATGAAAGGGGATGAGGTTTATAAATATTTAGGATACCCGCAATCGAATAGATTAGATCACACTAGTATTAAAAATGATATTAGGATTAAATTTCAAACTAGGATCAGAAAAATTTTAAAATGCAATCTATCTGCTAAAAATTTAGTAAAAGCAATAAATACTTGGGCAATACCTTTATTAACGTACTCATTTGGCATAATTAAATGGTCCAATACAGATTTAGATAGTTTAGAACGATTAATTAGAACTACGTTAACAAAGTTTAATTGCCATCATCCAAATTCAGCTATAGAACGAATTAATTTACCTAGAAATTTAGGAGGTAGAGGTGTAGTCAAAATAACATCTCTGAAACACAATCAGGTAGAAATGCTTAGAAATTTTTTCCATAGGAAAGCTAATAGCTCAGAAATGCACAAAATAATTTGTAAGGCAGATAGAAACATTACACCTTTAAATTTATATGACGAGAATGCCAACATTCTTATAAATACTAACCAGGAATTATTAGATTCCTGGTCAAATAAAATTATTCATGCAAAACACTTCAATTATCTCAACCAAACGTATGTTGACAAACTTTCGTCAAACAAATGGTTGAGTATTGGAGAGTTGAGCGCAGAAATAGAAGGATTTATGCTTGCCATTCAAGATAGAGTCATTAATACTAAAAATTATAGGAAGCATATAATCAAAGATATAAATCAAATTGATGATTTATGTAGAAAATGTTTGGCTTTTCCGGAAACTATAGAACATATTATATCGGGATGTTCTATATTAGCGCCGTCCGAGTATACATTTAGGCACAATCAGGTTTTAAAAATAATCCACCAAAGTTTGGTAATTAAACATAACTTGATTGACTGCCGTTATATAGTACCATATTATGAATATGAACCAAATTCATTTTTAGAAAATGAATTTTATAAAATATATTATGATAAAACTATAGTAACAGACAGAACAATTAGTCATAATAGACCTGATATAGTTTTACATGACAAAATTAAAAAAATAACTTATATCATTGATGTAGCTATTCCAAATTCCTGTAATATTCAAAAAACTGTTTCTGAAAAAATTAGAAAATACACAGATTTAGGAAATGAGATTAAAAGAATTTGGCATTCTCGGAATATAAAAATATTACCATTTGTTATTTCGGCTACTGGCATTATACCTAGGTCTCTGATTCAAAATTTAGGCGTATTAGATTTGTCAAAGAATTTATACATAAAAATGCAAAAATCGGTAATTTTAAATACATGTAGGATTACAAAAGATTTTTTAAATATTTATATTGAGGGATCAGTAGGATTTATAGGTTCAATTAGGAATTCCACAGAGCGGAACCCTCTGATATGAAAATATCTGGAGTCGGTGAATTATTTTCCCATCTGGTCTCTGGTAGGTTGACATGTTGTTCTTGTATTGTTTTGTAATTTTAATACATATAGTGCAATTGCATAACGTGGATTGACCAGATGATCATTTGGGAAGTGTGTGAAAGGGTTTAGTTTTTCCTGTGGGGAAAATTAAACCCGGACATTTAAATCTGGTGCGTGAAATATAATAATAATTAATTCCACAGAGCCGAACCCTCTGATATGAAAATATCTGGAGTCGGTGAATTATTTTCCCATCTGGTCTCTGGTAGGTTGACATGTTGTTCTTGTATTGTTTTGTAATTATAATACATATAGTGCAATTGCATAACGTGGATTGACCAGATGATCATTTGGGAAGTGTGTGAAAGGGTTTAGTTTTTCCTGTGGGGAAAATTAAACCCGGACATTTAAATCTGGTGCGTAAAAATAATAATAATTAAAAAAATAACTTATATCATTGATGTAGCTATTCCAAATTCCTGTAATATTCAAAAAACTGTTTCTGAAAAAATTAGAAAATACACAGATTTAGGAAATGAGATTAAAAGAATTTGGCATTCTCGGAATATAAAAATATTACCATTTGTTATTTCGGCTACTGGCATTATACCTAGGTCTCTGATTCAAAATTTAGGCGTATTAGATTTGTCAAAGAATTTATACATAAAAATGCAAAAATCGGTAATTTTAAATACATGTAGGATTACAAAAGATTTTTTAAATATTTATATTGAGGGATCAGTAGGATTTATAGGTTCAATTAGGAATTCCACAGAGCGGAACCCTCTGATATGAAAATATCTGGAGTCGGTGAATTATTTTCCCATCTGGTCTCTGGTAGGTTGACATGTTGTTCTTGTATTGTTTTGTAATTTTAATACATATAGTGCAATTGCATAACGTGGATTGACCAGATGATCATTTGGGAAGTGTGTGAAAGGGTTTAGTTTTTCCTGTGGGGAAAATTAAACCCGGACATTTAAATCTGATGCGAAAATAAATAAATAAATAAATAAATAAATAAATAAATAAATAAATAAATAAATAAATAAATAAATAAATAAATAAATAAATAAATAAATAAATAAATAAATAAATAAATAAATAAATAAATAAATAAATAAATAAATAAATAAATAAATAAATAAATAAATAAATAAATAAATAAATAAATAAATAAATAAATAAATAAATAAATAAATAAATAAATAAATAAATAATTAAATAAATAAATAAATAAATAAATAAATAAATAAATAAATAAATAAATAAATAAATAAATAAATAAATAAATAAATAAATAAATAAATAAATAAATAAATAAATAAATAAATAAATAAATAAATAAATAAATAACTAAATAAATAAATAAATAAATAAATAAATAAATAAATAAATAAATAAATAAATAAATAAATTAATTAATTAATAAAATAAATAATAAATAAATAAATAAATTAATTAATAAATAAATAAATAAATAAATTAATAAATAAATTAATAAATAAATAAATAAATAAATAAATTTAAAAAATGATAATAATAAAAAAATATAAATAAATAAATATAAATAAATAAATAAACAAATAAATTTATAAATAAATTAATATCTTAATAAATTAATATCTTATTAAAGAAATTGCAAAAATAATGAATATACATAACACCAATTAAAGTGAAAACATTCTTCACAAAAAATACACGAACGAATTCCTTATATTTATCCTGCACAAAAATATGTTTTTACATAATAAAATTTACCTAAGAAATAATACCAAAAAAAATGTACCAAATGAAGTTATTCCTGGATTTTATGAATAAAATAAACTTAAAAATTGCATTCTAAATAATAGCGTTAGAGATCTAAAAATGAAAAAAAATCTGGAATCTGTAAATTAAAGTTGTTATAAGGATTGTGGATTATTTTATATATGTAAAACTTTGAGAAACTTTGAATAAGGAAATAGGAACATATGAGAAAAAGGAACAATAATAGTTTCTCGGATTTTGCCAATAATTTGTTGAAGACGAGGCACACTCTTGACTTTAATATTGGAATTGAGTTCCTACATTGTAATTTTAATGTTCATGTTTTTGGTGTTCATTGGACAAATTGGAAATCTTAGAAATTAGAAAGAGTGTAAATACGAATTTAAATATTATAAATAATCAATAAATATTTTTTTTGACCCATTACTGATGTTGTTTACTTTGTTAATTATGCCCTATTACCCCCCCTTCCCCTTTCTCATTCACACCTTTCCATTGACACTCTTAAGTCTTTGTCTATTGTTGTACTTCGTTATAAGTTTATAAGTAAACCCTGAGGAAGTGAGCATTGCTCACGAAACATGTCGGTTTTTGAAGTGAAACTTCTATAGACCCGCTATGATTTGGATTTCGGGTGAAACGGAAATGACGACTACTGCTCCTGCGATGCATCAACTGCGCTCATCGACCGCTTCAATTATTATGTCACTTTTAAAGTCTCTCACTAATGGTTGAGATATGAAACGAAAATTAAGTTGGTCTGCGCTCATTGGTTGCGTTGATTATGATCTCACTTATCAAGTATTGGTTGAGATTGTTTTGGTAAAGTTTCGCTTCTACCGCGTGTAAACTGCAATCGATTTTTTTTATAAACAATAAATGTAGTTAAACCTAAGTAATCTATTATTTTGAATAAAATATTTTTCAGATTTCCATTCCAACCAATGATAAAATGAGTTTACAAATAGGTTGCATTTAATCATTAAAATATTGTTTTAACAATTATTTAATCTCATGCTACGGTGAAAATTGAGCGAGTTTCCCTGTTTACCATTACAAGCTAGCTTGAAATTAAACTCTAGGTTCTTGCGGAAATCGCATTAATTCCCAAAACGGAGCTTATATTCCTTCGTTTTAAGAGCAACAGTCATAACATATTGTAACTTCCCTCCCCCAGCGGATAGAAATCCGCCTCCCCACCCTCCCCCTCTGTACTCCGCCGGAGCACTTGGTGGAGTTCACTGAAGTCTGATATTCTCCTCAATTAGCGAAAAAGAATGGGCCAAAACAAATGAAAGACAAGGAGAAGAACTGTCACACGATCACCACGCACTTCTACAGAGGTCGGAACATTTCATGGTCTTTTCTGTGACTCCCCTCGCGTGACAGATTATATTGCTAACTTTTGAAGAAAATGAATCACAAAGTATTTTTCGGGTTGACGGGCTAGACCTGTTGCCATTTGGCTCTCAGATTAAATGTGCGAGATAAGAAGCGGGCGTCAGATGACAGGGGCCGGGCCAAGGGGGCGACGGGCAGCCGCGGCATGCTCCCCGCGCTGTAATTATCATTACGTGCCGCGACTCGCCCGCACCGTCTAACGAGCGATTGAATCCTACTTTTTCTACGAACGTACGTCACGCGACGTGCACTGAGATTCTTAGCAAAAAGGCAAAGCTCCTTACGTACCTGCTACTCATTTTCCGTCTCATTCGGAACGATCTACACATAATGCACGTCTGTCGAATATTTCTATTTTTGATACGGACAATTCGGTTCAGAATCAAGTCAAATCAACTTATCAATACCTTTTTGAAAGGTCATTAAAAGCTATGAAAAAAATAATTTGAAAATAGCCCCTAACTCTAACCTAACGTAACCTCTTTAACCATTTTTTTTTCATCGGCTTTAATTACTTTTCAATGGAAGTTCTGAGTTGTCCGGTCACCGACAATTCGTGGTGGAATTCAATTGTGATAATATAGTAAAACAAATAAAAAAAACTTATTTCGTGACAGTGGTTTCATTCAGAGATTGTCTGTGACCGTAACCGGTTTCAGCCTATTCACCGTCTTCAGCCTGGTACAAATGTTTCAATCTACAGTTTATATATATGCATAACTTATGGGGAGAGGGTGGGTAGTAGGATTTTATTCAATCTGTATAGTTTTTCCGTATTTGTTGCCATGTCGTCTTTGACGATTGGAATTCTAGTTATTTGCTATTAGCAGTAAACATAATAGTAGCAGTAGCCAAATAACTTAAAATCCAATCGTCAAAGATGACATAACGATAAATGTGGAAAACTATATAAATTACGGTCATAAATAAATTAAGTGGAAATAAGTTTTGTTTATTTTTATTATGTTACTATACACACGTCATGAATTGTCATGAATGAACACGAAGGAAATAAAGCAACAAATTAATAAATTGGAGCAAAATTATAAACAAAATAATATAGAGTTACAAGGTGTTCCTTACAAAGAAAACGAAGATGTTTCAAAAATATTCAGTAACATATTGGAAACAATAAATTGTGATAAAGATACTTTGAAATTTACCAACATATACAGAATCAGAAATAAAAATCCTACAAACATCCTCTCATAGTAGTAACACTACAGAATAAGGAAACTAAAGATATAATAATCTCATAAAACAGAAAATATGGTGTACTACGAACCAAAGACATACATTTCGCTGGAGATATCAATAATACAATTTATATAAACGAACAACTGACTCAACATAATAAACACTTGCTTTACCTGGAGAAATCATCAAGAACGGGATACAAGTTCATATGGGCTAAAAACGGAAGTATCATGATGAGAAAAACTGAAACATCTCCAATAATCTAAATAACAGAGCCAGAAGATATCCCCTCTGAATAAAAGACCATCATACAACCACCCAGCAACTATAAATAAATATATTATCGAAGGAAGCAAATACTTTGTGGTGTGACATTATATAATAAATTAAAAAATACACTTTGTAAAGCACCACTTTTTATCAGAATTGATATTAAACAGCCAACCAGGTTTCGCTCATCTCGAGCTTCATCAGGGCTTATTATAACAACTTATTAGTTGTTTTAATAAGCCTTATTAGGGCTTATTATAACAACTTATTAGTTGTTATAATAAGCCCTGATGAAGCTCGAGATGAGCGAAACCTGGTTGGCTGTTTAATATCAATTCTGATAAAAAGTGGTGCTTTACAAAGTGTATTTTTTAATTTATTATAAATAAATATCTTTCAACATGTCAGACGAAAATTTTGTACACTAAAACTATGTGTGTAAAAACCCCATCGAACTGAATACCCTTTTTAGAAATGTAAATTTTTCAATTCTAAACTTAAATATTAGAAGTATAAGGAAACATTTCGATGAACTATGTGTCCTTCATAATTTTGATTATTCTCCTAGCGTAATTGTACTAACTGAAACTCAAATGAAAGATGTAATTCCACAAAATTTACCTGAATATACCTCAATTTCTGCTGCCTGTAAGTACACTGGACATGATGGAGTGACTATCTTTTGTCATAATACTTTAAAGAAACGTTGCGGCTGAATTTATTGATTTTAAGTCTGCTAATGTAATAAAATTAACTTTTTGTCAAAATAACTTTAAAGAACTTATAGTAGCCGTATGTAGATCCCCTTCTTTCCTTCTTTAAGCGATTTTCTATTTGTAGATGAATTAAAAACATTTGTTAAAAATCTTGATAGACATAACTTTACTTTCTCCATACTGACGGGGGACATCAATATAAATATTAATGATAACACAAAAAATATTAATTGTCAAAGTGAATATCTAGATTGTTTATCAAGTTCTGGATACCTGTCATATATTAACTCACCAACAAGAGTAACCTTAATGAACTCTGCATGTTTAGATCATATATTTGTAAAGACACATAAAGATGTTAATATAATATCCTCAATTCTAGAAACAAATATCACGGTTCATTATCCAACACAATATGGGCACACTTTCTAAAATTCATCTATAAAACAAAAATGTGAAACTTTTGAAAAAATTGAAAGTAACTATCATGCATTTAATTCTTTACTTCATTGAGAAAGTTGGGAAAATGTTCTGTCAATAATAAACCCACAATCAGCATTAGAAAATTTCTATAAAACTCTGCTAGATAATATTCTGAAAAGTAAAAGTAAAATTGTTGTAACAAACAGAAAATATAAAAAATCAAACCATGGATTACTGTTGGCTTAATTGTATCAATTAAGCAAAGAGACAAATTATACAGGAACATGTTAAAATATCAAATAGCTTGCCAAAAGAATAATGTCAAAATAATGGATTTTATGAAAACAAAATATTTAATTTACAGAAACTTACTCAATAGGCTCATTCGAAATTGTAAAAAGAAATACTATTGTGAACAAATTGAAAACGATAAAAATGAGAGTAAAAAAACGTGGAATATTATAAATGAAATTACCAACAAAAAAAGTATGTCTCCAACTGTTGTAAATGAGGTTCAAATAAATAACAAATTAATAACTGACAAATCTGCTATTGCCGAAAACAAATATAGCAGATGATGTACTTAAATCATTCAGTATAAATGATAATAATGCTTACACAGAGACATCTTGTTGACACATCAATTTGGGAGGCGGGAATCGGTACCGCCGCCCCGGGAACATTTATTGGATAACCAACACCTCTGCCATAGATCACCCCAAGTGGTTCGCTACGTTTGGTGATTTAGCAGGGGTGCCCGGGTTTATGGGGTGAGGTTTGTCTAGGTCCTGGAGGCGGATGACCAGGACACACTGAACCCCAGGAACCTCTTAAACCCTTTTCCTTCCCAGAACTCTCCTCTCCTTCTTTTCCTTAAAAACACCCTCCACACAGCATCCCCAAAGATGACATAGGACCAGTGGGTAATTATTTTCTTCAGGGCCTCCTGTGTGGAGCTCATGTAAAAAAAAATCTTCGCAATTAATTGCAGATAACGAATCAATCAACACTATAGAAATTTTTTCACCAATTTCAATAAAAGAAATTAAGGGAAACTAAGGGAACTGATGGACTATCATGTAATACATTAAAAAATATAAAACAATATATTCTAACTCCTTTGCAACATATATTTAACATATGTTAACACAGTTTAAAATCTACACCATAATTCCAATTCATAAATATGGTGAAACGCATAAATTAGACAATTATAGACTAATCTCACTTGTTTCAAACCTATCAAAAAATTTTGAAAAATGCATCAAAAATAGAATCGTTAAAAAAATATAATATTCTGTCGCAAAACCAGTACGGTTTTCGTAAAGATCTAAGCACTGAAGATGCAATAATGATCTAACAAAAATTATGTACACATCTATCGATAAAAATAAGAAATGTCTAGCTGTATTCTTAGATTTAAGAGAGGCTTTTGATACTGTAAATCATAACATAGTCATAAAAAAATACCACAACTAGGTTTCAAAAATCACACACTAAAAATACTCACCAACTATCTTAAAGACAGAACACAAAAAAAAAACAAAAATTGGCAATGTGTATAGTTCAGAAGCACAAATAAAAAATAGAGTTTCGCAAGGAACTGTACTTGGTCCGAATCTATTTTTGATATATAGATATAAATGATTTATGTAATTTTGTAATCCCTGGACAAATTATTTCTTATGTCAATGACACGGCAATAATAGTTAACGGAAATTCTTGGATTTAAACTTTTACTAAGGCAAAAAAATATATTGTACTTGTTTCAACATGGTTAAAATGTAACAAACTCATTTTAAACTATAGCAAAACATTTTATTTAACTTTTTATAAAAACATTAAAAACAAACCACATGATAACCTAAAAATTAGAATCCACAACACTTTGCAATTAACTCATCGAATTGGAAAATATTAAATATTTAGGTGAGTCTATTGATACACATCTTTACTGGAAATCACAAATTGATAAAACCATCTCGAAATTATGATATCTTACATTCACTTTTTACAGACTTAAGGAAGAACTCAATCTTGACAAATTGAAAATGATCTATTTTTCCCTGGTACAATCTTCAATAAATATAAAGAGACAAAAATATTCAATATCCGTAAATTATTTACATTGCAAACAATGAAATATGTATTATACTGCCCTGATGAAGCTACGGTTGTAGCGAAACCCGGTCGGCATAAAGTATAAAAATAAAAGTGGTGTTTACAAAGTTATTGTTTTATTTTAAATTAATAATGTCACATCACAAAGTATCCGCTTCATATGAACAAAAAAAAAAAGAAATATGTATTTAAAAACAAAAATTATTTCGTAGAAAACGAAAATAGAATTAGCAAAAGGACTTATAATGTGTTTCAAGTTCCCCAAATCAAAACCAAATTAAGATGAAGCCATACTAAATAATGCAAAAGCATACAAAATCACATGTTTTTGTTTGGAAAATTTGATAGCTTAGAAGTATTATAGATGCTTCAATTAAATACTGTGTGTAGAACATACCTTGGCCCTTAAAAATATAGGTCATTTTTGTAGTAAGTCTTTTAATAAGCCTTTAAAAAAATAAAGTATAAGGTCTATAAAAAACACTTTCAAGTCCAAACTCTCCTATTTATAAACCCCTTTTCGGATTTGGTTTTATTTTATAATGTGGCAAATTTAGTTTCTATTATAATAATCGCAAAAAAAATTATATTTACGCCCCAACTTCACTAAATAAAATAAAATATGCATTTTCTCGTTGTTATTTTTGACATCAATCAATACGGCCCGCACTCTACGAATTTGAATTCTTGAAGTGACCCTTATGGCATGGGCACAAGAACCATGCACTGGGCAACACCTATTTCGTATCAGTCACGCCCCAACCGGCGCGGGAGACAGCCGTGTTACTCCGCGTCGCTTAGTTTCGTGAAATCAATTTTAAATTTCAGTTTTCTTACAATAAATAATGCGTAAAACAGGAATTTATATTTTTTACAGGCCTTTACGAAATCAACCTGTAAAAAAAATTCTCAAATACCTTTTATTTTAATTTTTTTATTTTATTTGTTAGCGTTATAAACAGACATTACAAGTTCATATATAACAGTGTTAGAGATAGTCATATCATTGACAAATAAAATAACGACATAAAAATTTGAGACCATAATAAAAAGAAAAACAAACAAAACAATATATGTATGTAATATAAACAGTTCTGAAAAAGTGCATCTACTCACTTAAATCTACAAAAAATGTATTTTCAAGGGTAATATATGCTGTAACATTTTTGAAGAGGTTATTTATTGCAAACTGCTGAAATCAAAAAAGAAAATGTAATGAAAATGAAGAAAAATGAAAAAGAAAAATTAAAAAATCCAACCTTTCCAAAAGCTTTTTTTCAAGTATTTTTAAACTGCTCCCATAAAGGGCGTGAATTCCGATTTCGATTTTTTCCTGAACGCAAATGCAAACACATGGCAGTTTTATTGGTCCTCTTACTTTTAATCTTCTACCAAAACACATTCAAATGACAGATAAAATATCACTTTACATAAAATAATTAAAATTATGGCTAAATGATGCAGATGTTGAAACACTTTTTGTATAAACTCTATGTAAGCCTTTATGCTTCACTTTTTACAATTCTACTGTAACTTCAAGACTAACTTTATTTATCTTCTTGAAACCGTAACAAAAAAATCAAGTATCTTGTATGTGTCACATTGTTACTACAATATTTTCAAAGATACATTACATTTAGGACCTCCGTTCATGGAGATACTTACAATCTACGTAATTGTGACAAAACCACAAGTACCCTGCTGATATACCACTTTTTAATGCTAGTCTCCGTACACGGCGCTACCCGAAATGAACTGAACTTGGTCATTTTTCACGTGCAGCCGTGGAGTGAACACGCTGTCACGCGATGTCATATGACTTTTTTTCCAACATCAATCCACGCCTTCTCCACTAAATCGTTTCTTACGTTTTCTGGTAAAGTACAGTTATGTAAACATGCATTTTTTCCACTTCCAGAAAAAATCTAACATTACTTTCATGTTCCGACGCCACTTCTCTCAAACGTCAAATCGGAGTAATAATAAGTATCGGATAATAAATCAATAATAAGTATCGGACACGAATGATGCGAGCGTCGCGTGCGATCAGCACTGTCGGTATCGTGATACTGATTGGAATCCGACAGCCACCGCGTAGCGCCGTGAACGGGCACCAGCAAAATCGTACGGGGGGTACTTACGATCGGCGCGTATGATACGCGCACGAGGATCGAGTATCTTGTAAGTATCTCCGTGACCGGAGGCACTTAGTTTTAAACTTTTCACTTTGAAATTTACATTTTTTACTTGTACCGCCAACTTTTGGTTTAATTTAGCACTTAAGTTAATATTACCCACGCACAGGCAGTGCCTTAGTGGGTTCCCATTATCTACTTTTATCTTATATATATATATATATTTTTTTTTTTTTTTTTTTTACTTTTTTACATTATTTTTATCTTGTGTTATGTTATATATATTTAGAAAATATGTAAAAATTAGTTTTGAAATGTATCGAGATATAATGGGAAAAAATAAAGGAAAAAAAATAAATTGAACATAAAGAGTAGGCACCTAGCTAAGGTTTGTTAGTAGCACAACGTATCTTACGCAAGTCTTCTTTGGTCTAGTGGGCCACCACTCCAAAAAAAGCGCCTGAAAAACCTTAGCGGCCAGACAATCAGTGAACCAGGGTTGAATGCTGCAAAATCCAAAAAACAATAAATGTTTTTATTTTTGTAAAATCAATATCCAATCTTCAAACCACTCCAAAATGAACAGGCAAAGAAAACACGACAGAAAGCGACGTCTAGCAACTCTGAAGACGAAAACAGTAATACTAATAAGATGACCAAATGTATAGGAAAAGGTGCACTGGAATTCGACGACAAAAACATGGAAAAAATCATCCTTCACATTGATAAAAAATATCGAGTGCGGTTCACACGCGGTAGAAGCGAAACTTTACCAAAAAAAATCTCAACCAACAGGAGCCTTTAAAGGTATGGTCATAATCAAGCGGCCAATGAGTTTTTTTTGACCGGTTCAAAAATTGTTAACGTTATTATTATTCTAATATACGTGTTAGTTGTTATCTCTCGTGTTTTACAAATATGAATGCATGGGAGTTTAGAATAAAGTTGATGTCATGATTGTTGACGATTTCGTCAGTGCTTGTTCTTACAGTGACTTTCAGCATAATTTTAATTTACGATTTTTGGGTTTTAATTAGTGGATTTAGTATATGGTCATTTACACTAACCTATCCGTTAGTATCGTATTCTAACAGTGACTGTCAAGAAAATTGATGGTCTTCATCAATCTTCACAATATATCTGTGAAACCTCGGAGAAGAACTTTATGAGAAATGTTTTGTCGCACGTGTTGACGTCATTTCGTTATTAAATAACTCACCAAACTAGACGTACGCCCGAATTGTGGTAATTGAAAAAAATGATAAGAATAATAAAAACAGACATTACGTTGTTGAAGCAGACATTGGAGGACTCACCACTTAGCCACTTACCCACCCTGGTATAGGTAACAGATGGTTATCCCTTCAAGGCTCGTGCAAAGGACTCTATTTTTTTTGGTAAAAATGACTCTACATTTGATGACGAACCTTAACCTCCAATGTCCCCGCATACGTTGTTAGGCAGCAGTATGCAAGTGCTACTATGTACAATTGTTAGTATGTAAGGATAGTATAATGAAAATCTTACCTTGACCTCTTTTAGGTGATGGAAATAATAAACAAAAACAAAATTAGGCAGTTTGCCTACTCTGACAAATGTATGTACATATAAACACTAAGTCATGTTGAAACAGACAGACGACTTTGTTTTTCACGTGTCTATAAATTTATTTTGTATTCGGTAAAGATGGTAGCCGTATTTTTTTTTTTTTTTTACATTAGCTCCACACAGGAGGCACCGAGGAAAACAATTTCCTTAGGGGCCTATGTCATCTTTGAGGATGCTGTATGGAGGGTCTTTTAAGGGAAAGGAAGGAGAAGAAGATATGGGAAGGAAAAAGATATGAGGGGTGGGTAGGAATCTGGGGGTCAGTGTGGCCAGGAGTGACGGACGTATGAATCTATTCCTCACACTGCAGTGCAAGGCGAAGAGTCGGGAGAATGGTCAAAAGGACTCCCTCAATCAGTCTCCTCCGATCCAGCCCGCTACGCAGTGGTTGGGCAAACGTATCCGCCACCAAGACCTAGACAAACCTCATCCCATGAACCCGGGCACCCCTGCTAAGTCCTCAATCGTAGCAAACCACTTGGGGTGACCTGCGGCAAGGGTGTTGGTTGTCCAATAAACGGTTCCCGGGGCGGCGGTACCCATCCCCGCCTCCCAAATTGTAAAATTGTAATACCTATACCAGGTGTTTGATAGTATCTTTTCATTCCACCAGAGCGCATAAGCGCGGTGTCTATTGCGAGTTTTTAATTTGGAGTAATCAACTTTACGAGAAGTATACTCTTAACAAAACTACTCCAGATTCCTACCCACCACTCGTACCTTTTTCCTTCCCAGAACTTCCTCTCTTTCCTTTTTCCTAAAAAGACCTCGCACAGCATCTTCAAAGACAACATAGACCCTGAAGGATTTTTCTCAGGGCTTCCTGTGTGAAGCTAATGCAGGAAATAAAATAATAATAACAATAATTACAAAATATTTTTTCTCCATCTCCATTCTGTATTTCATTATTTGTGCGGTGGTTTAATTTTATGAAAATCATCTCTAATAGTGTAGTTATTTTCGTTTTATTAATATTGGCAGCTGTGATAAGTTGACCCATAAAAGTCCCTACTTAAACAACCTACGTCATAAAATAATGTGATTATCTCGTGATGGTTGTTTTTCTCGTCGATGCGGAAAAGAAGAGCGTGGATCTTTAAATGGACTGTGTTATTTAGTTCAGCTAGTACAAAGAAAAAAATAATATGATGTTTTTAAAGAAACCCGCCACAATTTAGGAGACGAGTTGGTACCGCCGTCCCGGGAATCATTTATTGGACAACCAACACGCCTGCCACATGTCACTTAGTAGAGGTACGCGGGTTCACAGATAGGATTGTCTAGGTCTTGGCGGTGAATGCGGTTGCCCATCTAATGAAAGATGGAGTATTTTAGACCTCTCCAGCGGGACACTATAGTGGAAGGAATTGATTTAAACGTCCGTCACTCCTGGACACAAGGTCCCCCAGATTGCTATCCAACTCAGATACCCTTTCCCTTCCCAGATATCCCTTTCTATTATTTCCCTAAAAAGACTATCAACACAGCATTCCCAAAGATGACTTAGGCCCTGAGGGAAATTGTTTTCCTCGGGGCCACTCGTATGGAGCTAATGTAAAAATGTCATCTACATAACTAACGCTCCCTTCTTTTTAAAAAAACTGCGGTTCTCGGTTTGCACCCAGTAGAATTATATTCAAACGGTTTCTCTATACTAGACTTCAGATAGTATGAACGTGATGGCAATAAGAGAACATGGCCATCCAAAATCAGAAGGTTTTCCCGCGATGATGGTAACATTTAACTTAATTCTGATTAATCTGTAACAAAAAAAAATCGGTGTGTGCAATTCACAAGCAGTAGAAGTGAAACCTTCAGAAAACTAAAGCAGATAAGCATGGGGAGACTACGAAGCACTTTTTTCATCCAAGAATTCCAGTGCACCTTTTCCTATACATTTGGTCATATTATTAGTATTTGTGTTTTCTTCTTCTTCGGAGTCGCTAGATATCGCTTTATTTTGTGTTTTCTTTTGCCTGACCATTTTGGAGTGATTTGAAAATTGGATATTAATTTTATAATTTTTTTTTTTTGTATATCGTAGGATTCGATCCTTGGTCCACTGAATGTCTTGCCGCTAAAGTTCGTCAGGCGCTTTACACCCCTTAACCAAAGGAGACTTGCGTGGTACCGTGGATTTACCGTCTTGTATTGGAACCGAGTACACGTGGAATAAATAAATGTTTTATTGCTATCCCATCAACTCGCAGGCATCCTATAATAATAATAATAATAATATTTGGCTAATTTATATAGCGCCGTTTTCGCGAAAAATCACCTCAAGGGCGCTGTACAAATAAATACATAAAATAATAAAATTACTGGCTTACAACTAATATTTACAATTATTACTAGTGACTTACATCTAAGACTTATAGCTAGTGGCTTATGACTAAGACATATAAACGCTAACCTAAACTGAACACAATGACATACATGTTTACAATCATGACTTAAAGTTAGAGATTTACAACTAACATTTTTTTTTTTTTTTTTTTTAAATACATAAACGGCTATACTGCCTTTTATAAATAAACATATAATAGAGTACAAAATAATATATAATATATAATAGAGTAAGAAAAATAATATCATTACATAATAGTTGTTTTAAACTTTAAAATAACATACAATTATTTTGTGTATCACAACAAAAAAGAACAATGAGAAATATCACATTTCATTTCAACATGTCCATATTGGGTATATAAAGTTACATTATGGAAAAATAATTTTTGAGTGCATGTTTATATTGCGCTAATTTTAAGAAATAAATGTCGCCGATGTTAGCATATTCATTTCCCAAAATGTGTAATCGACTGATTGGTGAGTAATAATAATTGTGATAATGTATGTGTGTTATTATAGTAGAACGGTAGAGTCAGTCTATTGTTAGCGCGACCAGGGCAATGAAATCGTATTAGTTCTGTTAAATCAGGGTTATCCAGGACCGATTGAATTATTTTATATAATATTAATAGATCACAGATTTTTCTGCGTTCTGATAAATTTACGAGATTAGTCCAGTTTAATAACAAATTATAGTCCACGGATTCTCTTGGAATACCTAATTTAAAATTAATATACCTAAGGAATCTATGCTGGACTTTTTCAATCGCTTGAATATGGATATTGTAATGTGGAGCCCAAATCGTAGAATTATATTCTAAAATGCTTCTCACTAGCGTTATGTATAAAATGCGAATAGTATCAATGTTACAAAATTGTTTTGTTATTCTAATAATAAATCCTAAAATCTTCATTGCTCTATTAATAATATTATTTATATGGCTAATAAATGTAAGTTTTGAGTTAAAAATAATACCTAGATCATTTATTGTTTCTACTGAGTTTAATATAATTTTGTCAAGATTGTATTCATAAATGATCGGTTTCTTTATTTTATAAAATCTTATTATTTGACATTTACTAATGTTAAGTGCCAGTTTATTGCATGTACACCAATTAAACAAGTTGTTTAAATTTTTTTGTAAAATTATGCAATCAGAAACATTTTTTAATTTTTTTATATAATTTTAAATCATCAGCAAATAACAGGATATCAACATCGGAAAAAACGTCTACAATATCATTAATAAATAAAATAAACAGTATTGGTCCTAAATGGGAGCCCTGTGGCACACCACTAGTGGCAGAAAAGGCATTCGATATTACGTCATTTAACTTTACAAACAGTTGCCTATTTGTTAAATAACTCTCTACCCATTTAAGAAAGTTCCCGGTTATACCCATACTCCTTAATTTATTTATCAATATTTTATGACAAACTTTATCGAACGCCTTGCTGAAGTCAGTATATATCGAATCTACTTGACATTTATCTGCAAAGGCATTCGCTATAAAGTTTTCATATATCAGTAGATTTGTCAGAGTTGATCTATTCTTCATGAAACCGTGTTGAAACCTTGTTATAATCCCATTTAATTTAAAAATAATTTTATCCAAAATAATTTTTTCAAAAAGTTTTGGAATAGTTGACTGTATACACACAGGTCTATAGTTGCGTATATCGCATCTGTCACCTTTTTTAAATATGGGTGTGATGTAACTATTTTTCCATGCAATTGGAAAATAACCCGATGACAATGATATATTAAAAATTAAATAGAGGGGATACGACAAGGCATGTATACAGTGTTTCAATAGAATTGGTGGTATTTTGTCAGGACCCGAACTTTTTTTTACATCTAATTTGTTAATATGGGTTTTAATTTCATTTATATCTATGTGAATGTTAGAAATTTGTAAATTGATGTTAGATGAAAAAAAAGGAATTTCACTATTATCAATTGTGTTGTCGTATACATCTTTAAAAAATGAATCAAATAAATTAACAATAGTTTCTGCATTATTTTCATTTATGCCGTTATAAAACATGCTAGCAGGAATATCTATTTCATTTCTTTTTAATGACTTTGAGTACTTCCATAAAGTGTTGATGTTGTTATTTGCAATTGAATTTTCCACATTATTTAAGTATTCTTTGTAACAGTTTTTAGAAAGATCAAGACATTGGCGTCGAATTCAATTGAATTGAATATAATCTTTAATTGATTTAGAATTTTTGTACTTTTTATGTATTTTCTTCTTCAATAGAGTCAAGTCAATTAAATCTTTATTGAACCACTGAGAGAAAACATTATTTTTACATTTAATGTAAGGCACACTTTTTTCTATGATATTGTGAATTATTTTATAGAATACGTTGATATTTTCGTTAATATTTTCTTGTTTTAAAAAAGTCCAATCAGTAGCATTTAAGCATTCATTAATATGATTAAAATCAGCTTTATTAAAATTGTGAAGTGGTTTTTTGCACTGTAGATTTGGTATTTTATTTAGTGATACGCTAATATTTAATGGAGGATGATAGTTATCTACAGGTAATACTATTTCACTTGATTTTACTACAGTTACTGAAGTATCACTTGAAAATACCAAGTCCAGTATTTTGTTATAACAATTTTCAATTTTATTTAATTGTGTTGGATTTATAAAATTTGACATGCTTATAACTTCTTTGTTTATAGTTGACAAGCCAGCGTTTTCTATACCTGTCAATTCCATAAAGTTTTGATTCCAAATGATGTTCGGAAGATTAAAATCGCCAGTTATAATTATTTTTACTTTTGGATATTTTAATTGTAAAATTTCAATATCTTCAAAATGCTTAGTATAAATACTAATATCCGATTTAGGCGGAATGTACACATTACCCAATAAAATTCTGTTTTTACCTGTATTAATCATAACAAATAATTGCTCTATTTCTACGTTTTTTGTATTTAACTGTCTGGAGACAATATTTTTCGCTACTGCAATCAGAACTCCACCACCTCTTCTTTTATTGTTTATAATGTCGTCGTTTGTAGATTGATTTCTATCCCGGCGGAAAACGTTGTATCTTGACATTCCTAGTTCTGCAGTGTGAATATCCGGATGTAACCAAGTTTCTGTGAAAATCAACACATCAAATATTGAAGTAGTTATTTCTAGTCTGAGAGTGTCCAGTTTAGTTCGAATTCCTCTGTCGTTTTGATAATATAGGTAACATTGATTTAGTTTATTGTGTAGTTTTTTGGTGTATGCTGTTGAACGATTTTCGGAATAGAATGAACATATTTTATCGTGAGATTTGTTTCACCGCTATTTTTCCGTTGTTCTAATTCTATTATCAGATTTTTCATGTGATTTCGTTGAGTTATTGTCAAGTCCGGTTTTATCTTTATTCCATCGGTAATTTTAAATTTATTCCGAAGAATGTATTTTACTTGGAAAGAATCTTCAAATTCCACTTTCAAAATTCAAAACATATAAGTATTTACAATTAAAAATACTTCTACACATCTTATACATGTTATACTTTCGCCAGAATCATCCACAGCGCCAGAAGAAGAAGGAAGTTTTTACATAATATTACTTTTTAAGGACATGGACGCAAAAATTATCGGATTTACGAAAACGTATGGATATCTTAAATAAATTTTTGAAATTAATCGCCAATCTTTACCGTACTAAGATGATTCACCGCACAACATTAAACAGATTGAGGTGTTAGATTACCACTGACAGTCTATTGGTAGGTAGATCAATAGCATTTTGACTTTTTCATGAGTAGTTGTAGGGAATAGCAAATAAAATAGTATATATTCGTGGATATAAATAATTATTAGAGTATAAATAAACAGAAATAAAAATAAAAAAAATAAAAATTACGAAGTTTAAATCAAGTTAAATCAAATGAGGAATTTATGGAAATGAGTATTTTAAAAAGTGAGTTTTTAGTTTGGATCTAAATTCCGCTGTGTTGGTTATGCATCTCAATTCCATGGGAAGTTTATTCCAAGCCTCAGGGCCGGATACTCCAAATGCACGATCACCAAAATTAGTGTTCGGATTTCGCTTGGGTTCTTTCAACCTTCCAATTGCAGACGATGTCGCTGATCTAAGAGATGACTGCCTTGGACCTATATTTTCCGGAATGCATAGTTCAGAGATATAGGGTGGAGCCATTTCATTGATAGCTTTAAACACCATCCAACATAACTTATACTGGATCCTTTCAGGGCACTTCAACCAGTGAAGATTTCGGAGGTGTTCCGAAATGTGCGATATGTGCTATGTGCTATGGATATATGTGTTGGACTCTTTTTAGTATCACTCGCTTCCGCTTCATCGAGTTTTAAATCGTAACTGTGCTAAAGAAGTTTTCACTTAAAAAAAATATTATGTCACGAATCAATCGGAAAATAAGATGTTTACACCTATTGTAAATGAATTCAAAACTTCTTGAAATTTAGCAAATAAATTTTGTGGCGGCTTTTTTAATTTAGAGAAAACAAATTACTTTGTACAACCCTCTACATAATCTAATCTATACCATCAACCTGTTTCAAAAACAATGTTTTCTTCGTAGGGATAAGAGATTGATATATAAATAACAAACGACAACAAAGTATAGACAACTAAGAACATTGACAAAACATTAGAGGGAGGGGGGATTAATTACTTAAAAATATCATAACGAACATTTGTATAAAATTAAATCTAAAAATTGCATTTACATGATAAAAAAACTTTTAAAATAAACAATAAATAGAGGAAGTCTAAATAAACAATAAATTATTATAAATTTAATTATTAATATGAAAATAAAATTAAAAGGTGGCTGTTTTTTAAAAATATTTGGTTATTTATTGACTATTTTTTATTTTTCCAAATTTCTGAAATATCAAATTGTAAACCCTTGCTATGTTTGTGTCTAAAATTTTTAAACCTTTATTAAAATCAAAATAATGATTTATTTCTAAAATATGGTTGGCAAATTCTGAAATATTATTATGATACATCTTAGAAGTCATTTAACTCTAATGTAAAAATTAACAGAAGTCTTCAGTTAATAATATAATTTAATTATTTTGCCACAATTCTTTTTATTTTAACTATTAATAATTAATTCTCACAGTAAAATAATATAAGTGGTAAGTTCTAAGTTTTATTTTTCCCGACCATTGTCAAAATATTGGATATTTTTGTTATGTGAAGATTCACCGGAATTAATTAAAATGTACACATTTCTGGAAAAACTGCCCTAGGCTAAAAAGACCTTCTATGGCAAACTCGACCCTGAGCTCGTTCTATTACAGCCTTACTGAAAAACGCCGTGAATATTGCATACAATTGATAAACAACGGTGTATGTGATAACCTTATCTAATATAGAAACTGACAAAAATAGTTTATAAAAAAATAAATACATTGCTTATCTAGACAAGGAGGGTTGTTTATCTGTTATAAATTATACATTCTCGTTCAATTTCGTAATTTTTCTAAGGTATATAAAATGAGCTATACGTTTTTTTTCAGGTGTCATAGAAACAAATATTGTTTTAGAAAGTAGATGAAATTAGATACTTTTTAGATTTTTGTATTCGAAATTACTTTATTTTAATTCTTGAACATGAAAAACTTAAAAATGAAAACCTAGCTTCTCGTGAATGTCTTGCGCATGTTTCGTTCTGTTTGAAATTTGAACGACGCGCGACGGTTCGATTTGTTGTTAGTTAGTTGTTCATACAAAAATACTAAAACCGTGAGTAAGAAATGGGAGGGTAGCGATTAAAAATGGGAGGGTGGGAGCAGGAGGGTGATAATTTGGGGTTATAGGTATTTTTTGATCACAAATAAATAAAAAAAATACAAAAAAAAAAAAAAAAATTTCTTTCATTTTTAAATCCTATTCTTAAAATTGTTATTTTATATAGTTAAGTTATGTTTTAAATTTTGATAAAAATATGTTGATTATTGCTACGAGCTACTTTTAAGAAATTCAATTTTAGTTCAAATGAAATCATTGTAAAAAACACGCGCTCGTGTTTTGTGACGAAAATACTTCATTTTGTGTATTTATTTACGGTCTTACAAACTAATATATTTTAGTTTTTTTGCTTAGACATTATTGAAAAATTATAAATTTTTAGGATAAACAAATAATTACAAAAAGGACATAATTTTACCATTACGTTTTTGAGCATTTTTATAGCTAACTCTAATATAGGTACATTTTAAAGCCAATTTTTATTTTGATCGAAATGAAATGGATATTGAGTTACTGGTTTTAAATGCTGTTTCGGAGAATAATTATTCTTTCTCATCGGAACCGCCCCGTATAGTTGCTACAGTACGATCACAAGACCTTGTGTGTAATGGTTAAGGCTGTATGTGTTCAATCGCGTCTTTCGATTAATTTCTAGAGTAGCCTATCTAGCATGTATTAAATGTAGTAATTATGTTTGTGAACACCTCAATAGGAGAGCCACTAGCAATGTAAGATTGTAAGTTATTAGAATGATGAATTTTTATTGTATTTTTGTTATAAATTAACGTGTTTTGACATAAATACAAACAGAAATTAATGACGTTAATTGAATTGGAAGTAGGGTTGAGATGGCGCGCATTGCGGAGATGTACTCAGCCGTGTAATTACAGAAGTTAAATGTGAAGATAGTGACGACTGTTAGCACCCACTGGGCGGGTGGCACCGACACCGGCACTGCGATGGACGCGCCCCCTCGCCAGGGGGAGAATAATTGCTCGCGGAACTGCTGAATTAAATGCTCCGCTCGAATAACAATCACTCTCCTTATTAAACTCTGACTGACTGACTCGTTGAGAGAAGCTAGCCGACAGACCGCTCACGGAGACTCCACTATACACCGACGATTTACTAAATATATAATATTTATTCAATGAATAAGAAGATAATACTAATAAATCTACATAAAAAAGAACAAGACACGGAATAATAAAAAAATAGTGTGCTTTAGACCACACGACTGAAGTAAAACTTCACTAACTTATAAAATAAAAGAAAAATAAAATGTGCCCGCGCACTGCTTTCTCTTGCTCCTACAGTGTGATACAGACAATAGGCCTGCATTGTGTCTTAGATATACGAAACGTAACTGGTTATAAGAGAAAGAGAGAAAGAATATGTGTGATCGCACCTTTCTCTCTAACCCCTACAGTAATATACGAAACGTAACTTTCTCTCTTTTTTTTATAGTGATACCTCACAAGAGTCTCAGCTGCTCCCGTCTGGAGCCGGTGAGACTATGGCAATCCCAATTGGAGTATGTTGTGAGGCTGAATGTAGTGGGGATGGGAAGAAAATAGGGAAGAGGAAGGTAGGGAAGTACCTGGCTATTCAGATCTGGTCACCAAACACGGCTAATACCATTTCAAGCAACGTTTCCATTCTGAATGGTGGTCCTACACCATGGCGATACTGAGAGTATCTTCCACTCTGGAACGTGCCACAAATATACTTTATATTATTTTAAAATAATAAATTGTGAAATAACACAAATTAATCAAATAAAATTTATTTGCCACGCCGGGATTCGATCCCGCGACCTTCGGAATGCTAGTCAAGAGCCTTACCGATGGACTACGCCGGCCGTAAAATTATAAAAGAAGAGAAAAAGAAAATGTGCGCACGCACTGCTCTCTCTTGCTCCTACAGTGTGATACAGACAATAGGCCTGCACTGTGTCTTAGATATACGAAACGTAACTGGCTATGAGAGAAAGAGAGAAAAAATGTGTGCTCGCACCTCTCTATCTTGTCCCTACAGTAATATACGAAACGTAAATCTCTCTCTTTCTAACTTCACTAAATTATATCTCCCTTTCAACTTCCGTTCGCCTCGCCCGATCATACTTTATGTCACGCATTATTCTTTACTTACTCCCCAAGTCAAGCGTGCGAAAAGAAGGTTTACTTCAAAAAGTTAACGTTAGCAACTGATACTCGATTAAGACCTCTAATCTTTCGTCATTTATGCCAATCTCGTATTTCAAATTCAGAATTAACCACATAATCTTTGATTGTTTTTTTTTCACTATATTTGGCAGCTTCCTTTTTGTAAATGATCACAATGTTCAAATAACTGGCTTGTAACCTAGATAGTGTCTCGGAATCCAATTTTATTTATGTGGGACACGTATAACCATTTTCGAAAAGTCTAAATGAATTTCCAATTTTTATTAAAATATCTCTCTTCATATTAACTTTTAAAATAGGTTGAAATTTTAAAGGGTAATCCCAACAATGTAATATATCATTGTAGGAGAATATAATACTAATATATCTTAACAAAAATATGAAAAATAACAAAAAATAAATAAGATAACGGTCGCAACTGGGACTCATTCAAAATTAGACAAAGTTAAACTTACTAATCATCACGCCGTTTCCCCGCAGGGGTAGGCAAAGAAGACGGACCGCCAAACAACTCGATCTTGGCACACACTCCTTGCCTCGTTCACATTCAGACATCGACTTCATATATGCCCTTCTATTTTTCCGACTCTTCACATGGCCCGACTCAAGTATCTGATTCACTTGGTCAAGCCATGTCTTTCTCAGGCGTCCCTTACTTCTTCTACCGTTCACATTTGCGTCGTGTATTCTACTTACACTCCTTTCCTCGTTCATTCGCTCTACATGCCCAAACCATCTGAGCGTCCCTTTCTTAATCTTACTCATTACGCTTACACCAGACTTGCATTCTTCGCGGATCTCCACATTTCTCACATGATCGTACATGGTTTTACCACACATACGCCTCATTTCTGCAGCATTCAGTCTACTTTCATCCTCTGCCAGTTCCATGCGTCACTGCCATGGACGAAGATAATATTGTTAATTCTGAATTTGTAATATGAAATTGACAAAAATGGCTTAAAAATAAGAGGTCTCAATGGCCGAGTTGCTTGTGGCGCTTGTCCATGTAAGACTTGTAAAAGATCCTGGGTTCGATTTCCAGTTGCGACCGTTACCTTTTTATTTTTATGTGTCTTGTTTTATTTTATATTTTTATTTAGATTTATTAGTATTATATTCATCTTCAATGAAATATTTATTCAGGCCGGGTGCTTCATAATCTGTGTTCGTTATACAGAATGATGGAAATTTATCTGCATTGTGCTTTTATGAAATCCAATATTAATATTAAAACTGAAGGTTTATTCATTTCGTCAACCAATATTTTGCAAATAAAGCATTAATTCTAATAAAAACAGTTTTGGTTTTCACTGAATTTCGTCCATACATCCACCCGAATGATTATTTAGTGGTTTGCAGAGATACGCCGACATTCGAGCGCTCTGTCCGTTTTGTTAAAAATTTCACCACAATAACCCACCTCACATTATTGGAAGCAAATAACGGATAACAAGCCGAATATTTTTTTACCACATTTAATGCCTCTATCTGATTTTTAAATTTTTAACATTTTTTTTCATGAATACTATGTACATACAGTGAGACTATGGCAACCTTAATTGCGGGGTATGTTGTGAGGCTGAAGGTAGTGAGAAGGGGAAGATGGTGAAAAATAATGTGGGGAAGTATCTGGCTATTCAGATCTGGTCACCAAACACGGCTGAAGTCATTTCAAGCAACGTTTCAACTTAGAAATGAAGGTCACGCAAGGGCGATGCTGAGAGCATCTTCCACTCTGAAACGTCTCGCAAATATACTACGTGCTATTTTAAGTGAATAAATTTTGAAGAAAAATATACTCCATAATTTTTTTTTTTTACATGAGTTCCACACAGGAGGCCCTGAGGAAAATAATTTCCCTCAGGGAGTAAGTCATCTTTAAGGATGCTGTGTGGAGGGTTTTTTTACGGAAAGGAAGGAGAGGAGAGTTCTGGGAAGGAAAAGGGTCTAAGGGGTGGGTAGGAATCTGGGGTTCAGTATGTCCTGGTCATCCGCCTCCAAGACCTAGACAAACCTCACCCCATGAACCCGGGCACTGCTGCTAAATCACCAAACGTAGCGAACCACTTGGGGTGACCTATGGCAGAGGTGTTGGTTATCCAATAAAGGTTCCCGGGGCAGCGGTACCCATTCTCGCCTCCCAAATTCTCAGAAATCAGGACCCTTTGCTTACATGGCAAGTACTCTACCAACTGAGCTACGGAACCTATATGCAATTCGGTCACTTTTAACTGTATCATACTTCGAGAGTCCCAGTAGAGCCAATACTTTTTTCTGATTTTTCTGTCTCCAGATTTTCGGTTGAGTTTCGCTAATATTGTATTCATTTGATAAAATATTAAAATTTGAGATTTTACTCATAAAATAAAATTTACTTGCGCACGTCGTCTGTACTTGGACCCGCGGCCTCCGTATTGTTGGTCAAACAATCACAGCAATCAACCGTTTTCTTCTCCAATTCCTTCCTCTCCCCCTCTCCCCACTCCCTTCAGCCTAACAAATAATAACATACCCCAATTGCGGATGCCGTAGCCGAAATATCTCAGGACAGCTGGGCCTCTTAAACAGTATTCGCATTTAAATAAATGTTCTCGCGTTTATTATTTTCATAATGAATTACATTCACATAATAGAAAGATGAGAAAAATAAAATTCAATTCTGTTCGAATGAAAAGCTCCCGCGGTGAAGCGGTTTTTGGGCGGGGGGAGGGGGATGGGGAGAGGGGAGGGGGAAGCGGGGAGGATTATGACAGAGGCAGTTTGTATCGAATTAATAAGGAAAGCAGCGAAACCAGTATTTCCTGGGAAAGTGTAACAGTCTAGCCGTTTTTCATTTTTCTGTACCTTTGAAGTGGCCTTTATATAAAAGATTTGCTTTGAAGATTTTCTCTTTCAAACTGCAAATCTGTTGCGATCACTAAGTTCAAGGGTCAATGTAGCTTCATCCTAAAAGGCATAATTTACCGAAATAAATACATTTTTTGTTCATTCAAATAGCAATGTATTAAAATATTTAAAAACCATAATGTTTTAAAACGTATTCTAATTAAATAAAATTTTGTTGGTATAATAAAAATTTATTAATTATTATTTTTTAATTTATAAACTAACGTTTAGACAAGATTTTTATGCATAGCACAAAGGGTAACAATTATTACAAGCAATAATTGTCAGCCTGAAACACTCATTTACATTGAAAAATCTTCCGAGAAAAGATACTTAGCTAGCCACCTAGCGAGGGATTTAACACTAACAATGTCTTCCTCGCAAAAATAAAGTTGGTTGTTTTCAGGTGGAAAAAATATAACAAGCAGTAATTGTTGAATGAAACACTAGTATATATTGAATTATTTGGCGGGTATTTGATAAGCCGCCATAGCTCAGTGGTCAGAGCATTCGACCGGCAATCGGAAGGACACGGGTTCAAGTCCCGTTGGCGGCAAGTATCTTTTCTCGGAAGATTTTTCAATGTAAATGAGTGTTTCAGGCTGACAATTATTGCTTGTAATAATTGTTACCCTTTGTGCTATGCATAAAAATCTTGTCTAAACGTTAGTTTATAAATTAAAAAAATAATAATTAATATTTAACAAGTTTAAGTATTTCCCCAATAAATGCAGACATAATTTGTCTCGACGCCACCTAGCGAGGGATTTAACACTAACAATGTCTTCCTCGCAAAAATAAAGTTGGTTGTTTTCAGGTGGAAAAAATATAACAAGCAGTAATTGTTGAATGAAACACTAGTATATATTGAATTATTTGGCGGGTATTTGATAAGCCGCCATAGCTCAGTGGTCAGAGCATTCGACCGGTAATCGGAAGGACACGGGTTCAAGTCCCGTTGGCGGCAAGTATCTTTTCTCGGAAGATTTTTCAATGTAAATGAGTGTTTCAGGCTGACAATTATTGCTTGTAATAATTGTTACCCTTTGTGCTATGCATAAAAATCTTGTCTAAACGTTAGTTTATAAATTAAAAAATAATAATTAATATTTAACAAGTTTAAGTATTTCCCCAATAAATGCAGACATAATTTGTCTCGACGCCACCTAGCGAGGGATTTAACACTAACAATGTCTTCCTCGCAAAAATAAAGTTGGTTGTTTTCAGGTGGAAAAAATATAACAAGCAGCAATTGTTGAATGAAACACTAGTATATATTGAATTATTTGGCGGGTATTTGATAAGCCGCCATAGCTCAGTGGTCAGAGCATTCGACCGGCAATCGGAAGGACACGGGTTCAAGTCCCGTTGGCGGCAAGTATCTTTTCTCGGAAGATTTTTCAATGTAAATGAGTGTTTCAGGCTGACAATTATTGCTTGTAATAATTGATAAAAATTTATTTTTGGATTTATATTTACATTTAATGCATTACATACCATTCATTCAACCTATAAATGCGATTAATATTGATATTTTAATTATGATGGTCATGGCCCCCTGACAAAATATAAAATATATTATATACATAGGTCACGCTGAAGGGTACTGAACTCGTGATCCATTTAAATTAAAAATATTTAAAGTCATATACAAATCCATTGGAAAACACTGCTTTTAACTACACTTTGGCAGTGGTCAAACATACAAATTTAATAAAATTCAAACTTTATTTATAATATATTATTATTAATCACCTTCTGCTATCCCCTACCGCTACTATGTCTCCTTTGCAACACCTCCCTTTGCACCTCCCTCGTCCCCCTCCCGTCCCTCAGCGTGTCCTTTTCCACGCGCCTCTGTTCCTGTCCCCGTTCCCCTCCCTCATCACCATCCTCTCCCGCGTTCCCCTTCCACCTTCACCCACCCTCGACCCCGACCAAGAAGCATGGATTTTTCCAAACATTTTCCCTGCTATCCCCTACGAACTCTATGACTCCTTAGCTATCCTTCCCTCTGACCCACCGTCGTCCCCCACCCCTCTATGTTTCTTTCGAATTGTAGAACTATTTCGGTTTTTCTAGTTATAAAAAAATATATATACACATAAATCCCCGTTTCCCTTGGTTACGCCATAACTTCAGAACGATTTTAACCATTTCATTCATCTTTTTTTCAAAGTTTTCTAATACTTTGTATAAGGTTCTTACGGAAAGAAAAATTAAGAAAAATGCGCAGAAAATTGGATAATTTCAGAAAACTTAACGATTATTTTAACTTCGCACGTTTGACAGTTCGCGTGCTTGATGAAATTGAATTTAGCAGGCATCTGTTTTTGTTTCTTTTTTGTTTAAAGGTTTGTGAATGGATTTTTCAAATTACATATATTTTAAATAGGTACCCTTTGTTAGGTACCAAATTGAATTGATTGTTCTTATAATATGCAAATATACATATTTGTAATATACTAAAAATGAAAATTTGAATAAAAAAATTGTAATAGGTGGCACGTGAGTTGTTTGAAAACTGAGTGTACTGGGACTGAATATATGGAACGCGGGAGGGGAGGTTTGCGGGACGGGGGAGCGGGAGCGAAGAGAGGGTAGGCGGGGAAGGTGGAAGGAGAACGCGGGAGGGGAAGGGAGGGGAACGAGGACGCACGCAAATTAAATGTAAATAATTAAATTATATTTGGTACAATCTTATGTTTATATATTTGCATAATTATTTTTCGGACAGACATTTTCAACTGAACAAGTGCTAATCTTCTTATATATAAAAATGAATCGCAAAATGTGTTGCTAAGCGCAAATCTCAAGAGCAGCCGACCCGATTTCGCTAATTCTTTTTTTTAAATATTCTTTGAAGTACGAGGATGGTTCTTACGGGGAGAAAAATTAAGAAAATTGCGCAGAAAATTGGATAATTTAAGAAAACCTAACGACAGCTCGCGTGTTTGAGAATGACATTTTGCAAACTATTGATTGTTAAATCAGGATTCTATTTTTGAAAATCTTTAAGTTGATAAATTTATTTAAAGTAGGTACTCCCCTAATAGTTTGAATCAAATCAAGAATTTTAGATATTTTAAATAGGTACCATGTTTGGTACCAAATTTAATATACATGAAAAATGGAAATTTGAATAAAAATTGTAAAAGGTGGCACGCGGGCCGTTTAAAAACTGATTGTACTGGGATTGAATATATGGAAAGCGGTAGGGAGGGAGAGATGGGGTAGGGCAGGGGTGGGGGGAGGGGAGTGGGGTGGTGGGGGAGGGGGGAGGGGGGGGGGAGGGCGGTGAGAGGGGGGAGAGGGGGGGAGGTGGAAGAGGCGGAGTGGGAACCCCCCTTACACCATGCGAGCAAAGCCGCGGGAAAAAACTAGTTATAAATAAAATTCTTGTCCTGACTCGCGTTTTTATTTCGATTACACAAATGTATTAATGTACATACAAATAAAGTATTATACATCTGAATCGTAGATGTAGGTACTTACAGATACTACCTTATTAAAAAAGAAATTTTATTTTAGCAATTACCCGGCAAGCGTTGCAATATCACTCAAAGAAAGAAAGCGTTTGTGTTTTAATTTTGTTTTTTGAAGTGCTTTTGAACCTAATGTTCAAAAGCACTTTTGCTCCTAATGTGAGAAATATGTAGGTATGTGTCTAAGACGTGTCCATGTTGAGATGTATGGATTTTACAAATTGACCCCTGCCATCCCCTACCTCTACAATGTCTCCTTTGCAATCCTTCCTCTGCCCCGCCCTCGTTCCCCAACCCTCCCCTGTGTGTTCACTCCACTTTCCCCGTCTTCCTCATCACTCTTCCCCTTTCTCCTTCGATCCCCTAGGCCCCTCCCGGATTCATCACCCTGCCCCTTAAACTATTGAAAATACACACATTTTTCAATTTCACACCTATCGTAAATTTCATAACATCAGAGCGCACCATTATACATGGAAACCTCGCGGATATGCGCAGAAGAAATTACCAAAGTCTCGTCGAAACTGGATGAATGGCGTAAGAACGCATAAGGGACAAACAAAGAAAAATAACTAACTAACCATCACGCCGTTTTCTAGCAGGGGTAGGCAGAGAGGACGGACCGCCAGACAACCCGGTCTTGGCACACACCCCTTGCCTCGTTTACATTCATACATCGCCTCATACATGCTCTTCTATTATTCTGACTCTTGACATGAACCGACTCGAGTCTCTGGTTCACTTGGTCGTGCCATGTCTTTCTTGGGTGTCCTCGACTTCTTCTACCATTCACATTTTCGTCATATATTCTCCTTATACTCCTTTCCTCGTTCATTCGCTCTACACACCCAAACCATCTGAGCGTCCCTTTCATAATTTTACTCATTACGCTTATATCATCCTTGCATTATTTGCGAATCTCCACGATCTCACAAAGAAACATTAATTTTTATATATCAACATTATAAATGCCCCCTTCTATAAAACAGGAATGGTCGTTGTCAGTAAATAAAAATATTAAAAGAAGAAAGATGCCACGTACTTTCCTTTTGAATGGTTATGACCAGGGATGCAAAGTTTTAAAAAATATCGATATCGATATATATCGAATTAAATCGATGTTGATTTATCGATATATCGGTCTAGTATGCCGCTATATCGATATTTCTTCTATTTTAAAAGCTTATAAAAATCCAATGTAGTTTTAGTTATATCAAACTTTTATCGATTATGTATGTATACAATGTTTTATACTTACCTATGTGAATAGTCACAAAATTTGGATAGGTATACAAAATGTGGTTTTTTATCACAAATGTATTTAAAAAAAAAATTCCAGTATTTTGTACCAGCTATCGAACTTAAGAATGTAACTTCGACAGTCTGCTTCCTTGTAGCCGGTTTCTGCTTTTTGTGTTGTAGTGGCTTCTGCCTTTGAAAAAAGACGTTCAGAAGGAACTATTGTTGCCACAATTGGTAGATGACTTATTGCCATTTCGAGATATAGTCAGTGTTGTCAGTAATAGAATTTCACTCGATTTTGTGGCTATTTTAATTTGGGCGGATTTTTCGATATTTCGGTACGATGTATTGAGTTTTTCGATATTGATGTATCGATATCGGCTTATCGTCGATAACGAAAAAAAAATCTCGATATTTTTAGGGGTCGATATATCGGTATTTATCAGATTACCGATAAAACGTTTTACTTTACTCCGCCAGTAGCCTCGTATGATCCATTGTCGTAGATTGTCCATTAGCCTGTTAGACTGTTAGCTGCCTGCCTGCAGTCCACCTTAAGCCCGACCGTTAGTCCTACACTTTGTGCAACATTAAGCTGCAACCATTCATTAATTTCCAAGTAATGACTTGCTCGTTACTTCCCGTTGGAATTGCAAACCGACTTACTCTTTGTAACTATCTACGACCTTCTACCCCTTCCTTCTAATTCATATTCTCTCGTAACTTCAATGAAAGACTGATATTCTGCTTGCAAATGATGGATGATGGGTCCCTCATGCTTGACTTTGTACATGTTCGTAAGGGTTAGGTAAGTGAAGGGTTTTTGAAAAACTGACTTATTACAATTTTTATCAAATTTGGTCCGTGAATACAATATTTCTAGACAATATTTAAAATACGATGTTCCGGAAGCTTATTTTTTCCGTAAAAAAATATCTTTAAAAATTACTGTTTCTTGCAAACACATATTTTTAATTTTTTGTTCATGTGAAACAGATATTTTGTGATGTCACATTATAATTCAAAATAAAACAATAATTTTGTAAACAGCCTTTTATTTTCTATACATTATGCCTTATGTAGCTTCTTCAGGGCAATATAATACTAAAATTAACTTAAATATTTTTAAAATTGGGAGGCGGATATGGGTACCGCCGCCCAATTGATTAATATACACCTCTGCCATAGGTCACCCCAAACTGTTCGCTAAGTTAGGTGACTTTGCTTGGGTTTCCGGGCTCAAAAGTTGAGGTGTGTTTAGGTCTTGGCGGCGGAAGTCCTTACCTACCAGCAGCTCGATGGGCCAGATCGGGAGAGGCTGGTTTGGGGAGATCCTTTGACCTCTCTAGCTGGTCTCTCTCGACACATCGTCTTACAATGCAGCGAAAGGGATAGATTCACACGTCACTCCGGACAAACTGACCCATAAATACCTACCCAACCCTCATACATATTTCCTTCCGAGAACTTCCTCTCCTTCCTTTCCTTAAAAAGATTGGGCCTTCTGCATTAACCTTATGTAAAATTGACCTTTTTCCTTCCCAGAGCTTCCTCTTTTTCCTTTCCTTAAGAAGTCCCTCCATACGGCATCCACAAAGATGACTTAGTCCTTGAGGGATATTATTTTCCTCCGGACCTCCTGGTTGGTTAATGTACAAAACAAAATCCATTTAATATTACAATCAAAACAGGCTTATGTACTCAAATATTATTAAAGGAATCTTTTACCTTAAAAAAGTACAGTTATAGAAGCACATTTTTAACACCTGTACCTATCAGTTTTTTGCAATCCCAACAAAACGTACAGGTGGAATAAGTCTTTAGCCAGGATGGAAGCATTAAATATCATAATTTTTCAGAAATCCACCCTAATTGGTATAAAAAACCGTACGGAGAAGATCTCAATAACCCATATTACCGTATTTTATTTAAAACCATACATAGGTACCAACGTTTTTCAACAGTTTGACGAGGTTTAGCTTTTAAACACATATCGAAAAAAGTCGATGCTGGGAAAAGGGATAATTTTCGCTTCCAAGATTTGCATCAATTAATTAATAAACGAGAAAAAGAAATCGATAGAACATTGTTTCCCAGTTATTGTCTTAAAAAAAACCGTTAACGCCACTAACAAATGAGCCAAATCTCAATTGGATGGACCGAAATTTATTATTTGTTGTAATCCAATTTCAGAGGAATGCATGCCACCAAAAGTTGAGAAAATGTATTGCCATTGACGACTATTGCCATTGATAGTCTGTCTTGATAGTGAATTGGCTAAATTTCCATTTCCAAGATTGCGTTTCATTCGTGCATTCAACAACCAAATTCAAGTACACGTATTTGAAAATAAACCTGTAAAAACAATGGTTTTTTACTAAAAATTTTCTTTACAATATCTTTTAAAACTTAAAAAATAATGATAATTTGGAATTAGGAACTGTAGTCGACAATTCTACCAACTGAGCCACATCCCGATGGTATAAGACCGACATTTATTGCATGTATTAAATGCAGTTGAAAGTGAAATGCTGTGAATATGTATCCGTGTTTGTGTGCGTGATTGCAAACAAAAGTTGATAGAATGCATTGTCATCGGCAACGAGTCTTTCTACATTAAGTTCAGGTTGATCGGATGTCGGAAAGTGGGTTTATTTCAACAACCAAGATTCTACTTCATCCAAATTCACTTCAAAAGTGAAATTTAAATAGGCCGCCTTATAAAGATCGAAGCACGAACAAAAGAATCAATAATTACAAAAAAAAATCGAGTGCAGTTTTACAGGCGGTAGAAGCGAAACTTTACCAAAACAATCTCAACCAATACTTGAAAAGGGAGGTCATAATCAAATCGACCAATGAGCACTGACCAGTTAATTTCCGTTTCATATCTCATCCAATAGGAGCCTTTAAAAGTGACATCATAATCAAAACGGTTGCAGTTGATGCATTGCAGGTGTAGTAATCGTCATTTCCGTTTCATCCGAAATCCAAACCACAGCGGTGCTATAGAAGTTTCACTTAAAAACAATTAGTTGTATTTTTGAAGCAGCTAGGTTTGAAGTTCAAATATAGTGTTTTAATGATATTTGTTCCGAGACTGCGCGGATCGTGTCGGTACTTCACAACTTCGTTGGATTATGACTTAGCAAAGCTAATAAGTGGAAGTATTCCCCGGAAGTTCGTAAAGTGGTTATTGAAACGCAATCACTAAGCGCTCCTGCAACTTCGTCAAGTCACACTTCGGAGTTATACAAATGTTAGGCGCTGAGCGACACCTAGTCACTCTTCATTCATCACTCGTCACGCAGCGGGCTCCGTGAGCGTCTGAGCGCCGAGCAACACACCAGGTTAAGCTTTAGACTTGGGTTCCTGTAATATACAAAGCTCATAACGAAAGCTCGGAATACCTGAGTCCTCCTGGCAGTCCATTCTATATAGTAGTCAAAGCACACAGGGCTTAACTATGTGTGTTTGCGTTTAGAAGGAACGTTCGGAAGGTTCGCGCCGTGTGCCGGTAAAGAGGATGGACCGCCTCCCACCGCAGTACCTACCTACTGCACCTACCTAGTGGCAACCTCAACTACAGCCAGTGCAGTGGCGTGGATTTCTCTTAACTCAGGGGATATTTTATTGATTTGCTCGCTTTACTGTCCAAAGAAGCAAAGCTAGCCGTCCATAAAGGAGTACTGATACCTAACCCAATGTAGATATGGCAGAGAGGCATGGAACTGGCAGAGGAAGGATGAAAGTAGACTGAATGCTGTGGAAATGAGATCCCTGAGGCACATGTGTGGTAAAACCATGTACGATCGTGTGAGAACGTGGAGACCGCAAAGAATGCAAGGCTGATGTAAGCGTAGTGACTAAGATTAAGAAAGGAACGCTCCGATGGTTTGGGCATGTAGAGCGAATGAACGAGGAAAGGAGTGTAAGGAGAATATATGACGCAAATGTGAATAGTAGGAGAAGTCGGGGGCGCCTGAGAAAGACATGGCACGACCAAGTGAATCAGATTCTTGAGTCAGAATAATAAAAGAGCATGTATGAGGCGATGTATGAATGTGAACGAGGCAAGGAGTGTGTGCCAAGACCGAGTTGTTTGGCGGTCCGTCCTCTCTGCCTACCCCTGCGGGGAAACGGCGTGATGGTTAGTTAGTTAGTTGATACGGGCTGTAATATTTCTGAGAATTTTTTAAGTAATTTGAAACTCGATGAAACGGAAACAAGCGACATTTGAAAGAGACAAACACATACGCCCGCAGGATTTAGCCTGCGAGAGAATGAGACAAACTAATCGGTGTCCCTTTTGTGCGATGCTTAGTAGAATAAAATATAAAATAATTTTTAAATTTGGTAACAATATTATAATAAATAAACCCTAAAATTATCCTACTACTGATACTCGGCCTTCGTCTTATTCTCTCGAAGTTTAGTTTTCTGAAGTTTTCATTTCTACCGCGTGTGAACTGCACACATAATTTTAATATTATTTATTTTTGACATAAAGATAATTATCATACTATGTATTAGAGTAGCGACTATTTTAAGAAATAGTGGAAAAAACACCAATAGAAAAACCACTATTTTCTGTTTTCTAGATGATACTGACGAATTTTTTCAAAACTCTTGTTCGATATTTCAAAAAACGTCGGTGTAGATGGGTAATGAAAATGTGTATTGAGGTGACGTACCTCGTCATGTAAAATTTTGGGTCAGGTCGTTATCAATAACACTCCTTGTGTAGATTGCGATAAAATTTAAATTCCTTTTTAACACCCGCCGCCTGTTGTAATTTATTCACGTAAAAAACATCCAAATCCAAAAGCATTTATTGCACAAAAACATAAGATCAAAAAGTGTAGCTTATAGATACATTATACTTCTTCCAGCTAACTTTATAAATACAAATATAATACTATATAAATATAATGGTTTAACGAACTCCCTAAAGATATTCAATCCGAAAAAAATTATAAAATTTTTAAGAAAAAAATTAAAATACATTTCACCACAAAGTAATTTCATGTTTGTGTTATATTACGCCCACTTATATTTTCAATGTGTACACAGGTTTTATATTTTATAATTAAAAAAAAAAAAAACTTTCTTCCTAAAATAGTGCACAGGTATATAATTTTACATACATGTTGTTTTTATTTTATTTTTTCATAAATACGCTCATGGTAGCATCAATTAAACATATATCAAAATATCAATTGTGTTAGTACTCCCTCCCTAAACACGAGAAATTCTCAATTAGAGAGGTATTATTACCACCATTAAAAAATATTTGCATTACATGTACATAATTAAAAAAATAATTGTACTTATACCAAACTTTGTAAAATTGTAAAAATGGAATAAATAAAAAATAAAAAAAATAAAATAATACAATACCTATTACATTTTACATTATATGAGAAAATATTAAAAATCGCAAATGTAATTCACACACGGTAGAACTAAAACTAGAAAGTCGCTAGATATCGCTTTATTTTCTTTTGCTTGTTTTTTAAAATGGTTTGAAGATTGAATATTGATTTCACAACTCTTTTTTTTTTGGATTTCGTAGGATTCGAACCCCCGTTCACTTGTCAGGCACCTTGCCCACTAAGCAGTGGAAGGCACGCGCCGAGGGGCGAATTTACCGCATTATATTAGAACCGAGTATTTGTTTAGAACTGAGTTGTGACGCATTTCCGTTTCACCCGAATTTCAAGTCACTAACGGCGCTAAAGAAATTCTTCGCCAAAAAGCGAGTACTATTTTAATTTGCGAAGCTTAGGCACAAATATCACATATTTTATGATCATTTACTTATAAATTTAATTTTCCACGTTTTACAATAAAACCGTAACCGAAAAGGGATTTGGTGTTAAAATGGGATGGTGTTCTATATGTTTAATTAATGTATCTAAAATAAAACCAAACAATCCATTTTTTAAACCAAAATTATATGATTTTGCAGTGTTCAGTAGTGCATCACCCTAAGACGTGTAAAGGCAAAGTTTTCCGAAATACTCCTTTATCTTTTTACCCATGAATACGTCGCAAATCTTCCCTAACCTGTTTTAGCAGAATAAGTTTTATCTGATGTAGGTAGCTCCCCTTCTGATATATTACTTCCTTGCGGGTTGTATTGCCCTGATCTGTTGAAAAAGTCAGCCTGCTTATTGTTATAGATACACACCGTTAACTCACAGCACTTATTATGAAAGAAATCACCTTTAATACCCAAGGGAATTTCTTCCATAAAAACCGAAAGCTTTTCAAAACTCTGTCCTATCAATCTTTGTTTGTAATTGCCATGTATGGTCACTTTAACCACTGGAGCACTTTTTGCCACAATATATATATGTATATATAAACTTTTTTTTTATTTCATAAAAATTTATTGGTTACAGATTTTTTGTTTTTTTTTTTGGCTACCACACTAGGCTAATTCCCGTGTTGTGGTACTCGTACATTTAATATTTTAAATAGGAATTAAAAAATACTATTTTATTGAAACAGATAATTAAGAAAAAAATAAAAAGTAATTATTATTTTTTAATTTATAAACTAACGTTTAGACAAGATTTTTATGCATAGCACAAAGGGAAATAAAATAAAAAGTATGTGAAAAGTAAAGAAAAAAATCATATTTAAAAAAAAAAAAAATAATAATAATAAAAATATGGCACCATTTAAAATTCCTCGGATTGCTTTGCTGCCAATTTTCCAAATTTTCCCTTATTTGTCATCATCATCATCACCATCTTCCCCTATTCGGGTCAGGGACCCATTTCATCGACAGGGCTCCTCCATACGTCCCTGTCTTGTGCTGATTGTTCGGCCTCTGTCCATGGTAGACCCATCCTTTCCTCACACAGTTTCTGGAGTTGCCTCGCCCAACTGTGTCTGGGGCGGCCCACTGGACGTCTACCCTCTGGAATCGCACTCGGTATCTTCCTCGGAATTCGGTCATCAGACATTTTTCGTACATGACCAAACCACCTGAGTTGCGATTTTTCTATGAAGAGTAGCAGTGGTTCAATGTTTAGATCATCTCGGATCGTCGAGTTTCTTATGTGATCCAATTTCGTGACTCCTGCCACTCCTCTCAAGTACCTCACTTCGTATTTGAGAGGCAGCCCTTATTTGTAAGTAATCTAATAGAAGTTTACGATTTTATAAAAAAAAATTATAAATCCTAAGAATATGTGATAATCGACAAAAGATAGGTGAATTCATTGGCTATATAGAACTAAAATCAGTTTGTATGTCTCCATATTAAAATTCAAATATATGATTTTTTGAAAGCTGGCGGAAAATATTTCACAAAAAAATCTCGAGCAATCAGAAGAAAAAGTTTTAAACTGCGCTATCGCTCCAGTGGTTAAAAAAATACAAGTGTGCAGCTCACACGCGGTAAAAACGAAACTTTACCAAAACAATCTCAACCAATATTTAAAAAGTGAGGTCATCATGATCAAAGCGACAAATGAGCGCAGACCAGAGTAATTTCCGTTTCATACTTCAATCAATAGGAGCCTTTAAAAGTGACATCATAATAAAAGCTGTCAATGAGCGCAGTTGTGCGTCGCAGGTGCAGTAATCATCATTTCCGTTTCATCCAAAATCCAAATCATAGCGGGGCTATAGAAATTTCACTTGAAAAAAATACAAGTGTGCAGTTCACACGCGGTAGAAGTGAAACCTTCAGAAAACTAAAGTAGACATGAGTGGGGAGTGTACAAAGCACCGCACACAGAGGAGACCGATTATTCTACACGACTTATCGTTACCAGACTTAAACGTATTTTACGTCGTTTTGTACATTTACCTGCATTTCATTAAATGATTTTTTTACTGGTGCCTCGGGGTGCCGTAGGAAATGAAATAAATAAACAAATTTTAATACCGCTACGGATTATAAGTTGGTGGGGGGAGATTACGGCCGAGTTTATCAGATTTCTAAAACTTTCTAATTTCATGGGAGGGGGGCGGCTGTGTTGTTTAAGAAAAGGGAAATTCACTTGGTGTAGGGAACGTCTTCAAAAAAAATCTGAATATAATAACGAACGGTGTCTGCGTCGTTTTTAAGTAAAAGATCATAAAAATTCAGTAAATAGAAGATCTTCCTCAGTAACGGCCACTGCGATTATTGTGAATTTCCAATCGGGATCTTTAGATAAATACTAAATATTTTTGAAGTGAAAATTATTATTATTTTTTTTTGTTATTAGTTTTTGGAGTATTATGCCGTGTTGCGCTACCTCCTTCTTTAGTCAACGTTTCGCACAGGAGGTAGCGCAACGCGGCATAATACCCCAAAAACTAATAACAAAAATATTTTTGGCCGTGAAAATCTAAAATCGTATCTGAAAATTCTTTACTTCCTTTGTGATTTGAAACTCGATGAAACGAAAAATAGCGACACTAAAAAGAGACTAACACATACATCTATTGCATTTAGCCTGCGAGATAATGAGATAGCATAATCGGTCTCCTCTTTGTACGGTTCTTCGTAGCCTAAAGTAGTAAAAAAGGCTGTATTAGACAAGAGTGGGGAGACTACGAAGCACCGCACAAAAAGGAGACAGATTATTCTATCTCATTCTCTAGCAGGCTTAACACACATATGTGTTTGTCTCTTTTTAGTTTCGCTTTTCCGTTTCAATGGTTTCAGTCTAAAATGTGGACACTGTCAACTTTACGGCCATACGGCGTCGAAATGTAACGCAGACATGCCTACATGTTCTCACTGTGGAAAACCTGGACACAATCGAGATGCTTGCCCGACTCCTGAAAAGCCACCAGCATGTGCTACCTGCAAGTTCTTCAGAAAATCGTCCACACACAACACTGGCTCCCCTGACTGTCCTGCCCGCCAAGCCGCTGAGAGACGCGAATTATCTCGAGTCAATTTTTTAGGCTGAATCAGAATCGACACCTTATTAATACTAACTTTTCCACCTATTATCAAAATATTCGTGGTCTCAATACTAAGCTAAACTCCTTTAGATGCTCCATAAATTTATGCCCTTATGATTTTTTATGTTTTACTGAAACATGGCTATCAGACAATATTGCTTCAACAGAACTTGGACTCCATGACTACATTATTTTTCGCTGTGACCGCTCTTCCTCTTCTAACAAGTGTAGAGGAGGTGGGGTAATGATATGTATTAAAAAAAAATACTCTTGCCACATTCTTGAATCGTCTAATAATGTATCTGAACAATTATTTATTTGTGTTCTACTTGGTTCCAAGAAACTTGTCATTGGTTGTGTATACATTCCCCCCTCCTCTTCAATAGAAATCTATAAGTCACATACTGAAACAGTTGAGCGTGTTTCCATAAAGGCCGATTCCTTACTTATTTGTGGTGATTATAATCTTCCTAAAATAGTGTGGCTTAATGATAGTCATGGTGTGAAAACTCCTAATAATGTTTCCCTTCATGCTTCCATAATAGTAAATTTCTTTGCCTTCCTGAATATGTATCAATTAAACTCGATCAATAACTGTGGAGGTTACTGTCTTGATCTAATATTTACCAATATGCCTAGCGTTTGTGTATGTGAAGCTACTGACTCAATATTACCAATAGATAAATATCATCCACCACTCGATATTAACTTCACTAATCCTTTCAAAAGTGACACTCTGAAATCAGCAGTTACATTCCACTACAAATTTAACAAAGGTGATTATACTGGCATGAATAGGTACCTTGCCCAATATGACTGGGCAGGTATGTTATCAAACAACAATATTAACGATGCTGTATTTAAATTCAACGAATGTATAACTCATGCTATAGATTTGTTCGTTCCAAGGGGAACTTTTTCCCAGCCTAAATTTCCTATTTGGTTCAGTATGAAACTAAAGCATTTGATTATGGAAAAAAAGAAAACACACAAGTTATTCAAAGCGCTTTATCAAAAATTTTCTCAGTTAAGAGAATTATCCAAAATTGAATCTAACTTGTGTTATAAATCTTATATTGAACTCACTGAGACAAAATTAAATCTTAACCCTAAACAATTTTGGAAATTTATTAATCAAAAACGCATTGATAACGATCTCCCTTCAAGTTTATTTTTTAATGATACTCACGCCACCAACGATTTCGATATTGCCAACCTTTTTGCTGAACATTTCTCCTCTGTCTATACTGATAACATATGCACCATCCCTCCACTTAAATATGCTAATACTATTGACCTTAATAATTGCGAAATCACACTTGTAGATGTTTTCAATTACTTAAAAAATCTTCCCAGCAAAACAAGCACTGGTCCTGATGGTATACCTGAAATATTATTGAAAGAATGTAAATCTGTTGTATCTAAGCCAATTTGTTTATTATATAACTTATCATTATCATCTGCCACTTTTCCGGATTCCTGGAAGGTTTCCTATATACGACCTATTTTTAAATCGGGTAATAGGTCGAACGTAGAAAACTATAGACCTATATCGATGTTATCTCATATTCCTAAAATCTTTGAATCTATAATCACAAAAAAAATAACACCTATTTTCAAAAATGTGCTGATTGAGGAACAGCATGGCTTTAGATCTGCTAAATCTACCACTACAAACTTACTCTCCTTCACCAACACCGTAGTCAATGGCCTAGAAGATAAATCACAAGTAGATGTTCTATATACCGACTTTTCTAAAGCTTTTGACAAAGTAAAACACGCTATCCTCATGGCCAAGCTATATGCTATAGGTATACGAAACCCATTGCTATCTTTCTTTAATTCTTATTTAAGCAATAGAAAACAAAGAGTTAAAATAAATAACATTGAGTCTATTATTATTGAAGTAACATCCGGCGTACCGCAAGGAGCACATTTAGCCCCGCTTCTCTTCAACTTGTTTATAAATGACATTATTCGTATTTTCTCTCACACACGCTTTTGGCTTTTTGCTGATGACAATAAGATCCTAAAAATAATCAAAAACTACCATGACTGCCTTCTTTTCCAATCAGATATTGACTCTTTCAATGACTGGTGTAAAATTAATTGCTTGGAACTAAATGTCGATAAGTGCAAAATTATGTCCTTCTACAGATCTAAAAATCCGATTGTTTTCGAATACAAATTAAATAATAATTGCCTAACAACTGTTCAATCTATTAAAGATCTTGGTGTCTCTCTTGATAGCAAGCTTTCTTTCCGGGAACATATAAATACGATTGTTAACAAATCTCTAAAACTACTTGGTTTTATCACTAGAACCACTTCTGACTTCAAAAACATAAATACCCTAAGAACTCTTTACTGCTCCTTGGTTCGCCCCCATCTTGAATATGCTTGTATTATATGGTCTCCTTTTTATGCTGTCCATATTCGTCATATTGAATCCGTTCAACATCGGTTCCTAAAGGGAATTGCTTGGAGGCTAGGATTAGAGCGAGGCAATTACTCGTATGCTGAAATTGAACAAACTCTAAACCTTTCTCCTTTAGAAGACCGTCGGATAAAATCTGATCTCATTTGTTTCTTCAAAATTATTAACTGTTTAATCGACTCGCCTACATTACTACAACTCATCACATTTAATATACCTTCTCGTAGACTCAGAAATAAAGACCTGCTTTTCCTCAATCAGCACTCGATTAACTATGGTTATAACTCACCACTGTCCAGAATGTGTAGACTGGTCAACTCACGTCAAGACCTTGATTTTTTTGGTATTAGCTTAAATGATTTCTGTCGCTCTTTAAACAAATGAAGATATGTAATATTCACCCTAATTTTTGCAAGGTCTTGACGTGACTTGACACTTATTTTTCTTCTATTTTCACTGTTTGTCTTTGCTTTCATGTACCATCCGAATCCTTACATTGTTCATTTCTATACTTCGTGATACTTTGTTTTAAATTGGACGTAAGTCCGTAAATAAATAAATAAAATAAAATAAAATAAATAAAATAACACATCGGTTCTAAAGAAGTTTTCACTTAAAAAAATAAAATGTTCGTTTTACAAAATATTGTGAATATCGCTTTCCGCATTTACCTAAGTATTATAAAATATGCACAGGTACCTGGTCTTATTTCCGATATTGTTTTTGCAGTTAACCTTTCCCGGCCTCCTTTCATATAAATACATAATTCAGCACTCCCCCGGCCCCCGGCCCCCGGCCCCCGGCCCCCGGCCCCCGCCGCCTGCCCTCCCCGCCGCCCACTCTCCCCGCCCGGCAAATCAGGATTTGGTTGTGAATTAATGGCACATGTCCATCCCCCGACGGGAAATGTTCGTTATTCGCCCCAGAGCGATTGCCTTTAATGCTATTTCATGGGTTCCACTTTCAGCTTCTTCTAACCGGGCGTTAAAGAAAACCATCATATAAAGATCGAAGCAAGAATCAATAATATCAAAATAATATTACCTTTATAATATATTTAACATACTACCTTCTTACACCTACCTAGTTGTACATGTAGAATTCAAAGAATCAAAAGAATGCGAAGAAAAAAAGTGTCAACACAATAATTGTAATTTCCACTTTGTGACGCCATTTTAATTTAAGGTCTAATACACATACATTATGGGTATCACACGTTTATCCTGATGAAAATACCATAGGTTTTTTAACACCATTATTTTGATATTATATTACACACAAAGTTATTTATTTTCATTAAACACTAGCTGACCCGACAGACGTTGTCCTGTCTGAGGTATGAATATTCAATTCGAACTGGAATAAGTAAAAATACACATATCGTTTATTGTCATGCAATTTGATACAATTATTTATCCCCACGTGTCCTCTCCCATTCGTCACGTTCTCCTTCCGCCTTCCCGTCCTCTCCTGCGTCCCCTTCCCCTCTCGCGTTCCCACTCCGCCTTTTCCGCCTTCCCTCTCCCCACTCCCCTCGCCTGCAACCCCCGTCCCTTTAATACCCCTCCCCCCTCCCGAGTTCCACTCCCACTTCCCGGATTCCCCTCTCCTCCCCCCCCTCCAGAATTATCCCCAACCCCTCCGCCTCCCCCCTCCCGCATTCCATACATTCAGTCCCGGTACATTCAGTTCGCGTGGCCCCTATTGTTTATACAAATTTCATATTACCAGAGGTCACCAGTATATATAGAAACCTTCGCGGAAGTGCTCACAACAATTCACCAGAGTTTCATCGCAATCGGATGAACGGTTAGCAATTCATAATTTCATGATGCCAGAACTCACTACTGTATATAAAAACCATCGCGGGCTTGCACACATCAAATACCCAATGTTTGAATGAAATAAGTAAAATCGTTCTGAAGTAATGGCTTGACCAAGCGAAACAGGGATTCATTTTTATATGTAACGATAAATCAAATTTGGTTCCTAACACAGGTACCTATTTAAAATATCAGTAATTTAAAAAATCCATTGACAATTCTATTAATACAAAAAAAAATAAATGCATGCTAAATTTATTTTATTAAGTATTAAAAAACTTTAAAAAAAAGAGGAATGAAATAGGTAAAGTCATTGCGAATAATAACTGGAGCGATGCAATCGTCGCCCATCAATTCCCTTCAAGTAGAATGTTCTGATCCTCCTCTTTATTTAAGGCGTCAACTATTTGCTGACAAATTTGTTCTTAAATGTTTAAACTCTAAAAGTCATCAGGTTATTCCCAGAGTCTCGTTGTTCAACGACTCAACACATTCACATTCATCTACAATCAGAGCTCGAACTAAACCTCTCCCTGCCATCTGTAAAAATTTTCGCTCTCTCTCAGAGCTTCAAATTATCAAAAATGATCTTCTTCCTTTGTACAAATTAAAATATAGTCACGTCACCCTATCCCCAACGATTTTAGAAGGGATCGGCATCCTTAAAAGTCATTCCAATCTCCCAGCCCGTACTGTCAATAATATGTTCAATGACATTATTTCTTCTAAATGGCCCAACTCTTCTCTTTTATTTACTGATGGCTCCAAATCTCCGGACTCTCCTAACTGTGGTATTGGTATTAACGTTTACCACAATAATTCTAATGAAAGAATATTTTATTCAATTTCAAACCAATTTTCAATATTTTCTGCCGAGTGCATTGCGATTATTGAATCTCTCAAATATATAATAAAAAATAATTTTGAACATTCTCTTGTTCTCTCTGACTCTCTCAGTTCCCTCCAAAAACTTAAAACCAGTCCTCTTCTTCATCCTGATGATCACTTTGTATGTCTTATTCGAGTATTGATAACCTCCATTCAAAGCTCTGGAAAAACTGTCACTCTGATTTGGATTCCTGGACATGTTGGCATAGTGGGTAACGATATTGCTGATTCCTTGGCAAAACAAGGAGCGTCTAACCCGACCGTAAACCATATTCCCCTATCTGATATTTTTTCCATCATCAAAGATAGATCCCGCAATGTTTGGACAGAGTATTGGAACATTGCTAGTCAATCCAAGGGTGCCCGCTACGCATCAATACATCAAAACCGTTGTTTCAAAAATTCCCCCATTTTTCCAAAAAAAGAAATTTCCTTACTTATTCGAATGAGAATCGGACATTGTTCCGTTCCTTCCCATCTTTTTAAAATTCATGTGCTTGACTCCCCAGATTGTACGTTCTGTGGTCTAGATGTGGGAACTTTAGATCACATATTTTTTTGGTGGTCCCTCTAAATATCCTCTCTTCTATCAAGTGTTATCTAAAATTGCCGCCCCTCCATTCAACATCTCATCTCTTCTAAGTCTGAACTCTACTCCAATCTTCCATATAATTCTGAAATTTGCACATTTAAATAAAATTAATATATAAATTCACCTTTCCCTTCTCTGTAATTTTAAATGATGGCTTAGAACACCCTTGATGGGTGAAAGCCAGAAATAATTGAAAACAATAGGTAAATTCGTTCTGGAGTTATGGCGTGACCAAGTGAAACAGGGACTCATTTTTATATATATGGATAAATTAATAAACTAAACTTTACTAAAAAACTAAAAACCATACTTGCTCAAATTGCATCCAGTCCATTAAACTTAACAATTTGAACTCCCTTCATTCACGAAATTTAATTTTTGATCAAATCTTGTTATTTAAAATTGTACATAACGACGGACTCGCCAGAGCTTGCCAATATAAAATTCACGGTGACCGGACAACGCAGAATAAAACCAACTCAGAACCACCTCAGAAAAGTCATTAAAAGTTGTGGAAAAAATTATTAAAAAACTTGTGTGCTTTAGACCACATGACTGAAGTAATACTTCAATATATATCTTCCTCTCAAGTTCCGTTCACCTCGCCCAATCACACTTTTCATAACGCTCTCGTCACGCATTCACCAGTTCACTCCCCAAGTCTAGCGTGCGTAAAGAAGTTTTACTTAAAAAAATGATTAAATAGGTTACGATAGGTTAGGGATATGAGCTATTTTAAGATTATTTTTTTCATAGCTTTTAGAGGTATTGAGTTGACATTATTCTCATTGTGCATGGAACCAAAATTCATACACCGTCACGATCAATACGACGAACCAATTTCTTGCCAAACCAACATTAAAAAGAATTCCCCATGCATGTGCACAATATAACACAAACTTTCACAAGATAGACATTCTTAGCTATGACCCTCAGAAACATAGAACAGAAGTAACGCGTTCGATTATAAATTATAAGTGAGAATGGAATGTTTCAGAGCAACTGCTATTGTTATCCTTTATTCAACTTCTTCACCAGCTTACCAAAAATTTTAAGATACAATATGACTTCAATAATCACTAAGCCACTTTTACCAAAAGATTTTTTAAGTAAAACTTATTTACGCACGCTTGACTTGGGTAGTAAGCTGGTGAATGCGTGACGAGAGCATTACGAAAAGGGAGGCGAATGGTAGTTGAGAGCGAGATATAAGTTAGTGAAGTTAGAAAGAGAGAGAGAGTTACGTTTCGAATATTACTGTAGGAGCAAGAGAGGGAGGTGCAAGCACACATTTTCTTTCTCTCTTTCTATCATAGCTAGTTACGTTTCGTATATCTTAAGCGTCGATGACACAGGGCTATTTTACAAGCTACTTTCTGGGAAATTCACTATCTGTTAGTAAACTTGCCCAGTGTCATCGTGTCACTTGCTAACTAGCAGCAACTAGCAGATTGTTGACACTCTACGAAAAAATGTTGAAAGGTCGTCAACTTTACTCGCCCGCACGCTTGCTCGTGATTGGTTTATTTATGTTTCCAACATGGCTTCCGATAAACAGCTGATTTCGTCAGTCAAACATTGAAGAATTAGTTCACGCAGTCGTCGTTATTCTTGTTACTGGCGCTAGCAGCGCCCTCAGTTTCCTACGCCTCTGAGCCAGTGGACAGTTTTGTGTGTCATCATGACAATCTCACTCGCCGATTTACCTTACTTTTGCCTGCTTTACCTGATTTACTTTTAGATAGTAGCTAAGACACCGCTTCGACGGAACACGTAACCTTGTCGCATTTATTTAACGGCCATCAATTGGATATTAAATAAATGCGACGAGGTTAACAAAACACCTCCATTATTTCTCCTATTACTCTTATTTTATTTTTGTTACTCTCTATTATTTTAATCACTTTCAATTTAATCATACTCTGTCATTTTAATTTTGAAAATTAAATTAGAAATTTTAAAATGTCAATGTCAATAAAACTATGGTTTTGGTTAATTTAATTAACCTTTTTGATTAACCTTATTGAACGGTTATTATAAACTGATTTTTAACTTGAATTGCTCTAACATTTGATTACTGTATTATTTTTATATCTAACTAGCTGGTCCCGGCATGCGTTGCTATACCATTTAATAAAGAAATTGTTTCTCCCTGAGTGTCCTTTCCCATTCGTCCCGTTCCCCTTCTTCCCACTCCGTCACCTCCACCTTCCCTCACCCACTCCACTCCTCCCCTTCTCCCACTCCCGAGTTCCCCTCCCCCTCATACGTCCCCTTCCCCTCCCGCGTTCCCCTTCCACCTTCCCCGCCTTCCCTCTTCCCTTTCCTGCTCCCTCGTCCCCGCCTCCTCCCGCGTTCCATATATTCAATCCCAGTTCATTCAGTTTTTAAACAGCCCGCGTGCCACCTTATTTTTCATGTATATTAAATTTGGTACCTAAGATAGGTACCTATTTAAAATATCTAAAATTCTTGATTCATTTCAAACTATTAGGGGAGTACCTACTTTAAATAAATTTTAAAGATTTTCATAAATAGAATCCTGATTGAACAATCATCAGGCAAATTGCAAAATGTCATTCTCAAAAACGCGATCTGTCAAACGTGCGATGTTTTCTGAAATTATCCAATATTCTGCGCAATTTTCTAATTTTTCTCTCCTTAAGAACCATCCTCGCACTTCAAGTAATATTCTAAAAAAATAATTAGCGAAATCGGTTCAGCCGATCTCGAGATTTGCGCTTACCAACACTATTTTATTTGAAATCATCTTCATTCATTTTCTATTTTTTTACTGCGTAATTTTATTTTATTCAAACAGGTATCTGCGTTTTTAATAGTTCTAGTTTTATGAAATCATTTTCAGCAGACCTTAAACGATCGCCATTAAAAAATGTGCACTTATTTCAAAAGGTTTGTAGAAAATGTATTTAGCGTTACTCGTAAATAGGTAGATGTTGTCACTAGCGACATCTTGTGGGAAAAGTTGCGACTGCAGTAAGTCGTATAGCAGCCACCCAATGCATTCACGCCACTTTACACTACATACAATAATATAAACACCTCTATTAGATTTTCTCAACGCTTCTTTACGGAGCGATGAACTATGTCAAAACTGTACTTTTATGACAATTGAATGTGAAAGTAATCCTAATATAAATAAAAATGAATGTTTCGTTGTTTGTCTCTAACTCTTTCCTAAACCTTTCAACCGATTGCGATGAGACTTTTGTGATTTGATGTGCGCATGCCCGCGGTGTTTTCATAAACAGTAGTGAGCTCTGGAAGCTCTGGTGTTATAAAATTATTTCTTATGCTAATCATCCGATTGCGATGAAACTTTGGTTATCTAATATAATGGTGGTTTCTATATAGCTCTGGCGTTGTAAAATTTGAATAAACACATCCTCAATTGGCGGAGTGCGAGTAGTTTGAAGAATGCTTGTATTTCAAGTAGTTTAGCGGCAGGGAAGCAAGGCGGAAGGGGGAATGGAATCCGGGAGGGGCGGAGGGGAATGAAGGAAAAGAGGGGGGCGGTTCGCAATAGGGGTGTGGGGGGACGGGGAAGGTAGAAGAAAATGCGGAAGGGGGGAGTTCGCAGGGGAAGCAAGAGGGGAGGGAATGTGGGGAAGATGGAAAGGGAAAGGGAGAAAAAAATATTTTTTGTGGCGTTGCAACGCATGCCGGATTCTTCGCCGATTAATAAATAAATAATAATAATTTGACTCTTAAAAGAGGAAAATAATTTAAATTTTATCTTTGTTTGTCAGTACGAATTAATTTACGAAAGATTTAGTCACCACCACAACACGGGCATTGTGGTCGAAAAATCCTCAATTCATGTAACAAACAATTCAATGAATAAAGAAAACTTAAAAAAAATAAAAATTAGGAAAGACTTTAAAAAATAGATACGAGAAAATGAAAACCCTATTCGCTTTTAATATTGGCTCCGGGAAGAAGTCCGCGAGGGATATAATTTCCGTTAAAGATCTTTGGGGATGCTGTGTGAAAGGTATTTTTGAGGAGGGGAAGTAATGAATTGTGGGGCTTAGAGAGACCTTTGTTGTAAGATGGAGAAAACACAGATGACGGTAAATCATTCGACGAAGAGATCTGTTATTGGGTGACATATTTTTATCGTTAACCGTGTACGAATGTCTGGCGCGCATTTGGCGTGTCTCCGGTGCCAAGTTCCTCGGATTATCTTTAAAACAAGGACAAGTATTACCGCCTGTGTTCAAAATTGAAATCCCATTGATTGAACAAATAAAGAAATTCATGAATTCATTCATTTTCCGGCATGCGTTGCCTTCTTTCTCCCCGCTCCCCTCGCCCGCTTCCCCCGTCTCGCGAACCCCCCTCCCGAGTTCCCCTCTCGCCTCCCGGGTTCTCCTCACCACTCCCTCCCCCCACCACTCCCTCCCCACCCCCTCTCCCATGAAATCCCCAAATTTTCGTCGCAATCGGATGAACGGTTAGTAATCCATAATTTCGTGATGCCAGAACTCACTAGTGTATATAGAAACCATCGGGGGGATGCACACATCAAATCCCCAAAGTATAGCACATATGTATGTATACAAACCCCGAAACAAACATATTTTGATTTATACATCTACATATACATATCGGGTCGTAGTAGAGATTCTGTAAACTGTAATATTATTGAATGGCTCCAATTATTCTTGTATATTATTCTCTTACATAATAGGCCACTTGCATCACATTTTTTTAAAAAAATTTCCGGTTTAGGCAAATATTCTAAGACATTCTGTTTTTTTTTTTTTAATCGTATTTTTGAAACCCTGGCGATTTTTTGAAAATTTAAATCCGAAAAAATCAGACCATTTTATATAAACCGGAAAGACGGGACATAATTTTATAGGTGCGAAAAAACGATAATTACATAGCCGAAAATCATTTTTTTTTAAAAAGAACGTTTTCCACACAAATAACACAGGAAAATAACGAGGCATTCCAAAAATATAAAATCTCATAAATATTTTTTTCCTTGATCATTAAATGTTCTATAAATCATTATAATGTTCAACGTCTATATTACTAAATCAAATGTAATATACTTGTACTTGTAAATTATAATAATAATAAGAATATTATAAAATTTGATTTTGTTAAAATCCGCACCATTATCAATATACCTCTAAAACACGTACGGACAACGTAAATTGTACGGGGTTCTCGTCATAACATCTGTCAAAAAATCAAACCAAATGATACGTTCTCAGAGAACAAACAATAAATCTAGTGAACGTTAAATGTCAAATTCAAAAATTCACCTAAAATCAAAGTGATGCCATATAAAAAAAATAAATCAGTGTGAAATTTTATAAAAAATGATAGGAACATTTTCGGCGACGGGACATTTTCATGTAGTGACGTCACAAGCCCAAATAATGGAAATATTTATTTAAAAATAAAAATAAAACTGTGCATTTCTAAAAATTTTTACTAACATTTTCGTAATATTAGTAAAAAAATCTATCCACACGATTTTTTCCAAGTCGTTATGAGGTCCATACAAGTGGCCTATTATATATTGAACACATAATATTGTAGACAGACAACGAGCAACCAACCGCTGGACTAGCTGACTACCGGGGCTCTATTCGACGTCACGCCTCGGCGTCCAATCACACACACCGTAAAAAATTCTTTTTATTTTAATAAACTCCGTCCCACAACGCGACGAACAATGAAGATCTTCTGATCCTCAAAACGTGATGCGAAAAATGTGGGCTGGATTAAACTGTTTATTACATTTTAAGCTCTTCGTTTCCATAATTTCGAAAAAAATATTTTTATTCCGTGCGGTCGCTACTTTAAAATCTTTTGCTAAAACTGATGAAGTGAACGGAGATTTCTTTCATCGATTTCCAAGCGACGAGACAGCACAGGTCGGTTGGTAGTGTTATCTTTGCCTACAAGTTACTTAAAAGGATAATATAACCTTTTTGTTCTCAGTAAAACGAATACTTTTTTGAATATTATAAGGGTCACCGCCCATAATAAAAGCTGAACTTCAAAATTAAACAATTTAGTTATTATATAATTTTTTTAGTCTTAAGCTTGCTGGGGATTGAACCCGCAATTCTTGGGTGCGATACGTCGAACCGCTCACTTACAAACAGCGTAACGCGCGATAAATCGCACATATTTTTTACACACATTTTGACAGTTTTCTTAAATGCTATCGCGCTAACAACAATACTGCGCTTGTATTAAGACACTAAATCTTAAAAGTAGTTAGTTAACTTAACGCCAGAGATGACGATGCGTGTCTCCGCGTAATTCTCGTAATCAAGAGATGTCAGTCGCGGGAAAACTGGCGAAATGAATGTTATCGCGTACAAATATCAAAATCATACGGCAAATGGATAGTTATTTATGAACTCCTATTGGGCTCATATTTAAGTAATTGCCTAGTAATGTTTTTAAGTAGGTAATTAATCCATATAACATACGTCATAGGCATTGACTAACCATTGAAAATCACAGATATTTGACAGCCGATAACGCACGACGGGCGCCTTCTAGTATCTGACGAATTTTGCTTTTTGAAGTAAAACTTCTTTACGCACGCTTGACTTGCGGAGTAAGCTGGTGAATGCGTGACGGTAGTTGAGAGGGATATATAAGTTTGTTAAGATAGAAAGAGAGAGAGTTATGTTTCGTATATTAATGTAGGGGCAAGAGAGAGAGGTGCGAGCACACATTTTCATTCTCTCTTTCTCTCATAGCCAGTTACGTTTCGTATGTCTAAGACACAGTGCAGGCCTATTGTCTGTATCCCACTGAAGGAGCAAGAGAGAGCAGTGCGCACGCACATTTTCTTTTCTCTCTTCCTATCATATAGATTGAGCTAAAGAAGTTTTACTTCAGTCGTGCGGTCTAAAGCACACTCGTTTTTGAAGTAAAACTTTTTTACGCACGCTTGATTTGGGGAGAAAGCTGGTGAACGCGTGACGAGAGCGTTACGAAAACGAGGCGAATGGTCGGGCGAGACGAACGGAAGTTGAGAGGGAGATAAAAGTTATTGAAGTTTTATTTCAATCGTGTGGTCTAAAGTTCTAAAGCACACTTGTTTTTTTTGTCTTAATCATAGACATCCAAATTTAATAGACGAGAAGATTTAGATGAGGGGTAAAACCAAACTATGGGGGACGAAGACGGGAAAGATGACTGTGATTCGTTAAAAAATCAATCTGACAGTATATAGGCATCTCGCATTATAATATCACCATTTAGTTCTTAAAAGCAAAATCTGCTTTTGAATGAATAAACATTTTTACATAGGAGCGCGAATTGCTCGCCACGTTATTAACATATTTTCGAAGTCCAAATACGGCACCGTAAAGTTCGCCACTTTTCACAGACGAATATTTTGTTGCCGTATTTAGTTAAGACACTTATGTTTCATAATTTACTTACCCCTGTAACCTGTAACCAGCGACAAGCACACTGGATAACCGCCCACATTCTTTATGATCGACATATTTTAGGGTATAATGTATAGCACAAGCTAACATTTTTGCCCTGTTATTTCGTAAAATGTACGATCAGAGCTCGACGCTGGTCCGGACAAGAATGATGACGTCACATTTTTTAGATTCAAGCGAGGCTCTCTTAAGCCCAGCCGGTTCCATGGAACCGGTATGGGGAGGGGGAAATAATACGCTTTTATCACTTAGGGTGGGTTAGACCATATGTCTATGGTCTTAATTATCTCGTAACGCTAACGTAATACAAAAGATACAGAAATCACCCTTCAGGTCAAGTATTAACACAAAACTCAGACTATTGAAAACCGAGACTTGTTCTCTTACATAGTTTGTGGTAAAGAGATGTAGGGTAGATAGCCAGTAGCTAGGAAAAGCTAAGTTTCCCGTGGATTCTCTGCGCTGCATGCCACCGAGCTGAACGGCTGGAACGGGCGCGGGCGGCACGGTCAACTTGCGCCGTTCGCCGCTCGCAGTCTCACGGCTGATGAAAAGCTCGCGGAATGTTATCGACTCTGTTCAGATTGGAGGAATTTTAGGAAATAGAATTTCTCTATGGAACTAAGATTTAATAAAACGAGATTTAACGTTCGCTAAAAATATGAGATCTTCTGTACAACATCCTATTAAATTTATATGTCCTTATTAGGGCAGCCATCTCTGGTTCGGAGCACCAAAATATCTCTAAAATAAACCCTTGACGATGAAGACGCTACGAGGAACCAACGTCGTTGATCCCTTCGGCACCGGTGCGTAGTCGGGAAACACGCCAACTCCTGCCGACATACTCGTATGTATGACATTTTGAGAACTTTTACGACTCGTTCTTGAGGTCAACAGCTCGGCTGTGGAACGATTTTCTGGCATCTGTGTTTATCCCCCTTACAACACCGGTCTCTTCAAGATGATGTAGGACCTGAGGGAAATTATTTTCCTCAGGGCCTCCTGTGTGGAGTTGCTGTTGGAAAAAAATACGAGTGTTCTTTAGACCACACGACTGAAGTAAAACTTCACTAACTTATATTTCCCTCTCAACTTCCGTCCGCCTCACTTATCACACTTTATCACGATACCACAATTTCAGAATAATCGGTCTTCTTTTTGTGCGGTGCTTTATGGCCTCCCCACTCTTAACTACTTCAGTTTTATGAAGGTTTCACTTCTACCGCATGTGAACTGATCATCTTTTTTTTTCTTTCAAAAGACTCTCCACACGACTTCCCGAAAGATTTTATACATTACATAAAGTTTTTCTATTAAAATACATTAAGTTATACGTTTTACACCCTTTTTAAAGGCAAAGCTCGTCTTAAAAAGGCGGATTAACGGATAGCCAAGGATTTTATTTATTTATTTTTATATATTTATATATATAGAACAAATAATAGATAAGAAATACAACAGACTGAAGAGGAGCAGACAAAAAAGAAAGAAAAAAACAAAGAAAGAAAAGGGATATCTAATATTATGACTGAGTTGTTATGTTGATAAGTTATATATGGGTAAAGTGAAATAAGCCCTGAGGATAATTATTCTCGTCTGGGCCATTAGTAGAGCAATTATATATTTTTTTTAAATCTACAAAAGTGATAAATTTATGTTGCGGGAGACACTTTTTTTAACCACTAAACTTTTTTTTCCGAAGAATATATTTTTTAATATTTTTGACATAAAAAAATGTAATCGTATCAAAAATGTAATGATTTATTCTTTTTTAAAAGCATAATACTTATATTTACCAATGGGATTTTCAAGTGAATCCTTTTGATAGCATCGCTATTCGCTAAATTGATTAATTAGATCTACATTGGCCCTTTACGCCCCTTCGCCCTCGGGCGGCGCGGGCGGCCGCAAACCTTACACGTGTGTTGGGGTTCGAGCCGGGCAAGGAGGGTGGAAAGGTCTAAAATAGTAACATTTTACTATTACATCGAATTTATACAGTAAACAACCTTATTTTTATCATCTTCGCGATAAACCATCACCATACTTCAATGATTTACAATCTTTTGTTATCGAAATTTCCGAATATGTTTCTAATATTTACAAAAATTCTGTAGAAAGTTTCTAAAATGTTTTTTGAAGTGAAACTTATATGATTTGGATTTCGGATGAAACGAAAATGACGATTACTGCACTTGCGACGCATCAACCACGCTCATTTGTCGCTTTGAATATTATGTCACTTTTAAAGGCTCCTATTGGTTGAAATATGAAACGGAAATTACGCTGGGTCTACGCTCGTTGATCGCTTTAATTATGACCTCACTTTTCAAGTATTGGTTGAGATTGTTTTGGTAAAGTTTCGCTTCTACCGCGTGTAAACTGCACTCGATTTTTTTTAAAGTAAAACTTCTTTAAGCACGCTTGACGGGAAGTAAGCTGGTGAATGCGTGACGAGAGCGTTATGAAGTGTGTGATCGGGCGAGGCGAAAGGAAGTTGAGAGCGAGATATTAAATATTCCCATTCAATCACTTCAAAAAATATATTTTACCATCAATCGTATAAAGCTGATATTGTGATGAAGCCCTTTATTCAAAGACAGGAAATATTGTACCTACTAAATCATTGTCCCATCAGCGCAGGTCCCAATAATAAATTGTTGATGATTCTTTTGTACTCTACCTTTTACTCATTCTTGTTCGTCATTCACTTTTGCATATTTACGAGTAGCTAATTATTTCTGATATTATTTTTGTTATAATTTTTTTTAATTTAAATCATCCATGTATATAAATTTTTGGGCTTAATGCCTGTTTTATGTACTTAAATAAAAAAAATAAATATATGTTAGTGAAGTTTTACTTCAGTCGTGCGGTCTAAAGCACATTCGTTTTTTTAAGTATGATGGAATTAAAATAATATATATATATAAATATATCTATTTAATTATTATATATATATATATATATATATATTCACGTTTTTTTACATTAGCTCCACACCAGGAGGCCCTGAGGAAAATATTGACCCACAAGGGATCTTTGTCCTGTCTGTCATCTTTGAGGATGCTGTGTGAAGGATATTTTTAAGAAAGGAAGGAGAGGAAGTTCTGGGGAAGAAAAAGCTTAGACGGTTGGATATGGTTCTGGGGTCAGTGTGTTCAAGAGTGACGGACGTATGAATCTGTCCTTCCCACTGTTATGCAAGGCGATGTTCCGAAAGAATCCTGCTAGAGAGTTCAAAAGGTCTCCCTCAATCAATCTCTCACGATCTGGCCTTCTACGCTACTGGCAGCTCCTACCATGTCACCATGTGTTTTCAAATGTGTTGCATATCAGATTTTGAACAACGGACAGATTTTATCTTTTGTTTTTGAAGTGAAAACTTCTTCAGCACCGTTGTGGTTTGAAACTCGATGAAACGAAAAATAGCGACAAACACATACATCTATAGGATTTAGCCTGCGAGAGAATGAGAAAGTGCAATTGGTCTTATTTATATTTATTTTTATATTACATCCATATTTGTATGATTGGCAGTGCTCTAAAAGCAATGAAATCATTTCTAAACATACTCACACAATAATATTATTGGTTTACCAATAGATAACATAGAAATTTTAGAAATTAAAAAAAAAAGTGATAAAAAAAGTAAACATGTGTTAACCAAATATTTATTAAAAATGGCCAGCTGTAAATTTATTTTCATATTTATAATAATTTATATTTGTTATTTAGATATCTTGGTTACTCTGATTATTTTATGTCTAGGAATGAAAGTGTTTTAATACACAAAAGCAATTATTACCTATTCTAAAACATATATTTTTTTATGATACCTTTAACTAATTAATCACCACTCTTTGAAACGTTTTTCGTATAATGGTACTTATTTGATTTATACTTGTTTGTCTTTTGTTAATTTTAATTTTATCCTGACGAGGAAACCATTAGTTTCAAAACATATTGATAAACAAGGTGCAAAGTGATTGGTTTCCATAAAACATAAACATTGCGGTATGTTGTTATAATAAATACAAATATTCAACATATTTCAGAAAGTCATGGAGTCTCCTTAGAGGCCCCACTCACAATCGGATTTGCAAAACTGCTTGCAAGAGAGCATGATGGGGTTCTGCAAATTGGATCGCGAGTAGGCAAAAACCGCCAGCCGAATTATTATTCCCTTTGAAGGGCAGTCGGAATAATAATAATTCGTATTATTGTAGAAAGCAATCACTTTGTGGTTTGACATATTTAATAAAATAAAATACTTTTTTGTTTAAAACCACGATATTTATTAATTTTTTAACCGACCGGTTTCGCTTAACTTAAGCATCTTCAGGGTACAAATTAATACTAAACAAGAAATACATAGTGTGTGCTTATATATAACAAAATATAGAGGGAGACAACACGATACAAATAAACGGTCATAAAATACATTAACATAACTACTCAAGTAATGGGAAAAAACAGAAAGATAATTATGTAGACTAATGGGTTATAATAATAAATTTGGAGAAACAAAGCATCAACTGGCATGGTGGTAGGGAGCACTGGGAATTTTTATTTTTAAGGGTTTATTGGAAACAGACCTAATATAGGACTACTTGATATGTCTAATTGATTATTAAGTATATGACTTTTGTATATGTATTTTTTGTATATGGACAGGGACTCAGCGTCAACTTAATTCCTTCCTCAATCTTATAAACTCTTTTCATAATCAGATTAAATTCACGTTAGAGATAGGCAATAATTCAACCTTAAATTATTTAGACCTTACCTTATCGATCGTTAATAACAAAATTGATTTTAACATATTTCGTAAACCCTCTTATTTATTTATTTATTTGTTTATCAAGACATACACAGTACATTATAATACAGATTACAAGGTATGTTAAATTAAATTATTACATGGTTATGTACCTATTACGTAAGTCCATAGAATGTCATTTGATAATTACGCCTGAGATATGAACCGGTCTTAAAACTTAATTATTGAATGAATGAAGTAATAATAATAAAAAGGAAGAAAAGAGGGGGGGGGGAGATAAGGAGACATTTTGAAATCAAGAATTATATGCTCACTAATTGTAACTGACTGATTAAAGTTTAATGAAAAGTTAAGTGTAAGTAATTTTAAAACAATTATATCACGCCAAGAAATTTAATAAATTAGTTTTGTATGTTTGCAAGGAATCATGAAAAATGTCTAAGTGTAGTAATTTTTCATAGTGATTATAAGTTATGATTGCGCGAGTAATTGGTGAGTTACTCGCTGCATTAGTGTTATTGGATTCTATATGAAAAAGAGAAGTGTGCCTGGTACGCCTCATTGGGACATTTAAACCAATAGTGGAGAGCAATTCAGGACTATCTATTTTATTATTTAGCAGGTTATACAGAAACAGCAGATCTGATAATGTGCGTCTTTTTTGTAAACTTAACATGTTATTTGTAGTTTTGTTGTATTTCTTGAATAAATATTTAGAGAATTTATTCTGTATACTTTCTACTATATCTATGTACACCTTATATTGAGGATTCCATACCGGGGACGCATACTCCAGTGGACTTCTGACCAATGAACAAAACAACATTTCAAGAGTCTTAGCACTTTTGAAAACTTTACATATTCTTAATAGGAAACCTAGCATCTTGTAGGATTTTGATATTATGTGTTCGATATGCTTATCAAAAATTAATTTGTTGTCTAAATAAACACCTAGATCTTTACATGTAGATGTAGATTGTAAAGGTTTATTATTCAAGTTGTAAGAATAGATGATTTTATTTTTATTTCTAGTAAATGTAATTGAGTGACACTTTGAAATGTTTAAGGAGAGTAAATTTGATTCACAATACGCGCACAAATGATCAAGATCGCTTTGTAATTCTATACAATCAGATAAAGACTGTACAGGTTTAAAAATTTTCATATCATCCGCATATAACACAAAGTAACTATTTTGAAAGCATACATAGATGTCATTTATGTAAATATTAAATATGAGTGGTCCGAGATGCGACCCCTGGGGCACACCCGAGACGATTTCCGCTAAACAGGATGCGAAACCATTGACAACCGTGATTTGGTGCCGATTACTGACATATGATGCGATCCATCTATAGAGATCACCGTGAATTCCTAGACTAAATAACTTCTGTAAAAGAATATAGTGATTAACACGGTCGAATGCTTTGGAATAATCAGTATAGATGGCATCTACCTGGCATCGCATATCCATGAAGAAAATTTATAAAAGACACAAGATTCGAGGTTGTGGAGCGATTTCTCATAAAGCCATGTTGATTAGTTAAGAGTGAAGGTGAGATGGTAGAATATAATTGATCGTAAACAATTTTTTCCAAAACTTTACTTAGAATGGGTAATTTGGATATAGGTCGATAGTTGGAGACATCATTTTTACTACCATTTTTAAAGATTGGGGTAATCAAGGCTGTTTTCCACTTGTCAGGAAATGTTCCTTCAGATAGCGATAGTTTGAAAATGGCAAAAATGGGGGGTGTCAGTTGTTTACTACAATAATTTATAAAGATTCCTGGAAGTTGGTCGTTCCCCGGTCCCTTTTTGATATCGATGGACTAAAGGTATTTGAAAGTTATGTCTTCATTGATCTCGATTGAGCTAATAACGCTATTTGAATTTAAACAGTCACTGGCATTGCTTGTATGAGCAGGTTGAACATTCGAAAATACAGAACCGAAATACTCGGAAAATAAATTGGCTACTCCTTTACTGTCATTAGCAGTTTTTTCACCATAAATCATATGATCGGGGATGGTAGGAGATTTTCTTTGAGAATTGACATAGGACCATATTTTTCTAACATTATGCTGTATGCCGGATTCTATCGTAGAAATGTAGGTTTTGTAAGCCGCTGAAGCGACCGTTTTTTGTCTTTTGCGAAGCAAAGAAAATGACAGATAATCAAGAGGGTTCCGGTGACGCTTCCATGCTCTAAAGAATTTTAATTTTTCATTATACTGACATTGTCATACACAGCACCTCCAATCACCCTATTTCACATAAACACTCCGCATTCCATTCAATGGTCCATCGTTTGGTCACAATTCCAATGTCCGATAATAATTTTGCTAATGAACTAAAAATAATTAAAAAAATTGCGCTAAATAATGGCTATGAATCACATTTTATAGATTTAATCTTAAATAAAAAACTAAAACAAATAGCCGTTAATCGCTTCTTATTTGCTAAACCTTGTCCTCAAATCAATGATAATAATATTAAATATCAATGGCGGCGAATTTTATTAATTAATAATTTTTCTACCTTAAGTGTAAAAAATCTTCCTTCTGAAGTTAGACCGGCCTTTTATACTAATAACAATCTAGGTAAATTTCTAATTAATTCTAAAGATAAGGACGACAAATTAAATCATTCGGGAATTTATAAATTAAATTGTAATAATTGTTCGGCTTTCTATATCGGTAAGACAACACGTAATGTCAATATTAGGATAAAGGAACATCTCCGTTGCCTCAATAATAACGGTTTTTCAGAATTCGCAAATCATTTGATCGATAAAGATCATACGTTCTGTCATAGCACCGGTGCTAACATCTTACACAAAAACGGGCATGGTAACAAACTAAACACTCTAGAGGCGCTAGAAATAAAAAAAGCTGTAAAAACCAAAAGTCATATACTTAATAATCAATTAGACATATCAAGTAGTCCTATATTAGGTCTGTTTCCAATAAACCCTTAAAAATAAAAATTCCCAGTGCTCCCTACCACCATGCCAGTTGATGCTTTGTTTCTCCAAATTTATTATTATAACCCATTAGTCTACATAATTATCTTTCTGTTTTTTCCCATTACTTGAGTAGTTATGTTAATGTATTTTATGACCGTTTATTTGTATCGTGTTGTCTCCCTCTATATTTTGTTATATATAAGCACACACTATGTATTTCTTGTTTAGTATTAATTTGTACCCTGAAGATGCTTAAGTTAAGCGAAACCGGTCGGTTAAAAAATTAATAAATATCGTGGTTTTAAACAAAAAAGTATTTTATTTTATTAAATATGTCAAACCACAAAGTGATTGCTTTCTACAATAATACGAATTATTATTATTCCGACTGCCCTTCAAAGGGAATAATAATTCGGCTGGCGGTTTTTGCCTACTCGCGATCCAATTTGCAGAACCCCATCATGCTCTCTTGCAAGCAGTTTTGCAAATCCGATTGTGAGTGGGGCCTCTAAGGAGACTCCATGACTTTCTGAAATATGTTGAATATTTGTATTTATTATAACAACATACCGCAATGTTTATGTTTTATGGAAACCAATCACTTTGCACCTTGTTTATCAATATGTTTTGAAACTAATGGTTTCCTCGTCAGGATAAAATTAAAATTAACAAAAGACAAACAAGTATAAATCAAATAAGTACCATTATACGAAAAACGTTTCAAAGAGTGGTGATTAATTAGTTAAAGGTATCATAAAAAAATATATGTTTTAGAATAGGTAATAATTGCTTTTGTGTATTAAAACACTTTCATTCCTAGACATAAAATAATCAGAGTAACCAAGATATCTAAATAACAAATATAAATTATTATAAATATGAAAATAAATTTACAGCTGGCCATTTTTAATAAATATTTGGTTAACACATGTTTACTTTTTTTATCACTTTTTTTTTTAATTTCTAAAATTTCTATGTTATCTATTGGTAAACCAATAATATTATTGTGTGAGTATGTTTAGAAATGATTTCATTGCTTTTAGAGCACTGCCAATCATACAAATATGGATGTAATATAAAAATATTAGATATTTTATAAACATAAAGAACGCAGCACAACTAAGTCAAACAAAAGTAAATATTATACCATTTTATATTTATACATATAGAAGTTTAAAACTGTTAATAGTTATTACTTTTTTTTTACATTATCTAAAATAATTTCCCTCAGGGCCTATGTCGTCTGGGATGGTATGTGGAGGGTCTTTTTGAGGAGAGGAAGGAATGAACATTGGTCTTGAAGAGACCCATGTTGTAGGAATGAGGAAACACAGAGGCCAGCAAATCATTCTACAGCCGAGCTGTTGAACATAAGAACAAAGAAACGACCCGTTCTCATGTGACAAATGTCAACCGTGTAAAAATGTTGGGCACGCGTTTGGCGTGTTTCCCGATTATGCACCGGTGCCGAAGGGATCAATGATGCTAGTTCCTCTGAACATCTTCCATTGTAATACCGTTAGAACAAGGATAGCATTCCCACTCGACGCCTGTGCTCTAAAGATTGCAATCCTTCTGTTAAGATGGGAGAATCTATCAAACGGACCGCCCGTTTCTGCACAGAGTCGAGGGTATTTTTCAGGTATTTTGGAGTTCCTGGCATCCCAAATTGGGGTATGTTGTGAGGCTGAAGGTAATGGGGAGGGGAAGTAGATACTGAAGAGGAAGGTGGGGATAGTACCTGGCTATTCAGATCTGGTCACCAAACATTTCAAGCAACGTTTCAATTCTGAATGGTGGTCTTACACCAGGGCGATACTGAGAGTATCTTCCACTTTGGAACGTGCCGCAAATATACTATATATTATTTTTAATGAATAAATTGCGAAATGACACAAATTAATCAAATAAAATTTATTTGCCACGCCGGGATTCGATCCCGCGATCTTCGGAGTGCTAGTCAAGAGCCTTACCGCTGGACTATGCCGGCCGTCATTATTATTACAATGACTAAACAAAATACCTAAGGACTTGGCCTACCGATCCAAACACATACCAAACAAACCCTCCAAACGGTTACGCAAAAATGGCGTCGAAGATGGCCGCAACTTCAGATGGTTTCCATGGTTATTATTCAGTTTAGATGATAAGTAATAAATATAGGTTCCATTTGGGCCGCCATTTTTTTATAATCGTTTGGACAGCTTGTTTTATTGGTATGCCAAGTCCTCTCTTAGGATATTTTATTTAGTCGTCGTAATAATATTAAGGCGCTCAAATAGTATAAAGACAGGAGCGGAACATTTTATAGGATCACGTCAGACCTACGCATCTTTCGTACGGCAGGTAATGCGGTAACATTATTTTGACATGAACTCTTTCCTCGCAATATATACAAAGGCTTCCGGTCGAGGTTTTGCTAACATCAAAGCAACATTAATTTACCTCCCCGAGCCTGAGTCAATACAACGCCCTTAATTATAATTACGTACGTGAGTACTAGATGCAATTTAATTAGACGTTGATAGCGGGAAGCTGGCTGGTCGGCTGTAGAAAGGGGACTGCGGGCGGGAGGTGTCCGCTGTCCGCGGGTCGCTCCGGGCTCTCCGGGGTCTGCGTGCGTAGCGTGCAGTGGGAGGCAGACCTCCCATGACATGTTCTATAACATTTCGGTGATACCATTACACATTGTACTAGGCGGTACACATATCGTCACTTTGATAGGATTGGATTCTGTCCTAACTTTACCTTGTTACGATATATGAGGTGTCAAAGTTTATAAAAACGATTTACCATTATCTGTTTTCCGATTTCTGATTTTGAGGATGAGTCTTGTGTAAAGTATTTTAAATTACGTATGATTGTCATTGAATAACATATCTAAACGTGCAGATAGAATCACGTAATTTCAGATTGGGCGAATAATTCATTGCGAATGGTCCTAACTGCATTCCAGCCATTCCAACGTAGGAACCCCTTTTTAATAAATATTTTCATTAAAAAAAAATTCGAGTGCAGTTTATACGCGGTAGAAGCGAAACTTTACCAAAACAATCTTGTAAACCTCTACTTGAACCAAATGAACTGACTTGAAAATTGCGGGCCGTATTAAAGCGACCAATGACCGCAGACCTAGCGTAATTTCCGTTTCATATCTCAACCAATATGAGCCTTTAAAAGTGACGCAGGTGCAGTAATCGTCATTTCCGTTTCATCCGAAATCCAAATCACAGCGGAGCTATAGAAGTTTCACTTCAAAAATATGTTAAAATGACTTACTTTGATATCGCACTTTAAAATCTCATACAACATTGAACCTCAAAATCAGAAATTGTTAAAAAGATTGTGAGAATTTGTCTTTGCAAACTTTGACACCTCAGAACATAGTAAGGCGGAATTAGAACTAGGGATGCAACGATATAATATAGGAAAACCAAAAAATATCGATATTTTGAGGGAGAAGAGGAACAAAAAAATCGAAAAACTCTATACATCGTATCGAAATATCGAAATACCCACTTAAATTAAAATACACTGGCAACACTTACTGTCTAAAAAAATGACCCTGTTCTCTACTCTAATCTGTAGTAGGTAAGATCACCATAAATCTTTGGCTCATACGCAAATAAAAAGAAAAAACATTGACGGTGACGACGAGCTTACGTTATATCTTTCTGCTCCAGTAAATACTCTAAAAGTAAACATTCTTGAAACATAGCAAGAGATGCAAGGTGTACGAATACCAATATCCCAATCTGTTCAAAGGGCAATGAGTCTTCTACCAATTGTGGCAACAAGTGTTCCTTCTGAACCTCCTTTTTTCAAAGGCAGGAGCCACTGTAACTCAAAGCAGAAACCGGCTACAAGGAAACGACTGTCAAAGTTACAATTTATAAGTTCGATAGCTAGTACAAAATACTGGAATTAATTTTTTTTAAACAAATTTTTGTAAAATGAAATTTATTTTATGGACCTATCCAAATTTTTTGATTATTTACAGAAGTATAAAAGATTACAAACATACATAATCGATAAACGTCTGCTATAACTAAAACTACATTTGATTTCTGTAAGCTTTTGAAAATGAATTCGATATATATTTCGATATATATCGATATCGAAATATCTATATTTTTAAAAACCTTGCAACCCTAGTTAGAACCCTATCCAACTAAACGTGACGAACTCTGTGCCTCGTAAAACCGATCAACGGTCAGATGCAAACAAAAGTGTTGCTATGTAAAAGATAAATGGAAGCTTTAAAAACTTGATGTTAGAGTTTCGTCATATAAGTATCCACAAAAATACAAAACAGATGGCTCTTAAAATGATTTTGTTTGTGGAAATTAGAAATAGAAATGATTTTTAATTCAAAGGTCATTTTTAAAAATATGCAAGAACCTTGTCCAAAAAAAGTGAAGTGTTTTTCGATTACAGGTATGGTTTTAGTAAAAAATGTAATCTGTTCCAATCAGGTTTCAAAAGATGAACAATGAAAGTACCTACGCACAGTACAGTTGGTGGGATACGAATGATGGACGCATAGAGTGGAATTCTACAATAATGTATTACGTTGTTCGTAAATAATTTTCAACAGGATGATTTTTTTAATTAAATACGTAACTGAAGGACTTGAGTTACGATAAATGAAACGCCTAACATAGAGTCGATTAAACTCATTTACTGCTGCCTTGTAAGATCTCAGCTAGAATATGCGCATTCTGTGTGGTCCCCTATTTGTACTTGTAACTTATACTGCTTACGTAGTTGTGACAACCTGTCAATAATAACTGCTACAATACATTAATTTTTGAAGTAAAACTTCTATAGCCCCGTTGCGATTTGGAATTCGGATGAAACGGAAATGACGCGTAATAGCAGCTGCAAAGCATCACACTCCTATCAAGGCTCCTATTGGTTGAGATATAAAACGGAAATGACGCAAGATATGCGCTCATTGGTCGTTTTGATCATGACCTCACATTCCAGGGCTCCTTGGTTCTTCATTGGTTGAGATTGTTTTTGTAAAGTTTCGCTTCTACCACGTGTTAACTGCACTCGATTTTTTTTTTATTTTACAACTATTGGTACTTTTATATGCGAGAATGATTAAGGATATTGTACACTTTTTAATTATTTTTTCAAGTGAAACTTCGTTAGCACCGTTGTTATTTGAAACTAGGATGAAACAGAAATGGCACTAAAAAGAGACAAACACATACATCTATAGGATTTAGCCTGCGAGAGAATGAGATAGAATTACTACTAACTGTACCTACGCAGCGTCATTGGCCGCTTTGATTACGACATCACTTTTCAAGACGCCTATTGGTTGAGATTGTTTTGGTGAAGTTTCGCTTCTACCGTGTGTGAAGTGCATTCGATTTTTTTGAAGTGGTAAAATTAATAAATTTAAATAGCACCGTTTTGATTTGAAACTCGATTAAACGAAAAAAAGCGACACTAAAAAGAGACAAAGACATACGTCTATAGGATTAAACCTGCGAGATAATCAAATAGTAAAATCGGTCTCCTCTTTGTGCGGTGCTTCGTAGCCTCCCCACTCTTGTCTACTTTAGTTTTCTGAAAGTTTTACTTCTACCGCGTGTAAATTACATTTTTTTTTTTTTTATTGATATTATTATTTTTTTTTTTAAATTGACACGAATATGACTTTACCGTTCTGAGGTCACGTTGTACGTACATAGTTTTTTAAAGAACATACATAATACATAGTCAAATTATAAGTACCTACGATAAAAATAATATATAATATAGTTAAAATAATACGAGAGAAAGGTTATAAATTAATATCTAAATGAAAACATAACCCGAGCGTTAATCTTTTTTAGGTTGCAACTTTGTATCTATATTCTTCCTTCCCGTATCCATAACCCACATCTTAAAGCTTCTTTTGAAGTGGGCTAATTTTGTGGTTTTTATTGCAAGAGGGAGGACACTAAATATATTTTTTAGAGAAATATTGTATTTCTTTGTCCAAAAGGCGTTTCAGTGTTGGTGGAATATGTGTTTTAACGAGGATCTTATGAATTGATCAATTACAATAGTTTGTATATGTTTATTTTGTCCTAGCATTTGAATGCGTAAATTAGAATATCTTTTGAATGTAATAAGGTACGTCACTTTTTACGTTTCATAGACTGAAAGTAGTGTGAGAAGAATATATGGCGGAAATGTAAATGGTAGAAGAAGTCGGGGACTCCCAAGGAAGACATGGCACGATTAAACTATTTAACTGCAAGCCCAGAACATCCACAAAAAATATGTGTGGAAACAAAACTATTAACATCTATATAAATAAAATAAATAAATATAAAACTATCAACAGAAATCTTTATGAATATAATATAATATGTCTCCTTATTTACAAAATGAACAATAAACTCGTACACACAAACACAGAATTCATTAAAACGTCCCAAGTACACAAACACACGACAATACGATAACATACATTTAAACAACACTCACACTAAACATAGTAAACAATCCTTTGGTTGCGAGGGGGGCAACTTATACAATGTTATTATTATTATTATCATCGACAGCATAGACTGTTTTATCTCCCGGCTTACAAAACTAACTTGCCAATGGTTATGCCAGTCGGGAGAGCAATCTTACTGTTGAACAGAATTAATTCTGATATCGACACATTTAGCGTCAGCGAAGCTGCTTTTAAAAGGCAAGCTCAATTAATGCTGACATAGTTTTTTTTTTGCTTACCATTTATATTTATACTTAATGTAATACTGTTACAAATAATACCTCCACTGTTTCTGTCGATATTTTTCCTCCCCAAATGACATGTACAGGCTTGAGGTTTGATCAGACGACCTTGACTGTCCTTTGTCCTGCCTCTGACTACCCAACGCTGAATTTTCTTTTAGTCTTCGGGTATTTTACCCCAAATATTCAGTTAACATTCTTTGAGGCTTCACTGAGTGGTTGGCTAAGGGACACGGAAGCTAAGTGTAGTTTATGGTCAGACCGAAAGCCATTCACATTTTTTGTTGGTACTTGCCAATTGATTTGAGATTTATTGTATTTCTTATGTTCTCTATTTTATGCAGGTGTTTGCAGGTTTTTACAGATGCAATGCCGCCTCATGGAGCCTCATGAATGAGTTTTTCTTTTGCCCTGTTTAATTTACCTTTGTCTTACTAACCTATTTTTTGAATTTTGTTTTTTTCCTGTTAAGCACTTGCATACTGCTTACTAACAACGTATGCAAGGACACTGGAGGTCTAGATTCGTTCAAAATAAATAAATGTAGCTTCGTTTAACAAAAAATTAGAATCTTGCGAGAGCCTTGAAGGAGTAACCATCTGTTACTTATACCAGGGCGGGTAAGAGGTGGATAACCTCCACTGTTACAAATATATGTATTTTAAACACGCATAAAAATTTTAAATTTTGTAATGTTTTTGAAAGAATAAATGAATTGAATTGAAATTGAATTGAATTAAAAATAATTGTCTCCCAAACGACACTAAAAACGATAAGAAGGTGGGTAAATTTAAAAAAATTATTAATCTTTATTCTTGATAAACAAAATAATGAAATAGAATATTTAGTTAATTTTAATGCGTTTAATTATTTCTAGTTAAATGAGTGAAAATGTAATTTTCTTTTAAGTGGAATTAAAAAAAAAACAAAAACAAAAAATTGAATCAGATACTCGAGTCGGTCCGTGCCAAAAATCAGAATAATAATATGATGCAATGTATGAATGTGAGTCAGGCAAAGAGTTTGAGCCAAGACCGAGTTGTTTGGCAGTCCGTCCTCTTTGCCTACCCCTGTGGAGAAACGGCGTAATGGTTATTTATTTAGTTATCTAACTAGAGCATCTACTCCTGTTTTGTTTTTATAATTCGACATGTAATAATAATATGTGCGCGTAAAATGACGGAGGCTTTTAATAAATAAATAAATAAAAATAATGTATTATGAGGACGATCAGATTGGCCAATTTTTTGCAAGGATTGTCTAGAATAGGCCCCCATCGCATATTGCCATCAATTCATAACGTTATGTCTCCTTTCAGACTGTCCGTCCCGTCCCGTTGTCCAAAGAAAAGCGAAAGCTACCTTTACAATACTAGGCCCCACCAGACAACGATATTTTCGTATCTGTTCAAGAAGGGCTTTAGACATTGACTCAACTTCAAGGTTAGATCAAATTGGAGATGGAGGAGTTAGATTATAGAGTGGGGGGTTTAGAACCAAAACTTAGAACCAAAATAATTTTCACCTAACCCCTCCCCATTCTGGTCATCTTATCAAAACATTTTAGAAGAATTTAGGTTATGTACAATTTTTTGGAAGTGAAACTTCCTTAGCCCCGTTAGAGTGATTTAAAATTAGGATCAGTGGAGGTTATCCACCTCTTACCCGCCCTGGTATAAGTAACTGATGCTTACTCCTTCAAGGCTCTCGCAAGATTCTAATTTTTTTTTTGTTAAACGAAGCTACATTTATTTATTTTGAACGAATCTAGACCTCCAGTGTCCTTGCATACATTGTTAGTAAGCAGTATGCAAGTGCTTAACAGGGAAAACAAAATGCAAAAAATAGGTTAGTAAGACAAAGATAAATTAAACAGGGCAAAAGAAAAACTCATTGACGAGACTCCATGAGGCAGCATTGCATCTGTAAAAACCTGCATAAAATAGAATAAAATTAGGATCAAACGGAAATGACGCTAGGTCTGCGCTCATTGGCCGCTTTGTTGTTTTACGGGTCGTCAGAATATACGCCAATACACGCCTCGCCGAGCGCGTCCCATAGCGCAGCGGTATAGTGCGTCGTAAATCTCAGCGGCCAGAGAAATCCTGCGGACTTAGGTTTCGAAACCTACGAAATTAAAAAAATATATATCCAATCTTCAAATCACTTTAAAGTAAACAGGCAAAAGAAAGCGACATCTTGCGACTTTCTAGTTTCTCTTCTATCGCGTGTGAATTACACACTATTTTTATTTTAGCTCCACACAAGAGCCCTGAGGAAAATAATTTCCCTAAAGGCAATTCCTCTTTTGGGTGCTGTTTAGAGGGTCTTTCAAAGGATAATAAGTTCTGAGAAGAAAAAGGCATAAGGTGTGGGTAGAAATCTGGGGGTCAGTGGCTCCAGGAGTGACGGGCGTGTGAATCCATTCCTCCCACTTTGCAAGGCGATGGGTCGAGAGTATCCTGCAGTAGAGACCAAATAGCCTCCTCAACCGGTTGCTTCTGGTCCGGCTCGCCACGCAGTAAGTGGGTGGACGAATCCGCCGCCAAGGCCTAAACAAACCTCACCCCATGAACCCGGGCACCCGGGCTAAGTCACCAAACCTAGCGAACCACTTGGGGAGACCTATGGCACGAATTATGAATTATTTATAATACGAAAGTTGAACGCATTTGAATACTGCAGACACAATTCCAGGTTACTCCTAGTTTATGGAAATTGAGTAGAAAATATGTAACATCAAAGTAAACCTAATCTCGCTGCTATTTTTTTGATATCAAAAAAAATAAAACACATTCATATTGTGCATGACAAAAAAAAATGTGTAAATAATGAACACATTTCTTATAAGTTTGCTTAAATCTGTCAGAAGAATTGAGTCACCAAAGGAGATGTTATACTCGTAGTCGCGAGTGTAAGAGTGGTTTTATGGACATTTTTAATTTATTGTTAGCTTTGGGCCAGCTGCTGCCGGTTTAATGGTCCCCTCTTCCCTCTCCCCTCTCCCTTCTCCGCTCCCCCTGACAAGAGACAAGAGACAGCAGACGGATTGAGATGGGGATCGCGTGGCCGGAGGACCAAGGAACGAGGAATAAGATAAACTTTCTGTAATACTATTCGCTTGGCCGGGATAATATTGGGGTCCCTAATCTCAGCAAAGAAATACATGTTGCTTATAAATTTACTTTGGAAATTACGATTGATATAATATGTGTGGAGTCACGTGGAGTAACCGTACGCAGTTTTTACATTGGGATTTTTGTAATAAAACGCTTTAGGTATTTTGCAATTTTTTTTTGTTTATTGATATGATTGATCATTAAGGCATCCCAAAGAAACATAAAAACCTTATGTAGTTCATAAATCAAAAAGTTATATAAAAATGTTTACATGCATGTCGACTACGAACACTTACCCCACGTGCGGGGTAAGTATTCAAATCGAAGTGTTCAAATCAGATTAGTGGTTATCTTTAATAGAATTATCACTTTACACCCGTGTAACTAACAATATTTTACCAAAAATTATCATAGACCACATCGCTCTGACTCAGTTGGTTACACAATAGCACACATCGGTAAGCAAACATTTCGATAGCAGATGACAAAATTTAAGAAAAAGCACGAAAAACAGTAATTTACCTATCAATTTTTTTTTTCAAATTAGGATTCACTGTACTCATATCCTGCTTCAATGCGACCCAAAACGCTACTGAATTAAGGAACGTGCGGGCGCGAAACAAGCACGACCACCTCGGAAACATCATTGCGAACACTTACACTCTGCGTACGGTTACCCCACGTGACTCTATATAAAAATCAAAAGAAGCTTGCTTGGGTGTAGGTATTTATATGAGATGTCTATGCGTTTCTAAACCATTCATCCGATTGTGATGAAAAGATTGATGCGAGATTATCTATGAAGTCCGAAAGACCACATTCCACTCGAGTCACATGGTATGTATAAAATACCTTGTGGGGCATGTGAAAAGGCGTATATTAAACGGTGCAATAGAAAAATATCGTGAAGAATTGTATAAAATATAGTAGACTAATAAATATCCATGTGGATTTAGTATTGAATGAATTCTTATTTATTATATTGAGTTCATGCTTTATCTATATATTTTGTAATCTTTTTTTATTTATGTTATAAATGAAATTCTTTATAATGAAAGTCGTTACATAAATACAAATTAAATTCTGTATAAATGTAAGTTGTTATAAATGCAATTCGTATTCGATACGTAAAAGCCCAATAAATAAATTAAACCAATGACTAAATATATTTTTTTTAAAAAGCACTTAAAATAGGACTTAGCTTACCAATAAAACTTTCTGTGCTTATATCACAGATATGTCATACAATATACTACGAAAATGGATAAAACAAATCGTAGCCCAACTTGGGTAGGAACTTTCAGCAACGGTTGGTGGGGTGATTGTCTAATATTCTATTTTTAAATTGTAATAAAGAAAAAAAATATATCTGTAAAACTTAACCTTTTTCACAATGTTCTTAAATATCAATTGCCAGTACCTATATGATAAATTATATTATTATTGCGTAATAAATGTTTATGTGAATGTAAATATTAAGGTGTTATTATATTATAAATATTATCGTTGATATAATCTTTACATAAAAAAATAAAATAAAAACACATAGTATAAAGCAAAATCGTTCCCGCTGTATGCACATCTTTTACTACTGAACAATTTTCATGCAGTTTTCACCAATGGATAGTATGATTCATGAGGAAGATATATATATATATAAGTATTGTAGCGCGCGGTATTTGATCCGACGCACGGATCCGAATACTTTCTCCCTCACACGCATAGCGCCGTCTCGCTCGGCGACTTTCGGCTCACCACCCGGACAAGAAGACACCCCATTGACCTAGCCACTCCCACCCCTCCGTCATCGGCCGGCACTACCCCGCCCCAAAGGGTATATAACACCGTGCAGGCCTATATGGATCCAGAGTATCCAGTCTCCCCTCCCCAGTACCAAGTCGAGAGAGCCCTCTGGGTCCTCTTTGGGAATTCAAGTAACAGCGCTCTCGGGGACATTACTTGTCGGGTAAACCTTATCCCAACTAAGAGACCACGGGTCCTCTGATGAGGTTATTACGCTAAGTGTTTAGCGAGATCGTTATTGAACATTGTTAAAACTCCTAAGTGATTTTACTTTGTGCTACAACTTTCCTGTGCTCTGTTTTTTACTATAAGCTGTGAACCCTGTATATAAGAGAAATAAACTGACCAATGTTGAAAGACTATTTTCTTATAAATACCCTGCCACAGTATAAGATTTGTCAAGGCTTTGTGTAAATGGGTTGAAATATATAACATATAAATGGAGCGGGCTGGCAAGCGGGTAGTGGGCTGCGGGCCGGCAAGCGAGCGGTGTGGATTTTGATATGTAAACTAATTAAAAGATGGCGTTGGTTATAAAGGTTGGGTAATGGCGTTGTGTTTCGTTAGCCACAGCAACGAGTGGCCGGGCCTGCAAGTTAAAAATAAACCAAAATTTATTCTTCTGATATAAAATATAGATTCTTTTTTTGATGTATATAAACGATTTATGTTATTTTGTAATCCCTGGACAAATTATTTCTTTTGCCAATGACAGCAATAATAATAAACGGAAATTCTTGGATTGAAACATTTTCTAAGGCAAAAGAATGTATTGTTTCAACATGGTTAAAATGTAACAAACTCATTTTAAACTATAGCAAAACATTTTATTTAACTTTTTATATAAACATTAAAAACAAACCCCATGATAACCTAAAAATTAGAATCCACAATACAAGTTGCAATCAAGAAACATGTTCACTTTGCAATGAACTCATCGAAGTAGAAAATATTAAATATTTAGGTGTGTCTATTGATACACATCTTAACTGGAAATCACAAATTGATAAAATCATCTCGAAATCAAGATATCTTACATATACTTTTTACAGACTTAAGGAAGAACTCAATCATGACAAATTGAAAATGATCTATTTTTCCCTGGTACAATCTTCAATAATCTACGGCATTGTAGGATGGGGTGGTGCGCTTGATGCATTTATTAAGCCTTTACAAAATGCTCAAAAGCGCATCATTAAAATTATGTTTAGTCGAAATAAAACATTCCCGACTCAGTTTATTATTCAAAGAGACAAAAATATTCAATATCCGTAAATTATTTACATAGCAAACAATGAAATATGTATTTAAAAACAAAAATTGTTTCGTAAAAAAAGAAAATAGAATTGCAAAAGGACTAATAATATGTTTCAAGTTCCCCAAATCAAAACCAAATTAATGCAAACACATGGCAGTTTTATTGGTCCTCGTACATTTGATCTTCTACCAAAACACATTCAAATGACTGATAAAATATCACTTTACATAAAAGAATTAAAATTATAGCTAAATGATGCAGATATTGAAAAACTTTTTTTATTAACTCTATGTAAATCTTCATGTTCAGTTTTACAATTCTACTGTAACTTCAAGACTAACATTATTTTTCTTCTTGAAACCATAACAAAAAATCAACTAACTTGTATGTGTCACTTTGTTATTACAATATTTTCAACGATACATTACCTATATTTTTGAACTTTCACTTTGAAATTTACATTTATTACTTGTACCGCCAACTTATTGGTGTAATTTAGCACTTAAGTTAATATTACCCACGCACAGGCAGTGCCTTAGTGGGTTCCCATTGTCTACTTTTGTCTTATATATATTTTTTACATTTTTACATTATTTTTATCTTATGTTATGTTATATATATTTAGAAAACGTGTAAAAATTACTGAAGTGTAGAAATGTATCAAGATATAATGGGAAAAAATAAAGGAAAAAAAAAATATTAGCCCCGGGGCGCGCGGCATTTTCGACGAGCCTCCATGTTATTATTGTACAGTGTACAGTGTAAATATTTGTTTTCAGATTTAATTGCTAAAATTTAAAATTTGCAGTGTTTGTTGTCGTAAAGAATAAACTCCTCTGTGAACACAATTTTAACTAATAATATAGTTAAATGTCGAACACTAAAACATATCTGATAAAATAAATTTTAAAAATGTTTGACGGGAATGATTTCGTAAACTTTCACTTCCATTTTGAAAGATATTCAAGCTGTTTTTTTTTTTATTTGAAACATCTTTACATTCTCTGGCTGAACACTTAGCGGCATAAACTTTATATTGTTCTTCAGCTAATCAATATATATAATTTAAAAAAAGTGAACTACGATGTGACCCCCATCCATGAAGAAGGTGCCCGTTATTACCCAAAGGGCGTTCTATTGACTATATTAGGGCTGGAAGTTTCGTCCTCTGAAATTTCAAAAGCAGTCCAGAACATTCGAGAGTATTCGAGAGCATTCCACAGCATTTCAGAACATCCTGGAAAATTCTGGAATGTTGTACAGTGTTCCGGAATAGTCTTATACATCCCATCCAGATCATTGTGGAACATTCCAGAACACTCTCGAATGTTGTGGAGTGTTCAGGAAAATTGTGGACCACTCGAAGCCTTTTTTGTAAAGGGTGGAACTACCCATTGATAGGGATATATAGCAAGATCCATCGTAGGTTCAAAGGTCAGTTCAATCTCATAGCAACTCCCTGAGCGAAGCCAGGATCCCCAGCTAGTATTTCATTATTAGTCGACTCACAGTCAAAACGAAATGGTTCGATCAATTGCGTCACATATAAAATTGGATAGACGATTGAAATTTGACAATTAATTTAATAAAACTATTATAGTTTCTTTCTAACACAAGTCATTTATTGGTTATCTCTCTCTCTCTCTCTGTATTATTAGGGCACTTCCCGTTGTTTTCTATTCATTGATTTTGATTTAATCATCTACCATTTAACCAGCGTCAGACTAAGCCCATCAGAGGCCCGGAGCCGTAAAGCTGAATGAGCCCCCCCTACCCCTAGTTGAAGTTGATGTAATTTTACAAGCTTTGTATTCAGTTCACACGGGCTTCTGGTCCTGGGGGGCCTCCAAACGCCACCTTGTTCCCGTGAGCAAATCTAAAATAAGGCTTTAGGCACCAGTACACTGTGAAAAAAATCATTTTCTAAAAAAAGATACATTTGTTAATAATGCTCTCAGCAAATATTTTATGGAAATTCGTAAAATTAACTGAGATACAACACTTTATATGAAACCGTTTTAAACAGTCTGTATTCTTGAATTATCCTTCAGCAAAACTTTGAACGCATTTTTCTCGAAACTACGTTTTTCAACCTGGTTGACAACATATTAGAAATACTTTACATCCGATTTGCATGCACCATGCACCAATTCTTAAACTATTCGAAAATCCAGTTACTGTGGCCAGGGCCGTATTATCCATTAGGCAGTGTTGGCAACTACCTACGGGCCCCGCATCGGCTAGGAGCCCCTAGGGTAAAGTGGTCCCGAGACGTGACCAACAACTACCAGGGCCGTACAAGGTAGTGTAGGCCACTGCCTAGCATGGGCTAGGGGCCCCTACGGTAAAGGGCCCCCGAGGCGTGCATTGCCTAGGAGCCTCGACATGATTAATCTGGCCATGACTACGACACCACGAAAGGATTGTTTTCTAAAGGGCCTCCTTCTACTTATTTGTATGAAGATGAAAATTTTCCATAAAAAATCGATAATAAAATTCGCTAGTTTGCCATTTTATTATTTTTTTAAATATCGAAATTCCTCTACATGATGCCATAGACATTGGATTTTCTAACAGTTTAAGAATTGGTGGGTGAAAATTTGATGTATAGTATGTTTAATATGTTGTCAACCAGTTTAAAAAATGTGTTAAAAAAGTTTAGAGAAAAACCCATTCAAAGTTTTGCTGAATCATAATTCAACATACAAAATGTTTCAAACGGTTTCACATGAAATGCAGTATCTCAGTCAATTTTACGCATTTCTTTAAAACGTTTGGTGAAGCGTTCTTAAGTACATCCTTCAGAAAATAAAATTAAAATAATGACAAAAAAAATAGAGTGTCCTGGTGCCTTAAAGCCTTGGATAGGATGTTTAGGATTTAATCAAGGGAACATGGAGGCGTTTTGGGGGTCCCCAGGGACCAGGGGACCGGGGCGGGCCGCCACCTCCCCCCCTTAGTCCTCCACTGCGTTTAACCTAGTTAATTTGTTCGTAAAGGTCTCAAAGAAATCGTTGTGTCACCCTTAATATCATGGTTAGAAATATGATCTAAACGATTATAGAAAGAGAAAAAACCCGTTTTATATTTAAATCTAAAATTAAACCACGAAATAATTAAAATAAACTCGTTTTTGAAACCCAAGTTTCGCCCGCAATTGGAAAAAAATTATGAAAGTTTGTTAATTTTTTAATAATTATTTTTACATGAAACGACAAAAAAGTTTTATAATACATATTTATGTTTTAAAATATGTGTTTTATTTTTTTAAGTAAAAACTTCTTTAGCACCATTGTGATTTGAAACTCGATGAAACGAAAACGAGCGACACTAAAAAGAGACAAACCCATTCATCTGTAGGATTTAACCTTCGTAGCTTCCCCACTCTTGTCTCTTAGTTTTCTGATGGTTTCACCCCTACCACGTGTAAACTGCATACTTGTAATTTTTTTCGTTATCAGTATTTTTAGTTAGAAAAAACGTGAGGTGAGCCACTATTACAACTTTTTTAAGTTCGCATTCAAAAATTTTATATTAAAAAAAATTATGTTTATTTCGAATTAGAAAAAATTAAAGCGTTTTTCAACTTTCAAAAACGGTTATAATTTTTCGGATGCTTTCAGAAATATTCCACTTATTCGCATTTTATTGCGAAGTGCAAATATTTTGACCTTCTGACAAAATAGGCCCGAGGCCTTCAAAAAATATTCTTACAATCTGTAGTTAGTCGTTTGTACACACTAGTTCCACCAAGACGTAGCACGTGTATGAATTCTGTATTCAGTACTAAAGGTGATCCAACAGTCCAGGAAAAAATCGTAATCCGAAATCACTTTTTGGGAGGAGTTTAAAAATACTTGAGAAAATGCTTTTGGAAAGGTTGGAAAAGGTATTTGAGAATTTTTTTTACAGGTTGATTTCGTAAAGGCATGTACAAAACGTTAACACCTTTTTTACGCATTATTTATTGTAATAATAAGGAAATTTAAAATTGATTTCACGGAACCAAGCGACGCGGAGTCTTAGACGTCTATTCCCGTCACAGCTGGGGGCGAACTGATACAAAATGGATGTGGCAAGTCTTTAGTCCTTAGGTGGACGGCATAAAGTTCACTTTGAAAATTCAAGTTCGTCGACTGTTGGCCGTATTGATTGATGTCAAAAATAAAACGCTAAAATGCATATTTTATTTTATTTTGTGAAGTTCGGGCGTAAATATCTTTCTTTTTTTGCGATCATTATAAAATAAACTGAATTTGCCACAAAAAAACTATATCCGAAAAGGGGTTTATAAGTAGGAGAGTTTGCACTTGAAAGTGTTTTTTTTATAGACCTATTACGTGATCTTTTTTAGGCTTTTCATATAAATGACAGATAATTTTAAAGGTCACGATATGTTCTGCACGCAGTATTTAATTGGAGCATCTATAATTACTTCTATGCGATCAAATTTTCAAAACAAAAATACATGATTTTGTGTGATTTTGAATTATTTCGCATGGCTTCATCTTAAGTAACCTCCAAACACATCGCGGGAAGGGATCGAACAAAGGGCTTAACTTTAAAAAAAGACGGTCGGATGCTTAAGACTTTCGACGCGGTGGCTTCAGTAGGTAATCGGCAGACCGATCGTATGGAGCCACTATTACATATTATTACTGTTTTGTCTATTCAATGATAAAACAGGGGGATTTCAGGGATAACTAAACCAACCAATTAACCAGCTTTGGTCATTATCCAGATCAAATGCTCAAGGCAAATGATCAATTAATTCATGGTTTTCCGAATCGTGTTTCCATCCAACGGCTGCGGAAATTATGTGTTCTAGTTTTTTTTTTCCTGAAATCTTTCCTTTCAAATACAGCCCTAATAAATATCACTTAGGTAAATATATGTCTTTGTTTTCATGGCAAGAAAACAATGATTAGATTTTTGAAGTGAAACTTCTTTAGCGCCGTTAGTGACTTGAAATTCTTGTGAAACGGAAATGCGCCACAACTCAGTTCTACACAAATACTCGGTGGCAATATAATGCTGTGAATTCGCACCTCAGCGTGTGCCTTCCATAGCGTAGTTGGCAAGGTGTCTGACAAGTCTCAGCGGCCAGAGAGACAGACATCAAGCGAACGGGGGTTTGAATCGTACAAAATCAAAAAAAAACATTTTTATTTTGTGAAATCAATATCTTTTATTTATTTTATTTATTTTACTGCATGATTATATGATTTAAAATGAGTGTGGTGTAGTACAAAATCTTTTTTGAAAATTTAACAAATCTTCCATCGACCTATGGTATAACCTTTTTATACTAAAAATAAACATTTTTTCTCAAAATTTAAAACATGCGAATGCTAGATAAAATAACAATCTTTCGAAATCCGATTATAATTTTTTGTGGAAAAGACTCAATACGTCTAAAATCTGATTTAAAAATGAGGTATTTCTGGTATTCTCTGGTAATACCCTCTTAATAATTGTATACAAAATTTGTACACACAAAATAAACGAAAACGTATTCCTTACCAAAATGTATATCAGAAAATTAAAAAATTCTGCTTCACTTCTATTAAATGTTAAGGAAGAGAAACAAGAACATAACTTTTACGACTTTATGTCCGGGTTAAACCTTCCCCACAGAAAAAACTAAACCCGTCCACACGCTTTTCCACAAATGATTATCTAGCCAACCCACGCTATGCAATTGCACTATATAAGTATAATAAATACTAAACAATGCAAGAACAACATCTACATTGAAAAAACAATGAAACACTAGTATATATTGAATTATTTGGCGGGTATAAGATAAGCTGCCATAGCTCAGTTGGGAGAGCATCTGACCGGCAATCAGAAGGACACGGGTTCAAGTCCCGTTGGCGTCATGTATCTTTTCTCGGAAGATTTTTTCAATGTAGATGAGTGTTTCAGGCTGATAATTATTGCTTATAATAATTGTTACCCTTTGTGCTATGCATAAAAATCTTGTCTTAAACGTCAGTTTATCAATTAAAAATAATAACTTAAAAAATCTTTTGTAATCCTACATGATGTATTTAAAATGATTGATTTTTTCATTTTTTATAAAATCTAATAAGCCTAAATTTTGAATGAGACAGCTAGCCAGTAGCCGATATAACAAATGGTACTATTTTTATAGTCCGAGAATGCCAAATTCTTTTAATCACTAAATCTTAAGGTTATTTTAATTGTTTAATAATGACGTTACTGCTATACGTAATCTGAAGGTCGCGGGTTCGACTCCCGGCGTGCGCAAAAACATTTTTTTTATGAATTTGTAGTTTTTCACAATTAAAAAAGTATATAGTAAGTTTACGGCACGTTCCTTTAGTGATTTTATTTAATTAATTTGTGTTGGAACAACATAATCATACATAGTATCTTTGCGGCGCGTTCCAGAATGGACGATACTATTGTATAAGACCACCATTCAGAATTCAAACATTACTAGAAATGGCTTTAACCTTGTTTGGTGACCAGATCTGAAGAGATAGGAACTTCCCCACCTTCATCCTCCCCATCTTCTTCACACTTCCCCACTACCTTCAGCCTGACAACATACCCCAATTGGGGATTCCATAGTATCACTGGCTTCAGACGGGAGCAGCTGGGACTCTTGTGAGGTCTTCTCATAAATATAAAAATTAAAAAAGGAATTATCCTTAACTTTAAAATTATAAACGGCTCCGGTTCTCACAGCGAACAAGTATTTATTTTTATGGTTAAAAATAATTCCTTATCCTATGTAAATCCTTGCCGCAATTGCCCCTCTGGGGTGCTAGCTTATTAAAAATAATTGTGGTAGTTGAATAAATTCCCCGTAAACAAACAACTCAACATGCAATCATTGTATTTTATTCATTCAAATTATTTGACAACCCGCTGTCGGGCTGATTAATCCATTAATGGAGACCATCCTAATGTCACAAAATTCAAAATGGCGTTGATCTTCTATTAATTTATAAACAACCGGCCCTTAGTTTAATTAATGCACCAATTACTGTATCGAATGGTTACCGACCGTAATCCGAAACCGTAAATAATTAGTGGCCATTTTCACCAACGAACTCACCTACACAGGAACAGCTGAAATTGGAAGGTGCATTCAACAACCCAATCAGATATATCATTTAATAATTGAATTCAAGTCCATCTCAAAATATACGTTAAAAACACATTACGAAGAAACCGTAAATAAAATAACTTTGTTGAACAGTGTTAGCTCTATGATTCATAAGTGTGAATTTAGCATAGACCATCAGAACGATGGAAGTGCAACATCTTATGTAAATACCAAGAGCTAGCTTCCTGCGAAGAATTCAATACAACTAACTAACTCAATACAATACAATCGTTAGCAAAATAATCAATTCAATGTCACCAGTAAGGTGGTCCAGGCCTATAAAGTAAATTTATTTTTTTTCAAATATAGATGTAGCCACCCATTTTATTTGTTACACCTACCATTACTATTATGTGTGAAAAATTTCAGCCCCCTATCTTATATACAAGGGGATGCTCATCGAATTAGAAGACAAAAGTTCTGGATTTTAAGCAAAACACGTAATTTAAGGTTTATTAATATTACAAGTATTTTAGTTAAATAAGTATAAAACGTATTTAAATTTGAACAAAATTTGGTAACAAAGCAATAATTAACAATAATATTAGTCGCAATCTTTCAAAACTATGTTTGTTAACTCCATTTTGAATGTTTCAGTAGAAACGATTTTTCTGTTTTGTTCAATGATGTGAAGTAAAAATTGCTTTTCTTCCTCATTCTTAGTGAGTATTGTGTTGTAATCTTCAAATAGTTTAACACCTCTCTCCGCTGTATCATTAACAACATGCAAATTTTTTACTCTGCTTTTGCCTTGAAGGTAATCAACATTGTTATTTCAAGTCTTAGGAGGTAATTACAAGAAAGAGTCCTTGATATCAAGAACTAAGAGCGTTTTCAACGTTCTTTATGTTGCAAAAGCTTCTAATGTAACCTCTCAGGCAAGTTTAGCAAAATCACCTCGTACTGAACGATTACCGCCATCAGAAATTATTTTTTGAAGAATGGCCTGTTTCTCAGCATCAGACAGCTTCTCAGAAAACAAGGTAAATGAGAAGGGTTCATCTGACAAATACCATAAGTGACGCTCTAAGACACCCCTAGCTGCTATACTGATTTCGGAATCAATGGCTTCGTACAATTTTAAGCTATTCCATAGTATTAAGTCATTTACTGGTGCATCTGCTGCCAAAGACGCTTCGATTTAAACTTTAGTGTAGATGATAACTAACAAATCGAACAATTTGTTTTTCTTCTCTCTTGATTAGTTTAAATCTTATTATGATCAAGCGCACTGGTAACGTATTGTGTAAATATGTCACTTGTAGACAGCTCAACGAACTACAAACTCATCTTTGGACTTATCCTCTAATATGCTAGCATTACTAGAAGTGCTACTGAAGCTGCACTCAAGTTCTAACTCTTGTCTCGACACCACCGAAGATGAAGCATTATTTTCAGCAGCCATTTCTTTCAATTCTTCAGATCTTTGTTTCCGTTTTAGAGAACGATCTTTGACGTTTTCTAGTTTCTTGTCGATTGAGGTCATAATCATCTTACGTTCTCATCTTTGATCGATGAGAAACGCTCTGTCTTCCGCAATTCTTATCAAATTCAAAGCGCTTGCATGGGCAATATCAAAAAGTTTGTCTAGTTCTTTTTTACAAATACTCTCCTTTTTTTCGTGCTTCAGAATTTATTTCTCTATTTTTATTCAATAGCAGCCAGTTCTTAAGAAACTTAATCAGTTTTTCAATGCTGTGATTTTGTTGTCTGATCGGAGTACTAGATTTACTCCATACTTTTATAAGTTCTTGAATAAGTACATGCTCGGAATCTTTCAAATTTTTGAAATCATTTAATATGTAGTGATAACGGAGTAAAACTTGCCGAAGAGTAGGATGTTCGTTAAGCCTCATCAATGGCTCAATATCTCGAACCCCATATAGAAAAATTTCGTATTTTTTACGAGTAGATGAACACATTTTACCACACTCATTCACTTCACAGTCTACTAAATAAGTATCAAATACTGTTCAAATTTGTCTATAAAACTCTTCAGTAGTTTATTTTAATATTTATTTAATTGTTTAACACACGAAACTGGCCTGTAGCAAAGTAAAAATTAAGCATTTTACACAAAAAAATCAAAAACAACACTCGATTGAGCACTCCTTTCTACTTGAGCTATCTCGCTGAAATTTTACTATGTTATTTCTATGAATACGTATAAAAAATTCACGGGTGGCCAAATGAAAAATAAAAAAAAAATATTTTCGGACCATCTTAGTCACCAGGGATTGACAACATTCGAATGTTTGGCATTAAGAAACATAATAATATTTTAGGGCCTTTTATAACTCATTTTATTAATATAGTTTTCGCACAGTGATACCAGATGAACTTAAAAGTGGCATCAATAGACCAATTTACAAAGGTGGCCAACACACAGATATTTAAAATTACAGACCAATCAACATATTGCCAGCCCTAGAAAAAAAACTTAAATATACATTTCCATAAAACTTAACAAATATTTAGAATCCTTCTCCTTGCTAGATCCCAACCAGTTTGAATTTCAAAAGAAAAAAAAAGTACGTAAATATTTCTTCATGAATTTTCAAATCACATAAATTATGAATTAAATTTAAAATACTTATTTTGGATGTGTTCATAGATAACTCTAAGGCGTTCGATACAATTGGTACAAATAAACTATTAGAAACAATGAAGGCAACAGGAGTTAGAGGAAATTTACTAGTTTTGTTAAACAATTTACTAACCGATCGACAAATAACAGCAAAAATTCGTAACAAATTTAGCAAAAGAAAATATATCTCAACAGGTGTTGCACAGGGATCAATTTTAGGGCCAACCCTTTATATTATATACGTCTCAATTATGAGTAAACTGTTTTCATTCATTGAACATTTTGTGTACGCAGACGATACGGCTTATCATACGAAGACCTGATGACGGCAATGAACCCTATTCAGTATGATTTTATTGCCCTCTTAAAATGGTCTCATGAAGCAAGTCTTATAATAAATGCCAAAAAAATTAAAATTATGCACATTAGATCTCCACATGCCAGATGTAATGTAATTCTTTCATTATATACGCACACATTTGACCGCATAAACAAAAATGTTGCACAGCCCTGTTCATGTGAAACCATTGACTTTGTCAAAAATTATGTGTATTTGGATGTTACTATTGACTGCTACATGAAATGGGATGTACACATTACTAATATTTGTTAACGTCTACGGGCAATTATGGGTAGGATTTATAAAATAAAATATTTCGTGTCTATAAGTTCTTTAAAATTAATCTACATATCTCAGACTGAATCCACTATACGTTATGGAATTACTTCTTGGGGACATTCTTGTAAAACCAAAATAAGTTTTATCCGAACATTACAAAACTTCCTTACAAAAGTGTTAATCCATCACATTTTTTAATTTTTTATATATTTTATTTTATTTCATAAAATTTTATTGGTTACAGATTTTTTGGTTTGTTTTTGGCTACCACACTAAGCTAATGCCCGTGTTGTGGTAGTCATACATTTAATATTTTAAATAGGAATTAATATATACTATTTTATTGAAACAAATAATTAAACATACTAAATAAAAATTAAAAAATACATAAAAATAAGTGAAAAATAAAGAGAAAAAAGTCGTTTTTTAAAGAAAAATAGAAATAAAAATGAAAATGCAAATTTTGGAATACATAAACTAATAATAAAGATTTAGTTTTAAGAACTCATGTGTTCTATACAAATATATAAATTAAAATTAAAACATAAATAAAATTAATAGAAAAACTAAGAGAAAAAAATAATAACATTTTAAAGAAAAATAGAAATAAAAACGGAAATAAAAATTTTGAAATGCAAAAATTAATAACTAAAATGTAATGTTAAGAACTCATGTATTCTTTGAAGTACGCTCGTCCCCTTTCGAAAATCCAAGTTGTACACGTGTTATATAAAGAGACTTAAGAGTTACTTGACTTTATGTCAGTACTCAGAGCATTATATGTTTTAGGAGCGATGAACCAGAATTGTCGTTGAGCGAATGAGGTTTTGGGTTTTGGGACCACGCAACCCAGGTTTGATGAAAAGCGGGTGTGTGCTTGATGTTGTGGAGCGATTAGTAATTAATTTACAAGTCTCTGAATATTTTACCTGCCAGAGGATTATTGTTCTATAATATTGTAAGTCAACATGTTATATTGTCTGATTCCTTGTATAGGGAAAGAGTTGACCATAAACATAAATCAAGATTCACTCAAAATAAAGGATTGGTGGTTCCGAAATGTACAAACAAATACGGTGAATGAATCCTAAACTACATTGTACCCAAAATATTTAATAAACTACCAATGACAATTAAAAATAATAACATTTTTACTGCTAAAGTCAAATATAATCTATGGAAATGGCTATTACATACTAATAATTTGTATTGATGCCCTTGTATTCTTAATTGGAAATCACTTTCGAAGGAATTGGAACATCATTATAATTTTGTATATAATTACCTCATATATTCGTATATGAAAGTATTCATTTTACTTGTTGATTACATTCATTTGATAATATAAAGAGTTTTTTCAATGTATTTTTTTTTTATATATTAAGTTAAAAAACACACTTTGTAAAGCACCACTTTTTATTAGAATTGATATTTAACAGCCAACCAGGTTTCGCTCATCTCGAGCTTCATCAGGGCTTATTATAACAACTAAAGATAATTATCTTATAATAGGGTGTTGCCTATTCTGTTTCTATCTCTTTCACTCATTCTCTTAATTTCTTTTATATATGTATGTCTGTAGATAATTATCTTTAGTTGTTATAATAAGCCCTGATGAAGCTCGAGATGAGCGAAACCTGGTTGGCTGTTAAATATCAATTCTAATAAAAAGTAGTGCTTTACAAAGGGTGTTTTTTAATTTAATATATAATGTCACACCACAAAGTATTTGCTTCCTTCGATAATATTTTTTTTTACATTAGCTTCACGCAGGAGGCCATGAAGAAGTTGATTCCCCCCTCGGGCCTACCGAAGTGCAAAGCGATGTTCCGGGAGAGTCCTGCTGGAGAGGTCAAAAGCAATCCCTTCACCAGTTTCTCCCGATCAATCCATAAATGGTTCCCGGGAAGGCGGTACCCAAGCTCGCACGCAATTGAAAGTGTAAATGTAATATTAAAATGCACCCCAAAAATTGGGACTGTTGAAGTGGTAACTGATATAAGGGAACGTACCTATACTACGTGACCCACTTTATGCAATTTTTAACCCCCCCTCCTCCCATTGACCACGTAAATCATAAATATGGTTTTGAATTATTTCTTGCTAACAAAAAGTAAAAAAAAAATAGATTAGATTGACTACGTGATAAAAACCTAAGCCGGGGGGGGGCTTAGGTTAGGTTAGGTTGTGGGCCCATTGTTACCAGGCGTGGTATTTTGAAGATCCCCCCCCCCCCCCCTAAACGGGTCACGTAGTATGGGTACGTTCCCTAAGTAGTTTATTTGTAAAAGAATAACACCTTTTTATTTTCTCAACAAAAACAAAAAACAGAATGTGTAATTCACACGCGGTAGAATAGAAACTAGAAAGTCGCTAGATGTCGCTTTCTTTTCATTAGCAAGTGGTTTGAAGATTGGAAATTGATTTCACAAAAAAAAATTGGATTTCCTAGGATTCGAACCCCCGTTCGCTTGATGTCTGTCTCCTGGCCGCTGAGACTTGTCAGGCACCTTGCCAACTATGCTTTGGAAGACACGCGCCGAGGTGCGAATTTACAGTATTATATTAGAACCGAGTATTTGTTTAGAAGTGGAGAAGAATTTCAAGTTACTAACGGCGCTAAAGAAGTTTCACTTCAAAAAGTCAATGAAAACTAACAAAAAAGCAAATAAAAAATTGTAAATCCCGAAAGTTTAATCCAACGATGTAATATTATCTGAGCGAAATATCCGAAACAAAACTTTATTATCGAGAAAGTTCTCCAATAAATAGTTAACTAACTTGTTGAAGTCTCGTGGCGCCAACATGTTTGGTGTAAAATTAATTGACAATATCGGCAATAGTACTGACCACACGGCAGCTGTTTATTGCTCAGTGGAGGTCGTTTCACCCGGCATTCATTCGTCCTGCGGGGCCTAATTATAAAAGTCTGAAAATTTTCAACATCAATTTTATAAAAAAAATCGTTTGCACTCACTCAGTCGGCAATGGCTGTTGACAGTTGACTTTCACTAAAGCATAACGAGTTCTTCCGCCCCATAGACAAAGTTGTCTTTAAGTTGATAAACATAGTTCTCACAAATTTAAATAAACTGAGACCGATTTGAACAAAGCGAGGAGGTTTGATGCTTATTTTGGCTTTTTTAGCTCTTGTTAAAACAATAATCTTGCGTACAATTAAGATAGCAGTCAATAATATGTGCGTTAAGAAAATGAAGATAATGTTAGTAATTCTTAGTCGAAGTATGAGACAGTTCAAAGTTGATGAATTGCATATAGATCTTAGCTCAGTTGGTAGAGCAAAGTAAGCAGAAGATCCTGGGTTCGAGTCCCAGAGGAGTCAATATCTTTTTCTGATTTTTCTGTCTCCAGATTTTCGATTGAGTTTCGCTAATATTGTCTTCATTTAATTAAATATTTGAAATTGTGTTTTTACGAAAAAAATTAAAAATAACGATACATAATTAATTAGTTTTTGTTCTCTTGGGGCGTGTAAATAATAGCCACGGCAAGTTGAGCGTTCGACTCTGAGAAATAGAAAAATAATAATTTCACACGCGACATTTTTACATTAAAAATTATATTAAACATATGAATAATGAAACTTGCATTAGCCTGATAACATTTTTTAGACTCTTAAGACTCTTCCTTCTCACGTGTCTTGTTTAAAAATGAAAATGACAGAAGATCCTTGAACGATGACGTCACGTCACGATCTCGCTGGAACTATTATTTTATAGCGTCTGGTCGTTTCCTTGTAGAGACACAAATTAACGGTGAAAATCGAATACTGAAAAATATATGCATACAACTAATAGAATACTTCTACCAGTTGTTGAGCAATCGGGTAATCACAAGTCATATGTTTTGCATTGGGGTTATCACAAATCATCTGTTGTGCATTGGGGTAAACATCAATCACCTGTTGTGCATTGGGATAATCATCAATCATCTGTTGCGCATTGGGGTAATCATCAATCATCTGTTGTGCGTTGGGGTAATCATCGATCATCTAATGCAAATCATCAATCATCTGTTGCGCATTGGGGTAATCATCAATCATCTGTTGTGCGTTGGGGTAATCATCAATCATCTGTTGTGCAAATCATCAATCATATGTTTTGCATTAGGGTAATCATCAATCACCTGTTGTGCATTGGGATAATCACCAATCATCTGTTGCGCAAATCATCAATCATATGTTGTGCATTAGGGTAATCATCAATCACCTGTTGTGCATTGGGATAATCATCAATCATCTGTTGCGCAAATCGTCAATCATATGTTGTGCATTAGGGTAATCATCAATCACCTGTTGTGCATGGGATAATCATCAATCATCTGTTGCTCATTGGGGTAATCATCAATCATCTGTTGTGCGTTGGGGTAATCATCAATCATCTGTTGTGCATTGGGATAATCATCAATCACCTGTTGTGCTTTATTTTAGTAATCAAACACCTGTTGTGAGTTGGGGTAATCATCAACTATCTGTTGTGCGTTGTGGTAATCATCAATCACCTGTTGTGCATTGGGGTAATCTTCAATTATCTATTGTGCATTGGGGTAATCATCAATCATCTTTTGTGCTTTGAGGTAACCACCAATCACCTGCTGTGCATTGGGGTAATCATCAATCATCTGTTGTACATTGGAGTAATCACCAAACATCTGTTGTGCATTCCGATAAACACCAACCATTTCGCTAAAGCGAACTTGAAATACGTTTTATTATATCATGAAATAAATATATTTTTAACAATAAATAATACGCAAATAATTATTAGGAATTACTGGTACACATGTTATAAACTTAAATCTTATTAGCTTTTCCTCTTCTTAAAGAGACAAGGTACTTAATTTGGTGATGGAATTCAAGCTTAAATAATGAAATTTTTTATTTTTTATTTTTTTTTATTGGCAATGTTTATTAAAAATACATATGAAGTTACAACAGTTACATAGTTACATAGTTACATAAGGTTAACAAAAAATAAAAATAAATTGCCTTTCCTCACCATAAAGAGACAATGCTCTTGTGTTTGGTGAGGGAGTTCTAGCTCAATTAGTAAATTAATGATCGTGTAAGTTAGTAATAACGGCTATTGTAAATAATAAGAAGGTTAAAAAATCTTGTATAATTTAAAAATAAAAATCCTGAAGAGTTTAAAAAAATCATAATATAAATTAAAAAATCATTAATTAAAGGAAAACAATCACTTTGTTTGTAACCACGATTTAAATCGTGGTTACAAACAAAGTGATTGTTTTCCTTTAATTAATATGTCAAACCACAAAGTGACTGCTTTCTACCAAAATATAAAAAATCATTATAAATGGAAGAACAATGTAAGTTAGTAACAAAAATTATTGTAATAAGTAAGTAAAGGATACGTAAGAAAGAACGCAAGATTTATACAATAGTAGACTCAGAGATTTAGAAACTAAGAAATGAAAGAAAAAAGAAGGAATAAATGATTTATAAAATAGCAGACTTTAAGATACAAAGTAAACATATTTGGGACTTTTATAGTAGTTTCAGGTAATTTTTTAATTTGGGCTTAAATTCCTGCATATTTTCGATGGTTTTTAATTTTAATGGGAGGTTGTTATAATAGATTATGCCCAGATAAAGATAGGAATTTTGGATGTGCTTAGTATTAAATTTAGGAATTTTAATAGTTTTCTGGTATCTTGCTGATGTATTGAATTGGAAGTTACGAGTATTTAACTGTATTTCTTTGTAAATTTGAAGAATTGAATATTTTTTATAGATTTTGTCTATTATAGGCACATTGAATATTGAAAAAAGAATTTCAGTAGGAAATTTAGACGGTTTTTTTAAGATTACCTTAATTATCAATCTTTGGACAATTTTGAGGGGATTTAAAATATTGTCATATGTTCCTCCCCAGCCAATAATACCATATTGCAATATAGATTGAACAGTTGCATAGTACACTCTTTTTAGGTTTTCTAAGCTAAGAATATTTCTAAGTCTAATAAATATATAAATACATTTCCTAATCCTTTTGACGAGTTCACAAATATGTGTTTTCCATTTAAAATGTTGATCTATATATACACCAAGATATTTGATTTTGGGAGTTGGACTAAGTATAGCACAATCTTGATTGCAGATAGTTTTATTAATGAAATGATACTAATGTTTATAATAATACCAAGAAAATAAATATGAAAAAAGTAAAATTAATCGAAAATAGAAAAATAATATTTTAAAACAATGGACTTTTATTTATATTACTTTCAGGCATTTTTTCAATTTAAGTTGAAATTCATAAATAAATTCGATATTCTTTAATTTCAAAGGAAGATTATTAAAGACTTATTTTTTTAAATTATTACAATTAAACATATTTTAAAAATATTATGAAAAAATCTTAAGAAAATGAAATATTTTGGTACTTTTTTAATGTTAATACCTCACAAGAATCCCAACTGCTCCCATACGCTTCGTAGTGGGGTATGTTGTGAGGCTGGAGGTAGTTGGGAGAGGAAGGAGATGGGGAAGAGTAAGGTGAGGAAATTACAAAGTAGAACTTGTTTATGATAAACTGTTTTTATACATTAAATAATAATATTACTGAATTTATAAAATAAATCAAAAATTTATTGAATCAATCATTTTAATTTATTCTAATGAGTAAAACCTCAAAATATAATATTAATCACTCTAGACAATATTAGCGATACTTAATTATTCGGAAAGAATCTTGTAATTATACACGGAAATAACGGTCAATGAAAATATGAGTTCAAAAAAATTACATTTTTAGTCAAAGTAAAGAGTTAAATATGTTTGAAGGAGGTAGGGTCGAATTAGCTCAGTGGAGAAGCAGAGCCACGGCAAAGCTTATTAAGTATTAGCTGAAGTCCCCGACGATGCCCGGGCTTTACACAGAGTTTTCGAAATCAAATGTAGACATTGACCTTCCTCTTGTTTTGAAGATCGCATGTGCAAAATTTCGCAAATCAAATCCACACCGCCCGCTTGCCAGAGCGCTCGTTCACCACATACGGACATTCTCCTTTATATTTCAACCAATTTACACAAAACCTTGACAAATTATTTACTTAAACCTTCCTCGTGAATCACTCTACCTAATGGTGAAAACCGCATGAAAATCCGTTTGGTAGTTTTTGAGTTTATCGCGAACAGACAGACAGACAGACAGACGCGGCGGAGGACTTTAATTTGTAATATGTATTTATTAATTTTCTTATGATGTAGAGATTATCCCTCAGCTCACTTGCACTAATTACTTTTAATGTATTTTTGCTAAGAGGATGTACGAAGACAATAATTTCAACAAAAGTTAGTATTGAATTGCAGTTAAATCGCGAACTAAGCTGAAGCGTACAAATAAAGTTAAACCGAAGCTTTTCAAAAGTCCTCAACAGTTTTTGGTGAAGTCGAGTTTACGAAAAGGTGGGGAGCAAAAGGATCTAAATTTGTTGTAAGGGCCTTCTCGTAAATCCTTCTCTGAAATCATTTTCTTTACAAACATTTCGCGCCCCAACAAAATTCACTTTGTTAAACGGGTGCACAAAGGGTTGACTATTTTATGTGTAATTTTGCCTACGTAAATAATGCAATGAATAAATAATTATGATGAATATTTGTTGATATTCCTTTTGATTTGGTATAATTTGCGATCTGTATGTAATTTGGAATTGTAGAAACCGGGTACGTCGCCTCCCCCCTCCCAACTCTACCCTCCCACATGCGGAAATAATGAGTTGCCCCGGGCGACGAGCCCTCCACTGCAGGTAGCAGCTGATCATAGACCAGATTAAACTGTCAACTAAAAACTTTTCATGCGGAAAACCGTAAAATGAAAACGTACTGAAAATGCTGTGCTTAAACCAATTACTTTGAAGAATTTGCATGAATCCTCCGAGGAAATAGTTGCCTTCGTGCAATATTTGAAGCGGAAATTGAAAACGATTTGTACTTGATTTTATAAATAATGCAGCTCAGCTCTGGACCATCTCGGTTCCACGTAGCAAGCAACTATTAACCTATTTCCGATATTTTCCGATCTTTAAACCATTCTGTTATTATTTTTCTTTGGTGGGGTTTCGTGCATCCATAACAGTATTAGTAGAGTAGTTTCACCATTATAAGATCCTCAGGAATAGGATGGTTCATATTAATTAACCTTAGAAAGTTTTTTAATTAAAAAAAGAAAAAAAGTTTTTTTATTTACCACAAAGCTTTTATTTTTTTTTCAAAAGAAGCAAACACATTGTGACTTGACATTTGAAATAAATAAAAAGAAAAAACTTTGTTTTAAGTCACTTTATTGTTATTTTTCCGTCTACCGGTTTCGATATCTCCGTACCATCATCTGGCCCCCTAGCATGGTCGATCGACATAGGTTTTATCGAAAATGTCGGTAACTTGAAATGGCTCCCGAGCACGACTGCAGGACGCTAACGAAGAAATAACAGTTTATGTCAAATAAATTAGGAACCCTTAGTCGATGTGAACTGTTATTTGCTCGTTAGCGGCCTGCAGTCGTGCTCGGGAGCGATGTCAAGTTACCGACATTTTCGATAAAACCTATATCGACCGACGATGCTAGGACCCCAGGACTAAATATAAAAATACTATATTTTTATGTATGTATTTTATATACAGTGATTTAGCAGGGGTGCTCGGGTTCATGGGGAGAAGTTTGTCTAGGTCTTGGAGGCGGATGACCAGGACATACTGCACCCCAGATTCCTACCCACCCCATAAACCCTTTTCCTTCCCAGATCTCTCCTCTCCTTCCTTTCCTTTAAAAAAACCCTCCACACAGCATCCCCAAAGATGACATAGCCCCTGAGGGAAATTATTTTCCTCAGGGTCTCCTGTGTGGAGCTCATGTAAAAAAAAATATATATATATTTTAATATGTATATGTATTTTTATATTCAGTCCTGATGATGGTACGGAGGTACCGTAATCGGTAGACGGAAAAAATAACAATAAAGTGACTTAAAACAAAGTTTTTTCTTTTATATTTATTTACAAAACTTTTTACTAAAAACTTTGTCGAGCAAACGCGGAAAAGGGCGGTTGGATCACCTCAAGATTGCTCAAAAACACATTAATTTACATTAGAAACATAAAAAAACGATTGCGCTTTAGACCACACGACTGAAGTAAAACTTCACTCTTTTTTTTTTTACAGTGAATACCGCACAAGAATCTCGACTGCTCCCGTCTGGAGCCAGTGAGACTATGGCATCCCCAATTGGGGTATGTTGTGAGGCTGAAGGTAGTGGGGAGGGGAAGGAGGTGGGGAAGAGGAAGGTTGGGAAGTACCTGGCTATTCAGATCTGGTCACTAAACACGGCTAAAGCCATTTTCAAGCAACGTTTCAATTCTGAATGGTGGTCACTTATTTATATTATCTACCTCTCAACTTCCGTTCGCCTCGCCCGACCGTTCGCCTCGCCTGAACATACTTTTCAAAACGCTCTCGTGTATCTTCTATATTCCATGTAGTCGTGTTAGTCATATTTCTCAGAGGTACTTTTATCTTCGTGGACATATTGTAATATGCACGTGAACATCAAGTACACCCTTTAATACTTTCAGTGAAGAAACACAATTATAAAGTTATTAATAGAAATAAGAAAATAAATAATGGACGGCAGACATAAAAAACACATTTCTCCGAATCGACCCGTGCTGGCAAATAAATACCCAGGAATAGAACTGCCTGGGCTCCTCACATAGGCACTAAGAATTCATCGATAAATGAATGATTTTTTTTTTGCGTCTTCGCTATTGGCTTTTTTTCCGCTATTCATTTTTATGAGCTCGGAATTGGACCTTGCAACATTTTATAAATAAAGGGGAATCGAATTAATTTGATTCGCAAGTAACCAAAATAGGTGTCTATTCGACTTCGTCTGTATTTTTATTTTTTCAATTTGGGAGGTGGAATGCGGGTATGGGCCCGGGAATCACTTATTTTTATAACCAACACCTCTGCCACAGATCACCCCATTTCGTTACGTTTGGTGACTTAGCAATGGTGCCCGGGTTCATGGGTTGGAGTTTTGTCTATGTCTTGGCGGTGCATGTGTTTGCCTATCTACTACGTGGCGGTCCGGACCGGGAGAGACCAGTTGAGGACTTTTGCCTCTCATTGCCTTGCACCGCAATGGGTGTAATTTTTTTTTTTTTAAAGAAAGACAAACATTCCAGGGTTACGAATAACCCAACAATGTTTGAAAATCTCCTACTAACACCACAGAAAGCCGAAAATGTTGCTTGTGTTGTGATTGAGGACTTAGCTAGCCGAGGAATTGAACACGCGATGCCCGGATGGGATCCAAGCGCTATGCCCACTCAACCACTGACCGGTCAAATGGATTCATACGTCCGTCTCTCCTGGACACATTGTCATCCAGATTCCTACCCGCCCCTCATTCCTCTTTCTTTCCCAGAAGTTACTCTCCTTACTTTCCCAAAAAAGAATCTACACACAACATCCCCAAAGACTGGTGATTTTTTCCTCAAGGCCTCTTGTGTGGAGATAATTTAAAAAAAATTATGATCGCAAATTAGCGAATAAAAAATCTTGTTTATTTTAAAACATACACTTCAGTAATTAAACAATGACCTGTGGTCGCGGATTCAAATTCCGGCGTGCTTAAGTGATTTTGGAACAACATAATCATACATAGTATGTTTGTGGCGCGTTCCAGAGTGGACGATACTCTCAATATCGTTATATTCCACCTGACCACCACTCAGAAATGAAATATTGCTTGAAACGGATTTTGTCGTATTTAATTAAATGAAGATTAATTAAATGAAGACAAAATTAGCGAAACTCAATCGAAAATCTGGAGACAAAAATATCACATATATATTTATATATCAAATTCAATTCAAAACAACACTATTAGATAAATGTAATGCATCACAACACACCGCTTAACATCTATATTTATATTTATTGTATTATTTATCAGGTTTCTTTTCCTAATTTGCAATATATTTATAAATTCCCTAATTACATACAAATCATCCTTATACTCCTATAAGATCATAAGCTTACCCTTTATTGTGTTTTTCTATATTCTTATCATGCATATTTAAGTATTTAGCTTCTCTTAACTATTTTTTTCTTAGTTTTTCTTGTCTAGCAACTAAAAAAAATTATCAGCGAAAACATGTTTTTAGGTTTACTATTTTATTTTTGCACTCTTTTTTATGTATCTTTGTAAAGCTGTTTATTTTCCAAATAAAGATTGTATTAGAGTTATTATTATTATATTGGCACCTCTGGTACTTGAACCCAGGACTTTCTGCTTTCATGGCAACAGCTCTACCAACTGAGCTAAGGTGTCTATATCCAATTCGGTCACTTTTAACTGTATCATACTTCGACTATATTATTTTGTCGTGTTAATACCCTGAATTAGTGATGTCATAGTCCGACTGGCTCCAGAAGACTGAGAGCAGTTGGTTATCTTGTTCTGTGTTCAGTTAAAAAGATAAAATAAAAAATAATGCTTTTTTCCGTTTTTGAAGCGAACGTAAAGAGTTGTCAGTAGTGTTAGTGCATTGGGGATACGAATGAACACGTTCAAAACTTTGACCAAAGACTGCGAAAGCAAGTTTTGAAAGACGAGATTTACGATCTGTGAAAGCTTCTTGAGAATCCTGTCAGTTCTCAGTTACCAGTTTGCGACCAGAAATAAGATAACCGGCACTACTTCCCTCGTGTTTCCACAAAACGGCTTTGTGGGTAATCTCGGGGCGTCTCCGGCTTGTTAGCAAATTAAATTGCGAGAGTTTTTGTTTAGTCTACTTCATGTTTGGTGCGGTAGCTCAGCCCGCTCGCATAATCTTAAATATCCGATGCGTTATCCATTTAGAACATTTCGGCAGTGCTTGGGCGTTCGATAAATGCACAACACCTCTCGTGATGACACGTCAGCTATTTACCTTTCTCTTATGCAGGCTTATTTTCTGATGCTGATGGAAAGGAACGAAGCAACCGCAAACTGAACAGGGCTGAACTGAACTGGACAGGTTGTGAGGCCAAAGGGGATTGTGGAAAAGGGGGTTTGGGAAGTAGGGGAAAGTGGGGCGTGTTGTGACTAAATTACAAAACTGAATATAGTAAAAAAATCTTTAATGAAATCAAAGGTTTGACTTTTTAATGAAAACAAATAACTCTTTGGCTACATTATGTTGGTATTATTAACTTTGTTAGCACACAAATAAAGCGACAAATTATTATTATACAAAATATGGGAATTGTCACAACACGCCCCACCATCTAAGACATTTTATGCACCTGACCCACCTTTCATTAGAAATATCATTAGAATAGGGGTAACGACAATATATACATTGCTATTCTTCGTTTGCATCGCTGTCGTCAGTTTCCAAAATTGGTAGCTCCTTTTCAGTTTCGGTGGATGATGTGGACACCAAAAAACTTCTTTTTTTTTTAAGAAAAGCTTCTTTTCGCACGCTTGACTTGGGGAGTAAGCTGGTAAATGCGTGACGAGAGCGTTATGAAAGATGCGATCGGGCGAGGCGAACGGTCGAGCGAGGCGAACGGAAGTTGAGAGGGAGATATAAGTTAGTGAAGTTTTACAGTCGTGTGGTCTAAAGCACACTCATTTTATTATGTCTATAATATTTTTAAGGTAGTTCTGTTATTGTCACCACCTTTAGTTTATTGGGTGTTTGTTTTTTATTAGTTAGTTTTGTATTTATACTTTTTTTTATTCCTTTCTTTTCTTTTCTCAGTTTGTCTTCTTATTCTATTTTTTTCTCTATAGGGGTGTCCATCAAAATTGCCCTCGTAAGTTTTTTCCTATTTGGAAAGTTCTTTCTTGGTTGAGCTTTTGGTAATGGCCGAATTTGTTCTGGTATTTTCTGACACACAGGTTTAATTGTTGTGCTAGTTGATGGTTGAGGGTCCAAAACATGTTTTACAAAGTCTGCATTCGTTATGTCTTGCAATGGTGTTCTTGTGAGATCAGCAGCAGAGGTGTTTCCCTCCTCTTCGTCTTTTTTTATAATTTCGGACCATATTGCAAGCCTGAAAAAAAAGTTTGAATTACAAATAGACACATAAAGGAAATGTATATCGGTAATACATACGAGTATATGCATTCACAATAAGTTAAAAATACGCATTTTTACATATTACACATTGCTTTTATATAAAGGTAAATAAAAACTAAATTCTGGGGGCGAGTTGTAAGTGTCACAATACGCCCCCGCCTTGATGTCACAACTAGCCCCGCCGAACGATTTTACATAAAAATAACCACGCAAGTAAACGTACTTGACGTACGCATTTTATTTATAACTAATAACACTGTCAAAAGACACACTGTTTGGGGAAAAAAATATATAACGACTTACCGAGTGTTAGCAGGTTAGCAGATGACTTCCAAAATTTGCAGGAAAAGTTCGTTTAGCACTGAAAAATCACACTTTATCGTATAACTTTAATCATATCAACCGCACGGCACCACTGTTTAGACAGAAACTGGCGGTACGGAGTTCACACAAAATGGCACGATGCACGCCGCGCCGTGCTAAGTTAACTAGCGGGAATTTTAAACGCGATGTCACAACCGGCCCCCGTCACAACACGCCCCACCCTCCCCTACCTAGCTATTTGCATCTGATTCATTCGTTTTGTTTTTTTCTTTTAAAGAAAGATAAACATTCCCGGGTTACGAATAACCCAAAAATGTTTGAAAATCTCCTACTACCACCACAGAAAGACGGAAATGTTGTTTGTGTTGTGATGGAGGACTTAGCCAGCCGAGGAATCGAACATGCGACGCCCGAGTGGGACCCAAACGCGATGCCCACTCAACCACATAAACATAATACACATAAAAATAGTATGTAAGTACATTTATTAATTGATATATTCTCAGTACCGTCCCGGTGGCAGATTTATTTATATTCTTATTAGAGACTTGTCGATTGTAACATGGAATGTTTATGGCTCTATATTAACATTTAACTACGAATATATGCACATGAGTGAAAACGATTATTTCTCACAAATGGTTTTGTACGTTATTTCACAACTCACTATCAGATAAATGTATTATTTATGAGGGACTAACCAGACACAACTGGAAATATGTCATTTTTAAAAATAAAATTTTAGACGTACATTGACTTTTTTCCACAAAAAAGTTTAAAGCAATTTCGAAGGTTTGTTCTATTTTCTAGTAAAGTATGTTTTAAACTTTGACATGTTTATTTTTAATATAATAACGCTATACCGCAGGTCGTTGACCGATTTGTATAATTTTCAAACAAAATTTTGTATTATGCAACACACATTTCAAATTGAACAATCGTGCAATAAATAAATTAATAAATTATCTAGGAAAGACACTTTTCAGAATTTTAATTTTAGTTCAAATAAAATGTTTTAAAAAAGTTCTGAGCACGTGTTTTTTGACGAAAATACTTCAGTTTGTCTATTTATTTACTAACATACTAACTAACACATACCAGTTTTTTTTTTTTAATTTTTGCTTAGACGTTATTGAAAAATCGTAAATACTTAGTTAAAAAAATAATTACAAAAAGTTTATAATTTTAATAGTTTTATCATCACACGTTTAAGCATTTTTGAATATAGGTACATTTCATAGCAAAATCTTACTGAAATAAAATCAATATTGAGTTATTATTTAAAAATGTTGGTAAGGAGAATAAATAATCTTTCTCATCGGGACCGCCCTGTACAGTTGCAAGGGCACAATCGCAAGACCGTCTTTCGACGAAATTTAAATTCTCCGCCGCTCGTTAATCGCCCTTAATCTGCCTCTCTTAGTTCCCAAGTCCCTTGTAACAAGCAATCAATCGCCTGTGCAAATGCCCTTGTGGCGCAAACTGATCCCTTAGGGCCAGGCCGGGCGCGAACAGGTTCATAACACGACGCAGTGAATCCGCAATCAGGGTTGATCGCAATCAATTATTGTAGAATGCATCATGTGTAATGGACCTTATTCATCATTACCTGAAGGTAACTACTGCTTTAATGAAAGACAAATGATTACTTGTGGGTGTAGGGCCAGCAGGTTTTTCGACAGTGACCAGCTGACAATCCTATAAGAATCTAAAGTACCTACATTCAACAATTGAATTGGAGCGCCACCTTTCCAAAACACTCGAATCTGTGCAAAGAAAGGCTGTCCATCTGACGGCAATCCGTTGTTAACGGATCAATGGCCATGTCGAGTACAATGGTAGGCATTCGATTGGAGATATTATTTCAGTGGATATAGGTATCTCAGTGGAGCCTCCTCGAATGAGCTAACAGCTTAGAAATTAAGCTTAAAAAATAGGAGAGACAACCTTTGCACCGGTGCACAAAGTGGTGGTATAGTCTGACTAGCTATAATTAGAAAATGTGAACCTCGATGGACACGAGCAGTACACCCATTCACAGTTGATGTCGGTTTCATGAGAGCGAGTCGTTTCTTCGACTCATTTTTATGCATATCGGATCATACGTGGAACGTGCTACTGGCACTGGCCATCTGTTTTTCACCGTTCGTGGAATTCTGGTCTCTTCAAGACCCGCAGTGATAAATCTTTTACTTCTTGATAAAGTCCATAATTTGACCCCCCTCACAACGCTGCCCAACCGAACGACGATATACTCGTAGTGGCGTTTTTTTGAGGTGTTACATAAAAACAAAGATTTTTTTCTGACAAGCAACGAGCATTAGTAATTCATCTTATAAGAATCTGATCGTATTGTTATCTTAACGACTGTACAGTTCAGGATTATTGTAAATGGAAGTGTCGCCCTCTGTTATGACTTGTATTATCTCAGTGAAATACATTTTGCAACAAAAAATTTTACCGTTTCCAATATATTCGTACCTACCCGGAATTTATTTTTCGGAAAAAAGATTCCAATATCAAAAATTATCCAAAACTAATAAATTTTCAATCTTAACATAACAAATTTAAAAAAATGTTTTTAACAAAATTTCAAGACCCATTATCCAACCCATTATTCAACCACTTTTACGATTTTTCAATTTTCCAGAATTTTATCATAAAATCAAAATTTTCCAACATAGGTATTTTCCAAACTTCACGTATTATGTAATATCAAAAAGAATAATGTCTTTAAAAAATTTCCCGACCTACTTGCCGACCAATTTTCCCAGAAGAATTTTTTCGCAAAAATAAAGTTTTCAAAATTATACCAACATGAAAAAACAAAATCGAAAAGATAAGTATCTAACCAAACACAACACACAACGTTTTCCAAAGTTAAATATAAAAATTGAAAAAAAAGGATGTGTGCATTTCACACGCGGTAAAACTGAAAGTTTCAGAAAACTAAAGCAGATAAAGGTAAAGAGGCTATGAATTACCACACAAAGAGGAGACCGATAGGCTACGAGAGATCGATTATACTCGTACTATCTCATTGTCTGGCAGGCTAAATCCTACAGATTTTTTTATTTTTTTATTAGGAAAACCAACAGTTACAAATTATTAATAATGTTTGATGAAATATGTACAGAAATTTAACCAATAATAGGTTTTCGCTGAAGTATATTAATTATTTAGTGAGTAGGTATAAAGAAAAATCGATAAAAATAATTAAATTATGTTATGTGAATGGGATGGTGGAAGGGAGTGGAAAGGGATGGATCATTTCTGTGTAAATAATGGTATGTATGTGTAAATGTTATTTATTCATTTTAGTTTTGAAAACGTTAGGTACTGTGTTAAATAAATCGAATTCACTGTATGAAATGTTAAAGGTGAAGCGCGATGAATGAATGTATTTTGTTTAGAGTTTGTGTTGCATTGAGGAATGTTTAATGCGTGGTTTTGTCTGGTTTGTCTGATGGGCACTCTTTGTTGAATTCTATCTAGTAATTCCGGGCAATCTATCATAGAGGAAGCTAATTTTTTGTAAAAATAGTACGTCCTCCAAATTTCTTCGACCTTCCAAGGACGATATCCTGAAGAATGCAGCTGACTCTTCGTGGCTCAGATGAGGACGATAGGTCCGAAAATCAAGGTATCGCAAAAAACGGTTTTGCACTTTCTCAATCCTATCTATGTGACAAATGTGCTTGGGGTTCCGGATTTGAGAGGCGTACTCCAGAGAACTGCGTACGTACGCAAAATAAGGCATTTTCATGGTTTTTACTTTTTTTTAAAATCTTTGCAGGTTCTAAGTACAAAGCTTAGTATCTTGGAAGCCTTTGATACCATGGATTCAATGTGGCGGTCAAGTAGTAGTTTTGGGTCTAACACTATTCTCAACTCCTTGACTTCCATCATTTTTGTTGGTACTGTATCGTTAATTGAAAGTAACTGGTTTTTTATTGCGGGTGAAACTGATGGCGCCGCATTTTTTAACATTTATTTTAAGGTTGCGCTGCGCACAATAAATATTAAGACGATTAAGATCTTCTTGTATGCGGGTACAGTCGTTGGGGCACTGTTTGTCTCTTTTTAGTGTCAATATAGCCCAGATATATTTATAGCACAGATGTTTGTGTTTGTCTCTTTTTAGTGTCAATATTTTTCGTTTCATCGAGTTTCAAATCACGGTGCTAAAGAAGTTTTCACTTCAAAAATAATGTGTGCAGTTCACACGTAGTAGAAGTGAAACCTTCAGAAAACTAAATTTTAAGAGAATGAGACGAATGCAGAGTACCAGGAGTAGGATAATTGTATGTGTTTTATTTTACATTTTATTCTATGAAGCACTGCACAAAGAGGAGGCCGATAGGTTATGAAGCACCAAACAAGGAGGACACCGATTACTCTATGTCATTCTCTCACAGGCTAAATCCTAAAGATGTACATGTTTGTCTCTTTTTAGTGTTGCTCGCTTACATTTCATCGACTTTCAAATCACGAAGTTTTCACTTCGAGAAAATAGAAGTGTGCAGTTCACACGTGGTAGAATTTAAACCTTCAGAAAATTAAAAAAGATAAGAGTGGGGAGACTACGAAGCACTGCACAAAGAGGAAACCGATTATACTATCTCATTCTCTCACATCCTGCAGATGTACGCGTTTTTATTTAGCAATTTGTTTTATTTTTATTTTTATTTATTTTTTTTACAGTGAATACCGCACAAGAATCTCAACTGCTCCCGTCTGGAGCCAGTGAGACTATGGCATCCCCAATTGGGGTATGTTGTGAGGCTTAAGGAAGTAGGGAGGGGAAGGAGGTGGGGAAGAGGAACGTTGGGAAGTACCTGGCTATTCAGGTCTGATCACTAAACACGGCTAAAGCCATTTTCAAGCAACGTTTCAATTCTGAATGGTGGTCTTACACCAGGGCGATACTGATAGTATCTTCCACTCTGGAACATGCCGCAAATATGCTTTACATTATTTTAAATGAATTAATTGTGAAAACACAAATTAATCAAATAAAATTTATTTGCGCATGCCGGGTTCGAACCCGCGACCTCCGGACTGTGAGTCAAGAGTCTTACCCACTGGACTACGGAGGTCGTCTCTTTTTCGTTTAACGGTGCTGAAGAAGTATTCACTTCAAAAAATATCTAACTTAGGAACCCAGCTTCACGTACGACCATATTCCTATTTTATCCTGGTGACTCTACTGCCAAAATTAAATATTAATACCTTTTGATCGCCCGATATTATTATTTCAAGGTTTTTAGAATCGTTTTATTTTGGCATTTAAAAAAATCTAAAACTTTAGCTATGTTTGAGTGCTCCAGGCACATCCTTTAAAACTTAACTATCTGCGTTCATCGTATATTAGTGTGTTAGAATCTTGATTAATTTACATTACATAGTACAATTCACTTCAATAATCCAGGTTTCTTCATAATATCTACAAATTTCCACCTCGAACAAATTTTAGCAATATGGGTTATGTTTAGATATTTTATCCAGAGGGTTTGACAGTTTACAGGCCTTGCTACGTCTGTAGATCTGGATGCGTGTGTTGTGGAGGTTTTCAATAATAACTCTTAATTAGGGCCAGTCAAATATATTTACATTGAAACTCTGTGTTACAATAAGTTGGCTCAGATTTAATAATTATCTCGCTTAGAGGAAAAGCAGGTGGATGGAACGAACGTTGAAACCGGAATAAATTTGTATTATCATGCACTCGGCCGGAGAGCGGTGTATAAAATCGGATATATTTTTATGGTTGTTCGTTGCTCGGCTACAAAATTTACTACTCTTTTTCATTAAATAACAAATACATACATATGAGGATCGGCAAAGGATAAGCAACCTATGTTCCTTTTTTAAATTGTAAATTCGGAACTCGACTGTTGTGAACTCCGGAATCTAGTTGTAGTGGATACCTACTCAACACACTAGGACTATTTCAATGCCACCATTCACAAACAAATTATACAGCAAACCCGCCAATTCCTCTTACGCAGTTTAGCTAACGAATATACCAAAGATATCGGAATTTTTTTAAGAAATTCGAAGCTTAAAAATATACAATTTTTGCATCACTATATTATTTCTGAAAATGGGCGTAAAAAAGAGTCTATGGGAGTAAAAAAAGAAATAAAATAAAAATTCCTTTTTATTTTTGTAAAATCAATATCCAATCTTCAAACCACTCCAAAATGAAGAAGCAAAAGAAAAAACAAAAGAAAGCTACATCTAGTGACTCCGAAAAAAAAAACACAAATACTAATAAAATGACCAAATGTATAGGAAAAGTATAGGAAAAGTTTAACTTAAAAGTAAAACTTAAGACCCTTTTTATTCCAAGGGAGACGTATTTTTGTCAAAAAATTGGATACTTCTTTATTTATTAATTTTATAACAATGCATTGGTTCTGTGAATCTGGCTGGGGAAGCTTTATAGCAATTATATCTTTTAAAAACCAAATATTTGAGGTAGTGATCGGAAACTCGTTTTAGCTACAAGAGAAAACTTTAGCTGCCGAAACTTTGTTTTTTTTTTTTAAATCGAAATCTTCAAAAAAAATAGTTTTTTGAAGTGAAAACTTCTTTAGCACCGTTTTGATTTTGTTATGAAAATATTTAGATGCCCAAATAATTAATTATTTTCCTGTTCTAAATTATCCCAGGATTATTAATGTTTGTTTTTATTAATATTTCCTAATATTTTAACTGGCCACTAATGGTTTCACTTTTTCTCCGGTTAGTTTAACTTTCCAACCACAGGGGGTTCTGTGTCGGTTTGTTTCACTTCTTGAATTCGCGTCAAAGGGGCATGATCTGAATTTGACAGACCAAATGATGGAATATAATTATTTCAACGTCATCCAACCCGACCGTTTAGTCCACGCCGATTATTTACACAACCTGGGTACCTAGCATGGTCGATCGACATAGGTTTTATCGAAAATGTCGGTAACTTGTCATCGCTCCCGAGCACGACTGCAGACCGCTAACGAACAAATAACAGTTCACGTCAAATATATTAGGAACCGTTAGTCGTTGTGAACTTTCATTTGTTCGTTAGCGGTCTGCAGTCGTGCTCGGGAGTGATGACAAGTTATTGATATTTTCGATAAAACCTATATCGATCGACCATGCTAGGTACCCTGATGGACTTTAATACTGCTACCTACCACATGTTGGAGGAGGCCATGGGCAAGGCGTTCCCATACCTAATATTCATCCAAGAAAGAGGGAGAAGCTCGCAGACCAGACGCTGATGCTACGAGAGGGAGTTGGAGACTCCTCTTTAAGGATCCCGATTCGCCGCATCCAGTGTACGAGTATATATAGGCTCTAGCTAGTTTACTCTCAGTAGGTTTGGTCCACAGGTATGCAAGATACAAGTTATTTTCAATATATCTTTTGTTATACATCCATCCACTCTTTTATTCACAACAATGTTAAAAAGAACTATGCCCACGCCCTGATGGGAGTAACTCTTGCCTACCTACTGCACATCTTGTATCCAATAAGATTTGGCGTCCAAGTTTCCACTATGGGAATAAAGCTAATAACTGTGATATTAATTATACCCTGTAACTTTAATATTTAATGCACCCACTTAACAAGAGGTGTTTATGTCATGAATAACATGACCACATAGTAGGTAAAACACTAAACACATCCAGTTTCATTACATTACATCTTACGCTAACTATTATATATATACCTAGCAAATAGCTCCTATTTAAATTCCCCTTAGCAAATGGCACCCAACTTAATCCTACTATAACAATTTGAAACTAGATGAAACGAAAAAGCGACACTAAAAAGAGACAATTACATAGGTACATCTATAGGATATGGCCTGCTAGCGAAATAAGTATAATATTTGATCTCCACTTTTTCCACTTCCCACCCGTGCCCTACCCACTATTGTGGTCTTTAATTTTCTGAAGGTTTCATTTCTACCACGTTTGAACGTTTTTAGTTCTCTGTGAAGTAGATACACCAATTTTCCGTCTATACTAGAGTTTTCGGATACATTTTCGTTTCCTCGGGCAATACTTCAATATACCAAATTCAGTTTATGTCGTCAGGTTAGTCGCCTTTTCCTTCTGGCAAAGTAAAATCGGTTATTCTGAACTTCTTCAATGGATCGGGAAACCAATTCCTCACAACCATTCAAATACGTTTGGTATTCATGACATCTTTCTCATTTTATCAAGTTTATATGTTGGACGATTTCTTAAGTAATAGGCATGTTTATTTTTTTTAAGTGCGTAAATATTTTTTTTTTACATTAGCTCCGTTCAGGAGCCCCTGAGGAAAATAATTCCCCTCGGGGTCTATATCATCTTTGCAGATGTATGTGGGGGGTCTTTTATAAGGAAGAAAAAATATGTGAGATGGATAGAAATCTGGGGTTCAGTGTTGATTAAAAACTTGATTCTCTTGATTTAACAAAGCAATAAAAAATACTATTTTATATTTATTTCACTCCAAAGTATATTTTTTGGTTAATATGACTTTTGGGATCTTTTCAACACTTACATTAATTTCATATTCGTAAACAATAATGTACGGTATCTGTCTTTCTAAACTAATATAATACTAGCTGAAGGGCTTTACATAGTATTTTTGAATCAAATGTAAGAAGTGACCTTCCTTTGCATACAAATCAAATCTACACCGCCCGCTCGTCTACGACATACAGATATTATCCTTATGTTATAAATTTCAACCAATTTACACATAACATTGACAAATTATATACCTAAACCTTCCTCATGAATCACCATATCTATTGGTGAAAACCGCATGAAAATCCGTTCGGTAGCTTTTGAGTTTATCGCGAACAGACGGAGAGACGCGGTAGAGGACTTTAATTTATAATATGTAAGAATAATGAAAAAAAAAGACATTTTAATTCTTTTATAAATCCTTTTAAAATTAATAGAAAATAAATTATTACTCATAAAGTTTAAAAAATATATATATATATATATATTATTTAAAATCAAATATCAACGTATTATGGCCACCCACATGTTTACTCCGATATAATGTAGTAGTTTCCTTCAGCTCAGTATGTACCCTTTGTTTACAAGAAACACTAAGAAAACGACTTTGTTCTCTCAACATATTATTTTGTGTTATTTTTATTATGTTATATAATTATGAAACTCAACACGCTGGGGGGCACTTTTGTATTCTAAAATAATAAATATCGTTATTTGCCCTAGGCTTGTTCTAGTGAGGTTAAAAATTGAAATGTAAACAATAATACCACGTAAAGAAATAATAAACAAACATAATAATGATGTATTATTTTACGACTCTTACATAAGTCATTTTGTAAATGAGAATATCAGTTTTGTGAAGCTTTTTTCCATCGCCATTAATATTAATTTTAAACCCATTTACAATAATAAAAAATTATTAGAATAAAGGTTTGTTTCAGAATAATGTAAAAATTCCAAATTTCTAAATATAATAAGAAATTAGATAAACACAAAAATATGAAAAATGAAACGTTTTTTTATTTAATTATTATTTTTAATTGTTAAACTAACGTTTTTAAGACAAGATTTTTATGCATAGCACAAAGGGTAACAATTAGTATAAGCAATAATTATCGGCCTGAAACACTCATCCACATTGAAAAATCTTCCGAGAAAAGATACATGACGCCAACGGGACTTGAACCCGTGCCCTTCTGATTGCCGGTCAGCTGCTCTCCCAATTGAGCTATGGCGTTGGCGTCATGTATCTTTTATCGGAAGATTTTTCAATGTGGATGAGTGTTTCAGGCTGATAATTATTGCTTATAATAATTATTTTTTTTTTATTTAAATGAAATGATTTAACTTTGTTTGAACCACTTATATTTTATTTTATTTTTATTTTATTTATTAGCGTTATAAACAGTCATTACAAGTTCATATATAACAGTGTTAGAGATAGTCTTATCATTGACCAATAAAATAACGACATAAAAATTTGAGACCATAATAAAAATAAAAAAAACAAACAAAACAATATATGTATGTAATATAAACAGTTCTGAAAAAGTGCATCTACTCACTTAAATCTACAAAAAAATGTATTTTCAAACTGCTGAAATCAAAAAAGAAAATGTAATGAAAATGAAGAAAAATGAAAATGTAAAAGAAAGATAAGGAATTAATGAAACATTAAGTTTTCCGTTGAATATTACTTTTTACGAATTTTATGAAGTTAGCAAGGTTCGTGTTAAACATGTCGATGTCTGTGCATAATCTATTGAAAGTGCTACAGCTTCTTCTTATAAACACATTTTGAAGATAATTAGCATTGCTCTTAGGAATATAAAATATGTCTGGAGATCGAGTGACTCTTATTGGACATCTGAAATTGATATTTTGTAATAGGTAAGGGCTATCAATAAAATTGTGGATTATCTTATAAAGCATTACTAGGTCTCTGATATCTCTGCGTTGATCAAGGGTTTTGAGGTTCATAGAGACATAATTTACATCATTTCGCATGCGAAACGAAACATATTTCAAAAACTTTTTCTGGACTCTTTCTATATTTGATTTATATGTAGAACAATGGGGGTTCCATACTGTTGAAGCATACTCTAGGTGGCTTCTGACGTATGATATGTAGAGAATCTTAAATGTATGTGGATTTTTGAAAACAGAACTTACTCTAAGTATAAATCCTAGCATTTTCAAAGCCTTAGACGTGATGTGCTCGACGTGAGATTGAAAAAGAAGCTTACTGTCTAATAGAACTCCAAGATCTTTAATTTCATTTACCCTATTTAAAAGATTGTTTTTAATTATGTACGGATATAGTATAGTGTTTTTCTTTCGAGAATAAGATATGACGGAACATCTATCTGCATTCAAAAGAAGGCAGTTTCCTAAACAATACACATTGACCAGGGAGTTCAGGTCATCCTGGAGCTCTATACAATCCATCTCAGATTTAATGATTTTGACAATCTTTTTGTCATCCGCATATAGGAACAGCTGAGAATTACGAATAGTTTTGTTAACATCGTTCATAAAAATGTTGAATAAAAGGGGGCCAAGGTGAGATCCTTGGGGAACTCCTGAGGTTACGGGGACAAAGCTAGAGCAGAACCCCAGTACAGTTACAGTTTGCGTACGATTGTCGAGATAAGAGGCTAACCAACGAAGGAGGTTGTAATGGTCCGCCACCCCTGGCTTTGACACCAATTGTGATGAACCCTACCTAATTGATTTACTTTTTCTAAGCTTCTACCTCGTAGTTCAAATCTCGTAGCTACGTTCATAATTCTACCCTTATGTCCTACTGATCACACCCCTAGGTATGATGGTCTGATTTAACCCTCTTTCCGGTTTGTTTCTACCTCAGGCTCGTGATTTTTCTAACCCCTATACTTTATAATCTAGCTGATCCTACCCTATTTTCTCAAATCCCTGCGATTTTCTCGCAGTAAACAAGATTTAAGATTTTTTGTTCACATTATTTCTATATTCTTCGTTGTGTATTTTTTTGTTTTAGAATTTACATCTGTTTGCATACTTAATATGCACACATATGTAGAGAAGATAATGTATTACGTGTGGTAACCCCTAGATTCTTTTAGAGAAAGTGTGAGAATTTTCCGATCTATTTAGTTATTATTATTTTAGTATATTAAACCGAGTTTGATAAACTAGCCTCACCCTTAAACCTCGTGTCTACTTGATTTCCGTAGGAATTTTGTTTGTTTATTTAATCCTTCCTATCACCGCTGATGGGTCGATAACATAAAACAACAATTAATAAATTCAACATTTAGGTAGAGAAGTTTACCTTACCGTTGTAGGATGGTCGTATTTGAAGGTCCAGTTTTATCACTCGAAGTCCTTGTCTGCAACTTCCCCTAACATAGTGTTTTGTATTCATGGTTAGTATTCATGGTTAGTACTCGCAAAATTGTAGAAAAGGTAGGAATGGATGGACATGGATGGATTTGGGGATAATATGTTTGCTGAAAAGTCGGCTCCTCCGCTAACCAAGTGAAAACCGATGAACAACAATTACAAACCGGATTCTCCCCAGTACGTTTGCTAGGCTTGTCCTTAGATCCGAGTTTTACCCTCTTCAACGGGCGTCTCATGCTATGAAAGGGGCCCTTCACGCCAGCAGGGGGAATACCTAGTCTTCATGCCGTTTTTCTGTCTTACTCCGACTTCCGTCTCCTCCGGATTGAATTTAACTCTACTGAGTCTAGAAGGGGTATTTCATGTCTTCCCTTATCATGTCTCTATCCGTTGAATGTGGCACGCAGCTGTTTTAGGCGAATCCATACTCCCACGTGACTAGCCATTAGCAATACGCTCCCCCACCTCTGACTAGCTGACATAAAACGCACCTTATGAGCCTTATGTTTGCTTTCAGGTTTGCCAAGAGCTTACGGTATGCAAATAACCTGTAGTTTTAAATGCCGCGCCTGCGTATTATCCGCATACGTCCCTACCTCTTCCCGCATGCCCCCATCTCGACAATACCGTCACAGGATTTAAATTTTTCCTCTCGGACTAAGTTCTCACTACCCTTCCAATCGGCACATAATTGCATACAGCAGCCTTGAAATTTATATGCGTGAGCAAATTCAGGATTCAGGATTGTATGGTTATTTGAACACCAGTGTTTTTAAATGAGGTCACTAGTTCCTCGTGTGTTAGGTATTTAGGATTGCGGATGATTATGGATTCCTGGATACCTACTTCCTATAAGAGAAATTTATAAAACGAGATAAATCAAGTCGTCATTGAATCAATGACCTCCTGAATAATTATGATGAGCTCTTTTTGAGTTTGGAGCTATTCGCATTATTTTACTTTGCGAAATTTTGCACGCTGAATCAATGCTACCTATTGGCGATCGCTCTAGTATAATCAAGTTGTTTAGAATTGAATGAATTTAACGTCAATGTTGCCATCACATATTGAATGCAGATTTCGTCGTAAGCTATAATTGATAAACTTGTCCCTTGGCATTTATGCTATTTTTCCCTCATCTTATTATTGTATTTATTTTGTAATTTTAAAATATGGAATTTATTGTATTGCACTTCCCCTGCATACACTCTGGAATAAATTATTATTATTGTTATTATTATTATACAAATATGCCAATGTAATTACCTAAAATTGATTGAGAGGTACATTTCTATTAAATCGTGTAGTACCTAATTACATTGTCCCAATAGTTAATTAACTCCGATGAACGAATGAACGATAAGGGATAGGTACATCATTTTATGGTTTATTTGTTTACACTTCACACAGACGACCTTCGGTATACTGACCTACTTTGGAGATTGTTTATTTCTACGGTCATTGTCCTTTTGAAACACGATTCATTGTTTAACTAATTCATTTATATTTTATTTGTCCTAGTTTTTACCCAAACATTGGTCGTTTAAGTAGGTACTTTGCTAACCTAAGAGGTATCTGGATGACCTAGTTTCAACTAAGGTATAATTTGCTTGACCTAGTTTTGAGAAATATAGGTATTTCGGTTACGAATCAAACTGATATCTTATGTCGCCGTATCCTTATGCGCGCTTAAATAAACAATAGACCTACCTAACTAAAACAAGTACTTGTATGACCTAATTTTTAATTAGGTATTTCCTGTTTGACCTGATTTTAAGATGCACGGTTACTCCCGCATACGAAATATAGAATAAGGGGATTCCTCAATAGTCATTCATTACGTTCTACGCGCCTCGATTCGTTTTATATGAGCTATAATAAATTAGCGTATTTTTAAAGCAGGTATTTCCTATTTGACCTACCTTCGAGCAAGTGAGAACTGTTATCAGTGTGTTAGTGACAAAACTTTAAAGCTCCGATTGATTTTTTTTGTGATGCCGCCCGTTCTCTGTCTCTGAAAATAATTAATAATTGGTTAAATCTTACCAGCCTCGATCGATTACAATTTTTCAAGTCGGGAATTTTATGACAACGACATTGTGATCGAGGCTTCCTTTTTTTGTTTCCTAACTAACGGATTCCTATCGGCCTTCTTGAGAAATGACTCTGATGATGGAAAAACTCTTCAAATATCTGTATATTTAAGATTCACTTCGGTATTTTACTTAGTTTCTCAACCTCGTACTAACTATTGTTTTTATTTCATTCGATTCGAAAAATGATTTATCAAATTGCAATTCAGATGTTTTAATTTTAAAATCCGGAATTAGGTAAATTATTATTTATTCTGAATATTTTAATATCACTTTAAATTAATAACCGTAGATACGCACGTTTTCTAAGTGTTCGAATTATTATCACTTTTGTTTATTGTAATTAGTTATTTAAATCACAATGAAATTTTAAGGCATCTTATTGTCGTAACACCATGAATCGAGCAATTTGTTATTGTTATTAATTTCACCGATATTAAGTAATTTAAAGTAAAATTATAGTTTTAATTATTATATCATCTTTAGTTAGTTTTAAAAATAATCGCGTCATGTGTTTTCTTTTATCCGGTAAACTGTATTTATTTTAAGACACTGTATTTTTGTTAAATATTAGAAAGTCAATAACTATATGTTGTAAAAGAAACACGAATATTATTAAATTCCTATTTACTGATTTTAAACACTTTCAATATAAAACAAAACACCCGAACTTTCACGAAGTATTATTTTTAAGCACTTTTTCGGATTTTTTATTCCTCAATTTAAAAGGGAGATTATATACCGAATTTACTCCTTTGCAAACACTTGTAGAAATTTCAACTTTTAATAAAGAGTTATACGTTTGTTCCTGGACCCCGGTCTGTATCCCAACTGCCAACGGACTCTCAACAAAACTCTCAACGAACTCCCCGTTCTTTCTCCAACCATGGCGTTTTAAAGACTTCTTAAAGCTCTCCTTTCGTAGGAAAATGACTTCTGTTCACCCAGACCTTCATAGAAAAAAACCCAAATTCGGTTCCTCCGTATACGACCTTTTGTCAAATCTCTGATAATCTCCTATCTCATGTTTTAGACCGAAACCAGCCTAACATCTCTCTCACGTAGGAAATCACATAAATTTTCTCATTGACATGTATTTATTTAAAATTTTTATGTACTTTGGTAATAAGTCATTGTTAATGTGTTTGTAATAAAATTTTATATGAATTCTATAATGTATACATTACGTTAGAGCAACGTTAATTTTTATTGCCCTTTTTAATCGATAATGGGCCTTGTGTAAATAAAAGGCATGTTCGGATCTTCATTGTTTTTGAAAACAAAATACATGTGTGGTCGACAACCATTTCCTGCGTCCACTTTGTCAGTAGCCAAGCTCAATTATGTGATCCTTTCAACGGCACAAATGACATAAAACGACCATTTCTGTTGAATAAAATCATCCGTAATTTGTCCGGTATTGTTACTTGACCCCAGACACTTAACAATACTAATTGTATTTCCTTTGAGATTGCAACTAGCACACAACTATGCCCCCAACGAAACCACCATCTTTTTATTAAATTTTCTTCTAAAAATCGTCTTTATAATATCTCCGCTTCATTTAGAATTGATAACAATAATTTTCCACTGTTTTATGTATATTTTTCATTTTTCCTTTCGTCAGACTACGTTAGGTATCTTTTCCTGCGATTTGTTTTAATTGTAGAGTGACCAAAATGTACTGCGGTCTTAGATATAATTTTCTCAATCTCCTGTTTTTTTGTGAATGGTGTTGTCAGAACAGAGTAATCCTTATATCGGTACCTATTCAAGTAGTTCCAATTAGTTTTCTCTTGAGATATTTGGTTCTTATTACTTCGTTTCACCGTTCCATCACCATATAAATAAGGTTTTCCCCCTTTCCCAGGCTATTATCTTCAGTTTTGAAATTTTCCGAGATTCCACCCGTTTTTTGCGATCATTCCAGGTCGGTTTTAATTAAATCGTCCCCTGGGACCATTCATGTTACGTTTTCCGTGCCCTTATCGGTGATATTTATTTTCAACATTCCCGTCTAAGATTTTTTTGTTTCCATTTGAAACTTTTGGCGCCCAAAACCTCCAGTTTTCGATCTCGCCTTATGTAAACACGATCCGGGGTTAATAATCCTTCAACTCTTTGTCTAAAGGTTTGTTTATTATACAGTTCGTTCACCCTACGTTCCTGTGAGAATTTATTCAAGGCCACTCAATCTGATCAAAGTCCACTAACCCTATACACGCCTCTATTTTCTCTGATTGGTTCAGATTATTATTAATTGCTTTACACACTCTCTTATTGGTAAAATTTAAACTTTCTTTGTTCTTGAGACAATTACGATACGGGGCTTCCCTCGCTTCAGTCTTTATACAGATCTCTGTAATAGTTCCCAACTGCTCGGACAGATGTCGCCGAATGTACCGAATTCTCTACATAGTATTAAGGAGAAAAAAAAATTCCTTGTGGGCTTCTCGTAGGTTGAAGGTTAGCATTCATCACAAGGTCACCGTGTATACCCATTGCTTCGACTTTCTCAATTAAAATGCTGTGTGGAATTTTATCAAAGGCTTTGGAATAGTCTGTGTAGACTACATCGACTTAAAAACCGTTATCCATAGCAACAAGGACTGTGTCAACAAATTCGCATAGATTAGTTTCTGTTGATTTTCTGTTCACGAAGCCGTGTTGATTCGAAATGATGTGTGGTCGTATACAAGGAAAAATGATATCGAAAACAATCTTTTCAAAAAGTTTACCCATTACATTTAATTTAGAGATTGGTCTGTAATTTTCTATGTTGTGTTTGTCGCCTTTTTTAATATAGGCACAATATATGAACTTTTCCATTCTAGTGGAAAAATACCAGAAGACAAAGAAGTTTTGAATATTAGACTTAGCGGATAACATAAAACATTAGCGCAATTCTTTAAAAATACCGGGTGTATACCATCAGGCCCACTGCCTTTGGTAGGATCTAATGATTTGAGATATTTACAAACTAATTCAGTGTCTATATAAACATTATTAAGATTTAGTACTTAGGTGTTTGGATTATGTATTCGATTGGTAGACGAGATGGACGGGGCGGGGGATTCAAAGGAGGATTGAAAATGTATGTTGAATAAGTTACTTATAGCTTCTCCACCCGATACACGCTGGGAGTTAAGAAACATATTGTTAGGTAGTTCAGAGCTTCTTTGCTTAGATTTAACAAAGGTCCAGAAGTGTTTGGGATCGGTATTGATATTAATTTCGGCCATATTATTTAACAACGGCTCCACCCCTACCCTAATAAAACATTGTTCTAAACTGTCAAATTAGTATAAGCTTTCCCTGACGAAGGAACGTTTGTTCCGAAACCGGTCGGATTTGCACATTTTATAAGTGGTTTATACAAAGTTGCATTGTTTCATTTTATTATAGTTAATTTGTCTTCTATGTCGTTTTTATTGTCTTCATTAGAGTGTTTTCGTTGACCTCTTCCAGTCATGTTTTTATTCTTGATTTGTACTCATTAAATTTTTTATTAGTTTTATGTCTTGGGGAATTATGGAGTTTAGTTGCAAAATAAGTGTAGTTTCTTTGTCCGAATGTGGTTTTATAACTTGGAATGTATATTATTTGAATCATTGTGATGGATACGCGGTCTAGTAGAGGATTCAGTACTTTTGAATAGCTTCAATAATATATTTTTGGCATATATTCGTTGAATATTTGATACGTCAAAGCTTTTGAAAATTTCAATCGAAGGCGTTCTAATAGTAACTTTCAGTATGGTCTTTATAATTCCTTTTCAAATTGTATTCCAGTTGTGTATGTATTTATGTGTAGAAGATCCCCATCGCCCATCCCATAATTCCATATTCAATTCGAGAATGACATAACGCGTAGTAAATCTTTTTAAATCCTTTTTATTTACCACATTTCTTAGATTTTTAAAGAAATATATAAGGCTTGTTAGTTTTTCAGTAATACCTTTGATGTGTAGGTCCCACTATTATTACTCCGAGATATTTTATGTTCTGTGGTTTTTCTATGATTGGGCAGTGACATTGAACATTATTTCAATAGCATTCGTGTAGTTTTAGCAGGGAGAAATTGAACCGTCTCCCGTCTACAGAGGGACCGATGCGGGCAATCATGACAGTGATTATTGTTTTCTTCGATGGTCTGCACCCTAACACGTGCGGTGGCAGAGAAGTGCCCTGAAAGAGTGCACTCGTCCCTCCAGGAACATTTCCGTACCGATGCAGTATCTTGGTAGGCGGAACAGTTGGCGATAAGCGCTGTTGAAGGCGACTTTTAACTGTGCTATTGGGTTGCAGTATAATCTACCCACAGTTCTGACGTATATCAGCGATGTGCAGAATGCATTGAATAGTATTCTATTTAGGTTTGGACTGCAAGAGTGAAAACGCCTTGACAGCATGCTCCAACGTATGTCGCTCTTCTTTGTCCTTCCATATCCTCAATGTTTTTCGGGTCGTCCGTGATAATATGTCCCAGGTACTTTACGCTGCAACTAACTTCCATTTTCCTTCCATCTAGTCGTCCCGAGGGTGTTTGCATGAGTTCAATTCAACAATTGAAAACCACAATGAATGATTTGGTTTTAATTCATATTTTATACTAAAAACTTGAGTTTGTATCTTTTCCAAATAATCCAATGCCTTCTGTGTGTATTTGGACAAGTCACGAAGACTGCTTTGGTATTCATGTATTTAGAGAGAAAGGTTAGCCTCTCAAGATATTTAAAAACATGTCATGTACTTACCACAGACTGCAGTACCTACCTACCACATACGTTCTGCATTTTAATTTACAACAAATTGTGTAACTCATAATTTACATACTCTAATAACCTCTTAATTAATCCTTAATAATAGTGATATGGATTACTATATACATATATAATTATAAAGAAGAGTTTATGCGGCTGTCGGCGCGGATTAAATTTTTATAAAAATCTACAGTTTGATTGCTAAATTGATAAAACTTTGGGTACTTGACCTTCGAAACAAGAGAAAGTTTGCTATTTACTTGAAATTTCGAAAAACCACCGTCATCTCCCTTTTCCACCACCCAAAGAACATTTTTTTAATGAATTTTGGAAACGATGGTTCAAAACACTAGGAAAATTAGTCAGCTGATTACGAAAAACTCTGTGTAAAACCCGGGAAACACGGGGACATACTGTGAGCTAGTTTCTGAGTTAAAAATTGCTGATATATTTAAACGTTTTTCTTAATTATTTGCAGCTTTTAATCAATTATTTTTATCATATTATAGTGCGTCTTTGGCACGGTAATGTCCCTTGATTTTTTTTTAAATTCTTTTTCGAAAGAAAACATATTTTATGCAAAAAAAAAAATATAAAAAGAAAACGAATACTCCTCAGGTTACATATTTGAAATTATATGGTTATATATTATATGGTAAACTGGTGAATCTACAACATATACCTCTATCTACCTTAAAGGATAAACCACGCAAGTCCACAGCAATAAGGAACTCTTAATAACTCTTAAATTATAATGGCTTTAAAAAAATATGTTCACATCGACCAGTGATTCCCAAAGTGGTCCAGGTGGATCCCCAGAGGCGAACGGGAGACTCGACGGGGGTCTACGTTGGCGTAATAAAAAAAATGGGGGTCCACAAGTTATATGCGGGGGTCCAAAAAAATTTATCTGGTTTCGATGGTAAACAACAAAATGTTGGCGTAGCTTTACCTATCAATGAAGACAGATAATACACTACTCAAAAAAAAATATGGGAGCAAAAAAAAATCCAAATTTTTCGTTGATCTTTGATAGACTGTATTTCGATGAAAAATGGTCGTATTGAGACTTTAAAAAAAGAATTTTGAAGCTTTAACTACATTTTGAGCTACGGTTCTCAAGCAATCCTCCTAGTAGATAGTGCGACAAAATAATTTTGCAAATTTTTTGGTCCACGGGCTTGAATTTTTTTTTCAGTTAGGCCGGCTTATGGATCAGATAGCCTTAATATTTAGCAATAATTAATTTTTTTTGAGTAGTGTATTTTAAGAAGGCCAGCGACTGTTACTTGTAAAAACTTGCATATTCGATATTTAATTCTATTAAGATGGGAAATACAGGACAGGATTGTTGTGGATGCGGATGCGGATGCGGATGCAGATGTCGGAATTAATGCGAATAATCCGTACCATAATGACACCTGTACTGATCATCAAAAGGGATGAAATCGTGATGGAAATGCTCTTTTTCCCCCTCTACTTCAACAGCGTGTAACTTCGTGAAATATATATAAAAATAATATATATATATATATATATTTTATATCTTAAAATACAAAATAAATATGCAGAAATGATAGCGGGAATGATAGCGGGATGTATATATATTTTTATTTTTTATATTTTAAAATACAAAATAAATATATTGTAAAAATTGTACAGTTAAAATATTAATGTTTTTTTTTTTTGAAAATCGGGCTTCTAGACTAGATTCCCCCTAAAATTAAATCGATTTTTAGAAAAAAATGTAGCTCATTCAATTAAAAAAAATATATATTTATTGTATCCAACCGTAACTAAGTTTATAAAACAAGATTGTATATCCGATACATACCTGCATCATCTTTGTTTTTCTAATTGGTTTTCATTATTCGCCTTTTCGAACGAATAAAACTCCTCTGGATGCATTGATTTAAGCTGATTTTTCAAAGTAGTAGTACGTCCCTTCCGCGAGTAACTTTTATTACACATTTTACACTCGGACTTCTCCGGAACATTTTTGTCTAATGTAAAGTAAGTCCAGATATTTCTTTATATTGATTGCGACATTTTTATTAAACTTAGATAAACACAGTAAACCAATACTGTAATTGATTCACAACGAGAAGTACGTCGATAACTAAATCAAAACAAATAAAACCTGCAGGATCTTGTCACCAACGTGTGTCTTCCTATTGAGCAGTTAGCGAACGAAGAAAGCAACACGCGCGAGGCACGCGCCAATATGGCCCCGTTCACATCCGCATTCATTCCGCATTAATTGATGCGGATGCGAATGCGGATGGAGATGTCCGAATTAATGCGGATGCGAATATCCGCAAAACCCCTGATACAGGACTAGGTTTTTTTAATGATTTTCATAATTTTTGTGGCTTGGAAGAAATGTGTATAATTTATTGAAACTTTGAAGTCATTTTATACAGCTATTTTAGAAAATATTGTTAATTTTTCGAAGCATTTCCTCGGAAAATATGAAAATTATTAGCAGCTATGCATCGAAAGTAGCCATCAGACTTAGCTTTTGTGTGCATTTTGGAGGACATAGTTTTCATCTCAAATCAATAGGGTTTTAAATTTAATTTAAGAACTTGTGTCTCTTCTATGTAAACTTTACTTTTCCCAAAAAAAAGGAAATAATTTTTTTTACAGGAAACCTTGATGTTTTGCAATTTATTTACATTTTTTTGCAATTAAAAAAATACTTTTGACAATGATATTATTACGAATTTCGGTGCACATCGATAGAGCGCAATTAAATAATTAAGGTATTTGGGAATTTTTAAAATATTTGGTTAAAAACTTTCTGATACTTCGACACGAACTACCCACAGTGGATAGCGAGCGCATTTGCCATAAAGTTAAATTAAAAAAAGTCGTTTCGAGAAAAATGCGTTTCAAGTTTACCACGCGGTTCGGCACAAACACCCTTATAACACCGGAACGAATTGAAAATTTTATTTAAAACTTTGGGAACATATTCAATAGTTCAATAGTTTTTTTCAGTCATCTTCGTGTATTTTCCCCCTAAGTGTGTAAACATGTTTTTTTTAATAAATAGAAGAATATAAACGATTTTTTTTTTATTTATACCACTCCAAATTTAGGGTTGGAACTCAGCCGCGACGCAAATTTCCATCATTAGATCTAATCTTCACATTTTTTGACGAGTTTTGGGAATGTGGTAGCTAAATGTTCGCACTTTCGGTGTCCACCGAAGTCAGTAAAATTTTGAAAGGGGTCTACGAAAAAAATAAGTTTGGGAACCTCTGATAAACGCTGATTCTGTATAAATAAGTTTTATTTAATAATATTTAACGTAGAGTTTTTAAAAAATTATTGAAAATCCCATTTTTAATTTTATCATTAAAACACACCGTCAAGTTGGTATTATTACAGGGATTTATGAAAAAAGTTATTGTGTTTATTGAAACATTATTTAATCCTAAATAATTCAGTATCATAAATAGAGGTATCTCTATTATTTAAAATATTCAAAAACTTTAAAATGTACAAAAAAATCGTAATGCTACTTCCACGGCCAACACTCCGAACTCCGAATGAAGAATGTTAACTATTTTTGATAACATTTGACAGAGAATATGGAGAGCATTAGCTCTCTGTCAAAAATAAAAAATACAAGTGAAAGAATTACTTAGATACGTCAATTAGTTTCCGATTTATAGAAGTAAACGTGCGATGCGGACTCGTACTCAATGCGTGTGACGGTGTGAAGTCATTTCACAACACTCGCTCAGTCCGCCCGCGCTCTCAGCACGGTGTCGTCTTACGTTTCATTAGAAATTATAAATACTTTCAAAAATGTCCAATCCAAATACTAGGAAATCATGTGTTGTGCCGAAATGCACAAATACAACCACCAATGCCCCTGACAAATTGTTTTTTTATCGTTCCAAAAGACGTACAAATGCGAAAGAAATGGATAAAAGCTATGAAGAGATTAGATCCATTTGGAGATAAAAGCACAGTTTATTGTTGTGAAGACCATTTTGATGTAAGTACCTATACTGATAATCTTAAATGTAGGTACATATTAATGATTATTATAATCTTTTGTAGTTTGCATTTACTTAGTAGATACTTACGTATAAACATAAAATCAGGTCGGAGGTGCAAAACCTTTGGTGTCTGAACTTTTAGATTTACCGTTATGTTTATACATAGATATTATTATAATGTTTAAAGAAAAATGCAACTGTTTTGAGTTATCCTTTGTTTTCTACACAACTTTTAATGTATACTAGACTTTACCTAATGCTCGGCTTGAGTAAAAATCTGGCTTATGAGATTTTTTCTTGTTTTAGATTAAGAATGATATGGAGAACTATATTAAATATAAGATGGTTGGGGGAAGAATTAAACTAAAAATGGTATAACAAAATACTGCGCAAGTGCCTTAGCCACTGACCTATTGACACCGCTGGCGACTTGCTGAGCGTTGTAAAATGACGTCACATGCGGTCACGTGACTGTTAACGGGACTCGATATTTATCGTAAGTTTAAATACCTACCTGTAAAATCAAAACAATAGGTATTTTTTACTACAACAAAAACTAGTATATTTGTATAAAGCAAAATAAACTTTGATATTGGTTAATTTATGTTATTGTATGTATTGTAATCATTTTTATCACGGTGTGAAAATTCACATTTCGGTAGTTCGGGAAGTGGATAGATTTGACGATATATATCATGGATACAAGAAGGAAGGGGGTAGCAACCCGCTACTTAAATACAAAAGAATTGCTTTTTTAACTTGGTGTACAAAATAGTACAACATAACCCCCCTCCCCCCTACCCCCCCCCCCCCCCCCCTCACCACCGAATTCGTAAGAGTGCGGCCCGCGGTGATACCTCACATTCTCCTATGTGGCCCTTGACCAGAAAAGTGTGACGACCGCTGCTTTAAGGCTCAGATTTAGACTATTTTTTTTATTTTTTGTAAATAAAAAAAATCTGAATTTTCAATTAGTAATATGATTTACTATTTTGCAGAGATTTCTACTGCTTCACTACGCCACACGCATTAAATTATTAAATAAATATTTTCACTAATAGGCCACTTGCATCACATCTAAAAAAAAATCCGGTTTAGGCAAATGTTCTAAGACATTCTGGATTTTTTTTAATCGTATTTTTGAAACCCTGGCGATTTTTTGAAAATTTCAATCCGAAAAATCAGACCATTTTTTATAAACCGGAAAGACGGGACATAATTTTATAGATGCGAAAACACGATGATTAAATAGCCGAAAATCATTTAAAAAAAAAAGTTTTCCACACGAATGGCACAGGAGAATAACGAGGCATACCAAAAATATTAAATCTCATAAATATTTTTTTCCTTGATCCATCTTATTGATCATAAATCATTATAATGTTCAACGTCTATATTACTAAATCAAATGTAATATACTTGTACTTGTAAATTATAATAATAATAAGAATATTATAAAATTTTATTTTGTTAAAATCCGCACCATTATCATTATACCTCTAAAACACGTACGGACAACGTAAAATGTTCGGGGTTCTCTTCATAACATCTGTCAAAAAATCAAACCATATGATACGTTCGCAGAGAACAAACAATAAATCTAGTGAACGTTAAATGTCAAATTCAAAAATTCGCCTGAAATCAAAGTGATGCCATATAAAAAAAATAAATCACCGTGTAATTTTATAAAATTAAGAGGAACATTTTCGGAGATGGGACATTTTCATGTAGTGACGTCACGAGCCCAAATAATGGATTTATTTATTTAAAAATACAGTTAAATACTCGTAACTTCCAATTCAATACATCAGCAAGATACCAGAAAACTATTAAAATTCCTAAATTTAATACTAAGCACATCCAAAATTCCTATCTTTATCTGGGCATAATCTATTATAACAACCTCCCATTAAAATTAAAAACCATCGAAAATATGCAGGAATTTAAGCCCAAATTAAAAAATTACCTGAAACTACTATAAAAGTCCCAAATATGTTTACTTTGTATCTTAAAGTCTGCTATTTTATAAATCATTTATTCCTTCTTTTTTCTTTCATTTCTTAGTTTCTAAATCTCTGAGTCTACTATTGTATAAATCTTGCGTTCTTTCTTACGTATCCTTTACTTACTTATTACAATAATTTTTGTTACTAACTTACATGATTCTTACATTTATAATGATTTTTTAATTTATATTATGATTTTTTTAAACTCTTCAGGATTTTTATTTTTAAATTATACAAGAGTTTTTAACCTTCTTATTATTTACAATAGCCGTTATTACTAACTTACACGATCATTAATTTACTAATTGAGCTAGATCTCCCTCACCAAACACAAGAGCATTGTCTCTTTATGGTGAGGAAAGGCAATTTATTTTTATTTTTTGTTAACCTTATGTAACTATGTAACTATGTAACTGTTGTAACTTCATATGTATTTTTAATAAACATTGCCAATAAAAAATAAAAAAATAAACTGTACATTTCTTAAAAATTTTCTAACATTTTCGTAATCTTAGTAAAAAATCTATCCACACGATTTTTTCCAAGTCGTTATGAAGTCCATACAAGTGGCCTATTATTCGTAAATTTAGCATCACAGAATCACAGCTTATATTAAGCTTATATTCCTGTATCATTTAGGTACATCGGATCTGCTGCACGAGCCATTTTTCTAGCGAGTTCGCACGCTTTTTATTATGTCTGTTTACTTTGTCCGTTTTTTTTCTTTTCCTCTCCCTAACATTTATTTTGTCTGTAAAAACCAGCTCCAATACGTTGCCTGTTTTTTCTCCCCTTTAGAATTACACTTGCTTTGCTGTATGAAATCTATGCCGCGCCGTACGATTTGTTTTTTTTCAATTTGACCTTACAATGACAGGAAAAATCGTAATGGGATGTTTTAAAATACGAAGATGTCACGAGTCACCCAATTACGTTTCAAAAATGGATTTACTACGCACAAAGCACATTTAAGGAAATAGGATTCCTTCGATCAAATATGTCTGGATTTGAAAAAGAGTATGGAATAGAAAGGGGGATTTAACACAATTGAACACGAAAAAACATTCAGAATAAAACGGGATTTTCGGAACAAATCTGGGGTTTGTTAATTAATTTGTAATTATTGTAATTTTTTTAAAGGGAAGACTTCTAAATGTTTTAATATTAGAGTTAAGGAACATCTAAAATGTTTAAATAATAACAATTATTCCGAATTTGCCAACCGTATTATATATAAACAAATTTTGTATAAACAAACAAACATTGTATCAACAAATCATTCTTTCGATATTAATAAAAGTCTTAAAATTTTAGACACTAACAATGGGTTCACAAATAGATAATTTAGAAATTAGAAAAAGTGTTAACATTTAATTTAATGTTATAAATAACCAAACATTTTGAAGTAAAACTTCGACGAGAGCATTACGAAAAGTGTGATCGGGCGAGGTGAACGGTCGGGCCTTTACGCACGCTTGACTTGGAGAGTAAGCTGGTGAATGCGTGACGAGTGCGTTATGAAAAGTGTGATCGTAGTTGAGAGGGAGATATAAGTTAGTGAAGATAGAAAGAGAGAGATTTACGTTTCGTACATTATACTGTAGGGGCAAGAGAGAGAGGTGCGAGCAAGCATTTTATTTCTCTCTTTCTCTCCTAGCCAGTTACGTTTCGTATATCTAAGACACATTGCAGGTCTATTGTCTGTATCACACTGTAGGAGCAAGAGAGAGCAGTGCGCGCGCACATTTTTTTTCTCTCTTCCAATCATATAGATTGAGCTAAAGAAGTTTTACTTTAGTCGTGTGGTACATTCGTTTTTTTTTTTTAAATTTATTTTCTTAGTAATACTTACAATTGAAATCTTTTATTTTTTTTATTTAGACATCCGGTTTTATTGTTTGTTTTTTAAGTTTTTTATTATGTAAATGCAATTTTTCATCCTGAAATAATTTTTACATTTATTTTTTTTTTAATGATATTTTTAAGTAAATAATCACCTCTCTTTTTTAATATTTTCTCACGTTCTTATTTCAATATACGTGCTTGTCATTTGTTATTTTTTATATTAATCTCTTATCCTGAAGAAGAAAACATAGTTCTGAAACTGTCTGAAACATGTAGATAATGTTAATATGTAATATAGTGGTGCATACTAAGTTATTTGTTTTCATTAAATCAATAATGACGCCACAAAATATATTTGCGAAGTTTGAAGAAGTAAAGAATTTCATTATACACGTAGTGATAAACATTATACCGAAGCTGAAATTATAGAACATTTTCGGAAATGATAGTTTAAAACCCCTCCGCAACGTAAGCAGATATAAGCGTTAAAAATAGGACAGCAGTCAAGTACAATAAGCGTGTTTATACGTCAGCGCGTGTGTTTCCATAGAAATCGTTATAACTCCGTTATTGTTTTAGTTACATCCCTAAAACAAAAAGTCAATGGTCGATAGTAGATCAAGCTACACATTTCTATCAAGTTGTCTATGGAAATACATAACAGGAATCAGCTGTCAATCGTGTAATTGACAAAAATATTTACCCGCGCAAATTTGCTACCGGCAGCTCCACCGCGCTCCACATTTTAAATTTTTATTAAATATTTTTATATGAAATGATAAAAAAGTGAGGTGACAAAAGTGTTTATTACACATATATACAATAGAATAAGTATTTTTGTTTACATAATCTGTGATTTTTAGTACCGTTTTCACATAAAAACATCATGTGAGTCATTTTTACCTATTTTTAATGTTTTCGTTCTAAATTTTATTATTTACAAATACTAATATTTATTTATCATATAATAATTTGAAAGCCTATTTTGTAACCTTTCTAAAACAGTTTTTACTATTCGGCTACGTTCAGAAATGTTTCATTTATAGAGCTTTAATTGTGAAGCGGTAATAACTAAAAGTTTTCGTAAAATGTCATTTCGTTTAAGACACCAAATGCTAATATTCTCGAAAATTCGGAGGAGTTTTAGGTGGAATGTTCACGCGGCCCGTTTCGACCCATTTTATACAAATTTTAATTTTGGATTTGAGATCAAAATAATCAACCAAACAGAAAAATTATTTTCGTAATTTCAATTCAATTTCAGTGCCGGCAACCCGGGCGTTTATTTTATTTTCGTTTATGTACATAGTTTTCTTTTACCCACCTCACTAGACAGAGTCTGTTCTGAGCGGGTAAATAACATTTTTATATTTATTAAAAAGATAAGTATCAGCAAAAACACGTATGTATATAAAAAGATAAAAATTGTTGTTATATTTTTGTTATTAGTTTTTGGGATGTTATGCCGTGTTGCGCTACCTCCTTCTTTAGCAAACGTTTCGGACAGCGTTACAGTGTCCATCATCAGGGCAGATGTGAAATGTAAAATATAATATGTAGATGTAAAAATCGTATCTGTTGTTACGTGTAAAATCGTATCTGTTGTTATAGATATTTACATGTTGTTTTAATTATTTGATCAATTTCCATTAAAAGGTTGCAAACGTAATATAAGATTACACATGGAGATAAGAAAATGTACATACAGTAGGTACATGAATATATCATTAATGATGCTAGCAAGCGGTATCCTGCATATTTTATTATATTTGAATATTATATAATTTTGTGAGTAATTATACGTAAAGTGAAATGTCTACAAAATGTATTCCTGTTAGTTATTTAGGATATTTCGAATGTAATCAAAAAGTAAGTATGTACATCAAATATCTAGTACGGATTTGAACTACTTTATTTACTTGCTTTAAATTATATAGGCTATGATTTCGGCTGGTTTATTCAAAATGGCGGTGAAAGCTCAAGTGACCCAAGGTCGAAATCTCAGATTTTACATCAGGAGATGAGTGTTTAAAACATATAAAAAAATTGGGACTACCGGAATAAATCCGATCGCGGATCGCTAATTGCACTGGCCTAATTTAGCAAAAAGTAAATTAAAACACCAAAGAAATGTTCATTTTAAATTCGTTACTTGATAGAACATCAACTAAAGATAACAATAGCACAATTGGAGAAAAATAAATATTCGATAGAATAAACAACCAGATGGTGAAACACCAACAATTCTAAAGTACATTTATCATTCATTTTGATCGAAAAGACGCTTAAACAAATGCTTTTCAGATACTGATTGATGATGAAAACAGTCATTTAATGTCAGAAGTTTACAAAAGATGAAAAAGCGAGGATCGACAGCTCAAAAAATGGTCACCAAATAAAACGTACCATATAGGGAAAGTAAATGTTACGTTTTATTTTGTGGCCGTTTACGGTGAGATTTTTTTTTAAATTAAAAAAAAAATAAAAATGACTTCTGAAACTGCAACTGAGACTCGAACCCTCGATTTCATTCAATGATGTATTACAATGATGGGAATAACCCCAAATATTATTATAAAAGAAAGTTATTCTAATCAAAATTTTACTTTCATTTAGCTTACACCATAGGTTCTCAACCTTATTTTTTTTGCCCACCACCCACTTTGAAAACATTTTTTTTTAGAGCTTCCCAATTTTATGTCTATATACAATTTTTCGCTAATCTGAAACAGTTATTTCCACGATTATATTTACCACAACTTGCCATGGGGAGAGGGGGTGCTTAACTGTCACGGAATCAATAATTCGATTAAAAATGCATTAATTTATTTGTTTTACCTTTTTCTTTGGCAAGTTAAAAAAGAAATTCTTTTGTATTTTAAGTATCGGGTTGCTTTCTCCTTCATTTTTGTATTCATGGTATGGTGTCAATTTTTAATAATAATAATACACGTAATATTATAATTTTATAAAAACTAATTGGATAAGATAAGTTTTTCCATTATTTTTCCCAACTTATTTACCCTGTCCATTCAGGTTGGGAGCCCACTATTTTGACAAGTAGCGGCCTCTATACGTCCCTTTCTTGAGCTACATCAATCCTCGTACATTGCAATTTGTTTGAGTTTTTATCTGTTTTTTTTTTACTTTCTTATATTTATTTATTTATTATAGATAAATAAAAGAAAGAAAAAAAATGTATTATACATTTTCTATAATGTATGTCTCACGTCGTAACCTAATAACTAGTAATAATTTTTTCTATAATTGTTAGTATTTTTACCTACCCACTCCCTCATTATGTCATCTCAACGCCCCCTAACTTTCTTTGGGTCTTTTACTGCCCCCCTGAAAATCTAAAATGACCAAAAGGGGGTGTTGTCGCCCACGTTGAGATCCTATGATTTAGACTTTTTGAAAAAGGTCAATAGATATCCCATACACATAAAATCAGGCATGTTTATCCCAGACACTATTGAGGTTACAAACCAGTTGTTCGAACATTTGTTTTCTTTTAAAAAGGCCGCTCCCAAAAATATGGGAAAAAATTGCCGCAGATATTACTTCTGAACATTGAATTATGAGATTGACAAAAATGACATAAAAATAAGGGATCTTTGTAGCCGAATTGGTTAAGGCGCTTATTCCGGTAAGTCGAGACAGTTGCGACCGTTAGCTTTTGGTTTTTCTGTGTCTTGTTTTTGCATGTTTTCGTTTCGATTTAATTAGTATTAACTTATTTTTTAATGATAAACAACATTTAATAATTAAAAGGTTTTATTTATTTGTTTATTTAAACATTTCTTTTAAATTAAGGTATAAGTGATAAGGTGTATTAAATAATACATGATTAAAGTACCCATTACTTATGTCAGTATTATAAAGTCTTAACTTTAAATTATAACAAAAACGCTCATTGTCGGCTGTAGAGTTTTTATTTCGCTCTTGAAATTCTACAAAATAAAACAAACTTGTATCTAAATATCTATCAGTTAGAAAGTGGAGTGTTGTTATAGTAGGTACGTGCCATTATGGGCAACTTCAAGAATGCAGTAAATAAAACAGATTCTGAACGCCTCCAGCACCTTGACAAAAAGAATTTAAAATACAATTCTTGGAAATCATCAGAAACGAGTATAAAGAAGGAATTTAGGACTTAGAGAATAAAACATTAGAAACAACTTTAAAAAAATCCAGGAACATAATTCATTAAATTCAAAATGAATTTAATGAATTACAAAAATAATTAGGTTCTAACGAATAAAATGCACGCATAAAGTATATACATTAAAATGAATGTATTTACATAAAAATGAAAAAATGAAATGAAAATTGAATAATTTCAGAAAACTTAACGACTATTTTAAGTTCGCACGTATGACAGTTGGCACGTTTGATAAATGTGAATTAATCAGGCAGCTTTTTTTTGTAACAAACGAATTGTCAATTGATTTTTTAAATTATAGATATTTTAAATAGGTAGTTTACCTATGTTAGGTAAAAAATTATCTTGATTGTTCTTATAATATACAAAAATTAATATTTGTGAAAATTTTAATAAAAAAATTGTGTATGAAAATTGAATGTACTGGGATTGAATATATGGAACGCGGGAGGGGGGTTGGCGGGATGGGGGAGCGGGAGAGGGGAGAAGGTAGGCGGGGAAGGTGGAACGGGGACGCGAGAAGGGAAGGGGATGTGGGAGGGAAACGGGTGGACCCACGGGAATGGACACGCAGGGAGAAACAATTTATTTCTTTGAATATGGCATTTCAACGCATACCAGGAACCAACTAGTAATATATAAATCTTTAGGATTTCGTAAAATAAACAAGAAAACCTGGCGGAGATCATCAAAAACGTGTATACGGAATTAAAAATAGTAAGTCCTAACCAAGGTAAACACCCAATACCACCCGAACACCCCTAGTGATAAAATTGAAGGAAGACCAAGGAATATCATTGTGAAACTTAATTGGAAACAGCTAAAAGATGAAATCATGGCGGCAATCTGGACGAGGAGGAGTCTAACAGCCAAGGACATCAAAATTAATTAAAAAACTTAGAAATTATATCAACGAACATTTAAATTCTAAAAACAAACACTAAAAGATCTGAGAAAATAAATAAAAATAATTAAATAAATACGAATTTTTCTGGTTTAAAAACTGTAGAATTGAAAACCCAAAACATTTCACATAAACTCTGTAATAATCTTAAAAAACAAAAAAGCTATATTTTAAAAGAATGTAACATTAGGTAAATTTTATAACTATATAATATAAAAAATTATACATGGAAACAAAACTATTAAAATTATAAATCTACATGAAAACACATGTCTCCTCATATACAAAATAATCTCGTACACACAAACACAGAATTCAATAAAACGTCCCAAGTACATAAACACTTTACACGACAATGCGATAACATACATTTAAACACCATCCACACTAACTATGGTAAACAATCCATTAGTTACGAGGGGAGCAACTTATTTAATTGCCTCCCAAATGACATTAAAAACGAAAAGAAGCTGGGTAAATTAAAAAAAATATATATATTTATATTTATTCTTGATAAACAAAAGAATGAAAATGAATAGCGCTGTATTGATTGAAATATTTATTTTATCTTATTGTTTATAATTATTCCTAGTTAAATGAGTGAAAATGTAATTTTCTTTTAATTGGAATAAAAAAAAAAAAAATTATAAAATGGAATCTTAAGCATTATAATATCAGAATTTAAGAGGTCTCAGAACTAACACGAATAATTTTCGACAAAATGTGATGTTAAATAACTATATGTACACGTCTCAGTGAAACGTGGCTTAACAATTCAATTTCTAATTAGGATCTTTTTGTGAAAGCGAAAACTTCTTTAGCAACGTACCTAGTGATTTGTAACTCGATGAAACGGAAACGAGCGTCATTAAAAAGAGACAAACACATACATCTACAAATATGATTTGGCCCGCGAGAGAATGAGATTGACTAATCGGTCTCTTCTTTGTGCGGAGCTTCGTAGAATTAAATGTAAAATAAACTTGGTGACAATATTATAATAAACTCCTGATACTCCGCATTCGTCTCATTATCTCGAAGTTTAATTTTCTTAAGGTTTCACTTCTACCGGGTGTGAACTGCACCCATGATTTTGTTGACAAAAGTAAATTAATTTCAAATCAAAAATTAGAATGGTGCACCGAAGTGGAAATTATATAGATAACCATTTCACTTAAAATAATATCAGAATTGTATTATAGCTAACTAGCTGAACTCCCCGGTGTTGCTCGGGCTTTACAAAGAATTAGAATTCCAAGGAATCGAAGAAATCCAAGAAAGGATGTTTATCTTCTCAAGTATGTACTTTTAGCGTATAATTGCCCCCTAACCCCAGATGCAAGCTACGGGTATTATGAAAACTGGACATCATTATTTTTATGGATAATTTTGTATCTTGTGTGTTAATGCGCAATTGCTTAATCATTCTAGGCACAAGTTACGGATATTAAAATAACAATGTGGCATTAATTTTATTGACAATTTTTTTATTATAAATACGTCCTCTATATCTATGTTTGACCTACACGTTCCTTACAACTGTATATTAATGCCGTGTGTTCAACCAAAACTTAATATTTCCTGTTTTTGGTTCATCGCATTTCCTCTTTTACTTCTTAGCAGTTCGAAATTGAGTGGAATAGTATATGACAACAATAATGATAGTTTAATTACAGTAGAAGACTATAATCTACGTCACCTACTATGGTTACCGATAAATGATCATTGTGATTATGTGCACACTGGACACATCAATTCATTAAATCGTGCACATTTGAACTTTATAATTATATAATTACGATAATTATATCATGGTAACAATAAAAATAATCGCATTCAAGACTTTGCTGTAAGCATATTAGCTGTTAGTACCAGAAGATGTTTATTATAAAACATTCCTAATCGCTAAAAAAATAGAAAAACCTTAAAACTGATATAGAGAAATTACTACAATTCAGAAAAGCGGATTGTTCAAAAATTAACACGAAACTTAATGAAATTGATTGAAATATTAAACTTGTTAGGTAGCGGAACCCAGCCCTACGAACCCCCAGCCCTACGAACCACCACACTACACCACTGGCGGACGCTAACGGCTTCCCTCACCTCCCGCGCAGCTCCACCCCCACCTCCTTTCCCCAACGCCAGGCGGCCGCCTGCATTCGCTTCGGCAGTCAAACCCCCACCTCTCTAGGCAAAGGCTGCGTCACTCAAACGCGTGCATACGCGCCATTCTAGAATATTCCGTTCGGACTCGATACAAACGGGCGGATTTTCGCGGCGATCCGAGAAGGATACACGAGACTCCCGCCTAGGAGGGCACACCCTGTGCTCCCCCAAGCCCATCATGGCTTACCTGCTAAGCATAGCCCGCCCTGCAGCCTGGCTAGCACGTTCCTGGGACCTCTCCACGACCGGCCCGGCTCCTGTGAGTACTGACCAAGTAATTCCTCTTTTACCGTGTGTCCCTATAAATACGCATACCTGTGATCGATCCTAGAGTCGGCACGACTGAGAGAGATTTTGTTAGGTTTTCCCCTAAAATGGTTAGGCAATTAACTTACCTGTGCTCGATTATTTACTGTGAATGAACCCATGTTGTATTTAAACAATCCCCTACAATACAACCCATGTTTACCGCAGCTGGTGTTTTATTGCCCTGACAAGGTACATTTAGGATGGCTTTATTTTAGGTATTCCACACTTGCTCCTTAGGAAACCTACCATCCTGGTGTTGGGAGACTCTACCTGCTCTGCCGGGCGAATAACCTGAGCTAGTTCTGTGGCAGAAAGTAGACACTTCCAGCGAGGTGTGCTTACAAACTGAACGATCTGAATACTCAACTCGCAACTGACATCTTCTACAACATATTGAACAATAAATGAATAAATTATTTACCAACTAAACCAGCTAAGAACTATAATAAAACTGAAAATAAAACCTTTACTGAAAGTAACTTGAGTGGTAATCAGTGGTAACTCTTCTGGAATCACTTCAATAACATGAAAAAAAACACGATCGTCTCTTCCAAGGATAATGTACCTAGATGACAAAAGAGAAGAAAATGACCAAGACGTGTAATATTTTCATGGAATATTTCCAATCAATTTATATTATTGATAACTAGCTGACCCAGCCACACGTTGCTGTGGCTAACGAAACACAACGCCATCTACAGGTTGGTTACCCAACCTTTATAACCAACACCATCTGAATTTGCATACAAATCAAATCCCTACCGCCCGCTTTCCAGCCAGCTCCCTTTATATAATATAATATACAGTTCAATCCATTTACACAAAACATGGTCAAATTATATAACTAAACCTTCGTCATGAACCACTTTATCTATTGGATAAGTTTTAAGATTTTCACGGCCAAAAGGATTTTCGTTATTTGTTTTTGGGGTGTTATGCCGTGTTGCGCTACCTCCTTCTTTAGCCAACGTTTCGGACATCGTTGCAGTGTCCATCATCAGGGCAGATCCGGCAGATCAAAATCCGGCAGATCGGCACCCCAAAAACAAATAACGAAAAAACTTTATCTATTGGAGAAAACGGCAATGAAAATCCGACAGACAGACAGGAAGACTTAAGTTTATATGTAGAGAAGAGATAACTTACCCGCATTCGACAAATTATGTAACCGATGAAATACAAAATAAAGTAAATATCACCAGGGTTGAATTCACACGAGAAATAGTCTCAAAAGAAATGAAAACTCTTGACATTTACACAAGCGGGTTGTGATGACACTCCATCGTACTTTATAGCTAAATAGCTGAACTCCCCGGTGTTGCTCGGGCTTTACACCGAATTAGAATTCCAAGGAATCGAAGAAATCCAAGAAAGGATGTTTATCTTCTCAAGTATGTACTTTTAGCGTATAATTGCCCCCTAACCCCAGATGCAAGCTACGGGTATTATGAAAACTGCACATTATTATTTTTATGGATAATTTTGTATCTTGCGTGTTAATGCGCAATGGCTTCATCATTCTAGGCACAAGTTACGGATATTAAAATAACAATGTGGCTTTAATTATATTGACAATTTTTTTAATTATAAATACGTCCTGTATATATATGTTTGACCTACACGTTCCTTACAACTGTATATGAATGCCGCGTGTTCAACCAAAACTTAATATTTCCTTTTTTTGGTTCATCGCATTTCCTCTTTTACTTTTTTAGCAGTTCTCTATTGAGTGGAATCGATTCCTCAAACGTATTACTGATTTCCATTAAAATTTAAAGATAAGCCTTGTAAATGTTTCAACGACACCTTTTTGTAGATTTGAGTAACAGAATGCATGACGTACCTACATTGTTGTTGAATATTTTTATTGATTTGTATTTTTTATTTTGGTCCCAAACCTCAATGAATAATCGTAAATGTCCATGACGTAAGTTTTCTTATCACTGCTATAATATATTAATTTGTAACGACGGTTTATAACTCTAATAAATAAAATAAAATAAATAGTTGAAATCAAGCCGAGTGTAATGCGCTATAGAAGTGAAACTAGAAAGTCGCTGGATGTCGTTTTATTTTGCCTGTTTATTTTAAGGTGGTTTGAAGATTGGATATTGATTTATAAAAATGTTTATTTTTTTAAATTTCGTAGGATTCGAATCTCCGTCCGCTGGATTTCTCTGGCCGCTGAGATTTGCTGCTCTATGCGCGGCGAGACGCGAATTTATGCATTATATTCCGACGACCCATAAAAAAAAGCGGTCAATGAGCGCAGACCTATCGTTTCCGTTTTATATCTCAACCAATAGGAGCTTTGAGCGCAGTTTGATGCTTCGCAGCTGCCGTAGTGCGTCATTTTGTTTCATCCGAATTTCTAATCACTCTAAGGGGGCTCACTCTAAATAAGTTTCATTTAAAAAATTAAACAACATACTTATCAGTCAGCTGTCACTGAATATTCGGATTCATTTATATACATTTTAGTATTTTCTAGTATCAATATCAATCTCAGATTTATATTATTTTACTCTTACAGGAAAAAGAGATCCGAAGAAAGCTCGTTCATAATCGGGGTAAGTGGTGTGTTGCAGAGCGTATGTCATGTAATCAACTGAAATGTATCAACATGATTATGTCATCGTAAGGCATCCCGTGCTCAAAGACAAACCCACCCACCATCTCCCCGAGGACTACCTACTGACTAGCAGCACTATTCAGCCGTCAACAGCTCACATTATTTTATCCATACTGTCTACCATATTATAGGGTGTATTGGGTACTGGGTACTGGGTACTGGTAGAGCTGGGTCGATCGGCTAAGTGATGATCGGCTAACCTTCAGGCTAAGTGATCGGATCGATAGTACCCGATCTTGGATTGGTTGAATAAATACCACAGATATATCGCTGCGCCGCGCCGTCACAAGTCGAATGTACCCAATCATTGATCGGGTAGGTAATATGTAGTTAGGTAGATCTTTCGAAAGTATTTTTTTTTTAAATTTGAATAGAGTTCCAGTTGCTCCCGTCTGACTATGGCATCCCCAATTGGGGTATGTTATGAGTATGGTAGCGGGGAGGAGAAAGACATGGGGAAGTGGAAGGTGGGGAAGTACCTGACTATTTAGATCTGGTCACCAAACATGGAGCAAATTCAAGAAAGGATTCAATTCGTATAAGTATCTTCCACTCTGGGACGTGCGTAAATGTTGTAAATAGTAAAATTAGTTAGAACCTAAGCTTTCCTAATAAATTGTACAGCGCCCTTGACATGATTTTTCACAAAAACGGCGCTTTATAAATTATCCAATATATATTATATTATTATTATTATTACCTGCTACATATTATTTTTAATAAATTAATTGTGAATTAACCCAAATTAATCAAATAAAATTTATTTGCGCTCGCCAGGATTTCATCCCGTGACCTTCGGATTGCGAGTCAAGAGTCTTACTCTTCGACCACGAAGGCCGTCAAAGTTCATGATCATCGAAAAGTTACTTTCAGGAAGGCAGTAGGTAAACCAAAGATGTATAACATGCCTAGATTGGGCATAATCACTGTCACGAGAACGAGATTCGAGATACCTGCCCCCCTAGCATGGTCGATCGATATAGGTTTTATCGAAAATGTCGGTAACTTGTAATCGTTCCCGAGAACGACTGCAGACCGCTAACGAAGAAATAACAGTTCACGTCAAATAAATCAGGAACCCTTAGTCGTTGTGAACTGTTTTTTGTTCATTAGCCGCCTGCAGTCGTGCTCGGAAGCGATGACAAGTTACCGACATTTTCGATAAAACCTATATCGATCGACCATGCTAGGACCCCTGGTCTTCAAAATTTGTACACCTATAATTTCGACACAGGATGTCCCCACTAAGATAGGCACAGTTAAAAATTTTGTAAACATTACTTGTATTTATGAACGTAGATAATAAAAAAACGAGTGTGCTTTAGACCACGCGACTGAATTAAAACTTCTCCAACTATATTCTATATGATAGGAAGAGGAAAAGAATATATGCGCGCGTACTGCTCTCTCCTGCTCCTACAGTGTGATACAGACAATAGGCCTGCACTGTGTTTTAGATATACGAAACGTAACTGGCTATGAGAGAAAGAGAGAAAGAAAAAAATAAAAGTGTGTTCGCACCTCTCTCTCTTGCCCCCACAGTAATATACGAAACGTAACTCTCTCTCTTTCTATCTTCCCCAACTTATATCTCCCTCTCAACTACTGTTCGCCTGGCAAGTCAAGCGTGCGTAAAGAAGTTTTACTTCAAAAATGTTCGCCATGCCCAACACTAGTGTTGAACGAGCTTACCGCTCATCGATCAAATGATCGAATCTTTTTTGAAAAAATAACCCGGTCAATCATTGGTGGTTCAAGATCGAATTAAAATGATCGGGTTCACGAACGACCCAGGACAAATATCGGGTACCACTCAATGTATTGGGACTTCGATCAAGCCAGGCGAAGACACGCCCTACATTCAAATCTTACACGTGTACTGCTCCAATGCTTACGGATTTATGTAATAAGTAATAAGTAATACTTATGTAACGCATCGCAAAGCTCACTTTAGGATAGATGAATACAGGTGTCGCCAAATGAGATTCGAGTATGAGGCAAGTAGAGGTAAATTATAATTTCATTTTTTGGCACAATCAAATGCCAGTCAAAAAATAATTTTCTTGAATGATCTATACCAATGTTTCTTAACCCGTGGTCCTTAATATATGTATGGGGGTCCGCAGACCCATCTCTGGACTATTTAACGATAATAAATATTAGGCACCAAAGTCTCTTAATCGCAACGCATCTTTGATTAGGGATCATTTTCCAGAACCGGACAAAAATAAAAATTGGATTTTAGGCTCTTTTAACACAGATATTACTGGCTTGACAACGGCAAAGGAAAACCATTTAATAAAAATATCTTGTAATTCAGCTTTGAAACGTAATTTCAAAGAATCCCATATATCAAGTGTTTGGATGAATGTAAAGAAAGTTTGTAAGGAAATATCAGAAGAAGCACTGAAACATTTACTGCTTTTTTCAACCACATACCTCTGTGAAAAGGCATTCTCTGCTCTTGTATATACTAAAAACAAATACCTACAGAAGCAGATTACAAGTGAAATCCTATTTGAGATTGTAACTTAGTAGTAACATCAACCCGAATATCACTATTTAGTAACATCAACCCGAATATCACTATTTAGTAACATCAACCCGAATATCACTATTTAGTAACATCCACCCGAATATCACTATTTAGTAACATCAACCCGAATATCACTATTTAGTAACATCAACCCGAATATCACTATTTAGTAACATCAACCCGAATATCACTATTTAGTAAGATCAACCCGAATATCACTATTTAGTAACATCAACCCGAATATCACTATTTAGTAATATCAACCCGAATATCACTATTTAGTTGCAAAAAAGGAACACTAACCTTCACATTAATTAATCGTTAATTAATTTGAATGTTGATGTTACTGTCGTAGGTTTATTATTTGTGAAACTATATGAAACTATTCTAATTAGGGAGGCGGGAATGGATACCGCCGCCCCGGGAACCTTTATTGGATAACCAACACCTCTGCAATAGGTAACCCCAAGTGGTTCGCTACGTTTGGTGATGTAGGAGGGGTGCCCGGGTTCATGTGGTGAGGTTTGTCCAGGTCTTGGATGACCAGGATACACTGATCCCCATATTCCTACCAACCCCTTAAACCCCTTTTCTTCCCAGAACTCTCCTCTCCTTCCTTTCCCTAAAAAAAACCCCTCCACACAGCATCACCAAAGATGACATAGGCCCTGGGAGAAATTATTTTCCTCAGGGCCTCCTGTGTGGAGCTCATGTAAAAAAAAAAAAACTTAAATTGATGGTCCGAAATTTATTGCTGGTTTTTTTTATTAAGTGTGCTTGATTTCCTAGGGGTCCGTGGCTAAAAAAGGTTAGGAAACGCTGATCTATATAATACGTAGAATGTGTGTTATTTAATTGTTTTATCCTATATTCAAAAGTATTTAATTTGGTGGGTGTTGCTCTAGATAAAATGAGTATTGGTTGTAGTTTAGTTTTACCTCGATCTCAGAGAAGCGAGTTGGCAGTGTCGCTGCTTCTCGGAATGGCAACAGGGTTTTAAGTTTTTATGTTTTACCCAGCTGTTCAGATCTAGTCACCAAACACGGCTATATCAGGCAAGGTTTCAATTCTGAACGATGGTCCTACTCCATGACGATGCTGATATTATTTTCAATTAATACACAAATTAGTCATACAAAATTTATTTGCGCAAGCCGGGATTTGAAACCACGAGAGCCCTGCCCCTCGACCACAGAGGCCATCATGTATCAATTAACAATAAAAAATAATATGAAGTTACTGAAATAATTATAAATACATTAATTAGTATTTTTTTAAGTGTGCTAGGGCGGTTTCTGTTAGAGATTGGTGGTGTCAGTGAGACTGGTGTCCCTAAGTGGGGTATGTTATAGATACATATATATTTTTTAAGCATGTTTATTCAGTTTTTTAGTTTTTCAATATTTTATCTTACAAATCTTACAAAACTGATCAATCAGTTTGATTGTAAGGAATCTCTCATTTTTCCTATTTAATTAATGCTATGTAATATTAAGTTTTACATAGTAATTACTAAGTATAAAACTTAATATTAAAATACTAATTATTATAATGTTTATGAATACAATGTATGACAGTCTAGGTGAATGAATACAATGTAGACACTAGGTACTTGGACACAATATTATTCTAGGTATGTATTTGTTCAATATTCGATCTAGGTATTTGTATACATTATTAGCTTTCATGTTCTACGGAGGTGGAATGCTTTTTTTTGTTTTGATTTTTTAATAAGATGTCTCATTTTTAATATTTCCGGAATTTTATGCCTTTTTGTTCTCTCACCGTATACATTTTGAGATTTATTAATAACTAGCTGGTCCCGGCATGCGTTGCTATGCCATTTAATAAAGAAATTGTTTCTCCCTGAGTGTCCTTTCCCATTCGTCCCGTTCCCCTTCCGCCTCCCCTTCTTCTCCTGCGTCCTCTTCCCCTCTCGCGTTCACACTCCGTCACCTCCACCTTCTCTCTCCCCACTCCACACCCCCCCCCTTCCCCCGTCCCGCGAACCACCCTCCCGAGTTCCCCCCCCCTCCCAGGTCCCCCTCCCGCGTTCACCTTCCACCTTCCCCGCCTTCTCTCTTCCCTTTCCCGCTCTCTCATCCCGCCAACCCTCCTCCCGCGTTCCATATATTCAATCCCAGTACATTCAGTTTTTAAACAGCCCGCGTGCCACCTTTTACAATTTTTATTCAAATTTCCATTTTTTATGTATATTATATTTCATACCTAACATAGGTACCTATTTAAAACATCTAAAATTCTTTATTCGATTCAAACTATTAGGGGAGTACCTACATTAAATAAATGTATCAACTTAAAGATTTTCAAAAATAGAATCCTGATTTAAAATGTCATTCTCAAACATGCGAACTGTCAAACGTGCGATTGTCGTTTAGGTTATTAATAGGTTTTCCGAAATTATCCAATTTTCTGCGCAATTTTATTAATTTTTCTCTCCGTAAGAACCATCCTCGTACTTCGTAAGGAATATTCTAAAAAAATAATTACCGAAATCGGTTCAGCTGATCTCGAGATTTGCGCTTAGCAACACATTTAGCGATTCATTTTTATATATAAGATAAACATTTGTACTTCTCTACGCCTAGCAGGGTAGTTGTGGTTTACAGGTTTTTTGGTTTTTTGAATTCTGAATAGAATTCTGTATTCCAGAATTCGTCTAGCGTTAATTGATATTCTACCTTACTGTGTATAGAGAGGACTTACACCAGGATAAAAAAAATTATAATCGCCTTTACATAATTGAACTTTTTTTTGCCTGATATCAATTTTCGGAAACGAATTAGTAATAAGCCACTTGCATGGACTTCATAACGACTTGGAAAAAGTCGTGTGGATAGATTTTTTTACTAAGATTACGAAAATGTTAGTAAAAAATTTTAGGTATGCGCAGTTTTTTTTTTTTTTTAATAAATAAATCCATTATTTGTGCTTGTGACGTCACTACATGAAAATGTCCCGTCGCTGAAAATGTTCCTATTATTTTTATAAAATTCCATACTGATTTTTTTTTTTATATGGCATCACTTTGATTTTAGGCGAATTTTTGAATTTGACATTTAACAAATTATTAATTTGGCTTTCACCCATTAAGGGTGATCTTGGCCATTTATTAAAGTAAGTTACATATTTTTAAAATTATTTACATTTCCAGTTTTTTTTGTAAATTAGTTACATTATCAATTTTTAAAAATTATTTACTTTTTCAGATTTTTTTAAAATTAGGTACATTTTCTTTTTTTTTTTTAATTAGTTACTGTTTCATTTTTTTACGTGGAATACATAAATTATATTAGCAAATACTTATAGACAATGGGCCAAGACAAATATTCATATGATTATACAAGTTGTACTAACATACAGAGTTGGTATTAGTAGTAATTACAAAATTGTAGAGTAGGAAGATGTACAGGTTCTCAAAAATAGGAACCTATACAACTGTACACACAGAGTAACACACAGAGTTGGCATTAATAGTAATTAAAAAATTGAAGAGTAGGAAGATGTACAGGTTCCCAAAAATAGGAACCTGTACATATTCCATTCTTCCATTTTCATACAGAGTAACATACAGAGTAACACACAGAGTTGGTATTAATAGTCATTACAAAATTGTAGAGTAGGAAGATGTACATATTCCCAAAAAAAGAACCTGTACAACTGTACATAATAACACAGCTAGAAACAAATGTATACGTATGGAAGAGAGGGAAATGTGATTGATGCTTAAAGGTTGAGGCCATTTTTGTAAATAAATTTTGCTAACAAATAGTGAATTTCAGGAGAGTTGAGACTAAGAAGGCAGGGTACACTGGTAGGGAATTCTATTTTAAGTTTTAACAATTCAGGTATGAAGTTTGGAAATTGGTCATTGATAGGACACTCAAAAAAATTATGGTCTAGAGTATCATCTGAACAACAATCACAATAAGGCGAATTTATGTGGAATCTGGCGAGATGGCTAAGACAACAAGTATGGCCTAAACGCATTCGAATAATGGAAGAGATCTATTTTTTAGGCATGGAAGTGTATTTGTGAAACCAGGGCTTGACAGGAATAGAAGGTTGAATTAAAGAGTACTGGTGACCTTTTATCAGAGAAGATGATTTCCATTCAGAGGACCATTGGCGTTGTAACTTATTTTTTAAAATAGGGAAATAATCTCTAACAGGAATAGGAACACTATTTAATGGATCATGAACAATGGATTCCTTAGCAATAGAATGAGCCTTTTCATTTCCAACAATACCAAAGTGTCCTGGGATCCAGGCCAAGACCACTGACACGTGAGCCAGGGACAAGGAATGCAGGAGGTCTCTGATAGAGCAGGTAAGAGAGTCACTAATGGAATTGAGAGGGGATGCGCTTATTTTTTGTAATGAGCTAAGAGAGTCTGAAAGGATGAGGGCATTTCTAGTGTTGAGAGATTTGACGAGATGTAAAGCTTCTATGATAGCTATGCATTCAGCAGAGAAAAAGGAACATTCTTTGGGAAGTCTATGTGGGAAACACTATTTCCTGTGAGGTGCATAGACACTGGCCCCACAATGGGAGTCCGAACTGAGTTTGGAACCACCTATGAAAAATTTTATATGATTTGGCCAGTTATTTTCATTAATTTTGTTGAATTCTGCATTATTAGATTGAACTGAGTTTTTAATATTTTTTTACATATTCCTATAAATTTGTGCACCTTTGGATAAAAAGTAAGACTTTCATAGGGATAAGAGTATAAGGGGAGAGATTCATTGCGATAGGAGTTTGAGGAAACATCCAGGAAAGTGTTGAAGCAATTATAGAGAAGGGGAGGGGAATGTTTTTTCCAAAATGGATTCAAATTAATAATAATAATAATAATAATATTTGGATGATTTATATAGCGCCGATTTTGTGAAAAATCACCTCAAGGGCGCTGTACAAACTTATAATACATTTCTAAAATCTAAAAAACTACAAGCTAGGCAAACAATTATAAACAACTTATGGCTAAAAATTGCAAGCATCGGTTCATTGACCACCGATACGAAAATATGTGTATGTGTACAATATTTTGACCAATGAACGCGATGCTGCCTAAAATTTAATGAAAACAGGACCATACTTACCTGGGAGGTCGCTTGAAATTAACTCTGTATATTGTCCATTTAAAGAAATTTAGATAGAGTTCGCACGAAGAGGACATTATTGTGAACACATGTTATTTAATCCTGAAAAATATTTTAATATTAATATGTAATGTATTTTGACGAGTGTATTTTGGAAAGTAAAAGCAACATGTAAAGGTGGGTGGTGCAGTAGTACCTATAAGGATTTGATCTTTCTAAATGTGATTCGTCAAGAGACAGATTGATGTGTAAGGAATCGAGTAATTTTAATTCAGTAAGAAAAGTGTGATTAAGACATATCATAGACAATACAAGTATGATACTCTCAAATAGGTATATTTAAATTACGGGTATGAGAGCCTTAAAAGGAAGGTTTTTAGTTTGGACCTAAACTCTGTTGGGCTTGTTATGCATCTTAATTCCGGAGGGAGTCTATTCCAAGCCTTAGGCCCAGATACTCCGAAAGCACGATCTCCAAACATAGTATTTGGCTTTCTTTTAGGTTCTATTAGTCTGCCTTTAGCAGATGAAGTTGCTGATCTAAGGGTTAATTGTCTCGGACCGGTATTTTCCGGGACGCATAATTCGGAGATGTAAGGTGGGGCCATTGCGTAGATTGATTTAAAAACCATCCAGCATAATTTGTACTGGATTCTCTCAGGGCACTTGAGCCAGTGAAGATTACGAAGGTGTTCTGAAATATGCGAATATTTAGAAACCCCAGTTATGAGCCTTGCCGCTGCATTAAACCTCATACCTCATACTTTTACAATTTAAGTTTGGGAATCAAGGGATGAGAAGTTATTGAGCATGTTTTGAAAATATATTTTTCTGCTAGGCATCGCCTTCTTATATTTAAGGGAGGTTCGCAGCATTCAACTTGCATTGCGTTGATTGGGGAAGATTTCATGGCTCCTACGATAACGCGAAGAGATTTTGACTGAATTTTATCTAATTTAAGCGAATTTGAAGTGTACATTGGATCAAACAGACAAGATCCGTAATCAAGATGGCTTCGAATGGTACAGAAGTTTTAAAGATGATGGGTGTGATCCTCACCACACTCCGGATAGAAACCTAAGGGGATTGATGTTGCTTTCGCATTTCATGATGACATGATTTATGTGAGAATTCCAAGTAAGCTTTGAGTCTAAAAACGTTCCCAGGAACTTAACTTCTTTAGAGATAGGGATGATTTCATCGCCAAATCTCATCTGAATTTCTGGGAGCTTTCGACGACGAGTGAAGATGACAACTTTGCTTTTGGAGGGAGAAAGTTCAAGGCCATTAATATTTAACCACGCCAAGAGTTTTCTAAGAGCATTGTTGATTGCTGATGCTGCGATAAAAATATTACGGGATATTTTGTAGAAAGTCAAGTCATCGGCATATTGGAGTATGTTGCACAAGAATTGAATAGATTTTTCTAGATCAGATGTGTAAATATTGTACAGGAGACTGACCCTTGCGGGAGACCTTTGAAAATGTGTCTAATGTGGGGAGGGGATTCAGACCCATCTACAAAAATAGCTCTCTGGGAGAGCAAATTGACAATGAATTTTACCAATTTAGGTGGTATACCTATTGCCAGTAACTTTTCTTTTAGGATGGGAATATGAACATTGTCATATGCTCCACAGATGTCTAAAATCACAGCAATGCAATATTCATTTTTAGATAATGCTAATTTGATATCTGTAACAAGAGAGGAAAGGTTGTCAAGGGTACTTTTACCCTTTCTAAATCCAAACTGAAAAGGGTAAAAAATTTGATTTTTTTCTACGAACCAGTTCAATCTATTCTTAATCATTCTTTCAGATACTTTGCAAAGAGTAGAAGAGAGGGCGATAGGTCTGTAGCTCGAACCTATGCTTGGATCTTTGCCACTTTTGCAAATGGGAATGATATTTTGAATTGTCCAGTCTAGGGGAATAATGCCAGAATCCAGAAAGACATTGATGAGAGAGAAAAAGTAGGTAAGAGAATTATCATCAGAATGACGGATGAATATATTCATGATTTCATCCTTGCCTGGACCTGAGTCATTGAGGATTTCAATGGCTTTTTTTAACTCATCAAAGGAAATTGGAGCATCTAACCATGAAGAAAATTTTAAAGTGAAAGGCAAAGAAGGAAGTTCATCAAAATTGGGGACATAAGGGGGAGCTATTTTATTAACAAAGTCATCAATCCAAATAGCAGAGTTACGAGATGGCTTTGGCAGGGAAAAGGAAGACCTAAACCTGCGAATCATGGACCAAACCTCCCATGCTGGAGTAGCAGGGGATATATTGGTACAGAAATTACGCCAGCTGTTTCTTTTTAAACGGAATGTGCGTTTAGCAACAGCTTGGGCATTCTTGGCGGAAATGTAATTATTCATAGTCATGGCAGTATGTCTTATTGGCCGCTTTCCTCCCCTTCAGCACTCTAAGGCATTCCTCATCCCACCAAGGGGGAGGGCGAGCCTTCGAGCCTACAGGAGATGATTTGGGGATAGACTTGTCAGCCGATTTTAGAATGGAATCAGTCTAAGATTTATAAGAGGAGGTGCAATTATCAGAAGAAGGGGAAGGCAGGGAGAGGGAAAGATCCTGGATAGTCTCTGAAACAGGACCTATCCGCTTTTATTGTAATAAATTTGGGCTTACTTTTAAAGTGATTGGTATCCAACCGTTGAGCCAAATTCAAAATAATGGGATAGTGGTCACTGCCGCAGGGATCTGAAGAAATTCACCAGGAGATTAGAGGATAGATACTCGGGGAACAGAGGGATATGTCCACCGCACTAGGATTATGTCCAGGGTGACTAAACCTTATTGAGGATCCGTCATTTAGGAGACATATGTTCAAGGAGTCCAAAAGGTCAATTAATTTGATACCTGAGGGATCCGAGGAAGAAGAACCCCAGAGTGGGGAGTAGGCATTGAAATAACCCAAAATGACCAAGGGAGAAGAAATTTTGCTAAGCATGTGAACCCACAGTGGAAGGTCATATGGGGTAGAAGGAGGAATATAGAGAGATACAAATGTAATATTGGAGACAGTGGCTGCCACTAATTGGAAGGATGAATTTGGGGGTTTAATGGAAATAGGAGAGAAGGGGAGAGAGTTTTTGATGAAAAGGGCTGCTCCACCCTTCCCATCAATGCGGTCGTCCCACAAACATTGATAGCCACTCACCTTGAAGAGTTAAGATGGCTTAAACCAAGTCTCAGAGACGGCAGCAATCGATATGGAGTGTAAATGTAGAAGGCGGATGAGGTCATCCTTATTGGAGATGGCGCTTCTACAATTCCACTGCAGAATTGCTGCTGTTGGGGCAGCCATTGGGAAGAAGAGAATACAAAGAGGAGAGTAACGAGGCAGCGTTGGACGGTAGAGAATTATTATTGTTAATAACAGAGATAGGTAGCATGAGAAGAGTTTGAATAAAAGAAGAATTGTCATTAGAAGTATTGTTGTTCATGGAATTTGCATTTAGATCAGGATTGAAAGCATTGCTGTTAGTTGAATTGGAGTTAGAAAAGACGGAGTTTTGAGGAAATAGAGAGCTGATGTTACCATTTGGGAACAAGAGCTGGGAGTTATGGCCAAATTGATCATATCCAGGGCTTTTAATTGGACGAGAAGCTTGTTTTATCATTACAGTTTTCTTGTAAGACAAGTTTGAAGGAGCACTAATTTGGGGTTGAGAGGCAATTTCAGCAAAAGATTTTTTAGAAGGAGCTATTAATTTGGAGGCATAGAAGTATGAAACGCTATTGGAGGCCATATAAGTTTTTTATGTTTTTTTGGCGAGAAATTTCGGGGCAGGATGGATGAGTGGCTGTGTGCGAGCCTGAACAATTGACGCAAGTGGGGGAATTGGAAGGGGTAGCATTGGTCTGCTTAATGATTTTCTGCGCATTTAAAGCAGCGGGGAGAGGAGCCGCACGATTGTTTAGAATGGCCAAACCGACAACAATTAAAACATTGGATTGTCGAGTACGAATAAATTTCCACCGGGAGAGAGTTGTGAAATGAATAAACGTGAGAGGGAAGGGACGGTCCTTCAAATGTCAGAACTACAATTTGAGAGGGTTTCCAAACTACAGACTCTGATGATCGATCTTTGAAATTAAGACGCCTAGTCTTAATAACTTTTCCCGAAGATGCTGGAATAATTAGTTCCGAGATAAGCTCTTCTTCAGATAGGTCTACAGGAATACCTCTAACGAGACCTAAGCAAGAGATATTGAAAGAAGGGATATAGGCTTTAAATTTTTTTGCAGAGAGGTAGTTGATGGAATTTATGAATTTATTGGCATTCAACGAGAATGTGAACTCAACACAAATGCAAAATCTGCCCTCTGATCGGATACCACCTGGGAAAATGCCAAGTGGTTTTTTTTCAATGAATTTACCAAATTCAAGGGGATGTAAAGAGTGGCCAGGAGAGTTGTTTTGAACATAAACTATGAAGGGAGCTTTTGCTGAAGTCGGATACAAAGAAAGAGGAGAAGCTACAGGAACTTAGACCTGTGAAGAATCAGTTTTTGGAAGGTCGCAAACTTTCCTCTTTTTTGGAGTAGAGGATGGAACTTGAAAGACTATTATCTCTACCTCACTACCAAGGAGCGGGATCAGGGGGTTTCTTCCCCATGACAAAGGCCATTGGGGCAAAAGGATATAAAACAAAAATAAAATAACACTTACTGGACTTGGTCAGCTATAAACGAACTCAACGGAGGACAAAAAATTAAAAATAAAACTGACTAAATGCCAAATATTCGATTTTTCGTATTAAAACGAAAAAAACACAACAGTGTTTTTTAACTGTCAAAATTCGAAATCGTTCACTAGAATTTTTTTTATTTTTTATTTTTACATTTAAACCCGCTAAACTACTTGTGTAGTTTGTCAGCAGGTACATAATGACGACATTGGTACATTTTCAAACATTGTATACATATAATTTTGATGCTAAATATCAATTAAATAGATTATTTAAATTACCGAAATAGTATATACATGTAAGTAGCACTAGAAGCCTTAAATAATAAAAAAGTACAAATGGATTTAGTATGATATGATATAATAAAAAATTAGTATGTGATGATATAAATTATTACAAGCAATAATTGTCAGCCTGAAACACTCATTTACATTGAAAAATCTTCCGAGAAAAGATACTTGCCGCCAACGAGACTTGAACCCGTGTCCTTCCGATTGCCGGTCGAATGCTCTGACCACTGAGCTATGGGGGCTTATCAAATACCCGCCAAATAATTCAATATATACTAGTGTTTCATTCAACAATTACTGCTTGTTATATTTAAAAAAGTACAGATGGATTTAGTATGAACAAATGAAATATAATCACAAGTAAATTAAAAGTTTCATATACATTAGGTATTACAAAAATTGTAATGAATTTACCAATTCCTTCAATGTTTATTGTTTGTTCTCTGCGAACTTACCATTTGGTTTGATTTTTTGACAGATGTTATGACGAGAACCCCGTACAATTTACGTTGTCCGTACGTGTTTTAGAGGTATAATGATAATGGTGCGGATTTTAACAAAATCAAATTTTATTATATTCTTATAATTATTATAATTTACTAGTACAAGTATATTACATTTGATTTAGTAATATAGACGTTGAACATTATAATAATTTATGATCAATAAGATGGATCAAGGAAAAAAATATTTATGAGATTTTATATTTTTGGTATACCTCGTTATTCTCCTGTGTTATTCGTGTGGAAAACGTTATTTTTTTAAATGATTTACGGCTATGTAATTATCGTTTTTTCGCACCTATAAAATTATGTCCCGTCTTTCCGGTTTATAAAAAATGGTATGATTTTTCGGATTTCAATTTTCAAAAAATCGCCATTAGAATATTTGCCTAAACCGGAATTTTTTTTTAAATGTGATGCAAGTAACCTATTGTTCTATTTTATTTAAGTACGTTTTGTTCGTTAAACTGTAGCTATTTATTCCGTATCCTATAGTTGATTCTGCTAATGCGTTGTATAAACAGTATAATATATTTTTATTAACAAAGTTTTTCAGGTGGTACAATTTCCCTAAAATACCTATGGATCTTAATCTATTTACGTACATTTTCAATATGATTTGACCAGTTAAAATTGACATCTATTGTAAGACCAAGACATGTACATTGGTACACTTTTTTCTATATTTGGGCAATTACACTGCTGGGATTGTTTTTTGTGTGCAAACAATCATATGAATGACTTTTTACATGCAATTCCTTATCCTGACCACTTGCATATGGTGAATGTATAAGCATACATTTGTTTTTTTTTTCGGTTAATAAGAATGCCATTGTTGTGGGACCATTTAATTATGTTATTTAGGTCTGTTTGTAAAATTTCCTCAATTTTTTATGGATTATTGTCAGCACAAATAATGCAAGTATCGTCTGCAAACACGTAACATTTACAACGATTGATCTGGTCGCTAAACATGGCTATAATCATTTCCAACAACGCGCAACGTTTCGTTTCTGAACGCCGTGGAGGTCTTTTTTAATGCGCCGCAAGGACCTCTGGATTTATTGCCAAGAATCTTAACAGCTCAGTCATTATGTGTAACGGGACTGATCGACCTTGCCCCTTCCTAGTTTATTCGTGTTTATAACTGGCAACCCTCACCAATGAACTTGTACGTAATTCTAAAAAATGGAACCAGTTCGGTACAATTTATCAGCATCGATTAAATTATTAAAAATGTTTATGCACGAGGATGAAAATAGGTTTTTATTATGAAACCCGTGGTTATTACACTGAACAGATGTACTTTTGGAAGTGTTTTGTGGGGGTGTCTGCGTTAACATATTACTTTTAATGATTTTAAGTATAAGAATTCGTTCTTGGAAGAATAAATCAATTTCACAAACTGGCCTAGCAGGCGAACTAAGGGAAACGGCCTTAAAGTAATTGCCGATATCAGAAGGGTGATTTATATCTTTTCTACAGCATAACCGTACAACAGAAAGAAGCGGGTTTCGGATCTCAGATTACCGGCGAGTTATGGACATCTGAACCTGGCTTCACTCTGTGCGGTTTCGTATGTTTACATACAAACATTCTTGTCAGCGCGTCAGCGCCATTCGGCCGCCCATGCTAAAACCCGCGTTCTTTCTGTTCAAACACTGATACAGCCTTACTCATAATGAAACCCTAACACGGCGCTGTAGCGTCGCGTTAGCTATACAAAGGAGGGGGCCTACACTGCTTAGGTTAAAAATCTTTACTCATAATCATAAATGTTCCCAATATTGCTCGAAAGCTGGATTATGCGTTATGATTTTTTACTGTAGCAACACTCTGCTCCAAAGCTGAAAAACGCGGTCAATTTGGCATTTTGCGGCGTGTTGCCAACTTCACGTTTATTCATACGTCAAAATATTATTCGATGAGATTTTTTTGTGTTTCAAGTTTTAAAAATACATAACTCAGAATTGGTACAAAGAACTTGGAGATCGGTAGATATTTTGCCACCCCGTTTATTGTGCACATCCAAATACGGCCGTACCAAGTCAATCAAACGTCTCAGGTTAACTTTTGTAAATCTATATTTATAACCTAAAATCTCCTTCCGTAAGTGCCGCAAATGGATCGTACCTTTTCGGTAGCCGTGATGCACGAATGCCGCGAATTTATTTATTTATTTATTTATTTATTTATTTATTTATTTATCTATCTATTTATTTATATGTATATACTACAGTTTACACCTTATTGTTAACATTTTTACATATGTAATATATTTTGAAAACATTTTTACATATTAATATTACATTTATGTTTGTGTTAGGTAGGTTTATGTTGTGTGTTAGGTAGGTTTGAGAAGGTGAAACTGTTGGTTGGTAATATTGTATGTTTCGTGAACACCTCACTAGGAGAACCTGTGCTGAGGTGTTTACGTGTTTATGATTAAGTGTGACAGGTACAGGTATTTATGTGTTGTAGTAGAAAGTTAGTTTTTTTTCTTTTTTTAACATTTTAATGGTAATTGTACATAGATTACTTAAAAGAAAAAAAAATATATATATAAGGTATATATGTATATTATATGTATATATGAATAGTTGGTAAATTCTTGATAGACATGTTTATTTATTTTACACTTGTTATAGTTTGGTTATGTTTGGTTAGGGATTAAATTATTTTGAATAAAGTGAATATCTTGAATACGGTCAATATTTGCCGAAGCTCTATTCAACACGTCAAGATTCTCAAAAAAGTTCGCCATTTTGAAAGTTATACCTAATGCCGTACACCGCCATAGTACTGAGTTACCCTGGTATTCGGCTGGATTAAACTCTGACAGCTATTAAATCTCCCGTACAGCGACGGGGTAAGAAAACGTGCATGCGCGCAGTTGACCCACCATTATGAGTAACAATTTCACCTAACCCGTTCTTGCTCTCGTGGTATTATTTTACTTTGTGTTTATGAGTAAGACTGATAATGTGTTAAATCGGCCGTATACCACATATTTTGACAGTTTTCATAAAATCCGGTGTTTCGTATCGCGCTAGCGAGCTAAATGGTAAATGCTGTGACACCAACCCTTAAAAGTAGCCCTGTAATCCTGACGTGACATGTAATCTTCGTACAGAGACGTCAGTATCAAAAAAATTCACGAATCGAATATCATCGCGTACAAACATCAAAATAGCACGACAAATAGACAGCCTCTAAGGCTTATATAACTAATAAATAGTAATTCGTGTTTTTTATGTAAGTTATTATAAGCCTTATTATTCTGAACTTCTGTTAGGTATGAATACTAGACATGTTCTTGTTTGTTATAATATATTCCGAAGCTCAGTTTGCCTCTTAGCATAGGCCTCCTCTAACATTTTCCACTGGGACCTGGCACGCGCTACTCTTCTCCAATGATGTCAAGCCGTGAATTTTAGGTCGTCTTCCCATCTTATTTGTTCACGTCCTCTACTTCTCTTGCCATCTCTGGGATACCAGTCAGTAACATTTTTGCACCATTTTTCTTGTGGATCGCGGATCATGTGACCTGTCCATCTTCACTTTTGTTGGTCTATTCGGGTAACTGTATCGGCAACTTCAGTTTTCTCCCTTATTATGCTACATCTCTCTCTGCCCTGTTTTCTTATTCCAGTCAAACTTCTCTCCGTGGCTCTATGGCTGCGTTCCAACTTTTCTCTGTGGCGTTTGGTGAATGCCCAAGTTTCACATCCATAGGTGATGACTGGAAGTATACATGAGTTGAAGACTTTCCTTTTAAATTGCATACTTAGCTCCTTGGATTTCAAGACTTCTTTCAAAGATCAGTATTATTATTATTTATTACAGACTTTAAGTAATTAATTCACCCCAACTGACATCAACACGACAGGCACAGTAGCCCGACTAAACGAAATTTGTTAACTTAGAATAATAGAAAATCGCAGAAATTTTACAGTAGAGAACACACGACGGATGCCTATCAAAAAATATAACACACCTTCAGTTTTCTATTAAATCGGTATGGGTTGACCTTCTAGTAATTTTCCGATCGGTGAGTAAACGCAATTTTACAATATTTCACATTTTAATTAAAAGCTCTTAACTTCTAATCGGTTCACCGACGAAAGCAATCATGTTCGAATATTATTTTTAATTGTCTTTCTCTGGCAATCATTATTAGTTTCCAACATCGCAATTTCATTGGCGGGCGGGGGCTGGCGCTGTGTACGTAATAACATTGATATTTTCTACGAAACATCATTTTACAACGACGTGCATTTAGCTTCTGTCAAATGATGTTGTCATGACCTTCAGCGTGCCTATTTATTTGAATGCAATTTCCTGGATGCTACAAAGCTTATTAGCCCCTGAATATCCCGCTGCGAGATTTGTGCGCTACCCCCCTCCCGCCCCCGCCGCTTGCAGCCCTTTTCTGGATATACTCGTAAATGCGGCGTGCATACAGCAACCCTCGCTTTGATGCGCATTGCTCATACGTTATACTGTAATAGTTAGAGATGTATTTCTAAACTATATACTCATGCTAAGCGCCGTAGTTTACTAAAACTACAATCTACATACATCAATATCTTATAGCTTTCATATACTCGCCAACTCGGTTACTGTAACTACCAGCAAAATAATCTTAACTTCTAAATGAAATACTCCGGCGTCATTAAATTTACTCCGCCCATCTGAACTTTATAGATCAACCGAATTATTATTCTGTTCGTTACAATAGTTTCATTAACTATTGAAATTTAAAATCGGTTGTCTAAAAATTATTAGGTAGGATTGTAAATTGCTTATCACAAATATTATGTCAAGGGCTAAACACGAAAAGAGATTATTGAAGCGAAACTTCTATAGCCCCGCTATGATTTGGAATTCGGGTGAAACGGAAATGACGCACACAGCACCTGCGAAGCAAACTCCTATCAAGGCTCCTTTGGTTGAGATATATAACGGAAATGACGCTGGTGTGCGCTTATTGGCCGCTTTAATTTTAATTATGACCTCACTTTTCAAGGCTCCTTGGTCCTTCATTGGTTGAGATTGTTTTTGCGTTAAAATCTACTTTTTTTTTAAATATGAATAATATTGCACAAGAGTACCATATATGTTCGTATATCTTAGACATAGTGTAGGCCTATTGTCTGTATCACACTGTAGGAGCAAGAGAGAGCTGTGCGCGCGCACATTTTCTTTGTTTCTTCGCATCATATAGATGTAACTAAAGAAGTTTTACTTCAGTCGTGTGGTCTAAAGCACACTCGTTTTTTTTTTATGTAAGTAGGTTCCTAAATTAATTTGAAAAATATTAAAGAAACTCCTAAAGGCCGGTTTACAAGAAGAATAAGTCTACAAATGTATATTCCTACTTGTGCCACCCACGCACCGAGAATATTCTAAAAGCAGACGTTTCACAATCATTATCAACGGAAAAATATTCCTATTTCCTTCAATGTACCTACTAGCTCACTTTCCACACGAAAGATTTTATTAATAACGATTCGAGTATTCTTACGTCTTACAGTTCAGGAGATATTGACACGTTGCAATGAAAACGGAATGCCCTAGTATAACAAAGACATGCGTATTTTATTACACCCAAAATTTATAATGCTCTTTATAAGACTACAGAAATTGAATGTAAAAATGTATCCTCCTACAGCAAATATAAAAATGTAATAAAGTCTTGGATAAACACCATCGATCCAGACATTTACTTGCTGTAACATCTGACCCGATGTAACTTAACAAATTATTAATCTTTATTAGCATGTCATGTGAATTGTAATTCAGTAATCACTGATTTTATTTTTGAATTTAATTTTTTAATCTCTACGAAGATAGTGTAAGTTTAAAAACACACAAGTATCCCCACGAACTGGCGACGCCTATGTGGGTTTTTTTTTTGGTTAATCTGCCAATTGTATTATTACATATTTGTAAAAAGCACTAACTTTGTGGCTCACCATAATTTACAATAAAAAACACATAAATTTGTTTAAGACCACTTTTATTTTAAAACACTATACCGGGAAGGGTGCTTCGGAAACCGGTAGAGTGTTTTAAAATAAAAGTGGTCTTAAACAAATTTGTGTGTTTTTTTATAATAAATTGTATTATTCTTTACTTTTTAACTGTCCATATAAAGTATATTACTTTATCCAAGAGATATATCTGTTAATTTTACTTTATCCAAGAGATAAAGTAAAATTTAAAAAAAAAAAAACAGAACTCGATTCAAATAGGTACATTCTGTACATCGAACACTAAAACGGCAATGGACTGGACATATGTTGAGAGAAAGGCCAGAGAAATGGACCAGAATAGTAACAGAGTGGTGTCGACGATGAAAGAAACAAAGGTGGACCAACGAAAAGATGGGAAGATGATCTAAAAAAGGTGGCTGGTCGAGAATGGATCAGAGTTGCAAAGGATGGAGAAAAATGGAAATTTTTACAGGAAGACTGTGTCGAAAGACAAGCTGTTTCTAAAAATAGAGTTTCGAAAAATAGTTGAGAGAAAGGCCAGAGAAATGGACCAGAATAGTAACAGAGTGGTGTCGACGGTGAAAGAAACAAAGGTGGACCAACGAAAAGATGGGAAGATGATCTAAAAAAGGTGGCTGGTCGAGAATGGATCAGAGTTGCAAAGGATGGAGAAAAATGGAAATCTTTAGAGGAAGACTGTGTCGAAAGACAAGCTGTTTCTAAAAATAGAGTTTCGAAAAATAGTTGAGAGAAAGGCCAGAGAAATGGACCAGAATAGTAACAGAGTGGTGTCGACGGTGAAAGAAACAAAGGTGGACCAACGAAAAGATGGGAAGATGATCTAAAAAAGTTGGCTGGTCGAGAATGGATCAGAGTTGCAAAGGATGGAGAAAAATGGAAATCTTTAGAGGAAGACTATGTCGAAAGACAAGCTGTTTCTAAAAATAATGACCCGAACGCTGATAATTTAGAATAATATTTATAAATTAGACTAGAAAAATGTTTTATAAGTTTAACAGCAATAAAGGCTAATTTTATTTTATTTATTTATTTAACTGTCCATATAAAAAAAAGCTTGCTCACCGGAACCTGGTGTCATATTGTAGCCGCGATTTAAAGAAAACCCAATCTCTTTTTCTTGTGAAATGGGATTGATGGTTACCGATGGGATGTGTGGACTGCCAATGAAGACATGTGGGACAAGAATACTGTATTTTATTTTTCTGATTTGTAATTAGTAAAATTTTATGCTACTTATATTTTGAAGTGAAAACTTCTTTAGCACAGTTGTGATTTGAAACTCGATGAAACCAATAATTAAGGACAATGAAAAGAGAGAAACACATACATCTATAGGCTTTAACCTGTGAAAGAATAAGGTATGTGTCGGTGTCGTTTTTGTGCGGTGCTTCGTAGTCTATCGGTCTCCTCTTTGTGCAGTGCTTCGTAGCTTACCAATCTTGACTACCTTAGTTTTCTGAAGGTTTCACTTCTGTCTCGTGTGAATTGCATACTCTGATTTATTTATCGTAGCATACACGTCGAGTACGGAATATAACGGATGCTGGGAAGACGACAAAATTAGCTTTGGATTCAAAATTTTTAAAAATACGTTGTTTATACTTTTATTCTTTAAAAAAACCAACGTGATTCGTTTCGTTTTATTACAGGTGACTTAAATGTGTCAATGGATAGGAGAGAATGGGAAGTAAGGTAGGTAACAGGGTGAAATTTACAAATGGAACAAATTTAATAATGGGTCCGGGGGAAGGGTGGGGGGCTCCCGCTTCTCACTCCCCTGCCTGACAATTGATATCTTTAAGTCTATTGTTGTAATTAGTTTTAAGAAAAGCCCCATTGCATTCGATACCTATTGGTTTTTAAAGCAATAAAAGTGGTTAAAACTAAATATTTTATTAATTTTTAATTAAAATGGTGCCACCAAATAAATTTGCTGTTCAGATTTGAAACAAGTTTGGATTAAAAAGACTCGTCTAATTCAAATTCTGCTATGTGCGTTGTTAGGGAGGATTCTCTTGTGAAATAATTACACATTTTAATATTAATATAGACTTGTAATTTTTCAAGTCTCTGTGAGGGAAGCACAGTATTTTTATGTATTTTATTTTCTACAGGAGAGAGTGGGTGAATTGCGTTTCCCTGGAAACGGGCGCTGCAGCGCAGAGGCGGATGCAGATGCGGAGTGGGGAAGGGGGAAGAGGGAGGTGGGGGGAGAGGGAAGCGCAGTCGTTTGCGATCCACGCTAATAACAGGTGTCAGTTCCTCCAGAGTATCGCGTCGTGTCAACATCCATCACCTACCATCGGACAACTAACACTGACCTACCGCCATCGCCGCGCTTTTCCTACTTCTGCAAGTCTACAAACAGTAAGTCGAACCGTTTATTTCCTTTTCTGCGGTTGTTATTCTTTACATTATTGGCGTGTACTTAATTAATAACTGCTTTTGCGAATTATGTTGTTTCACTTTGTTTCAAAAGGAATTAATCTGCAGAGATATCTAAAACTGATGATCTTAAATTGTGTCGAATTGTTTTCTTTGAAATTGAAAATATATATACATACACTATTTAATTATGCGTTATTAATTATTTTAAAATTAATTGAAACATTAAACTTTAATAAATTCACTTTTTTAAACTAAGAACGACAAAAAATGCGAATTTTAGTCACTTCAGTGCAAAAAATATATTTAGACGACAATTTTAAACTATTTACAATTAACAAATTAATTAAATAATATGTAATCGAAAGGCTTTTGAATATCGCAAGGCTTTTTTTCTTTAAAATAGCAGTGTAACGTTGTGATTTAAGGAAACTAATATTATTATTGAAGCTTTTCTTGGGAATTTGTTTGAACTTTTGTGTATTCGGGTGTTTGGTGAAGTTGTTGTACGGCGAAAGCTTTAGAAGTTCTGTAAGGAACAGTTTAGGCAGAGGTTCTGTGAAAATATTCCTTGTTTCGTCCGCTCGTCGAGCTTTTTAACGGAATTTCGTCGGTTGATAATCGTCGCGGCATTTCGGGTTTAGAAGTGTAGAGAATTAAGACCAACTTTATTGATGTATTATATACCTACATTTGTATGAGTTATTTATTAAAAAAAAATGTTTCCAATTTTTTACCAATTAATTCTATTTGATCTCCAACGTTCGCAAAGCTCTAAAATTGTTCCGCGGGAATCGAGTTGCGATTTAAATATTTACTTAAATGAAGACAATATTAGCGAAACTCAATCGAAAAACGAAAAGATTTGGGCACATTTGGGACTCGAACCAATAAAATATAATAAAATAGCCACAATATCCAGTCAATAAAATGTGCGTTAAGAAAATTAAGATAATGTTTGTAGTTCTTAGTCAATATACAGTAAATGCGAGAATAGGATAGGAACACATTCGCTCAGTTGGTAGAGTTGCGTTGCGGAACGGAAAGCCAAAGGTCCTGGGTTCAAGTCCCAGATCTTTAGAAAAAAAGATCTTTTTAGAAAAAAAAAATTATATTGACAATAATAATATGTTACTTATTATCTATTCATCAGTTTTTTGGTTACCCAATTAGCAGAGAAATATTCTCGGGTCTAATTGAGGTGCTAGTCTATGTACTTATGTGCTATAGGTACATTTAGAAATAATTCTTGTCTTCATTTAATTAAATATTACAATTTGATGTTTGTTCATAAAATAAAAAATAAAAATAAGGGTTATAATTAATTTAATATGAACTATTTATTTACAATTGTACATGGCAGACAAAAACACAGGTATTTGCTCATTTCAAAGCCTTCATTACTAAAACTCCACTTTGTATTATAAATCGAAACGAGACATTTAATTAAGTTCGTGGAAATGCAGTAACAAATATGAAATGAATTCATTACAATATTCTGTCAAAGGCATAGTTAAAATGATTGTGTATTTTTAAACAGTTGAAATGGACGGTGCGTCCGCCATATTAAGGTGTCTCTTTGAGGTGTGGTTCTCAAATGCCGAACTCCATTGCAGAGTGGTAAAATTCTCGGCTCGGGATCAAAACTCTGCGTTAGAACACAGCTGGTTCAAGTATAACGTGGAGAAGAATATTATTATCAGCCTGGCGAATTATTTCGGTTTCGTGAAATCACTTTACCCTTTGTAAGTGAAATCCTTCGTTATTTCGATACGACTTTTAATTATGCGTCTTTCAGGTTATTTTACAAAATAGTTTAAAACGTCTATACCTCCCACCGTGTTGAATGCAGCAACAATTTGCAGAAACGTTTTTTTATATAATAATGTATAATGTACTAATTGTACCTGATTGAAATTAATTCTACCGCACAGTTTCGAGATTGTTATTGATTTTAATTATATCACTATTAAGTTATCGAATTGGGCAATTGTTTTTTAAAACACTAGTAATTAGCACTGTGGTGTACTGTAACTTAACTTTATGTTTAATGACAACCCATTACTCATTTTTATTAGATAGTTTAGTGATCAATTCATAACAGTATAATGTTATTTTTCGGTGACATAGAAATAGCCGTGAAAATGGTTTATGAGTGTAAATTTTGGCTTTTGGCGGATGCACTTTATTGTTTTTCACTATTTCACACACTTTCCAGACTTATTTAGATGTTATTTTGCGGTTTGTACGTTAAATAATGCACTCTTAAAATGATGTGTCAATCTCAGTACAATGTTGTTATTTTTCGGTTACCTAGAAATAGCCGTGAAAGTGGTTTATGAGTGTAAATTTTGGCTTTTGGCCGATGCACTATATTGTTTTTCACTATTTCACACACTTTTCAGACTTATTTAGATGTTATTTTGCGGTTTGTACGTTAAATAATGCACTCTAAAAATGATGTGTCAATCTCGTATTTGACCATAGCCAAGACCTACATATATATATATATATATATATATATATTTACCTACATTTTTAAAACATTATTTGCGGACTTAAACTATCTACAATTTAGCTTTATTATTCGGTATTAGATTTTTTTTAAAGCGAAACTTCTTTAGCGTCATGATATATTTGCAAATAGATGTTTTATCAATAAGACCTCTTAATTTATCGTAATGGTCAAAATTTATTTCTCGTCGTGTACCATTTTTTTTAAGTGAATATAAACTTGAATCAACAACTCCAGTTTGTTTGTTTTTTTTTTTTTTTTTTTTTTAACTTTATTTATTCCCATTTCTTTGTACATATATAAGTGTCATTATAAATTGAGGAAGTGATTTTATTCATTTTGTTGGACTGCCCACTGCCCACCACTGTGCTTGTTAATGAGGTTTAACAATTCAAAAAATTCGAGTGTAGTTTACACGCGGTAGAAGCGATACTTTATTTAAAAAGTTGTAAAAGTCCATGAGGGCTTTAATGATTAATAAAATAAAATAAAATAAAGCAACCTCAACCAATACTTGAAAATTGAGGTCATAATCAAAGCGACCAATGAGCGCAGACCTAGCGTAATTTCCGTTTCATATCTCAACCAATAGGATCCTTTAAAAGTGACATAATCAAAGCGGTCAATGAGCGCAGATGATGCGTCTCAGGTGCTGTAACCGTCATTTCCGTTTCAATCGTCAATCGTCATAGCGGGGCTATAGAAGTTTCACTTCAAAAAACATCGGCCAAATATTTGGCCGGTCAGTGGCTGAGTTGGCATCGCGTTTGGTTTCCATCCAGGCGTCGCGTGTTTGATTCCTCGGATGGCTAAGTCCTCATACGACCCAAGCAACATATGCCGCTTTTTGTAGTGGTAATAGGAGATTTTCAAATATTGTCAGGTGTCACCTGAAATCTTTTAACTGAACAAATATTATTTGAATAAGAAGCTTTCCGAATGTTTAAAAAATAGTCAATCAGCCCAAAAGTGCATAATAAGTCTTATCATGAAATTTCTCACCTCTCTTCTCTCATTGTATTGAAAGTGTCGTTTGTGTGCATAATCAGGGATCATGAAAAAAATATGTAACTAATTTATTAACGGGAATAAATGTTAGGACGCTATTTATCCGGATTTCCTGATAAAATTATATAAAATTACAAATATTTTATCATGACGACGAATTGCATCTGCACGAAAATCCTAAGTTTTCTTCCTGATAATTTCACTGTAAATAACTAACATTTTATTCGCTTTCACGATGTTTTATCAGTATTTAGTGTAATTACTGGCCTATTGTTGAAAGATTTATATTGCGCCGTTTTTGTGAAAATCCCCAAAGAGAATATAATCAATACTCCAATAATCAGAGTTCCTCATAATTTTATCAGTATTAAAAATGCTAGCATTTCAGATTCTTTCATTTACAAAAGAAATTTCATTATATATTTTAAAATATTATAAAATCACAATATTAAAAAATATTATTATTTATATTTTGATAAGAACAGATTCACTTCACGCCGAGAAATCCTGAGTTTCATATCTGGATACCGGAACAATCCGGAGAGATACATGAAAATACAAATCTGAGCGTATATACTATACATGTGCCAGTCAATATTCCATGTGGCGGCTGTGAACAGAAGTCATCTTTTGGCACATTGGCTACATGTTTTAATTCGGTTCGTTCATGTTATTAAAATTTATTAGGTAATTAATATATTCTGTCTTAGATATATTAGGAATTCAGCTTCAGGAATTCAGGTTCCCAATTCATTGGTTGGGAATAACGTCTCCATAACATTACAGTTCTGCAAATACGAATATGTGGAGCTATTTTCATGATATCATATGAGTCACTTCTTTAAAGAAAAAGTAGGCGAATTTTACGTGCGCTAATTATCACGACGTCATGATAAATAACAGAGTATCCGAATAAAATACAAAATTATGATTTTGGACATGTACCTTGACAAGAAATTGTAAGTACAAGTTATTAATCATCAAATTTTGTACCCATATAATGTTGTTGTAGTGTATTTTTGTAGGTTTAGATATGATATATTGATGTTTTATTAATAAGACCTCTTGATTTATCTCGAGGGCCAAAATGGATTTCTCTTCGTGTACCGTTTTTTTTCATTGTGAATACAATCAAGAATTTAATTTCAACAACAATATTCATTATAAATCGAAGAATGTATATTATTCATTTTGTTGAACTGCACACTGCCCCCCACTGTGCTTCTTAAGGGCCCGCAACCCGGATTTGTACCGATTCATTAAATATTTCCCTTAAACACGGTAAGTTTTAAAGCTCTTAAAACATATATGTTATCTAGACTTTGCCCGCGCCGAAACGCAAATTATATAAAATTCCCTCGATAGAAAAAAATCGCAAAGTATGCTCCAAAAATTATTATTAACACGTTTGTTTCAGTTATTTTACAAGTTATATGTATGAAAAAATTCACAGTGTTTTTTTAAATGCTGTTTAAGACAATGCCCGCGAGATTTTTGCCCTATTTTAAACGAGTATTTTATTAAACATTTTCGCAATATTCGCATCGATTTTGTCGCTGTAAATGTTAGCGCTCTCCTCTAACATTCGTAATTTCGTATCTCTCCATCTTCTTCTTTTCGGGCCCGGTTGCAGAGCCTTAATTTTTTTTAAAAAAGAACAAATATTCGACGAGGTGGCACTTAAAATCTATTCAGAGACTCTATATTACTTGTATTGGAAGCTTTCCGAATGTTTAAAAATTAGCCAACCAGCCCAAAAGTTCATGAATTCTCCTTAGAAGTTCCCAAGCTTTTGGAGGTGTTCGGTTCACAACGTTTAATATCGAGTTAACGCAGTCAACTTCGCGTTGCCGGTTAATGCGAAACAATTAACTAAAGGTGTTACTCAAATCGAATTCACAATTTTATCATAAATTTGGCTTACGGGACAACAAAAAATGAATAGAACGTAATCAGCGCCGCTTGTGTCTGTGGGGCGTTTAATCACAGTGGCGTTCGTTAGGGACTTTTATTTATTCGTCAATTATATTGTGATTTGTTCTCCACACGAAGCATCATCAATCAATCAACCTCCCCATCCCCCGCTCTCTTCACTCCCCATAAACCCGGTCGGCGCATCAGGAAACCTTCCTGTACTTGTTATCACATCGTTGAATCTTTGTCTGGTATCTCTGTAGATGTTTGTTTTATTTATTTTGTACAAAACAGACAGGGACAGGGACAAGAACACAAACAAACAATATTTAAAAATATAATAAAACAAACAATAAATCCAACCATCCAATAAACTAATTTAAAAAAAACGAGTGTGCTTTAGACCACACGACTGGAGTAGTTTTTTTTTTCATAACTAAAAAAAAATTATTTAGCTCCACCTATATGTACAGACAATAGGCCTGCACGGTGTCTTAGATATACGAAACGTAACTGGCTATGAGAGAAAGAGAAAATTTGTGCTTGCGCCTCTCTCTCTCTTGCCCCTACAGTATTATACGAAACGTTACTCTCTCTCTTTCTATCTTCACTAACTTATATCTCCCTCTCAACTTCCCCTCGCCTCACCCGATAACACTTTTCGTAACCCTCTCGTCATGCATTCACCAGCTTACTCCCCAAGTCAAGCGTGCGTAAAGAAGTTTTACTCAAAAAAACCTTAAAATAGTGTTCTAGTAACAGATTGAATACAGACTGTACAAGACCTAATTTGAATTCTTACTAATAAAAAATTTAATAAACTGAGCTGTAAAAGAGCTGACTGGACGCTGAGACTAACCATGAGATACATGCTTTGAAGACTTGGGGTTATTTCGGATTCATTATTTTATGCATTTACTGTTTCCATGGGAATTAAATATGAATTCTGAATTCGGAAATTATTAAGATGTTTAATTGTTTAATATCAACAAGCGAGTTTTGTGAAATATTTATTCCAACACTATTCCTAAACACATACAGCCTTACTAAAAAACCCAGTGAAAATTTTATTCAATTGACAAACGGCCGCGGATGTGAAAACAATACTAATTAAAAATTTGTTCATTGAAAGAAATACACGTGGTTTACACGGCCTGAGAGGGTAGTTTATCTCTGTTTTAACGACTGATGTACGAACGAAATTTGAAATTTTTCCAAAGTATTTTGAATGTTCTATATATTTCTTATTTCTAAAGGTGTCGTAAAAACAAATACCATTTATGAAAACTAGATAAAATTACCTTTTAGATTTGTGTATTCGAAATACACTTTAGCTTTCATGCCATATTTTAAGATTCAAACTCGGAAAAAGATGGAAAAAAATTTCCTCCCACAACATTTTTGACGAAAATGTAGAGAAATTTAAATAAAATCAAAATTTAAAAAACACAGTCCTTTTATGTAATAAATTTGGAAGGAAACCCTCACCTCACTTTTTCATCGTGTATACAATAAAAAAATAATAAAATTTTTTTTTTTTTTTTTATTGGTAAAAAACTAACCTAAAAATTATACCGTCTTTTATAGCAGATTTCTTGCATCTCTAAAGACATTAATTTCTTTGATGCATTTAGGAACACATGTATTAGATATTATTATTTAAAAAAACACCACTTTCATAAAATTATCGTAAAATAAAATCTCTTAAAAATGTAAATTTGAATTCTCATGTATCATATAAAATAGTTTTTGACACTTCAATTTTCAAAGTACGATTATTGTTTTATAACTTGACTAAAACTTATGAAAAACCACAAAAAACACGGTAAATATATCAATGATATAAATATAAGAGTAAATTATTCATATTTTTTAGAAATTAACCATCACATAAGTAATATTGTACACACAAAAATCATTTCGCATACACAGAAATCATTTCGCGCTTCCAGCGTCGTTTACAAGCGCGAACAACGAATGCGCAGGCGCCGCGCACCGCCACCTAGCGGTTATGAAGGAAAACAAACAATTTAGTACTTAAATATGCATTGTTGCCGGATTTAAAATACATTTTAAGATCAAACCTTATTAGTAATATTTCCTGTTTTAGCGTATTTTTGTTTTATTCATGTTGCTGCAACAACACGGGTTATCTGGCGTGCTGTGTTTTTTTTAGTAAGGCTGATATTGTACTCGTATGTTGTAAACAAAGATATTGAAATACAAGAGACGTGCTCTCCGCAGTTTTTACTAGGTGGGACTGCGCTTCCGGGTGTCGGCGATATTGTTTACTAATTAAATGAACGAATTCTTTCCTCAAACTATATTGTCAACCAATACTAATGCACAACTTCAAAAACTCAATATAATGAACAAATTCTTTTCGTATGCAATTTACTCGGATTAGGTAGTAGTCACGCGGACATCATGACATATCTCTTTTTTATTTGAAAATCTTTAGTTGTAAACCTATCTAATCCCTGTATTTTTCGGTTTTTGGTATAGTCGTGTCGTATAGTATCGTGTAATATATCCGTCCATTCATCATGCTCCTTTTAAATGTGGAATGAATTAATTAAAATTTAAGTGAATCTGAATTTATAGAAATATTATTGAATGTATGAAGAGCACCGTTACATATTTGGCGAATTAGCTGCTGCATTTGTTTTTTTTTTAACTAAGCGTGTGGAATAGTGCTGTATGACATGCACGTATTAAAGGTATGTTAGAATTAATTATAGATAGAACTTCGGTACAGTCGATGTTATAAATATTAAACCAGCCACTGCTCGCCTTTGTTGCAAAGTGTGAAATGTGCATTCGAATTGTGAAGTGAAAACTTCTTTAGCACCGTTGTGATTTGAAACTCGATGAAACGGAAACGAGCGACACTGATAAGAGACAAACACATACATCTAGAATTTAGCCTAATTTATATTTTAAAGCCTTTTAAATCCGTTAAAATTGTATGAAAATGTTTTTCTTTCATTGTAACGTTGGACACCTTTTATGTAGAAATTGCACCATTAATGGTTTAATGTATGAAGTTAATAAATGTAATTTTGAGGTTTCAGCATTTGTAGCTTACGAACGGTAAGTGTAAGAAGTTTAATTGAGTTGATTACTTTAGTTCACACGTTCTCAAACTTATTTCGAACACCGCCCACTTTTAGATTTATAGAGAATCTAATGCCTTCCCATGTTTTTAACTTACCTTTTTACATTACCGTGTGATGCGTATCTTTAAAACAGTTATCGCAAATATAATTTTTAAACATGCATTATTATGTAGAAAGGATAGATATATAAATAAATAGGTAGATCAAAGAATGTTTCAATGATAGGAAATAAAACTCACCTACATACACAAAAATGAATCCCTGTTTCCCTTGGTCACGCCATAACTTCATAACGACTTTACCTGTTTCATTCTTCTTTTTTTATAGTTTTCTTATACTTTGTAGAAGATTTTTATGGAATGAAAAATTAAGAAAATTGCGCAGAAAGTTGGATAATTTCTGAAAATTTTACGACTATTTTAACTTCGCACGTTTGATAGTTCGCCCGTTTGATGATTGTGAATTAAGAAGCTATTTTTTTGTATCAAAAGAATTGTCTGTGGATTTTTAAAATTATACATATTTTAAATAGGTACCAAGTTAGATTGATTGTTATTATAACACAGAAAATGAATATTTGTGATGTATGAAAAATGAAAATTTTAATAAAAAAATTGTAATAGGTGGCACGAGAGCTGTTTGAAAACTGAATGCACTGGGACTGAATATATACATTTTTTATTAATATAATTTTTTTTTGTGAATTTTTATTTTAGTAATTTGTACATTTAAGTTTACAAAATTTCTAATTAATTATAATATTTCATATTACAAACTAAATTTTATGTAGTTTTGTGTAGCTCCTACAATACATCTTGAACTTTCCAATTGGTGTGGACTTTAATGTTTCTGGTAGCGTGTTATATAACTTCATTCCTTTGTTCAGTAAACTGTTCTGCATATTCGCCTTGTCTTTTTTTGAAGCCTGATTTCCTTGCACGTCCTCGTGTTATGTCTGTGAATGTCCTTGTTGAATATAATTTTATTTGAGAAGTATTTTGGTAAAATTTTGTTTATTATTTTATTTATAAATATCATCGTCAACATCTGTTTCACGGTTAGCCAATTCAGTTCCTTTAACATTTTGTTTACTTTTGAAAATCTATTTCGCCCAAGTGTTATACTCATCGCCCTGTTTTGGAGAATTTGAAACTTATTTTGTTCTCGTTCGTTACATAGGAAAATGATAGTTGAGCAATAGTTTAAATGTGGAGCAATAATTGATTTGTAGATAGTGATTGCAGTTTTACTAGATAGTTTTTGCCGATAATTCTTCCAAAAAAAAAAAAAATTTTTTTACCTATTTTCTTTTGTGTATATTCTGCATGCTTGTTGAATGTTAGTTTGGAATCTAATATTACTCCTAAGTACCTATTTCATTTCAGTAACATTTTCAATAGTCTCACCATCAATTTTAATTTTGCTTTCACTGGATCTCTTCTTATATCCAATCACCATACATTTGGTTTTTTTGTATTTATTTTAAGCTTATTCATTTTTAGCCACCTTGATACATTATCTAGCTCTTTATTTAAAATATTTATTAGTTATATAAAGAACGCGGGAGGTGGGTTGGCGGGTAGGCGGGGAAGAAAGGGGAATAGGGACGCATGGGAAAGGACATGCAGGGAGAAACAATTTATTTCTTTGAATACGGCATTGTAACGCATGCCGGGAACCAGCTAGTACTTAAGATGACGTTATACGTGAAATTCTATTTGATACTATTTTGATTAATCTTTACGACGAATCGGCTGACAGTACGAACATCAAAAAATATGCTTCGGATAAATCGAAGCTTTTACCAGCTTTTCTTTATATTAAAATTACAATAAACTTATTATTTACGTAACAAAAAATATAAGCGTAAACCACCAATAAAATGTTTTTTCATGACTTAACTATGAAGCAATACAAGAAACAAATTAAAAAAAATACCACTTTATGGCTAAGAATATTTTTGAGGTTTCACATTTTCTAACTTTTTTTCCTTCTTATAAAATTATGCACAAAATAAATAAAAGCCACTTTTTCGCTTACTTGCCTGGTGCAAATAAGACACTCGATTTTAAAATTTTGCAGGCATGAGATTCGAAATATTTCTAGCGTTTATATTCCTCTAAATAATATTTAGAAGTATTTTTTTAACAATAAAAGAGCGCTTTGAATTTAAAACTTATCTAATGTAAAGGATGAATCTGATGCATTTCGACGAGTTTGTGAAATCAGGCTCTAATTGACTTAAAACAGCCGTAAGGCGCCGCGTTTAGTAACTTGCAGCCGATTTCTCTTTTTAGTTAGCAACGTTGTTCCAGCACTAAATCAACGTTCACACAAATACGACGATGGGAATACTATCAGAAACCGACCATAACCCAGGGTACAGTTGAGATATTTACTTCTGCAGCCAAAATTATTGGTAACAGTTCTTGAATTTAATTTTTGTTGTTGTTGTCATTTTCACGAGCTGTTCTTCTAACTGGGAAGATAGTTTGAGATGCCATATATATGAAATAAAAAGCGGGAATAAGACTGGCGTGCGCAAGCGACTCTAGTTTTTTTGTCTGTACGGGTTGAGACCATTAGAACAAGCATTCAAACCTAAAATCGCATCTCCAGAATTTCGGATAGGGATGCGATCGCCGCGATCGACCGATTTTTTTTGTAAAATATCGGAAATCACAGACAATTTTATTTAGTTAACTTAACCATGGATTACGTACATGAAACAGAATTTGTCTGCCGTCACCCCTCTGGATTTCCTTAATGCTCCTAATTTTGTTTGAGCCTTCTACAACCCCCTGAAAGCCTCCAGCGCCCACAAGAGGGCATTATTGCCCACTTTGAGAAAGACTGCTTTAGTATATAAGAAAAATTCGAATGCAGTTTACACGTGGTAGAAGCGAAACTTTACAAAAACAATCTCAACCAATACTTGAATAATGACATCATAATCAAAGCGGCCAATTTCTTTTTTTTTTTTTTTAAGACAGACAAACATTACCGGGTTATGAATAACCCAACAATGTTTGAAAATTTCCTTCTACCACCACAGAAAGCCGAAAAATGTTGCTTGTGTTGTGATGGAGGACTTGGCCAGCCGAGGAATTGAACACGCGACACCCGGATGGGATCCAAGCGCTATGCCCACTCAACCAATGATCGCAGTTGATGCGTCGCAGGTGCAATAATCGTCATTTCCGTTTCATCCGAAATTCAAATCACAGCGGGGCTTTAGAAGTTTCACTTCGAAAATACACTAAAGCACCTAAAACGCTTTTGATGTAATATCATACTATTATATACTAAAACAGCCAACTTCTTAAAATATTTTTAAAATACTTTTGTGATCCAACTCAATTAAAACGCGTTTTAAATGTTATTTCACTTAATATGTTAAAGCAATAAATAAATAAACTTATACTGCATAACACTGCGTTATCTAAAACGACGATAATTTTATTTTCTGATTTATTTTATGTTTTCTTCAGATTTCATGTCTGAGTTAAATCTTCCACACAGGAAAAAACTAAACCCTTCCACACACTTTTCCACAAATGATAATCTAGTCAATTCGCGCTACGCAGTTGCACTATATAAGTATAATAAATACAAAACAATACTAAAACAGCATGTCAACCTACCAAAGACCAAATGGGAAAATGATTCACCGACTCCAGATATTTTCATATCAGAGGGTTCGGCTCTGTGGAATTCCTAATTTGACCTATAAATCCTACTGATCCCTCAATATAAATATTTAAAAAATCTTTTTTAATCCTACATGTATTTAAAATGACTGAATTTTGCATTTATATATATAAATTCTTTGACAAATCTAATATGCCTAAATTTTGCATGAGAGACCTTGGTATAATGCCAGTAGTCGAAATGACAAATGGTAATATTTTTGTAGTCTGAGAATGCCGAATTCTTTTAATCTCATTTCCTAAATCTGTATATTTTATTATTTTTAATAAAATATACAGATTTTTTAATATTACATGAATTTGGAATAGCTACATCAATGATATAAGTTATTTTTTTAAATTTTGTTATGTAAAACTATATCAGGTCTATTATGACTAATTGTTCTGTCTGTTAGTATAGTTATATCATAATATATTTTATAAAATTCATTTTCTAAAAATGAATTTGGTTCATATTCATAATATGGTACTATATTACGGCAGTCAACCAAGTTATGTTTAGTTACCAAACTTTGGTGGATTATTTTTAAAACCTGATTGTGCCTAAATGTATACTCGGACGGCGCTAATATAGAACATCCCGATATAATATATTCTATAGTTTCCGAAAAAGCCAAACATTTTCTACATAAATCATCAACTTGATTTATATCTTTGATTATATTCTTCCTATAATTTTTAGTATTAATGACTCTATCTTGAATGGCACGTATAAATCCTTCTATTTCTGCGCACAACTCTACAATATTCAACCATTTGTTTGACGAAAGTTTGTCAACATACGTTTGGTTGAGATAATTGAAGTGTTTTGCGTGAATAATTTTATTTTACCAGGAATCTAATAATTCCTGGTTATAAGAATGTTGACATTCTCGTCATATAAATTTAAAGGTGTAATGTTTCTACCCGCCTCGCAAATTATTTTGTGCATTTCTGAGCTATTAGCTTTCCTATGTAAAAAAATTCTAAGCATTTCTACCTGATTGTGTTTCAAAGATGTTATTTTGACTACACCTCTACCTCCTAAATTTTTAGATAAATTAATTCGTTCTATAGCTGAATTTGGATGATGGCAATTCAATTTTGTTAACGTAGTTCTAATTAATCGGTCTAAACTATCTAAATCTGTATTGGACCATTTAATTATGCCAAATGAGTACGTTAATAGAGGTATTGCCCAAGTATTTATTGCTTTTACTAAATTTTTAGCAGATAGATTGCATTTTAAAAATTTTCTGACCCTAGTTTGAAATTTAATCCCAATATCATTTTTAATACTAGTATGATCTTATGTATTTGATTGCGGGTATCATAAATATTTATAAACCTGGCTTAATAAAATGGTCCAATACAGATATAGAAAGCTTAGAACGATTAATTAGAATTCAGCTATAGAACGAATAATTTACCTAGAAATTCAGAAGGTAGAGGTGTAGTCAAAATAATATCTTTGAAACACAATCAGGTAAAAATGCTAATAATTTTTTCCATAAGAAAGCTAATAGCTCAGGAATGCACAAAATAATTTGCAAGGCAGATAGAAACATTAGACCTTCAAATTTATATGACGAGAATGCCATCATTCTTATAAATACTAAGCAGGAATTATTAGATTCCTGGTCAAATAAAATATTCACGCAAAACACTTCAATTATCTCAACCAAACGCATGTTGACAAACTTTCGTCAAACAAAGGTTGAATATTGGAGAGTTGAGCGCAGAAATAGAAGGATTTATGCTTGCCATTCAAGATAGAGTCATTAATACTAAAAATTATAGGAAGCATGTAGTCAGGATATAGATCAAATTGATGATTTATGTAGAAAATGTTTGGCTTTTTATAATAAGTATAATATACCTAATATATTTATAATATGTTATAGAATATATTATATCAGGATGTTCTGTTGAGTAGACATTTAGGCACAATCAGGTTTTAAAAATAATCCACCAAAGTTTGGTAATTAAACATTACTTGATTATTATTATGAAATTGATTACCATATTATGAATACGAATCAAATTCATTAAAAAAAATAAATTATTAAATATATTATGATAAAACTTTACTTACAGACGGAACATTTCATCCCTCTCCCCCCTCAACTCCCCCCCCCCCCCCTTCCCCCGTCACGAGTTCCCCTCCCCCCTCCCAGGTCCCCCTCCCCCCTCGCAGGTTCCCCTCCCCCTCCCTCCCGCTTTCCATAGCAATAGCCGCTTCCTCGCGTGCCACCAATAGCAATTTTTTTATACAAATTTCGTAATGCCAGAGCTCACCTGAAGTTTTATAAAAACCTTGTCCTGACAATAACGAACACATAAAAAAAAGAATTATCCAATTTGGTGCAGTCGTTCGAAAGTTATGCGCTTAGCAACACATTCAGCGATTCCTTTCTATATTATAGAAAATGCAAAAATCAGTCATTTTAAATACATGTAGGATTACAAAACATTTTTGAAATATTTATATTGAGGGATCAGTAGGATTTATCGGTCCAGTTAGGAGTTCAACCGAGCCGAACCCTCTGATATGAAAATATCTGGAGTCGGTGAATTATTTTCCCATTTGGTCCCTGGTAGGTCGACATGTTGTTCTTGTATTTATTATACTTATACAGTGCAACTGCATAGCGTTAATTGACTAGATGATCAATTGTGGAAAAGTGTGTGGAGAGTTTAGTTTTTCCTGTGGGGAAGATTTAACCAGGACATAAAATCGAAAGATTAATTTAACAAAAAAACATGAAAGAAATAAAAATTAAAATGGAGTTCTACAAAATAAAATTTTGAAAATTAAAATTAAAACGATAATTTTTCGATTAATACTCTGAAGTAGTCACGGTGCGAAATGTATCCAGATATTCTTTTGATTTTTTAAAGTTTTTCAGTTGATTTTACTTTTTTAGATTGCGCGGGACGTTAATCTACATTTAATAACAATAATCGACTTCCAAAACGTGTTTGCACTTTGTCAGATTGGACACTGTTCATACTTGTTTGTTCAACATAGTTTGCATGGAGATATGTTATAATGCCCCCTTTGAACATGTAACTGAAAATCGTTTTTGCAATATTGAAAGCGGGACAAATTAAGCTTTGTGATTGAAAACTTTAAAATTATTAACGAATTTTATTCTATGAATGCTTAATATCGGGTGCGATGCGCTATTATGCCTATATAAATTATTCACAATTGGTAGGAACCAATTATTTTTAACACCGATATATGTTCCGTTTGAAGAGCACGTAGAAGCTGTAAATAAAATAAATAAAGGCCTACAAAATATAGCAAAATGGCTGAATACGCACAAGTTTAAATTGTAAATTAAAAAAAAAAAATTCAAATTCACAAGAAGTAGAAATTAAACCTTCAGAAAACTAAAGTAGACAAGAGTGGGGAGACTAAGCAGCGCTTTTTTTTATCAATGTAAAGAATGATTTTTTCCATATTTTTCGTCGAATTTTAGTGTACCTTTTTCTATAAATTTGGTAATCTTATTAGTATTAGTGTTTTCTTCTTTGGAGTCACAAGATGTCGCCTTCTTTTGTTTTTTCTTTTGCCTGTTCATTTTGGAGTGGTTTGAAGATTGGATATTGATATTACAATTTTTTTTGGATTTTTAGGATTTGATCCTTGGTCCGCTGAATGTCTGGCCACTGAGCTTTGTCAAGCGTTTTATACCACTAGACTGACTAGACCATAGGAAACTTATGTGGGACCTTGGATTTATCATATTATTTTGGAACCGAGTACCCGTGAAATAAATAAATATTTTATTTCTATCTCATTTTCTTGCAGGCAAAATACTATAGATTTTTTTTACATTAGCTCCACACAGGAGGCCCTAAGGCAAATAATTCCACTCAGGGCCTACGTCATCTTTTAGGATGCTATGTGGAGGGTCTTATTAGGGGAAGGAAGGAGAGGAAGTTCTGGGAAGGAAAATGGTATGAGAGGTGGGTCGGAATCTGGGGGTCAGTGTGCCCATCCATCATTTCCGGTGCAAGGCAATGTTCCGAGAGAGTCCTTCTGGAGAGGTAAAAAAATCTCCCTCAACTAGTCTTTCCCGATCCGACCTGCCACGTTGTTGGTGGGTAGACACATCCGCCGCCGAAATCCGGACTAACCTGACCCCATGAACCCGGGCAGCCCTGCTTAGTCACCAAACGTGTGACCTATGACAGAGAGGTGTTGGTTATCCAATAAATGGTTCCCGGGGCAACGGTACCCACAACCTCCTCCAAAATTAATTATTTTTAGTGTCGTTTGTTTCCATTTAATTAATAAGTTATCAATTATTATTTTTAATCTTTTTTTTAAACTAACGTTTAAGACAAGATTTTTATGCATAGCACAAAGGGTAACAATTATTATAAGCAATAATTATCAGCCTGAAACACTCATCCACATTGAAAAATCTTCCGAGAAAAGATACATGACGCCAACGGGACATCAACCCGTGCCCTTCTGATTGCCGGTCAGCTGCTCTCCCAATGATATATTTATGTATATATATATTTTTGTTTCGTTGGCATCGTGTATCTTTTCTCGGAAGATTTTTCAATGTGGATGAGTGTTTCAGGCTGATAATTATTGCTTATAATAATAAGTTATCACTTTTTTAAAAAATCGAGTGCAGTTTACAAGCGGTAGAAGCGAAACTTTACCAAAACAATCTCCACCAATGAAATGTGAGGTCATAATCAAAGCGACCAATGAGCGCAGACCTCGCGTTATTTCCGTTTCACATCTCAACCAATAGGAGCCTTTAAAATTGACATCATAATCAAAGCGGCCAATGAGCGCAGTTGATGCGTCGCAGGTGCAGTAAGCGTCATTTCATCCGAAATCCAAATCAAAGCGTGATTAAATGTAGAAGTCTCACTTCAAAAAGTGCACATTGCACATAGTCAGAAGCAAGCACGAGAAATACAGAGATGATTTACAGCAGCAGCCAGTGAAGTAATCATTTAATGGTAAATGTGTCTCTCTTGTTACTCCGGCCACACGAGCAGGCTTTATTTAATTAAAGAAGGGCACCGTGTTCTCGCGTGCTGCAAATACTGATTAATGTGGCAAACATCGCTCGTATCAAGTGAGGCCAACAATACTGGATTGTACCATGAAATTTTGTAAAATAATGTATCTCTACATATAATAAATCAAAGTCCCCCGCGTCGTCTGTCTGTCTGTTCGCGATAAACTGGAAAACTACTGAAGGGATTTTAATGCGGTTTTCACCAATAGATAGAGTGTTTTGTGAGGAAGGTTTAAGTATTTGTCAAGGATTTGTGTAAATTGGTTGAAACATAACGATAATTGTTAGAAGTGTCGGAAAAATCAAGCCGCCTGGTAGCTTTCATCGAAAACGTTGTCTAATCCTTTTGGGATATAACAAAACAATGCATGGTGGGATATTCCTCTTTTATAGATCTACAAAAAAGTCCGCGAAGGCATATATCTATCTTTTACGGATTTTTCGGATCATATTTAACGATTTTTTCTATCGAAAGAGTTTCTTTGATTACATTACACTCGGCAAATATATATAGATATAATTTTGGAAAATTAGGTACATTTTTTAAACGACTTATAAAAGGAGGAGGTTCTCAATTCGACTGTATTTTAATTTTTTTAATTTTTTATGTTTGTTACCTCAGAACTTTCGACTGGGTGAATCGATATTGATGATTCTTTTTTTATTTGAAAGCTGGTGCTTTCCGTGTGGTCCCATTTCAATTTGGTTCAGTTCTGACAATGGCATTCATTATAAAACCAAATAAGTCCTTAATTTGCATTAAGTATGTGCACGACAAATGGACGAATAACTCAATATCACGCCAACCGATTTCGATGATTCTTTTTTTTATTGGAAAGTATGTACCAAACTGTCATCAACATGATAGTTTGATGAGAGTTTGGTTAGGTTCTGATTATGGGATCCACGACAAAGTAACGGAACTTTTCAATTCTTAGGAGCAAATTAACGATACTCGGTCGAATCTTTTATAGGCTATCCGGATCTTTGAGTCACGTACCGTAACGTCGTCGTGGAGAAGTCTGTATGTCTGTCTGAATGTCTGTTTCATATGAGTAGCACGTTTAGTAGGTCTACCCATATTCAGACAAATTAGTTAGTTTACTTCAGATTCACTAAAAATCAAAAAATAAACAAAAATAAACAAAACAAAAAAACGACTTAAAAAATGCACTAAATAGTAAAAACATAAGTTCGTGTTCCTCTACAACAGGGATGCTCAAACGGTCGATCGCGATCGACCGGTCGATCGCGAGTGCTTTTTGAGTCGATCTCGAGAAAAAACTGCCGATGTAAACAGATGTATTCACAATTTTTGTTTTAGTTGATCTTAAATTAATGAGACCGCCCATTTTTCACGCCTTTTGGTTTAAAATTTACTTGTAACTTATATTGTCAATGGTCGCGCATTTTGGTTGTTGTATACTCTATCCTCGTTTGTGGTATGTGACGTCACAAGTCCCCATAATAAAAAAATCATAAAATTATTGCATATTCATGGTGAAATATTGTTGAAAATTACCCCCCGAAGATATCGATCTAGTTTCTAGTGTGTGGTTTGGTTTATTTATGAGTCAGTCAGTCCGAGTTGTAACTTGAAGGCGATACAAAGTTTATTAACAAATAATTCAAAATGAGGGCGGTGAATAGATTCACTCTTAATTCAAAACCAGTTATGTGATCAGAATGTAAAATTCCAGTTCTGGATTCATCTGCTGACATATTTCGAAGGAAAACATTATCTTATTCGACGTATAAAATTCTAGTTGCAGACTCTGCATGTGCTGCCAGAATAAAGAAAAATCATTTTCATCTGAGTGTAGTTTTAATTCGCCGCACACAGATTTAGTTTAATCCAGTTCATAATGTAAAATTTCCGTTGTAATATTTCGAAGGCAAACATTATTTTATTCTAAGTGCAGTCATAAAATTCAAGTTGCAGATGTATCTGCTGCCAGAATCAAAGAGAAGCCATTTTCATGTTCTGAGTGTAGTTTTAATTTGCCGAATACAGATTTAATTTAAACCAGTTTTGTGTTTAAAATGTAAAATTCCAGTTGTGGATTCATCTGCTGAAACATTTCGAATGAAAACATTATCTTATTCGAAGTGCAGTAATACAATTTTTGTTGCTGACTACGCATGTGCTGCCAGAATAAAAAAAAACTTTTTCTTGTTCTGAGTGTAGTTTTAATTTGCCGCAAAGATTTAATTTAAACCAGTTTTCTGTTCACAATGTAAAATATTAGTTGTGGATTCATCTGCTGACACAATTCGTAGGAAAACCTTCTCTAATTCGATGTGCTGTTATAAAATTCATTCACAGAAAATTCATTCAGAATCAAAGAAAAAACATTTTCATATTCTGAGTTGAGTTTTAATTCACCGCATACAGATTTAATGTAAACCAGTTTTGTGTTCAGAATGTAAAATTCCAGCTGTGTATTCATCTGCTGACACATTTCGAAAGAAAAACATTTTCTTATTTGAAGTCCAGTCATAAAACTCTAGTTGCAGACTATTTATGTACTGCCAAAATCAAAGAAAAACCATTTTTATGTTCTGAGTGTAGTTTTAATTAACCCCACACAGAATTTTATTTTAAACCAGTTTTGTGTTCAGAATGTATAATTCCAGTTGTGAATTCATCTGCTGACACATTTTGGTGGAAAATATTTTCTTATTTGAAGTGCAGTTATAAAATTCTAGTTGCAGAATATTTATGTACTGAGTGTAGTTTTAATTCACCCCACACAGATTTAATTTGAATGAGTTTTGTTTTCACAATATAACGATAAATTAAATAACAAGTTGTCGATTCACTGTGCACCGAGTGAAGCTTTGCATTTGAGTTGCATGCCACATGCCGCATATTCTGAGAAATTAACTGTTCCGTGTGTAAGTGTTGCTTTGGGACCCTTACGCAGAAGCGATTTTAAATTAAAACCTGCCCTGGGTACCATTCCCGATGTCCGAAAGCAGTTATTAATTAGAGTAGAATTTATGAACATGATTTTTATTGGAAGTCACATGTGATATAAAAATCGGCATTACATGAGGTTGCAATAAAAAAAACATTTCTACCCCCCCCCCCCCCTACCCCCACCCCCCGGCGCTACATCATGTCAGAATCGATCGATCGGAGTCTAATAATATTGAGGTAGATCGCCAGCAGTTCGATACAACTTAATAATCAAGTTACTTTTTTCTACTCATCATAATATGTAGGTACGATTGTTATTTTTCGAGTCGGTGTCAGCCAATGTACCCGGCCCGGCGTGTTCACTTGACAGCTCCCCTCCCGCCGCGGCCCCGCTCTCGCCTCTCGCTTCGTCAAATCGCGCGTGCGACACAATCACATCTCACCTATAACTCTATGTAGTTACAAACCTACCTTGACTGACACTGACTCCAAAAATAACAATCGTACCTACATATTGATGAGTAGAAAAAGTAAGTTGATTATTAAGTTGTAGAAAAATACGAAATTATTTTTTTACTTTTTAATGCATTTTTTTAAGTCGTTTTTTGTTAAATGTTTTGTTTATTTAAGAGCTTAGAAACTTAAAGTGTTCCAGGGTGGTATTGTGGTGAATATCGATAGAAATTTGAAAGACGGAGTTTTAGTTATGAACAAATTGACGTAGTTTTACACAATATTTAACCTATTTTGCTATATTTTCCAGTGGAGCGTGGAAACTTATTGATATTCATATTTTCCAAAACTGAAAACGAAAATATTTCTAGTCTTTAACCAAGCTTCGTAGAAAATACGTGCAACAAGGTTAGGAGGTAGAGCGGTGATTGGCTAAAAATTCATGATGTAGCTTGAAAGTCCATAACCCACTGGGAGATTTGAATTAACTGCAAAATAAGTGGCTGTGTTTTACTTCATGCGTTTGAAGTTTCGAAAGCGGCCCGACGAGTTTTTTTCAAAAAAGGCTCGTATGGACTCGCAATATTTATTCTAATTCGAATGTATTTTTAAATTAACGAATTTTTTCGGTCAAAGGATTGTTGTCTTTTCCAAAAAAAATTCCAAGCGAAAAGTTTGAATTTAAAAAAAGTTTTTTCACCTTAAGAATACTAAACTAAATCTTTTTGTTCTGTAAAATTTCATCTCGGGGAATATAATATCTACGTTAAATATTTCCAAGAAAATTCAAGCTGGGAGCTTACTCAAAAGTCAAATAAATCTAAAATTCAGCTTTACATTAATGAAAAACAAGGCGCAAGTCGCATGAATTAGTTACTTTGACAAAGGACCCGAACAGATTCGGCGCAGGAGCATCAAATGCGATAATCCCACAGAAAAGTTCCCGGCGATGTTCCGCGGTTGCGGCTGTGGCTCCCGGGCCCTAGCTGAGGCAACATGCTCAATGGAAATCATACACAAACAAGACACGAGCGTGATGAATTTCACGGTTATTTATCTGGTGTGGCCTCGGGACTGATCCCTTGTTCCGCCTGGAGGGGAGGGAGGGGTTGGAGGGGGAGCCCCACCGCTTCTCGGGAACAATTATTATTGTCCCAGCCATCTGAATAACAATTCTAAAGATCTTTTTCTTTTGAACTCTTTGTCAATTGATAAGAAAATTTTCAGACAAAGCTCGTTAGTCGAACGATATTGATAACATAACTATAAAAGTACAAGTAGAAAGGAAACTCAACTTTTTTTAATTCGTTATTAGTTATCGATGTAGATTTTCAGGGGGTAGGGCGAGGCAAGTTGAGCAAATTTTCTCTTAGTTATATCTATTAAACGGTGCATCAGACTGACTTGGTACATTTATTGTTGAAAGACAATTTATCATGCTGTTAACGCCTCCAAACACAAATACAATTGAAGATATAACTTATAAAGAAATGTCGAATGCATAAGAAAGTTCAGATTTTCTCAACCTGTTCCATGGGTTCGGTAAGTTAAGCAACGAAAGAAAGAATAAAACAAAAGAAAGAATAAACATAGTGATGAAATGAAAAAGCGACACTAAAAAGAGACTTCACGTAGATCTATAGGATTTAAGCTGCGAGAGAATGATATAAAATAATCGGTCTCCTCTTTGTGCGGTGCTTCGTAAATAATTGGACTCCTCTTTGTGTTTCGTGTTTCGTAGCCTCCCCACTTTTGTCTATTTTAGTTTTCTGAAGGTTTCACTACTGCCGTATGTGAACTACATACTTGCATTTTTTCAATATTAATACCTTACAAGAGTTCTAAATGCACAAAATCTATGTCGATTGACCATGCTAGGGGGCCAGGCCTAGCATGGTCAATCGACATAGATTTTATCGAAAAAGTCGGTAACTTGAAATGGCTCCCGAGCACGACTGCAGGACGCTAACGAAGAAATAACAGTTTATGTCAAATAAATTAGGAACCCTTAGTCGATGTGAACTGTTATTTGCTCGTTAGCGGCCTGCAGTCGTGCTCGGGAGCGATGTCAAGTTACCGACATTTTCGATAAAACCTATATCGACCGACCATGCTAGAACCCCTGGAAGACTATAGGTCCCCAATTGACAAATTCTGTGAACCTTAAGGTAGTGGGGAGGGATGGGAGGTGGGGAAAAGGAAGGTGTGGAAATACTTGGCTATTCAGATCTGGTCACCAAACGCATTTACCAGATCTGAATAATCGCACCAAGGTATTTCAAACAACGTTTCAACTGCGAACGTTTGTCTTGAGCTGCAATAAAGATATGACAGTTAATCTTTAATCCATCTATATATATATATAAATCTCGTGTCACGGTGTTTATGGTCGCACTCCTTCGAAATGGCTCGACCCATTTTTATGAAACTTATATGTATATTTGGTAGGTACGAGAATAGGTCGTAAAGTATATTTTTTATCGCTAGGTGATTAATTTTTTTCCTACCCCCACCTCCCATTTTTTAATCACGGCCCTCACATTTTTAGTATTTTGTATGAACAAATTTAACCGTCGTTCGTATTTCAAACAGAACGAAATTATTTATGTTGTTGAATGACAGATGGCGCTACGTCTCCATTCTGTCTTAGATCCCAACCCCACACACTTACAATACATTCGTTATTTTTTATTTGACAACCAAAATATTCACTAGAAATAATTTATATGGCAGAAGAACGTTTTCCGGGTCAGCTAGTAGTTTATAATAATTCTACCGTGAGGTCTTTGCTCTTTATATGGATTGCGCAATACATTTGAAACATTGTCGTGCGAGTGATAGTTTTTAAGACATTTCATTTGGTCAACTTGCTTATATGCCCAACCAGCCCTCCCTACCCCGCCCAGTTAAATATTTCAGAAAGTTTCGTTTTATTTTCATAATATCGGTAGGGACATGGCTACGATATTTTCGAGATAATAAAAATATTTTAACGGTTATCTTGTCCTCCGAGACACATTAAAGGGCACGCGCTCAAAGGCCCAGAAAACCCACTCACCAGCTCCCTCCGCTTTCACAGCCGCAGGACACCCTACAAAGCGCAGTCTCGGTGCTGAGCAGCCATTCGACCCAGCATCACCTCAGTTAGGTAGCTTATAACACTTGCTACCGATCTGCTATATTCATCAAAGGTTAATTTAGGGGTTATTATAGTAAAATTGTACTTTACAAAAATGATGAATTTATTAATTTAGTGAATATTACAATGAAAACATGTCAGTTAGTGGCTTCAAAATTTGATATACCTCATACATGCACCTATTCCTCGCCTTTATACGCATGGAAAAAAAATCTCCTCAAATATCGACATATTTAATATAAGTTTACCTTTATGAAATACCTGTATGATACATCTATGTATTATATTTTGATATTTAAGGGGCATCGCATAGGAGCTATTGCATGTATTTTCTTCTACTTCTTCTTATGCCCTGTCCGTTTAACGGACGTTGGCTATCATCTTGGCTATGCGGACTTTGTTTACTGCCGCCCGGAACAACTCTACAGTAGACTGGCCAAACCACTGTCTCAGGTTTTTCAGCCTTGAGGTTCTCCTTCTTCCAGGGCCCCGTCTTCCCAACATTATGAGATGCAAGATCTCGTACTTCTCTGTATGTCTCATCACATGTCCAAGATATTGAAGTTTTCGGATTTTTATAGTTTTAATAATTTATTTTTCTTTATTCATCCTAATCATAACATCTTCATTCGTAACCCCGTCCATCCAGCTTATTTTAAGTATTCTTCTGTAATGAGTCTAGTTTTTGCACTGATAATTCGTGGTGGAATTCCATTGTATTAGAATTTGAAATTAAAACGCTTTTGTACTTTCTCCCACTAATTTATATTTCACCAGGACCGGTTTCATCCTATTACGGACATTTTCAGACTGGTCAAAAAGAAAGTACAAAAGTGTTTTAATTTCAAATTCTATTCTTCTGTAGAACCACATCTAGAAATGCCTCAATTCGCCTAATTAGTTCTTCAGTAAGCGTCCATGCAATAAAATTCCATTCCATAAAATAATATCGAAAACACGTAGCATCTGACCATTCGCATTCGTAATCATAAGTTTATCGATTCCTTCTATTTATCTACAACATAAAAACTTATTCTTTTTTCTGTATCTTATCACATTTCTGTAGTATATCACAGTATTTTCAGCACAGTAATTTTACATTATTACACTTTTTTATTATTTCTGGCCAATTTTTATTGTAATGCGTTATTTTCATTTAAAATTACCTTGATACCTACCATTTATATAATGTTTTCTTTGAGTTTATCTTTTTTATATATAAAAAACTGTGTCTCTGTATCATACACTAATCGCGTAAAAGCTCATCAGGGCGTTGAAAATTAATAAATAGATAAAATAAATAAATATTTAACGAACTAACAATTGATATCTTTTTCGTTATTTGTTTTTGGGGTGTTATGCCGTGTTGCGCTACCTCCTTTTTTAGCCAACGTTTCGGACATCGTTGCAGTGTCCATCATCAGGGCAGATCACATCTACCGGATCACATCTACCGGATCTACCGGATCTGCCCTCATGATGGACACTGCAACGATGTCCGAAACGTTGGCTAAAGAAGGAGGTAGCGCAACACGGCATAACACCCCAAAAACAAATAACGAAAATGCTTTTGGCCGTGAAAATCTTACAACTTAATTGATATCTTTTTTATATATCTCATTTATATATTCATACTTTGACTACCATCTCTCCCGTAGCCAACTGGGGCCAAATATAGACCCTAAAATTACTATTCTTCTTCTACTTAGATACATGAAATACATTTGTAGTGTTTTAGGTATTTCTGCGCAAAGGATTAGTACATAACGTGCCGCTTAAAAAAATGTGGAAAAATCGTTGATCGTAAGAAAAAAAAAAATATTTTTTCAAGTATAGGTAATATTCTGTAATGTTCTTTAATTCAGTGGCTCACTAGCCCACAATAATGAGGATTACAACGTAAGTTCGATATCTGTAGTTTATTGTGAATTACAATGGATTCAAGTAGTATTGTATTTATGTCAACGGTAGCGACTGTTTACTGAGGCTTCTAGAATAGGTCTGAGAGCGGTGGAACACGTCAGCTGTTCTTTTGTACTGAGAGCCCACTCGTCAATCTCCGGAAACCTGAACCTTTCCGAGCGGCGCGATGTGCAAACACACCTATTTTCACATACGCTACATATTCCCTGCCCAATAAATTGACAAATAGCAAAAAATAAAAAAAAGGGATTTCTATGGTTTAAATGCGCATAAGACAGAAAAATGCATCGGGTCATCAGACGACCTACATAGTTACGGACGTTATGTTTGGCATTTTAGCCTGTCGAGAGGTAATATGGGTATGTGACTAGTGTTGTAATCGAAAATCTGTAAAAAAAACTGTTATAACCTTCGTTATTTCATGAATAAAGTATAACTAAAAAATGAAAAATAATAAATAAATAAATGATGAATAAAATCTAACACCAGCTAAGTTTCGCGTTGCGTGCAATTCCGCCTTTCCAACTATCTCCGGAAAATCTGCAAGTCACAACCTTCCACCGAAATATCTGGTCGATGACTGAGTCCAGTCCATAGAAGTTTCCTAGATGTCACCAATGCTGGCTGACAACAGTGGAATCAACAGTTGTTATTGAGTGTCGACATCGGGGTTTGAAGTTCCAATAGACGCAAGCTTACAACAAAATAACACAAAACATCACTAACTATATTTACAAATATATATAATTCAACAACTGTGTCGTGTCTATTTCTAGAAAGCAGTCACAAGGCGGCTTCAGATCGGAAAGGTTGAATAGTTCGTAGATGAGGCTTTGCTAGACGGGACAAACGGATTCTGACAGCTTCCATAATAATACCTTGTATATTAAATAAGTTTCGCCAACGTTGGATGATCGTTATATCTGTTACAGCTATTATTAGAATAGATACTGCGCTGTGTGTGTTCCTGGAAAACACACCCACAGGTAATTTAACGAAACTGTTGTACGAGTATAAATATATTCAGTCCACAAACAGCCTTTAATATCTGAGAGAAAAAATACAAAACTTAACACTAACCACATTTCCGTTACAATTCTCCGATGTCTATGTGAAATAGATGACTCAAAATGGGTGAAAGTTTGTTGAAAACTAAGTTAAATTTCAACCTTTGGAAAATATAAAATGTTTCTTCAAATATCTATACTCCGAAACTAAAATAGAATTTTCTTCCACCATATCCACGTCATCCGAACATTCTTTAAAATCATTCAGCATTTTGAGGCTTCATAAATTTTAGCAATGCAAAGAGCAATTTTTTTACTCTTTTTGTACACATTTTTTTAAATCACAAAATTTTAGGTTTTCCATAGAAACAACATGGCTCAGTAAATGAAAAGTTTGGAAAAAATAGTATTAGGTACCTATATGTAGATTGAAAAGGGTAATAAAATAATTCATAAAAAACTTAATTTTGGATTAGAGGCCAAAACATCCAACCAGACTTAAAAAAATTTATTTTATTTAAAAGGTATTGCAAATGTCTAGACGGATTTGTGTTATTTTATTTATTTTTATTTTAAATTAACTGGTCCCCGTCATGCGTTGCAATGCCATTCAAAGAAATAAATTGATTCTCCCTACGTGTCCTTTCCAGTGCGTTCCCGTTCCCTTCCACCTGCCCCGTCTTCCCCCTCCTTCGTCTCTTCCCTCTCTGCCAACCCCACCTTCCCCTTCACCTTCCCCCTGCCTTTCCTCCCTGCCAATAAAATATATTCATTTATACAAATTTCATAATGCCAGAGGTTACCATTATTTAAAGCCAATATGTTATTCTGATGCATGAGTTATATTATGTAAAGTTTCATTAAAATCCACTTAATAAAAACTTTCGCGTTTATAATACTCGTATTAGTAAGATTGTATTTTTCCTTTAGAGGGGTGCAGACACAGGTTCACCTTTTGTACCATTTTCGACTGTTGACATTTAGTGTGTAAGAAAGAGGGGCAGTATTATATGTTTAAGAACAAAAGCAAAACAATCAGCGCATTGACATTTCACGTTTTTGAATTTTTGGAATTCACTCACTACTCAATATTATACTATCACAATATTCCTGCAGCTCTTTCAAAATATGAGAATTCGTTCCATATAAAGTGTATATACAAAATGTATATAAATGTAACTAACCCGACTTTGTTTTATACAATTAAGATTAAAGAAATCAACTTTTCTTGGTTGTAGAGGCAACTTTGGATTTTTTTTCTGAGTTAATTATAACTATTAAAAAAATGATTTTAATAGTTAAACCTACCCATCGAGTTCAACAAAAGTAAAAAAATTAAAATTAAACATCTTAAAAAAAATTTCCTTGGGTATAAATTTTATTTCATATTCAACAAATTTGTGAAGAACGTAAATTGGTGAACTTGAATAGCTTTTTCATCAGATTAAAATAACACGTATCTACACGTACCTACATTCACTTATATGAATACCACAATGAACGCATGTCAGTCAGTGGTTTATATATTTGATTATAAATTGATTTTATGGACTTATTAATTTTCATTTACGCCCTTCAAAATACTTTATTATTATTTTATTTTATATTTCATCATATTTCCATAGTAAATGTAGCAAATTTAATATTAACTCACAAGTAGGTAATTGCCAAAGTTACATCTAAAATCATGAAAATTGATTCCTTTAATAACCTATGTTTTATAATTTATAACATAAAAAAATAAAGTTGCATTTTTCCGTACTAGATTAAAAAAATTTGGTTAAAAAAAATTTTTCACCGTGGCTAAGTATTTCGGCCTCAAATCCAAAATTAAATTCCCCGTAAAAACAGTTTTGTATTACAAGATACAAACAGTTCACCAGTGGGTATATACCTAAGGATTAACATTTTTAAAATTGAAATGGATCACGCATGGACGCTCACAAACTCGCATCAAAGATGGATGCAAGAATCGCTTGTAACTGGCGTTCTAACTTATGCGTGTTGTCGCTCAAGAAATTTACAGCTAGAAATCAAGCAGATGGGGGGAAAACAGCATGTGCGTAGTAGTTATTGCATCCAGCTTCTCAATTTACACTTATGCTAATGAGCGTGTTTTTTCTATCTCAACCTTTGTATCCTGTCATTAATGATTATCTAGGTCAAAAAAAAATGATTGTTTGTGGGGTTATTCGCTCGTTACTGCGTTTTCTCTTCCTTCTTGAGCCAACCTTTCAAACAACCTTAAAGTTTGCATCATCTGCACGAGCAGTTGCTACTTTGGTTTGTGGTACCTACTACCTACCACTATTCAGCCCAAGCGTTTCCTAAGCCGAGAGAGCGATCGCAATACTCCAGCTCCGAAGAAGATTTCTCTGGGAAAACGATAAGCCTCCAACATAAATTGAAAAGAAAGTTTATCACAATAACCATAGGGAAAATCTGCTTATCTTTTGTATTCGGTACGCTTTAAAACCATCTCAGCATATTATGCAGACCTTTGTTAAATAAACTAATAGTCACAGATTTAACACAGTATTCAATGAAGTTATGCCATCAGGACCAGGACTCTCTTCAAACCGCCATTGCCTTACACTGCCCACACCGAGCATTGTTTGTTGTCACTTTCTGATGCACTACCATAATTTGTGTATTAGCTATTGATTACCGAATATTTTATTTATTTTGGTACAATAATTTACCTATTATAAAATAATTTAATAATGTTGACCCCACTGGGTGGCCTACCCATGCTGAAACCCCCATTTTATAATACAAATAATCGATAAGATGAAGTACTTTATTTAGTTTAAGTTAATTTCAGTAAAATTAATAAATTTTAATGAAATATGTCGGTAATGAAAAATTATAAAAATCAGCTTATATTATGATGAATCATGTGTTTTTTTTTGTCCTACGTCGTTACGTGTATATGTTTTAATCTTTTATTATAAAAATTTAGTTTTATTGTTTTTTTGTTCATTTATCCATACTTTAATTTTGTATCTGAATTTATTTTTGTTTTCACCATTTTTACACCAAGTGAAAGATTGTTAAATGTTTTTTATTGCTTGTATTTATGGTGTCTTTGTTCAAAGCTTGTGTTTACCGTCTGTTCTTATTCTTATTGTTAATCTTCTTATTGCTTCTTTCACTATCGTCTTTAATTTCATTACTTATTGTATTGGTTTAATTCGTAGAACTCCATTTTTTTTTAATTAATGTGAATCAACTATGATGTTATTATTTTCTGCAAGTAATTTAGTTTTTTTTTTTATTGGCGTTGGCGTATTTTAGTTTCGGCGTTCAGGGACATTTTCAAACTGTGGTTAGGCCACGATGAGATGACTTATGTATTTACATGATTTTATTTACTCCCGGCCAATTTCAATGTTGATGTTGCCTCAAATGATTTATTACCGGTTAAACCAATTTACTGAGAAAATAATTGTCACAATAGATCCTCTATTCTTCGGAGTAACTTAGAATCTATTTTCCTCAGATTAAATTGTAATATTTTTTAATTATTTATTAATGACATAACTGCTATTTATTTATTTAAATGTTTTTTCAATTAAAAGTTTATATTTTAAAGTAAAAGTGGTGTTTACAAAGTTATTGTTTTATTTTAAACTAGCTGGGTTACCCGGCTTCGCTCAGGACAACATTCGAGAGTGTTCTGGAATGATCCAAATCAATGATGTTCCCGATTCCCTATTCCCGAACATTCCACGGTACTCCGTCATTCCTTCCAGAACTATCTAAAGCTCTATGGAAACTTCTAGAACTTTCCGGAAGACTTTTCTAGGAATTTCTAGAAGGCGAAACTTCCATCCCTTATATCTTCAAAAGCACGCCCTTAAGGTGAAAACGGGAATCGTCATCCTGGAGGGGGATGCAGATATACCACCCCATATAACTCCCTTGATCGTTCCGCTACTAGTTTCTTGCGACCCGCAAGTTTTTTGGACTTTCTTTTATAATATATATTGATTATAATGTTAGACAACATAGTATCTGCTTCATGTGAACAAAAAAACACAAAAAAATATATATATGTATGTATATATTTTTACACAGGAGGTCCTAAGGAAAATAATTTCCGTCGGGGCCTACGTCATCTTTGGGGATGCTGTGTGGAGGGTTTTTTTAAGGAAAGGAAGGAAAGGAGAGTTCTGGGAAAGAAAAGTGTTTAAGGGGTGGTTAGGAATCTGGGGTTCAGTGTTATCATAAGATCTAGATCACCCCTGCTAAATCACCAAACGTAGCGAACCACTTGGGGTGACCTATGGCAAAGTTGTTGGTTATCCAATAAAGGTTCCCGGGGCGGCGGTACCCATTCCCGCCTACCAAATTTCTAATTATAAAAATATATATGTATTCCATTCGCTTAATTTGAAGTCAAATTAAAAACTTCCACGAGATGAAATACACATTTAAATGAATGACGACATTTTAAAATGACGATTCAATTGGGAATATTAAATGAAAAAAAAATACTTAGGTATGTAGCCACACGGGTGCATTCTTTATTGACCTCTTGTCGGACTTCTTGTTAAAAGGATCACCATGTGTTCGGTGCTGACATTGAAAATCTTTCCTGAAACCCTTTTCGCTTGTACGCTGCCGAAGCCTACTGTTGTACGAAACCTGTCCGAGAGGCGTATTTACATAGCTTGTACCGTTTCAGTAACGGTAACGACTGAAATAAAGTAGGTAGGTTTTGTTGTGCAAAATCATGTACGAAGCCTTTACCATTTCAGTGCAGAGGCAAATTTTGTTGGTGCAAAATCGCTCACAAAGCCTGTTCAGTTTTAGTCGCGGTGACAAGTGTTGTAGAAATAGAATAGCTTTTATTTGTGTAACACTATTTTGCGCAAACAAAACCAACCGATTGAAGGAGACCTTTTGACCTCTCCAGCAGAAACCTCTCAGAACATTGCCTTTCACCGCAGTTGGAGGGATGGATTCACACGTCCGCCATTCTTGGACACACAGACCCCTCGTGATATTTTCCTTAACAGAACTTCTTATCCCTCCAAGCATCTCCAAAGATGACATAGGTAATGAGGGGAATTATTTTTCTCAGGGTCTCCTGTGTGGAGCTACTGTAAAAAAATTCAAAACAACTATTTTCAAAGTAACAAGTCAATTTTACCTGTTTTCACCTAAATCTTTTATGGAAATAAAAGGCAATGTTCGCGTGTGTGTGCGTATTCAAAATGTACTCGACGCATTTGTTCTTATTAGTGCCTGAAATGTTCAGAGAGTGCTTTGAACGGTAGAAAATTTCGGGGACGCCCGAGGAAGAGTTAACGCATTATCTCTGCACTGGAATAAGATTCGAGGGAAAGGAGGGAATCAAAATAATGTCGATATAGTGCAGTTTTTGGAGTAAAACTTTTTTATGCAGGCTTGACTTGGGGAGTAAGCTGGTGAATGCGTGATGAGAGCGTTGCGAAAAGCGAGGCGAACGGTAGTTGAGAGGGAGATATAAGTTAGTGAAGATAGAAAGAGAGAGAGTTAACTAACTAACTAACTAACTAACCATCACCCGCAGGGGTAGGCAGAGAGGACCGACCGCCAAACATCCCGGTCTTGGCACACATTCCTTGCCTCGCTTACGTTTCGTATATTACTGTAGGCGTAAGAGAGAGAGGTGCGAGCACACATTTTCTTTCCCTCCTTCTCTCACAGCCAGTTACGTTTCGTTTATCTAACACACAGTGCAGGCCTATCGTATCACACTGTAGGAGCCAGAGAGAGCAGTGCACGCGCACATTTTAACAATTTGGTATATTTCATGATACTATTTGAAGTGAATGGTAAAAAGAGTCGGGGACGCCCGAGGAAGATGTGAATAAAAAAATCATTTGTAGTAAAATGAGATTACGTGATGGAAGAAGAAAGAATTAGACGTGGAAGTGAAAGGTAAAACCATGGAACTAAGATTAATACAATTCAAGTTCGCCTGAGGAAGACATGGTACGATCAAGAGAATCGAATATTTACATGTGGAATAAGTGATGAATATTTCCATGACAGTTGTACTTATATACAATATGTACTTATATAATATATGAATACGCAGTCGGCTTAGAGAAAATACGAAATACCTACTTACTCAAATTATAACTAATATCGAAGGGGTGTGCGGAGAAGACGTACCGCCGAATACCAAAAGTGTAAAATTTTCATTCAAATGCGTCAAGGATAAAACCGTTTGTCTAAATTTTTTTTTACATGAGCTCCACACAGGAGGCCCTGAGGAACATAATTTCCCTCAGGGCCTATGTCATCTTTATGCTCACCTATGATGTTGACTGGAGGGTTTTTTTAAGGAAAGGAAGGGGAGGAGCGCTCTGAGAAGGAAAAGGGTTTAAGGGGTGGGTAGGAATCTTGGGTTCAGTATGTCCTGGTCATCCGCCTCCGAGACCTAGACAAACCTCACCCCATGAACCCGTGCACCCCTGCTAAATCACCAAACGTAGCGAACCACTTGGGGTGACCTATGGCAGAGCTGTTGGTTATCCAATAAAGGTTCCCGGGGCGGCGGTACCCCATATACCATATACCGTATACCAGTAGAATAAGTAGGTACAAAAAATCCACACCATAAATAAATTCGTTGGATGTTTATTTATTTATTTATTTACGGACAACAGTCCATTAAAAACATAATAATAACACGAATAAAAATAAAATAAAAAAAAAACAGAGATGACAGTGAAGGGAGAGCACATAAAAATTAATAGCAATGACAATATAAAATATAAAAAGTACATATAGAGACACTACAAGTCAAAGCATGAAGAAGCATTTAAATATTGCGTAACGACTGCCGAAAGTCATTTAGTTTTACACCAAAAAAATCAATGCTTTGACTTGCGTTGACAAGTCTCGACATTCTGGATAAGGGAGAATGGTATCCGTAATTAGTAAAATGTTGATTGAGGAACAGCAATTCATTATTTCGAAGCCTACGGGAAGGGATGTTAAACTGGATGAGTTGTAACAATGCAGGTGTATCTGTAATACTGTTGATAATTTTAAATATGCAAATTAGATCAGAGTCCTTTCTACGTTTTTCTAAAGAAGGCATGTTTAAAATGTGTTCAATTTCATCATATGAGTACTTGCCTCTTTCAAGACCCAACCTCCAAGCAATTCCTCTTAGGAAACGATGTTGTACGGATTCGATGTGACAAATGTGGACAGCGTAGAAAGGAGACCAAATGACACTAGCATATTCAAGGTGAGGGCGAACCAGCGAACAGTAAAGAGTTTTAAGTGTACTTATATGTTTGAAGTCAGAGGTTCATGCCAAGTTGTTATTATAGACATTTTGGTTTTAGATTTAAGTTTGAAATTGGTAAATAACAAATAAAATATAATAATTATAATTTCTCAACCAGTCACCATGATGATTTAAGAAAGGAGTGTAAGGCGAATGTATGACGCGGAAGTGATTGGTAGAAGAAGTCAAGGATGCCAAACAAAATTTTTACACCAGAATTCATAACCACAAAATTTTACTCCAAACCATTCCTAACCCTGAGCAACGCTGAGTGCAAGACAGGTAGTATATTATATTTTAAAAAAAGTCAAGCAGACCCCCTCAGGTAGACAAGACAGTCAGGATCTATTCTATGTAGGTACCTTCCTAATCTAATTTCATCCGCTAGACTTAAGCTCTGTGACGGGATCATAACCCCCTCCCCCTTCCCCCTTCCCCCTCCCCCCTCCCACGCGGCTGCGGCGGCTCCATTCCTTCTGGGCTCCCCTTCAATACGCTTTGATGCGAAGAACAAGACTTTTGTTTTGCAATCGGCTTATTAATCTACCGAAATCAATCTGTTTGAACATAACTACTTATTTGATATCCAACTATCATCTTTTCAAAATATACATTTTCATAAATTTAGCAGCACCTAGGTACTTCATTTTCACCAAATTGGATTAATTTCGGTCTACATTAATGAACGTATTAATTCATCGCCGTAAAAGATACCCGGCAAAGCACGTGACGGGGGACAAAAGCCCGAAAGGGTTCCATTGTGAGGGAGGACAGAGTATCCGCCCACCTTATAAACGCAGATCAAAGAAATTTCCAGTTACGCTAACATGAACTTTACTGTTTACCGGTAGGACTCGAATGAAACGCAGTTAATGCGTTCAACATATTTAATTCCTTTTTACTTCCTTTTGACGTCCGGAGTTGATTGTTGAGCTATCCAGACGGATTCCCGGGTCGCTCCGGGCAACGCGGCCTTCCGGGTACCAGAACGCACCCCAAAGGTTCTTTGCTACACGGATTCGTCGTGCGCCGAAGGCGCTGCTCGGAATAACATCGTACATACCCCACCTGTAATCTGCCTCTTCACATCAGCAGTAGGAGGTAAGGCTCTCAGCCGGTGCAAGCATTAGAATCTAATTGCCTGGGAATTCCAAGAATATTAATGTTTAATTTGAAACTGAACCCTGATGGGCTGTTAAAAAATTATGCATTTTACATGATTTACAAGATTATACTAGTACAAAGACAGCAAGATTTTATGTTGTGTAGATAACAAAATAAAAACAGCATACATATGCGTGGAAACAAATTCACCTCAAATATAAGTCTACCAGTGTTTAAGAGATACCTGTAAAATATTTTTTAGTAGCATATTATATATTTTTGAATGTAGCTATTACTTTGTGGTTATCCATTATAGAAAAATGAAACAATGCAACTTTGTATAAACCACTTATATAATGTGCAAATCCGACGGGTTTCGGAACAAACGTTCCTTCGTCAGGGAAAGCTTATACTAATTTGACAGTTTAGAACAATGTTTTATTATGGTAGGGGTGGAGCCGTTGTTAGTTAATAATTTAAATTGGGTGGGTAGGTATTAGTGTAGAGTGGGTGGGTAGGGGAACACTCTACATTATTAACTAACAACGGCTTCACCCCTACCATAATAAAACATTGTTCTAAACTGTCAAATTAGTATAAGCTTTCCCTGACGAAGGAACGTTTGTTCCGAAACCGGTCGGATTTGCACATTATATAAGTGGTTTATACAAAGTTGTATTGTTTCATTTTTCTAGCATATTATAATTAAATGAAAGAAAAAATGTTTTAATTATTTTATATTGAGGGATCACTAGGATTTATAGGTTCAATTAGGAGTTCCACAGAGCCGAACCCTCTGATATGAAAATATCTGAAGTCGGTGAATTTTTTTCCCATTTGGTCTCTGGTAGATTGACATGTTGTTCTTATATTGTTTTGTATTTATAATACTTATATAGTGCAATTGCATAGCGTGGGTTGACTAGATGATCATTTGGGAAAGTGTGTGAAAGGGTTTAGTTTTTCCTGTGGGGAAAATTTAACCCGGACATTTAAATCTGGTGCTTATAAAAATGTTTTTAAAGTGTAAACTTCACAGCATCGTTGTGATTTGAAACTCGATGAAACTAATAGCGACACTAAAAAGGGACAAATACATACTTCCATAAGATTTAGCCTGCGAGAGAGAGAGATAGTATAATAGGTCTCCTTTTCGTGCGGTTCTTCGTATCCTTCCCCCTCGTGTCTACTTTAGTTTTCTGAAGATTTCACTTCTACCGCGTATGAATGGCACACATATATATTTTTTTGTTATATAACACATAACAAGAATGTCCCTGTCTGTACAGTTTAAGGAGAGGCGATGTCGCCATCCACTTGGGCAGCGTTTTGAGGCCGGTTAAGGTAGAGGCTATAGGAAGGGATTTATTAATGCAGGTCTGGAAGAGACCTGGATTATTTGAAGGCGGAAAAATAGATGTCGGTAGCTTGTTCCACGTACGAGCCGACCTACACAAAAAATAGTCGCAGTACAGAACCGTTCTCATGAAGCCAACATCGACTGTAGACATCGGATGTTCCGCTCGAGTATTAGAATAAATTTATACTCGTACAACAGGAAATAAATAACTAATTGGTAATAATATTCTATTGGTTAATAAATATTCTTTTGGCTTGAAACAGTCACACTTCACCGTAGAGATTTCAAGAAAATACTTCTTGTAAATGTTGGGGTTTTGAAATTCCTTCATTATTCATGACAATCATGTTAAAATTAAATATCATACCCGTTTTCTTTAGAACTCATCCCTATTTATATTTCAGGCGAACGGTGTGAAGCAGCTGTCCTGTGAATGTGGTGTCTAGGGAAATAAAATTATTTTCGGGAAAAGATGAAATTTTCGTAAGTGTTTTTTCGACCTGGGGAATAAGCGATAAGTATTATGAAAAGAGATATTTGGTGTATCAAAAGCACTTGTTTTTTTTTAAGAAGTACCTACATGTAGTACATGCTTGCGTTATTTGTGTGTGTTTTCACGGCTGGCAAACAAAAACCATGTTATTTGTGGTTAGTTTAGAGAAAGTGTCTTATGGAATTGATACATTATTTTAAAATCAATATGTCTACATAGACACAACGACGGTCATTTAAATGCAATTATATTTTTACTAAATTATTCTCTGTATCCTGATGAATCTCTGGTTTTAAAACATCTTGATCATCTATCTATATACGAGTATCTATCTATCTTCAATATCTATGTATATAAATAAAAATGAATCGCCGAGATTCCGGGAAATTCAGGAGTGACGTGCATTTGAATCCATGTTGATGATGTTCTGAGAGAGTCCTGCTGGAGAGGTCAACAATCAGTCTCCCTCAACCAGTCTCTCCACAATAGGCCACTTGCATGGATTTCATATCGACTTGGAAAAAATCGTGTGGATAGATTTTTTTACTAAGATTACGAAAATGTTGGTCAAAATTTTTAGAAATGTACAGTTTTTTTTTTTTTTTTTAAATAAATAAATCCATTATTTGGGCTCGTGACGTCACTGCATGAAAATTTCCCGTTTCCGAAAATGTTCCAATTAATTTTGTAAAATTCCACACTGATTTTTTTTTTTATATGGCATCACTTTGATTTCAGGCGAATTTTTTAATTCGTTCACTAGATTTATTGTTTGTTCTCTGCGAACTTTGACTTTTTGACAGATGTCGTGAAGAGAACCCCGTACATTTATGCCGTCTACATGTGTTTTAGAGGTATAATGGTAATGGTGTTGATTTTAACAAAATCTGTTTTTAAAATATCCTTATTATTATTATAATTTACAAGTACAAGTATATTACGATTTAATAATATAAGAAAATGAAACAATGCAACTTTGTATAAACCACTTATAAAATGTGCAAATCCGACCGGTTTCGGAACAATCGTTCCTTCGTCAGGGAAAGCTTATACTAATTTGACAGTTTAGAACAATGTTTTATTAGGGTAGGGGTGGAGCCGTTGTTAGTTAATAATGTAGATTGGGTGGGTAGTTATTAGTGTAGAGTGGGTGGGTAGGGGAACAAATCCATGATTGGGCTATATGACAATATTTTTTGTTTGTTGATAATAGATTCATTATTTTTAAGGGATTTTTTAATTTCCAAAGCTTCTAAGTTATCTAAACGTTTTCCTTTATGATTAATATGAAGAATATTTATCCCTGTGTTTTTTTCAAAACTATGGTTATTTTCAATGATATGGTTAGCGAACTCAGAAAAATTATTATTATTAAGACACCTTAAATTTTCTTTGATTCTGATTTCAAAATTACGAGTTGTTTTTCCAATATAAAATGAGGGACAATCATTGCATTTGAGTTTATATATTCCGGAATTAGTCAATTTATGGTCTTTATCTTTAGTATTTCTCAAAAAATTACCGATATTATTTCTTGTATAAAACGCTGGTTTAATATTAGAAGGGAAATTTTTGCAACATTGAACTGAAAAATTATTAATATACAAAATTTTACGCCATTCTTTATCAATAATATTATTAGAATTGTATAGATATTTATTTTTTGAAATTTTGCTAAGTTTTTTATTTAGGATGTTATCAATTAATTTTGGTTCATATCCGTTATTTAAAGCAATTTGTTTTATTATAGAAAGTTCAGAAAGGAAATTATTATTAGACATTGGGACATTTACTAAGCGGTGTATCATGGAATGGAAGGTGGAGTGTTTTTGTGAGACAGGGTGGTTGGAGGTCTTAATAAATAAATAATAAATAATAAGAAATAATAATAATAGTCTTAATACTAAAGATAAAGACCATAAATTGACTAATTCCGGAATATATAAACTCAAATGCAATGATTGTCCCTCATTTTATATTGGAAAAACAACTCGTAATTTTGAAATCAGAATCAAAGAACATTTAAGGTGTCTTAATAATAATAATTTTTCTGAGTTCGCTAACCATATCATTGAAAATAACCATAGTTTTGAAAAAAACACAGGGATAAATATTCTTCATATTAATCATAAAGGAAAACGTTTAGATAACTTAGAAGCTTTGGAAATTAAAAAATCCCTTCAAAATAATGAATCTATTATCAACAAACAAAAAATATTGTCATATAGCCCAATCATGGATTTGTTCCCCTACCCACCCACTCTACACTAATACCTACCCACCCAATCTACATTATTAACTAACAACGGCTCCACCCCTACCCTAATAAAACATTATTCTAAACTGTCAAATTAGTATAAGCTTTCCCTGACGAAGGAACGATTGTTCCGAAACCGGTCGGATTTGCACATTATATAAGTGGTTTATACAAAGTTGCATTGTTTCATTTTATTATAATGGATAACCACAAAGTAATAGCTACATTCAAAAATATAATAATATAAGAATTAGTAATACAGACGTTGAACATTATAATGATTTATGATCAATAAGATGTATCAAGGGAAAAAAAATTTATGAGATGTATTATTTTTGGTATGCCTTGTTATTCTCCTGTGCCATTCGAGTGGAAAACGTTTTTTTTTAAATGATTTTCGGCTATGTAATTATCGTTTTTTTGCACCCATAAAATTTTGTCCCGTCTTTCCGGTTTATAAAAAATGGTCTGATTTATCGGATTGAAATTTTCAAAAAATCGCCAGGGTTTCAAAAAACGATAAATAAATACAGAATGTCTTAGAATATTTGCCAAAACCGGATTTTTTTTTAAATGGTATGCAAGTGGCCTATTGGTGTGCTGACGCATCTGCACCAAGACACGGCCAAACCTCGCCCTATAAACCACTTGTATGTTATGTTAAAACATGAAGTTTCTCCTTTTCTGTATGTTTTTTTTTTGTTTGATTCAAATTGTTTTAATTTTACCAATTATAATCTAGTAAAATACACAATATAACTATGAGAAAAACAATATCATCTTAAAAATTATGAAGTAAAAAAGTTCAGAGTATTTAGTTCTTATTCACAACGTACCCTGTATAAGAACACAACCCTTGGTAAGTAGCGAGTGTGAGTTAACTTGTTGCACCCGGGGCCGCGCAACCGTCTCCCCGCTGCCCCTGTGAAGCCTCCCACACCACGAAAACCTTTGAGCCTTCGCCGTAAAATGCTGTTACAAGAGATACCTCTGTTCTATCCTGTGTTGATATATGAACTCTAGGGATGGCGTTACTTAAAAAAATTTGTCGATGCACTTTCTTTTCGATAAATGTTTTCGTAACCCAATTTTTTTAATCGATAATTTAATCGGATTCGGTGTCGTTTTTAACATCCATACGCCCTGTCCAGATTTGTTCGTCGATGAATCTAGCTATTGATTTTCTTGCAAATATATACAAAATATCGGAAGGCCATACGGTAAACATGTACAAAAGTGGAAAAGCGGCTAATAGACACATTTAATTTTAAAAACACTTTTTGTACCAGTGTATACAAAATTTACAAATTGCTATACCTAATAAAAAAAATTGTACCCCCGAATATTTACAAACAAAGAAGTAATCTAAAACTATTGTATGGTTCTGAGGGGCTACTTCCAATAAAGGCTCTTCTTTGGTACATTATTATAAAGGATATTGAGGTACAAAAAGCAACTGGTGCATAATCACACCACAAGATTCACAGAAAATAAGGGCCTCATTAGTAACAAATAAGTATGGAAGCCGAACGCTTAAATACTTAGAGATATTTTCAATAAATTCAATAAATTTTTTAAACCTCAGAATAATGAGAGACCCTGCCCCGTTGGCTTATTAGTGACGAATCAATGTATCTCTGAACATCTCAACGCACCTTTGCCTAAATAATTTATATATAGGGAGGTATATTGAGATATATTATTTTATGTATAATATTATGTTGTACATATATTAAAAATTAAAAAATATATACATATATTATATTGTAGATCCTACAGACAAGCCGTCTTGTGTGACAGCTTTATGGGACTACATTAAACTTGTATTCAAAAATGTCTTTTCTTGTATTAAATAAATAATAAAAAATAAAAAATAAATAAAAAGTTATATAACACTGAGAAAGAACTTCGACGGCCGGCGTGGTCGGTAAGGCTTTTGACTCGCAATCCGAAGGTCGTGGGTTCGAATCCCGGCATGGGATAATAAATTTTATTTGATTAATTTGTGTTACTTCAATTTTAATTCATTTAAGAATAATACTCGTATATAGTATTTTTGCGGCACGTTCCAGAGTGGAAGATACTCTTAGTATCGCCCTGGTACAAGACCACCATTCAGAATTGAAACGCTGCTTGAAATGGATTTGGCCTTATTTGGTGACCAGATCTGAATAGCCAGGTACTTCCCTATCTTCCTCTTCCCCATCTAATTCCCTTCCCCACTACCTTCACCATCACAACATACCCCAATTGGGGATACAATAGACTCACTGGCTCCAGACTGGGGTAGCTGGGACTCTTGTGAGGTATTCTTATGAAAAAAAATCTATTTCAGAATCCGCAAATTTAAAATAATGCATTTTCACAGCTATTTATTTAAAAGCGGATTGTTTACGTCTTTTCTTTACGACATGTTTTGGCGTATTATATTATTAAAAAAGTATTTTCACTTTTTTTTTATTAAAGTCAAACTAGGATCCCATTATAGATTCATAACCATATTTTGGGTTAAATGAGAGAGGAAAAAAAAACTGTCAAGTCAATGACAAAGGCCGCCAAATGAACAATTGATTTTATTTTTTTCGAAATTTGTATTAAGTACTTCTATACTTATTAACGCGACACGCGCAGTCAAATTGTTATGCGTTACAATACTTCAAAAAGGACCAAAACTCTGACCGATTTTTGGCATTTTATGGCACTTTTGCAAAACGGCTTAAGCGATTCGTTGCCACAATATACCAAATTTAATAATGTGGACTGAAATCGAACGGCTAGAAATCACATAGATGAAATTATGCGTGGGGAAAATTACACCTACTGGAATTACAGACCTAAAATGCTCTAATTTTAATTAGTAAAAATTTTAGTGTTTTAAATAAATATAATTGGTATTGAAAAAAACACGCTAGGTTAGGTTAGATTATCGGAATTTTTTAAACGACGTTTTTTGAGATCATTCCGTAAAACCCATAGCGTTCAAAAGTGGAGATATTATTAGAACTGTACACTTAACAGCAAGTAACTACCTACTATTAGAAGCTTATTAAGTGAATTCAAAGGACCTCCGTTCCCGCATCGACGATGTCTGAAGGCTGTATGGAAATAAAATTGAAGGGCGATTTTCACCATAATTATGTTTCAAAGGCAGGGCGGGACCTTCTCCTACCCTTCATTTCGCGGAATAAGAAGTCGACCAAGTGCTCTCCGCAAATTGCAAGAATTGGGGAAACTTCTGACTTTTTTATGAGAGAATGATTTGATTGTGAAATGATTTTTGGTTAAGGCATTCGACGATCTGCAGTTTTTGGGTTTCGTAAATTATTTATTTCATAATGAGAAAAGTTATCCATACCAATTTCACAGCGACCATAGGATTTTTGAAATACATACGAAAGATAGTAAATAATAATTATTTTCCATTTTATCGTGGATAACTTATTGATGATTGTGAAGTTCGTTATAATAAAAATTGAAATTGAAACACTTTTTAACTTTTTTCCACTTATTTATTTCACCAGTACCGGTTTCATCCTATTATGGACATCTTCAGGTTGGCAATTGACATTCTTTTGTTACAGAATTTATACAAAATTAGGTAGGTAGGTACACAATACATGTCCATAATAGGATGAAACCGGTACCGGATAAACAATAAATAGATAGTACAATAAATAACCTCGTTATAATACTTAATCATTGGCGAAGTGATTTTATCTATAACTAACAACTACTCTCAATGAAAATACGAAAAAAGTGAGACACTAAGGTATAATATAACTTTAAGAAATTATTAAAAATCTTAAAATTCTCCATTTTTGATAATTTTGATTTGTTATTTATGGCAATTCTTTACATAATTATGATAATTTTGCGAATTCATTTCCACTCCACCATAAAGTAAAGTAAGTTACGTTTTTTTTTTAAATATCTATTCCACAGATGTTTTAGTTTCACGCAGATCTAAATGGCGAGTAACATACAAAGTAATGTTAACTAACTAACTAACTATCTAACATCACGCCGTTTCCCTGCAGGGGTAGGGAAAGAGGACGTACAGTCATACAACTCGGTCTTGGCACACACTCCTTGCATCGTTCACATTCATACGTCGTCTCATACAAGCTCTTCTATTATTCTGACTCTTGACATGGCCCGATTCAAGTATCTGATTCAACAGTAGTAGTAAACACCTAATCAAAAACATTATAGCATATCTCTTTTGTATTTCAATATCTCTGGTCACCATATAAAGAAAAGAGAAAACATCTGGTATCTCTTCTGGGTTGGCATCTTGATGCTTGTTGTTCTGGATACGCGAAGAAAATTAAGTTTTTTCTTGGTTGAAGAGGGACGAAGCCGTGTCGCGTTCACTAAAAGCTTGCAGATATATAAAGTCCTTAGCCACTTCGTCTACTTTCATCCTTCCTCTGCCAGTTCCATGCCTCACTTCCATACATCAGGGTAGATATCAGCACTCCATTGTCAACTGGTAGCTTCGCTTCTTTCGACAGGCATTCAATCATCCTATAATGGAGTTATTTATCTGCGTTCGTATACTGAGTACATCTCACTTTTTTGAAATATCGAATCAAACTTAAAAAAGAGTGCCATCAATTATTAATCTTCTCTCGTCTTAAGGTGCCGTATCCCCGCTCAAAAAAAAGAAGCTGGAGAGATATGTAATTAGAATGTTGGAAAGTGCGGGCTAATATTTAAAAAGATAAAATTGAAGCGAAAATTGTGAAAATTTTTAAGATGGTACGAGAGATTTTTCAATATTTAATAATTTTCGCGCGTTTTCGAAGTCGCCTACGTCCATAACCATACAAACAAAAAAAAAGTTATACCAAAAGAATGATAGTTACATTTACGTTCTATCCCTGGAAATATAATTAAATATTAACAAAAAATATTTTTCACACTTTATAACTGTTTGAAAAATAGTTGTTTTCAACAAATCTCAATCGACCTGCAAATATTTTTCTTATGTGTCGTATGCATAAAGGAAAAAAAAAAGAAAAAAAAAATTTTTAGATAGAAAACACCTCAACGTATGCCGCTTCATTTTTTAATTTTTTTAATTAAAGAGCCTTTTTAGCTAAATTACGATGTGATATTATTAAAAAAAAACTGCATAAATCAGTCAACTTTAGAATCGTTTTAATGTACCAAAAAACAGGTTAGTTAATAAAATAAAAATATCATCCAATAAAACAGTATTTTAAGAATCTCAATTTAAAAATAAATATATTAAAATCCAATGATTTATTTGGTTTGCATCAATTTTCGTATCGTATATTAAGAGTAGATTTGAATTATCGTTTCAGTGCTCGTACAGGCCCGAAGACGGAAGGTTGTCTGTCACGCTACTTCAAATAATTTAAGTAAAAGCTGAATCACCCAAAAGATCAGTCATTTACTAGACCTGAATACATTGTCGGAATTATTAAATGGCCCTTTTTACAATTTCTTCTTTAATTTACTAACTACTCAATCGCACGGCCGAGCTGTGTCGGCGCTATTCAGGGATATTCAAAGTTAACATAATATTATATGTTTATGATAATTAAATAATGTTTTTGATAATTAAATAAATGTATATGATAATTAAATAAATGTTTCCGACATTTAAATAAGAACAGATAATATGAAATGCGAAATATCTATTCGATGGCAAATAACTATTTTTGAAAAAGCTTAATGAAATTTTATTAAATTATTCACATAAAATTAATCACTTATACCCTAGTTTTGTTCACGTTTACATATCTTTATTTATAATATATTTTTTTCATTTCTAGTTTTGTTATTTTCGATAAGGCTCTCGACTGGCGTTCCGGAGGTCACGGGTTCAAATTCAGCATGCGCAAGTAAATTTTATTTGATTGGTTTGTGTTATTTCACAATTTGATCATTAAAAAATATTATAAGGTATACTCTTATTTACAGATTGGAAGATAGTTTCAGTATCGCCCTAGTAAAAGACCACCATTCAGAATTAAAACTTTGCTTTAAATGGCTTTAGCCGTGTTTGGTGACTAGATGTGAATAGTCAAGCTGTCTGATCTGACAGTAACCATGTAGCAACTTTAACTTTTTTTCCAATTTAACCTTAAAAAAATTGTCTTCAAACTCTACCCGAAAACTAAGGTTTTTTGGTTTGAGATTTATATATAAACATGTATATACCCAGCCGAGTAGTCGACCAACCCTTCACCCCTCTTCCAACTGTACAACACCTACCATTTTTTTATGTTTTTGTTGAAAAAAAACATCAAATATGTCACCGGAGACCGAAATTTCATTTTAATTTTTTACTCCTTATAATGTCAGGAATCACTGGTTAAAGTAAGTCAAGTACTTAACATCCTGTATATGTGCAGTCCTAGTGCTGCATATATACATTATCCATTTTACCCTTAAATCGACTAAAATCAAACTAACCGTACAATGTACTTTTTATTTATTTATTGACGTCCTATTGGGCTTTTACAAGTACATATTAAATACAAATTTCATTTATAACAACAGTATAACATTAGAAAAGATTCAAAATATACAAATAAAGCATAAACTACTATAATGTATGACTTTAGAGAACTCGTAGGTACAATTCATATACCTACGAGCAACAAAAACATTTAAAAAAATCAAAACACTTTAATTTTTACATAATAACACATTGTATGCATTTAGAATACGAACATTAGAGAGAAAAAAAAACAACAAACAAAGGAAAATCGAAATAAAGTAAAATGATTTCTCATTCATTATTTACATCTAAAAAATGGTGGACTAATTTGGCTTTAAATGTATCCTCTCACTCGATAAATGCTGGCGTCCCGCAGGGATCGGTTCTGTCTCCAACTCTGTTTTTGTTGCACATCAACGACCTTTTGTCATGTGCACCAATTCACTGTTACGCGGATGACAGTACAGTTCATGATAGCTTTTTGTTTGACAAGCCTCCAAAGGACTCACAAACACCAACAGCTCGTAAGGCTTTGAAGCAAAGAATGGACGGTTAACTCGAGAGTGTTTTTCTCTTGGGGTAAAAATAATCTCGTTGAATTTAATGTTTCAAAGACCCAATCTTGTCTGATTACGTCTAAAAGGGATCGCAATGAAAATCTAGTCTCTTTCAACGGAAGCAATCTTCCGAACAGGCCCTCCATTGATATCCTTGGTGTAACCCTAAGTGATCAGCTCAGGTATGGGGGCTCCATCGAAGCCAGAGTAAAGTTAGCCTCCCAAAAACTGGGCGTACTGTACAGGGCCCGCAGATACTTTAATAGTACACAACTGCTAACCCTGTACAAATCGCAAGTGCGCCCCACGGTTGAATTTGGCAGCCACCTCTGGTCTGGAGCTCCAAAATACCTGAAAAATACCCTCGACTCTGTGCAGAAACGGGCGGTCCGTTTGATAGATTCTCCCATCTTAACAGACGGATTGCAATCTTTAGAGCACAGGCGTCGGGTGGGAATGATATCCTTGTTCTACTGGTATTACAATGGAAGATGCTCCGAGGAACTAGCATCATTGATCCCTTCGGCACCGGTGCATAGTCGGGAAACACGCCAAACGCGTGCCCAACATTTGTACACAGTTGACATTTGTCACATGAGAACGGGTCGTTTCTTCGACTCGTTCTTGTGTTCAACAGCTCGGCTGTGGAATGATTTGCCGGCCTCTGTGTTTCCTCCTTCCTACAACATGGGTCTCTTCAAGACCAATGTTCATTCCTTCCTCTTCTCAAAAAGACCCTCCACACAGCATTCCAGATGACATAGGCCCTGAGGGAAATTATTTTCCTCAGGGCCTCCTGTGTGGAGTTAATGTAAAAAAAAAAAAAATTGAAGTTTAAATTAAATATGTCAGCGATATCAGTTAGATCATTGTTAGATCATTGGAGGTACATGTAAGGATAACAAGTTTATAGCATCAGGGCAGTTCAACCTAGAATGAACAATTTTATATAATAAGAGGAGATCAAATATTTATCGCCTTTCGGATAATTTAGATAAGTTAGGTTAACTGCGCAAATTGACATAATTGATTTCAATAATAGGAATACCAATTTTGACATTAATAAAACGTAAAAATTTATTTTGAATTTTTTCAATTTGTAAACAATGAGAGTTGAAATGAGGACACCAAATGCTTGAATTATATTCAACCTGACTTCTAACTAAAGTCGTGTATAGCAATTTTATGGTTTTTATGTTATTAAAGTCTTTAGAGATTCTAAGAATAAAACCAAGCATTTGTAATCCCTTACTGGTAATACTAATAATGTGATTCGTGAAGCGTAATTTGGAGTCAAAGATAACGCCTAGGTCGTTAAATTCAAAGACTCTTTTTAGGGTGGCATTGTTAATTGTGTAGTCGAATAATAAATGGGTTTTAGATCTATGAAAACTGATCGTTTGACATTTGTTGATGTTAAGATATAATTTGTTTACGATGCAGCATTCATAAAGTTTATTTAAGTTACGTTGAAGAATTAAACAATCAGGAGACTTCTCGATCGATTTAAACATCTTTAGATCGTCTGCGAATAGAAATTAATGAAATGTCGTTGATAAATAATAGGAAAAGAATTGGTCCTAAGTGGGAACCTTGGGGGACCCCACTAAAGTCAAAAAAGTGTAAGAAGTTGTGGAGGTAATTTTTACAGACAGTTTTCTTTGTGATAAGTAACTTCTAAGCCATTCGAGAAAGTTGCCGCTTATTTCCAAGTGTTCTAATTTTTCCATTAAAATGCGGTGAAAAACAGTATCAAAGGCTTTGCTAAAATCAGTATAAATTATGTCAACTTGATGATCCTTGAACAGTGTATTAGAAATAAAATTTTCGTAAAGCAATAAGTTAGATAATGTAGACCTGCCTGGCATGAAACCATGTTGAAATAAGTGATTTTATTTGATGCATGATTTTACTTAACCCATTACCTCCATGACGATGTCTATAGGCATCAAAAAAATAGATGAAAAGTATGATTTTTTTTCACTGTGAATAAAGATAAATCCCACCAAGTTTTTATGCAGCACTTACAGATTGGTATGTTAGCTTTCAATAATTAACATCATTTAATAAATTTGATTAATTATTATATTTTTAATAATTTTTTTACTAAAACCCTGAAAATAGACCCATTTTGAAATAAAAAAAAAAAATTAAAACAGAAAAAAATAAAACATAAGTGAATCACATATTATTATCAAAAGGTTAAATGGTTGGCAACACTGTTTCAACATAGTATTTTATGCATAAGATGACCGCTAGATGTCACTGAAATCAGTTGATGCCTGCGCGCAACGTTTGGAGGTTAGCTGTTACAGTGTTTACATACGTTTTTGGTTAACTTTACTTCAAACAATACGGTTTTTTAGTGTTTTTGTGGGTGATTTTTATTAAAATTAATAGTTTGTCTGCGGTTTTCGTATATTTTGATCAAACATGTCGAAAATACCTACTTCTTCGACTCTTATTCGTCGTTATAATACGAAACCATTAAATCACGATGAAATGATAGCAGAGTTGGAGCGCTCTTTTAGCGATTGTGAAAGTGATGACAATAATGTGCGCGCTGTTGTTGTGATTCCTCCAGAGAACGTCGATGAACAGACGGACGAAGAGCATATTGACGATGATTTGATGGCATTTAACGAAGATGCGGAGATGGATAACTTTCGAGATATTGCCGGCACATTCGTTATCGAGCGCAACATCGAAATTGAGAAAATTGATGAGTCATGCCATGCCGAGCATGAACCAGATGATTTCGCTAATGACCTTGACTGGAATCAGCCTTCGACATCATCTGGTACGAGTCGTTACACCTTGCGAATATCTATTTCAAATGCACCACCAGCCAAAAAATCAAAACTACAGTACAAAAAGAAGTCTCACTATAAACAAAAGTGGTCTAAGGCATTGAAAAGAAACACCAGCCATATCTGTTGCGTTCCTGAACCGCTGAATGTGGTGCATAAAGATATGTACGAAAAGTTGAAGTCTTATAATGCTTTCCAATTGTTTTCATTATTCTTTGATGACGAAGTGCTTCAGTTTATTCTTGAGAGTACAATCAAATACGCTCGATTTAAAAGCAATACCGAATTCCATTTAGATATATACGAATTGAAGCGTTTTCTTGGTTTTCTTGTGTTGACCGGCTACAATACATTGCCATCTACCACAGATTATTATTCGTCTGACCCGACCTTGGGTGTAAGCATCATCAAAAAGGGAATCAAACGACCACGTTTCGAGCTTATAAAGCGCTATATACATTTTTGCAATAAAAACAATCTAGATAAAACCGACAGAATGGCTAAGGTATAGTAGCCATAACATAAAGTTTTTTATATTTATTATTCTCGACTAAAGTTAATCGTTCCATCTTACCTTGTAGGTTCGTCCATTGTTCAACATGCTGAACGTGAAATATCTTCAATTTGGTGTTTTTGCACAAAAACTTTCCATCGACGAGCAAATGGTGCCATATTTCGGTCGACATTCTTGCAAGATGTACATTCAGAATAAGCCAATCAAATTTGGCTACAAGATTTGGTGTCTTGCTTCCTCCGAAGGCTACCTGTTCCAAGCAATGCCGTATTCCGGAGCATCTGATACATACGACCCCGAATTAGGTCAGGGATCGTCCGTCGTACTGTCTACGATGGAATATATAGAGTTCCCCGCACGCCATGAGCTTTTTATGGACAATTTCTTCACATCTCACCATTTGATGTGTATCCTGAAGGATAAGAGAATGTGCGCTACTGGCACATGTAAACCAGTTCACTTCCCTAACCTTGAAGCTTCAGGAAAGTTGAAGACAGGAAAGCAATTGCCTAAAGGTAACATTTTATTTTATATTTATTTCCCTTGTGCATAGAGTTCATTTACCTAGTCAAAGTGTACTTCTCACCACTTTATAATTACAGGTGAATTTGATGCGGTGGTAGACGTAGAAAACCAAATCCTCGTATGACGTTGGCAGGACAACCGTGAAGTAACAGTTGCCACGAACTATGATCGAATGGAGCCAGTAAGTCAAGTGCAGCGTTGGCAGAAATCGAAGAAAGACAAAAAAGGCAAAGTTTTGGAGGAAGCATACAAAAAAAAAATCGATTGCCCGGCGCCAATACGAAATTATAATTTAGGAATGGGTGGAGTAGACCTCCATGATAATGGTATTCAAAATTATCGGGTCAACATTCGGTCAAAGAAGTGGTACTGGCCTTTATTTGTATCTTGCCTCAGCAGCGCTCTTGTAAATGGATGGAAGTTGCAATGCTTCTTGAGGAAGTACGAGCATGATATGGGAAACCAGATGACTAGGCGACAGAGAAAACCTTCCCAGAAGGCATTCCGTGTGGAGGTTACCCGTACTCTTTTATTGTCTTTTCCAAATCAGGTCAATGCCGAATTCGGAGAATCTCGTGTAAAGGAAGGCCATGACGCAGAAGATGGGAATCATGTGCCTCGAATGCAAGAATTTCATTTGCCATATCGTGGAGAAACTCGTATTCGTTGTGCTCTGTGTAAAAAAATCCAACGATCTATCGATGCCGGGCCTGCAACCGCGCCCTTCATTTTGACTGCTTCGAACGGTATCACTTAGAGAATAATTTGGTTAGATTTGGTTAGTTTTCCTCATTCTTGAATGTTTTTTCTAATATTGAATTATTTGTTATTTTGCGTATTTTCCATTAATAAATTGTTTTTTCATTGAATTATAAACAATGGCAATTATTTATTTTAAATTATCAATATAAATCATACTGCATTTTACCCATAGTTGACGTACATTTTGCTTAGGGGGGTTACCTCCAAGCGTTGCGTTTGAGCATCAATTTTCTAGAAGCTCTGGTGAGAGGGTGGGGGGGCGGAAAATTCTAAAACTGATTTTGGGCACTCCTTTAAGTCTATACTATCGGGTTATAATAATGATTCAAGTTTATAAAAATAAAAATAAAATCATGGAGGTAATGGGTTAATATAATCTTTTCAAAAAGTTTAGGTAGTGATGCATAATACATATAGGTCTATAATTTTCAATTTGACTTTTATCTCCTTTTTTAAAAACAGGTGTTATAAAGCTACTTTTCCAAATTTCGGGAAAACGACCTGTAGATAAAGATAAATTACAATAATAGAAAGAGCTAAGAACATTGATACAGTTTTTAAATAATATTGAAGGAATCATATCTGGCCCCGAATTCGACCTGATATCCAGCTGTTTGATAAAAGTCACAACATCATTTACTTCCACATGGATGTTATGCAAGTTGAGGGAGTTTTTAATAGATTGAGGTTTGTCAGATAAAATGTTGACATTGTCTTCAACGTATACGCTCTTAAAGAAATCTGCAAATAAATTTACAATATCTTTTTTGTCATGACCCACTTTTTTCCCGTAAAACATTGTACCGGGAAAGTTAGAGTTATTTTTCCGAAATTTATTAATATTTGTTAAAATTGAATTTTCAACATTGTTGGTGTATTTCTTAAAACATACTTTGGATTTTCTGGTACAATCTTTACGCAGAACGGAGAATGCGATATAATTTTCTAGCGTTCTATTTATTTTATAACGTTTGTGGGCAATTTTTTTATCATAAGTTAGATTAATTAGTTCGAAATCGAACCATTTAGGGAATTTAGAACTGTAATATTTTTGTAGGGGTACAAAGTATCGAATGCTTGATAAATTACATTGTAAAAGTATTCTAAGGCCTCATTTAAACTTGTACAACAAGTGAGATCATAAGCCCAATTATAAGTAGATAAAAATTTTATAATTTTTTGGTAATTTGCTCTTTCAAAATTACGCTTGACTATCGTGGGTTCAATTACCTTAACATAAGTATTGTTGTAAATGATTATAAGAGGGGGATGGTATTTATCGATTGGAAGAATCGTTTCATCAGAGGCATACACATTAACATTAGAAGAATTTGAAAAGACTAGATCAAGAAGACGAGAGTTGATGTTGTACACATGTTTTTTCTGTTACAAATTTAAAAAGTTAGACATTTCTAAAATTTCATGGGAGCCATGATTGATGTTGTCCGGGCTCGAGGAAGTGATATTCTCTATGTCCCATATAATATTTGGAAGGTTGTAGTCACTCATCAGAATAAATGTAGCATCAGGAAATTTTCTTCGCATAGTTTCAACTTCAAGGTGGTGCTCTTTATAAGTTTGCAGGCAGGAGGATGGTGGTAAATATATGCAACCAATTATAAGTTTTTCTTTTTTAACGAAACCATTACAAACACTTATTTGAGATGTTTGTGAAGTCACTTCAGTTTCTTTGAAACCAGTTTGGTTGACACTGGCAGTAGTACGCCGCCACCTCGTGTTTTATAGCCGGAACTTTGATATCTGTCGTTTCTGTAAATGAAATGATCAATAAACCCCAGTTCTTGATCGTTTATATCAGAATTTAGCCATGTTTCAGTAAGGGCATAAATTACGTAATCCATCGTTGGTAATGTAGATTTTAGGTCTTGAAGTTTCGTTCTCAGTCCTCTTACATTTTGATAGTATATTTTTAGTTTGTAGGTCAGTTTTTTGGATTAAATTTTACAATTGTTGGGTGATTATTGATATACTTGATTGTAATGTCTTGATCACCCGACGATTGCCTATTTTTTAGCTCGATTCTTAAATTATTATTAAATGAAAACTATTAATTCTTGTTTCTTATTTTCTTTTTAATAACTTTTTACTTATCACTATGTACTATTATTTTAATTTTTTTTTTATTTTATAAAATTTTATTTAAATAACTACTCGAAACTATTATTTCTGTATTGATTATTACCACTTTTTGATAATTTTTACAACGTGCTTACAATTTATACCTACTATAATTGTTTAATAACCACTTGATTTCACTGAACTTAACTGGATTAAATTATATTCACTATTTAATGTACAATTACTTTACACACAATTGTATGCTTCCTAAATAAACATAAATAAATAAAATAAAAATATATTTTATAAGTATTGTCATGAAGTGCTTTCTTGAATTTTAACTTCCCACCCCTATATGATTATTTCCGTCATCAGGTACTAAATATTTAATAATAGTTGCCAAAGCTTGCAACATTGGCTAGATCTTCTGATTGGCTAAGAATTCGGTGGGAGGAGCGTGGCGGTCAGCCAGGGGGCTGCGATCTGCGGGCTTCTGGGGGGCTCTTCTGGTTTTAACTGCGCTATGGGTCGGTCTTTCGCATTTTGGCCGGGGCCGCCTAGATCCTTTTGGTTTCAGCGTTTGCTGGAACACGTTATCTAAAATATAGTTAAGTTTTATATAGCTAAATCAACTCAGTGGTGTTTCCGGACGAGGTTCTCTGCCCAGATGAAACCCGAGACGGGTTAACGTACGTACAACTTATATTATTATGTGTTATCATTCAACCCGTTTATTATATTTTAGAATCATTAACCTTGAGTTCACAAAGAGATTAAAAGCTTTTCCTAGAAGCGTCGAGTCATTAATAAATTCACAAATTATTTAAAAGCGACAAGAGATCTTCTAATTTATTAAACCCTATCTTTATTCAATAAATGAAGCGACGATCGTTTTGAATCAAATCCGATCGAATTGAGAACACAATATCCCTGAGAAGAGCTAGCCGAGGTTTGTATTATAATTTGGTTTTGGTAAGTATTTAAATTGAACCATTGTTGTTGAGTCTTGATCATTGTGTTATTTAATTTCAAATTTGTTATAAGTTCGTAATCAGGCGGTTCGAGCCCGTCGATACGTAACACTGACGCCTTTCAACGTGGAGCTATATTTGGTTCATTATGATATGTCGCTTTCCTTGATTTTTTTCATAAACTCCATGCTGTTTTCGTGATGTATGTATAAATATGTAAATAATAATAATTTTTTCCCCTTTAAATTTATAGCTAAATAAGTGATTGTGAATAGTTTTAAAAAGTTCAAGCGTGTTTTCAAACGCCGCCATTTTGATCCACGTGTTTTTTCAACCGCCGGTATATCAAGTGTTCGAGAAGTATTTAAAAAAAGTTCACGCGTGTTTTAAGGATCCGCCATCTTGTCGGCCGCATCTCCGAATTTAAAAAACCACCACGTGTTTTTGACCGTTAAATCAAGTTTTTTGTCGTTAACAGCCACCATTTTGGAAGCATCTCAAATCACCACGTGTTTTTGACCGGTAAATATTTAGTCATGCCGTATTTTGAAAAGATTCGTTTTGTTTTACGCGATTCTTGAAACAAAATGGTTACCGGAAATCTCAGAATTAGATACCTCAGATTAAAATCTGCTAGCGTAGGTAAATGCATTGAAGGTACGGTATACCCGCTCAAAAAGGGAGATAGTGAAATTCGAGTAAAACCACAATTCGGAATTTAAGCCTTGCTTGAAATGGATTTAGCCATATTTGTTGACTGCATATTGTGATCTTCTGCTAAAAAACGGCGTTGTGGTTATTTGTTAGTTAGTTCTCAAATTTTCCTTTAGTAAGTGCCGCTCGCATAGCACGCCAATTTAAAATGTGTGACCTCAAGTTTAGTTTGCTTGACATAGGTTTTAAATATATTTGAATAATTTGAAATCGACGTAATTTACTTACCATGTTCGAGTTTAAAATTCTACAAAAACCCATCAACCGCGGTAAACGGTCGGAAGCAGGTACTTCTCCTAGGGTCGACGCTGGTCGACGGGTCCATTTTTACGACCGAGCACCGGATGAGATCTTTTGTCTTCACAAATAAACCTTTTTTCATAGGCAAAGAATTTATTTCAAATATCTGAAAGTACCTACCTAGTAGATGCGATTATTTTTAGAATAACGGCCATTAGTTTGAAACAGAAATTGAGCAGTCTCAGAGTGTGTTGAGACCATATTTGAGACATATATTTTAGCGTTATTTTTCGTTGAAACGAGCTGATGATTTAGAGTGGTAAAATAGTATTTACCTATTTAAACATAGATTTTTAACAGTTAAAAAAAAAAAAAAGAACGCAAAAAAAATTTAATCGAGTTCAATTCTCGTGATTTACCAGTGAGATATAATTTTTAGTGTTCAATGATACCGCCTTCCTTATGGGATATAAATACCTACCAGTTCGAATCTGGAATGATAATAATGCAACGCACTCCGACGTAATTACCTTACTTCAAAATTCAGTCGCGGGTTCGATTCCTTGCGAAATTATATATCTCCGTAACCATGCCGATCTCTCTCTCGAAGAGTAGAAACCTATTAACGATTAGATAAATATGTTTGTGCCTATGATATTTTAGGGGATACTGTGTGGAGGGCCCTTTAAGGAAAGGAAGGAGAGGAAGGAAAGAGGGATGAGGGGCGGATATAAATTTAGTGGTCATTGTCCAGGAGTGACAGACATAGGAATTCCTTTCTCCAAATTACGGTTCGACGGCAGGTAGTCTAGACACCCAGTCCGATTTTACCCCATATGGACTCAGGTACTCGTAGCGAATAAAGCAACATCCAAATGTAGCGAATCCCTTAAGAGGATTACCTATAACTGAGGCGCTGGTTATACAATAGATAGTTCCGGGGCAGCGGTACCCATGCCCGCAACAACAAATTGATACGACAACGAAGTCTATGTAACGGAAGTACGATAGCTATTTTTTAAATAGATGGATATAATCGGTATCTGTTAATATTAATGTATAGGTATTACTATTAATTAATTATTTTACGGAAAAGTGATAGTGGGTTCGATTATTACTTTTGATTTTCGAGATTTTGCTCAGGATAGAACAAGTGTCTAGATTTATTCAACTAACGGTGTAGATTGATTGCATAGAAATCAATAGATGTTAATTGAAATTAAAGTTATTATTTGAAATAATAAAGATAAGAAACGAACTTATTTACAGATATTTAATAAGTTGATAGAAGAAGATCAAGACGGAATGCAACTATAATGTTGGCCCATACCAATTAGAAAATAATTATTCAAAGAAAATCAAGATGGAATCCATCTTAGCCAAGTGGAAAATTATTTCTTCAAATAATTTTGAAATTTATTTGTTTGAGTAGAGTTTCGCGCTAAGCGACGGACGTGAATCGTATTTTGACTGATTTATCACTCAAATGGTTTTGTAGGAACCGGAGAAATCAACGTATTGTGAAAATAAGATATGATATTGACACCACACCCTTCCACACATACCTACACTCATCGTGCTGTTTTCGAAAGGACGCTTTTAGGATAGTGCATACACGTACATTACAATCGCTTCGGAGTAATTAACCGAATGTGATAACCACTAACATTCGCCACGCACACATACACTAACCTTGACACTGTTTTCGAAGGGGCCCATTCGAAGACAGTGTGTACACACCTTACATACACACTACACTTGTATTTTATAACTATTCATGTACATCATTCGACATTCATATTGTATTTCATATATAACTAGCCTCTGCTTGCTATTATTTTCACCTCTCTTTCAAGCTCGAGAATGAATGTCGTTGGTGATTAATAATTGCGATTTGATGGTTTGCTCGTTCCGGGAAAAAACTAGCTGGCGCCCCGCGGCACAGCCCGCGTAAATGAAGTGGAAAAGTCCCTGACTTCTGAATTATTATTTCATTATTATTATTTTTGTCATCATTAAAAAAATACTCTAATGCGCTGACTAAAATAATAACTTTAAATTATTGTTGTCATCATTAAAAAAATACTATAATGCGCTGACTCAATAACATCAAATATTGCCTTAAAACGCGATATATCGACGACAATTATATTGCAGTGAATGTGATAAAACCTGAGGTATTATTAATGTGTGTCAAAGAAATCTTGGAGTCTACCCGTTTCTGCTGACAGTTTAATTTTAAGGGGGATCACTGCGGTGTTCCAATTAGCGCTAAGTTTTTTTCAGCTGTTGTCCTAAATTATACCTACGTCGGAATCTTGTAAGATTTCTGATACTATGTGGGTCACTAAAGGACTTTGAGTTTTGTTGTCTATTTTGTTATCTGTTTTGTTTTAATATGTCATTAACCAGTAATCCGTACTGTTAAAAAGTGGATACTGACTTAACTGAGCCATTACCTGTTCTTTAAAAGGGGGTTAAATGTGCTTTTTGTTCTACGATATGTCAATACATACATCACGACATCTAATGTGGAGTTACCTTACGCTTTGATCTCTTGTTGCTTATACATTACTGTTCAGATAATTTTGTTTACTCTATGTGCCTTGATGCCTAAGTGTTTGTACCTTTCTAATAATTTTGTTATTTTGTTCCATGTTGACATTTCTCTCCTGCTGAGGAACCTGACTATTCCTCTAGACGCCCCGATGGACATTACACACTGACTTGCGCTACCTAGGAAGTTGCGTGTAACAAAGTTCCTGCCAGGCCACTTCGACGTGTTGATTTTGCTGTCTATTTGATATTTTATATAAATTGTAAACTATATAACTTATTGTAAACTGTACTACTTTTTGCCTAGGTTTTTAATGCTGAATCTCTATGTGAACGATTTTTTTTTGTAAAGTTTATCGAGTCATTCTTTGAAGGGTTTAGATTCAAAAAACCTTCGTTACAACGGCGGTTTTTTCCTGGTGTTTTCGGGGATGTGTCATGAAGTGCTTTCTTGAATTTTAACTTCCCACCCCTATATGATTATTTCCGTCATCAGGTACTAAATATTTAATAATAGTTGCCAAAGCTTGCAACATTGGCTAGATCTTCTGATTGGCTAAGAATTCGGTGGGAGGAGCGTGGCGGTCAGCCAGGGGGCTGCGATCTGCGGGCTTCTGGGGGGCTCTTCTGGTTTTAACTGCGCTATGGGTCGGTCTTTCGCATTTTGGCCGGGGCCGCCTAGATCCTTTTGGTTTCAGCGTTTGCTGGAACACGTTATCTAAAATATAGTTAAGTTTTATATAGCTAAATCAACTCAGTGGTGTTTCCGGACGAGGTTCTCTGCCCAGATGAAACCCGAGACGGGTTAACGTACGTACAACTTATATTATTATGTGTTATCATTCAACCCGTTTATTATATTTTAGAATCATTAACCTTGAGTTCACAAAGAGATTAAAAGCTTTTCCTAGAAGCGTCGAGTCATTAATAAATTCACAAATTATTTAAAAGCGACAAGAGATCTTCTAATTTATTAAACCCTATCTTTATTCAATAAATGAAGCGACGATCGTTTTGAATCAAATCCGATCGAATTGAGAACACAATATCCCTGAGAAGAGCTAGCCGAGGTTTGTATTATAATTTGGTTTTGGTAAGTATTTAAATTGAACCATTGTTGTTGAGTCTTGATCATTGTGTTATTTAATTTCAAATTTGTTATAAGTTCGTAATCAAGCGGTTCGAGCCCGTCGATACGTAACAGTATGCAGCACTAGGACTGCATATATACCTACAGGGTTTTAAGGGACGTACTTGACTTACTTTAACCATTGATTCCTGAAATTATTTGGAGTAAAAAATGTAAATGAAATTTTTTGTCTACAGTAACATCTTTGATTTTTTTTTCTACAAAAAATATTTAAAAAATTTAGGTGTTGGACAGTTAGAGATGGGGTGGGGGGTTGATCGGCTACTCGGCTGGGTGACCAGTGACGACATGCGGAAAAAAAATTGATTTTGAGGAAAAAAGTTTTGAAAAAAAAGTCGCCGGAGACCAAAATTTCATTTACATTTTTTATTCCAAATAATGTCACGAATAACTGGTTAAAATACGTCAAGTACGCCTAATAATACCCTGAATATATAATATTGTATTATACTCGTAATATAGGTATGCACATTTTGTAGTAATAAAAATTCTTGTTGCATAATCGTCTAATCAACCGTTATTATCAATTTTGTTGAGTTTCCAAATAAAACAATGACAACAAGAAGTTTTTTTCTTTGCGATGATATTAATAACAAAAATAATTATCGATTTATTAAAGTAACCCTAATTTACCTTTGAATTTGTGTTGAAAAAGTAATAATTTACATTGGAAAAATTATCATTTTTTTCACTTTCTGCAAAATATTAAATAAAACTGCTTTTATACCCCTGATATCACCAAATGCTCGCCGAACAAAATTACATACGAGTTTCATGGTAAAGTCGACGCCCTAGAGCTTGACGGGAGGAGGAAATCGGGGAATTAGATTACAAGTAGCGTTGTGAAATTATGTACAACTTTAAAACAGAATACCGAAGTTCAAAAATGTAAAAACTACACGGGCGACGTTACGACGAAACAGCAAACTAATTTCACCAAATTTGAAAATACTTAAAGGACTGCTAGGCTCTTAATAAAACACGACTCGTTTAAAACAGAGCAAAAATCTCAAAGGGGTTGCCTAAAACAGCAATCACAGGAACACTGTGATTTTTTTCAAACATATAACTTGTAAAATAACTGAAATTGCGATTTTTTTCTATCGAGAGATCTTCATGTAAAATTTTCGTTTCGGTATGGGGAAATTATCTCCAAAAATAACATGTATTTTTTAAAGACCTTAAAATCTTCAAATGTATAAGGGGATATATAAGAAATCGGTAGAAATTCGGGTAGCGGCGGCTTAAAGAATTATAAAGATTTTAGAATTTAGTACATACTTAGTAGTAAAGTCATACTTATTTTACGGAATTCCATAAGATTGTTAAAATTTTAATTGAAATCGTATTTTCCTAATGTTGTTATTATTACTATTAGTATCTAGCACGGTCGATCGATAAAGGGAGATATTATCGATAATGTCGGTAACTTGTTATCGTTCCCGAGCATGATTGCAGATGGCCAACGAATAAAAAACAGTCCACAACGAATGTCTTCTTAATTTATTAGACTTTAACTGTTGTACGTTAGCGATATGTAATCATGCATGGAACTACTATGAGTTATCGACATTACCGATAATAATTTTATCCAGATACCTTGGGCAGATGTAACTGACTGAAATTGAATGATACGTAGGTATTTGTACCTCTCTGAATATAAAAATAAATACTAATTTCGGTTGAGTGTCCGTGTGACTTAGGTTCAATGAACTCGGATTTACTATAACTTTAACTGTATCGAAACTGTTTGTTTCAAGAATTCACACAAGCGGTAAAGTAACTACTTGTGCAGAGAGGATGTACCGCAAATAACAAAAGAATAAAACATATTTTCATCAAGGAAAAATCTGCTTCTCTAATTGCTGTGTGTACCAGCGCGTAAGTAGAAAAAATCGACACTCTGTATAAATTCCTTTCATATTCCTACCAACTTATTAAATCCACTGGAGCGAATGCAGAAGAAAAATGTAAAACTTTTTTTTATACTTTTACTTTTATTGCGGTCCAAAATTGGACCACATTTTCCTACCACTCGTAAAATATTTATTGCAATTATTTAAAACATTTTCCGGTCAGCCATTTATTTTCAAACGAAGCTATTGAAATGCTTTATCTGTTATGACCATAGATGTCGCAAATCCGAACTTTGTAGACTACTCGTATTTTAGAACGATGTTAACAAATTTTTTTTCACGTCGCACTTTTGATTTGCTGTTTACGGTTAAAAATAAGTCCCTTTTCCATGTACGCACCTTTTATTATCAAGTATACTACAGACAACATAGAGAAATCGTAAATATTCTATGTTGACTCGAATAAGTACCCTTAACGCAATTTAAAAATAACAACACACAGGGTTCGCGAGGTTATAAACTTTACAATAAATCCTACAAATATGAGATAAACGGTAAAATACAGGTTAATTCATTGGCTATATAGCACTAAAATAAGTTTTTTATTTTTTTTTATTTTAACTTTATGAGTAAAACCTCAAATTGTAATATTTTAAATAAATGAAGATAATATAAGCGAAACTCAATCGAAAATCTGGAAACAGAAAAATCAGAAAAACACATTGACACCTCTGGGACTCGAACCCCATTTATTTAAAACTTTAAAACTTTTTAATTCTTCATTAATTTAAAACTAAAATAAGTTTTTATGTTTCCATGTTAAAATTCGAAATATTAAAAAAATTATATTTTGGAAAATCACGAGCAATTGATACAGATTTATTTATTTCGCGTGGTCACTCCAATGGTTTTAAGGGTATTTTTGAAGAAGCTGAATATCTTTTAGGTTTGAAATTCATAAATAAATAATGTAAAAAAAATATATAATTTTAGAGTAAATATTATTACGGGGGATCAACACGCTTGTCACCAATTATGATGTCCTGAAATGTTTCACGGTTGTGCGAATAAACATAATAATAATATCGGAAATGATTTGATATTTTAACGGCCAAACGTATAATAATGATTTTTTTTTCGTTTACTTTACTACTTTTGCCAACTTTTCGGAGAGCGTTATAATGGCAATAAATTTGTGATATTCCCTGTGAATGTTATGATGTAAATGTTTTTGGTAACCGGCTAAATACGCTGTTTAAGGAAGTGATTTTATCTTAACATTTTAATTATTAATTTTTGCATTTAAAAATTTTAATTCCATTTTTATTTCTATTTTTCTTTAAAATATTATTTCTCTTAATTTTATTTTTGTTTTAATCTAATAAATAAAATTCTCGTGTCACGGTGTTTGTTATCATACTCCTCCGAAACGGCTGGACCAATTTTGATGAAATTTTGTGTGCTTATCTGGTAGGTCTGAGAATCGACCAACATCTATTTTTCATACCCCTAAAAGTAAAAGGTGTTCCACTCCGAATTTTTATTTTATTTTTTTTGGACAAATTTTTTATTTTTTATTTTTTTATGGTGAGGCATTAAAAAATACATGCAACCCTAAATTTTCACCCTTCTACCATTAACCCCTATTTTTAAAAAGTGATATTAGTAATTAAAACCGGTGTCACTTCTGACCCGATGAGAACGAAGCCGGCCTCTTTTCTCTAATTTTAATTTTTTTACTAATCAATTACTGTTTGATATTGTTACTACAAACATGATTCACGGTCCATGCGGTAATTTGAATCGTTCATCGCCTTGCATGGTAGACGGAAATTGTACAAAGGGTTTTATTAAAGATTTCACCAACGATACGGTCACACATGTTGAAGGATATGCAATATATCGTTGAAGAAATACCGATAATGGCGGACAATCATTCATTAAAAATATCAGTAACGTATTGACATTGACAATCGTTGGGTGGTACCATATGCACCTCTGTTGAGTAAAAAAGTGGGAAGGAAAAAGGCATGAGGGGTGGGTAGGAATCTGGAGGTCATTGTATCCGGGAGTGAATCCATCCCTCCAACTGCGGTGCAAGACCATTGCCTTGAGCGGAATTGACCTTTTACATTGACCTTTCCAGCCGAACTCTTTCGACCCATTGGTCGAGAGAATCCGGCTGGAAAGGTCAAAAGGCCTCCCTCAACCAGTCTCTCTCGATCCAGTCCGCCACGCAGCAGGTAGGCAGACGCATCCGCCGCCAAGACCCGCACAAAAGTCACTCTTGCTAAATCACCAAACGTAGTGAACCTCTTGGGGTGACCTATGGCAGAGGTGTTGGTTATCCAATAAATGGTTCCCGGGGCGGCGGCACCCGTACCCGCTTCCTTTCAAAAATTCCCGTAAGTAAGTGGAAAAGTAAGAAAATCACAAAAAATATAAATTCATACACAACGCCATCTCTGATACTGACAAAAAAAAACACGGACAGTTGGGCATCGATAATTGGTTCATTGTGTAATTTTTAACTTAATAAAAATACTTAATTTAATTCAACAGTTATTGATTCTGAGGCGGTACGAAGTTCGTCGGGTCAGTTAGTTTATATATATATTTTAATTTGTGTAGAACACATGAGTTCTTAATACTTAATCTTTATTTTTAGTTTATGTAATTCAAAATTTGAATTTTCATTTTTATTTCTATTTTTCTTTAAAATATGATTTTTTTCCATATTTTTCACTTATGTATTTCTTAATTTTTATTTAGTATGTTTAATTATCTGTTTCTATAAAATATTATTTTTTAATTCCTATTTAAAATATAAAATGTATGACTATCACAACACGGGCATTGGCCCAGTGTGGTAGCCAAAAAAAAACAAAAAATCTGAAACCAATACAATTTTATGAAATAAAAATAAATCAATAAATCTTGCTTACGCTGGCGCTGTTTAAATGTTAAATACTTATCAATGCACACCTCAAGATATTTTCCCGTATGAGGAATTGGAAGTTGTTGCAATCAATTTTTAAGGGTGGAATAATTGTACTGTTGAGCTTAAAATCATCTATCCTGTTTTCGGAGGAATTATTTTACGGTTGAGCTTTAAATCATCTATCCTAATTTTTTACACTCGTTGTTAGGGTATTTAATTGGAGACAACTATTAATTTTGTTCTAGATCGTTTGTGCATTTTCTAGTAAGAAGTCTAAAACTTTACCTCGGTAGAAGATTGCAGTATCATCTGCGTATAAAAAAATTTCACATTTTAAATCTAAGTGCGGAATATCTTTGATGTAAATTTGGAGCAGTAGTGGTCCAAGTAATACACGAACGGTTACGAAGATAGCCGAACACATCCGATATACAGGTGGGCACCTACAGTTCCCAGTTACCATTTCCCCTGCTCCAGATTAACACAGAGCATCCTTTAGAAAGGACGATAAGGGAACGTACCCATTCTACGTGACCTGTTCAGGGGGGGGGGTCTTCGAAATACCACGCTTGGTACAAATGAGCAGCGGCGGGGGGCTTAGGTTTTTGGTCACCGGGGGGGGGGGAGGGGGTTAAAAATTGCAAAAAGTTGGTCACGTAGTATGGGTACGTCCCTAAGTCCAGTTAGATAATCATTGTAAATAAGACGATAATGATTACGACTCGTAATCTGACGAAATGACGTATTATTAAAATTCCTGATCATAAGAGTTGTTTTGTTCATCGGAGAAAACAACGGTACCTACACCCAGGCGCGGCCGGTGCCTTAAATTTTTGGTGGTTCACCGATTTCATCAAAAACGTAATGTATGTAATTTATATAAATGCACTATCTTACTTATTTATACAGAAGATCAATTCTTCGATCCTTTTGCCGAGCGAAGACTTCAATCACCCAATTTTATTTGCAAACAGAGACAGATATACTCACCTGACAAATTCGTTATCCGATAAACACATTTATATTAGTTTTTGCTGGGAAGATACAACTTTGCAAGCGGGGATACTGCATTAAAAAATTTCAGAAATCATAAATTATTTGCTATTTTACACTATGGTTCATTTCTTTATATATTATATCTATTAGTTTTAGAGGATTAGTGGCAAAGAAGAGAAGGTATTTATTTTGAAAGACCTTCGGATATTAATTAATATCACAATAATTAACACAAGCACAAGCAATTTTAATTTGCAGCGTAGGATGCAAGCGATGGCGGGTGTTTACTGACCCAATGAGCGTCGATATGAAGTTTGCAATAAGTAAAAAAAACGCACACAAATAAAAGGTTACTTTCTGCAAAAAAAGCAAATAATAAAGTCAATGCCAAGTATGTAAATCCGTAGCACTCTATCACAAGCTGACCAGTGACCCGTTGACCCGAGGTTGCATTTTACAAGAGAAATATTATGCTTTTACTTAAATACTTCTTCAAACCCTACTTGGCTCGAGCCGTACGTTCGGAATTCTTGGATTCTTCGTTCGGATATCTCCGCTGTCCGTGCGGCGCACTGTCGGGGTATTTTTCTTGATACGTTTTGTCAAAACCACGGTCCGGAGATGTTTCGTATGGGCTGCATATAAAATAATATTTAGCCAAACGGGGCGCTTAGGTCTAACGCGCAGATTGATATGTACCTCGGTTTCTCGTTCCTAGCCAGTGTTAACCGCGCGGGTGGAGTGTTTTTGCCGTATTTATCTACAATATTCTTACATTTAGTATGTTATTAATTGCAATTTTAAAGATTTTTTTAATACTTTGTTTAATTTTATAATTAAAAACATTAAGTAAGATTACGATGAGCTGTAAATTGTTTTTCAACTTTGTTGGTGGTTCGTTGCACGAGTGCACTAAGGCACCGGCCGCGCCTGCCTACACCACGGTTCAGCTATCTACGGTGGAACCAACGCTGATGTTCTGAAACCAACCCTGATGTATGGCAGTGAGGAATGGAACTGGCAGAGGAAGAATGAAAGTATACTGAATACTGTAGAAATGAGAACCCTAAGTAAAACGGTGTGTGATCACGTGTGGGAAATAATGTAGAGACCCGCACAGAGGGCAAGGAATTTATCGTAATGAATAAAATGACTAAAGGGAAACTGAGATGGATTGAACATGAAGAACAAACTAACGAAGAAAGGAGTGTAAGGAGAATATATGATGCGAATGTGAAAGGCAGAAGATGTCAAGTGAACTAAATACTTGAGTCAGGTATATCAACAGTCTGAATAACCGAAGGGTTTTTATGAGCCGATGTATAAAAGTGGAAAAAAAGAGCGTGTGCTAAGACCGAATTGTTTTTCGGTCCGTCTTCTGTTTACCGAGAAACGGCGTGATGATTCCATGACAGTTGATCCCTCGACGATCACCCCCAGGCATAGTTATGTACAATATGCAGTCGTTTCAGGGAGAATACGGTATACCTACTTTAAAATATTCATATTTTCATTCAAATGCATTAAAGATAAAACTGCTTGTCTGTACTACTTATATATATATATATATATAGGTACCAGCGTATAAGTACAAAAAAATCGACACTGCAAATAAATTTGTTTGGTATTCGTACATATGAAATAAAGATTTTTTGAAGTTTGAAAATTTTATGTTTGAAAATTTTCATTTTCAGGGGTTTAACCTTCAGGTCAACCTTGATGGTTAGTTACTTAAAATTCTGTTTTTGTAACAACTGCCAATTTATTCTTTGTGGAATTTCATTGTTCTGAGCATAATCATAAATCATGTTTTAACTTATTCCACTTTAAATATAAAATGAAATTATAAATGGAATCAGGTTGAATTTTTTTTTACATTAGCTCCACAAATGAGGCCCTGAGGAAAATAATTCCCCTCGGGTCATGTCATCTTTAGGGATGCTGTGTGAAGGATCCTTTTTGGAAAGGAAGGAGAGAAAGTTCTGGGAAAGTAAAGGGTATTAGGGGTGGGTAGGAATCTTGGGGTCAGTGTGTCCAGGAGACTTATGAAATCTTGAAAGTACTTTTATAAACTACTTTCAAGATTTGAAGAAGTTATCATTTCCGCAAACCACACCATCAGTTAAAACATATGCCGAAGTAAGTTTGTTATTTGATTGTAAGTCTCGAGGTGAATGAATCTTCGAATGCCCCACCAGAGTACCGCTGCCACCGGCACCGCACCGGCTAAAGTTGCAAGTTGCCAGGTCGGTTGGGGGGATCGCGGTCCGGCCGGACAAACTGCCAACTTACTATTTAGTTAAGCAAAGGCCGAATATCTCGTTAACAGCGAATAGTTGCCCGGAATAAACATGAGGCGATACTCCCCGCGAGTTTATCAACTTAGAGTTAAGCAATTTGCCGGAAAATGAATAAACTTTATAGGGCGTCAAATAGTAACAGTGTTAGTTTAATCTCAACCTAACGTACTGCCGCTGGGAACTGAGACTTGTTTGTTCTAGCTTCAAAATAATATTTGAAGATAATTTTCAGTAAATAAATGCATGTCCTTGAATGTTTCAAGGCTGCGTGGTGGAGTTATTTGCGTTATCACTGTAGAGACTAACTGAAGAAGTATTTTGTAGGCGTGTTCGTGCGCCCGATGTAAACTCAATTTTTATTTAATTAATGAAGACAATATGAAAAATCAGAAAAGGATACAGTCACATCTGGGACTCGAATTCAAGACTTAAGACTTGCCGGGTCTGCCGATTAGCTAATATGACCCTGTCCGATTCGGTCATATTTATCTCTATCATTCTTCGAACAAGGACTATCTTCATTTTCTTAAGTCGCCGCTACCCGAATTTCTACCGATTTCTTACATATCTCCCTTAAACATTTGAGGTTTTTAAGCTCTTAAAAAAAATGTAGGTTATTTTTCAAGATATTATCTATACCAGGGATGGCCAACCGGTCGATCGCGATTATTGGACGTAATAACAAATTTTCTTGAAGAGAGGGGTGACGATTATCAGCAACTGTGTGATTTATACTGGCAATGTGATTTAGCCTTTTTAGGTTAGGTTTTAGCCGATTTAGATTTTACCGGAAAACTGGGCACATTAAATCTGTAATTACAAGGCAAGAAATTAATTAACAGAAATTATTAATACTGTTGCAGCGTTCCAAAGTCAAACGGCGTCTGTGAGAGTCGACATCGAAAAGTAAAAATTTCACAATTTGTAAAAAAAATATGTAATAAAATATTACCTACAATTTCATTCCTGAAAAGCACACAGCAGAAATTGAGGCAGTGATATAAGACTTCGAAAATCGTTTTAGTGATTTCGAGTAAATTGAGAAGTTGGTGGAAATCACCAGTTATCCGTTTAATAATTCCATCGATCATAGTGATATTTATATGAAATGGCTAAAAAAATTGCAGATTCTTTTCAAACGGACCACGTGATATTCAGTGGCGTAGCGTGGGTGTTCGCCGCCCGGGGCGGAGGTAAATTTTGCCGCCCCCCTATTTAGGTTCTTTAACAGCAGATTTTCAAGCGCCGGGGAGGAGGGGGAGGTAGAAATCCTTTTTTTTATTACGACCTCATTTTATGACGATTTTTATATCACATCACCAGTATTCTTCCAATTAAAGTCATGTTATAAATTCTACTACAAATTTATAACTGCTCTCTTAAATGGAGAATGGTATCCATGTAATAGGATTTCGTATCTCGAATTTTTACACTGTGTTTATAACACAAGGCTGGTTTTAACTTAAGATTGATTCTGCGTAAGACTCCCAAAATAATACACACGGAACCCTCAATTTCTCAGAATTTTGCAGCATGTAGCATGCACCTCAAATGTAAAGCTTCACTCGGTATACGATGAATCTGCAACTTTTCATTACATTTATCGTTATATTCTGAACACAAAACTGGTTCAAATTAAATCTGTATGGGGTGAATTTCACTCAGAACACGAACATTGTTTTTCTTTGATTCTGGCAGCACACACATAGTCTGCAAATAGAATTTTATCACTTCACTTCGAATAAGAGACTGTTTTTCTTCGAAATGTGTCAGCACATGAATCCGTAACAGAAATTTTAAATTCTGAATAATAAAACTGGTTTAAATTAAATCTGTATGTGGTATGTAACGAATTAAAACTTCACTCAAAACATGAAAATGTTTTTTCTTTGATTCACATAGTCTGCAGATAGAATTTTATAAATGCACTTCGAATAAGAGAATGTTTTCCTTTGAAATGTGTCAGCAGATAAATCCACAACGGGAATTTTACATTCGGAACACAAAACTGGTTTTAAATTGAACGTGAATCTGCTAGCGAGTCCCCAGCTTTAATCAGTATTACTCTCGTAATGTGCGTATGGTTTTCCTACAAAACACGAATTTTAAAGAATGGTTTAAAACAAAAATTTTAACTGCACTCGAAATATTCTTCGAAATGCGTCAGTAGATTAATCCGCTAATGGAGTTTTGACAGAATTATCGGAACATGAAACTGGTTTTAACCGAAGAGTAAATCTGCACGCGAGTCCTCAGCTTTAATTGATTCACAGAACACGTAAATGGTTCTCATCGTATTTTTGTACTTTGAACACATGGATGGTGTAAAGAGCCATCGAAACACATCACTTCTGTCATAGGTCATCCCAAGTGGTATTCCCTCTCCCTTTTCCCCCCAAAATGACCTTCCACGCAGCATCCCCAAATATGACATAGGGCCTGAGGATAATAATTTCCCTCAGGGCCTATATCATCTTTGGGGATGCTGTGTGGAGGGTTTTTTAAGGAAAGGAAGGAGAGGATTTCTGGGAAGGAAAGAAAAGACTTTGACGAACCTCACCCCATGAACCCGGGCACCCGGTTGCAATAATCGTCATTTCTGTTTCATCTGAAATCCAATTCATAGCGGGGCTACAGAAGTTTCACTTCAAAAGTAAGTTATTCCTAAACATGACGGCCACGGAACTCTAAATAGCCGCTCCGATATTGCAGGAACCCCAGTTCCACCGCAAAAATAATAGAATAAAAAGCATACAACCTTTTTTTAAAACCCTCCCCAAATAAATATGAAAAAACCATTCTTTTAATGCAAACCCCACTTTCCACTTTCCCAACGACGCGACGACGGTATAAAGATACTGATTGTTTTACCTCCTTCGTCGTTCAAGTCAATATTCTAATTTTTGTAGTAAAACGATGATACATTTAATTATTAATGCCTCAAGAACTCTAGACCCCCCAGTGTCCCTGCTTACAGGGTTTGTTGATTAACAAATATATAGTCCAAAAAAATAACAAAAAAATTGAGAGGGTTATCGTATAAAATTTGAATTAAAATAAAATTATTACAATAATAATAATAATATTGATTATTATTTTTAATTGTTAAACTAACGTTTTAAGACAAGATTTTTATGCATAGCACAAAGGGTAACAATTATTATAAGCAATAATTATCAGCCTGAAACACTCATCCACATTGAAAAATCTTCCGAGAAAAGATACATGACGCCAACGGGACGTGAACCCGTGCCCTTCTGATTGCCGGTCAGCTGCTCTCCTAATTGAGCTATGGCGGCTTATCTTATACCCGCCAAATTATTCAATATATACTAGTGTTTCATTCAACAATTACTGCTTATTATATTTTTTCCACCTGAAAACAACCAACTTTATTTTTGCGAGAGAGACACTGTTATTGTTAAATTCCTCGGGAATAAGATAAGCCGCCATAGCTCAATTGGGAGAGCAGCTGACCGGCAATCAGAAGGGCACGGGTTCAAGTCCCGTTGGCGTCATGTATCTTTTCTCGGAAGATTTTTCAATGTGGATGAGTGTTTCAGGCTGATAATTATTGCTTACAATAATTGTTACTCTTTGTGCTATGCATAAAAATCTTGTCTTAAAACGTTAGTTTAACAATTAAAAATAATAATTAATGTTTGACAAGTTTAAGTATTTCCCCAATAAATGAAGACATAATAATATTTGATCTTCGGATCAAACGGAACTAATCGTGGGCACTTAACATTTTCCCGAACCGTTTTAAGGACCAGATGATCCCTCAATACCTACTCACTTTTTTTTTTAAGTGAAACTTCTACAGCCCCGCTGTGATTTGGATTTTGGATGAAACGGAAGTGACGATTACTGCACCTGCGGCGCATCAACTGCGCTCATTGGTAGCTTTGATTATGATGTCACTTGGCTCCTATTGGTTGGGATATCAAACGGAAATTACGCTGGTCTGCGCTCATTGGTCGCTTTTATTATGACCTCACTTTTCAGGTATTGGTTGAGATTGTTTTGGTAAAGTTTCGCTTCTAGAGCGTGTAAACTGCACTCGATTTTTTTTAATATTAGCTCCACGCAGAAGGATTTAATAATTTTCCTGAGGAAAATAACTCCCGTCGGAAAAAAAAATGACCGCTTTGATTATGATATCACTTTTAAAGGGTTGTTTTTAGGTTGAGATATGAAACGGAAATTCCCCTAGGTCTGCGCTCATTGGTCGCTTTGATTATGACCTCACTTTTCCAGTATTAGTTGAGATTGTTTTGGTTAAGTTTCGCTTCTACCGCGTGTAAACTGCACTCGAATTATTTTATGTTGAAATTCGATTTTCTTAATAACAGACAATGTATTTTAGAATTTTTGATTTGAAACTCGTTGAAACGAAAAATAGCAACACTAATAATAAATTGACGAGAGAAACCTGCAGGAGAATGAGATAGAATAATCAGTCTCCTCTTTGTGCGGTGCTTCGTAGCCTCCCCACTCTTGTATACATAAAATTACTGCCTCAACACAGACTAGCCTAGTGAGGCAGGTTATGAGAAACCTAAATTTATAATTATAAATCTCTATTCTTTAATTACCTACTGAATATATGTATTTTGTTTTCTGATATTAACTTTCGTACGTATGCAACTTTTAAACTGTACTTTTACTGTACTTATGATGTACTTTTTGTTTTTGTAGTTATAAATCTTAATTTTTTTTTGTTGAATATATTATTATTATTATACTTTAGTTTTCTGAAGGTTTCACTTCTATCGCGTGAACTGTACACTCCGTTTTTTTAAATGATAACATTTTATAAATCGAATATTGAAGTCGAATTAGGTCTGTCGTCTGTTTATAATTTACTCGGACTACGTACCCACACACACAAGCAATGGGCCTAGACAAGGTCTAATCGAAAATAAACACAAAGGGATCCATCAAACATAATATTCCTGCCACTGCTTGGATAAGTACCTAGACGACTCTGATATATCACTTTGGGCCGGGGCTACTACTGACCTCCTTCCCTAAAAGCCTTCCCTCTGCTACAGAAGGTTGAAAACGAGATAGGCCTCAGAGTACCTATCATGTATCTCTGCTTGCATTTCACGAATTTCACCACTCTCAGTTTATGAATATGCATTTTAAGGTATGAATGAGATTATGTACCACTCATTAGTAGAAACCTGAAAATTACGCATCCAGATTCAGTTAAATTTCCGATAATTCGTTGAAATTGGCTGTTCGGTTCTTGGGATTTGGGCGCTAAGGTCTGACAATATTTTTTGAAGTAAAACTTCTGTACGCACGCTTGACTTGGGGAGTAAGCTGGTGAATGCGTGACGAGAGCGTTAGGAAAAGCGAGGCGAACGTAGTTGAGAGGGAGATATAAGTTAGTGAAGATAGAAAGAGTGAGAGTTACGTTTCATATATTACTGTAGGGGGAAGAGAGAGAAGTGCGAGCACATATTTTCTTTCTCTCTTTCTCTCATAGCCAGTTACGTTTCGTATATCTAAGACACAGTGCAGGCCTATTGTCTGTATCACACTGTAGGAGCAAGAGAGAGCAGTGCGCGCGCACATTTTCTTTCTCTCTTCTTATCATATAGATGGAGCTAAAGAAGTTTTACTTCAGTCGTGTGGTCTAAAGCACGCTCGTTTTTTTTATTAAATTTACGATTGTTTTACGGATGTACTTTTAATATATTAACCTCCAATTTTTTATTCGGATATCAAAATTACAGCTTATATATGGGTTTATATCTATTATAGAATAACACCTTTTCATTTACGTTCGGAAGCATACTAAACATAGGTACTCGTAGTTTCTGAGCCGGAACAGCGTGAGGAAAAAGTTTCCGCCACTTTTTTATGCGTTGTAAACCTTCAAAGTGACTTGAGCAAAATTCAAAATTAACTGTGGCAAAACTAAAATGAACACAAAATATTATAAAATTTACTCCCACCTTCCATATGTTTTTTTTATCAGCGTGTCGTGGATTGTCGACTTATAGAACTACTATATATATATATAGAACTGAACATAATGGAATCGTTCAGTTCAATTTGCATTCACTTCCCGAACCATTTATTGGACAATCAACACCCCTGCCACAGGTCACCCCAAGTGGTTCGCCACGTTTGGTGATTTAGCAGGGGTGCCCGGGTTCATGGGTTGAGGTTTGTCTAGGTCTTGGTGGCGGATACGTTTGCCCAACCACTTTGTGGCAGGCTGGATCGGAGGAGACTGATTGAGGGAGGCCTTTTGACCTCTCCAGTCGGATTATTCCGACCCTTCGCCTTGCACCGCAGTATGAGGAATAGATTCATACGTCCGTCACTCCTGGCCACCCTGACCACCAGATTCCTTCCCACCTCTTATACCTTTTTCCTTCCCATATCTTCTTCTCCTTCCTTTCCCTTAAAAAACCCTCCACACAGCATCCTCAAAGATGAAATTGGCCCCTAGGGAAATTGTTTTCCTCTTTTTATTATTATTTTTAAAACCTGATTGTGCCTAAATGTGTACTCTGACAGCGCTAATATAGAACATCCCATATAATTATGTTTCCGAAAAATGGAAACATTTTCTACATAAATCATCAATATGATTTATATCTTTGATTATATGCTTCCTATAATTTTTAGTATTAATGACTCTATCTTAAATGCCAAGCATAAATCCTTCTATTTCTGCGCTCAACTCTCCAATACTCAACATTTGTTTGACGAAAGTTTGTCAACATACGTTTGGTTGAGATAATTGAAGTGTTTTGGGTGAATTATTTTATCTGACCAGGAATCTAATAATTCCTGGTTAATATTTATAAGAATGTTGGCATTCTCGTCATATAAATTTAAAGGTGTAATTTTCTATCTGCCTTGCTAATTATTTTGTGCATTTCTGAGCTATTAGCGTTCCTATGGAAAAAAATTCTAAGCATTTCTACCTGATTGTGTTTCAAAGATGTTATTTTGACTACACCTCTACGTCCTAAATTTTTAGGCAAATTATTTCGTCATATTATATTATTAAAAATAATATCCGTAGGTTCTTTATTGCAGAACGAAGGGAGGTTTGTTTAATCTCACGATCCCTAAAAATAAACACTTGTGTAGGTATAATGTTGAAGGGTGATAATTATAAAATCGAATTACTTGAAAAGTCCGCTTGACCGTATTGATGTTTTAGGAGTTTTAACTCTGTTGCTTTACAATGTATTTGTTTTGCTGTTTTTATTTTATTGATATATATGACTGGTCAGTGAGTTGGCTTCGTGTCTGGGTTCCACCCAGGAGTCGTGAGTTCAATTGATCGGGTGGCATTCTTCCTAGCATAATTCCTTTATCACGACGGTTATTCATAACCCGGGAATATTTAAAAATATTTAATTCGACTGCATAGTCTAAAAGTATCTCTTCTGGAACATTGACGTATAGGAAAAAGCTGAATAATTCATTCACAATCGGCAATTTTATTCTCATCTTAAGAGGAAACCGGATGGTGTTTTGTCCATACAAGCAAATTCCCCATTTTTGTCTCTGGATTTTGACACTACTGAAACTTTTTTATAATGTAATATAGATATTGACAGCTTGCGTTTTTTTATATAAGTTACTTTTTATAGGGGTTAGAACCCTCTAAAAGTCGTTAAAATCGCTTAGTTTGAACGCATCAACAGACGTTCAGTTTACAAACTAGACACTGTATTTTTTGAAGTGAAACTTCCTAAGCCCCGTTAGAGTGATTTGAAATTTGGATGAAATGGAAGTGGCACACTACGCCACCTGCGAAGGATCAAACTACGCTCAAAGCTCCCATTGATGTAAAACGTGAACGACGATGGGTCTGCGCTCATTGGCCGCGTTGTTTTTTTACGGGCCGTTGGAATATAATGCGTAAATTCGCGCCTCGCCGAGCGCGTCCCATAGCGCAGCGGTATAGGGGCAAGAAAAATCTAGCGGACGGAGGTTCGAATCCTACGAATTCCAAAAAAATAAACATTTTTGTTTTTGTAAAGCAATATCCAACCTTCATACCACTTTAAAATAAACAGGCAAAAGAAAGTGACTTTCTAGTTTCACTTCTATCGCGTGTGAATTACACACTCTAATTTTTCTAACACAGTTAATGAGTAAAAGGGACGGTAGTAACAGTTTGGTAAAATATCTGCTGTTCAAATTTTTAAAATGACATAACCGTACTAAATAAAAAAATTCGTTACCCCTCGATAGCCATGATCAAAATTAAACATCAAAGCGTTAAAAATTAAATCTGTCTCACATTTAGTGAATTGGAAAAGGGGTAATTGACATCGATCATTGGACAGATGTCGTGTTGGCGGATTCACATGGTTTTCCAAGTTTGGGTTTAAAATATTAAACGTGACGTTAGTTTATTAGATACCTAACCCACAAAGTTTTTTAATCCATTTCAGCCCTTCCTTGTAGTTAAACGGGTTGCTATTTTTTATCTATAAATATAAGCAATAAATTGAGGAAATACCGAAGTTGTACCTTTGGCTACGTTGCCGGCCAACTTAGTTATGACGTAAATGGCTTAATACTTTCCTAAAGTTTGGGATTTAGGTGACGTCGCAAGAACCACTCTTCGGATAGTTTATTATTAACTTCACGCACCAACCCGAATTGCTTACCGAACACACATGATCCGATCAGGACAACCATTTAATTGCGTTCAGAAAAAAGTATTTTCGTTACTTTGTATATATATTTTTGAAGTGAAACTTCTATAGCCCCGCTATGATTTGGATTTCGGATGAAACGGAAATGATGATTACTGCACCTGCGACGAATCAACTGCGCGCATTGACCGCTTTGACTATGATGTCACTTTTAAAGGCTCCTATTGGTTGAGATATCAAACAGAAATCACGCTGATCTGCGCTCATTGGCCGCTTTGATTAAGACCTCACTTTTCAAGTATTGGTTGAGATTGTTTTGGTAAAATTTCGCTTCTACCACGTGTAAACTGCACTCAAATTTTTTTTATTGAAGATGAAGATAGAACTAATAAATCTTAACGTATATATGAAAAAGAAGACGACACAGAAAAATAAAAAAAAGACTCGGACTCAGGATACTTGTCTTACCAGAATAAACACTTTAACCAACTCGGCTATTAGGACCTCCTATTTTTAAGTCACTTTGTCGATCTATCTATTTTGTCGATCATATTTTAGAGGCACTGCAGAAAACTAACTACATTCCTAAATCTATAGCTGAGCAGTGGCCTTTTTGTCTATAGAATCAATAATAAATAAATAAAATGTTTAAAATTGTAAAATTCTATTTTTAAATAATTTTTTTTTATTATTATTATCTCATATTTCAAATACGAAAATCTAAGATTCCCGAACTAAAAGCTAGACTAAATTCAAGATTTTTCCCTAACTAAATGCTATCTAGATAGTGTCTTGGATAAATTTAGCAATTTTTTATTTAATTTGCGGCAATGTGTAAAATTTTGCAATTGAGAGTCAATAATATGGATTCAGTGATTAAATATTACTATTTGAAGCTTTTGAAGTTCAAATAAAAATCAAATAGACGTATCGTTTAAGAAGAAGATAATAATAATCTAAACGAAAATATTAAAGAGAACAAAACACAGAAAAACAGTAAAAGATAATGGTCGCAACTCGTAACTGGGACTCGAACCCGTATATCTGCGTCTACGCGCGTTTACTAATTCCACCATTGCGCCCTACTGTCAAACCGTCATAATAGCCAATCTCAAATTTCAAGTTTTAGAATTAAAAATATTATCTTCAACTAATTTATTTTCCATATCATAGACAACTACCCTTCTTATTGGAAACAATCATCCTAAGAATTGGTTTGTAACCCGGATATCGTCACGGATAAATATATCCGATTTTATTTATAAAGAACTACCTATTGACTTTTTTAAAAGTCTAATTAAATATTCAATTTTTACAAGAAAAGCTCTATTTTTAAGTTTTGAAGGTTATTCCTGTCAATGTAAAATATCATTGAAGAAGAAGATAATAATAATAATCTAAACGAAAATATAAAAGAGAAAAAGAAAATGGTCGCAACTATCTTTTACTGTTTTTCTGTGTTTTTTTCTCTTTTATATTTTCGTTTAGATTATTATTATTATCTTCTTCTTCAATGATATTTTATATTGATGGGAATAACCTTCAAAAGTTATAAAAAGAGAGTTTTTCTTATAAAAATCAAATAGATGCAGGTATTTAAAAACAACTTTTTTTTGCGGTTGTCACATTAAAAAGATATAGGTATTTATAACTTCAGTAAAATTTGAAATCTGATATTCACAAGTGACTAACAGAAATAATGCACAACAAGGCACTGTGCTCCATGGTACTCATGGGCCCGCTATAAGTGACATTGATTCCCATCGCTGTCAATTATGCAAATTCTATGCATTTTAAGCAACGAATCATATTCACACTTCAGACTGTTAGTGGGAAGAATGAAACTTGCCTATTGTGTCCTTATATGGTAATCCACCGCATGTCTTGGTTTCTGGAAATTTTTAACCCTTGCCTCACTTCATCTTTACTTTTAGGAAGGTTGAATTTATTATTGTCACTTAAAACTGAAGAAATATTTCATTGATTATACATTTCACACATCTTAAATTATTTTATTTTTCCTGAACAGAAAATCAATCTTAACGTTATTAATACCCTAGCGACTGTACGGTTGAACTTTAATAATTCGACTCCGAATACAACTCTAACACGCCGCGCCATATAAAACCATCGTAATAGAACCGAATTAAAGCAAGTAGCTAATAATGCCAAAAGGTGGCGCCACTTACGATAACAGCCAGCATGAGGAATGTTGGCTGGCAGGCGTAAGTACTCTTGGATTTGCATTTCATTAAACTCTCCACTCTCCAGTAAGGTTACGAATGATAGTTTGTGAATAAGCTATTCCCCGCCACCCGCAGGGCCCAGCAGCAAAAACCTGCGGAGCCGGTGTTTAACTGCTAGTTTGTTAAAATTTTAGATTTTTATGGGTAAAAGTATTATCGTGGTTCATTTTTGTTTTTTTTTTGAGGTGTTGCGCTTCTTGCTTCATCGGGGAAGACCAAAATCCATTGAGAACGTCTAACTACGAATTCAAGATAACCAGATGGTTTGATGATTCTTAGAATCCAATATTTGATGGCTTCTAAACTGATCTAAACGCCGAAAACCACAATAATTCAAATAATTATTATATGGAATCACCAAGGGGGTTTATGCGCACAATTGGGTAAGTACGCACTTCACCACAACATACATATGTTATCTGACGATGGACACTGTAACGCTGTCCGAAACAACCAACAAATGTATAAGATAATCATTTTATTGGACTTTATGGGGTTAAAGAATTGAAACTTACGCTGGCATTATATACTGACTTATTCACTTGCTCTCTGAAATACCCGGCGCTGCCCACAGTTTTTTGAAAACAGATTTACATAGTACCTAACTTTCCGACCATTTCGAACGTCAAGTGTGCCAAAATTTCATCAATAAAAATCAAAAATTCTGCTTTAAAGGTGGGAGAGGGGGGGGGGGGGGAGATTGGGTTGTTGTCGAAATCTCATGCAGACCACAACCTTCCTGTTATTTTGAAGGTCCAGTCTGCAAAATTTCAGTAATATTAATAAATCTATAGATTTGAAAAGTAATCAAAACCAAGTCAATTTTTAATGAAACAAATCAAGAAATGGAACAAACCGAAAAAAATTGCAATGTAGAAGTGTTTGGTCTTGAAATGATGCAAGATGAAAATATAAGAAAAACCGTTCAGAAAATTGCTAAAAACTGAACACCGATAGTAAAAATATATAAAAGGTGTGGAGACTTCGCAAAAAAACGAACTCCAAGACGGCCAACGTTATTGTTAAGTTCACGCACCAAACATTCCGAGACGAATGGATACAAAAAAAGAAAACTCTACTGACAAACAATGATGTATATAAAATGGAAATAACGGCCGAATATACATGAACGAAAATCTTACTAAAGAAAAAAAAGAACTTCTATACAATACAAAACACTTATTAAAAACTAAATTTAAATTCATTTGGGTTCAAAATGGCAAAATATTAATTAGAAGTGAAGGTGAAGGAAAAATAATACACGTTATAAAATGAGAGTGATAGACAAATACATCTAAAATTAAATTAAGAACGCCTTGCAACTTTGAGCCCTTAAATTATCAAATCCTCGCCATGGAAGTTTCAACATTATTTGAAACTCATAAATTTATCAAGCATCAAAATTTGGATACCTGGACATATGACACGAAGATCAAAATGAGCGCCCATCATAATCTCAAAGAAGGCAAACTTGAAGAAAATGGACCGCGAGCCTCCGGTAACAAGATCCAACCGAGTAGATGCAGAAGGTCTTCAGCCAAGTCACACATCAAGACAAGGCGACTCAATTTTAAACTGTGTTATAATTTAGAAAATGCACATAAAAATAGAAATGGATGATTACATTATTCAACAACTAGAAAAAAAAATTTACGTTCAAAATTTAATTTGTGACATCACAAATGACTGTAACACAATACTTGAAATGACTCCAAACTCCTTTACCGTAATACATTTAAACATACGATCCATAAAGAAAAATTTTGACCATTTTTTAGTAAATCTAAATTTATTAAAAAAAAAACAGACATAATCATACTGACTGAAGCCCATCTTAACATTAACTCTATCATTCCAACTCTCCCCAATTACATCAACTTTCAAAGTTCACATTATATTAATAAGAATAGTGGTATTATAATATACACTAAAGCAATATATAAGGACGTATGCTTTGCTGAAATAAATATGACCAATGCAACCTGAATATAGTTTATTATTGATATAAAATTGAATATTAATAATAAACTGCATATACAAATAATGACAGTCTACAGGACACACTCAGCTGTAATACCAACTTTTATAACCGAACTGAATAATATTATCCTAAACAATAAGTGTCCAAACAATTTTCTAATTGCTGATAATAATATAAACATTGCTGAAAACAACCATACTATTGAAAAAGACAATTATATCAACATGATGACCGCTTTAAACTTTAAACCCTGCATAAATAAGTATACTAGAGAATTTAACAATCAAATGCCATCGTGTATTGATCATATATGGTGTAATTCCAACTACACTGAAAATCTCCAAACAATAATATGGAGAAACAACATAACGGACCATCATACATATATACTTAACCTCAATATAGAAAAAACAAAAAATAAATTATAATAGTAATGACTCTGCCATTCCAAAAATAAAAATAAATCAACAAGAACTATTTGAAAAACTGTCACGAATCGTGGGAATCTTTACTTACCACAGAAGATGTGAATATAAGTGCATCACAATTTCATGACACCTTTCAAAAACTTTTTTTTTTCATAATTTTTTTTATTAGTTACAGATATTTGTTTATTTGGCTACCACACTAGGATAATGCCCGTGTTGTGGTAGACGAACATTTAATATTTTAAATACGATTTAATTAAAACAGATGATTAAACATTCAAAAAAAAAATTAAGAAATACTTAAAAGTAAAGAGAAAAAAAGAACATATTTTATAGAAAAGTCGAAATAAAAATGAAATTTCAAATTTTGAAATACAAAAGTTAATAATAAAGATTAAATTTTAATAACTCCAGTGTTCTATATAAATTAAAACATATAAGTTTATAAATCAAAATTAAAACATAAATAAAATTTAGTGAAAAACTAAGAGAAAAAAAAATAACATGATTTTAAAGAAAAATATAAATAAAAATGGAAATTAAAATTGTGAAATGCAAAAATTAATACATAAAATGTAGTGTTAAGAACTCATGAATTCTTTAAAGTACGTTCGTCCCCTTTCAAAAATCCAATGTTGTACATGAGTTATAAAAAGAGAATTAGAATTACTTGACTTTATGTCAGTACTCATAGCATTGTATATTATTTTAGGAGCGATGAACCAGAATTGTCGTTGAGCGAATGAGGTGTTAGTTTTTGGGACCAAGCAACCCAGGTTTGATGAAAAGCGGGTGTGTGCTTGATGTTGTGGAGCGATTAGTAGATTATTTTTTCGTATATAACAAATGCTTGTTTTAGTAAATAGCTGTCAAATATCTAAGACCCTGATTTTTGCAAAGAGTTTATTTGAGGGATGGGTAGGTTGAAATTTAAATATAATTCTCAGAATTAGTTTTTGAACTAAAATAATTGGTCTAATAACACTAGTCTACAAAAAAATAAAAGTTGAGAGCTGTTTCGGTTTTTTTGCGTAATTCTTATGTATTTGGGTGTGCTGAATCCGAAAATGAATTTCAAAAAAAAAAAATTATTATTAATAATATTTTAACAAAACTTATTTTTTATCTAAAATACATTGATTAGTAAGCACTAGACACATTTCTTTTCCCCAGTGAGACTCCTTTTGGTACATTTTCGCTTGTAGGAAGCATCTGGAAGGCCTCTCTGAAGCGTCCAACAGTAGTCTGCAATCATTGAGATGCTCCATCTTCCCTGGTATCTTTTTTCCATCTCCTTAATAGCTTGGTGATATCGTTCATTTTGCTCTTCACTCACATATCCTAAATTTTCTGGAAAGTAGTCGAAGTGGGAATGAAGAAAATGTTTTTTTAAAACTCATTTGGCAACCTAAAGCTTGAATAGCTTTTAACGATTTGTTTGTAGTTAGGGACTTTGTTATTGCCTAAAAATTCAGGTTAAACCTCCCCGATCTCTAGTTCCTCTCCCCCCTTCCCTTGAACCCCCTACCTGAGTTCCCCTCCCCCCTCCCTCATTCCATACATTCAGTCCCAGTACATTCAGTCTTCACAGCTCGTGTGCCACCTATAGCATTTTTTATACAAATTTCATAATGCCAGAGCTCACCAGTAGTTTTATACAAACCTTGTCTTGACAATAACGAACACAAAAAAAAATTTATCCAATTTGGTGCATTCGTTCAAAAGTTATGCGCGTACATACATTTCTGCGATTCATTTTTATTTCATTCATTAATTTTTCGTAATTTAATGATGCCAGAGCTCACTATTGTATACAGAAACCATCGCGGGCATGCACACATCAAATCCCCAAAGTTGCATCTCAATCAGATGAACAGTTTAGCAATGAAATGTTTATTGCCAGAGTTCACTATTGTATATACTATCTATTTCTATAAATATTTGTACACCTTTTGCAAAATAACCTGACGTTCTGGAATTTTTTGAGTATTTTTCTAGTTTTCAGAACACCTAAATACATAGAAATCAGTTGAAAACATCCAGACAGCATTTTTGTTGTAGACCTGTGTAATGGATTCAGCACAACCACCCCATCCCACTATACCGTATGTTGCTATGGATTGGAAAATGGCAAAGTAAACTCTTCTTAGAATCTGTAGACCTAAGGGAGCAGAAAATATGGCAGAGTTTACGAAAGTATAAAAGATTAAGTTATTAAATTAATTAAATTTATAAAAGATTCAACCTATGAAATACCCAACAAAAATAAAAATAAATTTCATAAACTTAAACCATGGATCACTCATGGCCTCGTGATTTCTATACGAGAAAAAGAAAAATTATTTAAACTAACTAAAATATATCCACTAAATAATCCAATCATCTCATTCTTTAAAAAATACAGAAACAAACTAACGGCACTAATTAAAACTACCAAAGAGGAATTTTATAAACAAAAGATATTGAATTCAGGAAACAACAATAAACAAATTTGGAAAACAATAAATGAAATAATTGATAAAAAAAGGAAAACAAGTGATATTTTAAAGCTACGTATTAATAATAATACGGTACAAGTTTTGGATAACCCTAAATAATGTGCAAATGCTTTCAATAATTTTTTTTCTAATGTCGGAAAAACTCTCGCAAGCAAAATAAATAATATCATAGATAATACCACATCTACCGCAGAAAATGACGTAACATCATCAAAAAAAACCATTGGAAAATTCGAAACGGTAACTGAACAAGAAATTGTTGATATAATAAAAAAACCTAAGAACTGAATCAGCACCAGGTTTCGATGGGATCACTGTTGAAAATCTAAAGACATATCTTAACTTTTTGAAAAAGCCTTTTACATATATTATAAACAATAGTCTTAAAAAGGGAATCTTTCCATCAATATACAAAAAACTATTATTACACCGATTTATAAATCAGGTGACTCTAAAGAAATTAATAACTACCGACCTATATCAGTATTATCAAATATCTCAAAAATTTTTGAAAAGGTAGCTAAAAAGCAAATACAAAATTTTATAGGAATTAATATTATATTGACAATTTGGTTTTCGCGCAAAAATAACCACACAGGACGCAATCATAGATTTAACAACAAAAATACATCAAGCACTAGACAAAGGCAAAAAATCTCTTGCAATTTTCGTAGATCAGGAAAGCCTTTGTCAGCATAAGTCACAAAAAATTACTATACAAGCTTAATGAAATCGGAATTATAGATAACGCTAACACATGGATAGAAAGTTTCCTGAACTCTAGGAATCAATATGTAAAAATAAAAAACATTCTCAGTGAACCGAGTACAAGCGACTTTGGATTTTTTTTTACATTAACTCCACACAGGAGGCCCTGAGGAAAATAACTAAAAACAAAAAAATAATAACCACAAGGCACGATTTTGGGCCCTCTTCTATTCATCTTGTATGTTAATAATATCTTTGAATTACCAATAACACGAAAACTTGTTTCATATGCAGATGATACTGCAATTATATTCCAAGCAAATTCAAGGAATGAACTTGAAACAACTGCTAATAATGATATCAATATCTTAAAAGAATGGTTTGACGAAAATTTATTAACATCAAACATTGAAAAAACCTATTATATACTTTTTAGTACAAATAACAAAAAAATACCTCCTATCGCAATAAATATTAAAATTCATTAAAAAAAATTCACCACTTAAATTTTAATATGCCAAAATAATGACTGTCTATGCATAGCAAATAAAAAAGAAATAAAATATTTGTTTGTAATAATAGATAGTAACCTTAAGTGGAAGACTCAAATTACCAATACTATAAATAGATTAAGAAAACTTATATACATATTTATTTATTTAAGAAATATACTTTACTTAAAAATTCTTAAAAATAAATACTATGCTCTAGCCCATTCGATAATACAATGCGGTATCTTTTCATGGGGAGGAGCTTACAAAACCTCAATTTTGCCGTTGGAAATTACTCAAACATTGATAATCAAAATTATTACTAAGAAACAATCAGATTATTCAACCTCTCAACTTTTCCAAGACTTTCAAGTCCCACCTCTAAAAAATACGTATATAAAAAATACGCTGCTTCAAATACACAAAGACTATTCTAAGAAGTCGCACCACGCCATGGTACGCGTTGAGAGCAATAGGCAAAACACAGTGGGTCGCTTATGTACGCCATTAATGCATACCAGTTTTGCACAACACTCCTACATGTACAATGGAGTGGTGTGGTTTAATCAACTAGCAATAGAACTGAGATTAGAATCTGACTACAATAAATTCAAAAATAAATTAAACAATAATATCTTAAATAATTTAGCCACTTACAACCGCATTAACCTTTTACTAACAATACTTGTTCAACAATTTATTTTATATTATTTTGTTTTTTTTATGTTTTTTTTATATTATTTTTTTTTATTACATTTGATTTATGTAAGTACGTATTTATAATGTATGGGTTATAATTTTTAATTTTAATTTTTTTAATTTAAAAAAATATATATTTTTTCTCTTCCCTGTACACACGAGTAGTTACTTAAGCTAATGTGTATTATGCATTAATATTAAAGGTAGAACTTACCGACAAGCTGATCTGTCACCGCTTTGTGGGACTACCCATAGCTTATATTGTATTAGATGTTATTATTATATTCAATTTAATAAATTTTTAAACAGTTTGATGTTCCAAGCATACAGAAAATCTATGCCAAAAACATTCTAGTACATCACCACAAAAATGATTCAGAGGCAGACACCTCACACGCTCATAAAACCAGAGCCAAACAAACAGACATATTTAATATACCAAAGTGTAACTCTTCATTTGGTCAAAGAAGTTCTGCATTTTTAGCAGTAAAGTTATATAACAAACTCCCACTTAGTATCAAACAAATAAATAAAATAAAATTGTTACATTAAGGACATTAAATGTTGGCTGAAGAATCTATCGGAAAATGAACTTACTAGTATACTTAAAACATCATAGAAGTTTCTGGAAAACCTTATCAAATTAATGAAGTTAAACCATAGAAGTCGCTGAAAAACTTATCCAAAGCATAGTCCCCCTCAGCACAGGATCTCCTAGTGAGGAGGACTACGAATATATTTTATATATACATCTAACTAACATGTTTCATATAAAAATGTAAAAAATATTATATAGTTACTAAATAAAAAAAAAAACAAAAAATAAAAAAATAAATAATAAATTTAAAAAAACTTTGTTTTATGTATTAAGATAATATATATATGTAGGAGGGTGTAAAATTATGTTTCTACACTATTTTCTTTAAAGCATGTTACAGAGCACGCGGTGCGGCGGGTAAACGCTGGAAAATTTTGTATCGAGTATTTGGTATAAATACAATTGATTACACGGGCACCAAAGTAGGCGGAAGTTGCCAACAGGAAGATTAGTAGCCACAACACCCCCCGCCGGGGAATACTATTAATTTGTGTGAATCCAGCTTTATCTGGCCACCGCAGGAAGTTGACGGCGGAGGGGGCTTGTATCGAAATATCCCTCCCGATTGTCTTCGGAAACTTCCCCTCCCCCCTCCCACCGCACCGGGATCACTGCAAGCCATCTGTAGCCAATAGGAAGTAGTTTCAATTCGGGAGGCGGTTATGGATACTACCGCCCCTGAAATCATTTATTGGATAACACCTCTTTCGGTGTTGGTTATCCAATAAATGGATGACCAACGCTACGATTTTTTATGTGATTTTTTTTTTTTTACATATTCTCCACACTTTTTTACAGTTGCCGTGAGGAAAATAATTTCCCTCAGGGCATTTTTTATCTTTGGGGATGCTGTGTGGGGGTTTTTTTAAGAAATGGAAGGAGAGGAGAGTTCTGGGAAGGAAAAGAGTTTAAGGGGTGTAGCAATCTGGGGTTCAGTGTGTCCTGGTATCCACCTCCAAGACCTAGACAAACCTCACCACATGAACCCGGGCACCCCTGCTAAATCACCAAACGTAGCGAACCACTTGGGTTGGCCTATGGCAGAGGTGTTGGTTATGCAATAAAGGTTCATGGGGCGGCGGTACCCATTCCCGCCTCCCAAAATGAAGTGCAGGTGCCTCGCAAGAGTGTCAGGTGCCCCCGTCTCCCAGTAAGACTATGGCATCCCCAGTTGGAGTATGTTGTGAGGCTAAAGGTAGAGGAGAGGGAAGGAGAAAGGTGAGAGGAAAATGGGGAAGTACCTAGCTATTCAGATCTGGTCACCAAACACGGTGAAAGCTATTTCAAGCAACGTTTTAATTCTGAATGGTGGTCTTACACCAGGACGATACTGAGGGTAACTTCCATTCTGAAGCGTGTCGCAAATAAATTTTCAATGAATTAATTGTGAAATAACTCAACTTAATCAAATACAATTTATATGCTCACGCCGGGACTCGATCCCGCGTCCTTCGGATTGCGAGTTCAGATTGAGGTTGAGAAGTGAGATTTGTCCGGGTTTTGACGGCGAATACATCTGCCCGCCAACTGCGTGGCAGGCCGGATAGGAAGAGTCTGGCTACCTTTTTTCTTTCTCAAGGTTAGTTAGTTATTCATATCCATTTCGAGCATCGGTGCGGTACCCAATGGTGGCCTTTTACCAGAACGATGATGTGAAAAAACTTCCAAAACTGTGTTAGGAACGGCAAATGTCTACTATTTGCTGATGACCTTAAAATTATGATGGAAATAAGCTGCCAACAAGATTGATTTAAAATGCAAACTGATCTGGATGCACTATCTGAATGGTCGTTGGCAAACAAATTAGATTTTAACACAAAGAAATGTGTCACAATGTCCTTCACTCGTTGTAAAAACATTATAGTTTACGATTATAAAATAAAAGGCGAAACGTTATCACGTGTAAAATCCGTGAAGGATCTCGGTGTCGTCTTTGATCCCGAACTGACATTCTCTTGCCATATATCGCAGCTCACTCAGTCTTGCTACACACTTCTTGGGTTCATCATCAGGACTTGTAAGCAGTTTGATAACCAAGAAGCTATGCTAGCGTTATTCGATGGCATACTGAGAAGCAAGCTTGAGTACGCGAGCGATGTTTGGGCACCGTACCACCAGAAGTACATTGACATGTTAGATCAAATCCAGAAGAAATTCCTCAGGTATGTTTATATGCGGAAGCATGGAACCTATCCAAGGTTCGTGCACCATATTGACTTACATGAGGAAACTGATTCTGTGAGTCTAGAAACTAGACGGAAAGCAAGTCTTGCTATTCTGTCTTTCAAAATTTGGAACAATTTCATCGATAGCCCATTTCTCTTGCGGTGGTACGATTTATATGTACCAGACCACTACAGCCGAAGTCGACATCATGACTTATTTAAAGTACCGAATGGCAGAACAGACGTCTTGGCAAAGCATAGCATGACGAGGGGAGTGGTGCTGTTAAACGAAATTGCAAACCATTTGGATGTAAGTGAGTGTTCTTTATATGCATTAAAAATATTATTGAACAGTCACTTGCCTAAATGATAGCTAACAGGGTAACTAAATTGTACTGTAATTGGAATTATTCTAATGAACAATAATAATAAAAAATAAAAATAAAATGTGAGTACCATACATAGGTACCACTCATAAATGTATCGGAAATAATACAGGAACATTACGTACGAAGAATATGTTTGAAAAATGAATTTGAAATAATATTCCGGTCGTAATTGTTTCACCTTGAAACTATTCGCAAATCAATTTCCCTCACGACACCTTTCAAGCGCGTCTCGCCCTCGCCTCTCCCGACTTATCAATCACCCTCCCAACACGCGGCCGGGGACGCCCATTATACAGACTGTTTGATAAACGACTTTTATTCGACTAAAAAATTGTGCGGTTGGGGGTGGTCGGGAGGGGGTGGAGGGGGTTCTTATAATTTACCACTTTGAAAGGCGTTTCGGGCAGCTCACATCACGTAGTTGAATTTAAGAGGAAGTGTCGTAAGAAAATTAATTTAAAAGGTGACGAGAATTAGGTACAGCGATGCGAGGTTTAGAACGATTTAAATTTGGTCGAGTTGATGTCGTAAAATCATGTTAACGATTGACGGCCTCCGTGGTGGAGGGATCCGAAGAGCGCGCCGGGATCAAATACATTTTATTTAATTAATTTGTGTTATTTCACATTTAATTAACTAAAAAATAATATAAAGCGTATTGTGAGAGTAAGATACTCTCAGAATCACCCTTCTGTAAGACCGTCATTCACAATTGAAACGTTGCTTTAAATGGCTTTAGCCGTGTTTGGTGACTAGATCTGAATTGCCGGGTACTTCCCCACCTCCCTCCTCCTCCCCCTTTTGTCAAGAGATTCACCTAAATATTCGTCTTGACTAATTCCAGTCGATATGTGCTAGATGGTATTTATTGAAGTCGAAATCGGCTCGTTTAAAGTTCAGGACTCTTTGTATGGGTTTCCTTTGTTATCGCTTATAATATTTTATTTAATGTGTGGTGGAGGATGGTGATTATCTATAAGTAGGATAGGATATTTGAGAATTCAATAAATATTTTAGGATAGTTTTATAACGCTAAGTCTAAAAAGGGATTGTTATTGATGAAAAATGAAACAATAAAACATTGTTCTAAACTGTCAAATTAGTATAAGCTTTCCCTGACGAAGGAACGTTTGTTCCGAAACCGGTCGGATTTGCACATTATATAAGTGGTTTATACAAAGTTGTATTGTTTCATTTTTCTATAATGGAAACCACAAATAATAGCTACATTCAAAAATATATTGTTATTGTTATTTATAAAATTTTGTTGGTTTAAGTTTCCAAAATTTCACATCTGTTTTTACTTTCATTCGTGGTGAGACCACTGCCATTTGCTTTCCGTGCTAGGTTTCGTAGTTATAATCCCCAAGAATAACAATTTTGGAGTAAGGATACACAATACACAGTGGTTTTTGTATGATTGAGGGTCAGAAGGTGGTGGTAGATAGGCTGTTCCAAATATAATTTTCTCGATAGGAGTCGTTATTGGCACAAAAAGATGTTCGATGTTATTGTGTTTCGTGGTTAATTTTCTTGATGACAACTTCTGTTGCAATTAAAACTCCCCGGTTTCTACCCACCCTCATCTTCCCAGAACTTTCTCTCCTTTGTTTTCCAAACGGACCGTTCACACACATCCCCCAAATATGAAGCTAATTATTTTCTTCAGAGCCTCCTGCGTACAGTTATTATAAAAAAAACTTAACTTATTACCCATTTATACTAATATGTTTATTAAATTAAAATTAAAACAATTTTTTAAGTTATTTCCACATATTATATATTATTATTTCCACATATTATATTAATATGTTTATTATTAATTTTTTAAACTTTATGAGTAAAATCTCAAATTATACTATTTAATTAAATGAAGACAATATTAGCGAAACTCAATCGAAATCTGGAGACAGAAAAATCAGAAAAGATATTGGCTCCGCTGGAACTCGAACCTAGGACCCTTTGCTTACATGGCAACAGCTCTACCGATTGAGCTACGGAACCCATAATAATTCGGTCACTTTTAACTGTATCATACTTCGACTAAGAACTACCAGCATTATCTTCATTTACTTAACGCACATATTATTGGCTGCTATCTTTTATATATTCTAGACTTGCAGAAAAAGTCAATAGATGTCGCGTATTAAAAATAAAATGGATAAAAATTTATCCAGACACTATCTAGATTGCATTTAGTTCGAGTTGAATCTTGCAATCACATACTTTTTAACTTATTCAAGGGTAGCTGTAATATCTGATTCTGGACCAAATATTCCATCAATAAATAAAATAAAACAGTCTACCTTTTTCAAAGAGTACACACTCTTTCGCAATCATACGTGTGCGTTATTCAGCCTACGGTGGTTCATAAATAATAAACGATTTGTGGAATAAGTGGGTAAATCAATGATCGAGTTCTTAGTAGAGAGTGGAACCGTCAGACGCAGGGAACCGATCCCGTTTTCTGCTAAAGTTATGTTCAAATTACACACATCGGGAACGAACTCAATTATCGTTATTTCGCATTGATATTTGGTCTTCATTTAAGAGGGAGTCTGGCCCAGCCGATCCAAAAATCGGCTTTTTTATTGCCTAAAAATCTTCGTATACATGTGAAGAATACATTTCCAAAGTTATGGCTTCAAATTCGATCTTGAAATATAGTAAGGAGCGGTGCTCGCCAAGCAGGTAGAAAGGAAAACCGAGCGGCCCGGTTACAAGCGAAAACTTTAAAACGCGTTTTTTCTCAAAACCACGTTTCTCAAGATGTCTAGAATCGAATTTTCATCCGATTTACTTCATTCAAAGTTTAAATAATATAAAAAATCGAGTGCAGTTTACTCCCGGGAGAAGAGAAAGTTTGCCAAAACAATCTCATCCAATACTTGAAAAGTGAGGGCATAATCAAAGCGACCAATGAGCGCAGACATCGCGTAATTTCCGTCTCATAACAAAACCAATAGGAGCCTTTAAAAGTGACATCATAATCAAAGCGGTCAATGAGCGCAGTTGATGCGTCGCAGGTGCACTAATCCTCATTTCCGTTTCATCGGAAAGATTGTAGAAGTTTCAGATGATCTTTAACTTATGAAAAATTATTTTTATGCGACAAAGTTATTGCAAAACAAAGGCCAATTTTTTTCGTCAATTTTTGCATTTTTGCAATCAAAACTTTTTTTTTGCAAACCGTGGTTCATGCGCATTCTACATTCACGTTGTTTCGATTTTTTTTTAATTTCACATTTCAGATGATTTCCAAGGACTCCAGGATTACAGTCGATTTGGGCGGACCCTCCGCTTGCGGCCGCTATATCTATATATACAGATATTCAAATCAATTTTTCAAATGTGTTTTTTCTTATTCAAATATGTACCTTTACATATCACAAAACTTTCGTGAACTAAAATATTATATCTTTGAAAAAAAACGCATTGAAAAACACTCGGCTGGACCAGACTCCCCCATTAAATTTTGAGTTCTTTTTTACTGGGCATCGATATCTTGATCCACGCATTAAGCCTTTTTACGGGAAAGCCGCGCAAGCGTTACAATTGTCCGAAGCCGTTTGGACTATGGCATCCCCAATTTATTTATTATTAGATTCATCTTCTATTAACGGTGCCCGGAAAACCGTTGAACAAGCGGGAAACTGTTTTTTGAAGTAAAACTTCTTTACGTACGCTTGACTTGGGGAGTAAGCTGATGAATGCGTGACGAGAGCGTTACGCAAAGCGAGGCGAACGGTAGTTGAGAGGAAGATATTAGTTAGTGAAAATAGAAAGAGAAAGAGTAACGTTTCGTATATTACTGTAGGGGCAAGAGAGAGGTTGCGAGCACACAAGCATTTGCAGGCACACAAGCATTTCACAAGCATTTGCTTATTATGGGAGAACATTTAAAAAAAATATGTATATTTGTATTTAAAATATTGTATTAAGTTTTTTTCTTTTTTATATACTTTCATTATATTTATGTATCTATTGTATGTACTGTACCAAAATAAATAAAAAAAATAAATTTCAAAAAAAAAAAAAACACATTTTCTTTCTCTATTTCTCTCATAGCCAGTTACGTTTCGTATATCTAAGACACAGTGCAGATCTATTGTCTGTATCACACTGTAGGAGCAAGAGAGAGCAGTGCTCGCGCACACTTTCTTTCTCTCTTCCTATCATATAGATGGAGCTAAAGAAGTTTTACTTCAGTCTTGTGGTCTAAAGCACACTCGTATTTTTTTTTATTTGATATTGTTTTCGAGTAAAGCGAGTCCAAAGTTGGAAAGTTGTCAGGTTAAATTTGAAAAAACTTGTTTGCTAGGGGGTTAATATGATTAATGTTTTACTGTTTAATGTCTTTTTAAATGCTTCAAACAAACTTTTGTAATTGAAAGCCCAACTCCGGAAGTTTGTTGTAATACTTTGATTACCGAAGATAGACCGATACTGAAGAAAGTTTTTAAAAACAATCGAAAGTTTCAGATCGAAAAAAAAGTTTTTTTTGTGTTTGTGTTTGTTCTCCATCTAGTCTAGATACTCCCTAGTCTAGTTTTCCGCTTGAACTACGAGTTTCCGGATACCGTGTACAAGTAAGGTTTACACTTTTTACTGTGCTTCTCCCATTAGGAATATTCTGTGTCGAGACAGACTAATTTACAATAATCTTATTTTAGCAATCAAGTATATAGGTAGGTTTATCGATAATGGCGATAGGTTAGGTTAGGTATTGGTAACAATAATGGGATTCGAGAACTTTTGTTTCAGATTTGGGTGAGTTGACTAAAATTATTGAACGACCATTCTTTAGTCAAGATTTAAAATTGTTTTAGATTTTTTGATCGTATTATTTTTCAGGGAGGTAATTTTATATTTTAGTTTGTTTGATATGACTGATTTTTTTGGTGTAAATTTGATAATCATCTAGTACTTGAAATTTGTTGAATATGTCTACCAGTGCTTGCTGTTATAAGGACTTTGAGTACAAATTTAATGATATTCATTTTTTTTTTTTAAAGCAAACATATTGTGAATTGACATTTTAAATAATTAAAAAGAAAATACTTTGTATTAAGTCACTTTAAATTAAATTTAACATTCAGTCCTATTACAAGTATGTTTCCAGTTATTCCACATTCTCCTCCCCCACTTCCCTCCCACAACTGATGCACTGTTCCACTCTAATTTACTGTCTCTTTCTTTCTTAACAATTTGTATATATGTATATGTATTTGTTAATATTTTTAACAGTCCTAATGATGGTTCGGAGATACCGAAACAGATAGACTAAAAAATAACAGTAAAGTGACTTAAAACAAACTATTTTCTTTTTATTTATATTTTTTTCCTTCGATAATTTGTTAATCAATGATGGTGTTATTCCTCAAAACGCGATTTTTCCATTTTTAATGATCGATCAACAAAGAATACAATATTTTATGTTCGTACATTTTAAGTCGAGTATGTTTCTAATATTTGCTAAGGACACTTCTACAATTTGGGAGGCGGGATTGGGTACCGCCGCCCCGGGAACCCCTATTGGATAACCAACACCTCTGCCATGGGTCACCCCAACTGGTTCGCTACGTTTGGTGATTTAGCAAGGGTGCCCGGGTTCATGGGGTGAGGTTTGTCTAGGTATAGGAGGCGGATGACCAGGACACACTGAACCCCAGATTCCTACCCACCCCTTAAACCCTTTTCCTTCTCAGAACTCTCCTCTCCTTTTCCCCCAAAACCCCTCCACACAGCATCCCCAAAGATGACATAGGCTCTGAGGGAAATTATTTTCCTCAGGGCCTCCTGTGTGGAGCTCATGTAAAAAAAAAAGGAATACAATTTGTCAATTTTTCGTGGTGGTCTTTTACGGGATGATACTGAAAGTATGTTATATTAAATGAAACTCTAGATAAAAATGACACCAAATTTATTTTAAAAAATTACACATAAGTAGAATCTTTCCTGTTGTCAACAATCATAATCAAGATCAATCACCTTCTATAAAAAAACTTCAAAACTTCCTTTCCAAAGAACTAACATAACCTTCTCCCAACCCCTTCTGCAAATGTATATATGAATATATACCATCGAACACCCACCGTCAGTAGTGGCAAGGTTCCGGAAATATTTTAGTGAATGCTCTCAGAACTTTTCCATACATCTGGAATCTGTTGTTTTCACTTGACTCAAACTTTATTTGCCTTTGTATATTTTTTGCTGTTGTTATTTTAAATACTTATGACTTTATTATCATTTCATTTTTATCTAAAAATGTATTCATTTCATGATTTAAAAATTTTATTCTTACATATATCCAGTTGTTTATTCAGACATCTCCGAAAAAATTAAATTTTAATTGGTTATGCAGTTGTGTGTAAAAGTGTACCCTATGTCTGGTACAATACTCAAATTATTCATAAACATTACAAAATCTTTACGTAGTTTAAAATGAAGTCGCTCCCTCCGTCTGTGCGCTTATATCTTTTAAACTACGCAACGGATTTTCATGCGGTTTTCACCAATAGAAAGAGTGATTCGTGTGGAAGGTTCTTAGGTTTATATTTTGGCATGGTTTTTGTGTAAATTGGTTGAAATATATATTATATCTGGCCAAGTGTCAGCGGGCTGCGGCTGGCAAACGGGCGGTGTGGTTTTGATTTAACAGATGGCGTTGGTTATAAAGGTTGGGTAATGGCGTGACGTTGTGTTTCGATAGCCACAGCAATGTGTGGCCTGGTCTGGCTTGTTAATTATAACGTACAAAAAATTGTAGCGAATTAAACAAAATATTGATGTTTTCTGGGTCACCAGTCGTATATTTCAAAACATCATTTAAATGTTTCGGCTATGTTTCGGCTATTCTCCGTTATGCCTCCCGGAGTTATTTTGTGACATATTTAGAATGTGAAACCCAGGCAAATAATATTATGTAGGTCTACTGGTAAAGTCCATTAAGTCAAGTTGTTTCATGAGATGACTTAAGTATAAGGTATTATGAAAAAAATCGTCCTCTTTCGACTGGCATACTCCATTAAGTCGTGTATTTTATTTAATCGTTTTCGATTTAAACGTGTTTTCAAATTCACCATAAGTCATAAATCCGATATTATTGTCAAGCAAAATACATTAAGTCAAACATTATACTCTAAATGTCAATAATACATCGATGTAGATCGTTAAAATACAAGCAAAATCCACTAGATCAGCTTTGAAATAATTTTAAAGCCATTTTGCGGCATTACAGTCAACGATTTAAAACCCACTAAGTCCGGCAATTTTTTTTTAAATCTTTGATTAAAGGTTCCTGTTATTGCTATCAACTAATATTGTGTATTGGATAAGGTACTTAAGGGTAAAAAAAAAATTACACAAAATCTTGAAAAATTATGTTCTTAAACCTTCCTCGTGAATTATTCCATGTATTGGTGAAAACCACATGAAAATCTGTTGCGTTAAAAGATCTAAGCATACAGACAACGGGAGCGACTGTGCTATACTATGTAATATCTAGGCATTATATTCGATAGTAAACTCACCTTTGTATGTCATATTAATAATATTATCAATAAGGCTCTTAAGACTCTTGGTTTTGTGTTGAGAGCTGCAAAAGATTTCAATAATTTGGGCACATTTATCATGTTATATAAAACCCTTGTCAGATGCCGACTTGAGTATAACTCTACATTATGGTCTCCCTTTTACAATATTCATTCAGACAACATTGAAAAGATTCAACGTAAGTTTCTAAGGTTTATTAACTATAAATTGCATATTCCTATACAAAACATTGATTACAATTACCTCCTGGATAAAATATCACTGAAACTTTCGGAAAGAAGAATTAGCACAGATTTGATACTATTACAAAATTAACTGTCCTGAATTACTTCAATTTATCAATATCCATGTTCCCAAAAATCATGCCGACATTTATTCCCCTTTTACTTCAATAACACCAAGCTTATCAAAATTCTCCTATTCCGAGACTTCACAGTCTCGGAAATAAATATTCTAATTTGGGCGATATATTTCATATTAAAACTAATCGGTATAAATATTGTATATTTTCTCACTTTTATTCTTTAAGACACAAATAGACCTATGTACCTACCAAATAACTTCTGTGCTACTACTGTATTGTTTGGAAGAATCTCTTAAATTCAATTATATGCATGAGGATTATTAGTTTCTGTTTATATTTTTATCTATGTATTTTGTTTTGTGTTTTGTTTTGTGCTTTGTTGCAACGTTTTCTGTCATTTTCTTTATATTTTATTTATTGTTTAAATTTTTAAGTATTGTCACATAAATATTATGTGACTAGTGCAGTTCTTGCCTATTTGGTTATTTTGTCTATGGTGTTTTTTTTGAGACTGGTAATTTTTTGGGAAAGAGAGATTCTGCTTTTGTTTATGGTCACTTCCTCCCGGGCAGCAATGGGCTAGCTGTTCGTGAATTAGTCACTCACTGGAAAAGTGTTTCAATTTGATTATATCATGTGAATTTAAGTCGATCCTATCTTAAAAAGACGCGGGGTGTATTTTACGTAACACGAGAAGTTCGTGTACGGCATTATTTTTTAGTGGATATGTGAATCCCTTTTTATTTCCGTTGTTGGCAGTTGGCCATTTTGTGGAAATGTGTTCTGGAAACAAACTTATAAAAGGATTGGTCCTTGAGGTGGCAGAATATGCCTTTGTGACCCCGCGTCGTGAAGACACGGACGGATGACGGATTTACCGAGAGATGTAGGTCTTGGTGATCAGTTGGGACCACGTGTTTTTTTCATGGAGCTTGTTGGGATGGCCCGAAGCTGAATGCACTCCTTGGAGGCGTAGCAGCCTTCTTCCTAAGAAGGATGACCTAGGATCTCGGGATTGCGCGACGTCCCCAGTTAAGGAGCCTGGATTTGTCTTCTCTCTACTAAGCAACTTCGCGGACGTCATCCGTCGTAAATTCTTTTAGTTAGGTTAGCGTGTTCAGGAGTCCATCTGGTATGTGATTGCTTTGTATATTTTTTTAAATTTGCACCCTCATGTTTGTTTTTATTGCTTACAATATAGTTTTATAAGATTCATCTTCTTTTGTTTTCTGATTTCTCACCTACTTGACAGAAAAATACCTTTCCCATAATCCTGAGCTCTAGTCTCTGCTCTGCCGTATAAAATTACACTCCTATCATATTGTACCAGAACTTGATTCCTTTACAGTATTTACTTTGATACAAATAGTTTGTAAAAATTTTATAATAAAAGCCCACTAGGGCGTGTAATAAATAATAAATAAATAATAAATAATATTTTAATTTCATATTGTTGTCATCAATCTTAATGCCTATTCAGAAGGGGCGAATTCGTCGCGAATCGTTACGTGCGTAAGCATACGCATTGTTTCATCGCAATCGGGTGAATGGTTAGCAACGCCTAATTTCACGATACCAAAACTCACTGTTATATAGAAACCATCGCAGTGATGCGCACATCAAATCCCCAAAGTTTCATCGCAATCGGATGAATGGTTGGCAACGCACAATTTCATGACACCGGAGACCACTATTGTACCTACATAGAAACCATCGCTGGCATGCGCACGTCAAAACCCCAAAGTTTCATCGCAATCGGATGAATGGTTAGCAACGCATAGACATCTCATATACTCACATAATAATATACACATATACTCACATAAATGTATATCCCTAAGCACAAGCATATTTAGAATTTCATATATGTATAGATATAACAAAAATTATAATACATCACATAGATAATTTCATACCGCCAGTTCGATCGTCCAGCGGGTTTCAGGGAGTTTTCAGTTTACCTTTGAATAAAAAATAATGTTTTGAAAGCATGTTGGTAAATTTTGAAACTGTTGTTAAGGATATTGGATTACACTACAATATTCAAGACCAATATTTTATTTTGCAATATAAACCCTTTATTTCTGCCCGGAAAACATATCCGTATTGAACACGCAATCTATTTTTTCCTAGATTATGTTTTTTAATCGAGAATGGGGTTGTTATTTGATACTAGGTGTTTGTAAAATACTTTTTAATGTAGCTGATAGACCAGTCAGTGGCTGAGTGGGCATCGCGTTTGGGTGCCACCCAGGCGTTTTATGTTCGATTCCTCGGCTGGCTGAGTCCTCCGTCACGACTCAAGCAACATTTTCGGCTTACTGTGGTGGTTGTGGAAGATTTTTAAATATTGTCGGGTGTACAAACATCACCCCTAACTATTACACATCTGCCCTGATGAAGGACACTGCAACGCTGTCCGAAACGTTGGCTAAAGAAGGAGGTAGCGCAACACGGCAGAATACCCCAAAAACTAATAACAAAAATATTTTTGGCCGTGAAAATCTAAAATCGTAACCAAATATAAAACTTTTTAATTTTATTGACCATAACCGGTTTCACCTCGTTAAAGCCATCTTCAGACTGGTACAAATTATTCTTAGTCTACGGTTTTCATACTTAACATATGGGGAAGTGGGATGATCTACAAGGATTTTATATAGATATGCATTATCGTGAAACGTGCGCCCAACATTTGGCACATCATGAAAATTGGACGTTCGGCTGTGGAACGATTTATCGGCTTCTGTGCTTCCTCCCTCCTACAACGTAGGTCTCTTAAAGGCCCATGATCTCTCCTTCCTGTCCTCAAAAAGACCCTTCACACAGCATCCCCAAAAATGACAACGGCCTTGAAGTAAATTAATTCCCCCCTGTAAAGGATTTCTTCTTCTTCTTGTGCCCTGTCCATTCAACGAACGTTAGTTATCATATTGGCTATGCGGACTTTGATTACTGTGGCCCGGAACAGCTCTACGGTACACTGGCAAAACCACTGTCTCAGGTTTGAAGTACTCCTTCCAGGGCCCCGTCTTCTTGGAATCTTTCCCTGCATTATGTATGAGATGCAAGATCACGTACCTTTCTGGATGTCTCATCACATGTCCAAATATTGAAGTTTTCGGATTTTTATAGTTTTAATTACTTCATTTTCTTTATTCATCCGAAACGTGGCATCCTCATTCGTAACCCTGCCCATCCAGCTTATTTTAAGTATTCTTCTGTAGATCCACATCTCAAATACCTCAAGTCGCCTAATTAGTTCTTCAGTAAGCGTCCATGCTTCCATTCCATAAAGTAATATCGAAAACACGTAGCATCTGACCATTCGCATTCGTAATTCAAGGTTGCGATAAGGAATTAGAGTTAAAAAAAAATCTGAAACTAACTCGCGTTTTTAGCGAAAGGCGAAGCTCATGTGAAATCTCTTCTTTTTATTTATCTTTACTAAGAATCAGTTTACAATATAAATACCTAAAAATATGAATAAATTGAAATATTTTCTATCGTTTCGCTTGATTAGAATATATCTAGCGTATGTTATTAAAAAAAAATGTAATTCACACGCGATGGAAGTGAAACTAGAAAGTCGCTAGATGTCGCTTTCTTTTGCCTTTTTATAAAACTGATTGAAGATTGGATATAAATTTACAAAAAAATATTTTTTTTTTTGGATTTCGTAGTATTCGAACCTCCATCCGCACTATACCGCTGCGCTATCGAACGCGATCGGCGAGGCGCGAATTCTCGCATTCCAACGACCCGTAAAAAAACAAAGCCGACAATGAGCGCAGACCTATCGCCATTTCTGTTTTATATCTCAACCAATAGGAGCTTTGAGCGCAGTTTAATGCTTCGCAGGTGCCGTAGTGCGTCATTTCCGTTTCATTCGAATTTCAAATCACTCTAACGTGCCTAAGGAAGTTTCACTTTAAAAAATATTTACCTTCATAAATGTGAAACCATATTAGGAACAATCCAATTTCAGTAACCTTTGAAGAACTTCTTTTCTTTCTTACGAAATTATTCAAGGAATAAATAAAACCACTTTTTCACTAAAATCGTTTCTAGAATTTTTTCCGAGCAATTTTTGTTAATCTGTGGAGTTGGCACAGAAATGTTATGGAGTATGTAATAAATCCATCTTTTATTATTATTATTATTAAGTGGGTACCTTAAATGTTTTTTTTATAATTGAATCCTGAACAAGAACCCGATGTAATGCCCTTTTGTAGAGGTCCCCTTTAAGGCCCGCGGCGGACCGGGAACCCGATTGTTTCAATGCTTTGCCTCGCTCCTGTGCTCCTGCTACCTCTGCCCTCGGGTATCAGTTAATGAGAAAATATCATGAAACCTGCCGCCGCCGCTCAGCTGCGTCCGTATTTTGTTTTCCCGTTTTTCCGAAACATCTGCTCGCGGCTCCTAACCCACAGCTCTCGGCTGTCGACTGTCAGCTCTCGGCTCGCAACCTTCAGCCCGCGTTCTCTCAGCTCTCAACTCTCAGTTTTGCGCTCTCAGTATTCAGCTCTCAACCCCAGCCGACCCCTACGCTCCCAATATTTGTTTTGTACACGAAGGGTGCCTTTGTTTTAGGTTGGTTTGAGGTTTGGTATTACCTGAAACGCTTTATTTTAAAATGTTTATATTGAAAATGTCTAGTAGGTAGTTCTTCAAAATGTATCACACATAATTTTTTTTGCAGAATTTTGTTAAATTTGGGATTTTTTAGTGTTTAATATTGAAATTGAAAATATTTTGGAAGTATTCCATATCCCGAGGTACAGATCATAATATTGTCATCTCTTTTTTGACGTGAAAACTTCTTAAAGCTCCGCAACCGGGCCCGAAAAGAAGAAGATGGAGAGATACGAAATTACGAATGTTAGAGGAGAGCGCTAACATTTACAGCGACAAAATCGATACGAAAATTGCGAAAATGTTTAATAAAACACGACTCGTTTTAAATAGAGTGAACTCGTTTTAACACTGTGATTTTTTTCATACACATAACATGTAAAATAACTGAAACAAACTTGTTAATATTTTTTGGAGCATACTTTGCGATTTTTTTCTATCCAGGGAATTTTATATAATTTGCGTTTCGGTGCGGGCAATGTCTAGATATTATCTTCAAGAATAACATATATTTTTTAAGAGCTTTAAAACGTAACTTGTTTAAGGGAGATATGTGAGAAATCGGTAGTAATTCGGATAGCGGGCCCTTGTTGAGATTTCAAACTCGACACTAAAAAGAGGCAATCACATATAATATCTCGGTTTAGCGTGGGAGTGAATGAGATAGCAACAAAATGTTTATTTATTTTACGGGTACTCGGTTCTAATATAATATGTTAATCCACGATCCCACACAAGTCTCCTTTGGTCAGCGGTCAGACATTCAGCAGATTAAGGATCAAATCCTACGAAATCAAAAAAAATAATAAATAATTTTTGTAAAATCAATATCCAATCTTCAAACCACTCCAAAATGAATAGGCAAAAGAAAAGAAAAAGAAAGCGATACCTAATTACTCCAAAGAAGAAAACACAAATCCCAATAAGATGAGCAAATGTACTGGAAAAGGTGCACTGGAATTCGACGACAAAAATAAATTTCTAAAAAACCGTCCTTGATGAAAAAAGGTAGTTTTGTAGTTTCCCCACTCTTATCTACTTTGGTTTTCTGTAGGTTTCACTTTTACCGCGTAGGTTGCACTTATACAGCGTGTGATTTGATTTTTCACTCTCTTTCCCTCAAACCCTTACATGAGAAGAAAGAAGTAAAGAAGAAACAAGTAATGAAGAAAGAAAACTTAAAACCACCTACCTGTGCCAGTGATATGGAAGATTAATAATTATTATTATTAATAAATGCATGATATTGTAACCCTCATATTCAATCGAAATCTTGTGATCAAACTAAGATCATTATTGGAACTTTCGCAAATTCCCTTTTTTAAATCGATTCATATTTGGTTTGAATTGGACTTGTTGAGTGTCGTTTTGCGATTCCGTGCCATCCATTAAAATAATTGTGTTTAAAGTGATTCATGGATGGGAATCATCAAGAACCAAAATGAGGCAAAAAGTAATCATGAAGTAAGGCTTCATCCTTCTCTTCTAGTTTCCCGGTTATTGTAACCTGATCGAATGCTCTTCAATCGGGCATTATACACATAGCTTCGATAATACGCTGCGTTTCTTAGAATTAATCTCGTTGAATAGAGAAGCACATCGCGACTTTGTGAAAATTATATATCCCTATATTATTTTGCTAATTTCAGGAAACCTTTGCTGCGATGCGTTACTTTGATTACCTCTTGTTTAACCAGTCGAGCGACAGACCAAATAAAAAACTTTTTTCTCGGATTACTTGCGATTTTTTTAAGCTCATTTTGGATATTTTCCGCGCACATTAAAAAAAAATCATACAGCCGATGAAAAAAAACTTATTATGGTTCTATACAGCCGATGAATTCATCTATTTTTTTCAGATTATTGCACATTCGTAGGATTTATAAAAAAAATATTATAAAATCGTAAACTTCTACTTAATTACTTACAAATAGGGGATAATATGCCAAAATTGGCCGCAAAGCAATCCGAGGTATTTTAAATAGTGCCATATTGTGGCAAAAAGTGCTCCAATGGCTAAGAGACAGTTCAATTTGACATTTCCGTACAATGCAGATAAAAGCATGCACACGCATAATACTATCAAGTGCGTTATTTTGCATCTCACAGCCGTAATATAAACATTTAACCTGTTTAATCACAGGAGACCCAATTTATCCCAAACATCAAATGGCGTTATAATAACAGGAGACCCAAATTGTCAAGGAGCGACCGTGTATTATTAAAAGTTAGATATCTCTCTTCCAGTCACTTAAACATTTGTGATTTCTTTTATATTACATTGCCTTGGGAATATACGAGCTATGTTGTTCAGATATTTAAACTTAAATTTTTTGTACCCCCAACCAAAACCACAAAGTTTAACATTTTTTTAATAAAATTGTATGAATGTGATAAAAAATGAATCTGTATTTAAAATTTTAAGTTTCTTTTATTTTACATACTTTTTTAGGGAATCCGCAGGGTTGTATTTTTTAAGCAAATTTACATTTTCAATATCAAAATTTAAATATTTAGAAATAAATTATTAATTTCCAATATTCTCATCGGAAAGATTATTTTATCAAGATTTTAGAACACGTTTTTTCAAAGTATTAAAAAATAACTAATCTAAAGGTACATTTACAATATAAGGAAAGAATCGCGAATTTCGCGCGCCAACCTTGACTGGAAAAGGTAATGGATATTATTTTCTTATTATTCGAAGGGTTAATTGAAAGGGTACAAACAAAGAATGTGACGTCAACGTAAAGTTGCGTGATACAATGTGACACTATACCCGAGAACACTGTTAGATTCAACTGCAACCACTAGCTAGTTGCGCAACATAACATAGTACGGCATGTTTTTAAACTGTTTACGATATCAAATGTCGAAGTTATATCAAGTTTCTTATTTTGAAAATGTGTAAAGAAAAATCTCGAAGAAAGTCAGAAATCCTACAAAGTTGTAAGTTATGTAAACCAATTCATAACTCCTAACTTTAAAATAACCCAAATGCAAATTATTATATTTTTACTGAGCCATAATAAAACTACGATTAACTTCCAACTGAATTCCGCAACATTTTTGTCCAACCTGAGCAAATAGATAAAATACACAACTTTTCAAAACTTACAGGAACGAGGAAGACATGGCACGATCAAGTGAATCAGATACTTGAGTCGGGCCATTTTAAAGTCAGAATAATAGAAGAGAATGTATGACACGATGTATGAATGTGAGTGAGGCAAATAGTGTGTGCCAAGACCGAGTTATTTGGCGGTCCGTCCTCTCTGCCTACTTACATAATTTGTAAATATTTCGCACAAAACATTTATAATATGCAATTTAAATGTAAAGAAGTCAATTATTTTAAAGTAAGAATCGTGGCTCCCTTGTCAGGCACAAGAGCTCTCTTTTCGGTTAATATAATATATGTACATGTTTAATAATCCTCAATTTCAACGTAAGAATCGTGGCTCCCTTGTCAGGCACAAAAGCTCTCTTTTCGGATAATATATATGTCCATGTTTAATAATCCTCAATTTCAACGTAAGAATCGTGGCTCCCTTGTTAGGCACAAGAGCTCTCTTTTCGGATAATATATATGTACATGTTTAATAATCCTCAATTTCAACGTAAGAATCATGGCTCTCTTGTCAGGCATAAGAGTTGCTCTTTTCAAATTATGCATACATGTTTAATAATCCTCAATTTACAATATGCAATTTAAATGTAAAGAAGTCAATTATTTTAAAGTAAGAATCGTGGCTCCCTTGTCAGGCACTAGAGCTCTCTTTTTGGTTAATATAATATATGTACATGTTTAATAATCCTCAATTCAACGTAAGAATCGTGACTCCCTTGGCAGGCGCAAGAGCTCTCTTTTCGGATAATATATATGTACATGTTTAATAATCCTCAATTTCAACGTAAGAATCATGGCTCTCTTGTTAGTCATAAGAGTTACTGTTTTCAAATTATGTATACATGTTTAATAATCCTCAATTTAAAAGTTAGAATTATGGCTCCCTTGTCAGGCTCAAGACCTGCTCTTTTCAGATATACACGACAACACGACTAATAATTCTCAATTTCAAAGTAAGAATCAAGGCTCCTTTGTCAGGCATAAGAGCTCCTCTTTTCTGATAAGATGTACAAGACCAAAAATCCTAATTTTTTTTATATTTCAATAAATAAAAATGTGCTCGAGTCCAAATTCTAATGCAGCTTCCTACTTTTTTGAAGTGAAACTTCTTTAGCCGCGTTGTGATTTTGATTTAGGATGATACTGAAATGACGAATTACAGCACCTGCGAAACATCAAACTGCGCTCATTGACCGCTTTGATTATGATGTCACTTTTAAAGTATTGGTTGAGATTGTTTTGGTAAAGTTAAGCGTCTACCGCGTGTAAACAGCACTTGATTTTTTTTTCTTTTTATCAAATTACTAGCAGACCCGGCCACACGTTGCTGTGGCTAACGAAACACAACATCATTACCCAATCTTTATAAAATCCACACCACCCGCTTCCCAGCTGCCAACTGCTTTTCTCTACTATAATAAACATGTATTATGCATACAAACTAATTAACTCGCCACTAATTATACAATGCTTGCAATGCAACACTGGATATTTTAAAAGGGAAAATCAAATACCTACTTACTCTAGGACATCTGTTTTCCAATTTCTTCCGTAGAACGAATTTCAAAAATGACTACAGTACGGCCCGCCAGCCGTTTTAAATCGCACAAAAATATGTTTTCTTTGAATTTCTCGGCTTTCCTCTAATATAATTTTCATGTATTATACATGTAAACATTCCTCTTCAATCACTCTATCTATTGGTGAACACCGTATGAAAATTCGTTGCGTAGTTTAAAAGATTAACGCGCACATACATTTTGAGCGACTTCATTTTATACTATGTAATGAAATGATGCATGATCTGATCTGAGACCGGTAGCTAGAATCTTTAATCTGAGTTTTTTCCAATGCTTCTAGTACGCATTAACAATATACAATTAAAACTAAATACAAAATATTATTGATGACAATCAATAATAAAGTTGATTAGTCGGACATCTCCGAAAAATCGAAATTTGACTTGAGTAATTTTTTATTGCTTAAAACATTTTTAGGGTTACAATTTTACAATATAATAATATAATATTTCAGACACCCTTCTAACGCAGATGCTTGTGCTTACGAGAGGACAACTATATATTTTTATATCTATTAAAATTTAGAATATTATTACAACTATTAGTAATTTTACAAGAAAATACAAATAAAAGTAATAAAAATATGAATGTAAATAAAGGCTAAATGACATACAAAGGAATGATAAACAAAAAAGTATATCTACAAAAAAATTATGAGGTGGTAATATAGAATGTTGTCCGCTGTGACTCGGATTTCGGATGAAACGGAAATGACGATTACTGCACCTGCGACGCATGAACTGCGCTCATTAACCGCTCTGATTATGATGTCACTTTTAAAGGCTCCTATTGGTTGAGATGTGAAACGGAAAATACGATAGGTCTAGGCTCATTGGTTGCTTTGAGTATGACCTCACTTTTCAAGTAATGGTTGAGATTGTTTTGGTAAACTTTCGCTTCTACCACGTTTAAAACGGCACTCGAATATTTTTTTAATATTATTTTATTAATTTTTCTAGGGGTAAATTATTAAATAATTGAGTGTGTAGTTATCCTTAAATGTTCTTCTTTTTGGTACAATACTCAAATTACTCACAAAACATCACCAAATCAATTATAATGCGCAAAAACTTGTGTGAATTAAAAATACATCCCAAAACATGTAATCGCGTTATACTTTCATAAGACCAAAAACGTCCCGAGCGACCTTACATTTTAAAAGCTATATATCTCTCTTCCTCTCATGCAAACATATGTAACTAGAAAGAGAACAAAATAACGCTTCTTTTTGTCTTTGAAATATGAAAGCTATCTTCCATAGATATTTTACAATCTCGATCCAAAGTGACGGTTTCAGAATTTTTTTTAGAATCCAAGGCTTCAAGATTGTGAGGTGCGAATATATTGAACCAAGCAGACGGGTTAAACAAAATGTTGATTTTTTCTGAGACACTAGTAGGATATTTCAAAATTTCATACTATGGACATACCGGACCGTTATTCCTCGACATTTTATCTCGGCCTCATATTTACTATGTTAAACACGGACACTCGTAAATAATATTTGAATTATGGTGAGCTTTCGAATATTGCTTTCTTCATTATCGCAAAACTTAGCATTTGAAGACGTCCGACTGATCAAATGGACGATTGGTAAGTCTGTGGAAACGGTTAATTTTCCAAACTCAATGGTTAATAAAATATTGTGGTACCTAATTATACATTTACATTCTGGTGGTGGTAATTGTAAATTAACAATGTTTATCATTAGATAATAAACATAAAGGTAAACCTAAGTCTCCATAATATTATGATATCTATAACTGAATATTATTTTAAAACCACAATGTTAATTAATACCAAAATACAATCAAAATGTTAATCATAAAATTAATAACCTCTAACAGTATTTAGGAACCTATTAACCACAGCTCGAACCTGCATGGTGCTCGTTCGGCGCGGACCACTAGAGAGATGGAGTGATGAAAGGGTGTCGTTGGCTTGTCCGTGTGCCTGTATAACAAATATTATTTTACTACCGGCGACATAAAATTACAAAAAAAAACGAGTGTGCTTTAGACCACACGACTGAAGTAAAACTTTACTAATTTATATCTCCCTCTCAACTTCCGTTCGCCTCGCCCGATCGCACTTTTCATAATGCTCTCGTCACGCATTCACCAGCTTACTCCCCAAGTCAAGCGTGCGTAAAGAAGTTTTACTTCAAAAATTACTAAATTCTTTCCTGGTCAGAAAATCAATTCGGTTGGTATTTTTGGTGACCGGACAACTCAGAATTATGCAACTTCAACACCTGCTTTTAAAATTCGGTTGTGCTGAAAAGGTGCTGAAAAAATTTGGTTAAAGAGGTTACGTTAGATCAGTGGTTCTTAGAGGGGGTGCTAGCGCCCTCTTGTGTGCATTTTGGAGATTCTGGGGGGGCGTTTTAAATTGTTAGCATTTAGGGGGCGCTACAGAAGTTCGAGTGGGTATTGCGTCAATAAATAAAATAACCTCATTCATGAGCAACGTACATTGATACATTGACACACTTTCTCTAGGTGCGACGATTTGACAAGTTCTGTTAGACAAACTGCACTTTCATGCACAAACTTAAACTGAGTCATAATATTCAATTTTACAACGATGTAGGGGGCGATTCCTTCAATACAATTAGAAACACTGCGTTAGATTATGGGCTATTTTTCCATTATTGAAGTGAAACTCCTTAGCTCCGTTAGCGATTTGGGATTCGGATGAAACGGAAATGACGCGTACAGTACCTGTGAAGCATTATACTCCTATCAAGGCTCCTATTGGTTGAGATATAAAACGGAAACGACGCGAGGTCTGCGCTCATTGGCCTGCTCACTGCGCGTTGATTATGACCTCACTTTTCAAGGCTCCTTGGTTCTTCATAGTTTGAGATTGATTTTCGCTTCTTCCACGAGCTAACTACACTCGATTTTTTTTTATAACTTTTTTAACTTTTCAAAGGGGTGTTGAAATTGCATGATTCTGAGTTGCCATTAACCGATATTTTTATTTTAACACCTCACAAGAATCCCAACCGCCTGGAACCAGTGAGGCTAGGGCTTACCCAATAGAGGTATGTTATGAGGCTGATGGTAGTACGGACGGGAAGGAAATTAGAAAGAGGAAGGAGATGGGAAAGGGGAACGGGGGGAAATATCTGTCGATTCAGGTATGATCACCATCAAACTTGCACCACGGCTACACTGAGAGCGTATCTCTGGAACGTGCCTTGAATGTGCCTCATATTATTTTTACATGAATAAATTGTGAAATAATACAAATCAATCAAACAAAATTTACTTATCGTAACGCTAGTCGACTTACCCATGCAACTCGACCACGGACGCCGTCAGTGATATGTCTGGGACCTAGGTGTCGGTGACCTAAGGGTCTAGTGCTATTTGGCGATATCAGATTAATTCAAAATTAATTTCTATGGATTTTCGATTCAGTGGTTGGGATAAACTCAAAAGCATGCAGTAATAAATGTTGTTATAATTTGTGGGAGCGATGACCGCAATATCCGGGATTGCATTAAAATGGCAAAACTATTGCTCATTATTAATTTCACGTTTGAAAAATAACCCTATTCTCGGGAAATCAAAATCCACCCCACTGACATGGCGGCCATATACGAATTAAAACCAATAATTAAAAATTGCAAGAAGATCTTTTTAATAAGTCTTTTAATAAGCCTAGAAAAAAATAAAGTGTTAGATCTATAAAAAATCACTTTCAACTGCAAACTCTCCTACTTATAAACCCCTTTTCGGATTTGGTTTTATTGATTAATGTGAAAAATTCAGCTTCTAAACTAATATATATGCCCGAACCTCACAAAATAAAATATGCATTTTCTCGCTGTTACTTTTGACATCAATCAATGCGGCCCACACTCTACGAATTTGGATTCTTAAAGTGACCCTTCTGCCATGGGCACAATATCGTGCACTGGGCACAACCATTTCGAATCAGTTACGCCCCGGCCGGAGCGGGGAACAGACGTGTGGTTCCGCGTCGCTTGGTTCCGTGAAATCAATTTTTAATTTGATTACAATAAACAATGCAGTGGTTCGCTACGTTTGGTGATTTAGCAGGGGTGCCCGGGTTCATGGGGTGAGGTTTGTCTAGGTATTGGAGGCGGATGACCAGGACACACTGAACCCCCGATTCCTACCCACCCTTAAACCCTTTTCTTTCTCAGAACTCTCCTCTCCTTCCTTTCCCCCAAAAACCCCCCCACACAGCATCCCTAAAGATGACATAGGCCCTGAGTGAAATTATTTTCCTCAGGGCCTCCTGTGTGGAGCTCATGTAAAAAAAAAAAAAAAAACAATGCGTAAAAAAGGAGTTAATGTTTTTACAGGCCTTTACGAAATCAACATGTAAAAAATTTTTCTCCAATACCTTTTCCAACCTTTCCAAATGCTTTTTCTCAAGTATTTTTAAACTCCTCCCATAAAGGGGCGTGAATTCCGATTTCGATTTTTTCCTGAACCATTCGATCGCCTTAAGCCAAATCCTATTTTTTAATATCATCCTACGTTGCCATTGAAAAACTGTCATTTTAAGTAGGATATAAGTTGAGTTTAGATTTTTTTTTGTTTTTGTAAATAATATTTGATGATAATAGCACTAATAGTAGTTTAATAATATTTTAATTAAATGAAGGCAATATTACCCAAATCAATCGAAAATCTGAATTGGCTAGGCTTCATGGGTTAGAGTTCTAGATGTGACCGTATCTTATCTTTTCTGGTTTTTCTGTATTCTAATTAAATATTAATGTTTTTGTATATGTTATTTTTTGTATACGGTTAGCACTCAGGACTCTAAAGACGACCTCCGTAGTCCAGTGGGTAAGACTCTTGACTCACAATCCGGAGGTCGCGGGTTCGAACCCGGCATGCGCAAATAAATTTTATTTGATTAATTTGTGTTATTTCACAATTAATTCATTTAAAATAATATATAGTATATTTGCGGCATGTTCCAGAGTGGAAGATACTATCAGTTTCGCCCTGGTGTAAGACCACCATTCAGAATTGAAACGTTGCTTGAAAATGGCTTTAGCCGTGTTTGGTGACCAGATCTGAATAGCCAGGTACTTCCCAACCTTCCTCTTCCCCACCTCCTTCCCCTCCCCAATACCTTCAGCCTCACAACATACCCCAATTGGGGATGCCATAGTCTCACTGGCTCCAGACGGGAGCAGTTGAGATTCTTGTGCGGCATTCACTTTAAAAAAAAAAAAAAATATATATATATATATATGTATATATGTTATGATTAAGGTTTTCACGGGTGTAAGATGTAGAACAATTTTCTCGGTTTACCCGCGTAACGTAGTCCTTAAAAGGACTTTTTAACTCCTGACGTTTCGGACAGATCACACTGTCCATCTTCAGAGGCCTTATGTCTTGAGTTTTTGTCTCAAACTGATAGCTTTCGCATGTCTGTTCGGTCCAAAAGCTAAAACTCAAGTGCGTTTTAGCTTTTGGACCGAACAGACATGCGAAAGCTATCAGTTTGAGACAAAAACTCAAGACATAAGGCCTCTGAAGATGGACAGTGTGATCTGTCCGAAACGTCAGGAGTTAAAAAGTCCTTTTAAGGACTACGTTACGCGGGTAAACCGAGAAAATTGTTCTACATATATATATATATATATATATAATTATGGCAAGCCACCAAGTAAATAGTGCTTTTTACAAATACGTAAAATAATTGTTGTTAGGAGGATTCAATTTCATTAAACTTTTAACGAGTTCTTGGTATTACATATTGAATACACCACGAATTCATAACTTGGGCTGAATTATTTATTGTTTTCTGACTTTCGCGGTTATTTTGTAGAAATACAGACACATTATACTTTTTAAACAATTGTTATTGAAATCTTATTATTTATTTATCAAGAAGTTAGCGATAAAGTTATTAGTTACTTTTATTAAAATCTGCTCTCTCTGGATATGTAATATTGAAAGAAATTAAGAAATTTATTCATAATGCAAAAACTTTTGATAATTGCCATAATAATATTTATATTTGGATGACTTATTTTCAAAATCTCCACAAGAAGATTCATCCATTTATTTATCTACTTATCATGTATTTATGTACCTATTTTATTTAAGCGAAACAGCAGCCTACAATAAGAATGGTTTATTTACATGTTTATTATTATTTAAATATTATCTACCTACTTAATTGACTAACCACTTAAAGAATTCGTTGTCATACAAAAACATTGTACCTAACTGAACTTTATATTAACCAATAACAATTCTTACATTTATATAATTATATATTCATAATTCGACGAACTGGCAGAGGAAGGATGAAAGTGAACTGAATGCTGTTGAAATGAGATCCCTGAGACGTATGTGTGGTAAAACAATGTATGATCATGTGAGAAATGTGGATATCCGCAAATAATGTAAGGCTGATGTAAGCATAATGAGTAAGATTAAGAAAGGGACCCTCAGATGGTTTGGGCATGTAGAGCGAATGAACGAAGAAAGTAGTGTAAGAAGAATATACGACGCGAATGTGAATGGTAGAAGAAGTCTGGGACGCCCGAGGAAGACATGGCACGATCAATTAAATCAGATACTTGAATCGGGCCATGTCAAAAGTCAGAATAATAGAAGAGAATGTATGAGACGATGTATGAATGTGGGTGAGGCAAAGAGTGTGTGCCAAGACCGAGTTGTTTGGCGGTCCGTCCTCTCTGCCTACCCCTGCGGGGAAACGGCGTGATGGTTAGTTAGTTAGTTAATTCGACTACCATAATACGGGCATGTGCCTAGCGTGGTAGTCGAATCACCTGTAAAAACTGTATAAAAAGTTATATGATGAATAAAGAAAATAAAAAAATAAAAATAAATAGCGTTGGAGTCATAAAATAATATAGCCGAAATTTGCAACTCTAGTGACAAGCAGTTCGTAGCGATAGCTGTCTAGCACGTTTTATCAAAGGAGACAAATTTGTCGCAGCTCACACAGATCTTTAAATAAACCTAACACCCGAATAGTAAGAAATATGTTCTAAACTATGTTAGAAAGGCAAAACACTACCCCCCTCCCGGGTTCCCTTCCCCTCCTCCCGCGAACCTCTTATCCGAGTTCCCCTACCCCCTCCTTCCACCCCCCTCCACCCACCCGCCTTCTGCTTACCATACATTCAGTTTTCAAACAGCTCGCGTGCCACCTATTGCAATTTTTTATGCAAATTTCATAATACCAGAGCTCACCAGTAGTTTTGTACAAACCTTGGTCCTTACAATAATGAACACAATTTTTTTTTATCTAATTTGGTGCACGTACATACATTTCGGCGATTCTTTTTAATTTATATAGACAGATAGATAAATACACAGATAGATAGAGACAAAGATAGATAGATTATAAAATTTAAAAGCGTGTTTCACTACCTTTCAAAAACAGTTTTTAGTTTTCGGATATGTTCATAAATATTAAATTTATTAGCATTTTATTATAAAGAGGAAATATTTTGATGTTTTGAAAAATTCGCCATATTTCTGAAGGGCTAGGCGCATTCCACGCCACCTACATCTTGTCTACTTTCTACACTAAGGCTGGGAACACCGAAAGGAAATAACGTTGTGTATTGTAGATCAGGAATCGGGCATCTGGCGCCACCACCGCGCGAGAAAGGAACAAACCAATAGGTGTATTCCATTAGCGTTTGCAATAAAGCGGAATGAAAATGAATTGGGGGATATAACACTGCATCTTCATGAAAAGGCCTGCAGTACATCCGAGGGCTCATTACACGAACTCTATTAAATATTTAAAGGGTGTTACGCGTGATTCGGGGCGCATAAGCCGCTTCCACCCGCGGCCCACCTTTACCGTTACAGCGAGCCAGTGTTGCCATATCCCAAAAATGAAAAACAATGATTCAGGGATTACAAAAACATGTTTTAAGGAAAAAAAATGTTTTTACGGATAAAAAAACATGTTTTTCGTAAGATTTTTATTGAGAACTAGCAGACCCGGCCACACGTTGCTGTGGCTAACGAAACACAATGCCATTACCCGACCTTTATAAAATCCACACCACCCGCTTGCCTGCTGCCCGCTGCCCGCTGCCCGCTGCTCGCTGCCCGCTGCCTGAATTGAATATTTGAATTTCTTGGCCTTTCTCTACTACAATAAGCATGTATTATACATATAAACCTTCCCCTTGAATCACTCTATCTTTTGGTGAAAACCGCATGAAAATCCGTTACGTAGTTTAAAAGATCAATGCGCAAACACATTTTGAGCGACTTCATTTTATACTATGTAATGAAATAATTAAGAAAATAACTGTAGTAACTAAATAAAGAATCTATAATTTTATTAAAAACTTTCATTTTATTACTTTTGAGTGCAGTTCACACGCGGTAGAAGCGAAACTTTACCGAAATATTCTCAACCAAAGGAGCCTTGAAAAGTGGGGTCATAATCAAAGCGGCCAATGAGTGCAGACCTAGCGTTATTACCATTTCATGTCTCAATCAATAGGAGCCTTGAAGAGTGACATCTAATCAAAGCGGCCAAATTAATGCGTCATTTCCGTTTCATCCAAATTTCAAATCACAACGAGACTAAAGAAGTATCACTTCAAAACCATTTCGGAAGGGAAAACTTCTTTAGCACCGTTGTGATTTAAACTCGATGAAGTGAAAAATAGCGACACTAAAAAGAGTCATACGCATACTTCTGTAGGATTTAGCCTGCGAGAGAATAATACAGTATAATTAGTCTCCTCTTTGTGCAGTGCTTCTTAGTTCCCCCCACTCTTGTCTACTTTAGTTTTCTGAAGGTTTCACTTCTACCGCATGTGAATTGCGCACTCTGATTTTTTTTATCAAGTTTAATTTGTAGGAAATAAGTACTTACTAAAATATAAATAACGTTTTTTATAAATATTTGTTTTCGGGTCGGTAAGATGACCGAGAAAAAGTTCCCTCACAACTCCAATAATATTTTTTCTACATTTTACAGTAGCTAGTATAGTGTAGGTACCTAATTAAAGTTACCTACAAGACATGTTTATTAATTTTTGTTATTATTGTGTAATAATATTACTTATTGACAAAGTTAAATTATATTAAAAGAGACATTGTGAACCCGTGATTAAGTTCAAGATCTCCATTCCTGATTTCATGGTTTCAGGACCAATGCAAAAAAAAACGTTTCCCATTCAAAAGTACTTACGTTTGTTGACCAGTAAAAATCATGGAGGTAGAAATGATCCAAAAAACCCTGAAAACAGGGTAAAACCACGTTCATGGCAACACTGCAGCATATACTGCTGATGATGGCAGGGAGCGGGGAGCGGGGAGTAGGTACTGTACTTATTAGCTCGGTACGTTTGTTTATGTATTTAGGAAGTTGCGTGCGTTTAAGTGCCGGCATATTTTCTCTTCTTATTCCCTCGCTTCACTTTATATCCACCTTTACTATTTTATTTTTCAGAGTTCCTCCTACTTGTTTTTTATTGTTGCTTGAAATATGTTGAACTGTTTATTGTTGTTCATTTATTTATTTCCACTTTTTCTTGCGGCAGCCGTCAACCCAGTTTTTGTAAAGATCATCAAACCTAACAACCAACCATTAGCCCAAGGCGGAGAGGCAGCGAAATATAAAATCTCTTGATACAATGCTAACTCTCACAATCACATACAATGTCTAGTGATTGTAGTGTTTTTATGTAAACTGTCTTGTGTTTTATGTACTTGGGTCTTTATTCCTGATTTACTATAATCATGTGACTTTTTAGCCGCTCACATGTAAGTATCTTTATAATCATGATGATATAGTGTGTTACTTCTTTGGGCGTATTTTTCTCGTGTTTTCTTATCACAAATCCTGTAGAAAAGTGTCAAAAAAGTTAATTTAACAGGAGAACGAAAACAAATTAATGAATGATGAACGAATGATGTCCCGTCGAAAAGGGATACTAGCGACATCTTGCGGAGATGGGGTGACCTAACCTGAATTGATTACTAAAGGTGCCCACCTGTCGATCGGAAATCATCGGCTATGTTTGTAACCGTTCGGCTATTAGACCCGAACGGGCGACAATTATTGTCTCTCTCGTGTAGTAAAACTTTACTGACCTCTATTGAGATATATTAAAACTACTCATAACTACCAACATTGAGGACACCTGTTGAAAGACATTGAAACTTCATACATATTATACTACTCTCCTAAAAGCGCAAAAGATTATCTAATATTGCACATCCTGTAGAAAAGTGTCTTAAGATAAAATTTACTAATTTGCGTTTTATCTTCCATTTTGGAGGCGGCTATGGGTCCGCTGCACCGGGAATCATTTATTGGACAACCGACTTAGCGGGGATGCCCGGATTCAGTGGGTGAAGTTTGTCCGGATCCTGGCGGCGGATGCGTCTACCCACCATAGCGTGGCTAAACGGATCGGGAGACCTTTTAATCTCTCCAACACGACACTCTCGGAACACCTCTTTCCACCGCAGTGAGAATGTTGGATTCATTTTTCCGTTACTCTTGCACACTCTATTCCTACCCATCCCCCTCATTCCTAGAATATTCTATTTTTCCTTTCCATAAAAAGACCCTCTACACAGCATCCCCAGAGATGAATGATAAAAAGCTAATGTAAAAAAAACGAGTGTGCTTTAGACCACACAACTGAAGTAAAACTTCTGCTCCATCTATATGAAAGGAAGAGAGAAATAAAATATGCGCGCGCACTGCTCTCTCTTGCTCTTGCAGTGTGATACAGACAATAGGCCTGCACTGTGTCTTAGTGTGAGAAAGAAAATGTGTGCTCGCACCTCTCTTTCTTGCCCCTACTGTAATATACCTTCGTTCGCCTCGCTTTTCGTAACGCTCTCGTCACGCATTCGCCAGCTTACTCCCCAAGTCAAGCGTGCGTAAAGAAGTTTTACTTTAAAAAAAATTATTAGTTCTATGAGTTTTTTATTGTACTGTTATTCGTGGTGGAATTCTATTGTATTAAAATTGAAATTGAAACACTTTTTAACTGTTATATTATTATTTCATTTGATATTTTTCCCAATGTAAATATTATTATTTCTTATTCATGACATATTTACCTTAAAGAGCAGTTGTAACGTAATAACCCAAACATATGTACCTACCTTAACATTGTGTACCTACCTACCTAATTTTGTATAAATTCTGTAACAAAATAATGTCAATTGCCAGCCTGAAGATGTCCATAATAGGATGAAACCGGTACTGGTGAAATAAATAAGTGGAAAAAAATTAAAAAGTGTTTCAATTTCAATTTTTTATTAGTTCTATCTTTATTTAATAACCATTTAAAAAATTTGAAACTTCCAGGTTATTATATTGTCTGATACGAATGTATTTTTGCTCTGAGGGAAGAGTGCAGATAAATCGAGAAACCTAAAAGTCGTATTTCACGAAGTAAATTTCTTTTTTCCGCGTCCCTTGTATGAAAGTTTGTTGGTTTGATAGAAAGAGTGATGGGAAATGTTGGTAAATGTTCACATCCTCGAAGCCATTTTGAAAATGCCTTCTTCGCGACATCGATTCCCCTCAGAGATTTGGAGAACTCCAATTCACCGGAGCTAACGGGCGGCGCGCTAAGTTTACCAATAAATTTACTCAAATAATATGTTTACCTCCTATTAAAAGTTATTCAGGGACGCACAACCTTTGCGCCAAAACTCGCTTCGTATTATTTTATACTTTTCTATTTCAACGAAACCTAACCTGATGCATATTGTAAGACGACTTTTTGAAGTAGAACTTCTTTACGCACGCTTAGGGAGTAAGCTGGCTAATGCGTTACTGTAGGGGCAAGAGAGAGAGGTGCGAGCACTCATTTTCTTTCTCTCTTTCTCTCGTAGCCAGTTACGTTTCACAGTGCAGGCCTATTGTCTGTATCACACTGACAGAGCAGTGCGCACGCATTTTCTTTCTCTCTTCCTATCATATAGATGAAGCAGAAGTTTTACTTCAGTTGTGTCGTCTAAAGCACACTCGTTTTTTTAATGTAAAATGGATGATAACTAACTAACCATCACGCTCTTTCGCCATAGTGGTAGGCAGAGCGGACGGACCACCAAACAACTTGTTCTTGGCTCACACTCTTTGACTAATTCACATTCGCTCATCATCTCATACAAACTCTTCTTTTGTTCTTACTCTTGAGATGGCCCGACTCCAGTATATGATTCACTTGATCGGGCCAAGTCTTCCTCAGGCATTTCCGACTTCTTTTACCATTCGCATTTGCGTCATATATTCTCCTTACACTACTTTTTCGTTCATTCGCTCTATATGCCCAATACATCTGAGGGTCCCATTCTTAATCTTATTTAATTCACTCACATCAGTTGTCACTTAACACGAGAGAGATGGTGTACTGTAAATCTAATTTTTGTTAAACAAGACAATTGACTACGCTTTAGCTTCTTGGTTGTTCCCTTCTTTGGACAGTTTTTTGTTAGCGCCAACGACATTCAGTCCTCTGAAATTATTAATTGTGTTTATTTATAGCTTTTTCATGCAATTACGTAATAGAAGAAAATAGTAACAAAAATATAAAGAAGTATAAAGACTAATCTATAGTGGAGAGTACCTACCTACCGAGCCTTGGAGAAGTCCAACCTTTGGTCAATTGGTTCTCCATTGTTTGGTATGTTTTTTTCTTTCTTTAAATTGCACTTGTAACATTCATTCTTATAAATCTTTCACAAATGCGATAATAACAATGCAGACTATTATTATGTCGTAGTTTTTAATAGCATTTATTCAGTTACTCTATTTAAATCCCTAATTTATATATTCTTAAAATCTTCACTTTAACCACAGAAATAAAAATAAAAATAAAAAATCGGATAAAACAGAAACATTTCACTTAAAAAAAACGATTTGTGTGATTCAAGGAAAAATTTTGTTACCATTTGAATTTTTGATTTAATAAATTTTGGTTAAGTGTTTATATTGATGCTAGTAAAAACATCTTATTATCCAAAAATAATTTAACCTCAAAAACGTGACGATCAATTTATTTGCCTTAGTGTGTATCACGTACTTTGGACGATCAACTTTGGAATATGTATATTATATAGGTTCCCAAATGAAATAACACAAGACTGCGCTACAAAATTATTTTTTAAGTAAAATTTCTATAGCCCGCTGTGATTCGGATTTCGAATGAAACGGAAATGACGATTACTGCGCCTGCGACGCATCGACTGCGCTCATTGGCCGCTTTAATTATGATGTCACTTTTAAAGGCTACTGGGGGTTGAGATATGAAACGGAAATTACGACAGGTCGGCGCTCATTGGTCGCTCTGATTATGACCTCACTTTCCAAGTATTGGTTAAGGTTGTTTTGGTAAAGTTTCGCTTCTACCGCGTGTAAAACTGCACTCGATTTTTTTTTAAAATTACTAGCGAAGTTTTTTGATTTTAGATAAATTTCCTTTCTATTATTAACTAGTTACCCAGGTGTAGATATTGTTACTCTTTTGATGTTAATTGGATACTTATGATTATGATTAAGCATAAAAAATGCGTTTTTGATTCACAGATTTTTTTTTCACTTTGTGTAATGTACCTAATTTAATACAATAGAAATATAGAACTTTATAAACAACATAAATGGATCAACTTAACATATACTTTATACGACCAAGGTACGATTCCATACGGCCCAATGTATGTACCTTGGACTAAAATAAGGAGTATCGTAATACGTAATTCATATGTACACTATCTTTGATAAATATATTATATCCTCTAAAAATTTGGCCATGAATTGCTGATCTAATCGGTTAAACATAACAAAATATTTGTTCTTTATTAATTAACCATTAAATATGACTTTGAAAAAAAACGACCCAAAGTACAAACCTCTCCCCTACACTATAATAGTACAAAATATGTATGCAGTTACAATATATCTACGAAATGATAAGTGTAATGTAATGAAGCTGATGACACGATACATGCATTACATTTGTATGACCAATTAACTTGATCACAGGCTTAATCCTAGAGAAGTTAAAATTAAATTTCAAAAATAACTTTCCTTTGTGAAAAAACAATAAACAAACAAAATAATATATTTTTGAATGTAGCTATTACTTTGTGGTTATCCATTATATAAAAAAAGGCCTTCCAATGGGAGCCCCCACCAGCCCTCTTATTGCTGATATATTTATGAATGATTTGGAAACAACTGTTTTTAATTCAAAATCACCCCTTTTAAACAATGTTTTACTATGGAAGAGATATGTGGATGATATCTTCGTCATTTGGACAGGATCCGAACGTCAACTCAACAACTTTCTTAACCTTTTAAATTCCTTTCATAATCAAATAAAATTTACGATAGAAATAGGCAATTAAAAATTAAACTTTTTGGACTTAACTTTATCTATTATAAATAATAAAATCGATTTTATTATATATCGCAAGCCAACATACACTGACATAGTAATTCATAAGACCTCCAACCACCCTGTCTCACAAAAACACTCCACCTTCCATTCCATGATACACCGCTTAGTAAATGTCCCAATGTCTAATAATAATTTCCTTTCTGAACTTTCTATAATAAAACAAATTGCTATAAATAACGGATATGAACCAAAATTAATTGATAACATCCTAAATAAAAAACTTTGCAAAATTTCAAAAAATAAATATCTATACAATTCTAATAATATTAATGATAAAGAATGGCGTAAAATTTTGTATATTAATAATTTTTCAGTTCAATGTTGCAAAAATTTCCCTTCTAATATTAAACCAGCGTTTTATACAAGAAATAATATCGGTAATTTTTTTGAGAAATACTAAAGATAAACACCATAAATTGACTTATTCCGGAATATACAAACTCAAATGCAATGATTGTCCCTCATTTTATATTGAAAAACAACTCGTAATTTTGAAATCAGAATCAAAGAACATTTAAGATGTCTTAATAATAATAATTTTTCTGAGTTCGCTAACCATATCATTGAAAATAACCACAGTTTTGAAAAAAAAACACAGGGATAAATATTCTTCATATTAATCATAAAGGAAAACGTTTAGATAACTTAGAAGCTTTGGAAATTAAAAAATCCCTTAAAAATAATGAATCTATTATCAACAAACAAAAAATATTGTCATATAGCCCAATCATGGATTTGTTCCCCTACCCACCCACTCTACACTAATACCTACCCACCCAATCTACATTATTAACTAACAACGGCTCCACCCCTACCACAATAAAACATTGTTCTAAACTGTCAAATTAGTATAAGCTTTCCCTGACGAAGGAACGTTTGTTCCGAAACCGGTCGGATTTGCACATCATATAAGTGGTTTATACAAAGTTGTATTGTTTCATTTTTCTAAACAAAATAATATTTAATTAATGCAAATAATTATTCATAGAAAAGATAAAACAATTTTTCGTTTTTCAAACAACGTTTTATTATAATATAGTTCATGTTAAAGTATCTTAAAAGGAAAACATTCTATTTTAATAAAGAAACATAAAAAAAATATATATCTGCTTCACTGGCGCCCTCGTTATAAAGACTGTAGAGTGGAATATTTATAACAATTATAGCCGAGGTATATCCTGCCATCGTTCGTTTGCCATGGCAATAACTAAGTGTAGTTTTTCTAGAGAGTACTAATGATGAGCGAAAATAAATCAACGACAGAATTTATTTATATCTGTTATCCAACAAATATTAACCTTTTTATTAGAGTACCTCAAATCGTTTTAAAGCGTTGTTGTAGGTTAACATATTATGTCCGCCTGTTGCTAAAGGTTGTGGAAGCTATATTAGGTTGCACTTAAATAAATAGATTAAATATTCAAACTTAATGAATTAACTTTTATTAAGCACCCAAATTTACAAAAGTGATGTTATCAGAAAGGCTACATTGTATGAAGTACGATGTTATTATGAACGACACTCGAGACAGAATAATGGTTGGTTTCAAAACCGCTCTGTTATACAGAAGCGTGGTCCAATGCGCATGCATTGCAGTGTGGCAATGAAATGAAAAATGCCAGTATTTAAAATCAAATTAGGAGTAGCTCCTACAATTTTCTTTAGTCATTGAAGACAATATTAACGACCTTCGAGCGAAAATTATGAAACGTAAAAGACAGAAAAAGATTCTTTCGCATCTAGGAATTCAATCTAGGACCTCTTCCTTGCAGTATTAAATTACGTCATTTTTAACAGTATGACCGACTGAGAGCTACATTTATAATCTTTATTTTCTTAACACATATTTTTGGCTACTATCTTTATGTATGACTGCAAGATTCTACCTGAAATAAATTATTGCAATCTGGATAGTGTCTTGGATAAATACGTCAATTTTACACTTTTGAATGTTGCTATAACTTTGTGGTTATCTATTGTAGATAAATGAAACAATTTAACTTTAAAAATAAAAAAAACACATTAAAAATAATGAATCTATTATCAACAAACAAAAAAATTTGTCTTATAGCCCAATCATGGATATGTTCCCCTACCCACCCACTCTTCATTAATACCTAGCAACGGCTCCACCCCTACCACAATAATACATTGTTCCCATCCATATTTCAAAACTGTCAAATCAGTAAACATTTGCCCTGAAGAAGGAACGGTCGTTTTGAAACCGGTCGGATTTACTCAAATATAAAAGTGGTTCAAACAAAGTTAAATTGTTTCATTTATTTACATCAATTTTAATTTCATTTAATCTTAGACGAATGTTCAATAATTGTATAGCGGATAATACATGACTGAAACCTCAAATTGTAACGTAATCATTTCTGTAAAACAGAATCGACAGTAACGGATTCAATCGCATCTAGGAATCGAACCCAGGACCTCTTCATTGCAAATAATTTTCACCTTTCACGCTTCAACAATTTCGTCGAGAGCTAAATGGAAATCATTCCACTGCATTCAAGCGAGGTGCAACAAGATTTCCCCTGGCAAATCAACTGGTGTCAATGTTCAATGCTAGTTTATTTTTTCTTGTATTCTCAATGAATTGATCCTTATATATTTTTAATTCTTTTTCGTGAGGTGATTTTTTGCGATAAACTAAAGTTGATTTGTTTAAAAATTTATGCGATTTATGTGATTTTTGCAATTTTTTTATTTAACATTTTCTTGGTATGTGTATATTGGATTTTTTTTTTGTTTTGGAGTCATTTTCTTGTCAATTTTAGCTGAAGCAAGTTTAAAATGTATTGTAAGTTGATTATTCACGTAGTTTCAGCTTCTTTCAATACCTTCATGTATGTAGCTTCGTTTGAAATACGAAGTTCTGCTGTATCCCAACAGATGGCAGTTGATAGGCATATAATTTATATCAAAAGAGTATCATCTACCGCCATTCGTGTCTTAGGTACGAGCGGTTACGATGACGGCCAAAGGCATCGGTGAGCCCAAAGATATTGAAAAATAAGTAGATGTGCTATCTGCTGTTTTTACTATGTCGGTCTGCGCTTCCGGGTGTCGCCGATATTGTTTACCAATTAACAAATAAACTAAAAAAACAAATAATTAACGAATAAACCCAACGAACGTTAAACTAAATGAACGAATTCTTTCCTTATTCAAAATATATTATTAACCAATATTAATGCACATTTTCAAAAAATCAACGAAATGAACGAATTCTTTTTGTATGAAAACTACGCTAATTAGCGCGTAGTCCGGCAATAGTTGCGCGGACACCATAGCATATCTCTTCTGTATTTGAATATCTTTGGGTGAGCCACAGAACTACTTGAGCCTGGCCTACAAGACCTCCATCCAATTTAATATTCATTGTAAATATTTACAACTAGCTTTTCCCCCGGCTTCGCTAGCATAGAATTAGGGTGGTTCCCACTCCGCCTCCTCAACCTTCCTTATCCCCCTCTACTCTCCCCCCCCCTCCTCTCTACCCCCTCCACTCCGTTTCCCCCTCCATACCCGTTACATTCATCTTTCAAACAGCTCGCGTGCCACCTGTTTAAGCGTAACAATCAAACACACGGAGTTTCACATTTATAATATTAGTATTTTACATATATGAATTTTAACCATCAAAGGGATCTCCGTAGTAATCTAAACAAATAACAAAATGATAGCGCACGTCAAATAATTACTTATAGTTAGTTACCTAGCAACGATGTGTTTTAATTTTCGTCTGGACAATAAGAGTATAGTTAGTAATTTCATAACATCAGAGCTTACCAATATATACAGCTCACAAATAATTTCTATTAGTGAATGAATTTTTTAAGTCCATTCAGTATTTTTTGCGTGAAAGATTAACAAACATCCATACATCCCTACAAACTTTTACCTTTATAATATTAATAGAAACACTTGAACCTATAAGTTATCTGGATCTTAAGTTGTCTTATTACTGGATAAAACAATCCACAATACACTTCAGTGCAATAGTAGTTAAGGTGTTAGTACTAAAAATGGTATATTTTATTTGATTTGTGTGAGCGTGTGTTGGCTACCCCTGGCCGGGGCACAGGCACAGTATCATTCACTATACAGCAGGGGCTTGCTTCTCCAAACTTAGAACAGGAACTTCGCACACAAAAGCAAACAACTGCGCGGGAGTACAGTTACCAATTTGTTGTTCACCTGTACTGCTGCAATATCAATTTGAATTTTATACAAACATTTTGTGGGTCGTGAACTCTCCGTCTGCCGACTAATTAATTGTGAGAGGCTTTCAGAGTCGTCCCGCGTTTACTTCGTAGCTGCCGGTACTGACACTCGGTGGGTACTTGACGCGCGGTACACGGCGAATGGCTGCTTAGATTGTACCTGTGATCTACATTCATAAGGAGCAAAACATTGTCAATGAGTTAGAATTATAGATTAAAAAAATCGAGTGCAGTTCACACGCGGTTCACCAAAACAATCTCAACCAATACTTGAAAAGTGAGGTCATAATCAAGGCGACCAATGAACGTAGACCAGCGTAATTTCCGTTTCATATCTCAATTTGGGAGGCGGGTTTGGGTACCGCCGCCCCGGGAACCTTTATTGGATAACCAACACTTCTGCATATGTCACCCCAAGTGGTTCGCTACGTTTGGTGACTAAGCAGGGGTGCCCGGTTCATGGGGTGAGGTTTGTCTAGGTCTTGGAGGCGGATGACCAGGACACACTGAACACCAGATTCCTACACCCCTTAAACTCTTTTCTTTCCCAGAACTCTCCTCTCCTTCCATTTCTTAAAAAAAACTCCACACAGCATCCCCTAAGATGACAAATGCCCTGAGGGAAATTATTTTCCTCACGACAACTGTAAAAAAGTGTGGAGCTCCTGTGTGGAGCATATGTAAAAAAAAATTCACATAAAAACCACCCACCCCTTAAACCCTTTTCCTTCCCAAAACTCTCATTTTTCCTAAAAAAACCCTCCAGTGACATCATAATCAAAGCGGCCAATGAGTAATAACTGTAATAACAATGTACTGTTTCCGTTTCATCACAATTTCAAATCATAACGATGCTAAAGTAGTTTCACTTCAAAAAACAGTTTGCTATGTTTTGCTATATGTTTATGTTATCCACGGTCGTATTGAGCTCCTTGTACGACTTCTTGCGTCTTCCATAATAAGAGATTGATCGCTCCGTAATGATTGAATTAAAATCGGAATAAAACACTTGTGTTAAATTTCTGGTTAATTAATATAAATAGTTCAGATAAACTTGCAATAAAGGTGCAACGATTTTAGATGCTTGCTGTAAGGCTTTTAGAAATAGAATTATTGAATTTTTGTAAGGAATTGATGACAATAGTTTTCAAATGATTTGAAACTTTGATAATGATATAAATATAATTTTGTTGTATGAAAATTAAGATAAAATGTTACACAGACGTTTAATTTAAAGTAAAAAGCCCATAGACAGATATGAACCAAGATAAATTTAAGTATAAAATGAAATGACAAGTCGAAAATGAGGTTAAATATTTCAATTACAATACAATATTTAACACCAGTGTTCTACATCAGTAATCATATCTCGATGCATTGAACCATCACAGCGCATAACTCGTATCTCGTTACTTTACTATATTAATTTGAATTTCTCCATTTTATAGTAAACATAGGATATGCAGTATCTTATGTACACAGTCGTTTTCAAAGCTTTCAGTTTTGTTTAAACAGAATAAAGTAAAACGCACCAAGCCGTTAAAGGCACAAGAACAAACAAGGTTATACAGATGGACGTTGATTAAATATGAGTTTTTAATCTCCATAATACATCCACGATGCTTACTAGACGGAACAAAGCACCCCTTTTATAAAATTCTGTTTAGAAAACCTGGAAATAAGTCAGGACCTCCTCTAGGTGGGTTAATTTGATCAAAAGGGAAACAAAAAACGCCCCCCCTGTGAAAGAGGCATTTGAAAAATTAAACAAGGCTACCTTTTCGGACATTCAATTCCAGAAGCTGTTGTTTCAGACGGCCAAAGAAAATATTTATTTAAATAAGTCTAGATGACTTGTTTGAGTCCCCCTCCGTCTCCCCGCTGTTCCCCCGAAGGCAGGGGGGTACAAGGGAGGGGTGGGGGTAGGGGGAAGGGGGACGGATGTAAATGAGGTTAGTCGGAGTTAATCCACAAACAAGATAATATATAATTCAGCCGGTTGTTCCTTTCGATCGATTAAAAGGTATTTCCATTATTCTTGATGTTTTCGGCTTTCAGATTGTTAATACAGAAGATAAATGTTCATAATCCGTGGAAGCCAATTCGGAAAGTCCGGCCCCACTAAAACGTAAAATCGCTTTGGGGGGTTGCTGTTTTCATATCTATAAATCTCGAATATTTAAAATAAATAAAGTAACGAATAATTTAAATAAAAATGAATGTATGATTGCTTGTTTGTTTGTTTGTTTGTTTGTTTGTCCTTTATGTACTGCTATATTAAGCATAGGAAATGTTTGAAACTTTCAAAATACCCTCTTTACATCTCAGAGAAGGTTTCTGGATTATCACAACCAAATGACAATACATCCGAAAATGTTTGAAGTCAAACTTCTTTAGCAGATGAAACGGAAACGATACTTAAAAGAAACAAACACACATCTACAGGATTTAGCCGATAGAATGAAAGTTTACCGCATTGTCCGCTTTAATTCAAGCTAACTTTTCAAGGCTCATATTAGTTGATTTTGTGGTGAAGGTTTCACTTCTACCGTGTGTGAACTGCAATCGATTTTTTAACCGTTACAACAAGTCATGTAATCTATAAATTAATTTATTTAATTGAAATACTCACCTATGATACACACCCATATCGAATAATATGAATCTAATCAAGAATTGTTGTTCTTATTTTCAGAAGGTTCATTTCCTGGTATTTCCTTTTAATATATAAAAATGGCTTCCGTGCCAACTGAGAATAAAGTCAACTCAACACCTCTTTGACAAGTCATTAAAAGCTATGAAAAAATTTATTTTAAAATAACCCTAACCTAACGACACCTATTTAATCATTTTTTTATAATTTTTTAATTGTAACTTCTATGGCCCCGCTATGATTTGGATTTCGGATGAAAAGGCAATGACGATTACTGCATCTGCCACGCATTGACTGATTATGATGTCTCTGCATTTTTAAAGTTTTTTTTTTTTTGTTTTTTTTTTTCTATTATTTCATACAATTTTCGAAAGAACACTTTTATGTTTTTTTTACTACCTTACTAGGCTAATGCCCGTGTTGAGGTAATCGTACATGATATAAGTTATACAGTGTGAGAACTAGAAGAAAATATAGGTTTGAAATAGAAATTATAAGGTATTAGAAAGAAGAGAAAGAAAAAGACAAAAATATTTAAGGTAAAATACAACAAGATATATGTATAGGTACGTAAGCATATACACACATACATATGCGTATACAAACACATACATACATATACATACATACAAACACGTATCTATATACATACATATATAAAATTGAAAATAAACAGGATTATAAAAAAGAAAATTTTTTAAAGAAGTTAAAAATAAAATGCTATAAGATATAAAATTCTAAGAAGTAACATTTAAATATGTTAATCTATAAATTATTTTATGAAAGCTAAAATTTTTAATGGAGGTTAATCAAAGTAGGTAAATAATCGTCTAGAAGAGTATATATTTAGGTTAGATTAGATTTCATGAAGTCAGGTTGGAAAAAGATGTGAAGTATGATATTTTATTTAGTTAATTTAATTTTTTTTATTTTCATTTTCATTTATAATGGTTACGAAGTCATATACTCTTTAAAGAAATCACGTCCCTTTTCGAATATCCAATTTTGAACACGAATAGTAAAAAGGCGTATGGTAATAGTTGATTTTAAATCGGTGCTCAATGCATTGTATATTTTGGAGGCAATGAACCAAAATTGTCGATGAACGAATGTGGTTCTAGTTTTTGGAACCACGCATCCCAGGTTTGATGAAAAGCGGGTTTGGACTTGATTTTGTAGAGCCACCAGTAGGTTATTTTTCCGTATGTAGGATAGGCTTGTCTTAGTGAATAGTTGGCAAATATCCAAGACCCTAAATTTAGTAAATAGCACATTAGAGGGGTGGGTAGGTTGGCATTTAAATATAATTCTCAGTATTAGTTTTTGAACTGTAATTATTGGATTAATGACGGATTCTGTGCAACCACCCCATCCCAAAATACCGTATATTGCAATGGATTGAAAAAGGGCAAAATATACGCTTCTAAGGGTTTTTAGGTCTAAGATGGATCTAAGAGAGCAGAATATATGGCAGAGCTTACGGAGTCTTTTTACTGTGTCACTTATATGTGCTTTCCAACGTAATTGTTCATCAATGATTATGCCCAGATATTTAACTTCCTTTGATGATTTAAGGGTACGACACGCGCAATTAGTATTAGGTGAGGTTCCGGGTGTGGGCATATTGAGTGGACACAAGTGAATTATTGGTTTAGGGCAGTTGTTGGAAAAATTATGTTTGCGTATGGAAAATGTCATGTATTGTGTTTTGTCGATATTAAGTGTAAGGAGATTTGTGTCAAGCCAATGCCTCACTTTAATTAGGCCATTATTAGTTTTATTAATAACTGATTGCCGTGTTTCATCTTCGAATATTAAGACTGTATCATCGGCAAATGATAATATCTTACCTCCAATATCCATGGTACATAGTGTGTTGACGTATAAAAGAAATAGGAGTGGTCCTAGTTCACTGCCTTGAGGTACACCGTAAGACATGGATATTTTTTTGCTTTTATTTATTTTGTCAGAGTGGATAAGAGTTTGTTGAGTTAGATTTGTTAGGTAGTTTTCAAACCATGTTTAGGGTATCCCAGTTATTCCGATCTGTTGAAGTTTTTTAAGCAGTGAGGGATGGGAAACCGTATCAAATGTTTTTGAGAGATCGAGGAAAACAGCAAGCGATTTTCGACCAGGGTCGAGATTAGAGGAAACTATTTTTGTGAAGGCGGCTATTGCATCTGAGGTACACCTACCTTTGCGGAAGCCATATTGGTTATCCGACAATATTTTTTTATCTTCAAGGAACTTGTAGAGTCTATTATTCACCGCTTTTTCTATGATTTTAGATATTGTGCTAAGTAAAGATATCGGTCGATAGTTATTTACAGATAGTTTGTCTCCTGATTTGAATATTGGGATTATTGTGGTCTGTTTTAAGGAGTTATTTTAGAGGTGAGGCTATATATTTTTGGATGTGTTTGGTGATTTTTGTTGAAATGTGATCTATTCCTGCAGAGTTACTGTTTTTAAGAGATGAGATTAGTTCTAAAATTTCTGTGTCAGTAGTGGGAGTGAAGTGTAAAGGGTTATAGCTAAGATTAGTGAGGGGTATATTGTTTGAAAGATCTTTGTCCGAGACGTTGTGTCTGTCTCAAATATATTTTTTGCTAAGTTAGATCCGATATTGGAGAAAAATTGATTGAAATAGTCGGAAATTTTTTCGGGGTCGGGGTGTTGTGTTTATATACATTTATCTCCTATTGGTTGAGATATGAAACGGAAATTACGCTGGTCTGCGCTCATTAGTCGCTTTGATTATGACCTCACTTTGCAAGGTTGAGATTCTTTTGGTAAAGTTTCGCTTTCTACCGCTTGTAAACTGCACTCGAATTTTTTTCATCACTACTAATGACTTTTCTGAGGTGGTTCTGAGTTGGTTTCATTCTGACTTGTCCGGTCACCATAACAATGAATATTTCTTTATTTGTCCTTATGTTTATGCTGACGACACTGCATTAGTTATTTCACATGAGGATTTATTAATTGCAAGTACTTTACTGCAAATAGACTTTGTCACTCTTCAAAAATGGTCACATGACGACCTCTGACGACCTCCGTAGTCCAGTGGGTAAGACTCTTGACTCACAAGCTGGAGGTCTCGGGTTCGAACCCGGCATGCGCAAATAAATTTTATTTGATTAATTTGTGTTATTTCACAATTAATTCATTTAAAATAATATAAAGTATATTTGCGGCATGTTCCAGAGTGGAAGATACCATCAGTATCGCCCTGGTGTAAGACCACCATTCAGAATTGAAACGTTACTTGAAAATGGCTTTAGCCGTGTTTGGTGACCAGATCTGAATAGCCAGGTACTTCCCAACCTTCCTCTTCCCCACCTCCTTCCTCTCCGCACTACCTTCAGCCTCACAACATACCCCAATTGGGGATGCCATAGTCTCACTGGCTCCAGACGGGAGCAGTTGAGATTCTTGTGCGGTATTCACTATAAAAAAAAAACATGATGTAGGTTTAATAATCAATGCTAAAAAAACAAAATTATTTTTTTTTTTTTTTAGAAATTTAATTAAAATTAAATTTGATAATGTTATTATCGAGTTCTGCAAGTTTTTTGGTTAGTGTTTTAGTTACAGCTGTTTCGACTTGTAAGGTCATTTTCAAACTGTGGTGAAGCCACGTACGGACCACTTATTTATAATATTTTAAATGTGAATTTTTGAAGGTGACTAAGTTGATTTATTACCGGTTAACAAACTTTTCCGCTTTTCGTTTTAATGTTTTTTTCCATTATTATTTTCTCTTGTCTTTTCTTTTATTTCATTCATTTTCTCTGTTCTGTATTTCTTATAAATTTTATTAACAATTTTTTTTTCATGTACCTGTCTCTTCGACTTGGTCAAAGACCTGTCTCAATTTTAAAAAAAAGTAATTGTCAAAAGAACCCGTTGACAAACTGATATCAATCATATTTAATTAAATGAAGACAATATAAGCGAAACTCAATCGAAAATCTGAAAACAGAAAAATCAGAAAAAGATATTGACACATCTGGGACACGAACCCAGGACCTCTCGCTTACCGGGCGAATCGTCCCAGATGTGTCAATATCTTTTTCTGATTTTTCTGTTTTCAGATTTTCGATTGAGTTTCGCTTATATTGTCTTCATTTAATTAAATATTACAATTTGAGGTTTTACTCATAAAGTTAAAACAAAAATAAAAAAATGATATCAATCAGTTTAACCGGTTGTACATTTAAAAATGTACAAAAACTGTAATTAAATAATAAAGGAATTTTATTAACTATTCTTTCGATTGCGATGAAACTTTGGTGATTTGATATGCGCAAACGCGCAATTATACATAATAGTGAGTTCTGGCGTTATGAAATTATTTCCTTTACTAATCATCCGATTACAACGAAATTTAAATGAAAAACAAAAAAAGATTGGAACTCAAGGATCCGAGTTATAAAATACATTAAATAATATACCAAAAGCAACAGAAAATGGATTCTACATAAGAAAAATAATTCCAACGTTGAATCTGCAACGAATCGAGAAGAGACGACGGCTTCGATACTATTTTTAATACATCAAAAACTCCTCTGCTCTTTGTCGAATGCCGAAAAAGAATTCAGTTTGCATTTTGAGAGAGGAAATATTATTAAAACCTAAACTTCGTCATGTTTGATTTGGAAAACAATGTTTTATGAGAAAGGTCTTGTTAGTGAATAACGAGCACCCACACCCGCACGCATACACAAAACAATAATACATAAATTTATATTACATTAAATTGATATGATAGGTAATACTATTCAGTGATTTGAAGGGTCGAGGGATAAGGTTCTCGACCATGAATCCGGAGGTCGAGTGGTCAATTTCAGTTGTCAACCCTAACCTAACTGAATTTATTTAACCAATTTTTTATCATCACTCTTAATGACCTTTCTGAGTTGCTTCTGAGTTCGTTTCATTCTAAGTTGTCTGGTCACCGTTCTAATTTGGGAGGTGGATATGGGTACCGCCACCCCGCGAACCATTTATGTGATAATCAACCCCTCTGCCACAGGTCACACCAAGTAGTTCGCTATGTTTAGTGATTTGGCAGGGGAGCCTGGGTTCATAGAGTGAGGTTTGTCTGAGTCTTGGCTACGGATGGGTAGAGGTTATACGTCCGTCACTCCTGAACCCACTGACCCCCAAATTCCTACCCACACCACTTACTTTTTATCCTTCCCAGAACTTCCTCTACTTCCTTTCCAAAAAATACCCTCCACACAGCATCCTCAAATATGATATAGGCCCTGAGGGGAATTATTTTCCTCTCGGCCTATATCAGAGAAGGAGGTAATGTAATGTAAAAAAGCAAAAGATACTCTCAGTATCGCCCTGGTGAAAAACTACCATTCAGGATTGAAACGTTGCTTTAGCCTGATTGATGACCAGATCTAAAAAGCTAGGCACTTCTCCAATCTTTCTCTTCTCCCTGTCCTTCCCCTCCCCACTACCTTCAGCCTTACAACTCACAACACACCCCAATTGGGAACACCATAGACTCACTGAATCGAGAAGTTGTGTATTCACATTAACATTAAAATAAATTAAAAATTGTCAGGCAACATACCTAACGTAATAATAAGGAACTCCAGTCCATTTTTAAATTTTTTTTTTTATGAATAAAAACCTTCTAACTTAAATAACTGCATTTTTTTGTAGTTAGTTTTAATACTTAAAATAATTGTCAAAGTTTTAATTTATCAAGATCCCCCGAAAACCACTGTATGTGTAGTGAAGAGATACCTTTATTTTTTAAACTAAATTATTTAGGCCTAAATAATGTTTCAATAAACACAACAACTAAATCTCTATAAACATTATGTAAATAAACGAATAAGATAAAACGTTGTTAATATGAAGGCTTATGTCATACCTACATTCCCATACAATGATTTTACGGTGTTCAGTGACGTCACCACTAACATTTCTATAATACCAACTTGACAACGTGTTTCTATGACCCGATTAAAAATGGCCTTTTTTATATTTTTTTGAAAACGGTGCGTTTAACATTATTTAATAAAACTTATATATTCAGAATGAGCGTTTATTGGTCTATATTCCAAATGAACGTATTTTTTTAAAGCCATAATATTTTTCATTGGAGATCCTTATTGTCAATGGTAATACACTCGGCTCGCAGGCTTTGTGGATCTTGTACCACCATCACCACTGGTAACCGATTTACCTACTCTCATCTCATCACGAGTTATGCGAAATTAAAAGATGTGTACTTTAAAAAAACACCAGCAGAGTTTACTCAATGCAAACAAAAATTTTATTTGAGAAACTAACATTTTCTATGGAAAAAAAAATAATGAGCTCGGAATACGGAGCGGAGAGCTTCCAGGGAAATAATTGGATGAATAGTAAACAATAAATGGTATTTTTCTCCACTGTTAATTAACATTTTTTATTTTATTTATTTTCGGAGTGAGTCCCAACTGCTCCCTCCTGAAGCCAGTGAGACTATGGCATCCCGGCAAGACTATGGAAGCCAGTGAAACAATGACAGCCTAGAATACTTGGACTATTTAAAAATAATTACATTTGCTCCACATATGAAAAAAATTGAAACACACATGAAAAAAATTCCCCTCCGGGCCTATGCCATCTTTTGCGATGAGTGATTTTGAGAAAAGGAAAGGAGAGGAAGATCTGGAAAGGAAAAAATATATGAAAGGTCGGTAGGAATCTGGGGGTCAGTTTCTCCAGGTGTGACAGAAGTATGAATCCATCCCTCCAACTGCGGAGCAAGGCAAGAAAAGTCCTGCTGGAGAGATCGAAAGGTCACATTCAACTAGTCTTCTCCAAATCACGCAGTTTGTGCTCTGCGTAAAAACTGCTCTAAAAACTCTGATTAAAACAAGGATTTCTGCTAGTTTGTTATACTATGGAAAAATCTTTTGTAGTTTAATTTGTTGACGATATAGTGTAGATCTCGTAGAAATCGATTTGTCCATTTTACTATCGTGGTGATAAACGGTGACCGGACAACTCAGAATGAAATCTACTCAGAAACTCCTTTCAAATCATTAAAATGATGAAAAAAAAACGAGTGTGCTTTAGACTTAGACCAAAAGTAGTAAAACTTAGTAAAACTTCACTAACTTATATCTCCCTCTCAACTTCCGTTCGCCTCGCCCGATCACACTTTTCATAATGCTCTCGTCACGCATAGGGAATGCAATCTCGTTTTCGCGAGATCTCGGCCTTTTTTAGCGAGATTGATCTCGGACGAAAAAGGGCGAGATCTCGCGAGTTTAACGAGATTGCACTCGAGCATAAAAAAGTCTTATTCGAAGCGCGGACTGACACGGACGGAGTTGGGATCTGTCGGTTTCGTTCGGTGCGCGTGAGGCGGCGGCCTAAGGTAGCGGTCGCGGGACGAGGTTTCTCTCAGATTCGTTTGTGCGTGCGATTGGTCGAAAATTGAGCCGGTGTGCAGCGTCATCAGCGCGCATTTGTTTTGTTTACTAATAGTTGTTGCTAGCTAACGTGTTATGTGATTGAGTTTGATTTCATTCGAGTATTTTTTTGGTTATTTACGCAAAAAAAATTCTTATGCGAAGATGTTTAGTTTAATTTTTTTGACTTCTCGTTGTTTTGTTTTTTCGAAAAGAACTGTTTTATTACTAAAAGATTTTTGTTTGATATTAGAAGAGAAGACTGGTTGTTTCTTTAATTTGTTATTTGATAGTTACGTACGTCAAAGTTTACTACAAAGTTTATTAAAAAAATATAGACAAATACGTCAAACAATGTTTGATGCATAAAATTCTATTGAAAAATTCGTGAAAATAAATGTTTATCTTATAATACTTACAACTTTTATTATTTTTTTCCTAATTTATTCAAATGTTGTGATTATTTGCAAAAAAAACGCACAAAACTGCCAATCTCGCGAGATCTCGAAATTGGCGAGATCTCGCAGTATTGTTATTCTAAACTCGCGAGATCTCGATTGAACCCCAATCTCGCGAGATTTGCATTCCCTAGTCAAGCATTCACCAGCTTACTCCCCAAGTCAAGCGTGCTTTTTCGGCTTTTAATGCCTTTTCAAAGAGGAAATGAGTTTACTTGTTTCTGAGTTGGCACGGAACCGTGATAAACTTGATCTGTACGGTGTTAGAAAGAGAAAACACCACGCTTTATATTCAAATCAAAAGGTTAACCACAAATGTAATAATTTGAAAAAGAAGCAATTTGAAAAAAAAAAGGATCTTTGTGAACTTTCTCTTCATTTTTTATATGATAAAACGATGTGGTGGCGATAACGTTTATAATACATTTGTCCAACAAAATTGTATTATGTAAATGTAAATGTTTTTTATTATCAGCAATTTTAGTTAGAAAAAACGTAAGATGGGCGATTTTTAAAACTTTTACTTTAAAAAAATTATATGTTTATTTCTGAAACCAAGAAGCATAAGGATGCAAGTCCAAAAAGGTAAATGTTCAGGAGAGCCAAAAAACTTTTTTTTCTATAAATATGGTCTCATAACTTCTTCGGATATCTATGCTGTTAGATAACAAATTAATTATTAAATTAATCAGTTTTGTTTTAAAAACGAGCAAATTAAACAAAATATTTTATATGTAAAGCCTTTAAAAATATTGTTTAAAAAACGCTGACTTGCGTTAAATAAAAACACGGACTTGAGTCCTTCTGCTTCAAAATAAAATGGAATATTTTGTTATGACATGTGGTGTATTATGAAAGGATCAATGTTTGAAAATTGTTTACTTCCATAGAAAGCATAGTAATTTTAGAGGCAGAAGGATGCAAATGGATTTGAGGAATAATACTATGTAACAAAATCAAAAAGATGCAAGTCCATGTACATTTTTCTGCTTCTAAGATAGTTGTTGCATCAAAAGTAGTTGCGTCCGCAAACATTTTTGAAAATCCTATTTTTCTCCCATGATAGGAGCTGTATCTTTCTGCCACTGATAAAAATGATAATTTCCTTCAATTCTGCATCAAAAACTCATTTCTTCAAATTTTGGACTTGCATCCGTATGCTTCTCGGGTACAGATTTCTATTAAAAAAAATTATTTCATCACCTTTCAATAATAGTTATCAGTTTTCTGATATATTCTGAAATATTACATTTATTTGGATATTCTTACAGAGCGGAAATATATTCTGACGTCCTGACAAATGAACTGTTCGGAATGGTCTGAGGGGTTAAATCAGCACGGACTGGACACGTCACATATAATGATAAAGTTTGAAGTGCATAGTTGAGTATAATCCGAGTTGTCGTAAATATTTCCTAGAACAATAATTTATTAGCAGGCCGAGCAGGCACAACTCTAGCCATGACCGTACAACCAGCGCTAGCGCAGCGCGCCGGCCAATGCCGCCTGTACCCGTGACAGCCACTAACCTGGAACCGGGTTTGCTTTAAAAGTGTCAGCTGTTTTTAATTGCCAGCCGGCGGTATGATGTGGACCTTAACAAAGTATTCATTCGAACATACTCGTACTCGTAAATATGAGATTCTGTACATTACTGTATCTACTTGTATTCCGGTGGTTTTTGAAATGTGATTTGAAATTCGGTTAAAACGGAAGCGTATCACTAAAACGTATTGTTCCTCAGTTTTAACATAATGCGGTAAATTCACGGCTCTGCGCCAGCGTAGTGTCATAGAGCGCCTGACCACTACTCAGCGGCCAGAGAGACATCCATATATATATGTTTTTTAAAAATGATTTTTTAACCAGAATAATATAATGTACCATGTGTTATAGGACGTAACTTGATTTACTTGACTGTCTTTAGCAAATGATTAGTGACATTATTTCAAGTAAAAATGAAAAAAAATTCGAGTGCAGTTTATATGGCCGATGAGCGCAGTTGATGCGTCGCAGGTGCACTAGTCGTCATTTCCGTTTCATCCAAAATCTAAATCACAGCCGAATTTTCACTTCAAAAGAAATTTTTGTCTTCGGTGACATTTTTAATGGTTTTTTTTTTCAAGTAGGTATTGGATAGCTGTGGGCGGGGTGAAGGGTCGGACGGTTACACGGCTGAGTGACCAACGATGAAATGTGGAAGTTTTTTTTGAGTGAAAAAAAATAAAAATAAATAAAATGACATCAAAAAGTACCGGAGACAAAAATTTCGTTTGCATTTTTCCAATTAAGATGAAACCCATACCAAATAATGCAAAATCATACAAAATCGTATGTTTTTGTTTTGAAAATTGGATCGCTTAGAAGTATTTAAGAAGCTTCTATTAAATACTGCGTGTAGAACATATCTTGGCCCTTAAAAACATCGGTTAGTTTTTTTATAAGCCTATAAAAAAATAAAATATAAAGTCTGTAAAAAACACTTTAAAGTCCAAACTCTCCTATTTATAAACCCGTTTTCGGATATGGTTTTATTGTTTAATGTAGCAAATTCAGTTTCTTTTATAATAATTGCAAAAAAAAAAATGATATTTACGCCCGAAGTTCGCAAAATAAAATAAAACATGCATTTTCGCGTTGTTATTTTACAATACGGCCGGCAGTCGACGAATTTGGATTTTCAAAGTGAACTCTATGCCGTCCACCGAAGGGCTACATAACTAGTCACGCTCGTTTTTTTTTTTTATCAGTTTGCTCCCGAACGGAGCGGGAAACGGACGTTAGGCTCCGCGTCGCTTTGTTCTGTGAAAACAATGTTAAAATTTCTTTTTTATTACAATAAACAATGCGTAAAAAATGAGTTAATGTTTTTACAGGCCTTTACGAAATCAAGTGGTAAAAAAATTCTTAAATACCTCTTTCAACCTTTCCAAAAGCTTTTTCTCAAATATTTTTAAACTCGTGAATTCTGTCTTCGATTTTTTCCTGGACTATTGGACCTTAATGTCAGGAATCACTAGTTAAAATATGTCAAGTACGTTCCTCAACACCCTGTATACTTAAACAAAGTACATTTCTTTGTATAAAGCACTTCATTAGGCTGAGCATGATGCGAGGTGACAAAGCATCGCACAAAGAGGACACTGTTTATTCATTCTTTCGCAGGCAAATCCTATAGATGTATGTGCCTGTCTCTTTTTAGTTTGACTATTTTTAGTTTCGCTGTTTTTAATTTTATCGAGTTTCAAATCACAACGGTGCTAAAGAAGTTTTCACTTCAATAATTAACCTTGCGTCATCTTTTTTTACGTTAAATCCATACAGAAGGCCCTGAGAATCTTTTTAGGAAAGGAAGGCGAGAACGTTCTGGGAAGGAAAAGGGTATTAGAGGTGGGTAGGAATCGGGGGGGTAAGGTTGGTGGTTAAGGTTATATGTCCAGGAGTGACGAACGTATGAATCCATTCCTCCCACTGCGTTGCAAGGAGAAATCAAAGGGACTCCCTCAACCATTCTCTCCCGATCCAGCCTGCCATACGGCTGGTGGGTAGACGCATCCGCCGCCAATACCCGGATAAATCTCACCCCATGAACCCGGGCATTCCTGCTCACCAAACGTCACCAAACGTAGCGAACCACTTGGGGTGACCTATGGCAGAGGTGTTGGTTATCCAATAAATGGTTCCCGGGGCGGCAGTACCCATAACCGCCTCCCAAATAGTATCTATGAAAGACCAGAAATTCTTTTAAGTATTACCTGACGTGTGGCTCAGTACGAAACAATTTTAAATGTATTTTGGGAGGAAAATGCTGCCATGTATCGGGGAGGTTAATACGTACAACGAATAGGGTTAAACAAATATATTTCATTTGTAATACGGCCGTTAAAGTTATTATTGCCAGTCCTCGACGCTTGTGCATTTAATACACCTGTAAAGTGACGTTTCGCGTATGAGCCGCTAGTTATTGTCCCCCAGGGCGACCTCGAAGCCGGAGTGTTTGCAGAATGCCTGCAGAGGCATGCATGTGTGCGGGACGCGGGCTCGAGTACCTAATTTGCCAAAACCCCTCCAAAGCGTCCTACATAAGTGTGAAAGTGTGTTTGGGTCGGCTATAAAAATAAAGTTGAATATTATCGACGGGCAGCGGTGTTCACTTTTATTATGCCATTGAATAAATTTTTATCGCTTGTCACCGGTATAAAAAGAAATCTGTAGATTAGGCTTTTTTCCGGCGGAATATTATTAACTTCGCGTCCTTTTGAGCCGGATCCATTTCGAGAAGCTGCCCATCTCCCGTCATATCGGATCGCGCGAGGAAATGATGTACATAGTGTTATGGATGAATATCAGGATTGTTATTACCCCACCCCTAAAGTGATACGTTCTTTGTTGTTCTAGATCAAAAATAACCCCGGCGAATAGCAGGAGTCCTACGCGAGTTTTCCCAGATTGGATAAAAACATTCTTAGATCTACGAGTATCAATAATTCTAGCGAAAACACCTGGCGGCGAACAAACCAATTCGAATAAACGATTATTTTAATTGTTTCTTCCGGGAAGAAATCCTGCGAACGTTTAACGTGAATCCTAGATACCACGCCCCGCCGCTGTAAGTAATTGAATTCAATTAACACAATCGGCGTTTTGTCTCGCACTCTCACCAGCAGCGCCATGTCACCGAGCGTCGGCTCCAATTTCCAACGCTCCAGTAACTAGTAACTAGGTGTATATACGTAGAGTACAGAGAACAGTATAAGTGGGAAGTGTGGGTGGCGAGGCTGCGCTCTCTGCTGTTGGCGCTCAAAAAAATCATTTGTTCCCCATAAAATATTCAAACCCGTTTTGGCGTACCGACGCTTGGTGATTTCCCAGAGGTCGTTGCGGGTCGGCTCTCTCCATATATCATGTAAGTAATGGAGTATAATAATGTTGATCATTGTTCGTGGATTTCAGAACGTACTAACGTATTCATAAACTTTTCAAATGCAACAATTACAAATTCATTCCGCGCTGAGGATAAACCGCCCACGCTTCTACCAACCACCCCCCGATACAAACCAAACCATCCCAAACCGTGGTGTGCCTCCCCACAAAACCACCGCAGCCCTTCCTACGTATCCCCATCCAAACAAGACCATCGCCTTCCACGTACTGCTTCCCAATGCAAACATTCATCGCCACTCCATCAGAGGCCTACGTCCCAATTAATACACATCCACCATCCGCCAATCTTACCACTCACCAGTCTTAACAATCGTCCCCCAATTTTCAGCGATGTCCACAGCTTAAAAGTCTGCAATTGTGACTTCAAGTCTGAACGATGCATGTTCAATTTCCCTCCATGAGAAAATAAACCTACGTACTTCGATATCGCTTTTTCTTCATTATCGTAAACGGATGCTACAAGTTTGGTAAATGATTTATCTTTTAATAAATTCACAACAAATGCCAATACTTGAAAGATAGATGTTCTCTTGCTGATTCTCCCAGCCCTAAAATTACCCTCTCCCCAATCCCTCTCTCACTGTTAATCCTTTATTATTCCCGCTGCACGCCCCGCTCGGATTTCTGATTCAGTTTGAGTTACGCACTTGTTTAGGCACCTTTTCACATCCATATTATTTTGTCATATTATCCCCACATTTAATACAACCGAGAAACTTCTGCAAAAATAGCCAGTCACACAATTTATTAAAATCGTAGAACCAAAAAATCGGTATAGTGTTAATGTGTTTCAGCGACAACACCTAAATAGTCGAATTTTTAAATATTTTTTTAAAAAATAAGTCGCAAGCCCACTTGCCAGGAATATTCTCTTGGTGGGTGAGAGCTTTTTATTTTTTTTAAATCTAAGAAGTACATTATGCCAAGTTCATTAAACTGTAGATAAATTGCTCGTTCTGCTGATCAATACTTTTTTGCCTTCACAAGAATTTTGTTATGAAGAGTGAATACCGAATATTTCAATACAATGATTTCTAAATGATTGAACCATTCAAATGGAAAAATAAATTAACTACCCCAGAGATTATTCTCTATTGCTATGAAAAAAATCTTTTTATTTGATTTTCTACTGAAAATACGGAATTCGGTTTTGTAACTAGCGAGTTCCCGGCCTGCGTTGCAATTGCACTCAATGAAAATAAGTGTTTGCGTTTTAATTCTGTTTATCGGAGTGCTTTAGGAAGTTTTTTTACACATTTTTTTTTTATTTTTCCGTCTGGTGCGTACACAAATAAATCAGAAGATTTCCCGACAAGTGAACAGGCGTCATACGGCTGGACGTGTGAGAAGTATGGACTTCAAATTTATCTCCTGCTATCCTCTACCGCTACTATGGTTCCATCGCGATCCCTCAATAAATTACCATAGTTTAATAGCAATTGGATAATTATTAGATAACGTTAGTTTAACAATTAAAAATAATAATTAATTGGATAATTGGTAAAAGAAATTACTTCATAATAACGTAGCTCACCATTATACATACAAGCCTTCGTATATATGGCGTGCGCACAACAAATCACCAAAAAATATAAAATCTATTATTTTTGTATTATTGACACTACATATGTATTATAAATGTTCTGAAACCAACACATTACAACAATTATGGTTTTACATTATTCTATGTCGATTTGTACTTCTAAAATAAAAATAAACGCAAAATAAATATTAATGTGATACCACCACGATATTAATTTTGTGGTATTTATGGTTCATGAATAAATTATTCTGTATTTAATTGATTTCGAATTTTCACAGCCAAAAGTAATAACATGATCTATTTTTTGGGCACTATACCGTGTTGCGCTACATCCTTCTAACGCAGTGTTTCTTAACCGTATTAAAAGAATCGCCTCTACTTTAATAAAAATATACCAATAATTAATAATTATTTTATAATTTATTATAAAATTATTCACGCAAAACACTTCAATTAACTCAACCAAACGTATGTTGACAAACTTTCGTCAAACAAGTGGTTGAGTATTGGAGAGTTTAGCGCAGAAATAGGAAGGATTTATACTTGCCATTCAAGATGGAGTCATTAATACTAAAAATTATAGGAAGCATATAATCAAAGATATAAATCAAATTGATGATTTATGTAGAAAATGTTTGGCTTTTCCGGAAACTATAGAACGTATTATATCGGGATACTCTGTATTAGCGCCGTCCGAGTATACATTTAGTCTCAAATCAGGTTTTAAAAATAATTCACCAAAGTTTGGCAATTAAACATAACTTGATTGACTGCCGTAATATAATACCATATTATGAATATGAACCAAATTCATTTTTAGAAATTGAATTTTATAAAATATTTAAAATAAAACAATAACTTTGTAAACACCACTTTTATTTTTATACTTTATGCCGACCGGACATAATAAAATCACCTTTATTTCAAGCAAAACTTGCTTGGTTAAAAGAAGATCTTAAAAGTGCCTATAAAAAGCGAAATAATATCAAATTAACACTAAAAGTTTTACACATAGAGTTGGTGAACGAATTACACCCGGTTGAATGGGATTTGTTTGACGACAAAGCTCGAACCTTCGCCTCTATTAAAGCCTACAAGAAACGTGAAATTATGAACAAAAAACTGAAAAACCTGAATCTTACTCAACATACAAATAACAATTAAACAGTGAAATACACCCATCAGTTCTTTGATCGAGTCCAGAACCTCTCATCGGTTCAATTCCAACCAGACGAGTTAACCCTGTTATCTAAAGGCCTCAAATATAATTTAGAATATAGTAAAAATAACATAAGTAGTGCAGTAGAAAACGTTGCCGTGGACATTGAAACTGCGTTATACAATAAACCCGGACCACCCCTATATAAAAGTGCAGAAACAATAAAAAAGCTAGTTCCTAATCTTAAAGCTAGTTCTAACCGAGAAATTTCCACTATGATAAACATTCGTAAAAAATTAAAAAAAGAACAGCTAATACTAACTAAGGCAGACAAAGGCAATACTGTCATAATATTAAATAAAAGTGATTATAATTCTAAAGTGCAAGAATTTATTAACACGGACAAATTTGACATTCTACCTAAGGACCCCACCACCAAATTCCAAGAAAATATAAAAAGTGCTCTAAGATCATGTAAATCTGTAATCTTTCAAGACAACTCATATCAACAAGTTAAATTTTTTACAAAAAATCCAAAAGCCCCTAAATTATATGGTTTCTTAAAACTTCATAAACTTCACAAACCAATAAGACCAGTCGTATCAAGTTGCAATTCCCCAAATTTCAAAATAGCTTCATTTATAACTAATGTATTCAATAACTCAAAAGTTTTTGCTCCAAAATACACCATTCGAAATTCTTTTGACTTGACTGATGAGCTAAAAAACTTACATATCCCCAATGGTGCAAAATTAGTCTCCTTCGATGTTGTTAACCTGTTTCCAAATATCCCCGTAGCTGAAAGTAAAAATGTTTTATCTAAATTGCTACAAAATTCAAAGTTACCAAATAATTTCTCTAAGGATCTATCTCACCTGTTTAATATATGTTTTAACCAAAACTATTTCCAATACAATGAATGTTTTTATCAACAAAAAGAAGGCTTGGCCATGGGGGCACCGACATCACCCCTCATCGCTGATATATTCATGGACAATTTATAAAATAATATTTTTAATAGTAAATCACCATTATTACAAAACTTATTGTTATGGAAGAGATATGTTGACGATGTATTCTGTGTTTGGTTGGGAACCAAGAGACAACTCAACTCCTTCCTGTTGCTAATAAACTCCTTCCATAAACAAATTAAATTCACCATAGAAATAGGAACCAATTCTACCTTAAACTTTCTAGATCTTACGTTATCAATAATAAATAATAAAATCGAATTTAAAATCTACCGCAAGCCGACGTTCACTGACATAACGATTCACAATTCCTCTAACCATCCCAACTCCCATAAACATTCAGCGTTTCATTCCATGACACATAGATTAGTTACAGTCCCTTTATCAAATACCAACTTTGCAATAGAACTATCTACGATCAAACAAATCGCAATAAATAACGGTTACAACCCAAATATAGTCGACAACATTCTAAAAAAAAAATTTAAAAAATTATCCACTAGTAAATTTTTATACAATAGTCCACCTCATAATAATAATATACCAATTAATAATAATCAACCTCATCAATGGCGTAGAATCCTGTACATCAATAATTTCTCTCAAAAAAGTGTTGAAAATCTCCCGTCAGAAATCAAACCAGCATTTTACACTAATAATAATATAGGAAAACTTTTAATGAACGGTAAGAATAAGGAAGACAGTCTATCACACTCGGGAATTTACTCACTTCAATGCAGCGATTGCGCATTTTTTTTATATTGGTAAAACAGCGCGCAACATAAACACCCGTGTCAAAGAACATCTTCGATGTTTACACAGCTCTGGATTCTCAGAATTTGCAAACCACTTGATTGAAAACGATCATAAATTTGACAAAAACGCTGGCGCCAAACTTATTCATAAAAACGACATCGGTATAAGATTGGATAATTTAGAGGCACTTGAACTTAGGAAAGCCATAAACACTAATAGTAAGGTATTAAATAACCAACTTAATTTAAATAAAAGTCCCATACTAAGATTGTTCCCTATTGATAAAGAACACGTCCGTTCCCTTCCCAATTCTCCATCTATGCCTCCCTCTTCCTCCTCCACTTGACGAGTCCAGCCCAGCCCATTTTTGGTAAAATATATATTATAACACAAATGTAACCTAATGTTAGTAGAGTATTATACTGCCCTGATGAAGCTACGGTTGTAGCGAAACCCGGTCGGCATAAAGTATAAAAATAAAAGTGGTGTTTACAAAGTTATTGTTTTATTTTAATAAAATGAAACAATGCAACTTTGTATAAACCACTTATAAAATGTGCAAATCCGACCGGTTTCGGAACAAACGTTTATTAAACGTTTTATTTTAAATTAATAATGTCACATCACAAAGTATCCGCTTCATATGAACAAATTTATAAAATATATTATGATAAACCTATACTAACAGACAGAACAATTGGTCATAATAGACCTGATATAGTTTTACATGACAAAATTAAAAAAAAATAACTGATATCATTGATGTCGCTATTCCAAATTCCTGTAATATTCAAAAATCTGTTTCTGAAAAAATAAGAAAATATACAGGTTTAGGAAATGAGATTAAAAGAATTTGGCATTCGCAGACTATAAAAATATTACCATTTGTTATTTCGGCTACTGGCACTATACCTAGCTCTCTCATTAAAAATTTAGGCATATCAGATTTTTCAAAGAATTTATATATATAAATGTAAAAATCAGTCATTTTAAAAACATGTAGGATTACAAAAGATTTTTTAAATATTTATGTTGAGGGATCAGTAGGATTTATAGGTCCAATTAGGAGTTCCACCGAGCAGAACCCTCTGATATGAAAATATCTTGAGTCGGTGAATTATTTTCTCATTTGGTCTCTTTGACATGTTGTTCTTGTATTATTTTGTATTTATTATACTTATGTAGTGCAATTGCATAACGTGGATTGACTAGATGATTATTTGTGGAAAAGTACATAAAATCTGAAGCGTATATTATTTTTGATTTATAACTAAGCATACGGGTATTTTTAAGTATCTACCTACTTACAAATCTTATTATTTCAGAGGAATTTTGACTTTCGATTTATAAATAAATAAATATTAGAAACATGGATAATTTTTTTACATAACTGCTATTTCCTACAACCGTAGATAGTTTGTTATATTCGTATCAAAAATTAAAGACTATATTTCGATATTAATTTCCAATTTCAATACCATAATTTGACAGGTGGTCCACTAAAACATGTTTTGTTATTTTATTTTTTTTAATTTGTTCTTTTAAAAGAAAGACAAACATTCCCGGGTTACGAATAAGCCAACAATATTTGAAAATCTCCTACTACCACCTCAGTAAGCCGAAAATGTTGCTTGAGTGGTGATGGAGGATTTAGCCAGCAGAGGAATCGAACACCGGACGCCTAGGCTGTACCCAAACGCGTTGCCCACTCAACCACTGGCCGATCTAATATCCCAGGATAACCTCAGTAGATTCAGTAGAGATTGATTAAAAAAAAAGTATGACTCTTCAAAGTCAATTATAAACATCTTTCATAGTTTTTTGCTCATTTTATAGTTGCTTTTTCCAGCAGTTCCATAGTATTCGTGGACATTGTAGGTTATTCACCACTTACCCGCCCTAGTATAAGTAACAGATGGTTACTCCTTCAAGGCTCTCGCAAGGACTCTGGTATCGCAAAGGCGGCACGTGGAGTGGACTGTATCAATATATTAAAAAAAAATGTAAATACTTTGACACAACTATGGGGAATGGTAAACAGATGAATGGGGAAGGAAACTGACTTACCCCTTATGGTTGATGTTCGGCTCAATATTATGGGTCTGAGGGAGCACTAAGTCACTCACTGCACAAGCTTCATAAACTGGTCGATGTTATATAAAACTGAGAGAATAATGGTGTTCGTTGCACAGTTTCTTTTAACAGACTGACTGACATATTGATTTTATTGTTGTACGGTAGGTAATATTGTCAGTAGGGACAGGTAATTGTGGTAAAAAAAGGATGGGTAGAGAAATGGAACAAGGTATATAGATAGGTATACATAGTTGCGTCAACAGACTCTATTTTTTTAATGAACGAATCTACATTTAATAATAATCTAAACCTCCAGTGTCCTTGCATACGTTATTGGTAAGCAGTAGTTTTTGTAGAGTAATAGTAGTTGACGAAATTAAGTTGATAGCGTGCCTAGTAGTTTGCTAGTATAATGCTGACAGCCTGCTCACGCACACATCGAGAGCCAATTAAAGTTAAGCCGAGTGTAAAACAGTTATCGCACTCATTCCGGATATGTCTCGGCAGGCGGGGGGACCGAATCGGAGCCCCTTTGTCCTACTCCCGAAGCAGGCATTGAGCATCGAGCCCGCACAAAGGCACTAGTATCACAATCTTCGAGATAACGCAAACTCATTTCAACTTCAGAAAGTCATGTTGTGATACCCGCATTATGTATTGCTTAACAATATTTCACGAGCGCTGCCATTTCGGCGAAGATCTCGAGAAGATGTGACGGCAGACACTTAATACTGGAATTGTTCAATTAGTCAGTCGTTTGAGATGGAAATTGCTTTATTTATTAATTCCCTTCCAGTAAATTTAATTAATTAATTATTCCAACCTAACTGGTTTTTAACTCCAGCCACTCTGAAATAAATATTACTCGACATAATAAATTATATTAATCAATTTAATGATAGCGCTGAGAGTCGAGTGTTCAGTGTTCTTTGTGAGTGTTAAGGGTATATTACCGCAAGCGCAGCATATTTAGGGATTTTTGATGCAGTTTTAAGAACATTTCTATATTGTTTATTAGAAAAAAATATTATGTTTTGAAAAAATAAACTATTCTTCTAAATGGTGCGTTAAAAAAACGTGTTAAAATGTTTAAAACAATTGCGTGAAAAAATATTTACAAAACCTCTAAAAATAGCTTAAAGTTCGATTATATCTTTTAATTCTAAATACAGGAGAATTATAAAAAATATACATTATCACCACATCAATGTTGTCTAAACGACTGAATAATAAAATTATTTTAAAAAGCATTAAAACAATGCTTAAATAAATAAAAACAGTTTTTCAATATCACGATATTGTTATTTTGTCTCACGCCATTATATAAACCAAGACACGGTTATTTCCAGTCATTATGCGAGATGATTTCAGAGTGAAAGCACGTCAAATTTTACAAAAAATAAATACGTAAATGTGTAGGCACATAAGAAAAGGGGTCACACTAAAGGTTAGTCGTTATGTTATTGTGTTTTATTTCAGAACCAAGTTGACTTTTTTACTAGAACTTGCATTTCGCGGCCGCCTGTTTGCAACCAGCGGCATAGAATGGTTTAGAGTGCCCCTTTACCCGTATTTTCGTATTCCTAGTTTTATTTATTTACGTCCTACTGTGCTTTTACATAAATTAGGTAAAGATAAAGATATATATGGTATTGTTCACTTTGCAGACATATTATTAGTATTTTTCAGTGAACAAAAGATAATAATTGAGAATAGTAGGGAAAAAGTTTCATAATAACACGAAACGATCCTCACCATATATATGAATCTAACAAACCTTGTAGCAATAATTTATTTTTATTTTTATTTATTTATCTATAATAAAATATATTTACAATGGTTTTATTTGTATGCCTGTCTCACTAGGGTATACCTGTGTCGAGACAGGCGTACATAAATGAATATAGTAGTTACAAGGATATTTCAGGTAAAATACATATTATGAATAGAATTAGAACAGAAGGGTGATTGGAAGGGTGGTAAATCTTTTAAAGAGAGTTATTTTATAAATGTTGGAGATGGAGTAATGAAATAAATTCTGCCTAGTCTATTTATAGGTTAAATTTGACAGGATTCCATTATTTTCGTTTGTTTTATATGGGTTAGGTTGTATGTGAATAGTTATTTCTGTCTATGTGTGATTTATTTTACAGATATGTGTGATAGTGTGGCGTCCAATACTTATAATCCATTTTTTAATATCTTGTTTGAATTTTGTAAAGGAGTCACTTTGTCTGATCGTAGTTGGTAGTGTATTGTATAGTTTGCAAGCTATGTATTTAGAGTGTCTTTGCCCGAAGGTGGTTTTGAAAAAAGGAGTTTGGAGAAGTTCGTTGTTTTTGGCTCGGGTATTGTGTATTGTTTGTGTAGCTTTGTATGGTGTTTTGTTGTTTTTGTGTAAATTAAGTAATATGGATCTTGAGTAGAGCTGTTTTATGTCCATAACGTTGAAGGAATTGAAGATAGTATCAGTGCTGGTAGTAAGCGGCATTTTAAGAATTATTTTTATGATTAGTTTTTGTGCTTTCATGATGGGATCAAGGGCATTGGAATATGCATTACCCCAGGCTAGAATTCCGTATTCGATGTGAGATTGGCACAATGAGTAATATACTGTTTTTAAAAGTTTTAGGTTAAGGAAATTGCGTGTTTGTTTGAAAAAGTATATAGATTTTCGGATTTTGTTTGTAGTATTATGTATATGTTGCTTCCAATTCAGGTGTGTATCGAAGGTTACTCCTAAATATTTGATAATGTTTACTTGCTCTAGGCATGGGCAGTCACAGTTTCGGTTTAGAGATGAATTTTTACATTTGTGTATTTTTAATGGCGGGGCTGGGTTTGACTTTGGGATATTGGTGAGACTAGACAGTAAGTATTTGGTTTTCTGTACATTTAGAGTTAATATGTTCGAGCCATTATTTTACCTGTTGAATTCCTTCCTCCGCTTTGGAATATGCGGTAAGCCAATCTTTTGCTTGGAAGAGTAGGACAGTGTCATCGGCGAAACTGACAATAGTGGCATCGATATCTAGGTTGCATAACTCGTTAATATATATTAGGAAGAGCGTTGGACCTATAACACTGCCTTGAGGGACCCCGTAACTAATGGGCAAATTCTGCCAGTTTTAAAAATAAGGATAATGAGACCTTGTTTTAGAATGGTGGGAAATAGCCCTTGGCGGATGCTAATATTAAGTAGATGCGTTAATGGTTGAAGTATACCAGGGGCAATTTTTTTAAGAACATTGTTAGATATTTCATCAATGCCGGTTGATGAAGAGTTTTTGAGCGAGTTTATTACTAAAGAAACTTCTTTCTCTGTAATCGTTTTAAGAACAAAGCAATTAAAACTACCAAATGTGAATAACCAACAAATTGTGCTATTTCATATTGAAAAATGTTAGTTCACATTCCTGCCGCAAGTTTTTAATGAGAACTATGGAATATAATATGAATATTTTCAGAGACCTAGGTATAATGCCAGTAGCCGAAATAACAAATGCTAATATTTTTATAGTCTGAGAGTGCCAAATTCTTTTAATCTCATTTCCTAAATCTATGTATTTTCTAATTTTTCAGAAACTTTTTTTTTTAATATTACAGGAATTTGGAATAGCTACCTACATCAATGATATAAGTTATTTTTTTAATTTTGTCATGTAAAACTATATCAGGTCTATTATGACTAATTGTTCTGTCTGTTAGTATAGTTTTATCATAATATATTTTATAAAATTCATTTTCTAAAATGAATTTGGTTCATATTCATAATATGGTAGTCAATCGTATGGTCAAGTATTACGGAAGTCAATCAAGTTATGTTTAATTACCAAACTATGGTGGATTATTTTTAAAACCTGATTGTGCCTAAATGTATACTCGGACGGCGCTAATATAGAAAATCCCGATATAATATGTTCTATAGTTTCCGGAAAAGCCAAACATTTTCTACATAAATCATCAATTTGATTTATATCTTTGATTATATGCTTCCTATAATTTTTGTATTGATGACTCTATCTTGAATGGCAAGCATAAATCCTTCTATTTCTGCGCTCAACTCTCCAATACTCAACCATTTGTTTGACGAAAGTTTGTCAACATACGTTTGGTTGAGATAATTGAAGTGTTTTGCATGAATAATTTTATTTGACCAGGAATCTAATAATTCCTGGTTAGTATTTATAAGAATTTTGGCATTCTCGTCATATAAATTAAAAGGTGTAATGTTTATATCTGCCTTGCAAATTATTTTGTGCATTTCTGAGCTATTGGCTTTCCTATGGAAAAAAATTCTAAGCATTTCTATCTGATTGTGTTTCAAAGATGTTATTTTGATTACACCTCTACCTCCTAAATTTACTAACTAACTAACTAACCATCACGCCGTTTCCCCGCAGGGGTAGGCAGAGAGGACGGACCGCCAAACAATTCGGTCTTGGCACACACTCTTTGCCTCACTCACATTCATACATCGTCTCATACATACTCTTCTATTATTCTGACTTTTGACATGGCCCGTCTCAAGTATCTGATTTACTTGATCGTGCCATGTCTTCCTCGGGCGTCCCCGACTTCTTCTACCATTCACATTTGCATCATATATTCTTTTAATTTCTAGGTAAATTAATTCGTTCTATAGCTGAATTTGGATGATGGCAATTAAAATTTGTTAACGTTGTTCTAATTAATCGTTCTAAATTATCTAAATCTTATTGGACTATTTAATTATGCTAAATGAGTACGTTAGTAGAGGTATTGCCCAAGTATTTATTGCTTTTACAAAATTTTTAGCAGATAGATTGCATTTTAAAAATTTTCTGATCCTAGTTTGAAATTTAATCCTAATATCATTTTTAATACTAGTGTGATCTAATCTATTCGATTGCGGGTATCCTAAATATTTATAAACCTCACCCCCTTTCATACTTTTAATTTTGAAATTTCTAAATATACCCTCGTCTCCATCTACAATTTTGCCTTTCTCTATATGGATCGTTTTACATTTATCTAAACCAAAAGTCATTTTAATATCATCTGAAAAATTTTAACTACCTTAATCATTTTCTCTAAATTTGATTCAGAATTTGAAAATAATTTTATATAATCTATATATAATAGATGTGAAACTATACTAATCTCTCTTGTATTACCGTTAATTTTTATTCCAAACTTGCTTTTAATTAACATTTTAGACAGAGGATTCAATGCTAAGCAAAATCAAAGAGGACTCAATGAGTCTCCTTGAAAAATCCCTCTTTTTATTGAAATGCCCGGTACTACTATTTTCTTACCTTTTAAATTTACTAGTAAATCTGTATTCCAAAAGGACATAATATTTTTCAAAAATCTAATTATAATTGGTTTAACTTTAAACATTTTGATTAGCCACGAGTGCGGGACACTATCAAAATATAACTTTTATTTAAATATATTATTTTTATATATATAACTTTTTGTAAACAATAATAATAAATATTGAAAATGACCGATATTTTATTTATCTTTCCAATATATTCAGATATAATTATTTATTTATTTCAAAAACATACGGCACAACATGTGCCATTGACATAATTATATTTATATATATTATAATACAATAACATAAGAAAGTGACATATAAATGTAAAGTTAAATATAAAAACAAAAGGTAAAAGAAAGGAGTTAAGGTAATGAGTAGTAAATAGAATTATGATGTATAAAATGAAAGTATAAAGTAAAAGTGTAAACTATAAAATATAAAGTATAATGTAAAAGTAAAAAGTTAAGATAAAAAGTTGAAAGGCAGGAAATGATCACATATTACGAAAATAATGCGAAATTGAATACCGTATTGTTTTGACATCTGTCAATGAAGAACTAATGCCTACCGTCCAGCAGTGTAGTTGGTTGTATCGAATAATTTATCAAACAAGTTTGATCAAAATCTGATAAAGAGTCATAAAATCATGAGCTCCTCCTCCAAAAGGTAATGTTTCTATCTAAATTTACCTAAAACATGCGCATTCAATTTAATAAACATAATTTGAAAGATGCCCAATATTTAACGTTTCATGTTCAAATCTTACTCAAGTGTACCATCTAGTCTAGATTCTTCGCTGCTCTGACTTCGTCGGTAGCGCGCAGCGGTTCCCCGTTCGAGCATACCTCATACTTCCCCACCCCGAAATATTATTTCGGTTTTGGTAAATTACCCCTTAACCCGGAACCCCTAGCGCTTGGGATCCGTGACTCAAATCAAAACAAAGACATAGAAGTTGTGCGGCTCCTCCGTCGAGCGCTGCCATCAAATCCCAAAACTTCGGCCTCCACACAACAGCGAACTTCCTTACAGGACCAGGAGCATATAATAATTCAGGAGGTATTTAGTTTTGTAATCTGCTAATGACGCGGCGGCCTTAAAGTGAGCATTAGTTCGCGCAACAAAAGCGTCAATCCGAGCAACCTCGAGGAGGAGCGTCGCGTCGCGGCATGTACTCGTACGTACGATATGTTCGTGCGGGTATTTGAATACGAGAGGCATTGGGTTGTTTATTGTGTGCGTCCCCATTCATCTTCTCGCTTTTCTGCACTCCTGATCTCTGTCAAATATAAATGCGATAATGCACCTTTTTGAAGTGAAAACTTTTTTAGCACCGTTGTGATTTGAAACACGATGAAAAGAAAAATAGCGACAATAAAAAGAGACAAACATGCATCTAAACGAAGTAGCCTGAGAGATAATGAGATAGTATAATCAGTCTCCTCTTTGTGCAGTGCTTCGTAGCTTCCCCACATATCTACTTTAGTTTTCTGAAGGATTTAGCTGTGATTTGAAACTCGATTAATCGAAAAATAGCTACACTAAAAAGAGACAAACACATACATCTGTAGGATTTAGCCAGTGAGAGAAAGAGATAGATTAATCGGTCTTATCTTTGTGCGGTACTTTGTAGCCTCACACTCTTGTCTACTGTATTTTACTGGTTTAGGTTTTCTACACCATATTGTGATAAGTTTTTTTTATTTTTATTTTCACTCGTAAAAGTGATATTCGTCAGATAGGACTTGTCTCCTGTATTCCATGCATCTTGTTACCTTTACGTTCTAGTTAGGTGTATCCTTCACACTAAATACTTATTTTATAACTCAGTTAATTTGGTTTTGACTAAAGCCTACCCCAGATAACAAATAAAATCCAGAGGTTTTAATAAAGGCATTTTCAAATTACTAGACGACGATACCGCTTTTAAGGAAAACGTCAGTGCAGCCCTTTTCAGCAAAACTTGAATTTGGATTTGAAGCCAAAATACTTAACAAAACTGAAAAATTATTTTTTTAATCAAGAGGTGTAGAGCTAGTATCTAGTATTATTGTACGTTACTTTAGAATTTAGTGTTTAAAGTTACAAAAAATAGGCCATTAAATTTTTTTATTTTCTTGATTTTAAAATCTGCTTTAGCAATTATTTTTGAGTTAATATTGATCACTTCAAATATACGCAATAGAAAATAAGAAAAATGAAAATTGTTGCATTTTGATGTGCATAAAATTCAATTTCTTTAAATCGAATTTGTCGAATACTAATTAAAAATTTAATAAAAGTAATAATGCTCTATTTATTATATTCAATTTTTTTTTTCGTTACGTAGGAAGGTTCAGATTATATTTTTAATAACTAGCTGGGTAACCCGGCTTTGCTCAGGACAACATTCGAGAGTGTTCTGGAATGTTTCACATTGATGTTCCCGATTCCCTATTCCCGAACATTCCACAATTTTCCAGAATGTTCCGGGATGTTCTGGAACGTTGTGGAATGCTCTCAAATACTCTGACTGGGGTGTCCAGCTTCGCTCAGGGAGTTGATGTGAGATTGAATTGACGTTCGAATCGATGACGGATCTTGCTTTATGTACCCCATAAGTGTAGCCTCATATAAAATCTGTGTTCAAATGTTCCAGAATAATGTTCCAAATCATTCCACAACGTTCAGGAGTGTTCTGCAATGTTGCACAATGATCTGGGATGTTCCGGTATGTTCTTGAACCTTACATCATGTTCCCGGACATTCCAGAATATTCCGGAATGTTCTAGAGTGTTGTGAAATGCTCAAGAATGTTTTGAACTGTTCTAGAAATTTTAAGGGGGTGAAATGTCTCGTCCTTATATCTTTAAAAGCATGCCCTTCATGTAAAAACGAGAACTTTCTTCATGGATTGAGGATAGAGGGCTACCACACAATATAACTGCCGTTATCGTACTGGGATTCAGCTTTGAGTTCTAGTGGCAAGCACATTGTACACTTTTTTTATTAATACATATTGAGGATTAAGATTACCCAAACATCTGAAACTTTCCAGAACCTTCTAGACTCACCGACACTCTCCGCCACTCATTTCTGAAATCTTCTAGAACTTTTAGAACATCCTAAAGCATTAGGGAACCTTCCAGAACTATCAAGAACCTTATAGACTCACCGACAAACTCCATCGCTTCTTCCAAAACTTTCTAGAACTTTATCGAGCGTTCTAAAACTTTTCGAAACCTTCTAGACTCACCGACATACTCCGCCACTCCTTCCAGAACTTTCTACTGCTTTATCAAACCTTATAGAACTTTCCGGAACCTTTTGGACTCGCCAACATACTCCTCCACTCCTTCCAGAACTTTTTACAGCTTTATCGAACCTTACAGAACTTTCTGGAAGCTTCTAAACTCACCGACGTACTCCGTCAATCCTACCAGAATTTTTACAGCGTTATCTAACTTTATTGAACTTTCCAGAAGCTTCTCGACTCACCAACGTACTCCGCCCACCGGCCAGAATTTTCTACAGCTTTATCGAACCTTTCCGGAACCTTCTAGAATCACCGACATACTTCGCCATTCCTTCCAAAACTTTGTACAGCTTTATCGAACCTTTTAGAACTTTCCCGAACCTTCTAGACCCATCGACATATTCTGCCACTCCTTCTAGAACTTTTTGCAGCTTTGTCGAATCTTCTAGAACTTTTCGGAACTTTCTAGACTCACCAACGTACTCCACCATTCCTTCCAAAACTTTCTTCAGCTTTATCAAACCTTCTAGAATTTTCTGGAATCATCTAGACTCACCGACATACTCCGCCACTCCTTCCAGATTTTTCTACAGCTTTATCTAACCTTCTAGAATTTTTCGGAACGTTCTAGATACATCGTCATTCTCCGCCACTCCTTCCAGAATTTTCTGCAGTTTTATCGAACCTTCTAAAACTTTTCGGAACCTTCTAGACTCACTGAAACACTCCGCCACTCCTTCCAGAATTTTATTTAGCTTTATCGATCTTACATAACTTTCCGCAATCTTCTAGACTCACCGACCTACTCCGCCACTCCTTCCAGAACTTTCTACAGCTTTATCAAACCTTATAGAACTTTCTGGAACCTTCTAGACTTGCCAACATACTCTTTCACTCCTTCCAGAACTTTCTACAGCTTTATCGAACCTTATAGAACTTTCCGGAACCTTCTAGACTCGCTGACATACTTTTTAACGCCTTCCAGAAGTTTCCAGAGTTTTACCGAATCTTCTAGAAGTTTCCGGAAGTCTTCTTGAAATTTCTAGAGTCTTCTTAGAACTTTCAGCCCTTATACTTTAAAGAGCACGCCCTTTAGGTAAAAACGGGTACCCTTATTCCCTACGGGGGATAGAGATCTACCACGCCATATAACTCTCTTGATCGTACCGGGACTCGTTTTTTTAATTTTTGAAGTTCAGCACGGTTTTTTGGACTTTCTTTTATTATATATTGATTATAATTAACTCACAAAAAATACCAAATTTTACTCTAAAATAATGAAAAATTGATATCTTCATTTTCCTATATTCTATAATAAATTAGAATACATCCATACTAATATACGAGTATATGTATTTATTCAGTATGGTTTGGTATTTTGGCCTCAAATCCAAAATTATGTTTGGTACAACAGTGGCGGTCCGTGAGTTTTGAGCGAGTTGGAGCTCTAAGATTGAAAATATGTCGTTGTTGTAGCTGAAAATGAATTTTTCAAAATTTCAACTTTTTGTATGAAGACCTACAGGATTCTTTCAGAATAGCTTCATACAAAAAAATGAGATTGAGAAAAAAAATAAAGTTCATTTTCAGCTTCAACAGCATCATTAATGTCGTATTTTTCATACTCAGCAATCTAGATCACTGAAAATTTACGGACCGCAACTGCCGTTCTTCTTAAGCAAGGAATTTGTCAAGGGAGTCAGTGATTTGTTTGGCGTTTCATCCTCTCTGCTGCCACGTGATGCTGTGTGAACAACCTAAAAGAATTCTTTCTTTGGCGTATTTGTTTCTGGGAGATTATTCAGATGAACTGTGGCTCTCTCTACTCCAGTCGTTAAACACCCGCCACTCTTTGCACTCAACCAAAGTAATCCAATATTTATACTCCGCGCCACCGGGAAATGAATTTTTGCAGCGTTGCTTAATTGATTCAAAACAGATTTCTTTACTTTGCTTGGGATAGCTTCTAATTAGGGCCATAACGAGACGAGGTTACTCCTTCTCAGCGGAGCCGCGAGCCCCCGCGAGTCCCGCACTGTCAATACTCCACTTATTTATACAACTAACCCTTTCATCTTCTCGGCGAAACGTAGACGTGGTGAAATCGCTGTTTGACTAAATTCTCAGAGATCTTCCACCTAATAATGGGAAACAAATCTGTAGTCATCAAATAACGCCATTAGATGTTAAGATGGAGTCTATACTCAGATGATTTTTGATTGTTTATGTGTTGGTAAATTATTCACGGTAAATTATAAATAATCCCCCTGGTTTTCATACATCGATAAATACGTCCATCATATATAAATAAGCGAAGTTAGCCGTCCATAATGGAGTGCTGGTACCTTCCCTGATGTATGGCAGTGAGGCATGGAACTGGCAGAGGAAGGATGAAAGTAGACTGAATGCTGTAGAAATGAGATCCCTGAGGCGTATGTGTGGTAAAACCATGTACGATCGTGTGAGAAATGTGGAAATCCGCGAAGAATGCAAGGCTGATGTAAGCGTGATGAGTAAGATTAAAAAAGGGACGCTCAGATGGTTTGGGCATGTAGAGCGAATGAACGAGGAAAGGAGTGTAAGGAGAATATATGACGCAAATTTGAATGGAAGAAGAAGTCGGGGACGCCCGAGGAAGACATGGCACGACCAAGTGAATCAGATACTTGAGTCGGGCCATGTGAAGAGCCGGAATAATAGAAGAGCATGTATGAGACGATGTATGAATGTGAACGAGGCAAGGAGTGTGTGCCAAGATCGAGTTGTTTGGCGGTCCGTCCTCTTTCCTTACCCCTGCGGGGATACGGCGTGATGGTTAGTTAGTTAGTTAGTTATATATAAATATATGTATATATATATATATTTTTTTTTTTTTTTTTAAAGTGAAATTTCGGATGAAACGGAAATGACGATTACTGCACCTATGACGCATCAACTGCGCTCATTGGCCGCTTTGATTATGACGTCACTTTTAAAGACTCCTATTGGTTGAAATATGAAACGAAAATTACACTAGGTCTGCGCTCATTGGTCGCTTTGATTATGACCTTATTTTTCAAGTATTGGTTGAGATTGTTTTGGTAAAGTTTCGCTTCTACCGCGTGTAAACTGCACTCATTTTACATTAACCCCACGCACGAGGTACTCAGTTTAATAATTTCCCTCAGGGCCTGCGTCATTTTTAGGGAAGGAAAAAGGTATGAGACGTGGACAGAAATCTACGGGACAGTGTATTCAGAAGTGACGGCCGTGCGAATCCATTCCTCTCGCTGCGGTGTTAGACGATGGGTCTAGAGCCGTGGTCGTCAAACTGCGGCCCGCGGGCCGCATGCGGCCCGCGACGGATATTTGTGCGGCCCGCACAAATATCTGCCATTTTCTTTTTAAATATTTTTTTTTTCATGTACAATTACAATATCTGTTTTTTTGCAGCCCGAATATCTGCCGTTTTCTTTATAAATATATTTTGTGCCGGTACAATTAATTATGCTATCCGGTTTTTTCGCGGCCCGCAATATCTGCCGTTTTCTTTTTAAATATATTTTTTTCATGTACAATTCAATATATTATCCGTTTTTTCACAATTAATTATATTGTCGTTTGAGACTTATATTATCCGTTTTTTCACAATTAATTATATTGTCGTTTGAGACTTTCAGGGGAGCAGTAGAAGACCCAGAGAAAATTTGAAGGCGTAGAGATGGCACAGTGAGGGTCAAAATATGGTCAAAAATAAAGCAAAATAAACTTAATATGTATTGGTTAATTTTCGTTATTGTATGTATTGTTAGGTATCATTTTTATCACGTGTTCGAAAATTCACGCATTTCGATAGTTCGGGAAGTGGATGAAAACTGAATTGAAAGATTGAAACACAAGAAGGAACCCCCCCCCCGAAATCATAGTGTGCGGCCCGCGGTGGTACCTCACATTGTCCTATGTGGCCCTTGACCAGAAAAGTGTGACGACCGCTGGTCTAGAGAAACCATATCGAGAGGTCAAAGGGCTTCCGGCCCCTTCCGATCCGGCCAACCCAAAATTCTGTTTGCTATTCCAAAGGGAGAGGCCGTGCCTCCTACGGACGAAGGCCGAAGCGATCGTACCTACCGCAGCAAGCGATCGTACCATAAGCAGGGGTGACCGGGTTCATGGGGTGAGGTTTGTTCGCGTCTTGGCGGCGGATGCATCTGCCCACCAATTGTGTTGCATGTCGGATTGGGGGAGACTGGTTGAGGGAGACCTTTTAACTCCTTCAGCAGGTCTCTCTCAGATCATCGCCTTGCATTGCAGTGGGAGGGATAGACTCATATGTCCGTCACACCTGGATACACTACCCCCCCCCCCCGATTCCTAACTAATACTACCCAGAACATCTACTACTTCCTTTCCTAAAATGACACTTCATACAGCATCCCTACAGAAGGCGTAGGCCCTGAGAGGAATTATTTTTCTGTGTCTAGCTAATGTATTTTTTTAAAGTACCTCAAAGGATTTCATGATTAATTAATTCATGATAAATTGTCAATCATGTTGTTGAAAAGTAAATTTAATTTACCTGTTTTGATTTCTAGTTAAGTTTCAAACCAATTATGAATTAAAAATAGTGATAATTATTACCAACGAGTTTATTCATTTAAACCAAAGATGGCGACAGTAATGTCGCTGTTGTGTGATCATTTTTTGAATTTCCTCCCTTCTCAATATACAAAGGAATTTAACTATAAAAAGCCCACGCCGGAAAAAATTAACACTTCAATAACTAAACTTGCATTGAAAACATAAAGTATTGTTAAACCTTTGTCCGTTGGGTGGAGAATAAGTTATGTGTCGGTAACTTGTAAATTTAAAAACGTAACAATAAAAACGACGGATTCAATTTCTCAAAAGGTGCTTTAATTAAAAAACAACACAACCACTTCTTCTTCTGTTAGGTCCTAACTTTTTTACTAAACCTACATTCAAATATTTGTAGATATACATACGAGTATATATTTATAGGTACAAAGTGGAGTATCTGTGGCGGGGTGGCTTTATTTTTTTTACAAATCTACAACAATCTTGTACACTGGTCCTTCAAAAGAATAGAAAAATTAAAGTCTATCTACCTAAGAATTCGAAAAACCGCCCCATCTTTTTTTCTCACAACTTTAAGCTTAATTTTGATACTTAATGATGAAATTTTTCACACTTGACCTTCAAAATAAGAGGAAAATTACTGCTTATGTCTGATTACTACGCCGTGAATTTTACTGTCTAGAAAAAAAAATACAAGTTACACATCTTCTCGCAGACTAAATTCTATAGGTGTATATGCCTCATTTTTGTGCCGCTTATTCGTTTCATCGATTTTCAAATAAAACGGTGTTAAAGAAGTTTTCACTTCACAAATTAACTGATCGAAGGATTTTTAAACAATATTTCTCTCAAAGCGAAACAATTATAGATACACAATACAAATACATAATATAATTCGCTTAGTACACTATTTAATTCGGTTCCAGAAATGTACACTAGCAAAACAAACAAAAAAATCGGAGTAATGCTATAAAAAAACATTTTTTACGTACGTTTAAGGATGAAACTATGTAATTTTCTTGTCATGTTGAATTTTATTGTTTTTTTTCTATTCTTTTCTTTTCCATTTAGTTTATATTAATATTTTAATCATCTTTTTCCATTTTTCTTTGTTTGTTTTCTATTGTGGTTTGTTCGACTTAACCTGTATTTTATTTCTGTACCCGAGAAGCGGACGGATGCAAGTCCAAAATGCTAAATGTTTATGAGAGCCAAATAACTATTCTTTCTCATAACTTCTTCGGATATCCATGCTGATAGATAACAAAACTGTTTGATTTAATATCAAACAGTTTTGTTTTAAAAACTAGCAAATAAAACGAAATGTTTTATTGTTTAAAAAAAACGCTCACTTGAGTCAAACAAAAACATGGACTTGAGTCTTTTTGATTCAAAATGAAGTGAAATATTTTGTTATGACATGTGGTGTATTATGAAAGGATCAATGTTTGAAAATTGTGTACTTCCATAGAAAGCGTAGTAATGTATAATTTGAGTCATAATACTCAAAATGCAAATCATTTAGATGCAAGTACGTATGTGCATCTTAGATAGTTGCATCCGCATACATTTTTGAAAATCCTATTTTTTGCATGATAGGACCTGTATCTTTCTGCCACTGATAAACATGATAATTTACTTAAAGTCTGCATCAAAAACTCATTTCTTCAAATTTTGGACTTGCATCCGTATGCTTCTCGGGTACAGATTTTTCGTCTATACTGTATGTGAAAGTTATATTTTTAATATCTAAATTCCTATGTAAAATTGTAACTGTTTTCTCCCACCCATGAATTAAATGTTCTTCCTGTCCTAAAGTAAGTTCTGTAACCCATCGGGATTGCCCTAGCAACAAATAAAAACAATTTAAAAAATAACAATAATAACACAACGTACTAATGAATGACTATTTAAGTTTTTAATTAAAAAGTCTGGCTTTAATTAAATCTACACGTACGATTTGACCAATCAGAAATCAAAGGACCTTGCTCCCATTTAGAGCGCCTGATTCGATCACCCAAACGGAAGGTGTCTGACGAACATTCCGGACTTGGCTAATAGGGTTATCCGTCGATCTAATCAAATTAGTCCCCGTGTTTGTAAGCGGATTAGAGCGGGCGCGGGCGCGGAGCGGTGTATCGCGGCAATACGAGACCCAATTTGCATCCCTCGCAACTCTACACCACCTCCTCCTTTCCTCAGCCTTCTCGTGCTAGCGCTCGACTCCTGGACTATTACTTAACGGACTCTCAATACACCAATCAATCCATTCATTACCTCGGGAATATTTAGAGAACTTGGCGAACTTCCGTCTGGTAAACTGATCGGGTCAGGTGTACCAAACTTCTTCAAAATATGTTTTTTTAATGTGAAAACACCGAAACACCGTTGTGATTTTGAAACTCGACGAAACGAAAAATAGCGACATCTATAGAATTTAGCCTGCGAAAGAATGAGATAGAATTATCGGTCTCCTCTTTGTGCGGTGGTTCGTAGCCTCCCCGCTCTTGTCTAGTTTATTTTTCTGATGGTTCACTTCTATCCTTCTATCACAGCTGACGTGCATAACAGCATTACTGATATGCTTGACTTCGGACCACAATTTGATCAAACGCTGAAATAGGTCGAGGAACTGGGTTTAAATGGGATAAAAAATCCCTGATCGTCGACTGGATGGCCACCAAATGTGAGTAAGTGTGTGTTTCAATTACCCAAAATTATATCAATTTTCAAGTTGACGAATAAATTTTCGTGCTTTTAATTGACCGTTGATCTACCTCAGGTATTGGTTCTTTTATAGATTCCTACTCATTTTTAAAAACCCTCCACATAGCATCACCCAAAATGCCATAGGCCCTGAGTTAATTTGTTTCTCAGACCCTCCAAAATAAAAATAAAAATAGTATATAATTTATTTTTTTTAAATTACCATACGTAAGAAAGTAACGTAATATTATTAAATAATTCGTTCCATTTAATAATTGCGCACACACTTTACAAAGAGATTTCTTACTTTTGAGACAATTTTGTCATAAGATTTAATACAATAAACCATTAGCAAGCTGTTCCGTCCCAACTCCTTGGGAGTTTCCTTGTTTCCGACCAAACCAATTCGCCCCCAGGCGTCCCTTCTATTTTAATTTGTTTTATGAGTGAGAAAATTGCAACTCTCGATATGACCCTTGCTGCGGATTGTTCTGACATTCGCGTTGATTCATTTGTGAGGGGCGATAGGATGGGCGGAGAGGGGTGGGTGGATTAAGAGGGGGTAGGCGGTCAATGTTTTTGCCGAAAACGCTTCGCGGTCCCGTGGAAACTTCAGTCCCACTCCCTGAGCATCTGGTGGAGGACAGAGGAAGAAAGTAAGCAAAGGACGCACCCAACAGGGATGATATTTTATTATAAATTTTATTAAATTAATCAAAAAAATGAGCAATAATGGTAAATATTAATTTCTTGTGGATTAAACGTGATTCAGATCTTTGTTCATTTGTGTAATGTATTGAAAGAGTTTCTATCGGATGCTGACAAATGCCAGCAGGGAATGATCGTCTATCAGTTTCCGAAAGCTTCTAGCAGGGGTGCCCGGGTAAGTGCCTAGTGGCTGTTGAAAGCGAGCTTTCGCCAGTCTTCCGAGTAGGTTCAATTAGCAGCCAGTACAGACAGGTCGTGTGACCAGTAGTATAATTATTGTAGATACGTTTACAAAATAACCGTAAATATATCGACATTAATGGTTAATTTGATTCCAAGTGTATAAAAGCGAGGATTAGGTGCATGTACGAGTATGTGGTAATTAGTCCAGGATTTGTTATTGCAGAATGAAATATTTTACCTAGTTTTTTGATTGCCCTGATGATGGCCAACCTCCAATAAGGGAAGGTACCAGAAAAATATAAGCGATAGTGATTTCGTTTCACGAAGTGTGGTCTCGAAATCTAAAATTTTAAAGAATAATGTTGCCTTATTTTTTATTAATTTAACGTGTATATCAGGCAGAGAATTACCACAAAAATACAAACTAACTAACCAATCAATGTCAACAGTGAATAAAATAGTAATAATAAATAGCCTAAACTAAACAAGAGACAATAAAATTTTGGTCAAGTGAAATCAAGGTATGTATGTAACTGGTCTTAAATTTGGATTTATAATTTTGAAAGTGTAAAAACACTTTCAAAATCATAAATCACTACGTGTTATAAATCACACAAGCCTTTCAAATTAAAAAAAAATGAAATATTCTAAACTTTTCTTATGGTCTCTAAGCAAAAGGTAGTATGGAAATCCCGGTTCCATTGGGTAATGACTGAATTAGTCTCTTTTAAATTGATTATATCCTTATTTTGTTAATCTCGTTTATTGCTCCCAAACTAGAGAACCGAAATCAAGAAAGCTGCGATTTGTGAATGTTTGTGAGTGAATATTAATGTTCGTGAATGAATTGTGAATATTTGAGAGACCTTGGGTTTTTAATGATTGAGCGACTCGTAAGGCAATTTAATATAATTCAATTTAATACACTTAATCCAAGATTTGAAAATATAAGACATTTTCTGCAAAAGCTAATGTTTATTTTTGCCAACCCTGTAAAAAGCAGTAAAGCTGTTGAGTCGGTAGTATTTATTTGATGTACACACGACCACAGGGCTGGTCGGCAGGGAGGCGCGATCAGGCAAAAGCGAGGGGGCGGAGGTCGAATCAAAAAAGTTTTGCTAACCCTACTCGGCTGACTGTGCAACTAACATCCCTGTGCAAATAGCGCGGGGAAACATTCTGTTACACGGCGCGCGGCGGAACATACTCCTGGTACAGTCAGACAAATACATTTATAAAAAAGGAGGACGTTGCAACGATACTTCAGCAATTTTTAGTAATGCTATCAGTTGGCTTATCTTGTTAGATCTTCAGATCTACAGTCCTACCAGAGAGCTTCTTAAATATCAAGCGAACTTTATACAATTTAAATGTTGGTCCTTAGGAGTAGGGATATACCTATCTCTGAAGAAATAAATGGTTAAGTTGCATATTTGTCACATTATTTATTTAAAATTAAAGTTCGTAAATTTCGGTAAATATTGTTTATTTGATACACGAGTTTTTTGAACAGGCAGAGTACAAAGTAGAAAGAAGATAGAAAAGAAAAAAATTAACTTCTTCAATCTTTGTAAATCTTATCCTGGCGAAGAAACCTTTGGTTTAGAAACATGTTAATAATTTTGATTAAGAAAGTGGTGTTTTGCAATATTAAATAAGTAAACATGACAATAAAAAATATATACATTAGTGACAAGTTGATGAATGCAGTTAAGAAAAAACAGAATCGAAAACAAAAAACCATTTATGCGGTGACCTTGTTAAAATATGTACTGCTAAAACGTTTAATTAGTAGGGAAGACCTAGTTGAGTTGTGACAGAGGAGAGATGTGACAGAGGAGAGATGTGACAGAGGAGAGTTGTGACAGAGACGATTTCTCCCTACCTATAATAGTTAGCGAGATGGCAACAACGCTCGTTTGTCGCTTTAGAGACGCGCTACTTCACTCATTACGACGTCTGCGTGCTAAAAAAGGGAAAAATATTTTTTTCTTCAAAATTTGATTGAATTTGTATATAATTGCATTATATTATTATGTTGTGTTATTTTTTAAGTTTTTTGGTTATTTAAGTCTCAAAGCGTTGCATTAATCTTTTGTGTTTGCATCGTGTTAAGAAAATATGAATCATTATTCGGACCAAGTCGTAATTTTGAGCATTAGGAGAGTTGTGACAGCCTGTCACAACTCTCATATTTGACTTCATTTTGCGGCTTGGTTATTTTGACACTTTTTTATTAATTTGCAATGTCTATGTGTGTGTTTGTGCATTCAATTCAATTCAATTCAATTTATTTATTCTTTCAAAAACATTACAAAATTTAAAATTTTAATGCGTTTTTAAAATATATTTGTAACAGTATTACATTAAACATAAATATAAATGGTAGGCAAAAAAAAACTATATAAGCATTAATTAAGCTTGCCTTTTAAAAGCAGCTTCACTGACGTTAAATATGTCGATATACGAATTAATTCTGTTCAACAGCAAGATTGCTTTCCCGACTGGCATAACCATTGGCAAGTTAGTTCTGCAAGCCGGGAGATAAAACAGTCTATGCTGTCGATGACGAAGATAACCATCGGGAACATAGAAACTAATGCTCTCCATGATAGCCGAGTTTTTGAACCTTCCACGAATCAGTCTGAAGAAATGTGTTACAATGAGCGCTTCCCTTCTGACCCGTAGAAGGTTCATCCAAGCATGCCCAAGAGAAAGTGGGTAGGATAGAGCCACGGATAGTAGCCATACTTCCTCGGGTAAAGATATCTCAGAAATAATCTAATAAATCTCTGCATTAGTATATTAAGGTTAAATCTTGCAAGTACAGTCCGCAATAAAAGCTTGTCTCAAATAATTCATTTTCGTGTTGGTATTTTTTTTAATACTCAAATAGTCTAATTATAAAGCTGTCATAACTCACCTCGGTACCTGTCATAACTTACCTCGGTTGTGACAGAGGGAGAAGAAGCGAGATATGTCCCTTAAATTAAAAAATTTCACAACTCTCCTAGGTCTCCCCTACGGCTTTGTACTTTAGTAGGGCATATTAAGAATATTAGCGAGATTGGCATAAAAGTTACCAATGGTGTGTAATCTATTTGTAACATAATTGTAGCCTGAGACCTTAGTATAATTGTCACAATAATACATACAGGGAATCTTGATCTAAAAGTAGGTGAAGCAACTGAATTAGAAAGTGAACCAACTTCAATATAATCAGGGCGATCAAACTGATACTTTACAATTTTATGTATGAATATATGATCAAAAAAATTTCTTCTGCCCTTTAACAATTTCAATGAATGTAATTAAATAACATAATCTTGTTGTTGATGCTCGTTATTACTGCTGATTTGTGTTTTCCGCAAGCATACTAAATACACAGAGTGATTTGACTATCTCAAACACTGAAGTTTACTTAGCGACAGCACTGACCGTGATTTACCTTTACTCTACACGTTCTTGGTATTTTAGGAGAGGAAATTAAATATTTGCACATTTTAACGCCTTGCTTGGAAAAGTGATTTTTAAACTTTTTAAACTAGTAATCGGGTCATGTAGAGAATCAGAATTACGGAGAGTATGTATGAGAAGGATCTTGAAAAATAAATCCGTGAAAAACAGTTTTTTAACTATAACACACATGTTTTCAATTTTCGACCCAGTTGCCGGTTAGTAGCCAATTTTAATGAGATGTAGTTTTTATTTATTATGTGCATCTATATAAAAAGGTTTACATATATTTTTTTGGCCTTGCCTGTCTCACTAGGAAATCCTGTGTTGAGACAGACTAGTTTACAAATATTTTATAAATATTAAATAAAGTACACTTTTCAATACAGCAAAAATATTTGACAAAAATTTTCAGGTTGGTTAGTGGTAACAATAATGAGATAGAGGATTATATTTGGGTGAGGTGACTAATTATTGCACGACCTTTTTCAATGATCCATTGTTTGATCAGAATTTTGTATTTGTTAATATTATTCGATTGTCTTGTTTTTTCAGGTAGGTTATTGTATATTTTAGGCGCAATGTATTTGAATTTTCATTGACCAAATGTTGTGTTTGTATGAGTTCTTTGGTTTTGTGCCGTGTATTTACAATATTTTGGGTATTTTCATAAAATGTACCTACGTGTTTTATTTTTAAACAGATGAGTTAAGATTATTTTTGTGTAAATTTGTCGAATATCTAATACAGGGAATTTTTTAAATATATCTACAGTATTTACTTGCTCTATCAGTACTTACTCTATTTTACTATTATGGGAAATTTAAGAATAACTTTCAAAATTAATTTTTGTGCCTTCGATAATGAATGATAATAATTTATTGATAATAATTTTAATTCGATTATAATTTTTGTGCCTTCGATAATTTGATTATTATGTTTTATATTAGATACTAACTATTTAACCTTTCTTCGTAAGGACTGGCTCTTAACTGCTTTGATATTTTAAAATGTCTTTTAAAACTTAAAAAAAAAGACTGAGTATTCTTCCCAAGGGACTGACTAAAACGAGTAAACACCGCTTAAACTTAAGAAAAAACTTTATTAAATGGTATCGTGATTTATTACACTTTGAATCTTTTGCAAAGAGCCAATTTGTTTATATCTGAGAGTTGATCGTTTTACGAGGCATAGTATAGTTCGTCACCTTGATTGGATGGAGTTCTAACTTCGTCTTACATTATTCTGAGGTGTCAAAGTTTGCAATGGTTTTGAGGTTCCATCTTGTGTAAAATATTTTAGCTTAACATATTTCAAACGAAAATATTTAAATAGGAAGTTACCAATTTAGAACACATCTAAATAGAACCTAATGTAACCAGCTAGGGCGTAATAATTCATTGTATAAGGTATAAGGTCCAACTACATTTCCCAAATGCCATTCCAAGATAGTTCCATGTTCTATTTAAAAAATTTCCTTTAAAATATGTCAAACTAAAATAGTTTATACATGATTCATTCTCAAAATCAGAAATCGGTAAATTGATTAAGATATAATAAGACATACCTCAGAACAAGGAAAGGTGAAGTTACAACCCTGTCCAATTAAAATTACGAAATAGGTGTTACTCGGAGATGTTATATAACGTTTACACCTCGTTTCTCAGAATAAGGTAATTTGAGATTAGAACCCTGCCCAACCAACTTGGCGACATGGCATATTACATGTCATATTACGTAATTGTTGCGAAATCTATGTTACTCGGAAAGGCCATTGCAACTTTGACACCTCATTCCTCAGAACAAGTTAATTTGAAGTTAGAACCCTGTCCAACCAAAGTGACGACATGTAATATGCTTAATTGTTGCGAAATCTGTATTACTCCGAGATGCCATAGTAACTTTGACACCTCATATCTCAAAACAAGGTATTTAGAAGTTATAACCTGTCCAACCAAAGTGACGACATGTAATATCCTCAATTGTTGCGAAATCTGTGTTACTCCGAGATGCCATAGTAACTTTGACACCTCATATCTCAAAACAAGGTATTTAGAAGTTATAACCTGTCCAACCAAAGTGACGACATGTAATATGCTTAATTGTTGCGAAATCGGCATTACTCGGAGATGCCATAGTAACTTCGACCCCTCATATCTCAGAACGAGGTAATTTGAAGATAGAACCCTGTCCAACCAAAGTGACGACATGTAATAAGCTTAATTGTTGCGAATTCTGTGTCGCTCGGAGATGCCATAGTAACTTTGACACCTCATATTTCAAAACAAGGTATTTAGAAGTTATAACCTGTCCAACCAAAGTGACGACATGTAATATCCCTAATTGTTGCGAAATCTGTGTTACTCCGAGATGCCATAGTAACTTTGACACCTCATATCTCAGAACAAGGTAATTTGAAGTTAGAACCCTGTCCAACCAAAGTGACGATATGCAATATGTGTAATTGTTGCGAAATCTGTGTTACTAAGAGATGCCATATTAACGTTGACACCTCATATCTCAGAACAGGGTAATTTGAAGTTAGAACCCTGTCCAACCAAAGTGACGACATGTAACATGCTTATTGTTGCGAAATATGTGTTACACGGAGATGTCATAGTAATTTTGACACTTCATATCTCAGAACAAGGTTATTTGAAGTTCTAACCCTGTCCAACCAAAGTGACGACATGTAACATGCTTAATTGTTGCGAAATCTGTGTTACATGGAGATGCCATAGTAATTTTGACACTTCATATCTCAGAACAAGGTTATTTGAAGTTGGACCCTGTTCAACCAAAGTAATAAATAATAAATACAAAACCAATACGCGAAATTGTTGCAAAATCGGTATTACCTACTATGACATGCCATAGTAACTTTGATACCTCATTTCTCAGAACATGTTGTCGATGATGCTATAAGTATTGAAATAATATCAACAAACAAAAACATTATTTAATTAAAGCTGTTTGTCAACGTTTCTCAGTTCGATTATAATCAAACATACTTTGAATCTTTATATTTAACCAAAAAAAAAACGCAAATACCATAAAAATACACGAATGTTTAAATAACAACACCTGCAATTGTCCTTCTCTAGAAAAAACAGAACAAATAAAGTATCTAGGAATCGTAATTGACCATAACCTAAGATGGACACATCATATCAAACAAATCACAAATAAACTCCTCAAAACAATACACATTTTCCTAAACGTAAGGAACATGTATAAAATAAAGCAAATGAAAACAATATATTTTGCACTTTGTCAATCAATAATAGAATATGGAATAATTGTCTGCGGAGGAGCAACAAACTCAGCTATCGATCACATAGAAATCACGCAGAAATCGATCTTAAAGGAAATACTTAAAAAACATAGACTTACTGATACAAACCAAATATTCAACAGTTGTGACGTACTAGATATACGCCAATTATATTTTAAAACTCTTCTAAGCTACATTTTCGACCAAAAAAACAAATTTAAAAAATCTCAAAATATCACTAACAGACCAGTAAGACAATCGTACAAAAATGACATAAAAACTCCGACAGTGAATACAAGCTTTGGACAAAGGCACTATATATATAACTTGCTATAAAAGCATTCAACAGTCTTACCCTTGAAAATAAAATAGAAGAAAACAGAAATAAATTCATAATCAAAATTAAAAAATGAATTATAGAACAAAAAAGACAACATTACCAAAATCTCATTACATAATAAGAATAAAACACATACACATAACACTCAAAAACAAATATAAAACACATCATTAAAAAAATACATTTTACCAAAATTATAAATTTTTATTTTTAGTTTAATTTTAGCTTTTTTTTATGCAGCATTATTTTTTATATTATATTTTGTATTATGTATACATTTTTGTTTTATAAAATGGAGGCCTCAGCACAGGTAAGCTACCCAGTTAGGCCGACATTGCTGAATTGTATTTAAAAATGTTAGATATTAGGTCCTTACACATGAAATTGGCGTTTTGCCGTACTAGCAACTTTGATCTCAAATATCTTCTCTTTGGTTAGGAATTCCAAATTCAAATTTATACAGCTATTTACTCGTGTATTTGTGTTTTGAAAATTATAATTCTTTTTTTTTTCCTTAATTGTTTTTTTTCTTTGCGTCACTTAGTTTATAAAATGGAAAACTTGAAATCTCGCGATATTTCAAGTTTTACGAGTACGAGTTCCACCGTGGCACCAGTGCTGCAGAAACGGCTCGAAGGATTAATGATGTGTATGGCGACGGTGCCGCAAAAGAAAACAAAATGCGTTTTTGGTTCCAACGTTTTCGTTCTGGAAATTTCGACCTGCAGAACAAGCCCCGTGGACGGCCGGAGACCAAAGTTGATAATGAAGAATTGAAGGCTATTGTGGAAGCGGATCCATCGCAAACCACGACCGAGTTAGCTGCAGGCTGCGGTGTTAGTGATAAAACTGGTTTAATCCACTTGAAGCAAATTGGGAAGGTGAAAAGCTTGAAAGGTGGGTACCTCACGAATTGAGTGAAGCAAATCAACAAACGCGCGTTGACCGCTAGACCACACACGGCACACACTGCACATCAGACGGCTACCAAATTAGAGGAGGTTCAATTGGAATGTCTAAGACATCCACCGTACTCTCCGGACCTTGCCCCAACAGATTACCATTTTTTTCGAAATTTGGATAACTTCTTGCAAGAGAAAAAATTCAACTCCGATGGGGCAGTCCAAACCGCCTTCAAAGATTTTATTGATTCCGGTCCGAATGGTTTTTTTAGTAAAGGGATCGATGAACTACCTGTGAAATGGGAAAAGTGCATAGATAGTAATGGTACATACTTTGATTAAATAAATATTTTATAATTAAAAAAATCGACTTTATGTTCCTCCCATACAAAACGCCAATTTCATATGTAAGGACCTAATATTATGTTAAATCAATAAAATAAATAAATAAATAAATATTCTTCAACACATAGTTTACTTCCGGGATTTTAATATTTATCTTTATTACGTACTTTACGAAGTTATTATTGATCTTTCAAAGTACTTTTCAAAATATCTTGTATACAGGTAGGTAGGTATTGTATTTATTTTCTTTTTGACGTAAAACTTCTTTACACGCTTGACTTGGGGAGTGGTTGAAGAACTGGTCAATGCATGACGAGAGCGTTACAAAAAGCGAGGCGAACGGTAGTTGAGAGAGAGATATATGTTAGTAAAGATAAAAAGAGAGAGAGTTACGTTTCGTATTTACTGTAGGGGCAAGAGAGAGAGGTGCGAGCACACATTTTCTTTCTCTCTTTCTCTCATAACCAGTTACGTTTCGTATATCTAAGACACAGTGCAGGCCTATTGTCTGTATCACACTGTATGAGCAAGAGAGAGCAGTGCGCGTGCATATTTTCTTTCTCTTTTCCTATCATATAGAATATAGATGGAGCAGAAGTTTTACTTCACTTGTGTGGTCTAAAGCACACTCGTTTTTATACTTAATTTTTTCTTATCTATAATTAAGTACATTCTGTATCCTATTTTAAATTATTATAATTCCTGTGCAAAGGCCGTTAATCGGCGTTAATTCATAATAAATAAATAAACATGGTAATTCGAAGTAGAACCCCGTTCAACCAAAGTGACGATATGAAATATGAGTAATTGTTGTGGAATCGGTGTTACTCGGAAATGCCATAGTAACGACAAGTTTCTATTAAATTTCTGCATTTAATTGTGAAACTGTACTGCTACATATCGCCCGATAACAGGCCAATCAACTTGTAACCGAATTCATTAATTTTGCAATTCATTTATACAAAGCATCAAATGCAATGTTGAACATGACGAGTAAATATTACACAATGGTGCAATTCAGACAAGCAAGTTTAGGTCATGTTTTATTGCAGGCTAATAAATTCGACGGCGATATTCCCTTTAATCATGATGCTCAACGTAGCGACTTGCGACCTTCTGCTTCGGGCACACACGGGGCCACATATAATAATGTTTCAGGCAATTCTAGTTGAATTTTATGAACAAATTTATTTACTTTTATTTTGTTTACCAAGTTTATAATTTCAATACTGCGAAGAAACCATGAAAAATACCGTTTGAATGAGGTTGGATTGTTCATTTTACGCGAAATTCAATCATTTATTTGTAATGGGTTTTTATATACAGGGTGTCCGGAGGTAAAGTGCATTAACGTCGGGAGGTAATTTTAGATTATGGTAAGAGTAAAAAAGATTAACAACTTTTTCTGAAATTCCAACTTTTTTTTCCCATACAAAAAGACATACCTTACTAAAAATACTTAGTGTAAGGTAAAAATTACTCGGTAAAGTTGCTGTTAGCTTACCGGGCGCAACTGTTGCAACCTTGCTTGGTAATAACACACCGGTCTAATTTTATCTTTTTACCATAAAACTACTCCTAAAAATTGGAATTTCAAAAAAGTTTCATTAAAATCCATTCAGTAGTTTTCGCGTGAAAGAGTAACAAACATACACCCATACAAACTTTCGCCTTTATAAAATTAGTAGGATTTGACTACAGGTAAATATTCTCAAATTAAGTACCGCCGCTCCGGGAACCATTTATTGGAAAGCCAACACTCCTGCCATAGGACAGCCTATGTGGTTCGTTTCGATCATCGGACGACGTGTATCCAGTTCTTTGCGACGGGCCGGTGACTGCGTGGCGGGCCTGATTAGGAGAGGCCGGATTGGGGAGACCCTTTGATCTCTCCAGATTGTCTATCTCGACCCACCATATTGCACCGGAGCACGAAAGATGGATTCATACGTCCATCACTCCCGAATACACTGAACCCTAGATTTCTTGCCACCCTTCATATATTTTTCCTTCCCAGAATTTCTTCTCCTTTTTTTCTTAAAAAAATACTCCACACAGCATATCTGTAGTAACATAAGCCCTAAGAGAGAGTATTTTCCTCGGGGCCTCCGATGTGGGGTTAATGTATAATATATTATACTTCGAGGTAGAAAAAAAAACGAGTGTGCTTTAAACCACACGACTGAAGTAAAACTTCACTAACTTATATCTCCCTCTCATCTTCCGTTCGCCTCGCCCGATCACACTTTTCATAACGCTCTCGTCACGCATTCACCAGCTTACTCCCCAAGTCAAGCGTGCGTAAAGGCCCGACCGTTCGCCACGCCCAATAACTCTTTTCGTAACGCTCTCGTCACGCATTCACCAGCTCACTCCCCAAGCCAAGCGTGCGTAAAGAAGTTTTAATTCAAAAACTCTTTTTATCATAGTCACAAATATAACAAGTTTTTTTTATACATTATAAATGTTATAAATACCAAAATGTTGTAAATGTAGGTACAGAAAACGGTTGCTAATATTCTTTCAATTCATAAAATACAGAACTGATACATAAAATTGTTAAAAATCGCTAAAAATATTTTTGTGCTTAAAAAGTTTTAGCTTCAAAATACATGTGTTTATACATACGTATAGATTGACAAAAAACATAAAAAATAATAAAGGAAAAGTTAGATAGCATGAAAATAATATCTAACACAGTAACAGAGACTAAGAGTAATGTGTGTAAGTTACTTCATTATACCTAAAGAGACAAAGCGTTACCTGAACAGGTGATTAATGGATTTTTATAAGTCTGTAAGCGACTATGCTCAAAATATGGACCAAATTTTTTTTACAAAAGTTTTTGGACCAAAGTTATCGATATTAAAATATATTTTTTCTTATAAATCCTACGAATATGTGATAACCGACAAAAGATATGTGAATTCATTGGCTTTATAGAACTGTAATCAGTTTATGTCTCCATATTAAAATTCGGAGGTATGATTTTTTTTAATGTGGGCGGAAAGTATTCAAAATGATCTCCAAAAAACCACGAGCAATCGGACGAAATTTTTTTAAATCCTTTTGTCTATTGCTAAAGGGCTATTGGACCTATTTAATTGATTATGAAGAATTTGGCTTGTAATTTTAACGGCTTTCTTTATTTCAAGTGATTGTTTAAAATGTGAGTATGATCTTCGTCAATAAGGTGATTGGCGAATTCCGAAAAGCCATTATTGTTTATGCATTAAATAATAATGGCGATATGGGTCGGTCTTAATAAATTAATAAAATTTCTTGGTTGTAAACAAAGTAATTGTTTTATTTACTTCACTAGGTATTATTAGTAAATGATGCGCACTGCGCAGAATTCTTTGTCATTACACTAATCATCGTGGGAGCTCTCTTCTTCCTCCGTAAAAAAGTGTGGGCAGACTTTAAATTGATTGCAGTCTTGTTCAGGAAAAGACAGTACTTAAATAAATCTATTTATAAAATGCAGATTGCAAGGTGATTACAGCGGGACTACGCTTTGTCGTGTTCAGACGTTGCGCTTAATAAATACTGAAGATTCAAGTTTATGGGTGAGTACAGAATATTTACGTGTTTGGCAATAAATAGCCAATGATTTCCGCAATGTGCCCACCATCTACTACTATCTTAAAATCAATACCTAAGTAACTTGTTGATTGAAAAGAAAACCGGGTGGCGCACAGTGGTCCCAAATCCCAATCTAGCTAGACAAAAATATGTTTCCACTGCGCGTGAGGCAAAGGGTCACAATATGACAAAAAAATACTTTAAAAAAATTACATTTATTTCAACCACACATAAATTACGTATAGTACAACGATTCAAATAAGTCATAAAAATCAGCTTATTTTTAGTAATAATTCAAGAATTGTTTATAACATAATAAAACCGAATAACATTTGTTTATTATTTACTGGCGGAGTCACACTATCTTCTTATATCTTGTCTTCTTATATATAAAAATGAATCGCTAAATGTGTTGCTAAGCGCAAATCTCGAGAGCAGCTGAACCGATTTCCCTAATTCTTTTTTTAGAGTATTCCTTGAAGTACGAGGATGGTTCTTACGGAGAGAAAAATTGGATGATTTCAGAAAACAGCGCACGTTTGACAGTTCGCGTGTTTGAGAATGACATTTTGCACAATGATTGTTCAATCAGGATTCTATTTTTGAAAATCTTTAAGTTGATAAATTTATTTAAAGTAGGTACTCCCCTAATAGTTTGAATCGAATCAAGAATTTTAGATATTTTTAATAGGTACCTATGTTAGGTACCAAATTTAATATACATGAAAAATGGAAATTTGAATAAAAATTGTAAAAAGTGACACGCGGGCTGTTTAAAAATTGAATGTACTGGGATTGAATATATGGAACGCGGGAGGAGGGTTGGCGGGAGGAGGGAGCGGGAAAGGGAACAGGGAAGGCGGGGAAAGTAGAAGGGGAACGCGGGAGAGGAAGGGGACGTGTGAGGGGGGAGGGGAACTCGGGAGGGGGGTTCGCGGGACGGGGGAAGGGGGGGGGGAGTGGATTGGGGAGAGGGAAGGTGGAGGTGACGAAGTGGGAACGCGAGAGGGGAAGAGGACGCAGGAGAAGAAGGGGAGGCGGAAAAAAACATGTAAGAGCAAATGAATTGCAGCAATTGCACACCCGAAAGAGATGGACTGCGGGGCGGGCACTTCCGTCGTGTCTTGTTTAAAACTTTTGTCACGCGCGCGTATTGTTATTTTTTATCTATGAAAATACAAAACTATGGATTGTTTTCAATGTTTTGAAATCTTTTTGTCTAGCTAGTTTCCTCTAAGGGAACTACCGTGCGGCATTTTATCCGTACGAACGTATTCTCCAATTTCCTCTCTGAATTTTGACACTAGTGCAAATATGTTTAAATATAAAATATTTTTAGATTACTAGCTTATCAGTAAGTTTTTTTGATAAGTTACTCTTGAAGGAGTTAAAGACCCTCCAAAAATTGTTAAAATTGCCTGTTTGAACGACATCGACAGGTGCTCTGCGTAAAAACTAGACATTATATTTAAAAACAAACAAAACTTACATAAATAATGAGTACGGTAGTTTCATTAACAATATTTAATTTATTGTATTTAGTTTTAAAAACCGTGTATTATTTTTCTTAAAATCTGTTAATTGTATGTAATATTATAAAATTAATAAAATAAATAAACAGAACTTTTTTTTCAATACAGAGAAAAATTATGAATATAAAACCTTGATTTTGTCAATATTATTGAGGTATTATCAGCCTGCGGTGCAGTTGTCCCTCTCGCTCAGTATTCGGGAGAAGAAGAGCGACAGTTACAGCAACATTTTGGTAAAATGCCTGTTAATCGGGTTTCTCAGCGACCGCGTTTCCTCTTAAGATAGCGGAGGAAAGTGGGTTGTTGGTACCTACAAGAAAATTAACATAAATTAAAAAACTTAAACTTTTTTTGTTTTACTCAACTTTCTTATGAAACAATTATTTTTAAAGAAATGTTTCCTTTTCGGCCAGTTTAATACAAATCTTAATTTTGGATTTGAGATCGAAATATCCAGCCAAACTAAAAAATTATTTTACAATCAAAAGATAAATCAAATATTTACTGATTTAACTACTTTCTTTATTTTTACCTATGTCTTTACAGATTTTAATGTTTCGATTTTAGGGGCAATTTGAGTATTTTTAGCAATTATTGTTAGCAACATTCCCCTCCCCCTTCCCCCTTCCCCCGTCTCGCGAACCCCCACTCCTGAGTTCCCTTCCCCCCTCCCAGGTCGTCCTCCCCCCTCCCAGGTTCCCCTCCCCCTCCCTCCCTCCTGCTTTCCATACATTCAATTTTCAAACCTCGCGTGCCACCAACAGCAATTTTTTTATACAAATTTCATAATGCCAGAGCTCACCGGAAGTTTTATAAAAACCTTGTCCTGACAATAACGAACACACAAAAAAAAGAATTATCCAATTTGAGCTGCAGTTTTATATATATATATATTTCAACTAATTTTCACAAAACCCTGACAAATTATACACCTAAAAACCTTCCTCGTGAATCCCTCTATCTATTGGTGAAGACTGCACGAAAATCAGTTGCGTAGTTAAAAAGATCTAAGCGCACAGACAGCGGGAGCGACTACGGTGTTTAATACTGTGTAAAGATTTTAAAATATTACCAAATTAAATTTTAAGCGTTCTCCTAACGCTACTACGTCTGCTTTGAAATCCCTCCCTCTTTACTCCCTCTTCCCCCACCCCTCCGTCACCCTTCCCCGGCGTGTCCTTTACCATGTGCCCCAATTTCCCTCAAACGTCTCTTCTCGCGTTCCCCTGCCATCTTCCTCGCTTTACCCTTTTCCCGCTTTCCCCTTTCCCGTTAAGTGCGTAACAAAAATAATAATTAATAATAATAATAATAATAATAATAATGATTTATTGTCTTCATTTCTTAATAACAAATAGAGATAATGATATCCTCACTGGGATCTCCCGTGCTGAGGATTTCATTTACATTTTATAATTCAATTATAAGAATAATATGAATTGGACATAACATATATCATGTAGTATTTTTTTTTTAATAATTATAAAGTAAATAAGATAGTGTTTTTTTATAATTCAGTTCATTAGATTCGGTTTTAGTCTGTATTTGATTTCAGTATATTTTCTATTTCTGATCTCCCTATATTTAGTATCCAGCTTTTTATTTGAAATTTAAATGTTATAATGTTGAGGTTTTTGAGTGAGAGTGGTATTTTATTGTAGAGTTTAATGCCATAATATAAGAAGCTTTTTTGCCCAAATGTTGTGTTAGCAGTTACTTGTTGGATATGTTTTTGACCATGAGATCTAGTGTTTCTAATGTACGTGTAAGTTGTTATTTCTTGGGTTTTGTACTTATGAATGTAAATGAGTATAGTTTTAGAATATAGTTGTTTAATTGACATTATGTTAAGATTGTTGAAGATTTCGTCAGTGCTAGTTCTTACAGGAACTTTCAGTATAATTTTCATTATAGCTTTTTGAGTTTTAATAAGTGGATTTAGTATGTTTTTATTTGCACTGCCCCATCCGATAATACCGTATTCTAACAGTGATTGGCAGAGGGCCATGTAAATCTTGATTAAGTCTTTTTTAATAAGGACATTCCTGATAGATTTGAAAAAATAACTTAGGTTTTTAATTTTATTATTTAAATAGGTAATGTGTTCGGTCCATTTTAAGTTTCGGTCAATTTTTAGACCCAGATACGTTAAAAAATAATGTATTAAATTTTACAGAGGTTGTTTATCTTATTTAGAAACCGTTTGTACCTTCTTCAATGGCTTTCTCCTTTTAGTGTGATGGACGCACAGCTGTTATATTGTTTGACTGGCGATGTGAATAATATTCCCTTTACGAATGTCGCTTCCCAAACCCTGCGCTGAACCGTACAGAAGATTTATAATGTTTTACCATTCATTTCCATGCGCTGCACTATCTCGATTTATACCCTTCCCATGAGATGTCTACTGGAATCCAAGGGTATGTCCATTTTTCGAGTTATATATAAAATATTTGTAACAGTATGGAAGATCTACAGTCTCTCGAGACTAGGTGAACGACTTATATGTGAAGAATGAGTCAATGATAAATGTAAGTCTAAAGTCATGGAGTTTGAAAGAGAAAGTACGAAAATAGCGTACAATACAGTTGTGAATGATGAATACTTGGAGCAGGTGGACGAGTTTGTGTATCTGAGGGGTGTGTGTTATGTTATGGTTTATGTTTACGTGATATGGGAAGGCTCGAGTCGCCCAAATTTTAAAGATTTTTTTAATGTTGCTATTTTTTCATGGTTAGTCTAGTTAGAGGGCGATATTAAAAAAAAGATACTAATATATTATTATTATTTATTTATTATTATTTATTAATTTATTTATTGTGAAAAACCGTTAACATATATATCCAATTACATTTCAAAAATTTTAGTTAATAGTGTAATACATTAATTATATAGGTACATTAATAATGACAGGTGCTAAAGAATACCTTTATTTCGCTCTTGAAATGATTGTAGTTCGATTGAAAAATGTCAATTTCAGAAGAAAGGTTTAATAGTGAGGTCATTCTCCCCAGAGGCATGACCATTGGTTGGTTGGTCCTGCCTCTAGGAAAAGTAAAAAGTCTGTGTTGCCTTGCTTTGGTGAAGTTGTCGGGGACATAAAGTGAAATCCTTTCCAGGACATCAGGATTACAAATGTGCCTTTTTTTTTACAGTGAATACCGCACAAGAATCTCAACTGCTCCCGTCTGGAGCCAGTGAGACTATGGCATCCCCAATTGGGGTATGTTGTGAGGCGTGAAACCGTGAAGGTAGTGGGGAGGGGAATGAGGTGGGGAAGAGGAAGGTTGGGAAGTACCTGGCTATTCAGATCTGGTCACTAAACACGGCTAAAGCCATTTTCAAGCAACGTTTCAATTCTGAATGGTGCGATACTGATAGTATCTTCCACTCTGGAACATGCCGCAAATATACTATATATTATTTTAAATGAATTAGTTGTGAAATAACACAAATTAATCAAATAAAATTTATTTGCGCATGCCGGGTTCGAACCCGCCACCTCCGGATTGTGAGTCAAGAGTCTTACCCACTGGACTACGGAGGTCGTCAAAATTATGCCTGTTTAGCAGCTTGTGTGCTACTAGTACCATTGCAATTTTTCTCCTAACGTCGAGACAATTTAGTCCCAGCATTCCCGCGAGAAAACCAGAGGGATACAACAAAGGGTAGTACCCAAACTCTCGCATGTGCAGGTACCGCATGAACTTTTTTTGCACCTTTTCAACATCATTTACGTATAGGGCATCTTCGGGTCCTCATATTACTGATCCACTTTCGAGAATGCTGCCAACCAGACTGAAGTAGAGCATTTTTATGACTGCTGTGTTGGAAAAAGATTTTGTGTTGCAAATATATAACTAACTAAGCATCACACCGTTTCCTCGCAGAGGTAGGCAGAAAGGACGGACCGCTAAACAACTCGGTCTTGGCACACACTCTTTGCCTCACTCACATTCATACACTATCGCATACATTCTCTTCAATTATTCTGACTCTTGACATGGCCCGACTCCATTATCTGATTCACTTCATCGTGCCATGACTTCCTCGGGCGTCCCGGACTTCCTCTACCATTAACATTGTTCTACATGCCGAAACCATCCGAGCGTCCTTTCCTCAATTTCACTCATTACGCTTATATCAGCCTTGCATTCTTTGCGAATCTCCACGTTCCTCAAACGATCATACATGGTTTTACAACACATACGCCTCAGGGATCGCATTTGTACTGCATTCAGTCTATTTTATCCTTCCTCTGCCAGTTCCATGCCTCCATGCCATACTATCAGTAGTAATCAGGGTAGGTACCACCACTTAGGCTTGTTGAAAAAATATCGATATATCGAAATATCGATATTTTTAATTCAAAATATCGATATTTTTAGCCGATATATTTTGATCCGATATCTCGATACAAAATATCCAATATCGAAAATTGTATCAAAAACGGTATTTTTTTAAATTAACGTATTTAAAGTCACTAGAATCCAAAACCGTATAGGAACGAACGGAAAAAAGTAACTGTATTGGGTCATGACATCTGGCGGTTGAAATTTTAACTATTAATAGCTTACAAATCTATTGCCTTTGCATAAGTATTTGTGATCACCAATACTATCTCATGTGTGTAGGTATATACATAGAAATGTTTGCTATTTTTCGCCATTTTTTTCTAAGCCACTCCTATGTGTTGGTTCCCAATTGTCTATGATTATTGACTATACCTTGTTCCAAACACGAAGTCCTTTTTGACAGATGAATACGCCAATAGAATGTTACTGAGATGCATACAAAGTTTGTATGCATCTCAGTTTACATATAAGTTAGAAGACAGCTTTTTAGTTTTAAGTAATTATTACGTAATAAAAATGAATAGTGATAAAAATACCTTCATTTTTATTGAGATTTTTGTACATTAAAAAAAGCAAATTGTTTACAAAAATTACTATTGATAATATTGAGCTGAATACACTATTATTTTAAAAACGCTAAATCTCTTGAAAATTTGACCGATGTATCGATATATCGATATTTTTTCATCGATATATCGACGTCGATATTGATATTTTAATAAATGTCGATACATCGATATATCGATATTTTTTTTCACTTTCGACATCCCTACCACCACTCGATTGTGCCGATATACCGCCGTTTTTGTGAAAAATTACCTGAAGGGTTAGCTTCGCTTCTTTAGAGAAATAAACTAATATTTGTAAATAGTATTTGTTTTGCTGAGCTGACGAGCTGACCGTTAAAAACAAACATATTCTCACTACTTTCGATTGATATGATTGATATCATCCTCTGTCAATTAATATCATCTACATTACTCAACGCTCGATGAATCATCAAAGTCCATACTGATAAAAGTAGGCAATTACGAGAGACGAAAGTGTGCAATTATTTACGAAAATGTCAAACTTGACAGATATGTCATTAGATCTACTCGTTTACGGTTAGCTTAAGGCACCGTATCCCCACTCAAAAAGAAGAAGATGGAGAGAAATGTAATTACGAATGTTGGAGAGAGCGCGCTAATATTTAAAACGATAGAATTGAAGCGAAAAATGTGAACATGTTTAATAAAAAATGACTCGTTTAAAATAGAGCAAAAATCTTGTGGGGAATGTCTAAAATAGCAATCAAAGAAACACTGTGATTTTTTCAAACATAACTTCTAAAATAAGTGAAATGAACGTGTTTATAATAATTTTCTGAGCATACTATGTGATTTTTTTCTATCGAGGGAATTTCATATAATTTGCGTTTCGGCGTTGGGAATGTGTAGATATTATCTTCAAAAATAACTTTTTTTTTAAGAGCTTAAAAACTTGAAATGTTTAAGGGATGTACATATGAAAGAAATCTATAGAAATTCGGGTAGCAGCGGCATAAGATTAGCTTAGATTAAGCGGCCGAATCAGTATAATAAAATTTTAGCAAGGATTCACTGCTTAGCGAGCATAAAGATAAACTGACCAACCAGCCTAACTCTTGCTGGTGTAGGTATAGCCCCAATGCTTTTATTGTAATTTGCTTGTAAGTGTTTAGTAGGTACTAACGAAATATCGTAAACTACACTTTAACTATTACTATTAATCATATTTAAAAATTGAAACAGAAAAATTCTCACACAAAGAGAAATAAGATTTCAGATAATACGTACTGGGAATAATACAATTATAAAATGACATACTTGAATTGCGATTTTTTCGTATTTCTTTGCTAGAATGAACAATATTGCTTCAATAATAATAATAATAATATAGCGCAGTTTTGTGATGTTTCACTTCAAGTGCGCTTAATTATAATAAACTTAAAATTAACGTACAGTGTTCCTTACGAGTCCTTAAAAAATTAATTAAATAATGTGAAATAACGAATATACAAAAATATACAAAGCAATTCCTAAAGAACAATATTAACAACAATAGTGAGTGCTGTTTTGGCACAGGACAATATATAATGATAAACCATCACGGTGCCATTCAACAAGAATCATTTAAACTAAATTATATAGAACAGTCATATAGACAAACAATTATATAATTAACAATTATATAGAACAGAACAGAATAATATTATCATGATTGCGCAGAAAGGTTAAAAAAACAATATTAAACAATTATATTATGTAACCATAAAAATATTTTTGAAGTGAAACTCATTTAGTGCCGTTATTGACTTGAAATTCGGGTGAAACGGAAATGCGCCACATTTCAGTTCTACTCAAATACTCGATTCTAATATAATGCTGTAAATTCGCACCTCGGCGCGTGCCTTCCATAGCGTAATTGGTAAGGCTGACAAGTCTCAGCGGACAGACATCAAGCCAAAGGGGGTTCGAATCCTACGAAATCCAAAAAAAAAATATTATTTTGTGAAATCAATATCCATCTTCAAATCACTTTAAAAAACAAGCAAAAGAAAAAATAAAGCGTCATCTAGCGACTTTCTAGATTCACTTCTACCGCGTGTGAATTACAAACTCTGATTTTTTTTATATTACTTACATCGATTCTGAATACATATATCGATTTTTCGTTAAGGTTTAACGGAACACACGTTTTAAACTACGCGTTCACATATGGCGCCAATTTAATTATTTTTGTTTTTTCCTAAAATAAGCAATGAATTATTAGTTTTGCACATGTACATACGCAATATGAACGATGATAAAAAAAGGCGGTGAAATTTATACAAAGGTTTCTTGGGTACTTTTAAATAAATTGTTAAATTATTTGTGCTAGTCGAGGATTGCCAACATTTTTTTCCATCTTTGTACTTTTCTATGAACAGTATAATAAATTATGTAAATTATGTAAATGTACGTACATTTTTTTATTTTCACCATTTTCCTTTTTGAAATAATAGCACATGATGTGTTGTTTCGAAGCAAATTTAGTTAACACATGGTCACCTTACATGTTTACATTACAATGCATCAGGTTCCTAGAGCTAAGAAGGGACCCGTTATCTATAATAAAAACGTTAAGGTAACAATATTGTTCTATCAATGCCTGTATTATTTAGTGTTATTTTTATAATTTTACAAAATTATTAACCTCAATACAGGCTTGTTCTAGTGAGTTTAAAAATTCAAATGTAAACAATAATGCCTACCATGTAATGAAACAATAAATAAATAAATAACTGATAACATAAATTTGCAAAAACTACCCATGAAGAAACCGGAGTTTAACCAATGGTTATTTGCTTTTTTTTAATTCGCAGTAGGTACTAAATTATTTCGTATGCTTTATTTCAAACAGTAGCAAATATTTTCTAGCCCTGTGTGGGTATAAATACTGAAGGATAACGCATGTCTACAAATCTAAGTTCGGATGCGAATTGCCTCAGTTTAATCAAAATATTGTCTTCTGTGTTTCATGTTTCTTGTTTAATGCTCTAACCACATCTCTTAGCCTAATCAACACTCCGAAACATTAACTTTAAGTCAACTTTACAATATAACTAGCCTTCACAAATTCGCAAGCTGAAAGCACCCCCTAAGGACTAATCCCTTCAAATCAAAACACCAGATGCAGTCAAAGACTTGTTGTAAAACATGCCAATCTCTTTCCTTGCACTGCCTTGTAAATTTTATCAATTCTATAGGACTTGCCTGTTTTGCGTGTGTGTCTGTTTTAACAGTAACGATTGAGTAGTGAGTGAACCTAAGTTATAAGTTAGCTTGGGGTATTTCCTTGACGAAACATTTCCCAACCTCTTGTGGTCAATAAATGAGCTCCGGAGGATTAAAGATTAGCAGCAGCAACTTACAAAAGGTCGTATTTTCAATTATGTTCACTAGAAAATATTGGTCTTAGGGGTTCGGTCACGAGGGAAAACGGCTCCCAAATATCTCGCAGAAAATGAATCTCGGACTTATCATATACTGGCAGACCCGGCCACACGTTGCTGTGGCTAACGAAACACAACGCCATTACCCAGCCTTATAAAATCCACACCACCGGCTTGCCAGCTGCCCGTTGCCCGCTGCAAATTTCTCGGCTTTTCTCTACTATAATAAGCATATATTATACATATTAACCTCCCTTTTGAATCACTCTATCTATTGGTGAAAACTGCATGAAAAACTGCATTAAAAGATCTATGCGCACATACATTTTGAGCGACTTCATTTTATACTATGTAATAATGCAATTCGAGCGATCGCCACTAATTATACAATACTTGCAATGCAACACTGGATATTGGAAAAGGGAAAATCAAATATCTACTTACTCCAGGACATCTATTTTCCAATTTCTTCCGTAGAACGAATTTCAAAAGTGACTATAGTACGGCCCGCCAGCCGTTTTAAATCGCACAAAAATATTTTTTCTTTGAATTTCTCGGCTTTTCAATCACTCTTTCTATTGGTGAAAACCGTATGAAAATCCGTTGTGTAGTTTAAAAGATTAACGCGCACATACATTTTGGGCGACTTCATTTTGTACTATGTAATGATGATGATGATGATGATTATATTAATGAAATGAAGAATTTAATTTAATCTTTCCTAAACACACAGTCAGATATTTGCTAGGTACCTATTTTATTTAGATAAAAGAAAATCCTGGTTAAAGAGAAGGATGGTTCTTAAATGGCAAATTCTAAATTTCAATGAGGCACCAATAATCTATCTATATATATAAAATAAATCCCTGTTTGCCTTGGTCACGCCATAACTTCAGAACGACTTTACCTATTTCATTCAATCAAGTTGTCTAATATTTTGTAGAAGGTTCTAACGGAAAGAAAAATTAAGAAAATTTCGCAGAAAATTGGATAATTTCAGAAAACTTAACGACTATTTTAACTTCGCACGTTTGACATTTCGCGCGTTTGATGAATGTGAATTTAGCAGGCAGCTGTTTTTTTTTACAAAAGAATTGTCTATGCATTTTTTTAAATTATAGATATTTTAAATATGTACCTGGTTAGGTACAAAATTTGATTGATTGTTCTTATAATATTATATATTAAAATGAATATTTGTAATATGTAAAAAATTAAAATTTGAAAACCAAAATTGTACTATGTGGCACGCGAGCTTGAAAACTGAATGTACTGGGACTAAATGTATGGAACGTCGGAAGGGGGGTTGGCAGGATGTGGAGCGTGAAAAGGGTGAGGGTACGCGAGGAAGGTGAAAGGGGAATGCATGAGGGGAAGGGGATGCGGGAGGGGAACGGAGATGCACGGGAAAGGTCATGCAGGGAGAAATAATTTATTTCTTTGTTCATGAAATTGCAACGCATGCCGGGAGCCAGCTACTGTCTTAATAATCTAAATACATATAAAAATCAAATGCTGTTCGTTTGTCTCGCTAAAACTGGAGAACGGCTGGGCCGATTTAGCTGATTTTGGTTTTGAAATGTTTGTCGTAGTCCAGGGAAGGTTTCCGAAAGGAAAAAATTCCGAAGAAGATAGTAAAAACAACAATTTCATTTTCCTATATAAACTGTTCTACTTACTTTCCTGTCAAACATTTGACGTTCGTCCCTTCGGTACGGTAGACTGGGGTCCACTCGAGATTGCGATGAAACTTTGGTAAGTTATTATCACCAGTAAATATAGAAGTTTTCGATATTTACTGGTGAGCTCTGGCATTATGAAATTTGTATAAAAAATTGCAATAGGTGCTACGCGAACTGTTTGAAAACTGAATGTACTCGGGAGGGGGGATTCGCGGGAGAAGGAGAGGGGAACCAGGGAGGGGGGAGGGTAATTCGGGAGGGGGGAGAGGAACTCGGGAGGGGGATCCGCGGGAGGAGGGAGGCGAATAAGGGAGGGGGGAGGGGAACTCAGGAGGGGGGTTCACGGGACGGGGGAAGGGGGGGGGGATTAGAGTGAGGAGAGGGAAGGTGGAGGAAGAGGAGTGGGAACGCGATAGGGGAAGGGGACGCGGGAGAGAAAGGGGAGGAGGAAAGTGAACGGGACGAATGGGAAAGGACGCACAAGGAGAAACAATTTCTTTATTAAATGGGATAGCAACGCATGCCTGGTACCAGCTAGTATGAGATAAAAAAACTTTTTTCCAATTTATTCTCATTACTTATAAATGATTGCTAAAAACCGGCGTGCGTTGCGATGACATTCAAAGAAAAAAAATGTGTTTTAATTCTGTTTATTGAAGTGTTTTTGGATGCATTATATTTTTTGTTATTCCGTCTGTGTGAATAGAAGCTTTTCCAGGCAGCATAGCAGGCCAGGATACCAGGCCACTTGCAGCTGTCCATGTGACAAGCATGGATTTTTCCAAATATACCCTCCCCCTTCTATCCCCTACAGCTACCAAATTTTTGCAATCCCTCCCACTGCCCCTCCCTTATCCTCTACCCTTCCCTCTGTCGCCCCTCCTTCCGGAATTCCCTCCTCATCCCGCCTTTCCTCCCTGGCGCAAAACTATGTTAAATTCACACATTTTTCAAACATCTCGCGCATCTTGAAAAAGCTGAGGATCCGGCATCGGGAAGTACTCCATGTTTTACGAGGGCTTGATGTTAATAAAGCTAGTGGGCCTGACGGAATACCTGCCCTGGTACCGCAGAGGTGCGCTGCAGAAATAGCTCCAATTTTGACGAAGCTTTTTAAAATGTCCCTGAAGACTGGCTCTGTGCCCTCTGGTTGGAAAAAAGCGGTTATCCATCCTATTCCAAAGAAGGGTGACCGCTCCAACCCGGCCAACTACCGCCCCATAGCGATCACATCAGTTCTGTCTAAGGTGATGGAACGTGTGATCAACGACAAACTGCTCACATACCTCGAGAAGAACAAAATTATTAACGATCGTCAATACGGATTCCGGCGGAGTATGTGACGCATGTTTGGGGGCGATGCCTGGAAACTTTCAGTGAGACCCAAATGGTTGCACTGGACATCTCCAAGGCCTTTGACCGGGTTTGGCACCGAGGACTTGTCAACAAACTGCATTCTTACGGACTTCCCGCATCCTTGTGTACGTGGATTGCCGACTTCTTGAGGGAGAGGTCGATTCAGACGGTAGTCGATGGTTTCACCTCTTCCTCACACTCGATAAATGCTGGCGTCCCGCAGGGATCGGTTCTGTCTCCGACTTTGTTTTTGTTGCACATCAACGACCTTTTGTCATGTGCACCAATTCACTGTTACGCGGATGACAGTACAGTTCATGATAGCTTTTTGTTTGACAAGCCCCCAAAGGACTCACAAACTCCAACAGCTCGTAGGGCTTTGAAGCAAAGAATGGACGGTTACCTCGAGAGTGTTTTCTCTTGGGGTAAAAATAATCTCGTTGAATTTAATGTTTCAAAGACCCAATCTTGTCTGATTACGTCTAAAAGGGATCGAAATGAAAATCTAGTCTCTTTCAACGGAAGCAATCTTCCGAACAGGCCCTCCATTGAAATGCTTGGTGTAACCCTAAGTGACCAGCTCAGGTATGGGGGCTCCATCGAAGCCAGAGTAAAGTTAGCCTCACAAAAACTGGGCGTACTGTATAGGGCCCGCAGATACTTTGATAGTACACAACTGCTAACCCTATATAAATCACAAGTGCGCCCCACGGTTGAATTTGGCAGCCACCTCTGGTCTGGAGCTCCAAAATACCTGAAAATATCCTCGACTCTGTGCAGAAACGGGCGGTCCGTTTGATAGATTCTCCCATCTTAACAGACGGATTGCAATCTTTAGAGCACAGGCGTCGGGTGGGAATGCTATCCTTGTTCTACCGGTATTACAATGGAAGATGCTCTGAGGAACTAGCATCATTGATCCCTTCGGCACCGGTCCATAGTCGGGAAACACGCCAAACGCGTGCCCAACATTTGTACACGGTTGACATTTGCCACATGAGAACCGGTCGTTTCTTCGACTCGTTCTTGTGTTCAACAGCTCGGCTGTGGAATGATTTGCCGGCCTCTGTGTTTCCTCCTTCCTACAACATGGGTCTCTTCAAGACCAATGTTCATTCCTTCCTCTCCTCAAAAAGACCCTCCACACAGCATCCCAGATGACATAGGCCCTGAGGGAAATTGTTTTCCTCAGGGCCTCCTGCGTGGAGTTAACGTAAAAAAAAAAAAAACCACCTATTTTGTTAAACAAATAAAAATACAAATTTCATAACGCCAGAGCTCACTATTATATATAGAATCTTTCCAGGGCATGATAAATCACTTAAGTTTAATCGCAATCGGATGAAGCTATATGAACGCGTACGAGACAAACAAGAAAATATTATTTTTCTCATAAACTCAACTTATCAAGACACGAATCAATCATCATAATTCTTTGTGCTTCTTCGTCTTTCACTGTGTAATAATTTATATATGATACAAATAAAGCAAACTGTAGTGCATTTGAATATGTTTGGGGTTTTAATGTTTTTCAACAGATGTCATTAATATAGGTAATTATATGTTGTTTAAATGTGTTGTTTAAAAGTGGTCAGTACTAAACTACTAACTGTCACTGGTTCGCGTCTAATACCTGAAAGGTTACGAAAATAGCCGATGATACCCGATCAAAAGATGGGCACCTTCAGTGACCATTTCTCCTGCTACAGATTAACACAGAGGATCTTTTGCAAATTATTAATTCCCCCCGAATACAAATAGTTGTCTTTTACAGTAATTAAGTTGAATCAAAGGGTTTTTCAAAAAAAAAACGAGTGCAGTTTACACGCGGTAGAAGCGAAACTTTACCAAAACAATGTCAACCAATTATTAAAAAGTGAGGTCATAATCATTGCGACCAATGAGCGCAGACCTAGCGTAATTTCTGTTTCATATCTCAACCAATAGGAGCTTTTAAAATTGACATCATAATCAAAGCGGTCAATGAGCGCAGTTGATGCGTCGCTGGTGCAGTAATCGTCATTTCCGTTTCATCCGAAATCCAAATCACAGCGGGGCTTTAGAAGTTTCGCTTCAAAAATATTAGTATTAAGCCTGGCCAGCTGTTCTAAAAGTTTACTATTATTTTTTGTGACAATCTTAAATCAATCAATCAATCAAAAATCATGTCATTTATTCCACTTTTAATTGCGAAATTCAGGAGCGATGAGCCCTGCCATCACTAGTTAAGACAAGAGTTTGCCAATAATCAATTCAATCAGGCAACTTCCAGAACTTTATACCTCCGACCTTAGTCCAGCGAGAAGCTTGACCTTGAGCCAGACCAGTGTGGGTACAGCACTAAAACGACATGGCACAAAGTCACGGTCCCTGTGCCAATAATGGCACCAAACACTGTCACGGTGCTCTAGCTCCGGAAGTGCATCATTTTTCCGTTTTCCCGCGCTCAGTAAACAAAATCTATGCAAATATCATCGGGAAAACTTGAAATGAGATCCACAATGAGTCTAGCCCAGATGGTGCTATCCATGTAACGCGAAATATGAGATATATGATGTAACAACTTCGCAAACATTCGACTGCCGATCGTTTCTATGATATATTCATATTGTTAAATATAGGGCACTGTTTGTTGTCTGTCACATTTATTATCCAATCCTTTCATTTGGTCACAAGTTGTTTTTCGATGAGTTAGCAAATTTGAGGAGAAAAAAATCAGTCTCGAAAAAAACAAAATAAAAGTGGTTGAGATGATAAAACTGGAATTTACGGATATCATTCTATTTAATGAAGAAAATGGTTACTATGGCAAAATAGGAATATATACCTACTGACCCAACGAACTTCGTACCGCCTCAGAATCAATAACGTTGTGTTAACTTATTAGCTGAATTAAATTCAGTTTTTTTATTAAGTTAAAAATTACACAATGAAGCAATTATCGATGCGCAACTATCCGTGTTTGTTTTTTTGTCAGTATCAGAAAAGGCGTTGTGTACACAACGCCTGGTCAGTGGTTGAGTGGGCATAGCGCTTGGGTCTCACCCGAGCGTCGCGTGTTCGATTCCTCGACTAGCTAAGTCCTCCATCACAACACGAGCAACATTTTCGGCTTTCTGTGGTGGTAGTACGAGATTTTCAAACATTGTTGGGTTATTCGTAACCCGCGAATGTTTGTCTTTCTTTTAAAAAAAAAATATATATATTTATTTTTTTGCGATTTACTTTTCCACTTACTTACGAGAATTGCGTTTCATTTTCTTTATACATTGCCTGTTGCGGTTATTTTCGCGTTACATTCCCGGTGACTAGTTGTCACTGGATGCCAAGGAATCCGAGGAACCGGCTATTTTTGGAACAAGGGTTCCTAGGAGGATTTTTAAAATGGTCACCATCCAATAAAATTCCAACACTCAAATGCCCCGCGGCACACTTGCAATTTGCGTGCTGTGCAGTATGCCCAGCTTCTGAGAGGCTAACTTGACTACCCTCGAAGGAGGTTACAGAAAGGCTTGGTGTAACTTAGAGTTACACCAAGCCTTTCAATGGAAGGCATTTTGGGAAGATTGCTTCCGTAATACTTATATTTGGCTTTTAAGTAACTTCTGTTTTTGAAGCTGATGTTTGTTCTATTTTTTATGACAACAATTCATGGTTACCTTACCTGCCATAAAGAAATATTTATTCGTAATTGAAGAGTAGCTAATAGCTATTTGTGTATTTAGGAACGCGGGTTGAAGGAACCGGCCGTGGCTGTTGTTTACCAAGAGCAGATAGAGAGCGGAGTTATGAAACCTTAAGCCGTCTTTTCCATTCACTTCACTGAACATATTTTTCAGAACAAGAAGCCGCAGCCAGACTTTCTAAACTTACAGTCGTTTCTTTCGAGAATTATAGTAATAATATATTTTAAAATACTGCTTTATGCAAAGCTCTCGGATTCATTTGATTTTTGTTTTCGTTCAGCGACTGTACACCTTCCGCTAGTCTGGCAGATTGGATACAGTCCTTTTATTTTCTCTGTTTCTGTACAAATTTTCATTGCTGATAATAAAAAAAATCGAGTGCAGTTTACGCGCGGTAGAAGCGAAACTTTGCCAAAACAGTCTCAACTAATGAAGAACAAATGAGCCTTGAAAAGTGAGGTCATAATCAAAGAGGCCAATGAGCGCAGACCTAGCGCCCTTTTGTTTTATATTTCAACCAATAGGAGTTTGACGCTTCGCAGCTGCTGTTATGCGTCATTTCCTTTTCATCCGAATTCCAAATCACAACGGGGTTATAGAAGTTTTAATTTTAAAAAAAACAGTGTGTAATTCACATTGCATTATTCAATCCCCAAAAAACTGAAGAATTTCAGAGTCAACTTTTGATAATTATTTTAATATTTGTTGTATTTATTATACAAACTAGCAGACCCGGCCACACGTTGCTGTGGCTAACGAAACATAACGTCATTACCCAACCTTTATAAAATCCACACCAGCCGCTTGCCAGCTGCCCGCTGCCCGCTGCCCGCTGCCCGCTGCCCGCTGCCTGAATTGAATATTTGACTTTCTCGGCTTTTCTCTACTATAATAAGCATTTATTTTACATATAAATCTTCCTCTTGAATCCCTCTATCTATTGGTGAAAACCGCATGAAAATCCGTTGCGTAGTTTAAAAGATCTATGCGCACATACATTTTGAGCGACTTCATTTTATACTATATTATGATGATGATTATATGATACAACCTAAAATAAATAAATAATTAAATAATAATTCCAAAAAATAGCTTTTTTATAATTTACAATTATCTTTTTTTCGATTGGAACATGTTTTTTAACCATTTTTTTCTTCACTGAATTAACACAGCAGAGAGGGCAAGACTTTTTTAATAATTACAATTGACTCACAAAAAAGTGAAAAAGTTGCTTCTAAAATCAAGCAAAATTGATTTCTTAAATGACCTATATATCATTATTTGAAACTAAAATAAAACAATAACATGTATCAGTACTAATAACATATTAAATAAATAAATAATAAATAAATATTCGGTTTCTTTTGGGAGTTTTGAAAAATGCCCCGCATCCGTTTTTCGTAAACACGAAATTATCAATAGCGATAAAACTTTTGTACAGATTTAGTTATTTTTTTACTTTCGTACTGTGGTAGCTCTACTCATTCAATATTTTCTGTAAGTGACTTTAGGTTAGGACAAACCGGCAAGGCCAGTAATGTAATTTGTGTGTGCATTTTACCATTTATGGATAAAATGATTATAAGCAATTTATAAGTCTGAAAAGATCGGTTATTTATTAGGAGGGTATTACCAGAGAAAACCAGAAATATGTCACTTTTATATCAGATTTTAGACGTATTGACTCTTTTCCACAAAAAATTATAAATTGATTTCGAAATACTGTTTTTTTTATCTGGTAAACGTATGTTTTAAATTTTGAGAAAAAATGTTTATTTTTAGAATAATAAGGTTACACCATTGGTTGCAGGCAGATTTGTTACAAAAATTGTATTATACAACACCCATTTCAAATCATATAATCATGCAGCAACACCCATTTCAAATCATATAATCATGTAGCAACACCCATTTCAAATCATATAATCATGCAGCAACACCCATTTCAAATCATATAATCGTGCAGCAACACCCATTTCAAATCATATAATCATGCAGCAACACCCATTTCAAATCATATAATTATGAATCAATACATTATCTGAATTTTAATTTTGGTTTTAATAAAATCATTAAAAAATGTATACTTTTATGTGTTTCTTGATGAAAATTGGTCCGTTTGTGTATTTATTTGCACACTTACAAATTAATATAATTCAGATTTTTTACATTCTTATTTTGCTAAGACATTATTGAAAAATGATAAATACTAATGATCAAAAAATAATTACAAAAAGTACATAATTTTAATAGTTTTATCATCACGCCTTTCAGCATTTTTGGATGTAGGTATAAATTAAAGCAAATTTGGAATGAAATAAAATCGATATTGAGTTATAATTTTTAAAAAACTGGTACGGAGAATAATTAATTTTTCTCATTGAAACCGCCCTGTACGATCGTAAGAACATCTTTCGATTTTCGACCGCTGGATGGCCCGTTCTGAATTGTGTCGAGTCTCTAAATATGTTGTAGTTTATTCCACGGCTTCTCTGAAAGTACTCTCTCCCGATAGCTTCCGAAAGCTGATGACGCCGCTAACCATGGTTGACTGTCTTGAATTGGTATTTTAATCAATTATTCAATTGTTATATCAAATGTGTAAGTACGTGTTTAATTTTGTGCTTTTCAAAAGGTCGGGGTCGGGTAATAAGAACAGGAATTGAGCACTTGTACGGTTTATGAAAAACCAACTTATTATTCTCTTTTCCGCCAACAGATTACTAAATAATAACTGAATGAAAACAAAAAGCCTCAAAGCAAACAAACACCTCGCATACTACCTTTAATCAGACAACCCAAACGAGGGAAAACTAATTCGGCGTGAAAGATTACAAGGGGGGTATTATATTATTAAAAGGCTTTAGTGGAGTAATCTCCTTAGTAAAAAACCAATTCAGCTGTTTTTCTAATCCGAGCCGCGTACTGTAGGGTAGTTAGTGTATCCTACCCACTCCCGGGGCAGTGTGACCTACCCACCTACACTTGCCCCTAGCGGTGACAACTTGTTGCAGGACTCTTTTGAACTTATTATTTCATTTAGGAAACCAACGGATTAAATTATTGAGTTCGATAATGTCCTTCTTTATACAAATCTACAGTTATATTCCAAGATTTATGAAACTTTGCAAAATTAGAGCGACATTACTGTCCACATCTGATTTCAAAAAGCCGGGGCAACGGGCAACATAGTGTGTCCGTATATATGTGAGCTTTAGACTCAAAAACTACCGGATCGATTTTGCTGAAAATTTCAAAGTTTGTTCTTAATGCCACGAGTATTTAGAGAGTGGTTTGAATGGTAGGAGAAGTCTAGGACCCAATGGAAACACTTAAACCATTATCCTTACACTGGAATGAAATACGGAGTACGGAGTCGAATTAAAAACAATATATTGTAGATTTTTAACAGTAACAACAGGTATACCGTAGTGACTGGCGGGAAAAGTTTGGGACGACTGAGGAAGACCTAACACATAGTCTATGCATTGGATGAGATACGGAATGAATTAAAATCCATTTAATGTAGTTTTTAACAATAACAATGACGATTTCATGATGATACTATATGAAGTGAAAAATCGAAAAGTCGGGGACGCTCGAGGAAGACATGGCATGACAAAGATAATCAAAATTTACTTGTGATAAAATTAGAGTTGATATAACAAAGAAAGGGGTGTAAGGAGAATTTAAGACTTGGAAGAGAATGGTAGAAGATGTCGGGAACGCACTATCAATTGAAACGAATACTTAGTATGGTAAAATTAGACGTACGTGATGAACGAAGAAAGGGGCAAAGGGAGAATGTGAGACTTGGAAGTGAATGGTTGAAGAAGTCTAGGACGCCCGAGGAAGACATGGCATTATTAAATTAATCAAATACTTATGTGTGGTAAAATATGTCATATGTGATTAATGAAGAAACAGGTGTAAGAATAATGTATGACGTGGAAGTAATGGTAGAAGAAGTAGAGGACGGCCGAGAAAGAGATGGCACAAGCAAGTAAAACGAATTTTTTATAATAATATTATTGTCACGTCAAAAATGTACGCAGTTTTCAGGTATGCTAGAATTTATAACCTCAAAACTTTAGTTACTCCCAACCTTTCATAACCACGAGCAACACCAGCTAGTACACGTCAGCTAGTCTAATGGATAACTCGAACAAACCTACAGCTTTTATCCGAGATTGACGAAGTTTAGCACACTTTTGAACAAAGTGGAACGTCACTGTCAAATTCGGACTTTCAAAAACTCTGTGTAAAACCCGAGCAACTCCGGGAGTTCAGCTAGTAATTTATATCTACACTCATTATTAGAAGTGTCAAGAAAATTAATAAGTAATTTTAAGCAATATATATATATTACTAGCTGGTACCCGGCACAGGATACAAAAATTTAATAAAGGAATTGTTTCTCCCTGCGTGTCCTTTTCTATTCGCCCGTTCCCTTTCCGCCTCCCCTTTCGCCTCCCGTTCCTCTCCCGCGTCCCCTTTCCCACTCGGTTTCGCACTCCGCCTTCTTCTCCTTCCCTCTCCCCACTCCACTCCCCCCCTTCCCCCGTCCCGCGAACACTCCTCACGAGTTACCCTCCCCCCTTCCTGGTTCCCCTTCACCCGCCCGCGAACCCCTTACCCGAATCCCCCCCCACACGCATTCCATACATTCAGTTTTCAAACAGCTCGCGTGCCACCTGTTGCAAATTTCATAATGCCCGAGCTCACCAGTAGTTTTATACAAACCTTGACAAAATGGAACAAAAAAATTTTTTTTATAGATATTAACTACACCGCCTATAATAAAATTTTCCGCAAATATATCAAATTCGTTTCCACGACAGCGATTTATTTTGCTTTTCTTCTGACGTTAGCAATTTTGTTAGGGACAGAAAACGTATAATAAATATAATATATAAATATTTATAATTTCATAACGCCAGAGCTTACCATTATTTACAGCCTATTTTACTCGCATATAATGTAGTTTTCTATTGTTAAAAGAATTTTTTTAATCTTTTTAGTGGTTTAGGCATGAAAGCACAAGAAACAAACAAACACACGCACTTTGGCATTTATAATTTTAGTATAGATGTATTATTATCCAGAGTAAAAAATACCCAGACTGAATATGTTTTCGAATAACCCACCTCCGGAGGTGAAAACATTGTGTTATTATGGATCTTCGCCGGAATGTTGTTGTTTTGTTCTATCGAATTTATCGAAGAAAACGAGACGCGACGGGGCAGTCAACCAACTCCATTACGAAATGTTGTTTGGTTTATAGTATATTTGATAAACTGTGTATAAATTGAGGTCACCTCAGAGCACTCAAGCAATAAAAAAATCAGAGTGTGCAATCACACGTGGTAGAAGTGGAACCTTCAGAAAACTAAAGCAGACAAACTAAGGGAAACTATGAAGCACTTTTTTTTATCGATGACCTAAATATTTTGTTATTTTATTAGCATTTGTGTTTTCTTCTTCGGAGTCGCTAGATATTGCTTTCTTTTGTGTTTTCTTTTGCCTGTTTATGTTGGAGTGATTTGAAGATTTATTTTGGAAGTAAAACTTCTTTACGGACGGATATGCGTGTTTGTCTCCTTTTGGTGTTACTCGCTTCGTTTCATCGAGTTTTAAGCCATAAAAGAAGTTTTCAATTCAATTACAAAATTAATCGCGGCATTAAATGGATGACGATTTTAATGCCTCGCTCTGTATTTGTGAAGGACAACAGGACCGCCAGGACTGCGGACTGCGGACTGCCGGCCCCCATGCCAACCCCCCCCCCCCCCTCACCCCGTCCGCTCAATGGGCCTCGTTCCTTCAATGCCCCTCATTAAGCGCCGTTCCTCTCAAAGAGCGCTCCCAATACCCGACGTTCCGCGAAACCGATTGCTTTTTCAATCACTTTCAACTCGTGAAATTCAACTTTCAGTTCTTGTCTTTTTTTCTAACCGGCGCAGCAGTTAAATAATTTATTTATAAATAGGTTACAACACGGTTGCTCTGAAATTGAAATTACGAAGTTTGCTTATAAATATTCTCCATCTAAATAATATTAATAGAGAGGGTAAGGATGGCGTTTTTAAGGTTTGTAATTAGTCCCTTTGATCTGCGTCCGGCAAAATTATAATGTACAAGCTTTTAGTGGGACGTGGCCAACATCAGTCCGAGTGAACGGTCATGTATTTTAAGTCACATGGCAAACATCACATGGTAAGTGTGTGGAGATGGGATCTATGACAGAAAGAGGAAAGGAGCGCTTTAGACGATGACCCCCGATAAAAACAAAAAAACACCAACTAAAATAGGAAAATGAAATAAAGAAAATTAATACGAATTTCGAAGAGCAATTGAGTGTACAATATTTTTTTTGTCAGTCCGTCTTTGGCCAATACAAATAAGCTCGATGGTTTGCCCACGCGAGGACATGATGCCGAATTAAATATCAAAATGACGCGACGCTTCTCGTGAATGTCTTGCGCGAGTGTGGATGAAAGTTCGATGAGGCGGACGTAGCGCCATCTGTCATTCAACAACACAAATAACTTCGTTCTCTTTGAAATACGAAAGACGGTTAAATTTGTTCATACAAAAATAATAAAATCGCGATTAAAAAATGGGAGGGTTAAAATTTGGGGTTATAGGTATTTTTTGATGCAAAGAAAAAAAAATTTAAAAAAAAAATTTGTCAAATAAATAGAATTTTTTTCTGGATTGGGACATCCTAATCTACTAGCGGTATGAAATATACTTTTAAACCTATTATCATACTTACCAAATAATCATATAAATGTTCATAATTTCATATACAACAAATCACAAATAAAGCTGCTAAAATGTTAGGTTTTATCATAAGAAACACAAAACTTTTTAATAGTATCAACGTCATTAAGGAACTCTTCTTTGCCTATGTACGAAGTAATTTGGAGTTTGCGTCAGTTGTTTGGTCTCCATTTTATAAAATCCATACAAACAAAATTGAAGCAATTCAAAACAAATTCCTCAAATATCTTTGTTACAAGTCATATGTAAGATTTAATAATTATGCAGAGGCAGCTTCATACTTTAAAATTGATTCATTGAGTGTACGAAGGCATCATATGGATGCAATATTCCTATATAAATTAATTAACAATAATATTCAATGCCCAGAGTTGCTAAATAAAATTCAATTTAATGTACCTTCGCGTACAACACGCTCTTGTGTCCTATTCAGGGTTGATCAATGCAAGACAAACTGTAAGCAAAATTCTTGTCTGAACAGACTATGCAATAGTTACAATAGCATATTATCCAAGGTGGACATTTTCAATTCTGAACTTTCCAAATATAAGGGGTACATAAAAGAGTATTTCTCTGATGTTTCATGAATATGTTGTGTCTATGTTTCTATGGTTTATACTTTAATTCTGTTATGATTTTATTTATATGTACAACCTGGCTTCTTATGGTTACCAATGTATTGATATTTTTATATAAATTTTAGTTTTATATACTTAATATTTTGTTTTATAAAATTTTTGATCTCATACTCCTTTATTATAAATTTTATTATTTAAAATTTGTTAATATGCTGTTTAATCAGAGGTAAAGTCACATGGAGGAAATCCATAATTGGTTTTATTTTGGCTACACAAACATGTACAAACTGGAAAAATGTAAACTGTTGATTTCCCGAAAATAAATAAATAAAAATCAGTCAAGCCGTTTCGGAGAAGTGCGATCACAAACACCGTAACACGAGATTTTTATATATAAGATTATGTTATTTCCATTATAGAACTATAAATTCGCATGTAAACATTCCTTATCTAGTTCTGTTATGGAAATGACATTGAGACTTTAAAGCAGTTTTATGTTTCAATTTGGGAGGCGGTTGTTAGTACCGCCGCCCTGGGAACCATTTATTGGACAACCAACACTCTGCCATAGGTGACCCCAACTGGTTCGCTACGTTTAATGACTTAGCAGGGGTGTCCGGGTTCACAAAGTGAGGTTTGTCTGGGTCTTGGCGGCCCACCAGCTGCATGATAGATCCGTCACTCCTGAACACACTGACCCTTAGATTCCTACCTACCTCTAATACCATTTTCCTTCCAAGAACTTCCTCACTTACGTTTCATAAAAAGATCTCCACACAGCATCCTTAAAGATGAGATTGGCCCTGAGGGGAATTATTTTGTTCAGGGGCTCCTGTGTGGAGCTAATGTAAAAACAATCAGAGTGTGCAATTCACACGCTTAAACGGTTGAAGTGAAACCTTCAGAAAAGTTAACTTGACGGAGGACTTAGTGACACGTGACACCTGGGTGGTACACAATCGCGATACCAACTCGATCACTGACCATTAAAGATACATCAAATATTATAAAAATTGCAACATTAAAAATCCTATATTCGTATCTAGTTCGAAGTCAAGTAGAATATAATTCTTCTTTTTGGTCCCCTCACTTCAAAATCCACTCCGATTTCATTGAAAAAAATGAAATTCCTAAGATTCATTAACTATGAACTCGGCCTACCAATAGAATCAATAAATTACAATCACTGAAAGAATTAAACTTACTAAAACTCTCAGATAGAAAACTTACTTCCAACTTGACTTTTATTTTTAGAATTGTTGATGGTATTATAGACAGCCCTGATTATTTACAGCAAAATTATTTTTAATTGCAACAGAAATACCAGGACAGAGTCATTTAGATACTCGCTTATACCTTATAAGCAAAATTAAGAAAGGGACCCTCAGATGGTTTGGGCACGTAGAGCGAATGAACGAAGAAAGTAGTGTTAAAAGAATATATGATGCAAATGTGAATGGTAGAAGAAGTCGGGGACGCCCGAGGAAGACATGGCACGATCAAGTATATCAGATACTTGAGACGGGCCATGTCAAAAGTCAGAATAATAGAAGAGTATGTATGAGACGATGTATGAATGTGAGTGAGGCAAAAAGTGTGTGCCAAGACCGAGTTGTTTGGCGGTCCGTCCTCTCTGCCTACCCCTGCGGGGAAACGGCGTGATGGTTAGTTAGTTAGTTGTATACCTACATTGCATGCAGTTGGCAAATTTTTCTCAGAAGTAGCAAATGTGTTTAACTCTGCAGAGAATATAGTTATAAGAACGCTATAATAACATACCTCAATAACAATAATCAATATTAGGCATGATAGTGTTCGTCTGCACGGCTTCTATATCATACTTAAATACAGATTCCAAACTACTTACTTCATTTATCTTAACTATCAGAGAGATTAGTGATAGCTAATTAATGTATTATTTTATTCAAAATTATTATTTTTAAACCAAAATTATTATTAAATCTCTAACTGACAGCCCTAAAAATAAACTCATTCAGCAATACCTGTGCAGTAATTTCAAACAAAATTAACTCTTAAGGTAACAGTACTAAATTACTATATTTCAGCCAATTCCTGGAATCCAACAATACGCACAAATAGAAGTAAAGTATATTATACTTGATGTTGACAACATTTCTAAAAGTCACCTTTATTTACTTATTTTTATTCTGCTAAATAAAATGTTCACTGCTATTATAATAATGTGTAACAATCTATACCGTAAGAGTTCCTATTTTTTTTTTTTGGTTGTAACACATAATTACGAGTATATCCAATAACTAAATTCTAGTTACTATATACTCTCTTTAATGTACATTCATATTGTGTTAGTACTATAATTACCCTCTTGTGTACCACTGTAATCTTATGTATCACTTGATTGTAAACGCCATTTTTGGCGTTCAAATAAATAAATACTAAATTTTACATAATTGTTAAGAACTATAAATATAATAATATATGGTAGGTTTTTTATAGGTTATGTAAAATTTAAATCACGTTTCGGGGGATAATTTCTCATATAGGGCATCCGGTACATTCACAGCTCACATTTCTCCGCCGAACACAATAAATGCAGTAACACTTATGTTAGGTTTGATATTGAAAGGATTTAGTAATACTTGGGTTAGGTTAGGTAATAAAAGGAAATACATATTGTGATTCGTGACATGCACGGGGGTCAGAATAACCTTGCGGCCACTCCTTGCTAAATAAAATGCTTATAATGGACTTCGATACGAATTATGCCTGATCACCAAACAAGATACGGTATACACAATTAAGTAATACTCACTGTTGGGTCTCGTGGCTTGTTCTCCATTCGGTGACGGTCACAGGTGTATCCAAAAGCATACGATAAGATTGTTCTGGTCGGTTAATAAAACCACGATAAAGTTGAGTCATGAGCGGTTCAGATAAAGCATTCGATGAACGACGGCGATATAATGCTTCATATTTACACACTTTCGATTGATAAATAATATTTCAGCGTAGAGCGAAATGTCACGTTACGATGTGTTATGATGATTGTTGACAGACTGACGATATTGCGGTGCTTGACTAATGTCCACCGTGTAGATAGGTACTAATGTCCACGTGTGCGGAAGTCCAAAATCTGGATTCCTCCGATCTGCTAGGCCGTTTGGAACACAAATATGAATGAAATCCATCAGCGTTATGAAACATATAGTAACACTTATGTAGTTTGGGTGCGGTAATAAAAGGAAATAAATGCAGTAACAGTTATGTGAGGTTTGGTATTAAAAGGAAATAAATGTAGTAAAACTTGGGTTAGGTTAGGTAATAAAAGGAAATACATATATTAACAGTTAGGATAGGTAAGGTATCAAAAGGAAATAAATGTAGTAACACTTAGTTTAGGTAGGGTAATAAAAGGAAATAAATCTGGTAACATTTAGTTTAGGTTAGGTAATAAAAGGAAATACATGTAGTAACAGTTAGGTTAAGTATTAAAAGGATATAATAGTAAGATTAGGTTGAGGGTTGACAAGGTTTGGTTTACTTATTGTTTATTGTGGGCGAAGTTTCATTTTTTTTTATACTAAAAAAAATCGAGTGCAGTCGAGAAACTTTACCAAAACAATCTCAACCAATACTTGAAAAGTGAGATCATAATCAAAGCGACCAACGAGCGCAGACTATTACAGCGCAATTACTGTACATTACTGCAACAGCGTAATTTCTGTTTCATTTCTCAACCAATAGGAGCCTTTAAAAGTGACATCATAATCAAAGCGGTCAAAGAGCCGTAGTTGATGAGTCGCAGGTGCAGTAATCGACATTTCCGTTTCATCCGAAATCCAAATGACAGCGGTGCTATAGAAATTTCACATTTCACAAAACATAATCTTGTTTGTTTCACATTATTTTTCAAATGCTAAGAGAGATATTAGGGTCTTATACCTTCGTAAAGCAGTAAAGCCTGCCACAGTTATGTACGAGCATTCATTATAAAATACCTACCTAAAAAAAACTCCATTCCGCATTCCTGTGCCTAGGCCTTGTTGACGGCTTTTCGTTGGTCTGTGACAAATAGCTCTATTATAAAAGTGGACTACCGCATTCGGGAGAGGGTTGATTTATTCTTCAGAAGCTGGTCTCTAGGCCAGGCCGCGCCGCGCCGCGCCGTAGCGACGTATATAATGAAAAGGGCAGATCTGAGATCGCGATAAACTTAATTCGGGAATTTAAAACGAAGTGTTTCCAAATCCCAACGTTTCAATTTATTTCCAATTAAAATTAAAGGTTACATCTATCGCGTAACAAAGGTGAAGGCGTAACAAATCTCCTACATTTAAATAAAGTCTAATTTTACAATTTCTGGCATCGGAAAAATAGCTTAATTTCAGGCTTTGAGATATTAGATCCTTTGATTACTAATTAAAAATTAAGTAGGCGACATTTTTAATTCATTTAGATTTCTGATTATTTCAATTAATGTTAATAAGTAACTTCAGTTGACGTAATAGGCCACTTGCATGGATTTCTTAACGACTTGGAAAAAATCGTGTGGATAGATTTTTTTACTAAGATTACGAAAACGTTAGTAAATTTTTTTAGAAATGTACAGTTTTTTTAATATTTAACTAAATAAATCTATTATTTGGTCCCGTGATGTCACTACTGTTAAGTTATATATTTAATATGTAAAACACTGTTATTATTTTATTAGAGACTTTTTATTGAAGAGGTGTTTACACCATTGACATTGATTGACATTAGTTCCCAATAGACCACAGATGACAATAATTATAAGAAGTAGTTCATCACTAGTGATGTGCAACATACAACAATAGTGATGTGACATCCCCTTTCTTTATTTATACAATACAATAAAATTTTAATTAAATTAACATTACACATTATACCTATCCGGTGGTTTGACAACTCTTCCATATCTGGTAATGTAAGGGTTATTAATGTTATTTTCTCCCACCAGCTGTCTCTTATCTCCAGCTTTTGCCTCTTCAAGTGCCGGATTAGATTGCATGGACAGATGATCATTATTAACGTTTGCATTATATCTCAGTTTTAAGTGAATTCTATTTCGTCTGTACGTGTTACCATAATAATCTTGAATACTATAGGACCTATTACATTTTAATTTTTCTTTGACCATACATAGCTGGTAACCAAGTACTTTTGGGATTTTTCTTAAAGTATACATTATCTCCTGTTTGTAATATAGACATGGGTTTTGCATTCACATTATAATATTTGGAATTTTTTGCATAATTTTTTTCAATACACTTTCTGTAATCAGAAAATCTTACAACCTTCGGTTTGAATTTAATTTAAGCTAAGGGAATATTCATTCTCAAAGTTCTGGACATTAATAATTGAGCAGGTGACGGTAAATTAGCTTTGGGTGTGTTTCTATAATGTAATAAAGCTATATAAGGATCTGTATTTGTTTCTATAGATTTTTTAAGAATGTTTTTTTATAATTTTAACAGAACTCTCTGCCTGACCATTAGACTGTGAATGATATGGACTAGTAACTACATGTTCTATGTCCCAATCGTATAAAAATGATTTAAATTCAATCGATTGAAAAGGAGGACCTCCATCAGACACTAAAGACATTGGTATTCCATGACGTGCAAAAACAGACTTTAAGTGAATTATTACATTTTTTGCAGTGGAATTATTATTGAGAAAAGCAGTTTCTATATACTTTGAATAATAATCTGTTACAATAAGGTATGTTTGATTATCAAAATGCATTAAATACCTACTTGTTGCCATGGAAACTTATTCATTTCATAAGTTATCAGTGGTTCCTTCTGATTGGAAACTTTAAATTTAGTGCATATTTGACATTGCTCAATTATTTTTTTTTATATCTACAGAAATACTAGGCCAAAATAAAGAATCTCTTGCTAATATTAGACATTTGTTTATTCCTTGATGTCCTTCATGAATTTTATTCAACATTTCTTTTCTCATAGACTGAGGTACTAATAATTTATTACCCTTAAATATTAACTCATTAATAACATGAATCTCGTCTTGAATATTATAATAACATTTTAAAGTGCAATGGACTTTATCTTTACTATTTGGCCAACCTTCGAAATAATATTTTTTTAATATTTGCATAGTTTCATCCAAAGCAGTAGCATTACTCATTTTTTTACGATATTCTTCACTAATAGCTAAGTTCATATAGATTGAATTTACATGACAATGTAGATCAGACTCATAATCGGGTATATAATGATCTTTCAAAGCAGCTCTAGATAAAGTATCCGATATGTACATTTCTTTACCTGGGACATGTACCACATTTAAATCGTAAGATTTAAGAGCTAACATCATACGTTGCAATCTAGCTGGTACATCATGTAAAGGTTTTTTTAAATAAATAGACAAGAGGTTTATGATCAGTCTGTACTGTCACATTGTTACCATAAACATACTGATGAAACTTATTACAACCAAATTGAATGGCAAATAATTCTTTTTCAATTTGGGCATAATTTTCCTGCGACTGAGTCATTGTTTTTGAACTATATGCAATTGGACGGTTATTTTGCATGACTGCACCTACAGCTGATTTTGAAGCATAGACTGACAAGGTTAATGGTATTTTTGGATCATAATGAATTAAAACTGTTGCATTTGAAATAGCTTCCTTCAAAATTTTAAAAGATTTTTCTCAATTCTGGTCCCATGACCATACTACATTATTTTTTAATAAATTTCTCAAAATTTGTGATTTATCAGACAAGTTTTCAATAAGCGGACCTAAATAATTTACCATTCCCAAAAATCTTTGTAAATCTTTGACATTTTTTGGAGACGGTAATTCTAATATAGCTTTGACTTTCTCTTTGTCGACTTTTACACCTTCCTTGCTAAAAATATAACCTAGGAAACATACTTCCTTGACTAAAAATTCACATTTTGACTTATTTAATTTTAAATTGACTTCTCTAGCCCTTTCCAAGACTTTTCTTAATCTAATGTTATGAATTTCTTCAGTTTCTCCATAAATCAGAAAATCATCGACAAAAATCAAAATACCTTCCAGATCTCCAAACAAATCTACCATAATCCTATAAAAATTTCTGTTGCTGCATTTATTCCAAATGGTAATCTTAAATACCTGTACCTTCCAAATGGAGTTTGAAAAGTGCATAAATCACTACTTTCTTCATCTAATTTTAGTGACCAGAATCCAAAATAAGCATCTAAATGTGAAAAATATGCAGCCCCTATAAGTTTTGACCTAATTTCATCAATATTTTTTAAAGGAAAATATTCTCTCATTATGCAGTTATTTAATTTTCTAGGATCAAGACAAATTCTCAATTTACCTGACTCTTTGACAGTTATGACGACAGAATTTACCCAAGAAGTAGGTTTAGTAACCTTTTCAATGACCTTCATCTTGTCCATGCGATCTAATTCTTCACGAAGACTGTTTTGTAAGGCAAATTGGACTTTTCTCGGAGGATCGACGCACGGTACAGCATCATGGCGAAGCTTGAGATGAACGACAGGTGGTAGACATCCGAGACCCTGAAATATATCATTATATTCAGTTAATATGGTGTTACGATTACATTGGACATTAAATACTCTTTTTACAATCCCAAGTTTTTCAATAGTGGAAAGACCTAAGACAGATTGACAATCTAAACTTGTTACAAAAAAATATTATGTTATTTATATTTCCATGTATTTCACACATAAGATCACAATGACCAATAATGGGTATTTTATTTCCACCAAAACCTGACACTTTGGTAGAAACTTTTTGTAAAATAGTATTGCATAAATTTAAATTTTTAAAGTCTGATATTGAAATAACGTTAATGTCTGCTCCTGTATCCAAAATACAGTCTAATATTATGTTATTAACAATTATATCTAAGTGCCATGCTTGACTTGAAAATTTACTGTTGTTAATATTTCTTATTGTTGCAATAAAATGTCCCTCAGGGCAATTAGCACTGTCATCATTGAGTATTAAATCTACTGACTTTAAATTTCTGATTTTCTTGTTACAATTATTTTTAAAGCAGAATTTTGCGAAATGACCAAAAGAATTGCATGACCTGCATTTGATGTTTATAGCTGGGCATCTGAAGCGGTGATGTTGTCCACATCTTCCACATGGATTGTTGTGACCACTTGACCTTGACGATGGTGACGGTGACCCTTGACGATTGGTAAACCCATGCTGACTTGACGTTGAATTACGATGTGATGATAACGGTGATCCATGACGATTGGAAAATCCATACTGACTTGACGTTGAGTGAAAATGACGGTGTGATGATGGTGACGGAGATCTTGACTGTCTTGATGTACTTTTGTGATTTATTTGAAGAATGTTTTCTGTGTGTATTTGTTGATTTATTTTTTCAGCGTTGTTTTGTGACATTAATATGGTTTTTGCGATATCTATCGTTTTTTGCAATGACAATGCAGAATCTTGTAGTAGGCGTTGACGAATGTGGTTCAAATTTGTACTCGTGTTTGCAATAAATATATCTCTTACCAGAGATTCTCTTAGTTCTCCAAATTCACATTCAAAACTTTTGTTTTCTAGGTCCAGTAGAAAATTGTTGATGTCTTCAGAATTATTTTGTTTTCGTGTAAAAAATGAATTCCTTAACATTGTTAAGTTTTTATGTGGTGCAAAATAATTGTCAAACTTTTCCTTGACTTGTTTTAGCGCGATAAATTCCATATTCATGTTAAATGATTTGAAAATTTCCATACCTTTGGAGTCAATGGAATGAATTAGAATTGCTATTTTTCTTTTTTCTGGGGCTTCTTCCAAACCTGATGCCACCAAGTATATTTCATAACTTTGCTGCAACATACAACAATGGTGATGTGACAACTACATGAAATGTCCCGTCTCCGAAAATGTTCCTATTAATTTTGTAAAATTCCACACTGATTTTTTTTTTTTTTGGCAACACTATGATTTCAGGCGAATTTTTGAATTTGACATTTAACAATTATTACAAGCAATAATTGTCAGCCTGAAACACTCATTTACATTGAAAAATCTTCCGAGAAAAGATACTTGCCGCCAACGGGACATGAACCCGTGTCCTTCCGATTGCCGGTCGAATGCTCTGACCACTGAGCTATGGCGGCTTATCAAATACCCGCCAAATAATTCAATATATACTAGTGTTTCATTCAACAATTACTGCTTGTTATATTTTTTCCACCTGAAAACAACCAACTTTATTTTTGCGAGGAAGACATTGTTAGTGTTAAATCCAGCCGCCATAGCTCAGTGGTCAGAGCATTCGACCGGCAATCGGAAGGACACGGGTTCATGTCCCGTTGGCGGCAAGTATCTTTTCTCGGAAGATTTTTCAATGTAAATGAGTGTTTCAGGCTGACAATTATTGCTTGTAATAATTGTTACCCTTTGTGCTTTGCATAAAAATCTTGTCTAAACGTTAGTTTATAAATTAAAAAATAATAATTGACATTTAACGTTCACTAGATTTATTGTTTGTTCTTTGCGAACTTATCATTTGGTTTGACTTTTTGACAGATGTCATGGGGAGAACCCCGTACATTTTATTGCTGTCTACGTGTTTTAGAGGTATAATGGTTGTGGTGCGGATTTTAACAAAATCAAATTTTATAATATTCTTATTATTATTAGAATTTATAAGTACAAGTATATCACATTGGATTTAGTAATATAGACGTTGAACATTTTAATGATTAATAAGACAATAAGATCAAAATAAGATAATAAGTAAATTAATAAGATAATAAGATCAATAAGACGGATCAAGGAAAAAACATTTTTGAGATGTAATATTTTTGGTACGCTTCGTTATTCTCCTGGGCCCTTTCTTGTGGAAAACGTTCTTTTTTTAAAATGATTTTCGGCTATGTAATTATCGTTTTTTCGCACCTATAAAAGTATGTCCCGTCTTTCCGGCTTATAAAATATGGTATGATTTTACACATTGAAATTTTCAAAAACGAGTTGATAATAAATAATTAGCATTGCACTAGGAACATGAGATTGGCAAGAAAAAGTTATCCATAGGATCAGTAAGATATTGAAGAATTACCTATCGTTGGCATGGCACGTGTTCCATGCAGTTGGGAATATTGAAATTCGGTTCCATGGTGTTCCATGCGGGGGAATACTGAAATTATATTACCTTCGTTTGGCGTGGCACGTGTTCCATGCGGGGTGAATACTGAAATTATATTACCTTCGGTTGGCTTGGCACGTGTTCCGTGATCATGGAAATTGTATTATCTTTGGTTGGCATGGCACGTGATCAGTGCGGGAGGATCATTGAAATTTTAATTACCTTCGGTTGGCATGGTACGTGTTCCGCACGAATGGGAATATTGAAATTATATTACCTTCGATTGGCATGGCACATGATCCCAGCGGTAGGATAATTGAAAGTATATTTACCTTCGGTTGGCTTGGCTAGGCTAAGCCATTTCAGTTTTCAGTAAATTACGAATTTAAATAAATGTTTATTTTTTTAAATTTTGTAGTAAAATTTTGTGCTCAAATATTAATAAAGTTTTTAAAGTCGCTAAACTGTAATTACCACTTTACACGAAAACTTGTCAATGCACGAAACTAATAAAATATATTTAATTTCACAAAACTATTATGAAAATTGTCACTTCATTTTATTAAAGTCCACCGCCGCGTCTGTCTGTTTGCGATAAACTCAAAAACTACTGAATGGATTTTCATGCGGTTTTCACCAATAGATAGAGTGATTCGTGAGGAAGGTTAAGGTATATAATTTGTCAAGGTTTTGTGGAAGTTTGTTGAAATATAAAGGAGAATGTCGTGTGTATGTGGTGGAGAGTGGACTGGCAAGCGGGCGGTGTGGATTTGATTTGTATGCAAATTAACAGATAGCGGTGGTTATAAAGGTTGGGCAACCATTGTGTTTCGTTAAATTGGAGAAATTTATTAATGCTCTGCAAAGAATTAATGTTTTTCCGGATGAAAAGTAGCTGACAACATGACCCATTTATAACATTAGTTAGTATTTATTGTAAAATTTACAAACCTTGACAAATAAATTTCAAATGCTAAATGTTGTTTCGTAAAATTATTTCAAATTCGTTTTGGAAATGTTTTGGAACGTCCATCATAAACTTTAAATATCAATACAAAGCGTGGTGTTCTCTATTTATTACAATGTTTAAAAAATAGTATTGAGATGCGAGTATATCTCACGATCTCACGTTTAAATAGTATTACTTAGTATAGTATACTTACGAGTATATCTCACGAAAAAATCATACTTCACATTGATAAAAAAGTGCTCATAGTTTCCACAGTCTCGTTGTCTATTTTAGTTTTCTGAAGGTTTTCTTAGGAAGGAAATGCACACTCTGTTTTTTTTTCTACCTTTATCATAAGGTTTTAAATCCCGGTAGTAAGCGTTCAAAAAGAAACAGAAGAAGGATTGAAAGTTAGATATGTAAATATGAATGTTAGAGGAAGCGCACTTACGTTAAAAATTATTTAAATAAAGCGAAAATTGTGGAAATATCTAATAAAACTCATTAATTTTTGGGGATCGCTGGCAACGGTTAATATGCACTTTTAAAAAAAAAAACCTTTTGATTCACCTTAATTACATTAAAAGGCAACTATTTGCATTGGGGGAAGTGGAAAATATTTCATTGTAAATTTCATTACGTAAAATTAAAATTAGCTTTCGTCTTGTGAGATTGTACGCCAGAATCACAAACCATGTTACACAAACCTAGCGTAGCCGCTAAACTACTTGAAAACTGGGATGTTTTTTTTGCCTTGACGCGAGTAGGCGTTAAAAAGGGGCACTTTCTTTTGTATCACAAACCATGTTACACAAAAATATTTTCCACTTCCCCCAATGCAAATAGTTGTCTTTTAATGTAATTAAGGTGAATCAAAAGATTTTTTCAAAAAAAAGTGTGTATTAACCGTTGCCAGCGATCCCCAAAATTTACCTAAAACTCATCTCGTTTAAAATAAGCGAAAATCTCTTGACAAATGTCGAAAGCAGCATTTAAGAGGCATCCGAATTGTGAGGTGCGAATATATTGAACCAAGCAGACGGGTTTGTTTCACTGTGAATTTGTTCATACCTTAAGGAACAAAATGTGTCTCTAATAATTTTCGGAGCATAGGTACTGTGCGATTTTTTTCTGTAGATAAAATTTTGTATGATTACCGTTTCCGCCCGCAAGTGCACAGATATTATCTTTAAAATTAACTTTTTTTTTAAGAACTTAAAAACTTAAAGTGTTAAAGGGAATTATGTTATGAATCTAATATTGAAAATGGTATTAACAAATGATAAAATGAATAATAACTTTTTGTTTGATCTTCAAATCTTCTTTATTAACACAAATATTTTTTTTTCCGCAGTATTTCTCCATTTATCATTGGCATTTTTTTAAATTGTATTAATTTGCATTTACTTAACTGTTTGATAATATCCGATAGTTATGTGCGTTACTTTATTAAATTGTGAAATTATTAACCCCGATACAGGCGAGCCCTAGTGGAGTTAATAATTATATGCTAAACAATGTATTTTAATTGTAAAAAAACAGTAAATAAATACATCAGTAAAAATTCAGATTGTGATGTCTTAAGGAAACCAAGGGGGCCTTCAAAACCCGGCAAACTTGTCGCACGGCATAAAACACATTTTCGGCAACGACCAAATTATTTGGAATTCATTTATGTAAAATCTTTTTCGCCCTTAAAAAGTAATTACGTGTCTATTTAGGTGTGAAATGGACTTAATCTACTCTAGAATTTATTATGAATAAGATCGCCGATTCATCCGGAATCGTCTATTAAACGCCGGTTTAACTTACAGCGCAGCAGTAGAGAGGGGTGTACGCAGTAGGCACTCGGTAGGTGTGCGGTATGTCTCAGGCCGTTCCCTTATTGTAAGTTTTATTAGGGGGTTTCCCGAAATTCCGCCGAATCATCCCCTAAGTGATTGCAGTCCGTATCTATTTCGTGAGGCGCTCGTTCGTATCACAGGATGTATTACACAATCCTAGCTAACAAAAGCAAGTCATCTTTCATTATGTACGAGAGCTGGCTGGGAGTGAGACATAATGCTGTTGCTTATAGCGGGCGTTGATGGATCTGTATCAAATCTCGCAAAGCGGCTTAATTTCAGCTTTATTTACGCCGTGTCTACAGAGTACACTATACCAGTAGCTGGTGGATAGACGCTAGTCGCTAGTCGCTACCAGTGTACCACTCCTCGCCCATCCTAGCAGCTTCAGGAGATTTCTGTTGTTTCAGGCTATTTGCTTAGCTGCCTCCGAAATACACTGAAAATGTTATCGTATTGTTTATCTTTATTAATGCTCCGAATTAAGTACCTAAAAACTTACATCTGCATAAATACGTAAATCTTAGAACCGACCTACTAACTCTCGGATCGCTCATGGCGAGGTTCTTTTGTTTTAATAAAAAATAAATTGCTTTTTTATTAACTACAAGCTAATAAATATTATGATGTACTAACAAATAGAAGTATTTGAACTAAAGAATGTTTCATTCAAGAAGAAGATAAAAACAATAATCTAAACGAAAATATGAAATAGAACAAGACACAGAAATAACAGAAAAAAGACAATGGTCTTGAATAAAATCTAAAATCCCCAAAAAAATTAGAAATATAAGGCAATGGCGAAATTGGTTAACGCTCACGTCCCGGTTAGATGAGAGATCTGGGTTAGTATCCCAGTTGCGACCATTGTCTTTTTTCTGTTTTTCTGTGTATTTTTGTCTTTCATTTTTTTTACATGAGCTCCACACAGGAGGCCCTGAGGAAAATAATTTCCCTCAGGGCCTTTGTCATCTTTGGGGATGCTGAGTGGAGGGTTGTTTTAGGGTAAGAAAGAAGAGAAGAGTTCTGAGAAGGAAAAGGGTTTAAGGGGTGGGTAGGAATCTGGGGTTCAGTGTGTCCTGGACATCCGTCTCCAATACCTAGACAAACCTCACCCCAAGAACCCGGGCACCCCTGCTAAATCACCAAACGTAGCGAACCACTTGAGGTGACCTATTGCGGAGTTTTTGGTTATCCAATAAAGGTTCCCGGGGTGGCGGTACCCATTCCCGCCTCCAAAATTGAAAATATTTTCGTTTAGATTATTTTTGTTTTCTTCTTCTTAAATGATATATTACGTTGATGGGAATAACCTTCAAAAGTTATAAAATAGAGTTTTTCTTATGAAAAATTAAAGAATATTTAATTGTTTTATTATCATTCTCTGATCTGACGGCCTCCGTGGTCGAGGGAAAAGTTTCTAGACTAGCGCTCCGTAGGTCGCGGGTTCATATCCCGACGTACGCAGATAAATTTTGTTTGATTGATTTGTGTTTTCGCAATCTAATCATTTAAAGTAATAGCAGACCCGGCAACATTTATAACCAACTCCATCTGTTAAATCAAATCCACGCCACGATGCCCGCTACCCGTTGCCACTTTGCCAGATATATTATGTATTTCAACCAATTTACACAAAACCTTGTCAAATTATATACCTAAAAACCTTTCTCGTGAATCACTCTATCTTTTGGTGAAAACCGCATGAAAATCCGTTGTGTAGTTTAAATGATCTAAGCGCACATACAGCGTAAGCGATATCATTTTATACTTAGTAAAGATAAAGGTAAACATATTTGCGGCAAGTTCCAGAGTGAAAGATACTCTCAGTATCGCCTTGGTATAAGACCAGCATTCAGAATGAAGCATTGCTTGAAATATCTTTAGCCATATTTACCAATTACTTGTTTGGAATAATACACTTAAATTTAAATTAAAATACACTATTTTAAGTTATCACTCCGTCTACCTGTCTGTAACTCCACGCCAATGAACTCTTTCAAAAGTTTTGCTTAGAATTTAAGTGTCATTTTTTTTTCTTCATTTTCACAGTTGGAAATGTAGCTACGTATAATATAATATTTTTATTATTTTTTTAAATAAAGCAATAACTTTGTAACACCACTTTTATTGTTTATACTTTAATGCCGACCGGGTTTTGCTACAACCGTAGCTTCTTCAGATATATAATACTCAGTAGAGTACTATATTGCCTTGAAGAAGCTACCGTGGTAGCGAAAAAAATGGTGTTCAAAAAGTTATTGTTGTATTTTAAATTATAATGTCAAATCGTTACATATACCTGCTTCATACGAACAACGAAAATAGAAAATTATTTTAATCGCCTTTTTTAAATTTGAACTATTTATCTAGATTTCAGAGCACAACCATTTATCAGTCACAATCACTCACTAACCGTTGGGATGTACGGTCTGGGCAACAAGTTTAGGGGTATTATTTATATATTTACTGTCTCCATTTATACATTAATCTATACCAGCGCTTCGCTAAAGCCCGCAATTACATTAGCGTAGGTAATGTAGTTTCAGTTATTGAACAGAAAACTTCTTTAGCACCGTTCTGATTTTAAACTCGATGAAACGAAAAATAGCGACACTAAAAGAGACAAATACATACATCTACAGGATTTAGCCTGCTAGATAATGAGATATTATAATCTACTTTGGTTTTCTGAAGGTTTCATTTCTACCACCTGTGAACTGCACACTTGTGTTTTTGTCCTATAGTATTGTCGTTTCTATTTTATTTTATATTACTGTAACATTCTTTACTTCTAAGTTAGAGTCTAAAGTCATGGTTTGAAAGAAAGAGTACGAAAAATAACGACACCAAAAAGAGACAAATACATACATCTACAGGATTTAACCTGCTAGAGAATGAGAAAGTATAATCGGTCTCCTCTTTGTGCCGTGCTTCGTAGCCTATCGGTATCTTCTTTGTGCGGTGCTTCGTAGCTACACTCTTGTCTACTTTGGTTTTCTGAAGGTTTCATTTCTACCGCCTGTGAACTGCACACTTGTGATTTTGTCAATAATGTTGTTTAAGTTTCTATTTTATTTTATGTTACTGTTATATTCTTTACTTCTAAATAAGAGTCTAAAGCAGGGGTGCTCAAACGGTCGATCGCGAGTGCTTTTTGAGTCGATCTCGAGAAAAATTTGCCGATATATAATAGATCTTTTCACAGTTTTTGTTTTAGTTGATCCTCAGTTAGGCCTCAAGAAGACCTCCCATTTTTAATACCTTTTTGTTTATTATTTATTTGAAGCTTATATTGCCTGTGGTCGCGCCTTTTTGTGTTCTTTACTCTATGCTCGTCTATGGTGTCTGAAGTCACAAGACCATAGAAAAAATGCATATTCATGGTGAAAATTATTACATAAATTATACAAAGTGTCGAAAATTGCCCCCTTCAAAAGCTCGAAGTTATTGATCTAGTGTGTGGTATGGTTTGAATATGAGTCAGTCAGTCCGAGTTTAAGTCCATGTTTTCCCCGTACAAAAAAAGCAGGAAAACCATTTTCGTGTTTTAAATGTACTTTTAATTGAGTGTGGCATCAATTAAACGTTAAAACAAGTTTCATATTTCAAATAATCTGTAAAAATTCCAGTAGCGGATTAATGTGTTGACGCATTTCGAAGAAATTGAGTGCTAATACCTACCCTGATAAATGGATGTGTTTTATGAAACTGGCAGAGGAAAGATGAAAGTAAATTGAATGCTGCAGAAGTGAGATCCCTGAGGCGTATTTATGATAAAACCAAGTATGATCGTGTGAGAAATGTCAAGATTGTGTAATTTTCGATAGCTATTAGTGTTCAACGTTTTTTTATTCATTTTATTTTTTGGAATAACGATGAACAAAACTTCAAATTGTAATATTTAATCATTAAAAGCAATTTGAGCGACTCGTAAACGAAAATTTAAAACAGAAAAATCAGAAAAAGATTCGGTCGCGCCAAAGAATTAAACTCAGTTTAATTCATAAAGTTATTCGAAAAGTAAATAAAAAATCATCATGGACTTATACAGATAAGTCAATAGATGTCACACATTAAAATAAACAAGGAAATATTTATCCAAGACATGAGACTCGATTGCATTTAGTTCTGGAAGAATCTTGCATTCATACATGAAGAGCGTTTAACCAGCCAGCGGACGAAAATCCACATTTCGTCGAAAGTTGTTCTTCCGATCGTGCAGGACGGTTACAATGAGAAAGATTAATTATTCTCTGTACCAGCTTTTTTAAATTATAACTCAATATCGAATTTATTTCAATCCAAATTAGCTTTAATTTATACCTTCATCCAAAAATGCTGAAAGGCGTGATGATAAAACTATTAAAATAGTGTACTTTTTGTAGTTATTTTTTGATTATAAGTATTTATCATTTTTCAATAATGTCTAAATTTAATAAGAATGTTATAAAAATCTGAAATATATTAGTTTTTAAGTGCGCAAATAAATACACAAATGGACCAATTTTCGTCAAGAAACACATGTACGTACATATTTTTTAATGATTTTATTGAAACTAAAATTAAAATTCTAATACGTAACTTTGCTAGATAATGTATTGATTTATTTTACTGCATGATTACATTATTTGAAATGGATGTGGTATAATACAAAAACTTTTTTGAAAATTTAACAAATCTGCCAACGACCTATGGAATAACCTTATTATACTAAAAATTAAAAAAAATTCTAAAAATTTATTACATACGAATGCTAGATAAAAGAACAATCTTTCGAAATCCATTTATAATTTTTTTGTGGAAAAGAGTCAATACGTCTAAAAACTTTTTTGAAAATGACGTATTTCAGGCTTTCTCTGGTAATGCCCTCTTAAGTTTATTTATTTATTTATTTATTAACGCCCTTTTTCGGGGCTTTTACATATGAATAGTAAGAAATATACAGTATTTATTGTACATAACTGAACTGCCTTCGTAACAATATTTTATATTTGTTTAAAGATAAATTGAAGATGTCCACTGACTTGGTATAATTGTTTCCCTCCATTAGTATTCGGTGTAAAGAGGAATACATATGGTAGTTAGTTCCAGAATTACTGCACTGAAATAAATCCTGACTTCTAGTATTACGTAGTGGAATCCGGAAGCTTATCAATTCGAGCAATACCGGACTGTCAACTAAATCATTTAGAATTTTATACAGAAATACCAAGTCAGTGAAAGTTCTTCTGTCTGACAATGTAAGCATATTCATATCATTCAAAATAGTATTGTAGTTCAACATAATTGCTGGAATACCCATTTTAAAATTAAGAAAACGTAAGAATTTGTTTTGTATTCTTTCAACAGCTTGTACATGTATATTGTAATATGGGTTCCAGACGGGAGAATTGTATTCAAGTTGACTTCTAACATATGCAAAATATAACAGTTTTATACACTTAATATTGTTAAAATTTCTAGTTAGCCTAGTTATAAATCCCAACATTTTTAAGGCCTTATTAGAGATTTCTGTTATGTGGTTAACAAATGAAAGATTAGATTGGAAAGTGATGCCCAAGTCTTTAATTTGTGTTAACGTCTCCAGAATATTGTTATCAACAAGTTAGTAGCCAATAAAAAATATGCGTTAAAAATGTTGATAGTTCTTAGTCGAAATAATAATAATTAATAATAATTTTATTTATCTTAAAAAATGGAACATGTTACAGTGTTACTTTTCCTCCATTAAAAGCATTTGCTTGTGGATGGAGGAGGTTGTGGATACATTTTAAATATTTACAATTTATACAGTCAGGTGGTGTTACTTAATAGTCAGAAACTATTAAGTAAGACCGAAGAGTCTTACTGAAGATTTAATCATCTCAGTGGTTAGAACAATGCCCCGGCAAGGCTGTGGTCCTGGGTTCAATTCCTAAATTTCAAGTTTTCGTTCGAGAGTCGCTAATATCGTCTCCACTGATTAAATAAAAATAATCATTTCATTCTTTCGATCTAAATAGGTAATGAAAAACGAGACATTCATTTATCAATAAACTTTACGATCATTCGTGTCATAATAATATTTTCATAGAAATAATATAAAATTTTATTTTGTTTCTTTTCAAACCTTTCAAACCGAAGCGTATTGTCTGTATTACATCCAATCATTGTCATATTATACTAATATAGAGCGGGTATTCTGAAGGGGAGTACCTACGAATCCGATTCCCGCCACTTCAACTTTTCAATGTTCCAGCGAGACAGAAATATTTTATAGGATATTTTCATCGGCGTGAAAGGAGAAGTCGACCTTTTAGGGGGAGGATGGGAGGAGGATTTAGATTTGCCAGTTTTTCTCCTGGCGCGGGCGTATCGGCCCCTACCTTCGCCGTGCTCGGTCCATACCTGCCGTGCATTGTGCATAGGGGAACTGAATTTTTAAAATAAGCTAGAGGTGGTATCGATTTTAGCGCACTACCGAAGTACTCGGGGAACCATTCGAGAATTTAGAGGGCCATACGACCGACAGCCATACGTGACTCGTGCCGCCCGCACAGAACTCCCCGAAGCGGGAAGGGAATAGCTAGTAGCGAGCATTCTTCACGTTTACTCCGAGTCCGTATTACGATTAGTATCTGTGCAACAATTAAAACAAGTTTAATCGAGAGAGTTTCTCGTATCCAATGCAGTCAAACGTAATATCTTTCGAATTTGGTTTTACAAGTGCAAACGCTTATAATAAGCCTCCTTTAAGGTGATACTTAAAATAATTCATAATCTGCTTATTCATAGACAGGTTTAATTATTAAAAGAAAAACATATTTGCCGGTTATGCTTTTATGGGGACTGGTAGAGTATTGTGTATGTTAATCAACTAAGCATTATCCTTGACTTACAAGTTTATTAAACAATTATCCGAGCACCATAATTTACATTTTGAACAGTATTATTCATCGGAAAGTGGTTTTTGGACAATTTTAGAGCAAGATGGCAGTTTATAACCTTTTTGACGTTTTTGGCGTTAAATGGCGGCTTCTCACTATTTTGAAGTTTGACAATGGTTGCGTTGACCTCTACATTCAAAAAAAAAAAATCTTTGAGAGCTCAGTGTCAGAAACAATCGATAATTATGCTTCATTGTCATGATAATATACATTCATAAACAATCTGGACAGGAGGTATCTACGTTAAACATAAATCTTTGAAAATGCTGGGATTCATCCATAGAATTTCAAAGCCCGTAATCAATTACCTTATTATAATAATCAATTACACCTTATACAATTCATTAAAATTATTACCGTTACACCTAATTATAATAATCTTACACCTTAACAGTTCTTGTTAGAAGTAAATTAGAATATGTGAGTGTTGTATGGAACCCACATTATATGAAATATGCTAATTCTATTGAATCTATACAAAAAAAATCCTAAGACTGTTATCTTTCAAATGAGTATTAAAAGCCTTACTCCATTCTTACTAGGAACAACTACAATATTTTTAATTTGTTCCATAAGAAAAAAATCAGACAATCAACTAACCTAATATGTTTATACAAAATTACCTATTCATGATGAGCTTGAAACTACTCATTGTCTAAATAATTTTCACATTAAAATTCCCATTAGACATTTTTTAAGGAGTAATAAAACATTTAATTTTGCGTTATTTAATAACAATATTGCCCATTTCAATCCATTATCTCGAAGGTGTAGCTGTAGATTGTAAAAGGCCTTAGAAAATAACGATATAGAAATGTTTGTAAACAGAGTCGTACATTTAAGAAACGTGCTAATTTCTTTAACTATAAGCTAATATGACATTATGGCAAACAGAAGTACTTTAAAAATATGTAAATGCGTTATTGCACTTTATTATTTTTTTTAAGTAAAACTTCTTTACGCACGCTTGACTTGGGGAGTAAGCTGGTGAATGCGTGACGAGAGCGAGGCGAACGGAAGTTGAGAGGGGAATATAAGTTAGTGAAGATAGAAAGAGAGAGAGTTACGTTTCGTATATTACTGTAGGGGCAAGAGAGAGACTTGCGAGCACACATTTTCTTTCTCTCTTTCTCTCATAGCCAGTTACGTTTCGTATATCTAAGACACAATGCAGGCCTTTTGTCTGTATCACATTGTAGGAGCAAGGGAGAGCAGTGCGCGCGCACATTTTCTTTCTCTCTTCCTATCATATAGATGGAGCTAAAGAAGTTTTACTTCAGTCGTGTGGTCTAAAGCACACTCGTTTTTTTAAATACATAACTTTCTTCTCTTTCTCTGTACTACATACTTAGAATGTTTAGTTATTTATTTTGCCTATAATTTTTTTTTATTTATTTGTTTATTTAGCACAGCAATATACATTTATATACATAATTTATAAAATTTTGACTGCCTAACTAGGAGTATTATCCCGTTTTAGGACAGTCAAATAATTATGGGTATGAACATGTAGATAAAAAGAGGAAATAAAAAGAAGAGAAAGAATATAAAATAAAATAATAAAAAAAGTTTAAAACATGGTACCTAACTGTTATTTGTTTAGCATAGCAAAAGAAAAAAAAAGAGATGATAAAGAATAAAATAAAAATGAAATAACCAATTAAAACATAAAATAGTCGTGGATTGTTTAGCATAGTTGTTGAAATGGTAATAATAATAAATAAAAATTTATTTACAAGCAAATGATTAAAATATAAGGTGGTAACTGGGGTTTGCATTTCATATTATAGTCCTACGAACACATTTTGCATAGTGAGAACTAGAAAGAGAACAGAAACAATAAAGAAAAATAAAATAAACAATTAATGCTTGATTATTACTGTAGTTTGCTAAGCATAGTTATTAAAATAATAATAAAATAATAGGAATACATATACTTATAACTGGTGTTTACATTGCATATTATAAGCCTACATACATATTTTGTATAAATATGAATAAAAAAGAGAAGAGATAGAATAAAATAAAATATGCAATTAACATAAGATTGACAGCTGTTTTCTAATTTAAAAGTAATAGGTAGGTTCATACAGATAGGTAGATAGGTAGATACACATAATAATATAGATTAGAAGAAAAGGGTATCTTTTACTTAGTTCATTTTTATTGGAATTTTTGTTGTTTTTGGTTTGTGTTTGATTTTATTTTTTATGTAGTAAAAGTTCACTCTCCTTTCTCCCTAATTGTTGAAACCAAGTAGTGGTCAATCTACGAAGAACACCTGTGCTTTCCTTTTAATTATTTCTGTTATTTCATTAGTAACAACCAAACCTTGATTTCCGCTGTGAACATTTTTAATTGTAGTGTTAATATCTATGTGCTTCCTAATGGCAATTTCATTAATGTAAATTAACCAGAATAATGTTGTATCCAACCAAAATATCAATGTAGAGTTGTTGATGAAATTCTAATTTGATTGCTTTTCTTTACCTCTTTTCATGAATAACACTTGAGAATTGTATATTTATTGTATTTCAAGTATATAATGTAACTAGCTGGCTCCCGGCATTCGTTACAATGCCATATTAAAAGAAATAAATTGTTTCTCCCTGCATATCCTTTCCCGTGCGTCCCCTTCCCCTACCGCATCTCCTTCCCCTCCCGCGTTCCTTTCCGTTCCCCCTCTTCCTCCCCCTTCCCGCCAACCCGGTCCCAGTACATTTAGTTTTCAAATAGCTCGCGTGCCACCCATTACATTTTTTTATTCAAATTTTCACTTTTCATATATTATAAATATTAATTTTTGTATATTATAAGAACAATTAATAAAATTTGGTATCTAACAATTTAAAATATCTGTAATTAAAAAAATCCATAGACAATTCTTTTGTTACGAAAAAAAACAGCTGCCTGCTATATTCACATTCATCAAACGCGTGAATTCTCAAACGTGCGAAGCTAAAATAGTCCTTAAGTTTTCTGAAATTATCCAATTTTCTGCGCAATTTTCTTAATTTTTTTATCCGTTAGAACCTTCTACAAAGTATTAGAAAACTTAAAAAAAAGATGAATGAAATCGGTAAAGTCGTTCTGAAGTTATGGCGTGACCAAGGGAAAGAGGGATTCGTTTTAATATATACAGATGAAACAAAACTGGTTTCGTTTTTTTAATTTTTCCAAAAGAAGAATTTTTTGGAATACAGCATTATTCCGGGCAAGGGCTTGGCAAGAATTGTTAACATCCTGTAAATGTTTCAAACGACAAATAAATAAAGCAAGCCCATACGGATATTTCAACGGAATAATTAAATCGATATAATAATTTAAATTTTTCGTACAAGAAGCCTAATCTATTTCATAAATTATATTTTCATTGTAGGTTTGTTTGTGTATTGTATGTGTGTTTAGTGTCACTTTTCTTTGTATCGTGTTAAAAAAACATACGTGTCCCACCGTTTAATATATTATATTAGCTCAGGTTTTGTCAAAAATGCTAATTCGTTAAACAAAATAATGAACGATGACACGACGAATTTCCTCGCGTCGCTATCTGCGTGTTTGAGGATGATCAATGATTTTTACATATTTTTCTCTCTATCCCGCATTTTTTACTAAAATATTATTACAGCGCTGCTTCGCTCAGGAATTAATAAAAATTCTCAAATGTTACGAAAAATTCAGTAATAGCAGTATTTTGAAATACATTCAGTAAATGGCTAATTGCGTTCAATTTACAAATTAAAGATTGAATCTTATAAACCTCATTGTAATATTAAGTCATTGAAGGCGAGATGAAAATAGTTGTGAAAAAAGATACGATGTTAGATTTTCACGGCCAAAAATTATTTTGTTATTAGTTTTTGGAGTATTATGCCGTGTTGCGCTACCTCCTTCTTTAGCCAACGTTTCGGACAGCGTTGCAGTGTCCATCATCAGGGCAGATGTGTAATAGTTAGGGGTGATGTTAGTACTTATCTACTTAGGAGCGATACCGTGTCGCCAGCTCCACTCCTCTACGAGCTGGCGCTACAATATACTTCAACATGTTTTTTTGCGTTTAGCCTTGATGTAACCGTCAATTACCGGATACCAAGAACTATTGAGTTTAGCTCCGTCGTCTCTATTAATATTTATAGGATTTTGTGAATTTCAATTGCCTCCGTAATCAGGCGTGCTCTATGAGTTTTCGGTCTTCCCAGGACTTCAGGAACAAATCCAAAGTAATGGCCGGTTTCAATTAAATGCTCGGCGATTGCCGATTTGTCAGGGTGGCCAAGTTTACATGCTCGAAAGTGTTCCGATATCCTTTTGGAGATCGTCCGCTCTGTCTGGCCCACATAGACCTTATCACATCCGGAACAGCTGAGTTTATATACTCCATCTCTTTCCAGAGGAAACTTGGTCTTTGCAGACCTCAAAAAGTCTCGTATTTTTGTCGTGGTTCCGAAGACAGTCTTGACGCTTTCTTTTTTCAATAGCCTGGCAATTCTGTCTGTCACATTGTGAACGTAAGGCAGGAAAGCGCAGCCCTTTGACTCTTGTTCAATTCTGTCTTCGTTTGGTGCAGATTTGGCTCTTATGATTTGCCTTGTCTGCCTTGCTGGGTAACCGTTACGCTCCAGTGCATCGGTCAGTTTTGTAAGTTCTGCTCCGATTTTTGTTTCTTCACATATTCTGGTCGCTCGGGTCACCAATGTATGGATAAGTCCTCTCTTCTGCGCTGGGTGGTGATGGGAATCAGCATGTAGATACCGATTTGTATGAGTTGGTTTTCTATACACTGTGTGTCCTAGACTACCATCTTCTTTTCGCATCACCTCCACATCTAGAAAAGGTAGGATCTTAGAGTCATTTTCCAGCTCCATTGTGAACTTAATTTTAACGTGGAGTGAGTTGAGATGGTCCAGAAATTCGTTCAGTTTCTCTGTTCCATGAGGCCAGATGGCGAAGACATCGTCGACATACCGCCACCATACTTTAGGAACAGCCGAAGCTGTGTCGAGTGCCACGTCCTCAAACTTCTCCATAAAGAAGTTGGCGAGTACTGGTGATAACGGACTGCCCATCGCAACTTATTCCACTTGTTCAAAAAGTTCACCCTGGAATGCAAAATATCCCGTTTTAAGGCAGTGTTCAAAAAGTTTACAAATGTCTTCCTCGTAGATCTCTCTGAGCATTGTCCTGGAGTCGTCCAGAGGCACATTCGTGAAAAGGGACACAACGTCAAAACTGACCAAAATATCTCCTTTCTCAGTCTTAACCTTCTTAAGCTTACTGATCAGATCTGTGGAATCCTTAATCCAAGATTCAGTTTTCCCAGTTTGCATCTACAATAATCTTGAGAGGTATTGAGAAAGTTTGTACGTCGGTGCACCAATAGCACTGACGATCGGTCTCATCGGGATATTATTTTTATGAATTTTTGGAAGACCGTACAGGGCAGGAGTTCTAGAGGCTTTTACAAAAAGCCCAGATCGATCCTCTTTCCTGATACTGGAAACTTTTACTAACTCCCCTGTCTTCAGGTCAATTTTGTTAGTGGGATTGTTTTTAATTTTCTTATATGTGCCGGCATCGCACAAGAGGTCTTCTATCTTTTTGCCTAGCAGGACAATCGGTTTTATCGAAATTTGCTAAAATAGTTTAATTGTTTGTCGCTTGTGTCGCCCTCATCGCTTTTTAACTCAATTCTATCAAAATTTATTGTAAATGGTTACTAAAAATGGATTTGATAATAGTATCCGCTCGTAAAAATCCGAAGTTACACGATCATTCCCGATAACAAATTAATTTTTTTTTTTTTTTATTTCATACAGTTTTTGAAAATACACTTATGTTTTTTTTTCTTGATTACCATACTAGGCTAATGCCCGTGCTAAGGTAATCATACATGATATAAGTTATACAGTGTATGAACTAGAACAAAATATTGGTTTGAAATAGAAATTATAAGATATTAGAAACAAGATAAAGAAAAAAGATAAAAATATTTAAGGTAAAATATAGCAAGATATATGTATACGTATGCACATACAAATACATATGCACATACATGCACAAATACATATAAATACATACAAACACACATATATAAATATATATACATATATATATATAAATATATAAAGGATTATAAAAAAGAAAATGTTTTAAAGAAGTTAAAAATAAAATACTAAAATATAACTATATAAAATACTAAGATGTAGGATTTAAATATGTTAATCTATATATATATTTTTTTTTTTATGAAAGCTAAAATTTTTACTGGAGGTTTGTCAAGTATGATATTTTATTTAGTTGATTTAATTATTTTCTTTTCTTTTAAAATGGTTAGGAAGTCATATATTCTTTAAAAAAATCTCGTCCCCTTTCGAATATCCAATTTTGAACACGAATAGTAAAAAGAGGTATGGTAATATTTGATTTTATATCGGTGCTCAATGCATTGTATATTTTGGGGGCAATGAACCAAAATTGTCGGTGAGCGAATGTGGTTCTAGTTTTTGGGACCACGCATCCCAGATTTGATGAAAAGCGGGTTTTGGCTTGATGTTGTGGAGCCACCAGTAGGTTATTTTTCCGTATGTAGAATAGGCTTGTCCTAGTGAATAGTTGGCGAATATCTAAGACCTTAAATTTAGTAAATAGCACATTAGAGGGGTGGGTAGGTTGGCATTTAAATATGATTCTCAGTATTAGTTTTTGAACTGTAATTATTGGATTAATGGCGGATTCTGCACAACCACCCCATCCCAAAATACCGTATGTTGCAATGGATTGAAAAAGGGAAAAATATACGCTTCTGAGTGTTTTTAGGTCTAAGATGGATCTAAGAGAGCAGAATATATGGCAGAGCTTACGGAGTCTTTTAACTGTGCCACTTATGTGTGCTTCCCAACGTAATTGGTCATCTATGATTATGCCCAGATATTTAACTTCCTTAGATGATTTAAGGGTAGGACACGTGCAATTTGTAATAAGTGGGGTTCCGGGTGGGTGTGGGTGCATGTTTAGTGAACACGAGTGAATTATTGGTTTAGGGCAGTTGATGGGAAAATTATGTTTGCGTATGGAAAACGTCATATATTGTGTTTTGTCAATATTGAGTGTAAGGAGATTTGTGTCAAGCCAATGCCTCACTTTTATTAGGCCATTATTAGTTTTGTTTATAACTGCTTGCCATGTTTCATCTTCGAATATTAAGACTGTATCGTCAGCAAATGATAATATCTTACCTCCAATATCCATGGTACATAGTGTGTTGATGTATAAAAGAAATAGGATTGGTCCTAGTACACTGCCTTGCGGTACACCGTAAGACATGGATAATTTTTTGCTTTTATTTATTTTGTCAGAGTGGATAAGAGTTTGTTGAGTTCGGTTTGTTAGGTAGTTTTCGAACCATGTGTAGGGTATCCCAGTTATTCCGATCTGTTGAAGTTTTTTAAGCAGTAAGGGATGAGAGACCGTATCAAATGCTTTTGAGAGATCGAGGAAAACAGCAAGCGGTTTTCGACCAAGGTCGAGATTAAAGGAAACTATTTTTGTGAGGGCGGCTATTGCATCTGAGGTACTCCTACCTTTGCGGAAACCATATTGGTTGTCCGATAATATTTTGTTATCTTCAAGGAACTTGTAGAGTCTATTTTTCACCGCTTTTTCTATGATTTTAGATATTGTGCTAAGTAAAGATATCGGTCGATAGTTATTTACAGATAGTTTGTCTCCTGATTTGAATATTGGGATTATTGTGGCCTGTTTTAAGGAGTTAGGAAATACACCAGTTTTAAAGCTTAGATTGATTATATGTTTCAGAGGTGAGGCTATATATTTTTGGATATGTTTGATGATTTTTGTTGAAATGTGATCTATATCTACAGAGTTACTGTTTTTAAGGGATGAGATTAGTTCTAAAATTTCTGCGTCAGTAGTGGGAGTGAAGTGGAAAGGGTTATAGCTAAGATTAGTGAGGGGTATATTGTTTGCAAGATCTTTGTCTGAGACGTTGTGTCTGTCTAAAATATTTTTTGCTAAGTTAGATCCAATATTGGAGAAAAATTGATTGAAATGGTCGGAAATTTTTTCGGGGTCGGAATTGACATGTAATATTTGGTCTTCGATGTTAATCTTAACAATGGGTGTATTGGTTTTATTAATATTGGCTATATCTTTAATGATATTCCAAATTTTTTTATTATCACCGTTAGCTTCACTGATTTGTTTATGGTAGTAATCTCTTTTAACACTGTCAATTATTTTTTTGCAGTTATTTCTATAACGTTTGTAGAATAAGAGAGATGCATAATCGTGGGGATTTTTTCTACAGAAGTTATGAATCTTATCGCGCTTTCTGATACAGTAGAGAATTCCTGCAGTGATCCATGGTTTGAGTTTTGTGTCAGATCGTTTTTTTTTACTTTTTGTGTATGATGTAGCATCGGTTAAGTGGTTACGTAAGGTATTTATAAATAATTCACATGCAGAGGTGACGTCGGTACAAGAATAGATAAGTTCCCAGTTTTCTTTAGAGACACTGTTTAGGAGAGTTTCATATGAGATCTTTTCTTGGGGGGAAGTATTTTGTGGTGATTTGTGATTTTTATGCGAGAGAGAAGTGATGATTGAATAGTGATCTGTAACAGTTGATTGATAGACAATGGATTTGGTGTCTAGTTCACTCTTAACAAATACATGATCTATACAACTGCTAGTGTTTGAATCTGATTCTCTAGTTGGTGCTGTAACGGCTGGAAAATATCCTAATAAAGTTAGTGCGTTTAGGTAATCATTTGCTTGAGGGTGCATTTTATTAATTATATTTATGTTAAGATCACCAATTATAAAGGTGTTTTGGCAGCGTTCAATGTTTGATAAAATTTCATGCAGTGAATGTATGAATGGGGTTATATTATGTGTATTCGGAGATCTGTACATTGTAAGAAGTGTTATATGATTATCAAGTTGAATTTGTAGACAGTTTGCATATTTAATTTTGATCTCTTTTACTGAGTGTGAGATGTGATTTTTAATGTATACAATGACTCCATCGTTCTGAGTTTGGTTGTGTAGAGTATTATAGTGATTGTAGTTTCTTATCGTTTTAGGGATGAAATTTTCTTGAATCCAGCATTCACTCAAGACAATTATATCAAAATCTGAGACAAGGTCAGTGAGGAGAATTAGGAGTTCATCAAAATTTTTGTTTATACTTCTTATGTTCATAGAGAATATCGAAAGGGTTGAATTAAATAATAGTTGACGTACTACTTCGGAATCATTGGTAGATATACATGGGATTGGTGTTGTGTTATCTATTAAATCTGCTATGTCTTCCATTTTCTGGTTTTTTGTTTCGCATAAATTATTAACAACCAAGTTGTAGTGACATTAGTACGTTTATGAGATAAAGATTTAGTTGATATAAATATATAACATATGCATAAATATATAAACTGTAAATAAAGTTGTTGTGAATATATAATATAAGCACATAATGAATATATGACATAAGCATATAGTGTTAGCTTTGTGAAATAAGAATTTCGTTGTTGTGAATTTATAATATAAGAATATATAGTATATGTAATACAAACATAGATATATAAGGTATACAAATAGTTGTTGGCATATTATATCTTGGCCGGTCGTTTCGAACGTTGGATTTCTTTTTTTCCCCATAACGTGGGAAAATTTCCCTTAAGATTCCCTATTTCGAAGAAAATTATTTAAAAAAATATTATTTGAACAACTTTTTAAAAACTGTCGGAAATTCACTATGCAACTGGTATGGTTTTAGAAGCAAATCGTGAGTTGTTTATTGGTTTAACACTTCAATCTATATATTTTTTTTTTATTTAAAAAATATAAACTACAAAAAGTTATAGAAGTTCTATAAAAATCTGTATCTTCTAAATATGAAAAATATTTGCGACATATTGATTTCTTTTACATGAGAATCGATATTCCCAAATTTTACAAGCAAACTAAATTTTCCAAAAATACGGGATTTTTTTCGGCTAACTGTCAACACCCAAGAAGAACACCTGCATTGTGACAACAAGTCTTCGCGATGGATGTCTGCGCCCGCCAGTTGAATAATCCCCAGGGCGTCACAACACACGGAAATATAAAACACCATTGAAAAATATATTTGTTTATTTAAAAGTTTAGGTTTTAACATTAAGTAGTCGTTATGTATTATTATTAACATTGTTATTATTTCCTATGAAATAAAGGTATTCTCCTGTGAAAGCTGATGTATAAAAATGACTTATTATATCACACTGTCGTCATCACTATCATCCTAAGGAATGCTGTGTGGAGGGTTTTTTAAGGATTTTAAAAAGTTTTTTTAAGTTTTTTTAAAATATGGAGACGAAGTTCTAATAAGGAGTTCTGGGAAGGAAATAGGTACTAGGGATTGGTAGGAATCTGGGGGTCAGTGTATCGAACCAGGCGTAACAAACGTATGAATCCATCTCAGTGCAAGGCGATGGGTCGAGATATTCATAGTATGGAAGATCTACCGTCTCTCGTATCTAGGGTGTACGAAGAATGAGTTAATAATGAATGTAAATAAAATCTAAAGCCATGGTATTTGAAAGAGAGAATATGAAAACAATGTGCAACATAGTTGTGAATGATGAAAACTTGGAGCAATTGGATGAGTTTGTGTATTTGGGAAGTATGTTTACGAGAGATGGAAAGGCTGATAGAGATATTTAAAGAGGAGTGAATGCAGGTAACTCTATTAATGGAGTACTGGTACCTACCCTGATGTATGGCAGTGAGTCATGAAACTGGCAGAGAAAGGATGAAAGTAGACTGAATGTTGTAGAATGAGATCCCTGAGATGTATGGCGTATGTGTGGTAAAACCATGTAGGATCGTGTGAGAAACATGGAGATCCGCAAAGAATGCAAGGCTGATGTAAGTGTAATGAGTAAGATGAAGAAAGGAACGCTCCGATGGTTTGGGCATGTAGAGCAAATGAACGAGAAAAATAGTGTAAGGAGAATATACAACCGCAAATGTGAATGGTAGAAGTCGTGGACGTCCAAGAAAGACATGGCACGACTAAATGAATCAGATACTTTAGTCGGACCATATCAAGAGTCAGAATAATAGAAAAGCATGTATGAGACGATGTATGAATGTGAACGAGGCAAGGAGTGTGTGCCAAGACCGAGTTGTTTGGCGGTCCGTCCTCTCTGCCTACCCCTGCGGAGAAACGGCGTGATGGTTTGTTAGTTAAATTATGAATAATAATAATTAACCATTTATTTGGACAGCCCTATTTCGTGTGTAACTTGACACTCGCTTTTGAAAAATAAAATAATATTATGACGGATGATATACATGCCTTCTTCGAAAAAGTAAGACAACACGGAAATTTATTTCTTGTAAAAGCACTGATGGGCTTTTACAAAATGTTTAATTTTTACTTGGTTTTACTGCCAGATACAGAGATATTGAAAAATATTATACAGCTAGGTACAGTTCTGAATCTCAACTATTTAATAATAATAATTGGACGATTTGTATAATGCCGTATTAGTGAAAAATCACCCCTAGGGCGCAGTTTCACTTGATCGTGCCATTCTCCCCCCCGACTTCTTCTACCATACCTACACATTCACCTCATTCCTTCTCCTTACACTATTTTCTTCATTCATCTGCTCTGTAATGCATTCGTAATTAAATAAACTAAGTAAAAATGGTCAAAACGAATAAAACTTCCGAATAATAAAAGCTAATTGAAAATAATTCAAATTTCATTTATTACTGTTTACAAGTACCTAATGGCAGTTTTGCCTACCAAAGTCATCGCCAAATCAACAATTGTTGCCGGTACGCATATAATTAAAATCATTAAAAATATCTAGCAGAACTTAATTAACAGTAATTGATTTCAATAATAACATTAAAAATATTTTTCGAAATCCCACGTATAAAAATAAACATAAAAGCAGTTAAAAATTGATTCGTAAAACCGAGTGATCACTGTATTCATATTTGGGTCTACGAACAGGGCAATATGTAAGAAGGTACAAGTATATGACACTCAATCCTTGCCACAATCGTTTTAAAATATATCTTTTTGACACACTTCATTCACTTTCCCCGTACAAATTCAGTGGTCGAATTTCTTCCCTCCAGAGTACACGTATTCTATACAAAAACCAACTCATGCAAATATTCTTCACACTACTTTACGGAACAGAGCGTTAGGAGACAACCTCTCGTGGCGACTGACTTTCGCGCAATGAATAGAAGTTGAAAATGGGATCGCATTTATCTGTTTTGGGTACAGATAAAAATGGAATATTACACAATAAATCGCAAAATTAATTTTATTTATTTATCAGTTTTTAAAAAAAAATAAAATTAATTTTGCGATTTATTGTGTAATATTCCATTTTTATCTGTACCCAAAACAGATAAATGCGATCCCATTTTCAACTTCTATTCATTGCGCGAAAGTCAGTCGCCACGAGAGGTTGTCTCCTAACGCTCTGTTCCGTAAAGTAGTGTGAAGAATATTTGCATGTGTTGGTTTTTGTATAGAATACGTATACTCTGGAGGGAAGAAATAGTTTAAATATTGTTTTCATACACATTATTTTTATTTTTTTCAAATAATTGTTTTTTAATACATAAAATCGATTTCAAAGAACATCGATTAACGTAGTTTTAAAAAATAATTTTACATCATTATTTGCGCATTTTATAAAAAATAAAAATGTAGAGGTATAGGTTGATATGTTTCCTATAAAAAAATATTTTTCAATATTTTTTTTCTTTAAGTATATGACGACAGATGGAAAAAAATCAGTGGTATATGAACGATTTTTTGAAAACTGATCTTTTATAAACAGTTATAAAGTAAGAAAAAATATTTTTTTAAATATTTAATATTAACTTGGGGCATCGAAAATGCATGTATCTAACAAAAAATAATAAGAAACTTTTTTTTTGAGGTGCTGTTATCGACACAGATGACTTCGAAAATACGCAAAAATACGAAAAAAAACATTAAATATTGAAAAATCCCTCGCGGGCTCTTAACCACGACAGTGGCGTTTCCTTTGTCGGCAGTACAACTCTTGTGGAAAAAGATTGGAACAAAATTGATAACATGACTTACCAACAAGCTCAAAGATGTAAGCAATCAACAGATGCGAGACAAAACCATAAGTTTGAGAGGCTCAACCAAGACGAAAAAGGCGTTCGAAAACAACTGGATCTACTTTAAAAACTAAAGTAGACGAGAGTGGGGAGACTACGAAGGACTTTTTTTATCAATGTGAAGGATGATTTTTTTTATAAATTTGTATCGTCGAATTCCAGTGCACACCTTTTTCTATACATGTGGTAATCTTATTAATATTTGTGGTTTCTTCTTTGGAGTCGCTAGGTGTCGTTTTCTTTTGCCTATTCATTTTGGAGTGGTTTGAAGATCGGGTAATGATTTTACAAAAATTAAAACTTTATTTTTTTGCATTTCTTAGGATTTGATCCCTGGTCGGTTTAAATATTCGTCAGGCGCTTTATACCACTACGTATTATATTGAAATCGAGTACCTGTGAAGAAAATAAATATTTTATTGCTATCTCATTCTCTCGCAGGCTAAATCCTATAGATGAATGTGTTTGAAGTTTTACAGAAGTTTTACCTTCAAAAACTTTGTCATTTGTAAAAAAAATCGAAGTACTACTGGTATGATGGTTAAAAATGGAAGAGGCTCTGTAGGCGTTTCGCGCCGTTGCTTCGTACTTTTCCCATAATTCGTACTTCGTTTGGCGCTTTGATTCACCCATGTATGAAACTAGATACAGTTTAGTAACTAGCCTAACTCGCAAAGAGGCCTTTTATACCCTATGTTCGCGTTGTACGTTCATCTGAGATATACGATCACTATTTTCCATAATCTCTTTAACGTAAAGTTCATTACAGTAGCAACCCTAAAATAAATTAACCTGAGACTAATTCAAAGGCTATGTATATTATAATATAACCGTAAAACTTCCGTACAATGGTAGTTCTGATGAGTTGTGAAGAGGGTCTTCCACCTACCTATTAGTTAGTTAATAGTTATCTAGTAACTAGTTATTAGGAAGTAGGAACCTACCGACGTGTTATAACATCATGATGATGTTCTGTAAGGCACCTTAATTCCGATAAGTGTGTTCTTATTAGCGAGGCGTATAATCCCAGCGAAAGGTTTTCTCTTCCGACCCCACAATAAGTTGCATTTTTTGCTTCATCCCTAATGGAGCGGGGCCGGCCGGCGAGGGCGAGGGCTGGCCGGAGGGAATGGGGAGCGGGGGGAGCCCGGATCGTGACGAATAATACAGTGGTCGAGGGCTGCTCTCATTATCTCGCCAAATTTATAATTACATTTTAAATTAATCATTTTATGAGTTCGTTAATCCACACAAAGAGGGATACCCATACGCTTTGACTGGCATGTACGTAATCTCATATTAACTATAATTATAATTAAATGGAAAATGCGGGAATAAAAACAACTAGATAGAATTGGTTTCTGTTTGATATTTCAGATTAGTAAAATCATTAATAGAAATGAGCGAAACTGTTTATGCATTTGACTCTTTTAGGCGACTGCGAAGTATTTATCTTGGTACAAGGGAATACGATTCAGTTAGGCCGATTTAAATACCCAGTAAACACACGTATCGTGGTAGAAGATTATGAAATTTTTAGATGAAATTTTTAGAAAAATTTGTATATTGGACATTAGGCAATTTTATGCCAAGAACTAGCACACCTCTTCAAACACAGAACTGCTTTTGAAAATATCCGGACTGCTCGATATATCTACTAGAACTAAGGGACATAATCTCTCACTTATCCCTTTCGCTGAAACAACAATGAAATTTTAGATACGTTTATTTTAATTGGCCATTAGAATGAATACAACTTATTTTAAATATAAATCCGACGTCAAGTCTTGGATCATCAGCCAAGACAGATGATCATCATGAAGAATTTATGAGAACCAATTTATAAGCTTGCATTTTCAATGATGTGTAGTCATTATAATTCGAAGCGTATTTGATTTTAAATCTGATATCACCATTCATTGATTGAAATGGCTTTAGCCGTGTTTGGTGACCAGGTCTGAATAACCAAGTACTTTCCCACCTTCCTCTTCCCCATCTCCTTTCCCTCCCCACTACCTTCAACCTCACAACATACCGTAATTTGGCGATGCCATACTCTCACTGCCTCCAGATGGGAGCGATTGGGACAATTGTGCGGTATTCACATAAAAAAAAATCTGTCCAAACCGTTGAACAAAATTGGTGGCCAAGATAGAAGTAATATTTATTACTTAACATATCATGTAAACTGAATAATAACCATGGAAACCGCCGCCATTATTGTTTAACCCTTTGGACAGAACGTTCGGTACACCAAGTTCTTCTCTTTAGGTATTTTGTTTAGACAGCCACCAAACTTAATATCTAGAAGTGTGCTATAATTTTACATAATACCTTTTGACTGCTAGGCCCCACAAAGGCCAGTCAAATTGATTGTCTGTTTCAAATCAAAGTGATTTTTTAGGTTGATTATATACTGTTTTTGAAGGAAAACTTCTTTACGCACGCTCGACTTGGGGGGTAAGCTGGTGAATGCGTTACGAAAAGAGGTGATGTGTTACAAAAAGTGGCGATATGTTACGAAAACTGTGATGTTACTAAAAGTGTGATGTTACGAAAAGTGTGATGCGAACGGTAATCGATGCGAACGGTGATCGATGGCGAGGCGAACGGTCGGGCCTTTACACACGCTTGACTTTGGAAGTAATAAGGATAAAGATAAAGATAAGGATGGTCACCCCAAGGTCTTAGGTCACCCCAAGATCGTAGGTCACCCCACGGTCGTAGGTCACCCCAGGGTCATAGGTCTCCCCAATGTCATATGTCACCCCAATGTCATATGTCACCCCAATGTCAATGTTAATGTCGATGTCAATGTCATATGTTCTTTTATAAGTTAGTGAAGTTTTACTTCAGTCGTGTTATCTAAAGCACACTCGTTTTTTTGTTATAAACTGCGCCTGCTCTCGACACAGACCTTCATAATGAGAAAGACACACCTATTGTAACAAAATTAATAAAGAAGAATAATAGATTTTTAAAAAGAAGGAATGCCAATAATCAATAGCTTACCGTTAAAATTAATTAATAGCTTTCATAATGAATTCTCCAAAAGAAGACAACCCTCGTCGAGAAGCTCCCTTGGAATGGCTTGTTCCGTTGGTGTTATAACATTAATTATTGTTATTATTATTGTAACTACTAATAAATTTAAATTAGATACAGGATGTCCGCATTATCGAGGGCCCAAATCACAAGATATGGGACGGAGCACACAGAACACAGCACAAAGTAACGTCGGTCGGGAGGGAACGGCGCGTGCCGGACACCCCCCGCACAAATCATGCGACACTTGTTGATTTAAATTAGAAACGACTTTTGAATACCAATGACCACTCTTACATGTGGAAAACAGTCGTTTTGGGAGAGGAACTGAAGTTACATCCGGTCGGATATTACATTCCACCGTCCGATTCAGGGATCGGGTCCATTTCAACTTCAGTATGGAAATATACCAGATGATGCTGCGCGGCGCACCTACCCTCCATTATACTTGTTCCTAACCGCCCACCCACCCCGTTCCACACCCGCGTGTTCTCCTATTGCTATGTGTCGTGTTCCGCTGTAGTGCACGCGTGGCACGCGAGGCACGCGATGTGCCTGAGATGGTCTGATCGGTAACGATGGGAAATAGGATGGAAGAATAAGTAAGCGAACACTAAATAAAACCTGACTTCATCAAGTCTCGAGGGAAAACGGAAGCGTTCTGAAAAAAATGAGCATCGTGTACGGATCGGATACTCCACGTCGAACATAAAACCGTATTACGTACATTGAATATAGACACTCGCTTATCCAAAGTTGAACCTCATTCCGCCGATATTCAAACTGAACACAAGTTCCTTGTTAAATTGAAAATCGATTTCAGGTAACGGATGTTTAATATCCTATTCTGGAGCCATTCTTCAGTTGACTCCATCACGTCACCTTCCTCGAATAATCCGCCCAAACATTCGGCCCCGGGTCGGGCCGGGCCCATTAATCATACCAACTAGACTTATATTTCCGTTTTGACCCCAAACGCATCCTCGCCTCCAAACAACCCTTTGAAGCCAGCTCGGAAGATTAACTCTAACCGCTAGTCTACGCCATAGAATACCTTCAGCATAAACTGGCTGTTGCGGTTGCAATACATTAAACGTACCTCGGAGATGTTGAAACAATATATTTGTATTACATTAACGCATTATTATTAAGCTTACGTGCTTACATCTTAAAGTTATTATCTTAATGAATTTTGTTCACCTAAACCACTATTTAAAATAATCGACATGTTTCGCAACCAATGCTTCCTCCGTCAGTATAATCATAATGAAATTTAACAATATATGTTGACGCAATTATATGTATCTCCCTTTACATTTATTCATTCCTCCACCCAACCTATCGTCAAAGTACCTGTCCCTTTTCGACAGCGCGTGGGCGATAAATTATTGTCAAATCAGTGAATTGTGCAACGAACAAAATATTGATATCTCACTATCTCAGTGCAATTTTATATCGACTATGTTAAGAAATCGGTCAGTTACCAGTGTGGTATAGGTAACGCAACGAGAGATGAAAGCAATAAAAATGCTTAGAAGTGATGTATTGGTGAATCCGTGTATCTTCAAACTACGCCTACTTATCTTCTGTCTTGCTTATTTTATTATTATTGCCCACTTATTGTAACTAGTGTAGAAGAGACAGCAAGTTTTTATGGCGCTGATAGCATATTGTTTTGGTGCACTTACGGGGTGTCCTATTCATTCAATTCGTTAATGTGATGTAAACATACTACCTTCGTATCGCAAGTGAAATAATTACTAATTTTTAAATTTGAAATAATTAACAGTGTTTGTAAAGTGTGCAAGTGTAATAATTATTACGACATCATGGAGTCCTGTTACAAAACGGGACGTGGAAAATCACTGAATGGGCAAACTCGTGAAATTTTATTCCATGTGTTTAATTATTTTACGCATAATATAAAAAACGGTGGTCAACTTTTAAGCATAAATGACTTGTACGATTTGACGTCTAAGGCAACTGGAGTATCAGACTAGTATTCAACTTATTCTACTTCAAATCTTTTGTACCTTTGTGTTACTAACACAAAGGTATAAAAGGTGTTATATTTTAGATAATATACGTGTAGATAGGCTGATGATGACTGATACATAACTAATAATTACTGTTGCTGATGATTGCTAACACATAATTATAAAAATTAAATAATCCATAAGCAGAAAAGTTTTTAAGCACATAGGTATTATGGAAATCACACTTCATTTCAACAATTACTACAAGAAAAAAACTATTTACATAGACAAAATGGGTTATTAGGTTCTTATTTTAACAATTATTACAAGCAATAATTGTCAGCCTGAAACACTCATTTTACATTGAAAAATCTTCCGAGAAAAGATACTTGCCCCCAACGGGACATGAACCCGTGTCCTTCCGATTGCCGGTCGAATGCTCTGACCACTGAGCTATGGGGGCTTATCAAATACCCGCCAAATAATTCAATATATACTAGTGTTTCATTCAACAATTACTGCTTGTTATATTTTTTCCACCTGAAAACAACCAACTTTATTTTTGCGAGGAAGACATTGTTAGTGTTAAATCCCTCGCTAGGTGGCGTCGAGACAAATTATGTCTGCATTTATTGGGGAAATACTTAAACTTGTTAAATATTAATTATTATTTTTTTAATTTATAAACTAACGTTTAGACAAGATTTTTATGCATAGCACAAAGGGTAACAATTATTACAAGCAATAATTGTCAGCCTGAAACACTCATTTTACATTGAAAAATCTTCCGAGAAAAGATAATTGCCCTAGTTAAACTATGTAATTCATGCGTATTGAGTTTGAAACGAAACTTTACAAATGTCAAATCCATACAAAAAAAGGCGGTAATGGAGGTGTTTTATACGGGAAATTTTAAACTTTGTATGTAAATCGAAATTTAATCCATATTTTTTCCTTCTATCCCGACCGAAACCGATGTTTCTTTTGGTAATTAAGTTTAAAGTAGTTTACTTTTCAAAATCTATGCTTATTAAACGTGTAGCGGCATGTGGCGGCTTGTGGATTATTTACTCTATAAAATATTATGTATATTATAATAAATAAATCTTTTTAATTACACGATTTTTTTTTAACCTTGTCGTTATTTACGAATACCCATTTGAATTCTATCCTGGAGATTATCACAATAAACTTTATTTTGATAACCTTCAGCATTTCAATTAAAATGTAGTAAAACAAAATAAGTTTTATGTAACCGACTTCAACACGCTTTGGCTTCGAATTCTCAATTGTGAAATAATTATAATATTTTTTTTAAAGCCTAAAACGAAACACGCTGTATGAAAGTTTTGCATCTGTGTGAGTACTGTGATGAAGTCAACTTAACTTGCGAGACCTATACTAGATACTCCCTCGGTGTGCATAATTTCGAATCTCTTATATATGATTATGCAATGGTCACCACTAACACCCCTAAGAACGATTCTTATCAACAAGAATACTCAATAGGTAACTTGCATGGATTTCATAACGACTTGGAAAAAATCGTGTGGATAGATTTTTTTTACTAAGATTACGAAAATGTTAGCAAAAATTTTAGATATGTTCACTTTTTTTAAAATAAATAAATGCGTTATTTGAGCTCGTGACGTCCCTATAATGTCCCGTCTCCGATAATGTTCTGTTGATTTTGTAAAATTCCACACTGATTTTTTTTTATCTGGCAACACTTTGATTTCAGGCGAATTTTGAATTTGACATTTAACATTCACTAGATTTATTGTTTATTCTCTGCGAACTTACGATTTGGTTTGACGTTTTGACAGATGTTATGAAGAGAACCCCGTACATTTTATGCCTTCTGTACCTATTTTAGAAGTGTAATGGTTATGGTGCTTATTTTAACAAAATCATTTTTTTTATATTGTTATTATTATTATCATTTACAAGTACAAGAATATTACATTGGATCTAGTCATATATAGACGTTGAACATTATGATGATTAATGATCAATAAGACGGTTTTTTAAATGATTTTCGGCTGTGTAATTATCGTTTTTTATGTCCCGTCTTTTCGGTTTATAGAAAATGGTCTGATTTTTCGGATTGAAATTTTCAAAAAATCGCCAGTGTTTCAAAAATATGATAAAAAAATGGAATGTCTTGGAATATTTGCCTAAACCGGATTTTTTTAAATGTGATGCAAGTGGCCTGTTGTTGCCTCAGTGTGTTTACTACGATTACCTCCGGTTGTATCCCTCAAAATCATAATATCGATTCGCCATAATACAGTATCAGAATACCGGGGGCTGTAAAATAAGTCTGTGCAATGATCAACTATAGCGATCTCTCAGTGCGTTTAATACAAATCTTTTATATGTTTGTGCACTCATTACCGCCAGATGTGATCCTAAGATCATAATATGGATTCACCCCACTACCGTATCGCAAAAATTACAGGGAGATTTATTATAATTATTTTATTTTTTCCTTTGGAGGGGTGCAGACATACGTTCACCGTTTGGTGCATTTTCAACTGTTGACATTTAGTGTGTAAGAAAGAGGGGCAGCATTATATATTTAAGAACAAAAGCAAAACAATCAGCGCATTGACATTTGACGTTTTTCACTCACTACTCAATATTGTACTTATCACAATATTCCTGCAGCTCTTTCAAAAGATGAGAATTAGTTCCATACGAAATGAATGAGGAAAAGAATTTTCTTTGAAATTTTTTTTTCTGGAATTAAATGATTTAAAATACTGATTGTATTTATATGCCAAAAACAAAAAGTTTTATAAATTTAAAAAAAGGAGTGTGCAATAATTATACGGTAGAAGTGAAACGTTCAGAAAACTATAGTGGCCAAGAGTGTGGAGGTTACAAAGCACCGCACAAAGAGGAGACCGATTTTACTATCTCATTCTTTCGCAGGCTAAATCATGTAGATGTATGTTTGTCTCTTTTCAGTGTGCTACTTTTCGTTTCATCGAGTTTCAAATCATAACAGTGCAAAAGGAATTTTCACTTCAAAAACAGAATCAAGTAAAATATAAAAATAAGAAAAAATAAATTATGAATATAGGTTCTATGAAATATAAGATAATATAATATGGCTGTTTCAAAAAAAATGGTACTAACCCTTTCAGACCTGAATTAAAACTTGCAATGGTAGAAAATTGGTAGAAAAACGATTGGTAGAGTTTTTTGTAAATTTTACTTAAAAAAAGGTTTGTATTGGTCTATTTTTTTATTATTGATTTCCAGTAATACTTTATCCTAACGAAGAAACCATTGGCTTCGAAGTATTCGCGATTATCGAAGAAGTAAATGATATTAATCTTTTGAAGCAGAGTTCACCATTCTTTCTATGTATGTTCACCAGTTCTTCTACGCATGAGTTAACCATGTGGGTAGGTATCAAGGAAATAGTTTTCTTCATTAATTGTGTTTAATACATTATTGTATTCAATTGCTTAGTGCCGATGCGCAAATCTCGTAACTAATGATTTTGAAAAGTTCCTATCTTTGATAGATTAATTTAAAAATCTATGTATATAAAAATCTCGTGTCACGGTGTTTGTGGTCGCACTCCGAAATGGATTTTTATGATTTTTTTATGTATATTTGGTAGGTATGAGAATAGGTCGTAAAGTATATTTCATTCCGCTAGGTGATTAGGGTGTCCCTGTCCAGAAATTTTTTTTTTTTTTTTTAATATTTTTATTTATTTTTTATTTTGCATCAAAAAATACCTATAACTTCAAATTTTAACCCTCCTATCCCTACCCTTCAACTTTTTAATCGCGATTTTAGTATTTTTGTATGAACAAATTTAACCGTCGGTCGCGTCGCGTCGTTCGTATTTCAAAAAGAACGAAATTATTTATGTTGTTGAATGACAGATGGCGCTAGGTCCTCATTCTGTCATAGGTCGCATCCCCACACATTTACAATACATTCGCCATTTTTTATTTAACAAACCAAAATATTCACTAGAAATAATTTATGTGGCAGGACGACGTTTTCCGGGTCAGCTGGAATATATATTTATTGTTTTCGAATACCTTAACTCCTGCAGTATTTCAAACCCGCGTGCTATTAATTAATACCAAGGCATTTCAAAATAATGTTTCAACGGTATCATAATACAAATACCTCGGTTAATTTTTGAAGTAAAGATCTGTTTTTTCCAAAAAGGGTACCTTATAAATTCAAAAGATTGCTTATTCTGCAACCCTTTCAGGCCTGTTCCTGATGTGATTTAACGAAGTGACATCTTAAATTTTTGCTTAAAGCTTTTTCCGAAACAGTTTTGGGGTTTACGGAGTACACGTCCATTACAGTGTTTATTTTTCCGAAGCGCCGCGCGCCGGCTAAATTACTCCCATCAACCAAGGGTTGAATTTTAACCCCTTTTCACCGAACAAAGCGGAAACTAAGGGAGTGCTTGGGGGTCGCATAATGTTTTATGAAGCAGACAATATTCTAATGCTGGTACTTAAGCCGACCTGGAAGATTCTAACTGCTCCTTATTTCCGAGGCACCTCGCGAAAAGAAGGAAGCCATTCTAGCGTTGTTTTTTCGGCACCCTTATCCAATAACGATCTTTTGGCTGATTTCTTCCCCAACTAAGACTTGGGGCGTTTGATTTAATGAAATTAATTTCACACTTTGGAATGAACTATTTGGGGTGCGAACAAAGATAATGTTTACGGTAAAGGGGTACGTGTTTAGAATTGTTAAAATCATCAATTCTCATTAGTCAGAACAGCCCAAGACATTTCAAATGCCGCTGAAGAAATTTAAAATGTTCGTGAATGCTCCATCCATAATTGGTTTTCCTAGTAATGAATTCAAATACTAAACAAACATGTTCGTTCCGTGTACCCTCTTTTCATTTAGTAGTGCTTTAAGTTTCGGTCTATTTCGATAAATGTTAATGATTTAATTTAAAACCACGAGTTTTAAGTAATTTATTTACCCACTGGTTTCGCTTTGCTCAAGCATCATCAGGGTACAAATTATTTATTTATTTAAATGCCCGTAGGGCTTTTACATAGAATGCAGTACATTTTTTTTAATTACGAGAAATGAAAACAAGAATGAGTTTACAAAATACAAGTAACATAATATATGTTAAAAACAAAATATAGTTTACATAAAATATAAGCGTCAACAAAATACAGGTTTACCTTTATACAGGACGTATACCCTGTGTCAACTCCTATATTTTATGGACTATAGGTATTTTAAAATACAGTCCATAAAATATAGGAGTTGACATAAAGTATGTAATGTTTAACACATTAGTTTATGGGATAGGTAGAAATACATAGTTGTCACACATGGCGTTTGAAGTTTGCTTAGTTCAAATTATTGTCAAATACATCCATATTGTTTAAGTATTTGTCACCAAGGGTATGTAAACGTTGTATTGGAGAATGTAAATCATGGTTCGAATGAGATTTTATTTTTTTTATTTTAGTTTATTTAGGAAACATACAGTTTTACAAAAAAAATAATTAAACATAAAATATAGAACATGATTTAAACCAGTTCCATTTATAATATTTATAAAAGCTAGAAATTAATTAAAAGTAATAAAGTACATAGTGTGTGTGAAAAATGATTAAAAAGAGAATACTAAACAAAAGAGAAGTAATATTTTTAATTTAGGTACATAGTAAGGTTAATTTGATTTTAAACGATTTAAGGGTACAGTGGAAAATGTCAATATCGCTTAAGGCATTATAAGATTTGCAGATACGCCGGAGCAAGGAATTTTGTGCGTATTTCGATTTGAAATGTTGTATATAAAATAAGGTATTTGATCTGGTATTGCGTTCAGGGCAATGAAATGCAATCCTTTCTAACAGGGCTGGGGAGTCAATAAAGCAGTTCACAATTTTGTACAGAAACAGTACGTCAAAATTTTTCCTTCGTTTGTAAAGAGTAATAGGATTACATTGATGATTTTCAAAACGATACGACAGGTGTTTCAGGAATTTTGTTTGAATATTTTCAATTCGGTTAATATAAGTTTGGTATTGTGGATTCCAAATGACAGATGCGAATTCGAGATGAGATCTTAAGTATGCCATATAAAGTAGTTCAAGTGTTAAAGGTTTATTGAATGGTTTTGTGATTCGTAGAATGAAGCCCATTTTGTTTGTAGGCTTTTTCTACAATGTTTTCAATATGATCTTTAAAAAGTAATTTAGAGTCAAGTAATACTCCAAGGTCTCTGATTTGTTGAGAGGGACATGGTTTAGATGGTAAGTATGAATGATTGGGTGACATTTACGTGAAAATGTTATTGAATTACATTTATCTTTGTTTAGGAATAATTGGTTTTCTTTGCAATATTCATTAATTCCATTAACATCTTCATGCAATTTATTGCAATCATCTGTTGAGCTTATGCATTTGTATATTTTCATATCGTCAGCGTAAAGAATGAAATCAGAATATCTGATGAGATGTTTGATGTCATTAATATACAAAGTAAAGAGTAGGGGCCCTAAATGAGAACCTTGAAGCACTCCTGAGGGAATAATTATTATTTGTGACATGTATCCTTTTAGGGCAACAGTTTGACTTCTGTTTTTAATGTAAGATGAGAACCATCTGAGAAGATTCCCGCTGATACCAATTTTTTCGAGTTTATTTAAGAGTATGTCATGATTCACCTTGTCAAAAGCCTTGGAAAAATCAGTATAGATAGAATCAACCTGCTTTTTTTGTCCATTGAATTAAGGACAAAATCAGTGAACTGTCCCAAGTTTGACTCAACAGATCTGCCTTTGAAAAAACCGTGTTGTTGGAGGTTGATAACAGAGTTTTTACATAGATTAAATAGTTGGTCATAAACGACTTTTTCCATGATTTTACTTAAAATGCATAACTTTGATATAGGTCTATAATTTTCAATATTGTGTTTATCCCCCTTTTTAAAAACAGGTGTCACAAAAGCTTTTTTCCAAATAGTGGTAAATACGCCTTCTTTGATAGAAAGTGTGAACAGTAATGTCACAGGAGTAACAAGTTGTTCAGCACAATTAAAAATGAAAATTGGGTGTAATTTATCGCATCCAGCGCTTTTTTGTGTTGATATTTTTTAGATATCTTAATACTAAAGTTGTATTAATATTAATCGAATTCAAATGTATTGAATTTGCATTATTATTATTGGTTCTATCTACCTTATTCGTGGAAATGTTTATTGATTGAGAGGGGACAAAAACAGATTGAAAATAATTGTTAAAAGATTGCAAATTTGTTGCCCGTCACTTGAAGAAAGGTTTCCGTGGAACACGTTATTAGGTATATCAGAGGAGGTTTGTTTGGTTTTCACGAAAGTCCAGAAATATTTCACATTATTCTTTATGTTGAACTCAGCATTATTTATATAGTTTGTATAACATTCTTTTTCAAATTTCTTTTGTCGGGTTCTAAGTATGAGAAGCAAGAGAATGTGTGGTAATCAGATGGTTGTGAGTATTTTTTAAATTTACGGTGAAACTTTAATTTTTCTTTAATGATTTTTTTTAAGCAAGAGGTATACCAAATGGGATATTTTGGAGACAGTTTAAGGTTTCGTGACGGAACGTAACGGTCGATAGCTTCGTAAATAATTTCATAGAATTTGTTAGTAGCTTCTTCCATGCACATATTACTGAGTATAAGTGACCAGTTAAATTCTTCTAGAAATTTATTAATCTTAGTATAATCAGCCGAGTTAAACAATAAAACTTGTCGTGATAAAGGTTTTAAACTGGGGTCCTTTTGAAGTTTTATTTCGATTTGTAATGATTTGTGATGTGAATCTTCGGTAAGAAAAGGACAAAAGCAGGGCAGTAATGCACAGTTCAAATTACTTATTACTAGATCAAGAATACGTTTGTTTATGTTTAATACGTTGTTATATTGATGGAAGTCACATAGTGAGAGAAAATCTATCGCGTAAGTACTCGCTTCGTCGGTGGCTGGTTGTGGGGTCATTTGATTTAAATTAACATTTGGAATCCAGACAAGTTTTGAAATATTATAGTTTCCTATAAGTATGAAGTCGTCATCGGGATTATTTAGCCGGAGATGGCTAGTGGTTTCAAAATGGTTTATGAGACTGCTAGAATGCGTGGTGTCATGGAGGTGGTAAGAACAACAAATATTTAGTCTTTTGTTAGGGGTAGTTGAGATAATGCTTACCCATATCTCTTCAGTTTCTTGGGTTGACCAAGTTGTCTGGTGAATGACATTATATTTGGATTGAACGGCAATAAGAACCCCCCCTCCAAGTGTTTGGCCTGTGAGACTATAATTTCTATCCCGTCTAAAAACACTGTCATCGTAAATTTCTTGATGACTGATACTATCGAGGAGCCATGTTTCTGTAATACATATAATATCAGTCATTATTTATAACGGATCTTAAAAAATCATGTGTTTTTGTTCGCAAACCTCTCACATTCTGGTAGTATATATTTAGGGACGCCATTAATGAGTAGTAATTAAATAATATATAATAATATCAATATAAGGTGAACGCAATACCAGATCGACCCTTAATAATCATTTCAAATAGCAAAAATAATACATTTCAGAACAAAGAAATAACATTTCTTGGTAGGGGTTGGGATGTATTATGAAAATATTAATTTTATAAAGCATATAATATAGTACCTTTAAATTTTGATAAATGTAATAGAATAAAATCTGAGATGGATGTATTGTGAACATCGTAATTGTATATAATATGTTAGTACCCTTAAGTTTTGATAAATATAATAGTATATAAGTTTAGAGAAAAAAATGTAAAAAAATAGTAAAAGGTGATAAGGAAAGTAGTAATGATAAGAAAATAGTAGGAAGTATGGAGAAACAGTTTTAAAAAGAATACGTCAAGAGATTTTCTCGAATACGTCAAGAGATGTACGTATATAAAATGTTGTTTGTCTAGTTGTTCGTGTAGGTACATGTAGATTTATTAGTTGCAGGAGTTCACAACTGTCGAATTTAGAGTTTAATAATTTTTATAAAAAGGTTAGGTCGTTTATTTTTCGTCTGTTTTCTAAAGTTGGAATATTCATTAATGACGGGTAATTTATGTGATCTAAAGGATGTTAAGCTTAAAATTTACGAAACGTAGAATTAACTAATAGGTTATAATAATATATCGAAAGGGACAAAGCATTGACTGTAAAATTTTTAGTGGTTGATTTAATTTAATTTTAAAATCGAACAAAAACTATGTTCAAAGAAGATATTTCGGTGTCCACCAAAATACGCTAAACTTCGGTGACCCTTCAGTTTATCTCTCGACAGTTTACAGTTTTAATCATACTCTTGTTTTAACTATAAACTCCGTTCACCCCTAGAAACAATATAGTTTCTTTATAAAAGAATTAAAATTATTAAAACTCTCTGATAGAACTCAGGCTTTTATATTTATAATTAGCTGACCCGGCGAACTTCATACCGCTTCAGAATCAGTAACTAATGTGTTAACTTATTGGCTGAATAAAATTCAATTATTTTATTAAGTTAAATTACACAATGAAGCAATTATCGATGGCTATCCGTGTTTTGTTTTTGTCAGTATCCAGAGATGGCGTTATGTACCGATTTATAATTTTTTGTGATGTTCTTACTTTTCCACTTACTTACGGGAATAGCGTTTGATTTTCTTTTGCGTGTGAGGGAGATTTAATATAATTATTGTATTTATCCTTTAGAGGGGTGCATACATACGTTAACCGTTTGTCCCATTTTCGGCTGTTGACATTTAGTATTTAAGAAAGAGGGGCAGCTTTATATGTTTAAGAACAAAAGCACTCACTGCTCATATTATGCTTATCACAATATTGCTGCAGCTCTTTCAAAAGATGAGAATTCGTTCCATACAAAATGTATGAGGAAAAGAATTTTCTTCATAACAGAATTTTTAGCTATTGAAATAGCTATTTTGCTTTCCGGGCGGAGACAAATCCAACAAATCAAAGATCATCAAAATCCGTCCAGCTATTCTCGAGTTATAAATGGTGTAACTAACCCGACTTTGTTTTATATATCAACTTAATGTAATTAACTTTAGTTAGTTATGTAGTTGCTCTGGAGCTAAGTGGTACATGTGACCCTACAATTGAGTGTTGTAAAAACTGGCGGTAGAAAGATTAAGGGAAATTAGACCCTTTTTCGGTGTCAGTTCGGTGATCGTGGAAATCACTGAGACTAAGCAAAGGGAAAATAGAAAATAAATTGTGTTAGAAAAAGTGTTTTCGTGACTTCCATCGGGTGTTCTACCACGATAGTCATAAACACATACTATTCTTCTGCATAGCTTCTATACAATAAAAATTAACATATTTTTATTCTTGATTACTGTTCCCCAAAATTATTATGTACTAGCTGGTTCCCGGCATGCGTTGCAAAGCCTCATTCAAAGAAATAAATTGTTCTCCCGCGTCACCTTCCCCGCCTTCCCACATCCCACATCCCTCTTCCACTCCGCCGTCCCACCAACCCCCTCCCACGTTCCATATATTCAGTCCCAGTACACTCAGTTTTCAAACAGCTCGCGTGCCACCTATTACAATTTTTTTATTAAAATTTTAATTTTTCGTGTATTAGAATATTCGTTTTAGTACTTTATGAGAACAATCAATCAAATTTGGTATCTCACATAGGTACCAATTTAAAATATCTATAATTCTTGATTCGATTCAAAGTATGAGGCGAGTAAGTACTTTAAATAAAATGATTTTTTTTTATTTTTTTTATTTTTTTTTTATTAGCAAAGTTTTTTTGGTACATTTACATATGGGTAAATACATAATAACAAAAAATGTAAGTAACAAAAAAAAATCCCACAAAGGCGAAGCCTGTGTGTGGGTATTATATTATGTGGATAACAGTGGTAGTTAAAATAAAATTATAAAAAAATAAAAAATATATATATAAGCATAGAGTCTACAGTGATCAACATGAATGACTTCGTAGGAGTTTAAAAATTTAAAAATATATGTAAGATAAACACACAAATTAAAATATATATGCATAGTGTCTACAGTGTTCAACATGATTGACTTCATACGAGTATAAAAATTTAAAAATATATCTAAGATAAACACACATTTACACCCATACTTAAATACACATGTACATACGAGTATATATATATATATTTCCTGTTTTTATTCTAAATATTCAGAAAGACTCCACATTTTAGAAGCTGATTGAATTACAGAAAAAACTTATTCAGTTCCAAATTATTTTTTACCCAGATATTAACATTTTTTTTAAGTACGTTCAGATTTTGATCCTTGCTGATGGAGTGGGGTATGGAATTGAATAGTTTTGGGGCAATGTAGGTAATGTGTCTTTGGGCCAGTCTGGTTTTGCAGTGAGGCACTGTGTACACGCACGTGTTATATCTCTGGCTAGAACGATATGTGTTTTTATTGAAATTGTTTGGACGTGTAAAAATATATTTGAGACATTGGATACAGTAGATCCGCCTTAGTTCTAGTATTTCAGTTTCTTGAAATAGCTGATTGGTAGGATACATCTTGGACTTCTGGTACATTACCTTAATGATGGACTTCTGAGCAATTTCCAATGGTTTTATATGGTTATTGTATGTTCCTCCCCAGGCGATTATTCCATAGATTAATTAAAGAGTTTCGAAATTGTATGTTGATTAAACAATTATTTATTGTTTTTTTTGTTATTTGTTTTGCGGATGTTATGCGGGCCGTGTTGCGCTACCTCCTCCTTACAACACCCCAAAAACAAATTACAAAAATACTTTTGGCGTGAAAATCTAAAATCAATTATTTATTGTTTTGCAAAATCTCATTCTCAAATTTTGACATTTTTGAGAGTTTAGTAAGAGTTTTAGTAATGATTAAAAAAAACTTGTCAGATGTATTATCATGTGGTTGTAATAATCCAGAAACCTTCGCGGGGGTTTAATAAAGGTATTTTGAAAGTTTCAAACATTTCCCACGCTTAATATAGCAATACATTAAGTATAAGTTATCTTATATACTCATATACTCACCCACATAATATACCCAAGCAAGCATATTTTTATTCTTATATATATATATTTACATATTTTTGAAGTGAAACTTCTTTATCCCCGTTAGCGATTTGAAATTCGGGTGAAACGGAAATGCGTCACAAAAATGTATTATTTGACGGTCATCGGTTCTAATATAATGCGATAAATTTGCGCGTCGGTACGGGCCTTCGATAGCGCGGTGGGCAAGGCGCTCGACTGGTCTCAGCGGCCAGAGAGACAGACATCAAGCGAACGAAGAGGATCGAATCCTACGAAATCCAAAAAATATTAACGAATTTTATTTTTGTCAAATCGATTTCCAATCTTCAAACCACCTTAAAATAAACAGGCAAAAGACAAGAAAGCGACATCTAGCGACTTTCTAGTTTCACTTCTACTGCGTGTGAATTGCACTCTGATTTTTTTTTCTTTATAAAAAGTAAGGCAAACATTCTCGGGTTACTAATAACCCGACAATATTTGAAAATCTCCTACTATCACCACAGTAAGCATAAGTAGGAAAATGTTGCTTGAGTCGTGATGGAGGACTTAGCCAGCCGAGGAATCGAACACGGAACGCCTGGGTGGGATCCAAACGCAATGCCCACTCAACCACTGACCGGTCAAATATAGATAGATATCACGTGTTTATAAAATCTCGGACAGGCGTATGATAATACAAATTAATACATTATATTGTTTCGGGAAGGCTGTTCTGGGGTATTCATTTGATTTTGTATGTAGTATTGTTGTACATTGATTATATTATTACGTTAAAGAATTTTATATTATAAAAAGACAAAAAAAAAATCGAGTGCAGTTTACTCGCGGTAGAAGCGAAACTTTATCAAAACAATCTCAACCAATACTTGAAAAGTGAGGTCATAATCAAAGTGACCAATTAGCGCAGACCAGCGTTATTTCCGTTTCATATCTCAATCAACTAGAGCCTTTAAAGGTGACATCATAATCAAAGGTCAACGAGCGCAGTTGATGCGTAGCAGGTGCAGTAATCGTCATTTCCGTTTCATCCGAAATCCAAATTATAGTGGGGCTATAGAAGTTTCACTTCAAAAATATAGATTGATGTTGTGCGTAAATGATGAAATATATTACAGTACTAGCCAGTACCCGGCATGCGTTGCTCCGCCATTTAATAAAAAAATTGTTTTTCTCTGCGTGTCCTTTCCCATTCATTTTTTCTTTCCCGTGTCCCATCCGTTCCTCACCCCACTCCACTCCCCCCTTCCCCTGGCCCGCGAAGCCACCCCACCCCCTTCCCAGGTTCCCCGCCCCCCTCCTGCGAATCCCCTACCCGAGTTCCCCCCCCCAACCCCCCCCCCCCCCCCCCCATTTCATACATTCAGTCCCGATACATTCAGTTTCCAAACAGCTCGCGTGTCACCTATTGCAATATTGTTATACGAATTTCAGAGCTCACCAGTAGTTTTATACAAACTTTGTCCTGACAATAATGAACACAAAAAAGAAATTTCGTGCAGTCGTTCAGAAGTTACGTACATTTCGGCGATTCATTTTTATATATAGACCAGAATATTTATTTATTTGTTTGAATGTAGTTATAACTTTGTGCTTATCCATTATAGAAAAATGAAACAATACAACTTTGTATAAACCACTTATATAATGCGTAAATCCGACCGGTTTCGGAACAAACGTTCCTTCTTCGGGGAAAGCTTATACATTTTAGCTTTTGTGGCTGTACTTGCCAATTTTATATTTTTGAATGTAGCTATAACTTTGTGATTATCCATTGTAGAAAAATGAAACAGCTGAGTTTGTTGCTCCTCCCCAGACAATTATTCCATATTTTATTATTGATTGACAAAGTGCAAAATATATTTTATTTCATTTGTTTTATTTTATATGTGTTCCTTATGTTTAGGAAAATGCGTATTGTTTTGAGGAATTTATTTGTGATTTGTTTGATATGTTGTGTCTATCTTAGTTTATGGTCATTTACGATTCGTAGATACTTTATTTGTTCTGTTTTTTCTAGAGAAGGGCAATTGCAGATGTTATTTAAACATTCGTATATTTGTATGGTGTTTGTGTTGTTTTTTGGTTGTTCCGTGCTGTTTATACTGTTAGAAGATAGATAGATTTCATGGGCACCTCACCAGGAGAACAAGTGTTTAGGTATTCGGATGTTTTATTTAATATAGTTTTTTTATTGAAATATAGTGTTTTGCGTAACTTGTTAGATTATATTAATAATAATTAAATAAGCCCAACATTATGTGCGGCAACGTGTATATAAAGTGTTCATAAATTAAGTAAGTGAAATATTTTCCACGTAATTAAATCATAATACCGGTCCGACGTGGGTTGTCCTCGCGAGCAGGTTAGAGTACGGTGCGAGTGTACAGTGTACAGTCAGCGTACCGGGACAGGGTACAGTACAGTCAGGCACAAAGGAAGGATTGCCTGGAAGGTAGCGGTGGGAAAAAGGAGAGGGGCGGTGGATGCGAGCGGACGTCCGGGCAGGCTCAGACGCACCCCTTTGCGAGTTTAAGGTTTCAGAAAACACCGCCGGAATGGGGGTCGGACTGTCCGTTGACATATTGTATACCCCTACCCATCTTTTAAATGGGCTAACAAACAAACCGTATTCAAATAACAATATTGTTTTTGTCAGTTTAAGGCTTAGAGCCGGCCTATGATACGGCGAGACCCATGTTACGCCGAATAATAGTATCTTTATATTGTGCAATACGAGTTTCGTACAGCCTATACAATAATAAACCAGCAGGTGGAATAAATACTTAAGATGAAGCCATAGTAAGTAATGCAAAATCATACAAAATTATATGTTTTTGTTTTTAAAATTTGATCGCTTAGAAGTATTATAGATGCTTCAAGTAAATACTGCGTGTGGAATATATCCTGGACCTTAAAAATAATATCGGTCAGATTTTTAAAATAGTATAAGGCCTATAAAAAACACTTTCAAGACCAAACTCTCCTATTTATAAACCCCTTATCAGATATGGTTTTATTGTATAATGTGGCAAATTCAGTTTATTTTATTATAATCGCAAAAAAAATTATATTTACGCCAGAACTTCCCAAATTAAAATAAAACATGCATTATCGCGTTGTTATTTTACAATACCACCATCCATCCACGCCACACCTATTTCGTACCAGTCACGCCCCGGCCGGAGCGGGAGATGGACGTGTCTCTCCGCGTCGCTTGATCTCCGCGTCTCCGCGTCGCGTGAAATCAATTTTAAATTCCCGTTTTATTACAATGAACAATGCGTAAAAAAGGAGTTAATGTTTTTTACAAATTTTTACGAATTCAACCTATAAAACAAATTTCACAAATACCTTTTCCTTTCTAAAAGCTTTTTCTCAAGTATTTTCAAACTCCTCCCATGAAGGGGCGTGAATTCCGATTTTGATTTTTTCCTGGACTATCTGATCGCCTTAAGCAAAAATGTTACAAATTTATTAAGGGCCTTTAACCAGCCAGCGGCCGAGTATCCAAATTTCGTCGAAAGACGTTCTTACGATCGTACAGGGCGGTTCCAATGAGAAAGATTAATTATTCTCCATACCAGTTTCTTTAAATTATAACTGAGTATCGATTTTATTTCATTCAAAATTTGCTTTAATTTATATCTACATTCAAAAATGCTAAAGAGTGATGATAAAACTATTCAATTTTTGTACTTTTTGTAATAATTTTTTGATCATAAGTACCTTTTTACAATTTTTCATTAATGTCTAAGCAAAATAAGAATGTTAAAAAAACCTTAAATATATTAGTTTGTCAGACCGTAAATAAATAGACAAACTGAAGTATTTTCGTCACAAAACAAAGCGCTGATCTTTTTTTAATGATTTTATTTAAACTAAAATTAAAATTCTGAAACAGCTTTCCCAGATAATTTATTAAAATTTTACTGCATGATTATATGATTTGAAATGTGTGTTGTATAATACAAAATTTTGTTTGAAAATTTAACAAATCTGCCAACGACCTACGGTTCAACCTTATTATGCTAAAAATGAACACATTTTCTCATAATTTAAAGCATAACTTTACCAGATAAAAGAACAATCTTCCGAAATCATATGTACTTTTTTTGTGGAAGAGTCATTACGGCAATTTTTTTTTTAAATGACATATTTCTAGTTTTGTCTGAGAACCTTTTTATTGGATAACCAACATCCCTTTCACAGGTCACCCTAAGAGGTTCGCTACGTTGGACAACTTAGTAGAGGTGCCCAGATTCACAGGGTGAGGTTTGTCTAGGTCTCGACGGAAGATTTCCTTGCCCAATACACACTCGTCGATGACAATGCACTCATGCATACACGCATGCACACTCGCATTTCTTTGAAGTTGGATGACATTATATTAGGTCCTTACATATGAAATTGGCGTTTTGTATGGGAGGAACATAAATTCGATTTTTTTTAATATAATATATTTATTTAATTGAAGTATGTACCATTGCTATCTACGCATTTTTACCATCTCATAGGTAGTTCAACGATCCCTTTACTAAAAAAACCATTCGGACGGTATCAATAAAATCTTTGAAGGCGGTTTGAACTGCCCCATCGGAGTTGAATTTTTTCCCTTGCAAGAAGTTGATCCAAATTTCGAAAAAAAATGGTAATCGGTTGGGGCAAGGTCCGGAGAGTACGGTGGATGTCTTAGACATTCCAATTGAAGCTCATCTAATTTGGTAGCCGTCTGTTGTGCAGTGTGTGGTCTAGCGGTCAACGCGCGTTTGTTGATTTGCTTCACTCAATTCGTGAGGTACCCACCTTTCAAGCTTTTTCACCTTCCCAATTTGCTTCAAGTGGATTAAAACAGTTTTATCACTAACACCGCAGCCTGCAGCTAACTAGGACGTGATTTGCGATGGATCCGCTTCCACAATAGCCTTCAATTCTTCATTATCAACTTTGGTCTCCAGCCGTCCACGGGGCTTGTTCTGCAGGTCGAAATTTCCAGAACGAAAACGTTGGAACCAAAAACGCACTGTGTTTTCTTTTGCGGCACCGTCGCCATACACATCATTAATCCTTCGAGCCGTTTCTGCAGCACTGGTGCCACGGTGGAACTCGTACTCGTAAATAACGCTATATTTCAAGTTTTCCAATTTGTAAACTAAGTGACGCAAAGAAAAAATACAATTAAGGAAAAACAAATTAATTATATTAACAAATTAATATAATTATATAATTTGAATTTGGAATTCCTAACCAAAGAGAAGATATTTGAGATCAAAGTTGCCAGTACGGCAAAACACCAATTTCATATGTAAGGACCTAATATTTAAAGGTTTACAGTTTGTATTTTGTTTTTCAAATTTGTGATACCGTGAAATTTCAAATTTTTAACAGATCTAAAAGTGAATAATGATTTTTACAGTAAAATAGGGGTGTTTATTCGAAATGTAAAATTTATGATTGACTCTAATTATTTTTTGATATTCAATGATACTAAGGTAAATAGTTTATAATTCCTTTTAGACTCAGATATCCGACAATTACAATATCCGATAATTTTTTAAAGGTCTGCGCTGTATAATATTAACAAAATTATTTTAATTGCCATTTTCAAAATAGGAACTGATTTGTCAGGAATTCAGACGGTTCACGACGAGTTCATCGAAAACGAATTCATCGAAAATCAATTCATCGAAAGCAAATTCATCGAAAACATGTTCATCGAAAACCAATTCATCGAAAATCAATTCATCGAAAACCAATTCATCGAATGATCAATTCATCGAATCGCCAATTCATCGAAAAAATACATTTTGTTGATATTTGAGAGAAATGCCGAGCGGACCGAGAAGTTAAAAAAGCATTGGTCAACCTAAACTAATCTAACCTAACCTAACCTAACCTTACCTAACCTAACCTAACTTAACCTAACCTAACCTAACCTAACCTAACCTAACTTAACATAACTTAACCTTTTTAATCAATTTTTAAATATTTTTTTATCATCACTCTTAATGACCTTTCTGAGTTGTTTATGAGTTGGTTTCATTATGAGTTGTCTGGTCACCGTTCCTTAGATATCCCTTTTTTGCAGTATCAGACAGTCGGAAATCGAAGAGATTGTTTACATTGTCACTACGAAACTGACAGTTGCTAAACACATTTAACTCAGTTAAACAGACCTTTTTGGGTATTTAATTTTGATGGATTTTAAAAAAATGTTTTTCAATGAATTGGCGATTCGATGAATTGATCATTCCATGAATTGATTTTCGATGAATTGATTTTCGATGAACTCGTTTTCGATGAATTTGCTTTCGATGAATTGATTTTCGATGAACTCGTCGGTTACCATTCAGACTATCCCTATTAATATACCGACCTGTTATATTTAGATGAGACACGAAGTGAAAAAAATAGGTTTCACTTTTTTACCTCCGATTAGTCTAATTTGACCCCTAACGCTCTAACGCCGAACGACCGGAAAATAACTAATTCTGATGCATTGACTCACGTGATAATAGTGGAACAAGTTTTCACAAAACATTAGTACCTGCCTCTAAGAATATCCTATACATTTTCCATTTGGGAGGCAGATATGGGTACCGCCGCCCCGGGAATCATTCATTGAATAACGAATACCTCTGCAGTAGGTCACCCCAAGTCTGTAGTCAGTTATCAGTGTTTGCGAGCACGGTCAACGATTGTTAACAAATATTCCGACCGACGATTGATAAATTTTAGCGCGCAACAGTAAATAAACACATATTTTTGAATAATTTCGTTCGTTTTGAAAAATTACTGGTTAATTTAATGAATTGATTGAATGGGCTGCGTTTGGTGACTTAGCAGGTGTTCTCGAGTTCAAGGGGTGAGGTTTTTGACGGCGGATGCATCTGTCCACCTACTGTACAACAGGCCGGATCGGGAGACTGGTTGAGGGAGACCTATTGGCCTCTCCAGCTGGATTTTCCCGGAAGATTATCTTGCATTGGGAGGGATGGATTCATATGACCGGCATTCCTGGACCAATGACCCCCAGATTACTACTAATCTCTCATGCCTTTTTCTTTCCCAAAACATCCTCTCCTTCCTTCCTAAAATGACCCTCCACAAAACACCCCCAAAGTCAATGTAGTAATTATTTTCCTCAAGGCCTCCTGTGTGGAGCTAAAAATAAAAATAAATAAATCTCTTAATTTTTCACGGGCCTCAGTCATACATAAGATTAAAAGAAAATTGTTTTTATTGTTGAAGGGAGTAGAAGATGTTGGGCATTAAATGTCCAAAACTAACTACTTACCTAACAATCATGCCGTTTTCCCTCAGGGGTAGGCAGTGAGAATGGGCCGCGCAAAACTTTTATTCCGATTCTTGACATGACCCAACTCAAGAATTTGTTGGGTATTTTTTATACCTTTCCCGGACCCCCTTGCATTACTTTGTGTCTACTTAGACCCAGCTGTCCGCAGACGTCTGAAGTGAGACTACTGCAATCATAATTGGAGTATAAGGAGGAAAGAGATGGGAAAAGGAATATGGAGAATTGGCTTACAATACAGTCACCAAACACGGCACAAACCATTTCAAACAACATTCTGATTCTGAATGCCGGTGTTTCACCGGGAGATCAAGCACAGATAAGCAGATAACTTTACAATATCGGATCGGCAGGCATAGCTTCCGACGATTTTGAAGTGAAACTTCTGTAGCCCCGCTATGATTTGGATGTCGATTGAAATGGAAACGACGATTACTGCACCTGCGACACATCAATTGCGCTCATTGACCGCTTTGATTATGATGTCACCTTTAAAGGCTCCTATTGGTTGAGATAGGAAACGGAATTTTAATATGAATACTTCTCAAGAGTCCTGCTCACGTCTGGAGCCAGTGAGACTACGGCATCTCCAATTGGGGTACGTTGTGAGGCCAAAAGTGGGGAGGGGAAGGAGATGGGGAAATACACGGCTAATAACGAACGAAATTATTAAAAAATATGTGTTTATTGACACTTAATCGAAACTTATCTGATGCTATGCAGGCCGTGCTAAAATTTATCAATCGCCGCTCGGAATACCTGTGAACAATCGTTGACCGTGAAAGAAACAAACACACACATCTGTAGAATTTGGCTAGCGAAAGAATGAGGTAGACTAATCGCTGTTTTCTTTGTGCGGTTCTTCTTAGCCTGTCGCCCTCTTCGTTGTGCGATGCTTCTTAAATAAAATGTAAAATATTTTTTAAACTTGGACATTATTGTAATTAGTAAACCCAACAAATTATCCTACTCCTGATACTATCCATTTTTTCGCAGTTTAGTTTTCTGATGGTTTCACTTCTACCGCGTGTGAAACACACATGGTAGAAGATATAAATAACATAGTTTAAATTTTGTTTCCTTTAGCCTGATTACAAATTTTACAAAATTAAAAGCATATTTTAATGTTTTTTCTGTATTCTTTGTAATCCTTTTTGGTCATTTTTTAATGATTGGTATAAGAAGATCATCTTTACAACTTCGAATTAAGTCACTAACGCATTCAGTCCTCCACCTGCATTTACCCTTCTTTACAATTTGGGAGGCGGGAATGGGTACCGCCGCCCCGTGAACCTTTATTGGATAACCAACACCTCTTCCATAGGTCACCCCAAGTGGTTCGCTAGGTTTGGTGATTTAGCATAGGTGCCCGGGTTCATGGGGTGAGGTTTGTCTAGGTCTTGGAGGCGGATGACCAGGACATACTGAACCCCAGATTCCTACCCACCCCTTTAACCCTTTTCCTTCCCAGAACTCTCCTCTCCTTCCTTTCTTTAAAAAAAACCCTCCACACAGCATCCCCAAAGATGACATAGGTTCTGAGGGAAATTATTTTCCTCAGGGTCTCCTGTGTGGAGCTCACGTAAAAAAAAAAAAAAAAAAAAACATACCACATCCTTTATCGGCCTCCCCAACTCTCCTGAACTTTCCAAACATACGGACTCATCCGCTTGCACTAACTATTCGTCTTTCACAACTATCTTGCACACTGTTTCTCCTTCGAATTCCATGACTGGAGTTTCTGAACCACTTAGGGCCGGTTTTATAAACGAAGTACCAAATTTCTGTTAAGTAACGAACCATTTTTCGTTAACGGACCGCTATCCGATAGTTATTTTATTTTACGTACTATAAACAAATTTGCATTACTAGCGGTCATCGGTTACGTTTAGTCCTAAAGTTTTTTTACTGGCAATGTTTTTGGCAAATTATTGTCTCTGATATTGTTTTTATCTATGGGTATTACTTTAGCTGCCAAAGTTGATTGTTATTTATGCAGAAGTCCTGAACTGTGTTACTATTCATGGTTATGTAATTGTTTCTCAAGGAGGCTATTATTTTAGTAACTATCCATACAACGATGCACGCTGTCGACTTGGAGACTCCCGTGAAGTCGCCAGCAGCTTGCAGCATTGATCCCAAAGCGTAGAATCGTAGTGTCAGTGACAACTGCTGTGCGGGCGTAACTGGCTGGTTTTGATGTGTCGCCGGCACTAATTGAGCTTCAATTATATTTAAAATTTGAGCCACGTTTCTCTTTGACAACCGAAATCTCATTTTAAAATCGATGTCCGCATCACAATTAAAATAATCCGGTCTATGCATAAAAACACGTGGACGTCTCCGTCCTCCCGCAGCTTCGTCTTCCCTGCTACTGCTATTAGATGACGACGATGGCGTGTCATCTTCAAGCATTGCCAAACGCCCATCCTCACTTTCACTGCTCGATGAATAATCCATGTCACAAATGCAAATAATATAATACTGTCTCTTTAAAATAAGCGATCGTCGGGCAACAACCAACTACTACTGACAGCTGTCAAATAACATTTGAGCGTCGACAAGCAACAAAACGGATCGTTATCCGTTTAACTGGTCAAAATCAGTCAGTTAAGCATTAACCGAAACTTAACCTACCGATAATCTAACGAACGTTTATAAAACGGCAAAATCGGGCGGTAGACCAAATATTTGTGGCAGTAAACCAAAAATGGTATCAAGCGTAATGAACGGACGTTTATAAAACCGGCCCTTATAATATTAACACCGTTTTCAAATGAAACACAAAACAAGCTCCATGAAATTATATTTTTTATTTGATATTTATAAAAATTTTAAAGTAAAACTTCTTCAGTGCCGTTACTGACTTGAAATTCGGATGTAACGGATATGCGTCATGACTCAGTTCTACACAAATACTCCGATCTAATATAATACTGTAAATTCGCACCTCGGCGCGTGGCTTTCATAGCGTAGTTGGCAAGGTGCCTGAAAAGTCTCAGCGGCCAGAGATACAGACATCAAACGAACGGGGGTTCGAATCCTACGAAATCCAAAAAAAAAACATTTTTATACAAAATCAAAATACAATCTTCAAACCACTTTAAAAAAACAAACAAAAGTAATGAAAGCGACGTCTAGCGACTTTCTAGTTTCACTTCTACCGCGTGTGAATTACACACTCTGTTTTTTTTTTTAAATTAGCTCAACACAGGAGGAAAAAAATTCTTCAAGGTCTCGGGCATTTTAGGATGGATGAGTGGCGGGGGGTCTTTTAAAGGAAATGAAAGAGATGAAGTTCTGGGAATGAAATAGGCACAAGGGGTAAGTAGGAAACTGATGGTCAGCGTGTTCAGGAGTGACGGACATATGAATCCATCCCTCCAACTGCAATGCAAGTTGATTGGTCGAGAGAGTCCGGCCAATCAGCCTTTCATTTGGTCTACCACCCAGCAGGGGGGCAGATCGCCGCCAAGACCCGGAAAAACCTTACCCCTTGAACCCTTCTAAGTCATCTAACGTAGATAACAACTTGGCAGAGGTGTTGGTTATCCATAAAATGGTTCCCAGGGTAGCGGTACCCACAACCGCGTCCCAAATAATAGACAAGTTTCTGTAAAGGGTAAACTTCGCATACATAATGTTGTTTTATTATTTATTGAGTTAGTTCATATTAGATGTTATGTATGTAAGCTAACATGTACATGATTTAATTTCATAATAAAATTCATAAAATTATGTTTTTACAGTACCTAAGCAAAGCAAATTTTATTAAATACATTAATTCTTACGACTTTTATGCACTGCATTATACATTTTTAGTCCTCTACACTTTATGAAATTCTGTGACGAAGTTTTTCTCATGGGCGGAAACCTAATTCTATTAAAATTTCTGGTTTCCTAATGATGCACGTTTTCATTAAAAACTAATTTTGGTATTTGGATATTTATTTATTTATTTATTTATTTATTTATTTATTTATTTATTTATTTATTTATTTATTTATTTATTTATTTATTTATTTATTTATTTATTTATTTATTTATTTATTTATTAATTTATTTATTTATTTATTTATTTATTTATTTATTTATTTATTTATTTATTTATTTATTTATTTATTTATTTATTTATTTATTTATTTATTTATTTATTTATTTATTTATTTATTTATTTATTTATTTATTTATTTATTTATTTATTTATTTATTTATTTATTTATTTATTTATTTATTTATTTATTTATTTATTTATTTATTTATTTATTTATTTATTTATTTATTTATTTATTTATTTATTTATTTATTTATTTATTTATTTATTTATTTATTTATTTATTTATTTATTTATTTATTTATTTACTTACTTATTTATTTATTTATTTATTTATTTATTTATTTATTTATTTATTTATTAATTTACGGACAACAGTCCATTAAAAACATAATAATAACACGAATAAAAAATAAAAAAAAACAGAGATGACAGTGAAGGGAGAGCACATAAAAATTAATAGCAATGACAATATAAAATATAAAAAGTACATATAGAGACACTACAAGTCAAAGCATGAAGAAGCATTTAAATATTGCGTAACGACTGCCGAAAGTCATTTAGTTTTACACCAAAAAAATCAATGCTTTGACTTGCGTTGACAAGTCTCGACATTCTGGATAAGGGAGAATGGTATCCGTAATTAGTAGAATGTTGATTGAGGAACAGCAATTCATTATTTCGAAGCCTACGGGAAGGAATGTTAAACTGGATGAGTTGTAACAATGCAGGTGTATCTGTAATACTGTTGATAATTTTAAATATGCAAATTAGATCAGAGTCCTTTCTACGTTTTTCTAAAGAAGGCATGTTTAAAATGTGTTCAATTTCATCATATGAGTACTTGCCTCTTTCAAGACCCAACCTCCAAGCAATTCCTCTTAGGAAACGATGTTGTACGGATTCGATGTGACAAATGTGGACAGCGTAGAAAGGAGACCAAATGACACTAGCATATTCAAGGTGAGGGCGAACCAGCGAACAGTAAAGAGTTTTAAGTGTACTTATATGTTTGAAGTCAGAGGTAATTCTATGAATGAAGCCGAGTAGTTTAAGTGATTTATTTACGATATTATTTATGTGATCACGGAAAGAAAGTTTGCAGTCTAGAGTGACCCCAAGGTCCTTGATAGATGTGACAGTAGATAAACAAACACTATTTAGTTTATAATCAAACTGAATAGGTTTTTTGGTTCTATAAAAGGACAAAATTTTGCATTTATCAACATTAAGTTCCATGTAGTTAATTTTGCACCAATCGTTAAATGAATCAATATCAAGTTGAAATAGTAAACAGTCAAGGTGGGATTTAATAATCTTAAGAATCTTATTATCATCAGCAAATAGCCAGAAACGTGTGTGAGAAAAAACTTTTGTGATATCATTAATAAAAAGGTTAAAAAGAAGCGGGGCCAAATGGGCTCCTTGGGGAACGCCGGAAGTTACATCAATGTTAAAGGATTCAAAGTTATTTATTTTAACCCTTTGTTTTCTATCTGTCAAGTAAGAGTGAAAGAATGATAACAAAGGGTTTCTAATGCCTATAGCATAAAGTTTGGCCATGAGAATACGGTGATTAACTTTGTCGAAGGCTTTGGAGAAGTCAGTGTATAGAACATCAACCTGAGTGTTATCTTCTAAGGCTTTCACAATGGTACTTGTAAAGGAAAGTAAATTTGTTGTTGTAGATTTCGCCGATCTAAATCCATGCTGTTCCTCAATTAGAACACTTTTGAAAACAGGAGTAATTTTCTTTGTAATTATCGACTCAAATATTTTTGGAATATTAGATATAATTGATATCGGTCTGTAATTTCCAATATTCGACTTGTTTCCGGACTTAAAAATGGGTCGAATATATGAAATTTTCCATGAGTCAGCAAATGTTCCAGATGAAAGTGACAAGTTGTACAACATACAAATTGGGTTAGATAGTGTATATTTACATTCTTTTAGCAAGATTTCTGGAATGCCATCAGGTCCGGTACTTTTTTTGCTAGAGAGATTATTTAAGGATTGGTAAACCTCCTTAAGTGTAATTTGGCAATCATTTAAGTCAATATTATGGTCATAGTTAAGTGGAGGGATGTTGCATGATGCATCAGAATATACAGAGGAGAAGTGTTTGGCAAAAAGGTTGGCGATATCATGGCCTTTAGTAGCATGAGTTTCATGTAAATATATATTTAAATACGTTAATCCAATTAGCTTTTATCTCATTTGATTATTTTTTCCATATTTGCTTTTCGTTGGTATTCATCTCGTTGCTCTGTTTTGTATAATTTCTGGTTTTTTTAGGTTTCTTTCATTGACCAAATATAACATCCTAGAGCAGTGGTTTTCAACCTGTGGTACGCGTACCCCTAGAGGTACGCGAAGCCAAATTGGGGGTACGCAATAACATGGCACGCATGTTGAATCACTGGTTAAAATGCCTGAAGCCGTGTTACACTCTGTGTAAAATTGCATTACTTAATTGTATTTGTGTAACTTGTTTGTTAAATTCATGTAATAATTATAGTATTAAAAATTACAAATGAAACACGTCTTTCATTACACGTGTAAAAAAGATAGATGCAGGGTACGGGGAAGGGTTGTTGTTCCCGGCTCAAAAAGGTTGAAAACCACTGTCCTAGAGCATTATCTGGATGTGGAGCAACTATGGTTTGAAAAAACGAGTTTTGTAGTGTTCCTATTTAGTTTATTTATTTTTAAAAAATTACCTTCTTATGCACGTAATCTAAATTTACCGGGAAAGTCCAATTTCAGTCCAATTTCAAAGACTTTTTAATTTTTTTCGCTGTTCATTGTCAAATTTACTAATGGACCCAATCCTTTTCTCCGCAGGGGTAGGCAGAGAGGATGATCTGTCAAACAACTCGGTCTTGGCACACACTCCTTGCATCGTTCTAGTCCTGGGTCGATCGATCGTTTTACATGACCCGGGTCGCTTACGACCCACTGGCGTCACGAGCGGGTCGCGAAGACCCGCTCTTTTCAGGACACAAAATACGAACCTCGGTAATCGAGTTTCTCGCGCCGGTCGCCGCCCAGATCGGTCAAGTCATATGCGACACGAAACCCAGGTTATAACCTGGGCGCTCGCTCACAGCTCACACCTGTAACTAGTAATGTCATGTCCCAGAAATAATTTTTTTAAAAAGACATTCTTCAGAGGTAAAAAAACAATGTTTTATCACGTTTTGAAGGATATAAAAACCATGTAAAAAACGTGTTGTTATGAATCTTTTATTGAGAATTTAAATAAGTAAATTAGCTGTAAGCTGTAATGCTTTATTATAAACTATTATTTTATATTTTTTCTTTGTGTAATAAGACAAAAAATTAAATAAACGTGCCCATGAATTATTATGATTGCTATGATACTTTTTGATAGTGGGATAGTTAGGTTAGGAGTACAAGTTACAAGAGGAGAGGGTGTACAAAATAAATAATATTTGCAATGTTCGCACGATTTTTATTAGAATTTTAATAATAATATAAAAATTCTTATCCGTGTATGTAACATAGATTTTTGTTTAATGTTATATTATTAAACCTAATGAATATTGAATAATTGTCTAAAGATGACCATAATAGGCTGAGCATAGACTGGTAACGGTTAAAAATATATTGTGGAGAAATTTTTCAAATTGTTTTAATATGAATATTATGTATTGTTATTTATTAACGTCACGCTCGTGTGTGTTAACCGAATGTGTTGCAGTTCGCACTTACAAGTACGCTTCACCCAGCTACTTTCTACTACCTGAGTCGAGAGGGCGGGTGGCGAAACCCGATGTTGACAACCCGCTCGCTCTCTAATACATCTATCTATCGTCGCTCGCCCCGCCACATTCGCACCCGAAACCCAGGATGCAGTAGTAGAGCGGTTGCGAGAAGTGGGTCGCGAGACCCGGGTGCTGACGAAAAAATGACCCGCTCGCTCTTTGGTGGTCCGTGAGCGGATTTCATTGAGCGGGTCATTCACGACCGACCCAGGACTACATCGTTCACATTCACTTCATGCACCCAATGCTCTTATCCTGACTCTTGACTCTAACTCATATAATGATCCCCTTTCTCAATGTTACCCACACTTATATTAACCTTATATTCTTTGCATATTATAGTATCTCCACATATCTCACACGATCGTACATGGTTTTAGCACACACGTGCCTCAGGAATCCCGTTTGTACGGCATTCAGTGTACTTGCATCCTTCTTCTCCCAGTTCCATGCCTCACTTCCATACTGTATGCAGGGTAGGCACCAGCACTTTATTGTGGACTGCTTGCCTCAATTCTTTGGACCTGGATTTTCTCTGTAGTCTATTTTGTAATATTCGAAAAATATTTCTCATTGTAACTGAAAAAATTCTGAACTTACTGATGTCTTTCTGATGGGTTTATATTATAGGCAGTTGATAACATTTAATTCACAATTAGAAAATTGAGTTGATTCCTCGTTGGTTCTCCTTACAACGAGTAATAGTGTATATTATGTGTACCTATTGTTCGAGAAGCAAAGCCAAGCGAGGGCAAGCAATGCAAGGAAGGCAAGGAAGGCAAGAAAGGCAAGGCAAGCCGGTCGCAACCGCCGCGTCCCTTAAATAGTTCATGAGGCGAGGAGCTAGGAGCGAGCCCCGGTACTCGTGGGGCGGTGGGAGTTATTGTGCAATTTCCTGAAATATTTCGTGACCGTTTCCAACGCAACGCCTTCCTCACAATACCCCAAAGGCACACATAAACAAACACTCTTCAACTCACCCTCAATAAAATATAACCCGATTGTAAATGAATCACGTTACTAAATAAATCAACACTTAAAATATGGGGATCTGAGAAGGGGGTATTCTTGTATCAAATTGGGCCTAACACCGATAACATAATAATTTCTTACAATAGTATTGGTCAACACCAATAACACAATAATTTCTTCAAACGGTATGGATCTAACAACTATAAAACAGTATTTTATTCGAAAGGTATGGGTAAAGGTATCCACTAATAACACATTAATTTCTTCCAACAGTCTGGGCCTAACAACAATAATACATCGAAGGAAGCAAATACTTTGTGATGTGACATAATGTATTATATTAAATGAAACAACATACTTTGTAAAACACCACTTTTTATTTGAATTAATATTTAACAGCCAACCAGGTTTCGTTTAGCACAAGCTCGGTCGGGTCTGGTTGGCTGTTAAATATTAATTCAAACAGAGAGTGGTGTTTTACAAAGTTTTTTCATTTAATACAATATTCGTTTTTTTATTACAAAATTCCCTTTTTATAACTTTTGAAGGTTATTCCCATCAATGTAATAGAAGTGAAGAAGAAGATACCAATAATAATTTAAACGAAAATATGAAAGTGAACAAGACACAGAAAAACAGAAAAAGGCAATGGTCGCAACTGGGACTTGAACCCAGACATCTCATCTAACCGGGACGTGCGCGTTAACCAATTTCGCTATTGCCAACTTCTGTCAAACCGTCATATTTGTCAATCTCATATTTCAAATTTTAGAATTAACAATATTATCTTCAACTAATTATTTTTCCATATTACGGGCAATTACTCTTTTTATTAGAAACAATCATTCTAAGAATTGGTTTACAATCTGGATAGTGGGTAGCGCCTCGACATATATTCGAATTTATTCGTACGAAGAAGACGATTTGACAGAAGGTGGCAATAGCAAAATTGGTTAACGCGCACTTCCCGGTTAGACGAGAGGTGTGGGTTCGAGTCCCAGTTGCGACTATTGTATTTTTCCATTTTTTGTGTCTTGTTCACTTTAATATTTTCGTTCAGATTATTATTGTTTTCTTCTTCTTCAATAAAATTATATAATAATTTATTTGAACAGTGTGGGCCTAACACCAATAACGCAATATTTTACTTCTGCGATATGGGCCTAACACCAATAACGCAATATTTTACTTCTGCGATATGTGCCTAACACCAATAACGCAATATTTTACTTATGCGATATGGGCCTAACACCAATAACGTAATATTTTACTACTGTGATATATGCGTATAGGTAACGCAACGAGAGATGAAAGCAATAAAAAAGCTTAGAATTGATGTATTGGTGTATCCGTGTGTCTTCAAACTACGCCTACTTATCTTCTGTCTTGCTTATTTTATTATTATTGCCCACTTATTGTATAGGTAAAACATTTTAAGTTGAAAGCAATAAAAATGCATAGTATTGATGTATTGGTCTATCTGTGTGTGAACGTTAAGCGACGCCCACGAAAGCGATAAGGTTCTCTGTCATGCTTACGCCCGGTTATTGTAACTAGTTAGAAGAGAGGCAAGTTTTTATTACACCGCTTAAGACTGTACATACGGGGTGTCCTATTCATTCAGTTCGTAATTTGATTTAAACATACGTGCACCTACATATCGCAAGTGAAATAATTACTAGTTTTTAGTTTCATTATTTTTAATTCGAATCTTTATTAGTAGATTTATATAGTGTTTTTAAATTGTGCAAGTGTAATATTTATTACGACATCATGGAGTCCTGTAACAAAACGGTTCGTGGCAAATCACTGAATGGACAAAGTCGTGAAATTTTATTCTGCGTGTTTAATTATTTTATGCATAATATAAAAAACGGTGGCCAATTTTTAAGCATGAATGACTTACATGATTTGACGTCTAAGGCAACTGGAGTATCGCAGACTAGTATTCGACGTATCGTAACTGGAGTGGCAAAGGAAGCAGAAACACAACCGTCATCATCGTCAACTCAACGACCAACATTCAGTACACCAGGAAAGAAACGACGCAGACCATCAACCAAATCAGATATAGATGATTTCGATAAGGAAGTTATTAGAAGATGTGTACATCATTTTCATTTAGTTCATAAGTCTTTGCCAACGATGAAAAAGATTCAGAGAGTTCTGAAAGGAGACATCGACTACGCAGGGTGTTTAGCTACGTTAAGGAAAGTTGTTCGCAATTTGGGTTTTCGCTGGAGAAAAACGGAAACAAACCGAAACCTAAACGTACCACATATCTCACTAAATTAGAAGAATACAGGAATGACGGACGTCCTATTGTGTATTCTGATGAGACATACATTCACAGTACACATACAACACCGCGTGCGTGGACTGACAACTCCAATAAAGGAGCTAAAGTTCCTGTGTCTAAAGGCAAACGTCTAATAATACTTCATGCACGCAGTGAAAATGGTTTTGTACCCAACGCACTGCTAACATTTAAATCTGATCAGAGGACTGGCGACTACCATGGTGCAATGAATTCTGCCAATTACAGAAAATGGATCACGGAGAAGCTCTTGCCAAATCTGGAACCAAAATCTGTGCTTGTTGTAGACAATGCGTTATACCACAATGAAGAATGCGAAAGGATCCCGACATCAAGTTCAAGAAAAGGAGTTATGCTGACCTGGTTGGAAAAGCACGGAATACCGTATCCGATAAAAACACAATACCAATATTGTATGATATTATTAAGCTCCACAAGATACGAGTCAAGAAATTCATTCTGGACCAATTGCTGGAAAAGCATGGTCACTCGGTATTGCGTCTGCCACCATACCACCCGGAGCTGAACCCAATAGAACTCTGTTGGGGAATAATAAAAGGACGCGTGGCTGCCAGGAATGTTAGTTTTACGATGGATTCCGTCCAGACTTTACTTGGAGAAGAAGTTGTCGCAATTAATGCGCAGACATTCAAAGACATTTTTAGAAAGGTCAAGGAACAAGAAGATAAATACGAAAAATTAGAACCCAAGATCGATATTACACTGATGAATTCACAATACATCTCGGGGAATCAGATGAAGATACCTCCGTTGGATCATCTTTGGGATCTTCAATCAGTGGGGAATTAAGTGGTATAGGTGAACTTTTAGATGATTCTGACTAATGTGCTAAAGGTCCAGTCGTCCAGTGGGATATTCTAGGAAACAATATAACTTTGGAAATGTATGTAAATTATACAAATAGGAAATACCTATAACAAATTAACATTAAGCATGCTTTGTAAAATAAATATTTCTGGTCAGAATAATAAATAATTATTCTCCGAAAAACAATTAGGTATAATTTCGTATTGCCGTAATTTCCGTGAATACATTATCAATGGAAGTTTGTTATTTCCAGCATTTTTAAATAAATGGCTAAGATTTATTAGCAATTCCGTTGTCTTTTTTATGAATGCCCATTTGAATTCAATCCTGAAGATTATCACATTTAGTTTTAAAAAAAAAATTGATAACCTTCAGTATTTCAATATCGATGTTGTTAAACAAAATAAGTTTTATGTGACGACTTCAACACGCTTTGGATTCTTATTCTCAATTGTGAAATAATCATTATAAAAGTTTTGCATCTGTATGAGTACTGTGATGAAGTCAACTTAGCTTGAGAGACCTATACGGGTGTCCTAGTCATTCAATTCGTAAATGTGATGTAAACATACATATACCTTCGTATCGCAAGTGAAATAATTACTAATTTTTAAATTTGACATAATTAACAGTGTTTGTAAAGTGTGCAAGTGTAATAATTATTACATCATGGAGTCCTGTTACAAAACGGGACGTGGAAAATCACTGAATGGGCAAACTCTGAAATTTTATTCCATGTGTTTAATTATTTTACGCATAATATAAAAAACGGTGGTCAACTTTTAAGCATAAATGACTTGTACGATTTGACGTCTAAGGCAACTGGAGTATCAGACTAGTATTCAACTTATTCTACTTCAAATCTTTTGTACCTTTGTGTTACTAACACAAAGGTATAAAAGGTATCTGTTATATTTTAGATAATATAAGTGTAGATAGGCTGATGATGACTGATACATAACTAATAATTACTGTTGCTGATGATTGCTAACACATAATTATAAAAAATAAATAATCCCTAAGCAGACAAGTTTTTTAGCACACATTATGGAAATCACACTTCATTTCAACAATTACTACAAGAAAAAAACTATTTGGGAGGCGGGAATGGGTACCGCCGCCCCGGGAACCTTTATTGGATAACCAACACCTCTGCCGTAGGTCACCCCAAGTGGTTCGCTACGTTTGGTGATTTAGCAGGGGTGCCCGGGTTCATGGGGTGAGGTTTGTCTAGGTCTTGGAGGCGGATGACCGGGACATACTGAACCCCAGATTCCTACCCACCCCTTAAACCCTTTTCCTTCCCAGAACTCTCCTCTCCTTCCCTTTTCCTTAAAAAAACCCTCCACACAGCATCATCAAAGATGACATAGGCCCTGAGGGAAATTATTTTCCTCAAGGCCTCCTGTGTGGAGATCATGTAAAAAAAAAATATATATTTACATGGACAAAATGGGTTATTAGGTTCTTAGTTTAGGTAAACTATGTAATTCATGCATATTGAGTTTGAAACGAAACTTTACAAATGTCAAATCCATACAAAAAAAGGGCGATAATGGAGGTGTTTTATATGGGAAATTTTAAACTTTGTATGAAAATCGAATTTTAATGCATATTTTTTTCAGTCTATCCCGACTGAAACCGATGTTTCTTTTGGTAATTAAGTTTAAAGTAGTTTACTTTTCAAAATCTATGCTTATTAAACGTGTAGCGGCACGTGGCGGCTTGTGGATTATTTACTCTATAAAATATTATGTATATTATAATAAATTAATCTTTTTAATTAACAAAATATTTTTTTAACCTTGTCGTTATTTTCGAATACCCATTTGAATTCAATCCTGAAGATTATCACAATAAACTTTATATTGATAACCTTCAGCATTTCAATAAAAATGTAGTAAAACAAAATAAGTTTTATGTAACCGACTTCAACACGCTTTGGCTTCGAATTCTCAATTGTGAAATAACTATAATATTTTTTTAAGCCTTAAACGAAACACGCTGTATGAAAGTTTTGCATCTGTGTGAGTACTGTGATGAAGTGTGCTAGTGCGAAGTGATTGCGAGACCTATAACACCAATAACATATTAATATACCTATCCCAAATTTATGAGCCTTACTTCTGCGATATGGGCGTAACACCAATAATATAGTATTATATCCCAAATTTTTAATCCTTGTTAGGCTAATAAATTATAGTGTTATTGGTGGTCCAATAACTATTTATTCTAACGATAATTTACATTTTATTCTAACATAATAATTTATTCTAACGATACTGGCCTAACACCAATAACGCAATATTTTACTTCTGCGATATAGCCTAACACCATTAACATAATAATATATTCCACCTACTATCACTTAGGGCATACTATAGTATTATTAAGTCAAAGAAGTTCATTTCCAATGTATTCTGATAAGATCGCACTCAGTGTTGACCTGGCGTATTGTCATGATTCGTCACCGAATTCCATCTTTTCTTAGAGTTGATTTTTCTCTCGAGATTAACTTCACGGTTCACATTTATCTGGAAAGCGATCCTTTTTATAACAAAAAGTAATATATTGAATTTTGGGTACAAAAATGGAAGCACTCAACCTTTTGTGTTCAGGAAAATTCCGAAAATCGTAAAATTCCTCACGGAACGCCCGTGGAGGGAATGTATGTAATAAGTATGTAGGCTGTGAGTTGGTTGGAACTCACCTCCGAGGGGGCGATGGTCCGCTGTGAGACCGGGTGTCCCCGTGGAGCAGCATGTCCATAATGAATGAAGGGGAAATTGCACGCCAAGGACTTTCTAGGACGTTTTGCATAGTTCGCGATACCTTTATGTGCATAATTATCCATTTTACGGCAAGACCCTAATAAAACACTATTAATTACGCAAAAGCGTTGATGTTTTATGATTCGTTCTCCGAAGCGTCTCCGTACAATAACATGAACTTTAAGAGCTATTTGCTTTCATAGAACACACACACACACACACCCTCTCCCTTACATACACACACACAAATTTCCGGATAGTCGCGCTATTTCCCTCATTTACCCGTGGAAACTTTAAATTATGGCAGTTCATCTAACAACTCGGAATTATTATTACCAGTAGGTATCTAACATAATATAATTTTTGGTAATTTTTCGGGATTAGTGTCCATGGTTATTACGAATATTTTTTTTTTTAAAACTTTAGATTTGCCTTAATCACTATAAAAGGAAACTTTTTGCATCACGGGCGGCGGAAAATGATGCATTTTAATTTTCAATTGCGTAAAATTAAATTTCACTTCGCGAACCGATACGACGATAATCCGGCGGCCATTCCGTCACTGTTTGTTATGTTGGTATCCCTGATACAAACAAGAGCAAGATACGACTGTAGCCGACTTCGTGTGGGATACATGATAAGGTGCGAAATAATGAAAAACAGAATTAATAATATAATGTAAACGAAATGACCGCCGGATTGTCGCCGTATCGGTTCGCGAAGAGAAATTTAATTTTACGTAATTGAAAATTAAAATGCATCATTTTCCGCCGCCCGTGATGCAAAAAGTTTTCTTTTATAGTGATTAAGGCGAATCAAAAGTTTTTTCGAAAAATTATTCGTAATAACAATAACCATGGACACTAATCTCGAAAATTTACCTATTTTTTTCTTGGAGTGAAAACTTCTTTAGCACCTTTTGTGATTTGAAACTCGAGGATTTGTGATTAAATTAGAACCTAATTTAATTACAAATCTTATGAATTCGGGGGAAATTAAGTTTTTGTTTATTCAATATGAGAAAAATAGAAATATTCATTTTAGGCGCAAGGTCTACTAAGTGTTCACAGAATTACTGGTAATTTATACCAGTGTTAGTTCAATGGACATATTATATTCGTTAGAACATGCTCGAATATTCTACCAACCTACAAGTAAAACGCAGTTTGGACAATGAAATTTGCAATTTTTCTCTATAAAATTATTTAATTACCTGCATCTTGCAATAAAAATAATTTTTTTTTTTAAATTTTACAAAATAAATTTAAAAAATATATTAAGATTTGTGTTGTGGATATGGGAAGGAAGAATATAGATATAATGTTGCAAGCTTACAAATATTAGCGTTGGTGTCATGTTTTCTCCTAAATAGGGATTGCTATATAATTTTCCTCTCGTAATATTTTAACGTACTTTCAAAGCCTTGCTTAAAAAATGAACGTACTTGCATTGATCTAATTTATATTTCGTACATCATGTTCAATGTGACCTTAGAACGGGTTATTAAATGACAAAATATATTTACTTCTTCAATCTTTGCAAATTCACTTGACGCGTCATTTTTAATTAAGAGCCTAGCAGTCCTTTAAGTATTTTCAAATTTGGTGAAATTAGTTTGCTGTTTCGTCGTAAGGTCGCCCGTGTAGATTTTACATTTTTTAACTTCGGTATTCTGTTTTTAAGTTGTACATAATTTCACAACGCTACTTGTAATCTAATTCCCCGATTTCCTCGTCCCGTCAAGCTCTAGGGCGTCGACTTTACCATGAAACTCGTATGTAATTTTGTTCAGCGAGCATTTGGTGATATCAGGGGTATAAAAGCAGTTTTATTTAAAATTTTGCAGAAAGTGAAAAAAATGATAATTTTTCCAATGTAAATTATTACTTTTTCAACACAAATTCAAAGGTAAATTAAGGTTACTTTAATGAATCGATAATTATTTTTGTAATTAATATCATCGCAAAGAAAAAAACCCCTTGTTGTCATTGTTTTATTTGAAAACTTAACAAAATTGATAATAACGGTTGATTAGAAGATTATGCACCAAGAATTTTTATTACTACAAATTGTGCACACCTATATTACGAGTATAATACAATATTATATATTCAGGGTATTAATAGGCGTACTTGACGTATTTTAACCAGTTATTCGTGATATTATTTGGAAAAAAAAATTTAAATTAAATTTTGGTCTCCGGCGACTTTTTTTTTCAAAACTTTTTTCCTCAAAATCAATTTTTTTTCCGCATGTCGTCACTGGTCACCCAGCCGAGTAGCCGACCAACCCCTCACCCCATCTCTAACTGTCCAACACCTATTTCGATGTTTTTTGTAGAAAAAATAAATCGAAGATGTTACTGTAAACAAAAAATTTCATTTACATTTTTTACTCCAAATAATTTCAGGAATCAATGGTTAAAGTAAGTCAAGTACGTCCCTTAAAACCCTGTAGGTATATATGCAGTATATATAAAATATATTGATTTTAATACAATACATATATTTTATTTTATTTATTTATGTTTATTTAGGAAGCATACAATTGCATACAGTTCAGTGAAATCAAGTGGTTATTAAACAATTATAGTATGTATAAATTGTAAGCACATTGTAAAAATTATCAAAAAGTGGTAATAATCAATACAGAAATAATAGTTTCGAGAAGTTATTTAAATAAAATTACTAAATATTTTTTTTTAAATAATAGTACATAGTGTTAAGTAAAAAGTTATTAAAAAGAAAATAATAAACAAGAATTAATAGTTTTCATTTAATAATAATTTAAGAATCGAGCTAAAAAATAGGCAATCATCGGGTGAACAAGAGATTACAATCAAGTATATCAATAACCACCCAACAATTGTAAAATTTAATCCAAAAAACTGACCCACAAACTAAAAATATACTATCAAAATGTAAGAGGACTGAGAACGAAACTTCAAGACCTAAAATCTACATTACCAACGATGGATTACGTAATTTATGCCCTTACTGAAACATGGCTAAATTCTGATATAAACGATCAAGAACTGATTGTAGGTATATGAATTGTACCTACGAGTTCTCTAAAGTCATACATTATAGTAGTTTATGCTTTATTTGTATATTTTGAATCTTTTCTAATGTTATACTGATGTTATAAGTGAAATTTGTATTTAATATGTACTTGTAAAAACCCAATAGGGCGTCAATAAATAAATAAAAAGTACATTGTACGGTTAGTTTGACTTTAGTCGATTTAAGGGTAAAATGGATAATGTATATATGCAGCACTAGGACTGCACATATAGAGGATGTTAAGTACTTGACTTACTTTAACCAGTGATTCCTGACATTATATGGAGTAAAAAATTAAAATGAAATTTCGGTCTCCGGTGACATATTTGATGTTTTTTTTCCAGAAAAAAAAAATGGTAGGTGTTGTACAGTTGGAGGAGGGGTGAAGGGTTGGTCGACTACTCGGCTGGGTATATACATGTTTATATATAAAGCTCAAACCAAAAAACCTTAGTTTTCAAGTAGAGTTTGAAGACAAATTTTTCAAGGTTAAATTGGAAAAAAGTTAAAGTTGCTACATGGTTACTGTCAGATCAGACAGCTTGACTATTCACGTCTAGTCACCAAACACGGCTAAAGCCATTTAAAGCAAAGTTTTAATTCTGAATGGTGGTCTTTTACTAGGGCGATACTGAAACTATCTTCCAATCTGGAACGTGCCGCAAATAAGAGTATACCTTATAATATTTTTTAATGATCAAATTGTGAAATAACACAAACCAATCAAATAAAATTTACTTGCGCATGCTGAATTTGAAACCGTGACCTCCGGAACGCCAGTCGAGAGCCTTATCGAAAATAACAAAACTAGAAATGAAAAAAAAATATTATAAATAAAGATATGTAAACGTGAACAAAATTAGGGTATAAGTGATTAATTTTATGTGAATAATTTAATAAAATTTTATTAAGCTTTTTCAAAAATAGTTATTTGCCATCGAATAGATATTTCGCATTTCATATTATTTGTTCTTATTTAAATGTCGGAAACATTTATTTAATTATCATATACATTTATTTAATTATCAAAAACATTATTTAATTATCATAAACATATAATATTATGTTAACTTTGAATATCCCTGAACAGCGCCGACACAGCTCGGCCGTGCGATTGAGTAGATAGTAAATTAAAGAAGAAATTGTAAAAAGGGCCATTTAATAATTCCGACAATGTATTCAGGTCTAGTAAATGACTGATCTTTTGGATGATTCAGCTTTTACTTAAATTATTTAAAGTAGCGTGACAGACAACCTTCCGTCTTCGGGCCTGTCCGAGCACTGAAACGATAATTCAAATGTGCTCTAAATATATGATACGAAAATTGATGCAAACCAAATAAATCATTGGATTTTAATATATTTATTTTTAAATTGAGATTCTTAAAATACTGTTTTATTGGATGATATTTTTATTTTATTAACTAATCTGTTTTTTGGTACATTAAAACGATTCTAAAGTTGACTGATTTATGCAGTTTTTTTAATAATATCACATCGTAATTTAGCTAAAAAGGCTCTTTAATTAAAAAATTAAAAAATGAAGCGGCATACGTTGAGATGTTTTCTATCTAAAAATATTTTTTTTCTTTTTTTTTCCTTTATGCATACGACACATAAGAAAAATATTTGCAGGTCGATTGAGATTTGTTGAAAACAACTATTTTTCAAACAGTTATAAAGTATGAAAAATATTTTTTGTTAATATTTAATTATATTTCCTGGGATAGAACGTAAATGTAACTATCATTATTTTGGTATAAATTTTTTTTTGTTTGTACGGTTATGGATGTAGGCGACTTCGAAAACGCGCAAAAATCATTAAATATTGAAAAATCTCTCGTACCATCTTAAATGAAAACAAATCTCTTTGTGAAACTTTAATCAAAATTATTTCACATTTAATCAAAATTATAAACAAGTTTCGAAATTAAAGGTTTATCCAGAGACAAAAATTTCATTTACATTTTTTAATCCAAAAGATGCCAGGTAAGCCAAGTACGTCCCTTAACACCCTGTATACATTACAATATACTCGTATATGTCACTGGTCACTTCTCAACCCGCCCCTAACTATCCAATATCTACCTAATTATAATGTTTTTCATTAAAAAATATATCAAGAAGTTAAGTAGTAATTAAAAATTTCAATTACATTTTTCACTACAAATAATGTCAGAAGACATTGGTCAAACGTATAGACTAACACTGTTCATTAACACCTTTTTATAATTTATTATTATAAGTTAGGTACGTGTCAAAAATACTTACCTAATTATTTTTTTATGTTTAACATTTTTGTCATGTTTGATGGAAACTGCTACTACTTTCTAAATTGGATAAATGTGTGTTTATAATTTTATTTTATTTTGTTTATTATTTATATTGTAGCTATCTGTAGGAGCTCTTCCGTGTGATGTGTAAGATCAGATAAAATCATTTTATAATTTTCCTCTCAAAATCTTGTGTTTCTATGAATTTTAATGAATGAAGCGAGTTTTCCATTTTCTTTGTTCCAATTCAACGAGCAGCGGAAAGTAGAATGCCATCTAGCGGGGAGGGAGAACAGATCAGACTGTTAGGTTTGCGCCACGGCTATAAAACAAATCTATTCGTACTTTCTTCAGGGGGAAGACTTTACTGAAAATGGTTAGGACCATGGGAATATAAATAAAAAAATTCCTATAGAAATACACATTTTATTGTGCGCAAAGTATAAAATGTTAGGGTCTACGAAAATAATATAAATATTAGTAAACGTAATTACTATCAGGGGTATTTCACCATCCTCCTTAGAGGTTATCCATATGATAACGTACATTTTCGATTAATTAACACAATTTACGTAAAAAATCTGAGTTCACTATTCGGTACTTGAACATATGAATGGTGGCTATATATAATATAAGACAGCTTAATTTTTTTGCCCTTTGCGAGTATTTATTTAATTATTAATACCTAATATTCGTTATCCTATGGATAAGCTATCAGGAGAATGGTGAAATACCCTCTTAAGGTGATACTTAAAAGAATTCATATGTTACTCTTCCGTAGATGGCGCGAGTTTAATTATTATTGGGGAAAAACACTTTTTACGAGTTGTGCTTGTAAATTATTAAAATGAATGAATTGTTTGTACCCGTATATAGATGTAATATAAATATGTGAATAAATAGATTTGTCTGTAAACAAACCCAAATCTTTCAAGGAAGACTTACATAGAATTTTGGATTGAATCACAAATACAATATCATATTTTTAACCCTTGAGTTTGTTTGCGGACAAAACTATTTATTCGTATTGAGTATGTACAGCCGCAAACAATTAATTAATTTTAAAATTTAAAGCATAACCTGCGACAGCTGTTTTTTTTCCTAAAATAATTAAACTAGCGCCATGTGCCAAAAAGTAGATTTTGCCGTCGACATACGAGTACTTCTCATTTCTCAAAATCAATGTTAGGGTTAAACGGAACGTACGTACATAATCTACGCATTCAAAGATGGCGCTAGTTTAATTATTTTAGGTTAAAAAACTTTTCGCTAGCTATGCTTTTATTTTAATATATGGTTTGCGCCCATATATATGAATATGAATAAATAGTTTAGTCCATAAACAAACTGAAATCTTTCAGCGGTAAGGCTCTTGACTCAAAATCCGAAGGTCGCGGTATCGAATCCCGGCTGGCGTGGCAAATAAAATTTATTTGATTAATTTGTGTTATTTCACAATGTATTCATTTAAAATAATATATAGTATATTTGCGGCACCAGATCAAGACCAGATCTGAATAGCCAGGTACTTCCCCACTCTCCTCCTCCCCATCTCCTTCCCCTCCCCGCGACCTTCAGCCTCACAACGTACCCTAATTAGGTATGCCATAATCTCACTGGCTCCAGACGGGAGCAGTTGGGACTCTTGTGCGTTATTCATGTAAAAAAAAGCTAACAAATCCAAAATTGTATTCTTACGCCTCTCTCGGAAGAATTCAGTTTATAAACGGAAAAAAAAATTGTTATTAGTTTTTGGGGTATTATGCCGTGTTGCGCTACCTCCTTCTTTAGCCAACGTTTCGGACAGCGTTGCAGTGTCCATCATCACACATCTGCCCTGATGATGGACACTGCAACGCTTCTTCATCGCAATTCATCTTGAAATTTTAAAGCATAATTTTGACATATATTTTTCTTTCTTAAATAATTAAGTTAGCGCCATCGATAAACGAGCAATTTATCAACAATTTATTTTTCCTTAAAACATAAAAAAAATCTGATTTGAGATTCTCACGGCCAAAAGTATTATCGTGATTTATTTTTAGGATGTTATGCCGTGTAGCGCTACCTCCTTCTTTAGCTAACGTTTCGGACAGCATTAAAGTGTCCATCATTGGAGCAGATTGTAAACGAATTGTTTTTTTTTTTTTGTTTTTTACTAGTTTCTTATTATATACCAGGAAGTGGTTGGATCATTTAAACTACTGAATTTAAAACTATTATTCTTAATACAGTATAATATAAAATGGTTGAAACGTTGGCTAAAAGAGGAGATAGCGCAATACGCAAATAAATCACGATAATCAAAAATTTGTTTTATCTGTGAATTATCAAATTTTGAGATAGGAAAATCTGACATAGAATATACCATAATTTGTTTAAAAATCGGTGTCGACAATATAAATAAATTCTAGATGATAAAATGTATAAAAATAATGAAAGTATGGTGTTGTTTGGACGGACTGCCTCTTTGTGTAACGGATGGGTAGTACTGGTTCAGGCTTGCTTCCCCATCTTATAGTAGAGCGTCCAGACCCCGAGGAGCACGTGCACGAGTATACCCACAAAGCAGACGCCGAACAGCAGCGGGCGCAACCCTCTCAATTCGACCGTGAGTTCTGAAGCCAACAAACAAAATACAAATACAATCATCAATATATAGAGCAGTGTTGCCATGTTCCGTTTTATATCTCAACCAATAGGAGTCTTGATAGGAGTGCGATGCTTCGCAGGTGCTGTTACGCGTCATATCAATTTCATCCAAATTCCTAATCACAGCGGGGTTGTAAAAGTTTCGCTTAAAAATTTTTCATGGTTGAAAAAAAACATGTTTTGAATGTTAAAAAAGCTTGTAAAAATAAACATATTTTTCGTAAGCTTTTTATTGAGGATAGAAATAACAAAATAACGGTACCTAGTAAAGAATCTACAATGCTACCTATATTTAAAAAAAAAAAAATTATAATTTTCTTTTGAATATTAGGAATAAAACAATGTTTTTGAATAAAAAAAATTCTTAAAGTAAATCGTTTTTTCAAGATAATGAGATGAGGAAGAAAAAATTCCTCCACAACTCGGATAATATATTTTTTTTCAATTTACCGTAGTTAGTGTAGATACCTACTTAAAATGACATATACGTCATATGTATATTCATTTATTTATTTATTTTATTATTTTTAATTTATTTATTTATTTATTCCATTTTTACAATTTTACAAAGTTAGGTATAAGTACAATTATTTTTTTTAATTATGTACATGTAATGCAAATATTTTTTAATGGTGGTAATATTTTTATGAATGTTTCATATTACCTACTTATTGACATAGTTAAATTAGATATAGGTTCTAATACTACATTCCTGATTTTTAGATTTTCCCACGTGATCCGTGCTAAAACGGATCCCACTCAATAACACACACTTTCGTTGACCGTTAAAAACAATGACTTGTTCGACATGGTTTTTTTTTAATTTTTTTTTTTCAAAAAACCATGGAAATTTTGCTAAAAAAAAACGAGTGTGCTTTAGACAACACGACTGAAGTAAAACTTCACTAACCTATATCTCCCTCTCAACTTCCGTTCGCCTCGCCCGATCACACTTTTCATAACGCTCTCGTCACGCATTCACCAGCTTACTCCCAAGTTCGACGGTACATACCTACAGCAAGCGCGGTCAACATTACTAGAAGGTTCCATATAAACAGAGGGAAAATACTCGGAAACAAGTTTCGCAACACAAATAATTATTAGATCAACTCGCTTATGGTTTCACCGTCAGACCGTCGAAAACATAGAGGAGCCCAATCGTCTAATTTTCTTTGTTTTCATAACAGACTGTCTTCAGCTATCGTTGTCCACTTGTGTAAAATCAGACACAACATCGCGGCCATTTTGAACGGTGGCGGTGGCAAACCACACACACGTCTGCTCGGTAAGGGTAAGTAATTCTTTTTTGTTTTTAATAGAAAAAAGAATGTCATCGGACAGCCAAATGACATGTACCTTTTGACTCCAAATATGCTCAGGAATCCTGTTACACCCTTTATAAATCTTTATATGTAGGTAGGAACTTGAAATTCTTCGAAGATGCGTTCCGAAGGGAAGTCCATATATTTTTTTTAATGTAATTTTTTTTTTTTTTTTTTTATTTTTATTTTTTTTTTTTTTTTTTTTTTATTTATTAAAATACAATACAGAATATAGTATATTATATAAAGCATTGTACTCCCAAGAGTTAATAAACTCATTGCGGGAATGATACGCATTACATGAAACATATAGCTGTATGTATTAAGTGGACATATCATAGGACATACACAACATTATTATTTCAGATAGTCATTCATAAAATGAAGTTTGAGCATGTTAGTTTGGGTCTTTTTACATTGACTTGCACATTTGATCTCGTTGGGTAGTTGATTATATTTTGTGTAAGCTATGTATTCTAGGGATCTTAGTCCATATTTTGTTGATTTGATTTTTGGTATATGAAGTTTGTTGTGATTTCTTGTGTTGTGTTGGTGTACGTCGCAATTGTAATTGAGTTTAGTGTTGGAATGTGCCGAGTGTTGAATTACTTGTAATATAGTTTTTGTTATTTCAAAAGTGGGAATGGTGTTAAAAGGAAGTATTTGGGTGTTTATGTAAATGTCTTTGACGTGTGTATCCCAAGGTAGACTGAATATATTTCGCAGGGCTCTATTTTGGACGACTTGGACTTCTGAAATCATTTTTTTTGTAGCAAATCCCCAGATTCCGGCAAGATATATTAGATGTGAGTGAATCATAGCATGGTAAATCGATCTTAATAGAGAAGGAGGAAGTAACCCGCGAAATCTATATAAAACACCAGTTATAGGAGTAATTTTGGATAGAACATGTTTAAATTGGTGATTCCATGTGAGTTGTGAATCAATGAAAAGGCCAAGATATTTTGTAACATCAGCCCTTTCAAGGCGGTTATTATCAAGACTTATATTAAGACTTACATTTTTTTTATTTGCAAACAATATGTAATGTGTTTTTCTTATGTTTAGGCTAAGTTTGTTTAATCGCAACCAGTTTGCCAGGCAAGCTATATCCCTTTCCATTTCCTTTTCTAGTTCGTTTAAATCATTATTGTGATAAAGAATCACTGTATCATCTGCATAAAGTTGTATTGTACCCTTAAGTCCCCATTTAGTAATATCATTTATATATATTAAAAATAGTAATGGTCCAAGTACGGAGCCCTGAGGCACACCACATTTTATCGTTCCCATGCTGCTTGTCCCTTTTCCAACAAAGGTCTGACAGTGTCGGTTAGAGAGGTAACTACACAGTAACTTCAGGGGAGTGCCTACTATGCCTAGGTGTTCTAACTTCTTTAGTAGTATCCCGTGGTCAACCGTATCGAAAGCCTTTTTTAAATCTATAAATAAGCCTGCAGTATGCTTACCCTGGTCTATATGTTTTTGGAGGGCATATACAAAATCGAAAGCAGCACATTTTGTGTTAGATTGGTTTCTGAATCCATACTGTTGGGATGCGAGTAAATTGTTTGATAAGAGATATTTAGTGAGCCTAAGCTTAATAACCTTTTCAAAAACTCTAGAGAAAACAGAGAGGATGGATATAGGACGATAATTAGAAGGATTTTTTTTGCAATCATCTTTGTAAATCGGAATTATTTTTGCTATCTTTAGTTGATCTGGGAAGATTCCACTATCCAGGGATTGATTAATAAGAAAAACAAGGTGGTCAGCTAATACATCTTTGCAAAAGTTCAGGTGCACGGGTGTAATTCCATCTAAACCTGGAGATGCATTAGACTTTAGTTGAGAGATGATACTGAGAACTTCTGTTTTATTTGTTTTGGCCATATATAGGGACTGGATTGCTTTTTGATCCGTGTTTATAGTGATAGAATCATCTGGATATGATGCAATTGTAGCTGCTAAGTTTTCCCCAACTGATATAAAGAAGTTGTTAAAAGTTGAAGCTATCTGTGTTGGGCATGTTATTTCTTCATTCTTAATCAAAAGACAATTAATTTCATCTTTCTGGGGTGTCGAACTATTTGTAAGAATTGCATTTATTGTTTTCCATGTCTGTCGCGGATTACGCAGGTTTTCTTTAAGTATATTCGTGTAGTATTTAGTTTTAGCATATCTTCTATAATTGGTAACTTGATTTCTTGTTTTATTTCTCAGTGCTGTGAATATATCACTTTGCTGATTTTTGTTCCAGAGTTTAAACGCATTGTTGCGCTGTTTGATAAGTGCATTTAATGTTGCATCAAACCATGGAGTATTACCCCTCCGTTGGTCTCCTATACGTAACTCAGATTTATGTTGGGATGATTTTATTGCTGTTTTGATGTATTCATTAAAATTATTAAAGTTTTCATTGGCATTACTGGTGGTTTCGTGTGGAAAGTTGTGGGATTCTAAATATGCTTTTAACATGTTTTTATCGGTTTTGGTGTTGTTTGAAGAAGAATGTATTCTATTATTAGTGTGATGTTTCAAGCTGTTTAGGTAATCTAATATCAAAATGTTATGGTCACTTAGGCAGGTATCTATATTTGCAGTAGTTGAGGAGATATTTTGTCTGTTTGAGATGATATGGTCTATTAGAGAAGTAGAGGTATCTGTTACTCGTGTAGGATAGGATGTGTTACATATAAAACAGTTGTAAGAGTCTAGCGTGTTGATGTATTTAAGAGATGTGTTATTTTTTTGAAGAATGTCAATGTTGAAATCACCAAAAATAAGGGTATCATTTCTACAGTTATTTAAAATAGATTCAAGATACATTAAGAATTCGTTAATGTTTGAGGTAGGCTTTCTGTAGATAACATAGATATTTAACGGTTTAAAATTTCTATTGCGGATATTAATTCCTAGGAAGGAATTTTCACTACAATGTTTTTCAATAGTTGTAGCATTTAATGAATGGTGTGTGTAGAGAATCACCCCTCCTCCTCTTTCATTGGTGCGAGACGCAAATGCACTTTGGTAGCCGTCGATGTTGAAGAAGCACTCCTCACCATCTTCCAACCAGGTTTCGGATATTGCAAGTACGTGTACAGTCGGTGTGATGCTCTTTAAAGTTTCTTCAATCTCGTCAATTTTATTTCTGATACTTCTCGTGTTAAGATACATTATTCGAAGGCTATTTTTTTTTGGCTTATAATCTTCAATTTTCTCATATTTGTATTCATTTATGCTGGCCTGGGACCCGGATGCTGTAGTTACAGTTGAGTTAGCCATAGTCAACTCTCTCCATTGTGCGTAACATCATTATGGTACGGTAGGGGCAGTCCCTATCGTTTGATCTATGTTTTGGTGCCTCAATTTTGCCTTTGGCCATTTTAAAGCAGTTCCAGCAACGGAATTCTTCTTTTTGTTCCTTCTTTGTGCAGTCAGATGATTTGTGTTCGCCAGCACAGTGTAGACAACGATCTTTTGATTCAGTACATCTCGCGGCGAAGTGACCGTATCCCATGCATTTATAGCACTGCATGATTGGGCAGCTGTCTTCGACTCGGACTCGCTGGAAACCTATATTTATTCTTTCTTGTTTTAACATAGCCGAATGTACTTCTTTTTTGACGATCAGAATAACATTTCGTAGCCTATCGTTTTTCCTGCTGTTGGTGAATCTTTGAATTTTAATAGCTTCCTTATCATTTCCAGTGGCTTCGTAGATAGTATCATTTTGTTGCAAGATCATGTCTATTATTTCGGAATCTTGTGTTTCTTTTTCGATCCCCTTCAAGATAACATTAGGTCTAAGACGTTTGCCCTCATAAGCAACCAAGTTACCGTTGGTCAGCCCTGGAATTGCAGCTCTGATTTTATTAGCATCGTTGGAGGTCTGACACTTGATGATAACCTTGTTGTCTTTAGCGGCAATAAGGGAATTAATGCCTACCTTGAGCTCAGATGGTTTGACATCCTGTCTTAATATGGCCTTGATGTCAGAGGTTTTAATTATTCTTCTTTGCACAATTTCTATTGAAAGAAGGTTACGTTTATTTGCGGATCCCCAACTAATAATAGCGTATTGTCGTAGTGGATTGAAATAAGGCATAGTATATTAAATATAGATTTTTTTACAAAAAATTACTGACTGTTAAAAGTAAATATTTCAATTTCCAATTTTTTTTACAACTTGACATATTTTTCCCTTCCATTTAAAGAAAGTTGATATTTACCATTGCGTACGGGAGGGGCCGGGACGAGCGGGGTCCTGATTTCTGGCAAAAACAAACAATATATATAATGTGTTAAATATATGAATATTTACAATAACTTATTAGAGTGGTGAGCCCCAAGTAGGAAGCGACGTTGTTAAATGCAAGCTGAAAAATAATCACACAACTGGTCTCACTGCTGGGCGGCCAGTACTTGCTAGTTCATCGGTTATCTTCAGGCGTGGGCCTTCCGCAGACTTATCGTAAACACCAGGGAAATGGTTTTTATTTTTATATTATTGTACATTAGAATAATTCCAATTACAGTACAATTCAGTTACAATTAAGTGACTCTTCAATAATATTTTTAAGGCGTATAAAGAACAGTCACTTACATCCAAATGGTTTGTAAGTTCATTTAACAGCACCCCTCCCCGCGTCATACTATGCTTTGCCAAGACGTCTGTTCTGACGTTCTGTACTTTTCTACCTACCTACAAGACACCCTTGAACAAAACAACAAAATCACCACAGAAGTCATTCCTAGAGCGATCAAACCTCTCAAACCATGGATAAACCATACGATCATCCACTGCATTTGGAAACTTAACTCGATACATAAAAAATGTGCCACGAATCCATACGATATTACACTCCATAATTTCTACAAAAGATACAGAAATACTTAAACACAAGTCATCAGCTAAACCAATATAATCTACTACCGCCGCGGCAATTTGGCTTCAGAAACCATAAAAGCACAAAAAGATGCCGTAGCCACTGTCACTGACCTGTCACTGACTATCTCTGGCCACCTGGATATTGGTATTGACCATATTTCTGGCCACGTAAATATATCGGTATTTCTCGACACATGCAATGCGTTTGATACAATATCACACATAACTGAAAACGGGCAAAGCAGCCAGTAATTGGCAAAATACAACAATAATAAAATTAACGCGAGCATGCCCCCCGCCTTGACCAAGTGATCAAAAGAAACACGATACGAATGGGTTCAATTAACAATGCGATAAATTAAATAAGAAGTGGGTTTTATTATCAATGGTATTAATTCAGCGTTGAAATAAATCAAATTGAGTATTACGGTAAATGTATTATGAAGTAGCTTATTCTAAGAAGACGTTAAATTTATTGTGAAGGCAGGGGATAGAGTTTAACGTCCGCCCTGCGATTTGTTCCGAAGTTAGTCTTAAAGTCCCCAACGCGGGTCACCTCATCTACACCGGGGTGGACGTAGACGATTAAGCCAATAAGCTATTGAAGAGGTGCGATTAGCCAGCGTGCATAATAAAGGCGACGCGATCGTCTTGAGGCTGTTATCGGTTTTAGTTTTTATTTCTCAGCTTCCCGAGAGCACAAGCCAAAAATAATTGGCTGTTCATACTGATTGGTGTTCAATTTCTGTAACTATTCCGTAATTCCAGTAACTATTCCGAATTCGATTTCCCAGAATTTGTGAATTAAATTATCAATTTCATGCGTAGCGTAGAACTTTAAGGAATTGATTTAGAATTTAACAGTATAAAGTATAAATCACAAGAAACAAAATAACCCATGGAAAAACCTAAATTATTATATGTACAAAGATGTTTGTAAGTTCTTATTGATCTGATCTCATAATCTCTCTGAACACTGCCTAACAGGAAACTTTGCAATCCGGGTGGACTTTTTGAGCAAGTGGAAGCAATGGACAGTGGACAGTTCATTAATGCCAATACTAGCAAACTTCTTTGCAGTGAGTTTGAAAAAATGGCATTCGACAAAGCTTCAGCTATTTCTAAAGTATAGTGGCGGTACATCTGTGACGTCCCCAAATTTTGGTCTCTTGGGGCTTGGGGCTTGGATCAGTGAAGCTAAACAACTTCCTGGAAACAGCAAAATCCAGTTCACAATGAGCTGGAAAATCAAGATAAAATCCTTCCCCTACTAGATATGAAGGTGATGAGAAAATAAGATGGTAGAGAAAAATTAAGGTTGCACTTTTTTACTTATGATAACAATGTTACTGACAGGGTTGCCAGAATACTAAGAAAAGCGAGTATCAAGTCTGTCTTGAACAACAATCAAAATCCAAGGCTCAATCGGAGGCTTGCAAAAACTCCTGAGACCGTTGGAGTTTATTTATTGAATAATACTAAATTTAATCACGATAATACAAATGAAAAAAAGTAAACCTTCAAGTGGCCCCTGTGGAGGGACACTAGCGAATGAAGCTTCTGCCACTTCGAGAGCCATTTTGTCCAAGCCGATGTCACTGGTCCGGGTCTGATGCTGGGCCGCCTTGGGCTCAAGGACGGTGTTTTCGTAAGCCCGGGCCATGCGCTCGACTGCCTCCTCCAAAATGACCATGGTGTCGGGAGCCCAAACCTGATGCTGGGCTGCCTCATGCTCAAGAACGGAGTTGTCGTAAACTTGGACCTGACCCTGGGCCGTCTCATTCTCCACGGTGTCGGCTTCGCTGTCCAAAGTGTCACATTTAGTTGCCTCAACCACGATCTCTGAAAATTTATTAAATCATTTAAACCACACGCATCAATTAGGTACCTTATCACTTCATTGTGACTTTATTGACCTCTACAGTAGCGTTTCTGGCCAGGCTGTGAAGAGATTTTTTTGTTACAAAACTTGCAAACGCTTTTGTTATTCCTGCTGCACTACGAAGCTCCCGCGTAGAGATAAATTCAGTATCGAAATAAATAATTTCAAACGAGGGTTTTAAAGTTTTTTGATATTATATTCTTAAATGTTACCAAAACATAACATTTTTATCAACCAATTAACAACGCAGTTAGTAAAAAAACATTTTTGAATCTAGTATATTTACAAATGCTTAAAAATAATAACGAATACTGTAATAAATAATTTGTTAAAAATCGTACAGCTACTCAAATTCCCAATATAATTACAACTAGCTGACCCGACGAACTTCGTACCACCTCAGAATCAATAACTGTTGAATTAAATAAAGTTTTTTATTAAGTTGAAAATTAGGTACACAATGAAGCAATTATCGATGCCCAACTGTTCGTGTTTTGTTTTTGTCAGTATCAGAGATGGCGTTGTGTACGGATTTATATTTTTCGTGATTTTCTTACTTTTCCACTTACTTTTTCCACGGAATTTTTGAAAGGAAGCGGGTACTGGTGCCGTCGCCCCGGGAACCATTTATTGGATAACCAACACCTCCGCCATAGGTCACCCCAAGTGGTTCGCTACGTTTGGTGATTTAGCAGGGGTACCCGGGTTCATGGGATTACTTTTGTGCGGGTCTTGGCGGCGGATGCGTCTGCCCACTGGTTGAGGGAGGCCTTTTGACCTTTCTAGCCAGATTCTCTCGACAATGGGTCGAAAGAGTCCGGTTGGAAAGGTCAAGGGAAAAGGTCAATTCCGGTCAGGGCAATGGCCTTGCACCGCAGTTGGAGGGATGGACTCACTCCCGGATACACTGACCTCCAGATTCCTACCAACCCCTCATGCCTTTTTCCTTCCCAGAACTTTCTATCCTACCCTTCCTTAAAGAGACCCTCCACACAGCATCCCCTAAGATGACATAGGTTCTGAGTGGAGCTTACGTTAAAAAAATGCGTTTCATTTCAGAGATTTATTATTTTTGTATTTTTCCTTTGGAGGGGTGCAGAGACATACGTTCACCGTTTGTCTCATTTGACATATACATGACTATTGACATTTAGTGTGTAAGAAAGAGGGGCAACATTATATGATGAACAAAAGCAAAACAATCAGCGCGTTGACATTTGACGTTTTTGAATTTTTGGAATTCACGCACAGTTAAATATTATACCTATCACAATATTGATGCAGTTTTCTCAAAATATGAGAATTCGTTCCATACAAAATGCATGAAAAAATAATTTTTTTTCATAACTTTCTTTTTCGTAATTTTTTGCGATGTTTTAATAGTTATTCTGTTATCCGGGGCGGAGACAAATCCAACAAATCAAAGATCGTCAAAATCAGTCCAGCCGATCTTGAGTTATAAATAGTGTAACTAACCCGACTTTGTCTTATATATTAAAAGATTATTGGACGATAAAGAAATTAGTGCAAATACATACAGAAAATTTAAGATAAGTTATGTTTAAATAAGTTTTTTCGCTTTTTATTACATCAGTTAAATCTTTAAATATCTCTCGGTAATGGTAATGACTAGCAGTTAATAACCTGCTGTCCAGGTTTTTGCTGTTAGGCTCTGCTGGCGGCGGGCTGCACGACAGTAGCTTTGTAACAAACTTCACGTACGAAAATGGTTTAGCATAAGGCGCGGCGTAGGTATTCGAAGTAGGATTCTTAAATTTTAACCGTACAGACGCTAGGGTATTAATACTAATCAGATGTTGACACCTATAAATTTTCATTTGGGTACATATATATATTCCTCGGTGTTCTAGGTATAACAATTCGGATTATTTGTGATTTAACTTGTAAAATAGTTAACCAGTTAGAAAATTTCTTACTTTTTTAATAATAATTTTTGACACATTAGTCTCATAACTGTTTTGCCGTGCAACTCCGACTGTACCAGAGCAAAGTGAGCCACTTTAATATTTGAAAGTTTTTGGATATTTAATTGTATTTTCTAATTCTATTTACCATAATTATTAATTTTCTAATTTTTCTTTATCAATCTTAACCTCTCATGCTGTTTTGTTCGCTTTTCGGAACAGCTCACATAGGTCGCTTGGAATCGTTTTATTTCCTCTTCCTATCATTGTGAGAAATATAATTTTGATGTTAGAAAGAGAACACAACGCTTTGTATTCAAATCGAGAAGTTAACCACGGAAAAGTTTAAACGTTCACCTTTATGAAACCAAAATTTCAGATCGCAATTTGATCGTGATATTTTTACTAACAATTTTTTTACGAAAAGCCGAAAAAGTGTGGTGACAATAAGTAAGTGTTCAGTAATTTTAGTTAGGAAAAACGTAAGTTGAGCCATTTTTATTATTGTTGCAATCAAAAACAATATTTAAAAAAAATACGTGTTTATTTCTAATAATGTTATTTAAAAGAGTATTTTATTACAGTTTTTATTTTTCGGACACAATCAGAAATGCATGAAATCCTTTTATTTGGATTTTCTGACAGAATACGCTCGAGACCTGGGGAGTTAAAAAAATACACTATACATTGAGATTTAGACGTTTTTATGTATATACATAATAGGTGTTACAACTTTAAAAGTTAGTTAGGTAGTTGGTTTTTTGGTTTGTTAATTAGGTATCTACAACTGTAACAGTTTGGAATTATAATGCACAAGTAATCACTTGATGAAGTAAGAAAAAATAGTTAAGTAGGTTGCTACGTATCAATTTAAATTGAAATTTGAATTCCTAATTGAAAATTTTATTTGAAAAAACCGAATCCAGCATTTCTTTGTTGCCCAAACATACTTCAAAGAAGAGAATTTTTTTTCGGGCAGTTCCAAGTAAGCAGCCAGAGAGTCGAGTCGTTTGTTTCAACGTGAGAAGGCACATACTTCGGTGAAATCTCCATTACCTGTGAGCTATAACTTCGGTTAGTTTTGAGTTTATTGATTTACCATTTAATATTTTGTTCTATTTGAACTGGTGCCCTTATAGTAATTTTAACATCTTGAGATCATTTTTATAACACGACAAGCTATCGATTCATTTATTAGTTTTTTTTTAAACTATTTAGTTACTATTTCTAAAGGCTAAACACGACCCTGAAGTATTAAAATATTATTTGGTTCGAGTCTCATGTTCTTATTTAATAATATAATTTAATTGTTGCCACAACTCTTTTATTTATAGCTAATGTTTTGTGTTGTACTTATTCATTTTCCAGCATTGCATTGGCGCCCCACGTTGGTTGGGTAATGAATATTTCACCGAAGTATGTGCCTTCCCACATTGAGACAAACTTCCGGACCCTCTGGCTGCTAACTTGGAACTCTGGAGAAAAATTCTATTGTTCCTAGTATGTTTTGGGCAACAAAAGAAAATGCTGGATTCGATTTGCTCAAATAATATTTTCAATTTGGAATTCAAATTTCAATTTGAATTGATACGTAGCAACCTACTTAATTATTTTTTCTTCGTTCATCAAGTGATTACTTGTGCATTATAATTCCAACCTGTTACACAACAAGTGGAGTAATGCTGTTTTCAGAAATCAATTAATTAAGGCGATCCACTAGTTCAGGAAAAAATCGAAATCGGAATTCAAGCCCTTTATGGGAGGAGTTTAAAAATACTTGATAAAAAGCTTTTCGAAAGGTTGGAAAAGGTATTTGAGAGTTTTGTTTTACAGGTTGATTTCGTAAAGGCCTATAAAAATATGTATTCCTGTTTTACGCATTGTTTATTGTAATAAAACGGAAATTTAAAATTGATTTCACGAAATCAAGCGACGCGGAGTGACGCGTCCATCTCCCGCTCAGTTCGGGGCGTGACTGAGGTTTGGCGACTGTGGCGTGAACAGTAGTTCTTCGGTGGACGCCATAGGGTTCACTTTGAAGAACCGAATTCGTCGACTAGCGGCCGTATTGTAAAATAACAACGCGAAAATGCATATTTTATTTTATTTTGGGAAGATTGGGTGTAAATATCAACTTTTTTTGCGATCATTATGAAATAAACTGAATTTGCTACATTATACAATAAAACCATTAACGAAAGGTGGTTTATAAATAGGAGAGTTTGGACTTGAAAGTGTGTTTTTTATACCTTATACTTTATTTTTTTATAGGCTTATTAAAAGACTTATAAAAAAATGACCGATATTTTTAAGGGCCAAGGTATGTTCTACACGCAATATTTAATTGAAGCATCTACATACTTCTAAGCGCTCAAATTTTCTAAACAAAAACATGTGATTTTGTATGATTTTGCATTATTTACTATGGCTTCATCTTAATGTAAAAATGTAGTAGGTCGGTGGTCGGCAGACCGCGGCTCGTGGCATAGGCATTTGCGGTTCTTTCCATAGGTGTTTGCTATTCTGTGCATAGTCATTTGCGATTCTTTATATAGTCGTTTGCGACTCTTTGCACAGGCGTTTGCGATTCTTTACATAGTCGTTTGCAAATCTTTGCAAAGGCGTTTGCGATTCTTTGCATAGGCGTTTGCGTCTCATTGCATGGGCGTTTTTGACTCTTTGTAAAGGCAATAAGCAGGCTCTTTGCTTTGGCGTTTGAGACTCTTTGCATAGTCGTTTGCGACTCTTTGCAAAGTTGTTTGCGACTCTCTGCATAGGCGTAGGATCTTTGCCTATGTTTTTGCGGATCTTTGCTTTGGCGTTTGTGACTCTTTGAATAGGTGTTTGCGACTATTTGCATAGGCGTTTGCTAATTTTTGCATGTGCGTTTGCGACTCTTTGCATGGGCGTTTGCGGCTCTTCAGAACAAATTAAAACTGGGCATTTTGCAAACCCAAATTAAGCGGGGGCAAATGAAGTCCTCTACGTCGAAAAATTTTGTATTTAATTTAGGCATGAACTTCACAAAATAAATTACATACAATTTGGCGATATGGTTTTATTGTTGATTTAATTTGAACCTTATTGCCACCTGGATGAGGAGTTGGGGAAGTCCGGGGGGAGTTGCCCATTTGGGAGAATTGCCCATTCAAGGGAGTTGGCCATTCGGGGGAGATAGCCCAAATCCTTATCACAGCGGGGTTAGCATGCATGTTAGTACGTAGTACGACTCGCCGCAATAACAACTTCGAACATGTTTGCACATTGCGGAAGAAGTGAGTAATTAAATGCTTTATTTTGTGTTAGATCATATTATTTTCAACCCTAGTTGTTATCCATCTTGTTAACTATATGTTTTTGAAAGGAACTGGGTTTAGAGAACTTATTTATGAAGCGATATTTATATTTATGAGCGAGTTGTTTATAAGCGAGTGTTTCTAACCTTTTTTTCTATATTTAAATATGTTTGGCTCCAATTATTGGGGTGGCTATTAACTCGTACAATCCGATGGGATTGCCAATATTTTTATGGATGATAGCCTTGTGTATAAATATTTATAATAATGAATATTGGTTTCTTCTTTTTTCCGATGCCTAGCTATGGCTAGGCCCATGTAAGTGGGTCTTCATGGCAGTTACGATGTGCACTAAATGCAGAAAAACCTACTACAAACCTGAAAATAATGAAAGACTAGATACAGTGTAAGTTGTGCTTTAATTATTTTGCGTGAATACTGCACAGATTTTCTGATATGAGCCATTCATGCGGCCGTGAGTACAAATAAATAAAGTACAGTTTTGTCAAATAAGAGTAGAAAACATAGGAGGGCGCCACTGTTGTTCAAATGGCAATACTAAACATATAATCGTGGTGGTAATCTAAGGCTGTGTAACCTACATTTTAATTAAAAATTAAAAACGCATAAAAGTGAAAAAAATATTTTTTCGAGCCACTGATCTCAAAACTAGAATTGCATATAGGAATAGAATTATTATATCTTTGCAATTTTGTGTAGACATAATGAAGAATAACGATATTGTAATAAGATATAAAGCACACTTTAGAAATTGCTCACATTTATTTAATATTAGCTTAAGTACCTAATAGCGTTGTCCATTTAGAATATTTAGATCATGTCGCTAATTTTAGATTTGAATATATTTAACTCATTCAGATCTAAAAGTAGTGTAACTAAACTCACCATTAATGATTCTTCCTTTCTACCTACTGTAAAATTCAAATTCATGTTAGGTTAAATGAAAGCCAATCACTTTGTAAAACACAAATTAATCAAAGTAGGTAAATTAACAACAGTGCTCCTTCGATTTTTTTTTTAAAACAAAAAAACGATAATTTGAATGTGTATACAGTGTTCTGTATTTTCAGTGTCATTGTATTTTCAGTGTCAAAAATATTACACTTCTAAATGCCCTAAATGATTCAATTCTGAACTAATTAATCTAACATACGGTAAAAAAATGCCCACAAACGTTATAAAATAAATAGAACGCTAGATAATTATATCGCATTCTCTGTTTTGCGTAAAGATTATACCAGGAAATCGAAAGTGTGTTTTAAAAATACACCAACAATGTTGAAAATTCTATTTTAACAAATATTAATAAATTTTGGAATTACGCTAACTCCTTTCGGAAAAATAACTCGGGGAAAAAGCGGGTCATGACAAAAACGATATTGTAAATTTATTTGCAGATTTCTTTAAGAGTGTATACGTTAAAGACAATGACAACATTTTATCTGATATGACATTTTATCTGATATGACAACATTGATCCAATTTACCGAAAGCTCACTCAACTTGCATAACATCCATGTGGAAGCAAATGATGTTGTGACTTTTATCAAACAGCTGGATATCAGGTCGAATTCGGGGCCAGTATGATTCCCTCAATATTACTTAAAAACTGTGTTCATGTTCTAGCTCTTCCTATTACTATAATTTTCAATTTATCTTTATCTACAGGTTGTTTTCCTGAAATTTGGAAAAGTAGCTTTATAACACCTATTTTTAAAAAAGTGATAAAAGTCAAATTGAATATTATAGACCCATATGTATTATGTCATCACTACCTAAACTTTTTGAAAAGATTATATTAAGTGAAATCATGCATCAAATTAAACCGCTTATATCAATATGTCAACATGGTTTCATTCCAGGCAGATCTACGTCATCTAACTATTGCTTTACGAAAATTTTATTTCTAATTCACTTTCCAAGGGTCATCAAGTTGACACTATTTATACAGATTTTAGCAAAGCCTTTGATTTCTCATCGCATTTTAATGGAAAAATTAGAACACTTGGGAATAAGCGGCAACTTTCTCGAATGGCTTAGAAACTACTTATCATATAGAAAACTATCTGTAAAAATTAATTTCACAACCTCATACACTTTTTTTGCCTTAAGTGGGGTCCCCCAAGGTTCCCACCTAGGACCAATTCTTTTCCTACTATTTATTAACGACATTTCATTAATTTTCGATAATATTCACTTTCTTCTATTTGCCGACGATCTAAAGATGTTTAAATCGATTGAAAATTCTTCTGATTGTTTAACTCTACAAATGAACTTAAATAAACTTTATGAATGGTGCATCGCTAACAAATTATATCTTAATATCAACAAATGCCAAACGATCAGTTTTCATAGATCTAAAACCCCTTTACTATTCGACTATACAATTAACAATGCCACTCTAAAAATAGTCTTTGAATTCAACGACCTTGGCGTTATCTATGACTCTAAATTACGCTTCTTGAATCACATTATTAGCATTACCATTAAGGGATTACAAATGCTTGGATTTATCCTCAGAATCTCTTAAGACTTTAACAGCCTTACTAAAAAACCCAGTGAAAATTTTATTCAATTGACCAACGGCCGCGGATGTGAAAACATTACTAATTAAAAATTTGTTCTTTGAAAGAAATACACATGGTTTCCACGGCCTGAGAGGGTAGTTTATCTCTGTTTTAACCATTGATGTCCGAACGATATTTGTAATTTTTCCATAGTATTTTGAATGTTCTATATATTTATTATTTTTGAAGGTGTCGTAAAAACAAATACCATTTATGAAAACTAGATAAAATTACCTTTTAGATTTGCGTATTTGAAATACACTTTAGCTTTCAAAAACTGCCATATTTTATGATTCAAACTCGGAAAAACATGGAAAAAAATTTCCTCCCACAACATTTTTGACCAAAATGTAGAGAAATTTAAATAAAATCAAAATTTAAAAAACACAGTCCTTTTATGTAATAAATTTGGAACGAAACTATCACCTCACTTTTTTATCGTGTATACAATAAAAAAATAATAAAAAATTTCAAAGTTTTTTTTATTGCCAAAAAAATAACTTAGAAATAATACCGAAATTTAAAACATATTTCTTGCATCTCTAAAGACGTTAATTTTTTTGATACGTTTACGAACACATGTATTAGATTTTAATATTATAAAAAATTATCACTTTTAACAAATTCTCTTAAAATAAAGATCTTAAAATGAAAATTTTATCTTAAGTAACCTATAAAAAACAATATTCTGACAGTTCAACTTTGAAAGTACGGCGTTTGTACAATAACTTGATTAAACTGATGTAAATCACACAAATAATATGGTAAATATATCAATTATGTGAACAGAAGAGTAAATTCGTCACTACAATAGAAATTATTTAGTAAAATCACAACATTTAGGCACTAACAAAATTTTCCATATCCCGCCATAAACACACCGAACTGTTTTGTCATCGCGGGCCGATATGCACAGGTGCACCAATAATGCCCCTAGCGGAGAAGAATTAAAACAACATTGTTTCCTAGTAAATTAAAACCATATACAACGTTGTCACATCTTCAATGCGTTTTAACAGCGTGACCACGAAAGAAACGTTATTGGTAATAAAACTTCTTTTAGTGTATACGAGGTCTATTTATGTTATTGCAATAACACAGTTAATCGGTCGCGCTGTGGTTTTTTATTAGTAAGGCTGTAAGACTATAGACTTTAAGAAGACTTTAATAACATAAAAACCATAAAATTTCTATACACGTCTTTGGTTAGAAGTCAGGTTGAATACAATTCAAGCATTTGGTGTCCTCATTTCAACTCGCATTGTTTACAAATTGAAAAAATTCAAAATAAATTTTTACGTTTTATTAATTTCAAAATTGGTATTCCTATTATTGAAATCAATTATGTCAATTTACGCAGTAAACTTAACTTATCTAAATTATCTGAAAGGCGAAAAATATTTGATCTCCTTTTATTGTATAAAATTGTTCATTTAAGGTTGAACTGCCCTGACGCTATAAACTTGTTATCCTTACATATACCTCCAAAACATACTAGACGAAATATGTTATTTTACAACAATAACTTCGCTACGAATTCTGTGATGGAAAGAATACACAGGTTGGGCAAAGAACTAACTGATGTCGCTGACATTTTTAATTTAAATTTCGATTCATTTAAAGCCAAATTAGTCCACCACTTTTTAGATGTAAATAATGAATGAGAAATCATTTTATTTTATTTCGATTTTCTTTTGTTTATTGTTTTTTTTATTGTTCTTATTTCAAAAGCATACAATGAGTAATTAAGTAAAAATTAATGTGTTTTGATTATTTTTAATGTTTTTGTTGCTCGTAGGTATATTAATACATACGAGTTCTCTAAAGTCATCCATGTGGAATTAGCATTAGATGTATTCATATTATTTTACATTGAGTTTATGTTTTATTTGTATATTTTGTAATCTTTTTTTATTTGTGTTATACTGTTGTTATAAATGAAATTTGTATTTTATATGTAAAAGCCCAATAGGGCGTCAATAAATAAATAAAAAATTGCACTCTTTAACAGGTAAATTGGTGTTACCAGCCTACAAATTTTGTAGCTCCATTTTTATATTTTCTACTCTTATTTGACAGACTCTAACCAACGGCTTTCCGCTTTGCCTTTGCAAGGAAACGGACAAGAAGGTACCTACTATGGCATCTCTACCGGATACTCCGGAATTTGGAAGGCTAATATAGGTACCTCCGTGCCGAGAACTAATTATTATTGATCAACCAACATTTGGTGGCTTGGCAGGGGTTCCCGGATGCGTCTGACCGCGTGGACCGGGAGAGACTGGTTGAGGGCCTCCTTTCGACCTCTCCAGCAAGACTCTCTCGGAGAATTCGCCTTGCAATACAGGGGAAGGGGTAGATTCGTATCTCCGTCACTCCTAGAGAGACTGACCAACAGATTCCTACCAACTCCTCATGCATTTATTCTCCCCAAAACTTCCTCTCCTTTTCCTAAAAAGACCCCCACAAAGCATTCCCAAAGATGACCTAGTCTCTGAGGGGAATTATTTCCCTGAAGGCCTCCTGTGTGGGGCTAATATAAAAAAAGATAACCATTTTATTTTCACCCTTCAACTCTTTTAACAAATGTACACCTGAAGAATTGTGTTTAAAGAAAATTAATGCAGTAATCAATTTAATTTTATTGGCTACTACTAAAGAAAAAAATCATAGTTTGCAATTCGCAGGCGGTAGAAATTAAACCTTCAAAAAACCAAAGAAGTTTAGGTTGGGATTCTACAAAGCACTTTTTTGTGCGAAGTATGATTTTTTCCATATTTTTTTCATCGAATTCCAGTGGACCTTGTACTATACATTTTTTCATCTTTAGTATTTGTGTTTTCTTCTTCGAAGGCTCGAGAGATGTCGCTTTCTTTTGTGTTTTGTCGCTTTTTTACCTGTTCATTTTAGAGTGGTTTGAAGATTGGATATTGATTTTACATTTTTTTTTTATTTCGTAAGATTCCATCCTTGGTCCCTTGATTGTCTTATAAAATTAGAACAAAGGAGACTAACCTGGGACCGTGGATTTAACGTATTATATTGGAACCGAGCCTCCGTAAAATAAATAAAAAAATTATTGGCTATCTCAATCTGTCGCATTCTAAATGCCAAAGAAACAGGTATGCGTTTGTCTAATTTTAGTGTTACTTGCTTCTTTTTCATCGAGTTTCAAATCACAACGGAGCTAAAGAAGTTTTCACTAGTGTACAAATGTAGGTAAATAAACGTTAAAAGTACTTCACCTGCGTCGGTAGACTGCGAAGAAGAGCTCTTGGACAAGTGTTCTTCCACCTCCAATGTGACGCAGTCGCTCCTGGCGGTGCTCACGCCGCGGTCGCCCTTCTCTGCGCAGCCGGAGGCCCCGTTGGCGGAAGTCTGCAGCTTCGGCTCTTGTTCGGAGACGAGGGGCTCTTTAAGTTCTACAAACGAATATAACATTACACAATAAATTACTCTATTTAATTACCTTCAAAATAAATTAGATTATATAATAAATTACATTACATGATAAATTGTGACCTCTTTGCCAGATGGCATTTCTGGCGACGACTGAAACTTGGTTTTCAGCCGAAACCGAAACCGATTTTTTGGCTACTTTTCTAATTTCGACCGAAACTAAAACCGAAGCATATTTAATATAATAAACGTCCTTTTCCCCGGAACCTATCGTTTTTATTTATATTAATATCGAAGTAAGTATAATAAGTAAAATACACAATAAAATATCTATATCCATCAATTTTAGCATTAATCATTGAATAAGAAGATAATTCTAATAAAAACATGAGTGTGCTTTAGACCACACGACTGAAGTAAAACTTCACTAACTTATATCTCCATCTTCAGTTCGCCTCGCCCGATCACACTTTTCATAATGCTCTCGTCACGCATTCACCCGCTTACTCCTAAAGTCAAGCGCGCGTAAAGGCCCGACCGTTCGTTACGCACGAATACACTTTTCGTAACGCTCTCGTCACGCATTCACCAGCTTACTCCCCAAGTCAAGCGTGCGTAAAGAAGTTTTACTTAAAAAAGAAACATAAAAGAGAACAAGACACGGAAAATTAAAAGGTAACGGTCGCAACTGGGATTATCTTACCAATCGAACCCAAGATAACAGCAACTTTAACCACTCGAAAAAAAATTAATGATGATTATATTGTTAATTCTGAATTTGAAATATGAAATCGTCAAAAATGACAAAAATTAAAAAGGTCCCAATGACCGAGTTGTTTACGCAGTTGTCCTGGTAAGCAGGGGCGTGCACTCCATATAGGCACATAAGCACTGCCTACCCTACCGTATTTGTAAAACATAAGCTTGTAATAATATTATACCTTATTAAATTATTGCTAAAAATAAATACACATTTAAAAAAAAAATGCTGAGCAACCGAAACTACGCGAGCGCCTCCTCAAACCGCATACTACAAACGTGGCATAAATTGTAACTAGAAACTACACGCGCGCCCTCCGACTGCCTTACTAAAATGCGGCCTATGCAGGAATCATTTCTGCTTGGAGCTAACTTTATACAAGATATAATATCAATGTTTACGAAATGCACATAGCATAGAGTAGAACTGTCGTTTTGAATTTGCTTCTATGCATGGAGATATACATATATCAATGCTTCTATGAGGTTTTTTGTTAGTATTAGGCAGTGCTTCCTGGAACAAAATTAGCAAATGACAATCTGTGGCGACAGTGACATCTGTTGTTATCTATTTCTATCTACTAGTTGTCTTACCATCAGCAAGCACACTTGGCGAAAACTCGTACGAAGGGAGTTATTTGTAGTACCTAAGTTTTTTTTTTAAATTTATTTGAATCATTCGGTGGTTTTCCTACTGCCTACCCTGATCAAAAACTCTGTGCACGCCACTGCTGGTAAGAGAGAGATCGAGGTTTGATTTCCTGTTGCGACTATATTTGCTGTGTCTTGTTCTCTTTCATGTTTCGTTTAATTGATTAGTATGATATTCTTCTTGAATGAATAAAACATATCAATTTAATGAGCACATTGTTTTTTTAGTGATTTTTTTCGTTGTTATGTCAGTTAGAAACTGCTTTTAAGGAATTATTATAATGGAAACTAGTTAGAATGTAGAATAACTAATAATAATAATAAAATATGAACTTTATGATAACGTTTTTTTATATATAAGCTTCCGTAAAATTATATTTAAGTTATTCTAGAGAGAGGCGCCCGAGGAAAGCCGAACGTGATCCGACACATCACGAACGTAGATTCCGGCGCCGAAGTTTCAGCAGAAACCGAAACCGCGGCCGAAACTCGCTGCGTGCTTATAATATTATCTGTGAGCACCACCTCCATGGAGATGAGTGGGTGAACCCATTATTTGCATTTTATTTTTCCTGTTAAGCACCTGCATACTGCTTTCTAACAACATACGCAGGGACTCTGGAGGTCTAGAATCGTGCGAAATAAATGAATGAAGTTTCGTTTAACAAAAAAAATTAGAATCTTGCGAAAGCCTTGAAGGGGTAACCATCTTTTACTTATACCAGGGTATCTAGCATGGTCGATCGATATAGGTTTTATCAAAAATGTCGGTAACTTCTCAACGCTCCCGAGCACGACTGCAGGCCGCTAACGAACAAATAACAGTTCACAACGACTAAGGGTTCCTCATTTATTTGACGTGATCTATTATTTGTTCGTTAGCGGCCTGCAGTCGTGCCCAGGAGCGATTACAAGTTACCGACATTTTTCGATAAAACCTATATAGATTGACCATGCTAGGTACCCTGGGCAGGTAAGTGGTGAATAACCTCCACAGATGAGTGGGTTGTTTGGGACTATTGACGTTTGAGTACCAATTGATGGTGAAAGTAGAAAAATAACAAAATATTGTAAAACTTACGAACCATCGGTCTTGGCTCTGCGAAACTTTTCTCGGAACATCCACATTTTCTGAAAAGATACAGATAAAATAGTTTTAAAAACTTAGTCCAAATCCAAATATTATTTGCATGAACAGGTAGTGTTTTAATTTACGTAAAAATAGAAGACAGGCTAAGAATATATTGTTTTTTATTGTGTATGAAACTCAAAGAAACGAAAAAGCGACACTAAATGGACACAAACACATACATCTATAGGATTAAGCCTGCGCGAGAATATAGAATAATTGATCTCGTCTTTGTGCGGTGCTTCGTAGCCTACCCACTCTTGTTTACTTTAGTTTTCTGAAGGTGGCACTTCTACCGCGTGGGCACTGAACTCGTGTACTTTTTTACATTAGCTCCACACTGGAGAACCTGGGGAAAATAATTCCCTTCAGGGACTTTGTAATCTTTGTAGATGCTTTGTGGAGGGTATTTTTAGGAAAGAAAGGAGAGATAAATAAATAATAAGATAAGAGATAAGGTATTTTGAGGAAAGGAAGGAGATAAAGGAAGGCGAGATAAGGAAGGAGAGATAACTACGAAGGAAAATGGTAAGGGATAGATAAGAATCTGAGAATCAGAGTGTTCCGGAGTGTCGGACGTATGAATCCATCCCTCCCACTGCGGTGCAAGTAGTCGGGTCGAAAGAGTCCTGGTGGTGAGGTCAAAAGGTTTCTCTCAACCAGTTTCTACCGATCCAAAAAGTCATGCAGCCACGCCGCCAAGACCCGACAAACCTCAACCAATGAACCCCAGCACCGCTGATAAGTCACCAAATGTAGCGAACCACTTGGGGTTACTTATGGCAGAAGTGTTGGTTATCGAATAAATCGGCGGCGGTACCCATAACCGCCTCAAAAATTTAAATATTGTAATACTTGTGTCAAACTGAAAAAAAATTTTATGCATTGTAAATTATTTTTTCGACTACAATCATTTTACCTTACTCTCTTCAGAATAAAATCGCAAAACTTTATGTGATGTTTATGGGTTTGATTTATTCATGAAAAATATTTTTAGTGCCCAAATAAAAATGTTATGATAAATTCCTTACTTTTGTGCGGTTTACAACAAAACTATATCATTTTTATTTTTTCCCATTCGGTCAGCTGTTCTATTTATGGCTCACCTTACGTTTTTTTTAACGAACTAAAACTGCTTATGTCGAAAAAAATAAAAACCCTCACATATTTTATTAGACAAGCATTATAAAGGTTATCATGTTATCACACATATTTTCGTTTCATACAAAAAAAAATGAATAAAAAAATACAAGTGTGCAGTACACACGAACTAGAAGTGAAACTCCATAAAACTGACCGCACCGCACAAAGGGGAAACCGATTATTTTATCTCATTCTCTCGCAGGCTAAATCTATAGATTTATGTGTTTGTCTCTTTTTAGTGTCGCTTTTTCATTTCATCAAGTTTCAAACACAACGGTGTTAAAGAAGTTTTCACTTTAAAAAAAATTGTCACCTTTTTGTTAAAACATAAGAAATGCAGACATATAGGTTGGATTTATAGGTTTTTTGAACTGTAAATGATCAGTTACAGTTTTTTGTAATTTTTTTAACTACCATACTAGGATAATGCCTATATTGTTATATCGGACGTGCCATTCTTTGTATTATTTTAATGTCTACATTCAATACGCATGAATTACATAGTTTACCTAAACTAAGAACCTAATAACCCATTTTGTCTATGTAAATAGTTTTTTTCTTGTAGTACCTAATTGTTGAAATGAAGTGTGTTTTCCATAATATGTGCTTAAAAACTTGTCTGCTTATGGATTATTTAATTTTTAGAATTATGTGTTAGCAATCATCAGCAACAGTAATTATTAGTTATGTATCAGTCATCATCAGCCTATCTATACGTATATTATCTAAATTATACGAGCACGAAAACTCACCAAGCAACATGACTCTAACTAGAAAGTTCAATCCCTATATTATATGTTCCCGTCCTTTTCCTCTTAATCCTATTCCTATGTTCCTCCTCCCCCACCCCTTTTTATATATTGTAACTAAAAAATAAATTAATTAAGAAAATACCCTTACAATGTCACACTTTATTAACTTATCATCAGTGGAAAGTTCATAATTGGTATAATTAACATCTTATTATTGTATTATTTTATAATCTCTGATTTACTGTCAACTTTCTCTAAAATAAATAAAATTAAAATAAAACTAAAATATTATGTTTGTATATTTATAATAAGTTAATCTTTTTAATTAACACAATATTTTTTTTAACCTTGACGATATTTATGAATACCCATTTGAATTCAATCTTGAAGATTATCACATTTAGTTAATAAACTTTATTTTTTAATGTTGTAAAACAAAATAAGTTTTATGTAACCGACTTCAACATGCTTCGGCTTCAAATTCTCAATTGTGTAAAAATTATTGTTTATGGCCACATTTAAAATTCGTGCTACGAAAGAAATTGGAAAAAAAGGTGTGCTAGAGTAAGCAATTTTTTTTAATAGTGTTAAGAAATCATGAATTGTTTGAAGAAAGCTCGTCCCTTGTCAAAAAGGGACAGTAAAAAGGGACTTAGAATTATTTGACTTTGTGTCGGTATAGAATGCATTATACCTATGCTTTAGGACAGAATTGTCGCTGAGCGACTGAGGGAACCCAGGTTGATGAAACGCGATGTGTGTTTGATGTTGTGGAGCCACCAGTAGTTTATTTTTCCATATGTAACATATGCTTATCTTAGTAAATAACTGTCGAATGTCTAAGACTCTGATTTTAGCAAAGAATTCATTTGAGGGATTGGTAGGTTGGCATTTAAATATAATTCTCAAAATTCATTTTTGAACTGTAATAATTGGATTGCTAATTGATTCAGCACAACCACCCCATCCCACTATACCAAATGTTGTTATGGATTGGAAAAGGGCAAAGCATACGCTTCTTAGATTCTGTAAATCTAAGATAGACCTAAGGGAGCAGAATATATGGCAGAGTTTACGGAATTTTTTTACTTTGTCACACTAATACGGGCTTCCCAACATAGTAGTTGGTTGACTATAATTATTCCCTAATATTTAACTACCTTTGATGATTTGAGGGAATAATTCGTGCAATTAATATTAGGTGTGGTTTTCGGGGGTGTGTAAATTGAGTGAACACGAGTGAATGATTGGTTTAGGGCAGTTGTCGGGTACATTACGTATGGAAAATGTCATATATTGTGTTTTGTAGATGTTGCGTGTGACTGTGTAAGGAGGTTTGTGTCTCTAGCCTATGCTTTACTTTTTATTAGACCACTAGCTGGGTTATCCGGCTTCGCTCAGGACAACTTTCGGGAGTGTTCTAGAATGTTTCACATTGACGTTCCCGATTCCCTATTCCCGAACATTCCACAATTTTCCAGAATGTTCCTAGATGTTCTGGAACGTTGTGGAATGCTCTCAAATACTCTGACTGGGGTGTCCGGCTTCGCTCAGGGAGTTGATGTGAGATTGAATCGACGTTCGAATCCACGATGGATCTTGCTTTATATACCCCATATGGGTAGCCCCATACAAAAAAGACTTCAAATGTTCCAGAATAATGTTCCAGATCATTCCACAACATTCAGGAGTGTTCTGGAATGTTCCACAATAATCTGGGATGTTCCGGTATGTTCCCAAAGGTTCCATCCTATTCCCGAACATTCCACAATATTCCAGAATGTTCCGGTATGTTCCCAAAGGTTCCATCCTATTCCCGAACATTCCACAACATTCCAGAATGTTCCGGGATGTTTTGGAATATGATGGAATGCTCAAGAATACTCTGGAATGTTTTGAACTGTTCTAGAAATTTCAAGAGGGTGAAACTTCCAGCCCTTATACCTCTAAAAGTACGCCCTTCAGGTAAAAACGGGAACTTCTCATGGATGGAGGATAGAGGGCTACCACACAATGTAGCTCGTCTTTGAGTTTTAGCGGGATGCACATTGTACACTATTTAATAATGTATATTGAAGATTAAGATTTACAACTTTCCAGAACCTTTTAGACTCACCGACACTCTCCGCCACTCATTTCTGAAAGCTTCTAGAACGTCATCCTTCCATAACATCCTAGAGCATTAGGGAATCTTCCAGAACTATCTAGAACCTTCTAGACTCACCGACACACTCCATCGCTCCTTCCAGAACTTTTTAGAAATTTATCGAGCCTTCAAGAACTTTTTAGAACCTTCATACTCCGACTCACCTTCATACTTCAGACTCACCTACATACTCCGCCACTTCTTCCAGAACTTTTTGCAGCTTTATCGAACTTTATACAACTTTCCAAAACCTTATAGAATCACCGACATACTCTTCCACTCCTTCCAGAACTTTTTACAGCTTTATCGAACATTCTAGAACTTTCCGGAACCATCTAAACTCACTGACATACTCCGCCACTCCTTCCAGAACTTTTTACAGCTTTATCGAACCTTATAGAACTTTCCCAAACCTTCTAGAAATCACCGACGTACTCTTCCACTCCTTACAGAACTTTTTACAGCTTTATCGAACTTTATAGAACTTTCATAAACCTTATAGTATCACCAACATACTCTTCCTCTCTTTCCAGAAATTTTTATAGCTTTATCGAACATTCTAGAACTTTTCGGAACCTTCTAGACTCACCGACGTACTCCGCCACTCCTTCCAGAACTTTCTACAGCTTTATGTAACCTTCTAGAATTTTTCGGAACCTTCTAGACTCAGCGTCAAACTTCGTAACTCCTTCCAGAACTTTCTACAGCTTTATCGAACCTTATAAAACTTTCCCGAACCTTCCGGACTCACCGACATTCTCCACCACTTCATCCATAATTTTCTACAGCTTTATCGAAACGCTAATTTTTGTAAAAATGGATGATTAGATGTTTCATATATAACGATATCTGTATACGTATCTTTACGAAAAATGTTAAATTCAATTTTAATATTGACAATAGAAATACTTAAACCTAAAAAATTTAAGCTACAATTTTTTCCAATTTCTAGGGTAAATTTAATTTTTTTGGTGAGTTTATTAATGAAATTTACGAAAATATTTAATTTTCTATTAGTGCCAGTCCATATACAAACAATGTCATCTACACATCTATTCCAAAAATAAACATATTTTAATAATAAAGCACGACTATTAAAAAATTTTATCTTGAAAATTGTTTAAATATATATTTGCTACTAGGGGACTAGTCTTGGACTAGTACTTGAACCCATTGCTAAGCCAACTTTTTGTTTGTAAATAATATTGTCAAATGGAAAATAATTTGGTTTTAGAATAACATTAAAAATTTTATATAAATCTTGTGACTTGTTTTTGGAAATGTTTGAAGAATCGAGTAATTCTTTAATTCTTTTTTTACCATCAAGTATAGACTAATTTGTTTAAATTTATTCTTTTTACGTGATTGTCAAAAACGTCACATAATTCCGAACTACATTAATTTCAAATTTAAATTGTTTTCAAATTCTGCTAAAATAGCGAAAATGGCTTGGCTCAAGCAAGGCATAAAAATTATTTTGAAAAAACGTAATAATATTAAACTGCAAATTAAAGTATTGCATATGGAATTGGCTAGTTCTCTACATCCTCTGGAATGGGACTCTTTTGATGACCATGTTAGGTTTTTTCGAGCATAAAAGCCTAAGAAGAAAGAAGAATTGATGAAGAAACTGAATAAATTAAATGATGTTAACGATAAACACCAAAATAAGTTTGGATATAATACTTTATTATGCCTAAATGATATTAATATATACTTTTTTAATAAAATATATATTTTTTAAACAAAGTGATTTGATTTTCATCATAAGCTATTTGTTTACATCGATAATGACGCCACGAAATATATTTGCGAATTTTGAAGAAGTAAATAATAGTTGCTTAACAATAGTTTCATCTATTAAAGACCTTGGTGTCTTTCTAGATAGCAAGTTTTCTTTTCGGGAACACATAAACGTGATTGTTAATGAATCTCTCGAACTACTTGGTTTTATCACTAGAATCACTTCTGCTTCAAAAACATAAATACCCTAAGAAATCTTTACTGCTCCTTAGTTCCCCTCATCTTGAATATGCTTGTGTTGTTTGGTCTCTTTTTACGCTGTCTATATTCGTCATATTGAGTCCATTCAACATCGGTTCCTAAAAGGGATTGCTAGGAGTGATTAGAGCGAGGCAATTACTCGTATGATGAAATTGAACTAACTCTAAAACCTTTTTAAAAAACTGATATCATTCTTCAAACTTATCAAAAGTATTATTGATTTGCTTACATTATAACAACTCATCCCATTCAATATGCCTTCCCGTAGAGTCAGAAATAACGAACTGCTCTTCCTCAATCCACGCTCGACTAATTATGGATATAATTCACCACTGTCCGTAATGTGTATATGGCCAACTCAAGTCAAGACCGTGATTTTTTTGGTATAAGCCTAAATGATTTTTATCGGTCACTAAACAATTGAAGGTATTTTATAACTATTTTTAATTTTAGCAGAGTCTTGACTTCACTTGTTACTTCTATTGTCACTTTATATTTTCTTATATTTATCTCTGTTTTTTCTCTACTTTCATATACCTACTATTCTTTACTCTTATAATGTACATTTTCCCAAATTTCGTGTTATTTTTTTGTAAATTGGACGTCAGTGAGTTAATAAATAAATAAATTGAAATAATTGTAGAAGAAAAACAGCGTGCCTACCAGTGGCAGGATATAAAATTAAATGTGCTACTAGCTGACGTCCCCGGCGTGGTCCGGGCCTTACAGAAAGCGTTTCGAAATCAAATGTAGGCAGTGATCTTGTTTTGTCATGTGTGCAAAATTTCACCCTCGCCACATACACTCACTCTTCTATAATATAATTTTATCATCGTTAGTCTGTTTTGTGGGTCTCGTGGATGGTTTATTTTTATTTTTTTTCCTTGTTTTACAGTTTTTTAGAGAAAATGTGTACATACTGGGATACCCCGTTCTAAGGACACATTGTACAAGTTTTCTTGTTTGAAATATATGTAAATACCTATGTTCAAATGTTACAGAGGAAAACTATAAAGTTAAATCTAAACGAAAGTACAAGCATTAATCTTTGTTAGGTTGCAAAGTTGTATCTATATTCTTCCTTCCCATGTCCATATCTTAATGCTTCTTTTGAAGTCGGTTATTTTTCTGACGGTTTTTATTGCAAGAGGGAGTAAATTAAATAATTTTATAGAGAAGTATTGAATATTTCTTTGTCCAAAGGTCGTTTTAGTTGTAAGTTGGTGGAATGTATGTTGTAATGTAGATCTTGTGAATCGGCCCGAGTTTGTCTGTGTACAGTTATTCTGGTTTTTATATTATTTTTATATTACAGGAAACCTCCACCACCGCTATGTTGCGATTTAGAATAAAAAAGTCTCGCGACCGGGCGCAGGAACTGTTGGCCCGAAAGGACGGACCCGAGAGGAGCCCCGAGGAGAAGGCCTCGGAGCCGGAGGTGGACGACCTTACCGCACAAATGAGGGTAACTAACCACTACCGTCTGCACACCGCACGATACACACTGCCCGTTACCCATTGCACTGTCCACTGCACATAGCACAGTCCATACTGCCCACTGCCCTTTACGTATTGCTCACTGCCCACTTCACACTGCACACTGCCCACTGAACATTGTTCACTGCATCCTGCACACTTCACAATGCACACTGCACAATGCACGCTCCATACTGCCCATAGCCCTTTGCACACTGCACTCTGCCCTCTGCACGCTGTACACTGCCCACTATCCATTGCTCACTGCCCACTTCACACTGTGCACTGCCCACTGCACATTGCCCACTGCACATTGCCCTCTGCACACTGCACACTTGAAAATTAGATTTGAAATTTGATGAATTCTTCAAAATCTGTGGCACAACTGGCCCCAAATGAATAAACAATTATTTTTATGACACTCGTAAAGATCATATCACGTAGACACGCGTCGTTTGCAAGGTCTAATATTATTATTATCAATTATTCTAGCGGCAAATTTTATGATTCACAATCGTAACGAACATAGAAAAAAAAAAAAAAAAAAAAAACGAGTGCTGTTTACACGCGGTAGAAGCGAAACTTTACCAAAACAATCTCAACCAATACTTTATAACTGAGGTTATAATCAAAGCGACCAATGAGCGCAGACCAACCAATAGAAACCTTTAAAAGTGACATCATTATCAATGCGGCCGATGAACGCAGTTGATTTTTCGCAGGTGCACTAATCGTCATTTCCGTTTCATCCGAAATCCAAATCACAGCCGTGCTACAGAAGTTTCACATCAAAAATACAAAAAGCAACAATTAAACTTATCCTCCAAGAACCTTTCTAAAACTTGAAAAAAAATTTACGAAACACTAGACTTCATGACAGTAAGGTAACTTTATGCAAAATTCGTACTAGGTACTACACTTCTTCCAACATAAACTCCACATTCCAATGCAACCTCGTAATGCATGGTCGGAAACACGCCAAACGCGAGCCCAACATAAATGTACACGGTTGAAATTTGTCACATGATAATGGGTCACTTCTTCGACTTGTCCTTGAGTTCAACAAAACAACTACTTTTAACGACTTATTCCACATTCGCCACCAGCTTGACAAAAAAACATAAAGTCAAAAGGATTTTTTCAATTTTTATTTTTTTGACGACGGCTTTTGTTTTATTGCCATAAAAACTCATTTCTATCATCCATGTTAGACCTCCTGAAAGGCTTTGAAAAAATACATAATAAGGCAGGAATAATCATCCGCACGCAAAAGTTCTCAATGGCTCGGCAGTGGAACCTATAACCAGTGGTCTTCCTACAACATGGGTCTCTTGAAGACCAATGTTCATTCCTTTCTCTCATCAAAAAGACCCTTCACACAGCATCCCTAGAAGACACAGGCCCTGAGGGAAATTGTTTTCCTCAAGGCCTTCTTTGTGGAGTTCATGTAACAACAAAAAAAAGTTCTTTTAAAAAAAAAAATGTGTGTTTGGACCACACGACTGAAGTAAAACTTCACTAACTTATATCTCCCTCCCAACTTCCAATCGCCTCGACCGAGCGGTCGCCTCGCCCGATCACACTTTTCATAACGCTCTCGTCACGCATTCACCAGCTTACTCCCCAAGTCAAGCGTGCGTAAAGAAGTTTTACTTCAATAATTATTTGTCTAACTTTAACTGCTACTAATCTTAAATTTATGTATACAATCCTGCCGCCATGGTTCGACTCACGGTAGTCACAGTGCCATTTTTAACAATATCAAGGAGGATACTGTGTTTTGAAAGTGAAACTTCTTTAGCATCGTTGTGATTTGAAACTCGATGAAACGGAAACGACACTATATAGAGACAAACACATACATCTGTACGATTTAACCTACGAGAGAATGAGATAGAATGAAACCTTACCTATGTACAGTACATATACGACGCGTCATCGGCCGCTTTGATTATTTAACTTCTTTTCAAGGCTCCTATTGGTTGAGATTGTGTGGGTGAAGTTTCACTTCTACCACACGTGAACTGCACTCGATGTTTTTTTTTACTTGTGTCGTCAGAATATCACTTAATCCTAAACATGCGAACACCTCAGCACAGGTTCTACCGGTGAGGTGTTCACAAAATGCTACAACTAACCTATTTACTTACAGATACTGAATATTAACTTTTTACTACTGTGTAAACCACCGTAATCATTTGTGTATAACCCTGTAATTATTTATATTTTTATTTTTGGATGTATTATTTTTGAATTTGGATTTCCATTATAATCAATATATATATTATAAACGAAAGTCCAAAAAAACGTGCGGAACGCAAAAACTCAGAAACGATCAAGAGAGTTATATGTTATGGTAGATCTCTATCCCCCCTAGTAAAAAAGGGTATTCGTTTTTCCTACAGGGCTTGCTTTTGAAGAAATAAGGGCTGAAAGTTCTTAGAAGACTCTAGAAATTTCAAGAAGAGTCTAGAAGATTCCGGAAACTTCTAGAAAATTCGATAAAACTCTGGAATGTTCTGGAAGAAGTGGAGGAGTATGTCAGCGAGTATAGAAGGTTCCGGAAAGTTCCAGAAGGTGTCATAAAGCTGTAGGAAGTTCTAGAAGGTTCGATAGGGCTGTACAAAGTTCTAGAAGGAGTGGCGGGGTGTGTCTGTGAGTCTAAAAGGTTCCGGAAAGGTCTAGAAGGTTCGATAAAGTTGTAGAAAATTCTGGAAGGATGGCGAAGTGTGTCAGTGAGTCTATAACGTTCGGGAAAGTTCTATAAGGTTCGATAAAGCTGTAGAAAGTTCTGAAAAGAGTGGCGGAGTTCAACCGAAGTAGTATAAAATTATGGAAGAAGTGGTGGAGTACGTGGTGTTATTGTACAAGGTAATACGGAGTATATTAATGTAATTACGTATGTTCAAGAATAGATTTAAATTAAACAAAAAATAAACAATCACTACTCTTCCCTTTTGAGTCTCGGAAACATTTTTTTTTTATTTATTCTTAGTACATTTACATTACAAAGGTACAATATTATATTGTCCTCCACACTAGGAGTTCACCTGTGTACTAGAGGACATTTTTCAGTTGTAAATTATAAATTGTGAATAGTGAAAAGTTTTATTAAATGTACATTTGTTACTTAAATTAATTTTTTCCGCGACCGGTTTCGATACAACCGTATCATTCACGAGCAGAATTAAAACTAAATAAAACTTTTCAAAAAAACAAAATGTCTAGAAATTGTTACATAGTTAATGCCCAAGAAATACAAAAAATTGTGAATAGTGAAATAAAGGAGTGTTCGTGGTTAATATAAAAAAAGAGAAACAATAAAAATCAAAATATAAAATCGAGTTCAATTCGACAAAATTATAAATTAAAAGTTAAAAGGATTGTAGCCAGTTCTTTTTTTGTTTTTTGTATTCAATGATATTAGTTGTTATATATTGTGTATGAAGAGAATTGTATAGTTTTATAGCCTGGTATCTGTAGTGTTTTTGTCCAAAGGATGTGTTTGTTTTTGGTATTTATAGTTGGTAAGCATGTCTTGTTCCAGTATTGCGAGAATTTTGTGAAGTGTTAAATGTGGTTAAGTTCTTATAGAGGAAAGTTAGTATTTGTTTTGAATATAATTTTTGAATTTTCAGCACTGGGAATTGCATACATACAACATAAAGCAGATAAATAGGGTTAATTAATGTAATTAAAAATGGTGTAAAACTTTGAGAAAGACAATAAAATTCTAAAAGTTTTCACTGCTATCCATCTCCTTTCCCTCCCCACTACCTCCAGCCCCAGAGTATACCAATTAGGAATACCATAGTCTTACTGGGCTTTAGACACTTGGGAGTAGTTGGGAATGTTGTGTCGTATTCATGTAATTACCAATTAATCTGACTAATTACCAATAAAATAGTGTTATTTTGGTAGATCTTTTCGTTTTGAAGTAAAACTTCTTTAAGCACGCTTGACTTGGGGAGTAAGCTGATAGAAAGAGGGATATTACTTTAGGGGCAAGAGAGAGAGGTGCGAGCACACATTTCCTTTCTCTCTTTCTCTCATAGCCAGTTACGTTACACAGTGCAAGCCTATTATCTGTATCACACTGTAGATTTTCTTTCTCTATTCCTGTCATATAGATGGAGCTAAAGAAGTTTTACTTCAGTCGTGTGGTCTAAAGCACTCTCGTTTTTTTTTTAAATTCCCGGGTTTAGAATCTGGTAATATTTGATAATCTCCTACTAGCACCACAGTAAACGGAAAATATTGTTTTTGTCGTGATGGAGGACTTAGACAGCCGAGGAATCGAACACGCGACGCCTGAGTGGGAATCAAACCCGATGACAACTCAGCCACCGACCAGTCAAAAATGATATCTAAGTTTCATCCGTATTCAGTCAACCAGAGTGAGATAATGAATTCACCCAAATTTATAAATACTTTTCAACAAATAAACTAATAATATATCTACAAACAATCATGAAAGTGAAATTAAAACATTTTAATGACTACCTGGTTTAAAGAAAGGATTTTTGAAATAAACTCTATTAAATCTAAACCTAGCCTGTCTCAGCACAGGATCGCGTAGTGAGGACCGAAGTGAAAAAATATGAAATGAAAAAAAACGATTGTGCATTAGACCACACGTCTGAATTAAAACTTCACTAACTTATATCTCTCTCTCAACTTCCTTTCGCCTCGCCCGACACGCATTCACCAGCTTACTCTCCAAGTCAAGCGTGCGCAAAGAAGTTTTACTTAAAAAAAAAACAGGTGGTTTATTATCGAAACTGTTTGTTCGCCAAGAAAACAAAAGGCATATCTTCTTTGCAATTGACGGTCAAGGCAATAAACGACCGAAGCAATTAATTACCTCTCACAATGCGTTCAAGAACAAGCCGCGTTATGTTAACTCTCACGGTCCAAAATCCGAGCGGAATCTTAGGTGTTCAACAACTGGATGAAATGATCTTTGCTTCTTTGGTTTCTAATCCGAAATGCTGTCTATAAATTAATTATCTCGAGACGGATCGCACCCAGACCTCTCGAAGAAAGACAAATGCCTGGACAGGGTCGTGAGAAAGAGGAAATGTAAATGACAATGAAAGATCTATACCGAGTCTGCCATTGTGGCTTGTGGCTGAAGGTGAAGGCAAGAATGGCCTAATCACGATGTTGGTATATTCTTGTCTTATTATGTCTTGTGTATTTATCGGGCCTTGTGTTTTGTGTACTGTGCATCCATGCGAAAACGCGACTGGTCTCTTTGTTTATGTGCTTTGGTTAGTGATGATAATCGAAATGATCGATTATTGAAATATTTCGATAATCGAAAATTAATTTGATGGACGAAGGTCAATGACATCCGTATTCTATTATGGAGTAGCGTAGTTTTTTAATAGAAAAAAAGTGGAAGTAAATAATAATCGAAAAATATAAAATCGTTTTTAACACTATCAGCGGCAGCGGATTTCGAAAAACTATATTTGACTTGTTTTTGAGAAAACTTCTTTAGCACCGTTGTGATTTGAAACTCGATGAAACGAAAAATAGCGACACTAAAAAGAGACAAACACATTTCAGGATTTAGCCTGCGAGAGAATGAGATAGTATAATCGATCTCTTCTTTGTGCGGTGCTTCTTAGCCTATCGGTCTCGTCTTTGTGCGTTGCTTCGTCGTCTCCCCACTCTTGTCTACTTTAGGTTTCTGAAGGTTTCACTTCTATCGCGTGTAAATTGAACACACTGATGTTTTTTAATGTAACATCTCATTTACCTTATCTATAGTGCAAGTAAACCTGTATATAGTGCAAGCAGGGTATCGACGTTGCGAGGAGACGAAAGAAAGGGAAATAGGTTTTGAAGATGCCCTCTAATACCTGAATATAATACGGAGACCGAGATCCGTAGTTTACGTCCTACACTATTATGAATAAACTGTCGGTCTTCCAATCCAAAATGCGTATTTGACATAGTATTCGATTATTTCAGCGTTTGATTATGCACAGCACTAGATTTAGCCCGTGAAGTGAAATTCACAAACAAGTGGTTTTAATTTTCTTTCTCTTATATAATACCAATGGAATTTTATTACCGTAATGTTATAGGCATTGTTTTTGTTACTTTTTGTTACATAACAAAATAACTTCTATTTTTATTTTAAAGTAAACTCTACTTATTACTCACGTACCTAGACGCAATTTACTATTTGAGTTTACAACTTTTCGAGTGGCCGTTGACCAATATTTTTTGATTGTTGTTGTTTTTTGTTGGTTTCTAGTCATAGAGTTTTCTCAAAATTTTTAGCTTACGAACTGTAATTTTATTATTGTTGTATGCTTTGGTATGTTTGGAAATTCACAGTGAAAAAATTATCTGGTAAACGCGTGAGTAGTGGCAAATTTGATAAAAGTCTCTTGTCCTTTGAGTGCATATAAAATCAGGTCAGTTGCATTTGATCTTCAGAGAAATGTGCGAAAAAAATATAATGGTTGGAAGTGATTGCGAAAATAAATTCCTAATGCGGCCATGTGCATGGTTCTTTTCAAGCAATAAACAAAATCCCCACCGAGAATCTGAGTTATAGTAACAAGAATGTTCTAATTTCACAAAATATGTTATAAATGTGATAAATTTTCGAGAATGATTTTTATTTCTTTTTTGTATGAATACCAAAATCCAAAACGCAGAAAGCTGAAAACTTCATTTTGGGTCGCAAAAATCATCAATTGAGCCGCAGGTTGGGCACGCGTGATCAAATGTGAGCACCATACAATAAAATGGCATTCTAAGTTAACGATTTCCTCTTCTTCTAAATGATTTCAAGGACACGCAAGCTTCTTTTGCAGCGTAGTGCAATAAGGAAGGAGTCGGGACGTATCCAGCGTCCCGACTCCTTCCCGACCCGCTCGCCAGATGCGCCAATTTTATTTCATTTACAGAATAAAGCACTAATAAACTTTCTCCCCTTGTAAAACTTAAGACTCTAAGGCACCATTTGAGCAAAAAAAAAATATTCTCCAAAATCCTAAAAGCACATTCTCATTTAATTTAAAACTTATTTAATTAACTTACTTAATTTTTTTTATTTTTTTATTAGCAAAGTTTTTTTGGTACATTTACATATGGGTAAATACATTGTACCTATTATTTTCGTTGTACTTGCGCGGCAATATCCCCCAATCCCTTTCCTCCCCTTACCTATCTCAACCCAAATACCAATTTCCTAGTCTATCTAGGTACAGTTATAACATCATATGTATGTATATTGTTGAATAATTTTTTAAATTTTTTATTATTAAATATCATGATACAATTAATTACATTTTACACCTTAAGTAAAGTTTTTCAATTGGTTAATTCGCTTGACTCTTTTGAAGTGAAACTTCTTTAGTCCCGCTATGATGAAACGGATGAAACGCAAATGACGATTACTGCACCTGCGACGCATCAACTGCGCTCATTGACCGCTTTGATTATGATGCCACTTTTAAAGGCTCTTATTGGTTGAGATATGAAACGGAAATTAAGTTGGTCCGCGGTCATTGGTCGCTTTGATTATGACTTCACTTTCCAAGTATTGGTTGAGATTGTTTTGGTAAAGTTTCGCTTCTACCGTGTGTAAACTGCACTCGTTTTTTTGCCAAACCGCAGTTTGGCAAAAAAACGTCTTTTTTATTCACGAAGAAATAAAAAATAAGTAACAATAAACGAGAAGAAAATAATATTTTTTGTCATATAAAATAACAGAATAAGTAATACTCGTATAACAGAAAGAAGAAGAGGAGGTAATGAAGAAGAGAGAAAAAGAAAAAATTAGAAAAAAGGGATTTCTAATATTAAAATTGATTTGTATCATTATAATATTAGATATCCCTTAATAATTATTAGATGTTATGATTGCAATAAGTTATTTATAGTGTTTTTATTGAACTTTTGAATTTTTTATAATTTGATTCCAATCTTAATTTTAAGGGTAATTCGTTAAACTATTTATGATAGTATCTATAATTACACCGAGGTAATATTGTAACTACAGAGCTGTCAGGTTTACATAGATATGAAGTTGAATTACATTTATATGAGTAGCATTTTTATTCAGAGTGAATGGTTTTACAAAAGATTTTATCTGGATTTTGATGAAACCATTTTTTATTAAATTTATATCTAATTCAGTCATTTTGTGAGTTTCATTCCAGGTTAAAACCCCAGTTAAAATCACTGTGTCATCAGCGTATGATTTTAGTTTTGACTTTATAGTGAGTTTAAAAACATCATTCACATAAATGATAAAAAAGAATTGGTCCTAGGCCGTTCCCTGCAGGATTCCAAAATCACTCACAAAACCATTTTACTTGACAAATTGCTCTCTATGAAGAAGGTAATTTTTGATCCAATAAACCAATTTTTAGAGATAATATTAGATTGCGTACTGTCAAATGCTTTCTTAAGTCGACAAATATTCCAATGCATTTTTTTATTATCTAAAGATTTATATATTTCAGACGTTAAATCTACGATAGTATCTTGATTGCTGCAATTTTCTCTAAAACCATATTGATGTGCATTTAATATATTATTTTCTTTTACAAATTTAAACATCTGTTTGTTTATAATTTTTTCGAATATTTGAAAAAAAATATATATTTGAGGTAAGAGAACGCATTATGTATCTATAGGTTTGTTATGTTTGTTGCACCTTCATTTTTATAATTTTTTTTTTTAAATTGAGGTTTTTTTTATATTTAGTTTACATTCATTGAGTACTTTGCTATATATACAAGGTGGCGCAAAATTAATCACCCTATCGGAAGATGTTATAATTTTTGCAAATGACGTCGTAACGTCAACGTCGTGACAGCAAGAGCGTGGAATAATTGTCTCGGTTCAAGCTTTAATGCTTTTAGCGATTTTGTGCCGAAAATCATCATGAGCGAAGAGGCGCATTTCCACTTAAACGGTTACGCAAATAAACAAAATATTCATTTCTGGGGCACTGAAAATCCGCGTGCGATGCACGAAAAGTCATATCGTCCACTCAAAGCCACTGTGTGGTGCGGCGTTAACGTGGGAGGAGTGATTGGGCCGTATATTTTGAGGACGCCTTTGGCATTACGGTCACTGTTACTGGTGAACGCTACTGGGCCATGATAAACGACTTCTTACTTCCGGAAATGGATGAGCGGGGCTTGGTGAACATGTGGTTTCAACAAGACGGTGCAACCACGCACACACTACGAACCACAATGGATATTGTGAAGAAAGCGTTTCCTGGTCGCGTTATCTCTCGTTTTGGCGATTTGGTATGGCCAGCAAGATCGCCCGTTTAACCATCCCAGACTTCTTTCTTTGGGCTATTTGAAGTCGCAGGTTTATGCCAACAAGCCTCAGACAATCGCAGCCCTCAAGGAGATTATTTGACAGGAATGCGAACAGTTATCACCGGAAATCTTGCGGGAAAGTCATGGAAAATGCGATAAAACTGGCACAAATGTGTATCAACACTGGCGGCAGCCACTTGACGGATATCATCTTTTCCACTTAACAGAAAAAATTGTAAAAGTTCAAATAAAGATTTCTATTACTCAAAATCATTTATTTATTTATTTAGTAATAAAGTTATTCATAAACAAAATTGGATGATTAATTTTGCGCCAACCTGTATTTAGAATATATTTATAAATACTATTCTGTACGTATTAACTGTCTATATTTCTTAATTAAATAATAATAATTCTTAATAAAATAAATTAAAAAATTGAATATTTTTTCTCAGCGAGATTGCTTGAGAAATGAACAGTACGTCTATGTTTACGTCTTCAGGGACTGGATTATAACTTTTAATGATCTTAGCCGCAAACGTTTCTAAATTGCGATAACTCTAAAAATGTAAGAAAATTTATGTTATTATTATAATAAATTATGACCGCATATTTAAATTGCTCTAACACGTGGTAGGTACGTGGGAACTGTCAAATATGCGGTTACTGCCGCTTAGAACGAGCGTTGGTCTGGATGTCATGATATTAATTGTTGAGTTTTACAGATATTAATCATATATTGTTTGAAAGTATCGGTCGTCCAGTTGATTATTCAAAAATCTCTGTGTTTAGATAATGAGGAAAAAATATTTGAATGCTTATCATAAATCAATTATTGAAGTGAAACTTCTATTGCGCACCTGCGACACATCAACTGCGCTCATTGGCCACTTTGATTATGATGTAACTTTTAAAGGCTCCTAATGGTTGAGATATGAAACGAAAATTTTGCTAGGTCTGCGCTGATTGGTCACTTTGATTATGACTTCACTTTTCAAGAATTGGTTGAGATTGTTTTGGTAAAGTTTTGCTTCTACTGCTTGTAAACTGCACTCGAATTTTTAATTTACACGTGTCTGTATTTCTCATATTAAATATGCTAAAAAATAACACCGGGAACATCGATCAATGATATGCTAGGTCAATGACCGGGAAGCATGACGCCTCGGAACTCTCTAGTATGGGATTTAAAAATTTACTTCTAGTAATCCAGAAAACATATTTGTTTTGTTTATTTCAATACAAGTTTTTGGTGGTGTTTATATCCGAGTGTTGTACCAGACGGTGGGTACACTTTTACATAGGGAGCAATATTTTCAGTTTTTCTTCTAATCTAGACCCCCTGCCCCTTGGTGAGATAAATTTGGGCCAATTCTATATTCTTTTCAAGTGACGTAAGATTTTGCTGGTCCCCCCCTTTTGATCTGACGTAATTAATGTATGCCTCCATATAACTGCATACACAATAAGGAACTCCAGTGAAAAATATTATGGCTTTAAAAAAATATGTTCATGTAGACCAAGAAACGCTGATTCTGAATATATAAGTTTTATTTCATAATATTAAACGCAGAGTTTTTAAAAAATTATTAAAAAGTGCATTTTTAAACCTGTCCTCAAAATACAGCGTCAAGTTGGCATTACTGAAATGGTTAACGATGGCGTCACTGTTAACCTGTCACCTGGTAATAGCGTCCGTGTTGAATGTTGTATTGACATTTGAAAATTGACACGTATGCAATTCAACATTTCATGTTTTTGGTTTATTTTCATACTGTTTATAGAGATTTAGATAAATAATAGTTGTGTTTATAATTTAGGCCCTCAACAATTTACGAAAAGGGCTATATTTGCGGACAATCTGCAATAAATTTTGCCTATTTGAGGTTAAAGTCGTGTCATATTTGACATTGTATTTTCAAATTGTTTTTAGTATAGGGCTTTTTATACAAGTTACTACACAATCGTCATGATCAGTGTATTATAAATACCAGTGTTTCTGTATGTGTAATACATAAAACAATGTACAAAATCACGCCTGAACACAAAATTGAAGAACGATGTCACTTGTATTTGCAATGAAAAAGATGATTTATTATTTTTATATTGCACTTTGTTAAAATACAATAACAGTAGCGGTGAAATGTGGACATTTTACCAATGTTTTTCTATATTAAAAGCAGTTAATCTTTAATAAAAAACGCCTCAATTTCTCACACAAAAGTCATTGAGTCTCATCCTATATTAATTTTACTCCGCCATTTTATTAAATTCAAAATCAGGGATGCTCTGCCCAAAAAAAATTATTTCCCTAGATTTCGAAGTGAAATTTCCCTAGAATTTCATATTTACGCAATTACCTAAGTAGCCACCTGATTGTGTAACACTAATCCTGTTATATGTTAATTAATATGATTAATTAATTGGAAAGATATCGGAACTTGGTAAATATACTTATAATACTGTGCTTTTCCAAATAAAACACTTTTTGCTACGTGAAGTAATAATTTAAAAGTACGAATACACTCACCACTGAATTAGAAACTGAATTCCAAATAAAAAAAACACCTTGCAAAATAAAAATCAACCGCAATCACCGAAAAAATAGAACTTAAAACATAAATAATTTTTTTTTTCAGAGGTCCCATTTATCTTTTTAGATACATATAATATCATTTTGAGTTGTCAGTGTTAAAAATAACATTGCATGGTAAGTACAGCAATAATTAAGATTCATGGGAATTCCAAAAAATATATATTTATATATATATATATATATATATATATATATATATATATATATATATATATATATATATATATATATTTAATAAATATATTATAAATAAATATAGATATATATATATATATATATATTTATTTTTTTAATTAAGAAATAAATAAACTTATGAATGATAACAAATATTGATAAATTAATTTACTAAGATTGAAGTGAATGTTAGAATTGGTAATTTAAGTATTACTTTTATTAGGGTTTTCTGAGAATTAAACCGTGTATTAACGTATTTTTTACTGGCACAGCCCCAGGTAATAATGCCGTATTCCATTATGGATTGTGCTAGTGCGATTTATATATTTTTTATATCACATATGTTTCAAATATTTCTCATTTTTTTTTTAAAGTAAATCAACTTGTTTAGTTTTCCTATTACCGAATCTATACGTCTATTTATATAATGGTCGAAGTTTGTACCAAGATATTTAATATTTTCCGTTTGTGTAATTGGGGGACAATTGCATGGGGTTAGTGTTGATATATCAATGGTTGATTGACAGGAACGTATTTTAAGGTAGATGTTATTGGAGCGTTGGCCTCTCGTATTTATGCTGAAAGTTATGAATTTTGTTTTATCTATATTTAAAGTTAATAAGTTAGAGTCGAGTCATTTTTTAGTTATATTTAAGCCAAGTTCTGCTTTTGTGGTTAGTGTTTTCCAGTCTTTGGCCTTAAAGAGTAACACAGTATCATCAGCAAAACTTACAATTTCCCCGCCTATTTGGAGGTGACACAAGTCATATTTATATATAAGGAACAGGATTGGACCAAGTACGCTGCCTTGGGGTACTCCGTAGGATACTTGTTCCTTGTCACTACATGAGTTTTCTATTGAGGTATACTGATTTATTTATTATAGGCGATTTCCCATATAGCTTTCAATTAATTTGAGTCCTATTCCCGTGATTTCGACGTTTTTTAGTTTATTGAAATAGGTTTTGATGGTGAATTGTGTCAAACGCTTTTGCCAGATCTAGGAATATTCCAAGGCATTTTTAGCCCTGATCTATATTTGTTTTGAAGAAGTCTGTTACTGAGGCTATCGCATGTGAGGTACTCATATTTTCCCTGAATCCAAATTGATTGGATGAGAGTATATTATTTTTGTTGAGAAAAGTTAACAGATTGTTTTTGATATGTTTCCCAAGAATTTTTGAAGGTGTGTTTAAAATTGTAATTGGTCTGTAGTTATTTATTTCTTCCTTGTTTCCGTTTTTGTGGATTGGAATCACTTTGCCCGTTTTTAAAATTGTTTGGAAAAAGTCTTCTTTAATGGACCGATTTTGAGTACAGTTAGGGGTTAGTTCCGTTTTTATGGATTGGAATCACTTTGCCCGTTTTTAAAATTGTTTGGAAAAAGTCTTCTTTAATGGACCGATTTAGAGTACAGTTAGGGGGATATCAAGTGCGGAGTTTAATATTTTTAGTTTTATCGGTGATATTCTGTCACTGCCTTGTGAGTTTGTATTTTTTAGGTCATTTATAAGTTTAAGTGTTTCTCTTTGGGTAATGTATAGTATTTTAAATGGAGCAACACCTGTGTGCGTACGGTGGTTTGCGGATTTAGGGGTATCGTAGTTTGTCGTGATTTAACTCGCTAAAACCTTGCCTACATGAGCGAAATAATTATTTCCTCTTTGTGGTTGATCTGATATTTTAATAATTTCGTTATCTATTTTAATCTCAGTTCCATGGCTTCGCTTTTCTTTGTAGTTGTGTGGGATATTTCTTTTAGAATTTGCCATATTTTTTTGGGGTCCTTGTTGCATTTAACTCTTTTATTTTTATAATATTCTAGCTTTTTCCCGCGGCTTCGCTCGTATAGCGTAAGAGGGGTTCCCACTCCGCCTCCGCCACCTCCCCCCCTCCCCCCTCCCTCCTTCCTTTCCCCCCTTCCCCCTTCCCCGATCCCCCCCATTCCCCCCCCCCCTCCCCATCCCCCAATCTCTCCCTCCCTCCCGCTTTCCATACATTCAGTTTTCAAACCTCGCGTGCCACCAATAGCAATTTTTTTATACAAATTTCATAATGCCAGAGCTCACCGGAAGTTTTATAAAAACCTTGTCCTTACGATAACGAACACAAAAAAAGAATTATCCAATTTAGTACAGTCGTTCGAAAGTTATACGCTTAGCAAGAAATATTTAGAAATTCGATTTTTCTAAAATGACTTAGCAACAAATATAATTAATGTAATTGATTAAAATCCTTGTAGACCACCCCTCTCCCCCTCCCCAATATGTTGTGTATATAAACAGTAGACTAGGAAATATTTGTACCAGTCTGAAGATGGCTTTGACGAGCTGAAACCGGTTACGGTCGAATAAAATTAAGTGGAATAAAGTTTTATATTCGTTTTATTATAATATACGCTTAGCAACACATTCGGCGATTCATTTTTATATTATAGATTTCTTTCGATATACGTGCAAGCCGTGTGCATAAGTTTCGATATCGTTTATAGAAATTTATGAGATAGATATCACATGGGTTTGATTTACATTGTTTATGAAGTGTGTCTCTTTTACTGAAACTTGTTAAAAGTCCTTTTGATATCCACGGTTTTAGAAATATAAGTTTAGTTGGAGAATTTTTTTCTGAGTCGACAGTATTATTATTAAATTCGTCTTGAATGCATTGTGTAAAAAATGAACATGTAGTATTATTTAATTTGTTTATACCCTTTACAGGAAATAGCGAAGAGATATCCGCCCGTTGGGACATCGTGCGAAGCAGAAGACATATTTTCGGAGGTCATTTTCAAGGAGCAAACTTCAGAACAAGTTCAAGAGGAGAAACACATCGAAATGGCCGGTGATGTGGCGCAAGAGATGGCCGAAATGCAGCAAGAGCCCAAGAACTCTGAAGCTGTTCCGCCGAAAGGCATAAAAGGAAAGGGGACTCTGCGGCGGGTCAACAGACTGAAGGCGGAGGTGATTGCCATGCGGGATAGGTTCAGGGCGAGGCGCGCCACTAGTGCCCCGGGGGACATGGGACGCGCTGCGGGGGCGGAAGGAGGGCCTGCGGGGACCTCTGGTGCAGCCAGACCACCGCACAAGGAAGAAAAGAAGGCTTCTAAGAAAAAATAAGAAATGTTGAAGTATAACTCCTGTGTACATAACTCTTATGATTTATATCTAATATTAGATATTTTACAACATGAAAGTAATGAATTATTATCTGAATACGAGTATTTCCTACATAAGATTATTAACTTTTACCACACCACAGGGAAATGAAAACATCGAGCATTTTTCTGAATATCTACTTTTTATTTAATTTTGCTCTCCTTCTGAGCCAACCGCCTATCGTCAATTGAAGTGTAATTGTGCAATTCTCATTTGTTTAATGAACAAGTTGTGCTATTTTTTTACTTATTGTTGTGAAGATTCCACGCAGAAGAGTGCCATCAGCCAGACAAATTAAATAGATAATTAGAAAATTTTAACAACTATTGTGAGCAATAATTATCAGCCTGAACAAATTGAAAAAATCTTCCGAGAAAAGATACATGCCGCCAACGGGACTTGAACCCGTATCCTTCTGATTGCCGGTCAGGTGCTCTACCACTGAGCTATGTTGGCTTATCGAATACCCGCTAAATAATTCAATATATATATTTTTTTTTTTATTATTAATAGAAGGTACATAATTTACAAATAAATTTTATACAGTAATTAATTACATAGTAGATATATTTGATGTACCCTATATATATATATACCCTATATATATACTTGTGTTTCTTTCAACAATTACTCCTTATTACATTTTTCCATCTGAAAACAACCAACTTTATTTTTGTGAGAGAGGCATTGTTAGTACTAAATCTATCGCTAGGTGGCGTCGAGACAAATTATTTCTACATTCTTTGGTGAAATACTTTAACTTGTCACATATTAATTATTATTTTTAATTGATAAACTAACGTTTAAGACAAGATTTTTATGCACAGCACAAAGGGTAACAATTATAATAAGCAATAAATGAAACACTCATCTTTATTGAATTATTTGACGGGTATTAGATAAGCCGACATAGCTCAGTGGTAGAGCACCTGACCGGCAATCAGAAGGACGTGGGTTCAAGTCCCGTTGGCGACATGTATCTTTTCTTGGAAGATTTTTTCAGTGTAGATGAGTGTTTCAGGCTGATAATTATTGCTAATAATAATTGTTACCCTGGTGCTATGCATAAAAATCGTGTTTTAAACGTTAGTTTATAAATTAAAAATAATAAGAAAATTTTAAGTTTATGTCTTTTTAATCTAGGTAGGTACCTATTATTTCTAATTTTTACCAGTCTGAAGATGTCCGTTGTAAGGTGAAACCTGTTCGGTCATCAAAACAAGAGAAAGAAAATTTTGAAGATGTTTCAATTTTATGTTAAGTTATGCTTTCCAGTTATGAAACAACTTTCGTATGTATTTATTAATATATTGAATAGTTTTTCAAAAATACTTAAAATATATAGGTAACAACCAACCAATTCTTCTAAAAGTAATAAAATTCCTTTTTTTACAAAAAAAAATCTTTCAAATTCAAATCTTTTATAAGAACTTATGGTGGAAGTTCCCATAAAATATTTTTCTAAAAGTTAACTAATTTGTATCTTTTGGGTGACCGTACAAAATTTTTTCAAAGAAAATATATTTTTAAAGGTTCTTGCAAAATATTTTATTGTAAGAGATTAAATTAATTTTATTGTTTCCTTTAAAAATAATGTATCATTATACCTATAAATCATGTCAATTATAAATGAAATTAGATTACCAATCATGTTGCATTTTGTACCAAGAAAACCTATTTTATTTTCTGGATAATTTTTGTTTTTGTTTTGTATTGCCCGGACACCGGTTTCGCACGGGAAAGCAGGGAGAATAAATTTATTTCTTTGAATGGCACTGCAGCGCATGCCGGGGAGCAGTTAGTATTATCTAAAATATAAATTACTAGGTTTTTCCCGCAGCTTCGCTCGCATGGTATTAGGGGGGTTCCCACTCCACCTCTCCCACCCTCTCCACTCCCCTCCCTCCTCACACCTCTCCACCACTCCTCCGCTCACCCACCGGCCCCCCACCCGCCCTTCCGCATTCCACACATTCTTTCTCAGTACATTCAGTTTTCAAACTGCTCGCGTGCCACCTAATGCAATTTTTTATACAAATTTCATAAAGCCAGAGCGCATCAGTAGTTTTATACAAAATAACAACACAAAAAAAAATATCCACCTCGGTGCAGTCGTTCGGAAGTTATGCGCGTACATAGGTACATTTCGGCGATTCATTTTTAGATTGATATTAACTACGACGCCAACATCGTTTCCAAGGCAACGATTTGTTTGCTTTTCTTCTGACGTTTGCAATAACTCGGTTTTGTTAGGGACAGAAAACGTGTGATAAATAATTTCATAACGCCAGAGCTTACCAATATATACAGCCTACATTACTCGCAAATAATATAGCTTTCTATTAGTGAAAGAATTTTTAAAGTCCATTCAGTATTTTTTGCATGAAAGAGTAACAAACATACATCCATATTTTCACAAATCCATACAAACTTTTGCCTTTATATTAATGGGATATTTGGTTCCATAAAGAACCCAAATTGTTAAGTTTCCCACTTTTATGGGAGGAGTTTAAAAATACTTGAGAAAAAGCTTTTGGGAAGGTTGGAAAAGGTACTGAGAAAAAATTTTTACAGGTTGATTTCGTAAAGGCCTGTAAAAAACATTAACTCATTTTTTACGCATTGTTTATTGTAATAAAACAGAATTTTAAAATTTATTTCACGGAACAAAGCGACGCGACGTGGAGCCTAGCGTCCGTTTCCCGCTCCATTCAGGGGCGAACTTAAAAAAAAAGTTAGTAGCCCTTCGGTGGACGGCATAGAGTTCACTTTGAAAATCCAAATTCTTCTACTGCCGGCCGTATTGTAAAATAACAACGCGAAAATGCATATTTTATTTTATTTTGTCAACTTCGGGCGTAAAAATCAATTTTTTTGCGATTATTATAAAAGAAACTGAATTTGCTACATTTAACAATAAAACCATATCCGAAAAGGGGTTTATAAAAAATAGGAGAGTTTGGACTTTTTACAGACTTAATATTTTATTTTTTTATAGGCTTATTAAAATACTTATAAAAAAGCTGACCGATGTTTTTAAGGGCCAAAGTATGTTCTACACGCAGTATTTAATTGAAGCATCTATAATACTTCTAAGCGATTAAATTTTCAAAACAAAAACATATGATTTTGAGTGATTTTGCATTATTTACTATGGCTTCATCTTAAATATAATACGTCCAAATCAATCGTTATGGTTTTCAAACGTAAAAATGAACTCATGCAACACCCTCAGTATGGCCAGATGGAAGGAAAATGGAAGTTAGTCGTAGCGTAAAGTACCTGGGACATATCATCACAGACATCGAAGATATGGAAAGACAAACAAGAGTGATATCCGTTTGAGCAGGTATGCTGTCAAGTCGTTTTCATTTTTGCAGTTCAAACGTAAAAAGAATACTATTTAACGCATTCTGCACATCTCTGTACACGTCAGAGCTGTGGGTAGATTATACTCCATCCCAACGGCATAAGCTAAAAGTTTCCTATAATAAAGCCAATCGCCAGCTATTCCGCCTACCGAGATACAGCAGCGCTACGGAAATGTTCCTGGAAGGACGAGTACACACTGTCAAAGCTCTTATCCACCTCCGCTTGTGGCGCAAACTACGCCAATCGAAGAATGCAACCATTACTGCCTGGTTGGAGTCCCCCCGCGATGGCTCTCTGTAGGCTGGAGTCGGTCAAATGTCCTCCGTGAACGGCTGTTTGAATTCGTTTTTGGGTTTGATATTTTCAGTTTAATTTTTTTTATTTTTCATGCTTATTCATTTTATTTTATTATTGGAACTGCACAATTAGCAGCACCATTAGCAACACCAAAGACACTACAGTCAATGCGGTTCCGCGACTTAACTCTTTTTTCCTCACAAGGTATTAGATAATTTATATTTTATGTATTTAGGTAACTATATAATATATTATTAAATTTTATTTATACTAAACGAGTTTTGGAGGTTTTGTTGCTCTCTGAATATGAAAAAAATATATGTAATGTTAAAACATTAAAATTATAATATAATGTTTACGATTTTTGAGATGCAATGTATTTTTATATAATGTTAATAATATGAATAAGTAATTTTATAAATAAATAATAAAAAAATCTCTGAATGTGAAGACGTCAAAGTTAGGACATTAAATTTGTAATATTACGTTAATATACAAGTTATATTTATATAATGTTAATACAAATAAGTAATTTTAAAACTTTAAAGAGAAAAATTAAACAATATTTTGAATTCTGTGTATTTAGAAAATAACACAATGTACCAAAGGTTGAAATAAATCTACAAACAAACATTACTGTTTATTTATTTTAGGTATCTGTACACGGTGTCCGGAAACTACAGCGGGAAACTTGATTCGATTTTAACCAGCGACTCTACGTCGCAACTGGGTAATCAGGAGAGTAGCGCATTTATAGCCTATAGCAGGTCACTTGATAAGCATTGCATCTCATTCCAGCAGCACGGTAACATGCGAAACAGCGCGCCAATGAATGATATCGTCGCGATGAATAGGAGTGGGATCAGTGGCAGTGGCGGTCCGTGAGTTTTCAGTGAGCTACAGTGCTAAGATTGAAAAATACGACGTTATTGATGTTGTAGCTAAAAAAAAATTGTTTTTTCAAAATTCAACAAGATCGTAACCAATCCCTCAAAGGCCATGAAACTAAAATTGTAGCTAATCATAAGGTACTTATAAATACTTACGTCTGTACGTCATTATTTGTATTACCATACTTCACTCGAATAGTTATTTTCTTACTTTGCGTTTAATGAATGCAAGATATGTGTAAATATTTGATTATTGCAATAATATATTCTCAAAATCTGACTATACGAAGACATACTAAAAATCTTCGTACAAAATATTGAAATTTAAATTCATTTTCAGCTACAACAACATCAATAACGTCGTATTTTTTCAATATTATCACTCTAGCTGACTGAAAACTCACGGACCGCCACTGATCAGTGGCGACATGTGATTAAAAAAAAGATTGCTTTTAATTTAAACAAAAATCATCGGATAGCAAAATGACATATAATACTATTTTTTCTTACTTTATCCATGGCTCCAAAAATGAATAGGCCTAAATGCCTTCGGCTACGAGCTGTTTCACCCATAGAACCCAAAAAAAACGATTTGAAAATTTCGTTTTTTTCTATGTTTTCGGCAACCAAAATTTAAAAAAAAATCACTTTTAGAAAGGAATACATTCTTCGACGATTTCAAAAAACATTTTTGTTTTTAGATTTACATTAATTTTTTTTTAAATTTGGAAAAAAGTTGTGTTTCAAAATCGACTAATAGATTCACCAGTTTCCCACTTCTACTATGAGTTTCCGGATTCCGTGTATGTTTGAAGAAATGGAGCGAGTGCGGTTGGGAACTTGAGAATTTTTCAACGTTCTAAGGCTTAACATCTTAGTAAGAATCCAGCGAGCACCCCAACGAGCCAGAGTGATGAGCGCTGTTGACGTTAAGAAACGTACAGTTGTATATAAAGTAATTGTACATTCAATAGTGAGTAAACAAACCAGTTACGTTCCATTTATAACATTTCGTTATGGTTATTCGATCTGACATTGCGTTCAGGGTAATGAAGGTAATTCGTAATTTTGTACATGCTTACTCCCATCGCGAATAAGCATAATATGACGTTTTAAATTTAGTTTAAGTCCAAAAGCAGAGTTGCAGTCAGAACATGAAAAAGGTTTGTTTTCATTGTGAGTTAAAATATGACGGTTTAAATATTGTTTTTGGTTTAAAGAAGAGTTGCAGACTGAACAAGAATAAGGTTTGTCTTCATTGTGAGTTAGCATACGACTTTTTAGAACCTCGAATAGCTGCAGTTTAAAGAACTCGAATAGCTGCAGTAGAGACATGAAAAAGTTTTTTTTAACAAATGAAGGTTTAATGTCTGTTTGTGCGCAAAATAAGAATTGTAGACTGAACACGTAAAAGGTTTTTCTCTGGTGTAAGCATGTGATCTTATAAATTTACATTCCGCGAAAAAAAATAGTTGAATTGGATACAGCAAAAAGGCTTTTCTCCAGTATTGCTAACTCTGATTCGGATTGTGGTCGTAAAGTCGAACAGTCGTACGTCGCAAAGGTCGTAAGTCGGTGAATAGCTGTATCATAATATTATGGTTCAAGATCGTTGAAATTCAGAAATAAATCAACAAATTTAATTTAATAAAATGAAACAATACAACTTTGTATAAACCACTTATAAAATGTGCAAATCCGACCGGTTTCGGAACAAACGTTCCTTCGTCAGGGAAAGCTTATACTAATTTGACAGTTTAGAACAATGTTTTATTATGGTAGGGGTGGAGCAAAAAAAAAAAAAAAAAAGAAAAAAACACAGGGATAAATATTCTTCATATTAATCATAAAGGAAAACGTTTAGATAACTTAGAAGCTTTGGAAATTAAAAAATCCCTAAAAAATAATGAATCTATTATCAACAAACAAAAAATATTGTCATATAGCCCAATCATGGATTTGTTCCCCTACCCACCCACTCTACACTAATACCTACCCACCCAATCTACATTATTAACTAACAACGGCTCCACCCCTACCATAATAAAACATTGTTCTAAACTGTCAAATTAGTATAAGCTTTCCCTGACGAAGGAACGTTTGTTCCGAAACCGGTCGGATTTGCACATTTTATAAGTGGTTTATACAAAGTTGTATTGTTTCATTTTATTATAATGGATAACCACAAAGTAATAGCTACATTCAAAAATATAATTTAATTTAAATTTACGATTTCGTTAAAATAGCGTTCGCTTGGTAAAATCATCAATTTCAATTTCAGTTTAAAAATAACATCATTCGTAAATTTCAAAAAACATGTTTGTTTGAAACCCTTCCGGCTAATATATATATTTTTTTTGCTTTTTTAATTAGCTTACATTGATATCATAGAAATTGTTGTCTTCTTTACTTCAATGGTGAGAAATATGATCTAAACGGTGTTAGAAAGACAAAACACCACGCTTTGTGTTCAAATCTAGAAGAAGAATTAAATTGTGCAACTCCATGAAATCTGATCTGATTTGAGTAAAATTTATGAAACATCGTGAATTTTTATTGAATTATTTTTACACTGAACTACAAAAAAGTGAGAGGCCGATAAAATTTACAATATATTCGACTAATAAAAATAAAAAAATTTAAATAATGACCTGCAAATCCTGATTCAGGAAAAATACCTGGGGCTATGCATTGATCAACATTTGACATTCAAACAACATATACAAAGTATTAAAGACAAAATCATCCCCTTAATTAGCGTATTTAGCCGGTTATCATATCTGTTGCCAAATAAAATTATAAAAAGTTTAGTCTCGTACAGTCACATTTAAATTATTTGATTAAAATCTGGGGAAATGTATGTGAAACATACATAAATGAATTACAGATAATACAAAACAAGGCAATCAAAAAAGTGTTTCACTACAAGCCCAGAACATCCACGAAAATATTATATATTGAAACAAAACTATTAACATTAAGACAACTATATGAATACAATACGTGTCTCCTTATTTACAAAATAAACAATAAACTCGTACATACAAACACAGAATTCATTAAAACGTCCCAGGTACAGAAACACTTTACACGACAACACGAAAACATACATTTAAAAACCATCCACACTAACTATTTTAAACAATCCATTGGCTAGGGGGGCAAATTATATAATTGCAATTCATTTGCTAAAGGGGCAAATCATATAATTGCATCCCAAACGACATTAAAAACGAAAATATGCTGGGTATATTTAAAAAAAAATTTATTAAAGTTTATTCTTGATAAACAAAGCAACGAAATAGAATAGAGCTGTATTGTTATGTTTAATTTAGTTCAACGTGTTTAGTTTTTTTTTTCCAATTATTTCTGGCTTTCAGTCTTCAAGGGTGTTCTAGGCCATCATTTATAATTACAGAGAAAGGAAAGGTGAATTTATATATTAATTTTATTTAAATGTGCAAATTTCAGAATTTTATGGAAGATTGGAGTAGAGTTCAGACTTAGAAGAGATGAGATGTTGAATGGAGGAGAAGCAATTTTTGATAACGCTTGATAGAAGAGAGGATATTTATTTAGAGAGGGACGATAAAAAAAGATGTGATCTAAACTTCCCACATCTAGACCACAGAACGTACAATCTGGGGAGTCAAGCTCATGAATTTTATAAAGGTGAGAAGGAACGGAACAATGTCCGATTCTCATACGAATAAGTAAGGAAATTTCTTTTTTGGAAAAATGGGAGAATTTTTGAAACCACGGTTTTGATGGGATAGTCCTTTGTATTGAGGCGTAGCGGGCACCCTTGGATTGACTAGCAATGTTCCAATACTCTGTCCAAACATTGCGGGATCTATCTTTGATGATGGAAAAAATACCAGACAGGGGAATATGGTTTACGAGGGTAACGGTAGGGTTAGACGCTCCTTGTTTTGCCAAGGAATCAGCAATATCGTTACCCACTATGTCAACATGTCCAGGAATCCAAATCAGAGTGACAGTTTTTCCAGAGCTTTGAATGGAGGTTATCAATACTCGAATAAGACATGATAGATGAAGAAGAGGACTGGTTTTAAGTTTTTGTAGGGAACTGAGAGAATCAGAGAGAACAAGAGAATGTTCAAAATTATTCTTTATTATATATTTGAGAGATTCAATAATCGTAATGCACTCGGCAGAAAATGTTGAAAATTAGTTTGAAAATGAATAAAATATTATAATAAACACAATTAAATAACTTTGTTTCAATTCCACTTTATTATTTTTTAATCCAACCGGTTTCGGTTCGTACTGAACCTTCCTCAGGGGTGAATAAAAATATATTGAACATAATACAGAAAAACATGGTATTTATAAGTAAAATTAGAAGAGGGAGACAGAATATCAACTTAGGTGGGGGCGATGAGGGAGGTGTCTAAGAGGGAGGGGTGAACGTGGGTGGGGGTAATGGAAATATTTTAAAAATCCATTACCCCCACCCACGTTCACCCCTCCCTCTTAGACACCTCCCTCATCGCCCCCACCTAAGTTGATATTCTGTCTCCCTCTTCTAATTTTACTTATAAATACCATGTTTTTCTGTATTATGTTCAATATATTTTTATTCACCCCTGAGGAAGGTTCAGTACGAACCGAAACCGGTTGGATTAAAAAATAATAAAGTGGAATTGAAACAAAGTTATTAAATTGTTTTTTATTTTTATTTTAACTTTATGAGTAAAACCTCAAATTGTAATATTTAATTAAATGAAGACAATATAAGCGAAACAGATTATATAAACAGATTTTCGATTGAGTTTCGCTTATATTGTCTTCATTTAATTATTTAATTGTGTTTATTATAATTATGTATTCCCACAAAGTGTTTGCTACATATCAAGATTGAATAAAATATTCTTTCATTAGAATTATTGTGGTAAACGTTAATACCAATACCACAGTTAGGAGAGTCCGGAGGTTTGGAGCCATTAGTAAATAAAAGAGAAGAGTTGGGACATTTAGAAGAAATAATGTCATTGAACATATTATTGACAGTACGGGCTGGGAGATTGGAATGACTTTTAAGGATGCCAATCCCTTCTAAAATCGTTGGGGATAGGGTGACGTGACTATATTTTAATTTGTACAAAGGAAGAAGATCATTTTTGATAATTTGAAGCTCTGAGAGAGAGCGAAAATTTTTGCAGATGGCAGGGAGAGATTTAGTTCGAGCTCTGATTGTAGATGAATGTGTTGAGTCGTTGAACAACGAGACTCTGGGAATAACCTGATGACTTTTAGAATTTAAACATTTAAGAACAAAGTTTTCAGCAAATTGTTAACGCTTTAAATAAAGAGGAGGATCAGAACATTCTACTTGAAGGGAATTGATGGGCGACGATTGGATCGTGCCAGTTATTATTCGCAATGACTTAGATTGAATTTCGTCTAATTTACTGAGTGCATTTTTGCATGCAGTTCTAAAAAGTGGGCAGGCAAAGTCGAGATGGCTTCAAATAAGTGCATTGTAGAGCAACTTAATGCAGATAGGATGTGCACTCCACCAAACGCCAGTCAATGATCTGATGATATTTAAAAAAAATTCACATTTAGTAACTATATTATTAATATGGGAAGACCATTTAATTTTCCTATCAAATGTTACTCCCAAAAATGTAACTTCGGAAGCATTGGGGATTGGAGAGTTTTTAAATAAAATTTGAACAGGGGGATTATTATGACGGTTTGAGAAGGTGACACACTGACTCTTTGGACTGAAAGTTCAAGACCATTTAAAGTGAGCCATGTGCAAAGGGCATCCATGGCTTCATTAAGATATTTGACGGCGGATGAAATGATTTTGGATGATAAGAAGAAAGCTATGTCATCTGCGAACTCAATAACTTTTACTTGAGGGGGAATGGTGACATGCATATCATGTGTGTATATATTATACAGTAAGGGGGATAATACATCGCCTTGGGGTAAACCCTTCCAAATTGACCTACTCTGGGGAGTAACATCTGGTAGCTCAATGAAAATTTTCCTATCGAGAAAAAGATGAATAAATAATAGATTGGACAAACATGAGTGGTAAGCCAAAGCCTAAAAGTTTTTTTTAAGAATTGGGATGGAAACATTGTCAAGGGCGCCTTCTATGTCTATAAAGACTGCAAGACATACTTCTTTGTTAAAAATGGATAAATTAATATCAGTGCTGATGGTAGCAAGGTTATCTTGCGTAGATTTTTTTTTCCTAAATCCAAATTGGGATGGAGAGAGAAGATGATTACTCTCGACAAAAAATTCTAACCGGTTTTTAATTAATTTTTCATAAATTTTACTAAGGGTGGATGAAAGAGCAATTGGCCTATAGTTGGATCCAGAATTAGGTGATTTGTTTAATTTTAGAATTGGGATGATTATTTGAGAACTCCAGTCATCAGGTATTATGCCAGTATGGAAGATTTTATTTAAGATGCTTAAAAAGTGATTTAGAACATTAACATTACTATTTTTGATAATGCTATAAGGTATACCATCTCTGCCTGGAGATGAGTCCTTGACTGTTGATAAACATTTTTTAATTCAATTAAAGTGAATAGAGAGTCTAGCCAATGATCAGACATAGGAGTGTTGTGGATTGGAGTTATTTCATCTAAGTTAGGTACAGAAGGGGGGGCAATTTTGTCCAAGAACTCGTCTATCCATTTAGAATGAGAAGCTCGAGGAGATTTTGGACTGAAGGAGGATCGAAATCTTCGAATCATAGACCAAACTTCTGAAATGGGAGTGTTCGGAGATACTGAACTGCAGAAGTTGTACCACCCGGATCTTTTTTTTTACCTCAATACCCTTTTGGCTTCGGCATTTTTGTATATGAGATAGTTCTCCATAGTCATATTGTGACGATAGAAAAGAGATTTAGCTTTCCGAATTCTCACTACTTTGGAACATTCCTCATCCCACCAGGGAGTCGGAGGGAGTTTTTTGAGAGATTTGGTTTTAGGGGGAGGATTTTATTTATTGATTGCAGTTACGAGCATTGATTTGAAGTTATCTTAGTCATCTTTGACAGATAATGTATCGGTATAGGGTAAATTTTGTATAAACTTATCCATATGTGAGTTAAATTCGTCTCATTTGGTGTGTTTTGTTTTAATCTTTGTCGAAATATGGGACTTGTCTGAATGGAAAGAAGTTTGATAAGTGATGGTGATCGGGAAATGATCACTGGAGGAAGGGTCGGGGGACACCACCCACGAGGAGAGAGGTGCCAGATTAGTAGAGCATATGGAGAGATCCACTGCACTGGGGTTTGTGTTGGGGCGAGAGATTCTAGTAGGAGATCCGTCATTCAAAAGAAAAAGGTTGGATTCATCTAGGAAATCCATCACACTTCGACCGTCTCGATCACAGAAAGCAGAACCCCAGACGGGGGAATGGGCATTAAAATCACCCAATAAAAAGAAAGGGGGGCTTAGTTGACGGACAATTTGCAACCACGCTTGTTTATTGAAGTGCTATGTTGGGGGAAGATACTTAGAAACAAAGGAAGTGTCCTTTATTTTAGCTGCAACCATTTGAAAGTCAGCATTGGGGGGTTTGATATTATTTATTGGGAAAAATGGAAGGGATTTTTTAATAAAAAGGGCAGCACCACCGCCCGTACCATCCAGGCGATCATCGCGGAGACAGGAGTATCCTTCCACATTAAAGTGGGAGGATGGAGTAAACCATGTCTCCTAGACAGCAGCCACAGAAACAAGGTTTGAATTTAATAGGTTAAGAAGGTTCGATTTGTTAGAATTCTGACATCTTGGAGAGCCATTTTGAATAAATGATTTTAATGTGAAAATAATAGAAGCAGCGTTAGATGGTAGATTAGTTTGAGAAGAAATAGGTCAATTAGAAGCATAATAAGAGTTTGAATAAATGAAGAATTATCTTGGAAGAACTGTTCAGAAAGCTTTTAATGGTTTGTTGAAGATGAAATATAATAGTTTGCGCACCCATTTGTGGCATTTGAAAGAGGTGAACCATTGGGATTTAAGAGAAGTGAGTTGTGTTGTTGCTGATCGTATCCAGGAGCCGGTTTAGAGATAGGGTTTTTGTATGTGAATTTAGTTGAACGAGAAGATGTTGAGGAGGAGGCGGGTGGGTTGAATGAAGAGTAACTGGATAAAACCTCAGCAAATGATTTTTTGACAGGCGGGAATAGTTTAGAAGCCTGCAGAAAAGACAAGTTTTGAGAGGCCATAGAAATTTTTATATTTTTTTGCGAGATTGTTCCGGACAAGAAGAGTTAATGGCGGAATGAGCACATGAGTAGTTAAAACATTTAGGTGAAGAGAGAGAAGAACATTGGTCAGCCGTGTAGTTTTCTCCACATTTGAAACATTTGGGAGGGGATCTGCATGCAGCTTTGGTATGACCAAAACGACAGCAATTGTAACATTGATTGGTGGGATAAGTATACATTTCAACTGGTAAGGAGTTGAAAAATAAATAAATATGGGAGGGAAGAGATTGTCCTTCAAATGTGATGACGACAGATTGGGAGGGCTTCCAGGAAACGATGCCCTCAGAAGAGTCCTTATAATTTAACCTCCTGGCTTTTATGGGATTGCCGATATGTTGGGGGGTTGAAAGTGAAGACAGAATTTCTGGAATGGACAGATCGGTCGAGATACCTCTGACGAGGCCCATTCGAGTGACATTGAAAGTTAGGATGTACGCCTTGAATTTAGAATTTGATGAAATAAATATGTTTTTGATAAAGTTGTTGGCGGCTGAACCTGAGAGGAATTCAACAGAGATTCGGAAGCGACCCTCGGCTTTTACACCTCCAGGCTTAATCGAAAGGTTCTTGCTATTTGATAGGAATTTACCAAATTCAAGAGGGTGGATAGTTTTACCTTGCTCAGTTTTTTGAGCGTACACAATGAACGGGCCACAGGAATGAGGAGAAGAAAAGTTTGTAGGAGGAGGCTGAGGAAGAGCAGGTGAAGACTGAGAAGAAGAAGGAGAGTCATGTTTTATTGAGGAAGAGGGACTAAACTTCCTTTTTTTGTGGTAGTCAGAATGACAGATTCACTGTCCGAAATTACTACATTTTCGCCATCTGGGGGATCAGGGGGAGGATCTGGGGGCGTTTTAGGGTGTCCAAGGGGGTCCTCCTCCATTGTTCACAAAATTACAAAAGAAAAAATGTATGGAAAGTGACAGAAATAAAAAAGGTTATAAATATCTGGATATCAGCGACGAAAAGTGACTCCTGGAAGATCAGAGGGGAGAAGAATCCTCAAGGAACAACACACTACACTTTTATTGACCAGAAATCATAAAAATATTCAATGTGTTTAGTTATTTCTAGTTAAATAAGTGAAAATGTAATTTTCTTTTTACTGGAATAAAAATAAATAAAAAAAACAAAAAATGAAAGTGTTTTGGAAGTGAAAATTTCTTTAGCACAGTTGTGATTTAAAACTCGATGAAACGAAAAATGGCGACACTAAAAAGAGACAAACATAAATTATAGGATTTTGCCTGTCAGAGAATGAGATAGTATAATCGGTTCCGTCTTTGTGAGTTTGCGTTTGTTGTTTCTCTTTACATATTGCGAGCTATTAACGACCGCCACACTATGAATAATTTTTTTACATTTTGCATACAAGACATAATTTCTTGTTTTGTTTTGAATAACGAGGAATAAAAAGGAAAAAGATGTACGAAAAAGTCCAAGATCAGCAATTTTACAGATAATTTTTTTTTTATGCCGAAACTGTACTGGATTATGCAACGCAGAAATATTGTATAAAACAGATATGATTTTCGATTTTCACGGCCAAAACCTACCCCCTTTTTACTACCTCCTTCTGTAGCCAACGTTTCGAACAGCGTAACGGTGTCTATCATCAGGGCAGATGTGCCCAGCAATGCTGCCGTAGACACTGTAACGCTGTTCGAAACGCTGGCTAAAGAAGCCAGGAGCGCAATTCCCAAAAAGGAAATCAGTTAAATGTCAATAAACTGTTTATTTCCCAAATTTAAATGTTGAAAAAAAGTAAACTTTAAAAAAGTTTTTTAACAGCGAAAATAGTGTAGTGTTTTAACCGCTGTTCAACGCCGAACAGATTCACACAGCATCCCCAATGATGACATTGTCCTTGATAGAAATGGTTTCCCTTAAGGCCTCCTATGTGGTGTAAAAATAAAAGAATACTTATTTTATTTATTTAGTAACTATGTGTGTATTAATTACTTTTTACATTGTATGTATATATAAAATAGAAATTATATTCGTAGTCCTCTTCACTAAGAGATCCTATGCTGAGAGGAACAATGCTTTGGATAAGTTTTCAGCGACTTATTTGGTTTAAAATGTTCAATTACGAAAATTCTTTGAACATATGTTACTTAGATTTATAACGGCTATTCTAATATAAGGATGTAAATTATCTGTTTTTATATATTATAAGGACATAAATTATCTGTCTTTGTTCAGAATAATATTCTATATAATAAGAAATAATCATTATGCAAATATTCATTCATAATCTTTTCACATTGTAGAGAATGGAACACCAAATAAATGTATTAGGGTACGGTAACCGTGCCACAATCAAGTGGCATGTTATGTTAATTATGAAAATTATTCATATCAACATATATAAAGACAAACTTGTTAATAATTGAGTTTTTATTTCTAATCCAAAACGTTGTGCTGAAATTTTCTAAACACACGAATCAATACCTAATATAACTTTTCCCGCAGGGGTACTCCTCATTCACATTTATACATCGTCTCATACGTACTCTTCTATTATTCTGATTTTTGACGTAGACCGACTGAAATATCTGATTCACTTGATTGTCCGAGACTCGGGTGTCCACGACTTATTGTACCATTCACATGTGCGTTTTATATTTTCCTTTCTTCATTCACTCTACATGCCCAAACCATCTGAGCATCCCTTTCTTAATCTTAATCATTACGCTTAGATCAGCCTTGCATTGTTTGCGGAACTCCACGTTTCTCACACATAGATGATAGATGGTTTTACCACAAATTCACTGCGGGTTCTAATTTCTATAGCATTCAGTCCACTTTCATTCTTCCTCTGCCAGTTCCATGCCTCACTGCCATATATTAGGATAGGTACCAGCACTCATTGTGGACTGCTAGCTTCGCTTCTTTGGACAAGTCTAGTTAATGCACGCCAAATTAAATTGGTTTGGGGAAGGCGGCAGAAATCGCTTGGAGGTCCAATTGAGGTAAACCCTCGCGGGATACGTACGCCATATTGCCATGTTTATGATATGCAAAATTATGTTAAATTCGTCTATCTCTCCATGTTCCAATTCCGACTGTGAAATTATCGAATGGTCAATCGATACTTGACGCCGATGGCGCATGCCCTAGTACATGCCTACTTTGCGTTAAAACCAGTAACACATCGGATTATCGCAAGCCTCCCCTTTTCACCAAACATCAAAATTTTGCAAAGTCGATCTTCGAAGTCAAAGTCGAAAAAATGACGTTTCGAAGGAAAGTAACTAAAATCATTATTGACGAGAAATACGCACAAATAATTGCCTAGGCCCTCGTTGGCCGTCAAAAGTTCGAATCCAATAGGGATGCGTACCTTGCCGTATCACGTGCAGTACCTTTGACTACTTATTGCTAGATATAATACACACCCCTTTGAAACCTGCATCGCCCACACTGTCATGGGTATTATCATCGCCTCTGGCAGTGAATTCTGTCTAGTTGTTATTTGATATGTCGATTCTGAGTGCATGTGTAAGTACTCTAATTAATTTCACTTCATAAAGAAGCTGTGTTAGTGAACTGAGGGGCTGATCATTTAGTGCTGTTCCTGGATTAAACCGGAAAACGTTTCCAAACTGCCCGGAACTAGAACAATGTCACCCGCAGAAAGGAGATTACCTGATTAATCTGTACAGCAAGCGAAATATGTCATGTTGACAAAGCTATATAAGCTCGCTTCTTCCTCCTCTCAACCTCTTATCCAAGTATCAATCCCTATCTGACAGTGCGTGGCCAATACGAGTATGTACGTACTACGTATGAGTATGTTACATTTACAACAATAAATTATTGAACAATTAGTCTATTATTGTAGCCTGTGCCATGAACAATATGTTGATATCTCAGTGCAATTTAATATCGACTCTGTTAAAAAAATCAGCCAGTATCCCTCAAGTGACTAACGGCCGTTGTTCCCAACTTTTCGATCACTTAATCTGAGTCTACCATGTCACGATAATATTTATTTTGATTAAATAAATATTGTCTTGACCTAGTTAATCTTAAACTCACCTGGCCGCTCACGTTTTATCATGATCGCCGTAACGATGAGTTCTTTACCGCTAGCAAATAGCGCCATCTATTTCCGGAGGCACTTTTTGAATTCTCGTCGTCTAGGGAGCCGACGCCGATTCGACAAGTCGCCGAATTATTTAAGTTGCTTGTTAAATATGTGATAGTTTCACCTTTACGGGTTTTACCCATTTTAAAAAAGAATCATGAATTATTTTATAACCGCGAGCCGTGTTGTTTCCGTGAGTGAAACGGGATTTTTAAAAGTTTAAATGGTGAAGTCGCGAGTCGCCATATTGTCAATGTGCTCACCTTCACTCTTGTACTTGAGTGTGGATAATCGGTGTAATCCTTTGTTTGGCGTTCATGATATTAACGTGGCCAAGGCTTTGAGAGGGGTTATCCTCGCGGAACTCGATATTTGAGGCGGATGGAGGCCCGGCGCTGATCTATGAAGGGCGCGGTAAACGGCGTCTACCGAGATTTCACCGGTACGCACGACCGAGACTTTGAGCCTTTCCTGGTTCCTGTTCCCTGTGGAGGAGTCCCCATCCTCTGGGGCCTTTCCTGGTTCCTGTTCCCTGGTGAGGAGTCCCCAGGCCCTGGGGCCTTCCTCGGTTCCTGTCTATGGAGACCCCGCGTGCTCCTGGTCGCCTATTAACAGTGATTCGCGTCAGCGTTAGAGTCAGGATAATTTAGATAAATTACGGTCCACAGGTATGCTCTCTTGCTTATGTGTTATTTTATTATTTCTTTAGGAAATGTGGAATTCTTGACCCCTTGGAGGGCACCCATGTATACACCATACCTTTAAAATATAGGTGATATTGTACTGCTAAATTATTTCTTTTATTTAACTAAAAATGCCCGAAGATAAAGACTGTAATTCCCTTCCCACAAACTTGAGGGAGATTCTGATGCTCTACCAAGAAATACACATTACAACCATTGAAAATTAAAATGGCATCAAAGTAAAAACTTTAAATGTTAAATTAAAGTTAAATTAATATTAAAAATAAAGTTAAATTTATATTAATATTTTTTCACGCACCAGATTTAAATGTCCGGGTTTAATTTTCCCCACAGGAAAAACTAAACCCTTTCACACACTTCCCAAATGATCATCTGGTCAATCCACGTTACGCAATTGCACTATACATATAAGTAATATAATTACAAAACAATACAAGAACAACATTTCAACCTACCAGAGACCTTATGGGAAAATAATTCACCGACTCCAGATATTTTCATATCAGAGGGTTCGGCTCTGTGGAATTCCTAATTGAACCTATAAATCCTACTGATCCCTCAATCTAAATATTTAAAAAATCTTTTGTAATCCTACATATATTTAAAATTACCGATTTTTGCATTTTTATATATAAATTCTTTGACAAATCTAATATTCCTAAATTTTGAATCAGAGACCTAGGTATAATGCCAGTAGCTGAAATAACAAATGGTAATATTTTTATAGTCCGAGAATGCCAAATTCTTTTAATCTCATTTCCTAAATCTGTGTATTTTCTAATTAATATTGTATTTATTATTAACACACATAATTTCATTTAAATACTGTTGGAAAGAGCGTAGTTGTGCATTTGAGAAGTGTTGAGCCTAAGTTTCGGCTAAGCAGTTGATTAATAGGATTGGAAACAGCGGCCGTAAATGTCTTTATTATCTTGCCAATTAAGTGCGATGATCTAAAAATATTTTATTCAAGCATCTACATATCAAACCGACATCAAAGAATTTTAAGTGTCAAGGCACATTGTTATAATATTCACTGCAGTGTAAACTTAATATAACTTCGCTGAACATAGATCTGAGTTAACTGGGTGAATTAAGTTAACTGGGTGAATCATAGTCATGAAGTGAATCAATTTTAAGTTCAGTTTTAACAGCGTAAGTAGCCTGAAATGGAAGAATTGAACATGGCGGATGCTCCTTCTCTTCTCCCTATTGCTGCAAACGCAGATGACTCCACAAAATCCAGAAAACAATATGAAATCCAATTTATGACGATGTCAACAAATGAAAAGTTGAACTTTAAATTGAGTGGCTTAGCCGACGTGAATGGTTCCACTACCGACCCTCGGTCCAGCAGCATTCCATCCATCCACCTCCCCCAGCCACCAAAACTAACCCCAAACATATTATGCAGCCTTTCATGTATAATTATACTTTGGCCTCCGCCTGAATGAAATGTGGGACCCAACTAGAAAATACTCAAATAGATAACAAAATTACCAAGGTAATACTGTTAAAATTGACAACTTATCTTAATATATAAAACAAATTCGGGTTAGTTACACCTTTTATAACTCAAGAACGGCTGGACCGATTTGTATAAGCTTTGATTTGTTGGATTTGTCTCCGCCCCGAATAGCAGAATAGCTATTATGAAGAAAATTCTTTTCCTTATACATTTTGTATGGAACGAATTCTCAACTTTTGAAAGAGCTGCATCCAGCTGCAAGTCCAGCTGCATCAATATTTTTACTAAGTACAAAATGAAGTAATGTGCGCTTAGATCTTTTAAACTACGCAACGGATTTTCATGCGGTTTTCGCCAATAGATAGAGTGATTCATGAGGAAGGTTTTTAAGTGTATAATTTGTCAAGGTTTTTTGTAAATTGGTTGAAATACATAATATATCTGGCCAAGTGGCAGCGAGCAGCGGGCAGCGTGGTGTAGATTTGATTTAAAAGATGGCGTTGGTTATAAAGGTTTCGTTTGCCACAGCAACGTGTTTCCGGGTCTGCTAGTTATATATAATTCCAGAAATTCAAAAACGTTAAATGTCAATGCGCTAATTGTTTTCTTTTATTCTTAAACATATAATGCCGTCCCTCTTTCTTACACACTAAATGTCAATAGTCGAAAATGAGACAAACCTGGTGAACGCATGTCTGCACCCCTCCAAAGGAAAAATACAACTAACTAACTAACTAACTAACCATCACGCCGTTTCCCCGCAGGGGTAGGCAGAGAGGACGGACCGCCAAACAACTCGGTCTTGGCACACACTCTTTGTCTCACTCACATTCATACATCGTCTCACACATACTCTTCTATTATTCTGACTTTTAACATGGCCCGTCTCAAGTATCTGATTCACTTGATCGTGCCATGTCTTCCTCGGGCGTCCCGACTTCTTCTACCATGCACATTTGCATCATATATTCTTTTTACACTACTTTCTTCGCTCATTCGCTCTACGTGCCCAAACCATCTGAGGGTACCTTTCTTAATTTTGCTAATTATAATAAATCTCCCTCACATGTATAAATAAAATAAAACTCAATTCCCATAAGTAAGTGGAAAAGTAAGAAAATCACAAAAAATATAAATTCGTACACAATGCTATCTCTGATACTGACAAAAACAAAACCACCGTGCACCGATAATTACTTCATTGTGTAATTTTTAACTTAAAAAAAAACTGAATTTAATTTAGCTAATACTCGTAAGTTAACACAACAGTTATTGATTCTGAGGCGGTATGAAGTTCTCCGGGTCAGCTAATAGTGTATAATAGTAATAGTATAATAATTCACGACTTTCTATGAATGATAAATTTAGATACCAATTTTACGCCCAGAATTACACGCGGACGAAATTACACTTGATGAGAATTATGTTTGGATGAATTTCACGTAGGTATAAAACACACCGCCAGAATTACATGCGGGTGGAGTTTACACATGAACGAAATTACAGTTGGAGATTACACAGGATAAATTTCACTTAGGTACCTACCAATCACACTACCTGGCCTATAACAATATATAATAAACTCAGGAATCATTGAGCACCCTATTTTAATTTTAGAGACAGGAATGGGTATTGTGTTTGGTGACGTAACGGGGGGTGAGGTTTGTCCGGGTCTTGGCGGCGGATGCGTCTGCTCATCAACTGCGGAGCAGATCCGACCGGAAGATCCTATTCAGCAGAACTCTCTAAAAATCGCCTTACACCGCAGTGGGAGGGATGGATTCGTACGTGTTTCACTCCTGCACTCAGTGACCCCCAGATTCCTAACCACCTCTCATAATTTTTTTCTTCCCAGAACTTCCTCTTCTTCCTTTCTTAAAAAGACCCTCCAAACAGCATCACAAATCACAGGGGAATTAATTTCCTCACGACCTCGTGTGTGAAGATAATGCAAAACAAAAGAAAAAAATTAGGAAACATAGAGTTTGGAACAGCTAGGGCACACACAAACCAACACAAGTCACAATGCGAAGGTTGCCAACTAAAGGGGATGCAGAGAGGAGCAGACAGGCCTGCAGGGGGTGGGGGTTGGGAAGACTGATCCCACTGAACAGGAAAACCAGTAGAAATGCGTTGTTGGCGTGTCTATGAGCCCTGCGGTACGTAGCCTATAGAAGTGAAATACCAAATTTCCATGACAAAACATAACGGCGACAAAACATTTCATTGAAGAAAACGAACAAACAAACAACAAATCTAACCTAGCCTAACGTTATCTAACTCACACTAACCTAACCTAACAATTGACGGCCTCCATAAGGATCTCGACTAGCAATCCGAAGGTCACGAGTTCGAATCCCGGCGTGCGCAAGTAAATATTTATTTGATCGATTTGTGTTACTTTTCAATTTACTCATTAAAATAATATATAGTATATTAGCGGAACATTCTGGAGTGAAAATACATCATGTAAGAAAATACACCGTTCAGTATTTATAAGTTGCTGGAATGGCTTTAGGCGTGTTTGGTGACCAGATCTGAATAGCTAGATAATTCCTCACCTCCCCCTACCCCATCTACTTCCCCTGCTTACTTCCCAATTGCGGTTGGCGTAGTCTCACTGGCTCCAGAGGAGAACTGTGGGACTGGCGCGGTATTTACAAAATAAAAACATAACCTCACTTACGCAACATGGAGTAAATCTTACATATCGTTAATTAACCTGGACCATTATATGATCCAGCTTTTGTCCGGACATGGGGAATTCAGAGGAAAGCTCCATAGACTTTCTCTGTCCCCCCATCCTAACTGCGCCTGTGGCAGTTGGGGACCAAACAGCCGAGCACATTCTGTGTCACTGCGAGATCATGACGGATGCTCGAGACGAATTACTGGGCGGTTTGAAAGTGGTAACGAGACCGGGTTGGAATGCCGATCTCGTGTCTAACAAGATGAACTTAGAGTACCTACTTGAGGAAGATGGTCTGTTCTCAGAGTCGACGACTAGAGTAAAAAAGTAGTATAAGCCTTATATAACAAAAAGTACAAAAGAATTTAATATGAACAAATGAATCTACTTCTAATCGATGGCTGCCTAATCGATGCTACTGTAACCCAGCATCAGGTATCTATCACTTTTTTTTTCCTTTATTTAACCTTGAATTTTAAATTTCTAATGCAGTTTCCTAAGAAAAAATCGCTTTCAGGTTCTGACTGCAACTGGGGAGGTAAAATTGATTATGATAAACTAGAGGAGGATATCCGACAAAACCCCTTTTCTATAAACAATAATGAGGACTCGGAACTGAACTACAATAACTTTGTAAACTATCTGATAAACAAAATTAATTGCAACAGTTCAATAACAATAAAAACAAATAAAACCTCTCTTCCTGATTGGATAACAAAGGACTTATTAAAAATGATTAAAAAAAGAAATAAACTGCACCTAAAAATTAAAAAACAACCCTGTAACTTATTACTAAAAACAGAATTTACTAAAATACGTAACGACATAACTATAAAAAAACGGAACTTAAAAAAACAATACTACAGCAGCCTATTTAAAAAATGTGAAAATAATACCAAAAAGACTTGGAACGTAATAAACAGCATCATCAAGAACCAAACAAACACGCAAAGTAAACCATGTACAAAATTAAAGAACGGTAATGAAATCATCACAGAAGACATCAAGATATGCGAATACTTTAATAACTACTTTTGTAATATTGGCGCTTCTTTGGCTGATAATATAATCAACAAATACAGACATAAACTGGATGATAAAATTACATTAAAGTATGAAAGTGCGGAATCAATATTCTTGCAACCCACAACTGAACCCGAAATATTAGCTATCATAAAATCCCTAAAATCAAACGCGAGTGCTGGACATGATCAACTAAAATGTACAACAGTACAAAAACTTGCCCCACTACTAACTCCTACACTAACTAAACTGATTAACCTGAGCCTGAAAGACAGTCAATTTCCAGACAGTTGTAAAATTGCAAGGGTTATTCCAATATATAAAGGGAGCTTGAAACTCAAACATCTAACTTTTCCTAGGTTCCGGCTACGGCCAGTTTTGGTTAGAGTCCGGATATTTTTGGTGCTTTCTTGTGTTTTCGTTTAATAATTCTAGAACCGTGTGCTGAGCGAAAATCCCAGGGACGGAACTGAACTCCGTATTGTTATGTCCCATTTCCCCATTTCATGGGGAGGTGTGACCTCGTCTCCGCTACGTGAGTCTGTGAGGCGATCCCGGAGTGCTGCTTCTCGGACCGCCCGTGCCAAGTCCGCTCGGGGAAAGTCGGCGGTCAGAGGGAACGTTCACGGACGGTGGGAGCTAGGGGACCTCTCCGACCCTCCCCCGGCAAGCCAACGCTGACATCCTCAGGGTCTTCGGGCGCACACGCCCCAATCTCCCTCTTACTGATCGTCGAGGCACCACCGGGATGTCGGCTAAGGGGCGCGGAATCTGAACCTCGTATCCGGCCTGCCTGCCTATCCGATCCGCGCTGTAGCATCTCCGTCTGCGGATTTCTCGTCTACCTTGGTATTATCATTATGTTTTGAACCTTGCTTGATGCATTATGTAGATAAATATGTTAGGGTAGGCATACTGCCTACATTTTGTTTTCTTTCACTGTTTTCATTACTTTATCTAAAGTCCTCGTAAGATTTTATTCATACTTACTAACAATTGTACATAGTAGCACCTGCATACTGCTACCTAACAACGTATGCGGGGGCATTGGAGGTCTAGTATCGTTTAATATTTAATTAAATGTAGAGTCGTTTAAATACAAAAAAATTAGAGTCCTTGCAAGAGCCTTGAAGGGGTAACCATCTGTTACGGGTAAGTGGTGGGCAGGGGCGTGCACTCCATATAGGCACATCAGCACTGCCTACCCTACCGTATTTGTAAAACATAAGCTTGTAGTAATATTATACCTTATTAAATTATTGCTAAAAATAAATACACATTTTTAAAAAAATGCTGAGCAACCGAAACTACGCGAGCGCCTCCTCAAACCGCATACTACAAACGTGGCATAAATTGTAACTAGAAACTACACGCGCGCCCTCCGACTGCCTTACTAAAATGCGGCCTATGCAGGAAATATTTCTGCTTGGAGCTAACTTCATACAATATATAATATCAATGTTTACGAAATACACATAGCATAGAGTAAAACTGTCGTTTTGAATTTGCTTCTATGCATGGAGTTATACATATATCAATGCTTCTATGAGGTTTTTTGTTAGTATTAGGCAGTGCTTCCTGGAACAAAATTAGCAAATGACAATCTGTGGCGACAGTGACATCTGTTGTTATCTATTTATATCTACTAGTTGTCTTACCATCAGCAAGCACACTTGGCGAAAACTCGTACGAAGGGAGTTATTTGTAGTACCTAAGTTTTTTTTTTAAATTTATTTGAATCATTCGGCGGTTTTCCTACTGCCTACCCTGATCAAAAACTCTGTGCACGCCACTGGTGGTGGGTCCTCTTTTGGTTTTTGAAGTAATTTTTGGTTTTTGAAGTAAAACTTCTTTACGCACGCTTGACTTGGGGAGTAAGCTGGTGAATGCGTGACGAGAGGGTTATGAAAAGTATGATCGGGCGAGGCGAACGGTCGGGCCTTTACGCACGCTTGACTTGGGGAGTAAGCTGATGAATGCGTGACGAGAGGGTTACGAAAAGTGTGATCGGGCGAGGCGAACAGTCGGGCGAGGCGAACGGAAGTTGAGGGGAAGATATAAGTTAGTGAAGTTTTACTTTAGTCGTGTGATCTAAAGCACACTCGTTTTTTTTATGCCTTGTTGCCCTTCCACCTTCTATAGCCAACGTATCGGACAGCTCTAGGGTCCACCATCAGATCAGATGTTACTGGACATTGTAAGGCTAGTTACCCGAAGAGTTGGCTAAAGAAGGAGACAATACAAAACGACTTAATGAATCAAAATTGACACGAAAATACTTTTAGTCATGAAATTTTAAAAAAATATAAGTATTTATAACCTACAAGCTAATACGCCGTTGTGGTAAATAGAAATATTTGTTTTTAATTGACCCATTATTAAATCTATTCCCCTTTTAAAATTTTTTAATTGTTCTATATTGCCCCTTGTCTCCTACACATTATTTTCTTTCAAATTTTATTTTTTCTTTTCTTTCTTTCTTTCTACATTATTTTTATTTACTGTACTTACTATGGTTTATATTTTATTTTGTTTATTATTATTTCTTGTTTCTTTTAGTTATTTTAGCATATCCACCTAATAACAACCAAACCTTGATTTACGCTGTGAAAATTTTATTAGAGTGTGAAAATCTGTGCACATCCCAAAGACAATTACATTAATGTAATAATTTTTAACACTGTTACTGTTCCAAAGAATAAGTAAATACCGAAATGTTTTCTTGGAGAGAAAAGCAATTTTATTGAACAACTGTCTAAAGACTAGGAGTCCAAAGGCGTTATATTAATTGGCGATATCATTTTTTTTTTGGTGACCAGTCAAACCAGAATCGTGCAACTTTAACACCTACTTTTAAAAAGTCATTAAAAGAGATGAAACAAAATGAAGTACTTAAATAAAAATAATAAAAAAATTGGTTAAATGGGTTAGGTTAGGTTATTGGCTATTTTTTACATAATTTTTAATGACTTTTCAAATGGGTGTTGAAATTTCATAATTTCATAATTCTGAGTTTTTGTGGAACCATTTTTTTACAATCGGCAAAGGTAGAGAGTTCTAGGAGGGTATTTGTTCGGTGGCTGGACCCTCACTGTGACTGCATCGCTGTTTACCTCATATACTACATATGATGACTTCTGCCCCTTGATCAGTGAAGGGTGATTTATTCTAAAGGGGCGATGAGTATCATCGTATTACCTATTTTGAAATGATTGAATGTTTTATTCCCTTCAGTGTAGATAAAAAAAAAAACAATTTTTGAATGGATAAAATTCTGATTTTTAAAGCAGGTGAAATACTTGCTGCTCCCCGATGATGGACACTGCAAATCTTTTTAAAGTGAAAACTTCTTCAGCACCGTTGTGATTTGAAACGGATATGAGCGACACTAAAAGAGACAAACAAATATATCAATAGGATTTAGTGGAGCGAAGGAATGAGATAAACTAATCGGTGTCCTCTTTGTACGGTGCTTTGTAGAATAAAATGTAAAATAAACTGGGTAACAATATTATAATAAATAAACCGTACAATTATCCTACTCTTGATACTCTGCCTTTGTCTTATTCTCTCGTAGTTTAGTTTTCTGAAGGTTTCACTTGTACGGCCTGTGAACTGCACACATGATTTTTTTAAGTAAAACTTCTTTACGCACGCTTGAGTAAGAGTAAGGTGAATGCGTGACGAGAGCGTTATGAAAAGTGTGATCGGGCGAGGCAAACGGTTTGAGAGGGTGATATAAGTTAGTGAAGTTTTACTTCAGTCGTGGTCTAAAGCACACTCGTTTTAATTAAGGAACAATTAACATTCTCGTGTTATAAATATATATATATATATGTAGAACAATTTTCTCGGTTTACCCGCGTAACGTAGTCCTTAGAAGGACTTTTTAACTCCTAACGTTTCGGACAGATCACACTGTCCATCTTCAGAGGCCTTATGTCTTGAGTTTTTGTCTCAAACTGATAGCTTTCGCATGTCTGTTCGGTCCAAAAGCTAAAACTTAAGTGATCATATTCATGAAGAACTAGGTCTTCTTAGTTGTGCTCTTCAAGCAAATGGCTTCTCCAAATATTTAATAGACAAATCCATAAATAAACGCAAAAAACTATTCCTGAAACGGAAGAAGAACCCCTTTCTATAGCAATTCTCCCATTCATCAAAGGCTCGACAGATAAAATCAGTAAAAAATATATATATATGTATATATTTATTGTTATTAAGTTTATTTTGTAGAAATCCATTTTAATTTTTATTTATTTTATATATTTAATAATACCGATATCGATTGACCATGCTAGGACCCCAGGGGTCCTAGCATAGTCGATCGATATAGGTTTTATCGAAAATGTCGGTAACTTGCCATCGCTCCCGAGCACGACTGCAGACCGCTAACAAACAAACAATGGTTCACAATGACTAGAGGTTCCTAATATATTTGACGTAAACTGTTGTTTATTCGTTAGCGGCCTGCAGTCGTGCTCGGGAACGATCGCAAGTTACCGACATTTTCGATAAAACCTATATCGATCGACCATGCTAGGGGGCCAGAGCCAATTCTCGTAGTACGAATTTGCTGTGTTCTTTCTGCAATATGAAGAAATTAATATATATACATATTTTTTACTTTAGCTCCACGCAGGGGGCCCTGGGGAAAATAATTCCCCTCAGGGCCTGAGTCAACTTTGGGGATGCTGTGTGGAGTGTTTTTTTAGGAAAGGAAGGAGAGGAAGTTCTAGGAAGGAAAAGGGTATGAGAGTGGGTAGGAATCTGGGGGTCAATGAGTCCAGGAGTGACAAACGCATGAATCCATCCCTCCCACCGCGGTGCAAAGCGATATTCCGAGAGAGGTCCGATCTGGCCTGCCATGCAGCTGATGGGCATACCGGGTCTTGGCGCATATGCCGCTAAGATCCGGACAAATCCATGAACCCGGGCACCCCTGCTATGTCATTAAACGTAGCGAACCACTTGGAGTGACCTATTTTTTAAATTTATTATTTTTTAAATAAATGAAGACAATATAAGCGAAACTCAATCGAAAATCTGCAAAACAGAAAAATCAGAAAAACATATTGACACCTCTGGGACTCGAACCCAGGACCTCTTGCTGGGTTCGAGTCCCAGAGGTGTCAATGTTTTTCTGATTTTTCTTTTTCCAGATTTTTGATTGAGTTTCGCTTATATTGTCTTCATTTATTTAAATATTACAATTTGAGGTTTTACTCATAAAGTTAAAATAAAAAATAAAATAAATTTATTAATTTTATTTTAGTAATTTGTACATTTAAGTTAACAAATTTCTAATTAATTATAATAATTATAGCAGAGGTGTTGGTTATTTCCGGGGCGGTGGTACCCATATCCGCCAAATTGTACAAGTAAAGAAGACAAGAGTGGGGAAGGCTACGAAGCACCGCACAAAGGGGAGACCTTGTATACTTTCTCATTCTCTCGCAGGCTAAACCCTAAAATTTATGTGTTTGTATCTTGTTAGTGTTGCTATTTTTCGTGTCATCGAGTTTCAAATCACAACGGTGCCAATGAAGTTTTCATTTCAAAAATCAGATTTTGCAGTTCACGGACGATAGAAGTGAGTAGTTTTTCTTCCAATCTAGACCCCCCCCCCCCCTTGGTGAGATAAATTTGGGCCACTTCGTATATTCTTTTCTAGTAACGTGAGATTTTAATGGAACCCCCCCCCCCCCCTCCCCTTTTGAGCTCACGTAATTAATGTAATCCCCTATAGGCCCCGAGGGAAATAATTTATTCTTCTTCTTGTGCCCTGTTCGTTCAACGGACGTTGGCTATCATGTTGGCTAAGCGGACTTTGTTTACTGCGGCCCGGAAAAGCTCTACGGTAGACTGGCCAAACCACTCTCTCAGGTTTTTCAGCCATGAGATTCTCCTTCTTCCAGGGCCCCGTCTTCCGGCAATCTTTCCCTACATTATGAGATGCAAGACCTCATACTTAGGGAAATAATCAATATATATTATAAAAGAAAGTCCAAAAAAACGTGCGGACCGCTAAAACTCAGAAACGAGTCCCAGTATGATCAAGGGAGTTTAATGGTGTGGAAGATCTCTATCCCCCCTAGGGAATAAGGGTACCCGTTTTTACGAAAAGGACTTGCTTTTAAAGATATAAGAGTTGAAAGTTCAAAGAAGATTCTAGAAATTTCAAGAAGACTCAAATTTCCGGAAACTTCTAGAAGATTCGATAAAACTCTGGAAAGTTCTGCAAAGAGTGGAGGAGTATGTCAGCGAGTCTAGAAGGTTCCTGAAAGTTTTATAAGGTTCGATAAAGCTGCAAAAAGTTCTAGAAGGAGTGGTGGAATATGTTGGTGGGTCTAGAAGGTTCCGGAAAGTTCTAAAAGGTTTGATAATATTGTAGAAAGTTCTGGTAGGAGAGGCGGAGTACGTCGGTGAGTTTAGAAGGTTCCGGAAAGTTCTAGAAGGCTCGATAAACTTCTAGAAAGTTCTGGAAGGAGCGATGGAGTGTGTCGGTGAGTCTAGAAGGTTCTAGATAGTTCTGGAAGGTTCCCTAATGCACTAGGATGTTATGGAAGGAGGAAGTTATAGAATCTTTCAAAAATGAGTGGCGGAGAATGTCGGTGAGTCTAGAAGGTTCTGGAAAGTTCTAGAAGTTTGGATAACCTTAATCTTCTCCTTAGTAGTAACCCTCTATCCCCCATCCATGGAGAAAGTTTCCATTTTTATCTGAAGGGCGTGCTTTTAAAGATATAAGGGATGGAAGTTTCGCACCCTTGAAATTTCTAGAACAGTTCAAAACATTTCAGAGTATTCTTGCGCATTAAACCACATTCCAGAACATCCCGGAACATTCTAGAACGTTGTGAAATGTTCAGGAATGGGATGGAACGTTCAGGAATATACCGGAACATCCCAGATCATTGTGGAACGTTCCAGAATACTTCTGAATGTTGTGAAATATTCTGGAATATTTGAAGTCTTTTTTGTATGGGGCTACCCATATGGGGTACATAAAGCAAGACCCGTCAAACGTCAATTCAATCTCACATCAACTCTCTGAGCGAAGCCGGACACCCCAGTCAGAGTATTTGAGAGCATTCCACAACGTTCCAGAACATCCCGGAACATTCTGGAAAATTGTAGAATGTTCGAGAATACGGAATCGGGAACATCAATGTGGAACCTTCCAGAACAATCTCGAATTCCTGAGCGAAGCCGGGTAATCCAGCTAGTAAATAAATAAAATAAAAATAGACCAATATCAACGTTTACTTCTTATTTTGAAAACCTCGGAATAAATCCCAAGCAATGCCACGGAGTTCATCTAGTAATCTCTACTACATATTATAAATTAAAGTCCCCGCGTCGTCTGTCTGTCTGTTCGCGATAAACTCGAAAACTACTGAACGGATTTTCATGCGGTTTTCACCAATAGATAGTGTTTCGTGAGGAAGGTTTAGGTATGTAATTTGTCAAGGATTTGTGTAAATTGGTTGAAACATAACGATAATTGTTAGAAGTGGCGGAAAAAATCGAGCCGCCTGGTAGCTTTCATCGAAAACGCTGCCTAATCCATTTGGGATATAACAAAACAATGCATGGTGGGATATTCCTCTTTTATAGATCTACAAATAAGTCCGCAAAGGCATATATCTATCTTTTACGGATAGCTTACTATACCCATTCTATCTTTTTTTTAAATGGTCACGTACATTGCGGTAATTGAAAAGTTATTTGGACGGATACAGTATTAATCCTTATTAATTTAAATACGTTAGTTACCTCAAGCATTTCATGCACATTATTATAATCTTTCACACCATCTCTTCGTATTATAAATAAAAGTCCTCCGCGGCATCTGTCTGTCTCTTCGCGATAAACTCAAAAACGGCGGTGGTTATAAAGGTTGGATAACCATCCAGTAGACGACGTTGTGTTTTATTAGCCACATCAACGCGTGGCCGGGTCAGCTAGTCAATATTTATTTCCATAAAACATGACGATTATTTCGAAATGGGTCGGTGTTCCGATTATGCGCATCACTAATTTAAATTCTTGGTCGATTAAAACTTAATGAGAAATGTCTGGAATGTAAAAAGAGATCTTAAAAAACTTACTAATTCTGTTGACCTTGACAAACAATCCCACTTTATTATCAAAATACGTAAGAGATATTGTTTCTTCTAACTTGGAACACGTCTTGTAAAATAATCAGACCACTGTTCTCTTCGCACAGCAATTCGCAACTCGCAACTGAACAAACCACAGGCACTGGGACCACTAACAGCAGCAACAACGCAGGCTAACAGCTAACAAAAATTTAAACAATAGCCATGATAGTCAGCATATTATTTGATTACGTTCATATTAATTACTCATATTTCTGTTGCTAGCTTCTAAAAATACCAAAGACCAACTTAAGTTAAGGTTAATGTGATGCACCACTAAGTAGGTAAGGCTAAATCACATGATTTTTGTTTGAAAATTAGATCACTTAGAAATGTTTTAAATATTGGAGCTTTGAAATAAATACTTTTAAAGTTCAAGATCCCCAGTTATCGGTTATAATTTTATTGGGTAAATCACCCATTGAGGCCAACATTACTGGATTACTATTGAAATGTACGGAAAAAGTTCGGTTTATGGGCGAAATTCCTAAAAAATAAAACTAGTTATTTTTGTACTAATTTGGGGTCGGGGAATCCGAATCTGAAAGAATTAGGCGGCGGCAAGCAATATTAACTGAACTACACGACTTTAAAAAATTTTATACACATACAGGAAAATAGCCATTTTGGAAGAATTTTGACACACGTAGTACAAAGATCATAGAAAAACAAGGAATATACAAAAACATGTGCCGGCAGTGTTACCAGCTCTCAAAAATATTTATCCCAATATCAATAATTTCCGACACGATAATTCCTCACATAACACATTAACCTGATGAATTACGACCATCTCAACGGCCGTATTCTTAAACCAAAAGTATGAAAATTCGTAGTCTTAAAAATCCGTAACCTAACCTAACCTAACGCTAGGTTTGTGTAACATGGTTTGTGCCCCTTTATACCGCCTGCTCGCGTCACGGCAAAAAAACATCCCTGTTTTCAAGTAGTTTAGCGGCTACGCTAGGTTTGTGTAACATGGTTTGTGCCCCTTTGTACCGCCTGCTCGCGTCACGGCAAAAAAACATCCCTGTTTTCGAGTAGTTTAGCGGCTACGCTAGGTTCGTGTAACATGGTTTGTGCCCCTTTATACCGCCTGCTCGCGTCACGGCAAAAAAACATCCCTGTTTTCGAGTAGTTTAACGGCTACGCTAGGTTTGTGTAACATGGTTTGTGCCCCTTTATACCGCCTGCTCGCGTCACGGCAAAAAAACATCCCTGTTTTCAAGTAGTTTAGCAGCTACGCCGGGTTTATGTAACATGGTTTGTGATACAAAAGTGAGTAAAATTTATAATTTATAAAAAATAAGTACTTAAAATATAAACATGTTATTTTACCTTATTAATATTACTGCTTAAGAGGAACGCATGCGCGGCCTGTTTCATACAAAATTTAAATTTGGATTTACGGCTAAAATATGAAATGAATTGTTTTTTTTTTTTTTTAATTGATAGGTTCGGCATATATGAAATTAGGATGTGGATCCGATTTTCGATTTTTGCTTTTAATTATAAAATACAAGCCCCAAAAGAAGACAATTTATCCATGAATTTAGGAGGCAACTTTGGAAATATTTTGCGACTAAATGGATGCTTTTTTAGCTGTGGCCAAATACCACTACATAGAAATCTTCCCTTCTCGCCTCCCCGCTTCCCACCGCAAATACAATATTTCGTTAGAAAGGGACAAAAGAGAGGCTGGACACTAGGGAAGAACGAATTTGCACGCCGGCAAACAATGGTCTTAATGGCAACACTTAATTTTGTGTGGTAAAAACATCTATGTTATCTTGTTTTTCTATGATCTTTGTACTACGTGTGTCAAAATACTTCCGAAATGATTATTTTCATGTGTGTGTGTATAGAAAATTTTAAAGTCGTGTAATTCAGTTAATATTGCTTGCCGCCGCCTAATCTTTCAGATTCGGATTCCCCGGCCCATAGTTAGTATAAAAATAACTAGTTTGATTTTCTAGGAATCAAAATGCTTCCAAAATGGCTATTTTCCTGTATGTGTATAAATTTTTTTAAAGTCGTGTAGTTCAGTTAATATTGCTTGCCGCCGCCTAATTCTTTCAGATTCGGATTCCCCGACCCCAAATTAGTATAAAAATAACTAGTTTTATTTTTTAGGAATTTCGCCCATAAACCGAACTTTACCCAAATGTACAATATAATATCAAAATAAATAATCAATATCTTTATCTTTAATTTTACATAGTACAAAATGAAGTCGCTCCCGCTGTATGTGCGCTTAGATCTTTTAAACTACGCCACGGATTTTCATGCGGCTTTCACCAATAGATAGGTGATTCAAGAGGAAGGTTTATATGTATAATAAATGCATATTACATTAGAGAAAAGTCGAGAAATTCAAAGATTCAATACAGGCAGCGGGCAGTGGGCAGCGGGCCTTGTGAATTTGATATGCACGCAAATTAACAGATGGCGTTGATTATTAAGGTTGGGTAAGCCACAGCAACGTGTGTCCGGGACTGCTAGTATATTATAAAAAGAAAGTGTATGAAAGTGTGCGTCCCGCTAAAACTCAGAAACGAGTCCCGGTACGATAAAGATACGGTGTGGTAGCCCTCTATCCCCCATCCATGAAGAAGGTTCCCGTTTTTACCCGAAGGGTGTGCTTGTGAAGATATAAGGGCTGGAAAGAAAGTTCTAGAACAGTCCAGAAAATTCGACAGTTTTTGAGAGCATTCCACAACATTCCAGAACATTCCGGAACATTTTAGAATATTGTGGAATGTTCTGTAACATTGTGGACCATTCAAATCCTTTTTAGTACGTGTGGGGTTACCCATTGGTAGGGGTATACAAATCAAGATCCGTTGTGGCTCCGAACGTAAGTTCAACCCCATATCAACTCCCTGAGTAAAGCCGGGTACCCCAGCTGGTAATAAATAATTGAACAGTGTGGTTTTATTGTAAATTAAATTCTTGAGAAGGTGATCACATAACGTTTAATTATTTGTGCGTGTGCTTCACAAAATAAAATAAAATGCGCCTTTTGGCGATGTTTTATCGTGAATAAATCAACACAGGAAGCCGGTGTTAACTCTTTCTCAACCAGAGTCATTTTTAAATGACGTGAAATTTGAAAAAAAATATAACTGCTGAACCAATAATTTTGTGAATCCTTCCTAGCAACACGAATTTTTTTCATTGCGTTGACTGCATTGCATACACGCACTTCACATCGTAAACAAGAATCGTTGATCTCACATATATTTTTCCGTTTTTATTTACAGTAAAACGTACATTCTTTCATATTACAATGAAAATACAACAAAAAATATTGATATTATATTTGTTTTTAGCATCCTTAAGTATCGTGTCATTTCAAAACGACACTGGTCGTTTGAGGTTATAAATACTATCAAACGCACACATAATATTTTTACATTTTTCAACTATTTTATCTGATAACATTTTATTATATTAATTTTATATGTGTTTTGATGAAAATAACACATTAATAATAGATACGATTTTTGATTTTCACGGCCAAAAATATTTTTGTTATTAGTTTGACCCAAAACTCATAGAGCACGCCTGATTACGGAGGCAATTGAAATTCACAAAAATCCTATAAATATTAATAGAGACGACGGAGCTAAGCTCAATAGTTCTTGGTATCCGGCAATTGACGGTTACATCAAGGCTTAACGCAAATAAACAAGTTGAAGTATATTGTAGCGCCACCTCATAGAGGAGTGGAGCTGGCGACACGGTATCGCTCCTAAGTAGATAAGTATAAACATCACCCCTAACTATTACACATCTGCCCTGATGATGGACACTGCAACGCTGTCCGAAACGTTGGCTAAAGAAGGAGGTAGCGCAACACGGCATAATACCCCGAAAACTAATAACAAAAATATCAATAATACATTAAAGTGATAAGTAGACATGATATTGTCTTTACTTGATGTATTTTTTGTGAATATTCTTTGCTGAACGTGGTCCATTTTCAAACATATACGTCATTTACCTCTCGGAACCACTGTCGTTTTAAAATGACGTTGAATATTTTCTAAACTATCAGTTAAAAAAAGTTTTAAAAAAATCTAATATTTCAAGAACACATAATCATGTGTTATTTATTTTTTATATCTGTAGGAATTAATTTTAATGAGAAAGGGTTAAACGGGAATTTAAACGGCCATAAGAAGTATTATTGCTAGTGGCCTGATCTCGAATTTTTACACGACTTGGTGCGTCACTTTGCTTTTCAGGTTACGTCAAAGGCAGAATAATAGAAGGCTTACTGAATGAAACGATGTTTTATTATGTGAATGAAACACAAATAATGTGGAACAGAGTTCCGTAGTAAACCACTATCCTTTTTGCCTAGCTCTATGGGGATGCAACTTTGTGGATAGTTATATCGTTATATGGTAATTATTTAGGTGTTTAATCCCGGAATTTATTTGATGTTTACTCCCTGTGGTGCGTCATGTTATCTGATATATAAGAGCCATTTTGCAATATTTGTAACTAACAGGAAACTACTGCAAAGAGTGCGATTAGGATCTCGAGTATTATTTATTTATTTAGGAGAATTTACAAGAATAGTAATAATTATACAATATTTAACATAATTGAGCTACATCTGTAACAATCTATCGTATTATGTTAGTATAAAGCAAAGTCGCTCCCGTTGTCTATATGCTTAGATATTTTAAACTAGATATTTTAAACTAAGCATCGGATTTTCATGCGATTTTCACCAATAGGTAGTGATTCGTGGGGAAGGTTTAGGTACATAATTTGTCAAGGTTTTGTGTAAATTGATTGGAATGTACCTATAAAGGGAACGGGCTGGCAAGCGGGTGGTGTGGATTTGATATGTATGCAAATTAACAGATTGCGTTGGTTATAAAGGTTGGGTAATGGCGTCGTCAGTAGATTGCGTTGTGTTTCATTAGCCACAGCAACGTGTGGCCGGGTCAGCTAATTTAGTGATAAATTGAAGATGTCCAGTACAAAGCACACTTTTTAGGGGGAATTGCCTATTTCAAAAAAAAAAGAGTGTGCTTTAGACCACACGTCTGAAGTAAAACTTCTGCTCCATCTATATGATAGGAAGAGAGAAATAAAATGTGCGCAGGCACTGCTCTCTCTTGCTCCTACAGTGTGATACAGACAATAGGCCTGCACTGTAAAACGTTGACCATATAACGTATCTGGGTCTAAAAATTGACCAAAACTTAAAATGGACCGAACAAATTACGTATTTAAATAATAAAATTAAAAAACTAAGTTATTTTTTCAAAACTATCAGGAATGTCCTCATTAAAAAAGACTTAATCAAGATTTACATGGCTCTCTGCCAATCACTGTTAGAATACGGTATTATCGGATGGGGCAGTGCAAATAAAAACATACTAAATCCACTAATTAAAACTCAAAAAGCCATAATGAAAATTATACTGAAAGTTCCTGTAAGAACTAGCACTGACGAAATCTTCAACAATCTTAACATAATGTCAATTAAACAACTATATTCTAAAACTATACTCATTTAGATAAGTTTTAAGATTTTCACGGCCAAAAGCATTTTCGTTATTTGTTTTTGGGGTGTTATCACATCTACCGGATCTGCCGGATCTGCCCTGATGATGGACACTGCAACGATGTCCGAAACGTTGGCTAAAGAAGGAGGTAGCGCAACATGGCATAACACCCCAAAAACAAATAACGAAAATATACTCATTTACATTCATAAGTACAAAACCCAAGAAATAACAACTGACACGTACATTAGAAACACTAGATCTCATGGTCAAAAACATATCGAACAAGTAACTGCTAACACAACATTTGGGCAAAAAAGCTTCTTATATTATGGCATTAAACTCTACAATAAAATACCACTCTCACTCAAAAACCTCAACATTATAACATTTAAATTTCAAATAAAAAGCTGGATACTAAATATAGGGAGATCAGAAATAGAAAATATACTGAAATCAAATACAGACTAAAACCGAATCTAATGAACTGAATTATAAAAAAACACTATCTTATTTACTTTATAATTACTAAAAAAAAAATACTACATGATATAATATGTTATGTCGAATTCATATTATTCTTATAATTAAATTATAAAATGTAAATGAAATCCTCAGCACGGGAGATCCCAGTGAGGATATCATTATCTCTATTTGTTATTAAGAAATGAAGTAATAAATAATAAATAATAAATAAAATAATAATAAAATAATAAATCATTATAAAATAATAATAAAATAATAAATTTATTATTATTATTATTACTGTGTCTTTAGATATACGAAACGTATAAACTGGCTATGAGAGAAAGAGAGAAAAAAATGTGGGCTCGCACCTTTCTCTCTTGCCCCGCCCCTTAAGTAATAGGTAAATACGAAACGTAACTTTCTCTATTTCTATCTTCACTAACTTATATCTCCCTCTCAACTATCGTTCGCCTCGCTTTTCGTAACGCTCTCGTGACGCATTCGCCAGCTTACTCCCCAAGTCAAGCGTGCGTAAAAAAGTTTTGTCCAGTGACGCATTATAATCATTTCCCTTCATTAATATTCCATGTACCGAAGAAAACATATAACGGCAGTTATCCTAAAATTTCTCTACTGAAATAAAACCCGACTTCCAGTTTTACGCAGTACTTTGAACTTCAAAATGCAATATTTAGAATTTTATATGTAAATACCAAGTCAGTGATTTCCTTCTGTTCGACAATTTAAGCATGTTCACGACAAATAAAGGAGTTCGTCGTTCAATAAAATTCCTGGAATACCTAATTAAAAACAGAAAACATAAGCATTTACTTTGATTTCTTTCAATTGCTTGTATGTGTGTAGGTTCCTGATGGCAAAATTGTAGTCACGTTGACTTCTAACAAAGATAAAATATAATTGAACTAAAATTGTTGAAATGTCATTTACCTACTAACACTTATAAATCCTTGTTAGAGATTTCCGTTATATGGTTCAAATGAAATATTTGAAAAGTGATGTCTAAGACTTCTACTTCTTGAAGGTTAAAGAGAGATATATTTAGCTAAATATTTGCTATCTTCTGCGTAGTAAGTAATTTAAAGTGCGGAAAATAAATAAAAGTCGGCGATATAAAGAATGCATAGCATCGTAATTCCTGGGAAAATTAGTCGACTGAATATCAAATAACGTTGACGATGCATTGTTGTTATTAGATATACCAGAAAAATAGAATTCGATCTCCCACGGAGCAGATAACATTGTTTCAACAATACCTACATCGCTGCAACGCTTTCAATGCAGATTATTTGCAGTATTGTAATGTTATACTAGCTGGTTCCCGGCGTGTGTTGCTATGCCATTTAATCAAGAAATTGTTTCTCCCGGTGTGTCCTTTCCTATTCATCCCGTTCCCCTTCCGCCTCCTCTTCATCTCCCGCATCCCCTTCCCCTCTCGCGTTTCCACTCCACCACCTCCACCTTCCCTCTCCCCACTCCACTCCCCCTTCCCCCGTCCCGCGAACCCTCCTTCCGAGTTCCCCTCCCCCCTTCCAGGTTCCCCTCCTCCCTACCGGGTTCCCCTCCATACATTCCATACATTCAGTCCCGGTACATTCAGTTTTCAAACAGCTCGCGTGCCACATATTGCAATTTTTTTTTATACATATTTCATAATGTCAGAGCTCACCAGTAGTTTTATACAAACCTTGTCCTAACAATAATGAACACAAAAAAAATAATTATCTAATTTGGTGCAGTCGTTCGGAAGTCATGCGCGTACATGCATTTCAGCGATTCATTTTTATTTATATATATATATATATATATATACTAGCTTTTTCCCGCGGCTTCGCTCGCATGGTATTAGGGGATTCCCACTCCGCCTCCTCCACCTTCCCTCCCCCCACTCCACTCCCCCCATCAACCCCCCTTCACCTCCACCCAACCCTCGCCCCACTCCTCCCCCCTCCCTCTCCCCACTCTACTCATCCATTAACCCCCCTCTCTCTCTCCCCCTCCTTCTCAACCCACCCCTCCCCCACCCCATAACCCACCCCACTCCACCAACCTCTTCCCCTTCCTTCCCTCCCACCTCTCCCACCCCACTCCACCTCCTCCACCTTCCCTCTCTCCACTCCACTCCCCTCATCAATCCCCTAACCCTCCCTCCACCCACCTCTCCCCTTATCCTCCTCCATACTTCCCCTATCCCCTTCCTTCCTTCCCCCTCTTCCTCCCCTAACCCCCTCCCCCCACCCTCCTCCCCCTCCCCTTCCCCCCTCCACCAACACCCTCCCAACACCCCTCCCCCCATCAACCCACTTCCCCCCACCCTCCTACCCCTCCCCTCACCCTCCTCCATACTTCACCTTTCCCTTTCCTTCCCTCCCCCCTCTTCCTCCCCTAACCCCCTCCCCCCCACCCTCCTCCCCCTCCCCCCCACCCTCCTCCCCCTCCCCTACCCCCCCTCCTCCAACACCCTCCAAAAACCCCCTCCGCACTCCCCCCTCTCACCTCGGATTATCCAAAAAAGGATTATCCAATTAGGGGCAGTCGTTCGGGTTTATGCCCGCATACATAGGTACACTTCTGTGATTCATTTTTTAAAGATAGTTATTAAGTACGATGCCAACAAAGCACTCAAGCACCAGGGTGAATTGCTTAATTAAAAAAAAAACATCGTTTCCAAGGCGACAATTGGTTTCTGACGTTTGCAATAAATCGATTTTGTTAGGGACAGAAAATGTATGATAAATAATTTCATAACGCCAGAGATTATTCATAACGCCGGAGCTTACCAATATATATAGCCTATAGATCTCGCATATGATGTAGCTTTCTATTAGTGAAAGAATTTTTAAAATCCATTCAGTATTTTTTGTGTGAAAGAGTAACAAACATACATCCATAAAAACTTTCACCTTTATAATATTAGTAGGAAGGATAAGAAGACTATTTATTTGTATTAATATTCGCCCATACGGGCTTTTAGAACATATAATAATTTAGTTAAAACAGTATCTAATTATGAAGTAAAATATGTTAATTAAATTGTATAGAACCCAGTCTTTTTTAATATGTTTATTCAGTTTTTTTTTTACTTTCACAATATTTATGTTACAAATCTTACAAAACTGATCAATCAGTTTGATTGTAAGAAATCTTGCTGAAATTGATTATTTTTATATTATCTACATTTGGTGCAGTTGAACACGTCTATTAGGTACAAGTGAGTATCTAAATAACTCAGTCCCGATATTGTTGATCCAAAAGAGGAAATCGGGCGGCGTTTTGTCCGTTCAGACGTGTTACCCAATTCCTATTTGGATTTTGAGGCTTTTAATATAATATACATATCGACCTCTAGCGTTTCGCTACGTTTTCTTTTTGAAGTGAAACTTTTATAGCCCCGCTATGATTTGGATTTCGGATGAACCGGAAATGACGATTATTGCACCTGCGACGCATCAGCTGCGCTCATTGACCGCTTTTATGATGATGTCACTTTTAAAGGCTCCTTTTCGTTGAGATATGAAACGGAAATTGCGCTAGGTCTGCGCTCATTGGTCGCTTTGATTATGACCTCAATTTTCAAGTATTGGTTGAGATTGTTTTGGTAAATTTTTGCTTCTACCGCGTGTAAACTGCACTCGATTTTTTTTGATAGAATAGTTGTAGAATTTAAAACCCAAATCGTTAAAATTGCCTGGTAGCCCAGGCAACGAAGACCAAAAAATACTAAATAGGGGAAATAATTCATGTAGAAGCCAATTTTGGCACAGTTGTAGGGGAAGGTGTCCTTAACAAAATACTAAAAGTACTGGGGGTGGGGGTGGAGCTAAGGGGGAGGGGGGGGTTTAAAGGTCCCTTTTTTCAGTTTTTCGTTAATATCTCGAAAACTACTACTTCTGGCGAAAAAGTGTTTAGGTATTAAATTATCTACATAAAGTTCTATACAAAAAAGGTTCTATAAACTTTGTTGTTAGGATCAATGCTTAAGGAGATAGGGAGGGGGGAAAAATTAAAAATTTAAACTAAAATGTTTTAATTTTTTAAAATGAAATGTTTGTCGGTAAAAATGAAATGCTTATTGTTAAAAAATCAAATAATTAGTGCTTTATGATGTACCTAGAACATTAAATTTCGTCGAAATCTAAACTTTCATAGTCATCAATGCTGTCTTCGACGGGGGCTCCGTTCATACATGAGCCGAGGCAGCCGCAGGCACCGGAGCAGGCAATCCCTGCTTTGCGGCAACCGCAGCGCATCCCACACCCAGTCGTGCATCGGCAAAAGATCGTGTTCAAAATGGTCGGCAATGGAGTGCTACAGGGTCGTTCGTGTTAACTGGGTTAAGGATTCCATCTTCTCCCTTGACCCAACCCCATTGGATGGGTGTTAGGGGGTTGCCTAGCCACTGTTGTATCTGTAAAAAAGTAATGAGACCAAGGTCATCACAAATTAATATTTGTAATAAGAAAGCAGTATTTAAAGCTTTATGTAACTGGATTCAATTACCTGTAGATATACTCTGAGCGAGTGTTGCTTTGAAGCTCCTCTGGTGGGAGGAAGAGTGGCCATGTCGAAGACAGCATTGATGACGATGAAAGTTTAGATTTCGACGAAATTTGATGTTCAAGGTACATCATTAAGCACTAATTATTTGATTTTTTAACAATAAGCATTTCATTTTTACCGACAAACATTTCATTTTTAAAAATTGAAACAGTTTTTTTTTTTTAATTTTACATTTTCCCCCCCTCCCTATCTCCTTAAGCATCGATCCTAACAAAAAAGTTAAGAACCTTTTTTGTATAAAATTTTATGTAGATAATTTAATACCTACACACTTTTTCGCTAAAAGTAGTAGTTTTCGAGTTATTAATGAAAAACTGAAAAAAGGGACCTTTAACCCCCCCCCCCCTCCCCCTTAGATCCATTATTTCCCCTATTTTTCCTTCGTTGCCTGGGCTATGGTTTGAACGTCATCAATAGAGGTTCAGTATTCAAACTGTACAAAAAGGAAAATGAACCGAAATAGAATATTTTCTTCCAATACAGTTGGTAAGAAAATAAAAATCGGTCCTGTTTTTGAGGATTAAAATGGTGAATACAAAACATCGATTTTGGTGATTTAAATGTAGGTATTATCAGCCTGAGGTGCAGCTGTCCCTTTCGCTTTGTATTCGTAGGAATTAGAGCGAAAGTGACAAGAAGGTTTACTTTTGGTAAGAAGTGTTCTGTATTTCGGCGATCGTTTCCAAGAGTTTCCTCTTTAAAAGAATTTTATGTCGAATAGTTCTTGTTGATATGAGCTTGTTAAATGAGCTTGATAAATCAGGGCTGTCGATAATGCTCTGAGAGTTTTCACATCTTTAATTCTTTCATGAAGTTGTTATTTATAGTTTCAATATGAAGACCGAGTTTATGGTTAATATTTCTTATGTCCTATGGACATACATATTTATCTGCGTCGTAGGTACCTACATTAATTTTGGGTTTGCTTCTGAGATGAAATGATGGAAAAGTAGTTCAAAATGAAAAAAAATCAACTTTGTTTGTGGTGAGACCCGCCCCATTTTCAAAATTCCTTCCATTTTTCTGGGGTTTGAAGTTTGGAGACAGAGGTGAGTGTTTTGGGTAATTTATTTATTTTTTTTTTTTTTTATTTAAGTTTTTATTCCAGCAAGACTGGGAGGGTAGTGCAATCCCAGTCTGCCATATTACATAAACAACTATAAAAGAAAAGAAAAAAAATAGTTTAAATATTAGGTAGGTACCTAATTAAAGCATAAAATGAAAACAAAATTCATCACACAAATAACAAAAAAATAAGCATAAAATTAAAATAAATAATAAGTAGACAGAATTAAAAATAAAAAGATATTTTGGGATCGTCCATCATGGAGGTCGCCTCATCATCTGCATCCATCGCTCATTTAATGGTAATGTGTCTGCATAGACAATTTGCAGGATTTTAACTTAACATGTCCATTTCATATTGAATTGAATCATGTTTTGAAATAAAGGACTGTCCATGATTCTGCTTGTCGAGTAATCCAAAAAGAAATATATAAATACTAGCTTTTGCCGCCGGCTTCGCTCGTATCGTATTAGGAGGGTTTCCACTCCGCCTCCTTCACCTCCCCTATCCCCACTCCACTCCCCCCCTCCCCACCCCTTTCTCCCTCACCCCTCATTGTGTTTCATGAATGATGCAGGTATTATTAATTGAATTACCCATGACCATGAAAGCTCACCAAAAAAACTATTTATGGATGTCGAAATTCGTTTTCGTAAAACGGCGTCGCAAAAATTTAAATATTTGACTGAAATAAAACAATAACTTTAACATCAAGAAGCATCTTCAGGGTATAAAAATAAACTTATCAAAAATACATTTAAAATATAATCAAATAAACATATGTTTTCAAAATTTAAAACATAACTTTACCTACTAGGTAAAATAACAATCTTTCGAAATCAATTTATATTTTCTTGTGGAAAAGGTCGATACGTCTAGAATTTCATTTAAAAATTACATATTTCTGGATGTGCCTGGTTATTCCCTCTTAATCGGTTAAATTTTTAGTGGTGTTGGTAATCAATCTTTCAAGTGTTAAGACTGTTAATAATCCTTCTCGATATTTAACTGCAAGTGAATTTGTCGTGGGGGGTGATTTTCACGTTCTTCCACGTCGTCCCTGTCTGGTAAATGCTGTTGATTTTCCACGCTGTAGTTTTCTTTTTGCTCTTATTTGTGACGATGATTTTCAACGTTTCCGGAGGTTTCATCTTTGAACTTCCACATGCCTCTAAGCTCGAGGCAATTTGAGATGTTTTCTCTATTTTTACGTTCAGCCTACTTCTCGACCGAGCAAACACGGTTGTTGGTGGTTGATTTTTTCTTCGGCTTCATAATATATATATATATATATATATATATATATATATATATATATATATATATATATATATATATATATATATATATATATATATATATATATATATATATATATAATATTTAATAATATATATAATATTTAAATCTTTTGCGTTTTCTGCAACCTCAGTAATTTTGTCTTGGTTAAAACCAGTTTTGTATTCCGAATGTAAAAATTGAATTCTAGTTGCTGATTTATCTGCCTTGCGTATTTTGGAAGGAACTATTCTCAAGTTTGGAGTAAAATTAAAAAAATTGTAGCTCTGGACAAAATTCTCAAAAATTCAGGGAAATTTATTGTTATGAAGTTTAATAATAATAGTACCTAATTGGATAATTTGTAGAACGCCGTTTTTCGTTAAAAATTACAACAAGGGCATAAACTTGTAGAACTACATGTAAGTATGTTCATTAATATTATTATTCATTATAAAATTTTCCATAGGAAAGCTAATAGCTCAGAAATGCACAAAATAATTTGTAAAGCAGATAGAAACATTACACCTTTAAATTTATATGGTTAGATACTTACGCCTTGTTCAAATTACGCCTATTGTGTTAACCGTTAAAACTGTTCATTTCTATACCATCTGAATCCAGTTCCAGTAAAACTAACACAGCTAAGTGCAATCCATAAGTGAAACTGTTATCCACGGTCTCTGTGCAGAATAATTTGCTTTAAATTCAAACTCAAACTCATTATTTCTAACCTAATATCAGTGATTCCTGCAAAATACCCGTCATCCTCGTTTTGACAGCTGTGATTGGGTGTAATCGCAGCCATTTCTTCTCGCAGCCTTGTCATTGGCTTATTGCTGTCACTGCCCACTCCTATTGGCCATAATTGAGTTCAAAAGATTTTAATAATTTTCAATGCCTACTTAGAAGTTGCAGTCTGATGACTCCGAACTATTGAAGCACATCGATCTAAAATTCGACAGATTTCAAATGTCTTTTAAATCCGAAATCCGGGACCTCATAAAGACAACAGATTTCATGCCAAAAAAATCGATGATTACGAAGGAAAACTAAAAACTATGGACCTGGACCTAAAAGAAGAAAAAACAAAGTCAGTTAGGCTTGAAGGCGAGATTGCGTAGCTTAATCTTCTCCAAATTTTTTTTTGACAAAATTAATTCAATACGTGACCTAACAGTCTCCGCCCAACCACCATCTTTTACTAAAAGCAATAGCGGAAACTTTTCTGCCTTCAAACCTACAACTATCGAGGAAGTAAGAAAGTTAATACTTACTTCACTTAATAATACTTAATAAAAAAACCGCAGTAAGGAACTCCAGTGAAAAATATTATGGCTTTAAAAAAATATGTTCATACAGACCAATGAACGCTGATTCTGAATATATAAGTTTTATTTCATAATGAAAGGCATTCGGGCAAAGCGGCTCAGTTGAACGAGAATGAAAAGATCCGGTTCAGTGAATCGGCTCAATTGATAGACAGAATTAAGCTACGGACACACTTGCTCATTAGAAGCCAAAGAGCATGCTACCTAGTAGCAATAGCAAAGATCCGCGAACCGTGAGCAAGTGTGTCCGTAGAAGATCGGTCTTACGGAACCGGATCTAATGGATCCGTATGAAGATCCGGGTCACTGAGTCGACTCGTTCACGAACGACTCACTTCTCTACTATCTTCGATTTCAAAATGGCGGTCGTCGATCAGCTGGTAGGCGCTGTATCGCCTGTATCTTATTTTCCTACAATTTTCGCAGTGTTCAGGTGATGCTCCGTTTGAGATAGTATTGATTTTAAAAGCTACAAAATAATAATTTCAAATAATTTCTATACCACTCTCCCGTAATAATATTGAAAAATATAATAACATAACAAATATAATATAATAAATAAATAATTCCACATAAATAATGTTTTAACTTATCGAATAGTACCATACTTTCTTCCGTATACAAAATGAACACCTGTTAAAAAACTTTTCAGGAGTGATGACGTCACACGATTCACTATATACGTGGGGTGTTTTTCGGGGGATCTTGAAAAATTAAAACTTTGAAAATTATTTTAACTCTAAAAAAAAATATATGCAGTTATTTAAGTCAGAAGGTTATTATTCATTAAAAAAAAAAAAAAAAATGGGTCTGGAGTTCTCTATTGGACGCTGAAGATCTCTCAAACTACCGACCCGTTTCAAATCTTCCATTAATTTCCAAAATCTTAGAAAAAATCACTGCTTCACAGATAATATGTCACCTAAACTCAAATGAATTTTTTTATTTTTTTTATTTTTTTTTTTTTACATTAACTCCACACAGGAGGCCCTGAGGAAAATAATTTCCCTCATCATGTCATCTGGGATGCTGTGTGGAGGGTCTTTTTAAGGAGAGGAAGGAATGAACATTGCTCTTGAAGAGACCCATGTTGTAGGAAGGAGGAAACACAGAGGCCGGCAAATCGTTCCACAACCGAGCTGTTGAGCACAAGAACGAGTCGAAGAAACGACCCGTTCTCATGTGACAAATGTCAACCGTTTACAAATGTTGGGCACGCGTTTGGCGTGTTTCCCGACTATGCACCGGTGCCGAAGGGATCAATGATGCTAGTTCCTCGGAGCATCTTCCATTGTAATACCGGTAGAACAAGGATAGCATTCCCACCCGACGCCTGTGCTCTAAAGATTGCAATCCGTCTGTTAAGATGGGAGAATCTATCAAACGGACCGCCCGTTTCTGCACAGAGTCGAGGGTATTTTTCAGGTATTTTGGAGCTCCAGACCAGAGATGGCTGCCAAATTCAACCGTGGGGCGTACTTGTGATTTGTACAAGGTTAGCAGTTGTGTACTATTAAAGTATTCTCGGGCCCTGTACAGTACGCCCAGCTTTTGGGAGGCTAACTTTACTCTGGCTTCGATGGTGCCCCCATACCTGAGCTGGTCACTTAGGGTTACACCAAGCATATCAATGGAGGGCCTGTTCGGAAGATTGCTTCCGTTGAAAGAGACTAGATTTTCATTTCGATCCCTTTTAGACGTAAGCTGACAAGATTGGGTCTTTGAAACATTAAATTCAACGAGATTATTTTTACCCCAAGAGAAAACACTCTCGAGGTAACCGTCCATTCTTTGCTTCAAAGCCCTACGAGCTGTTGGAGTTTGTGAGCCCTTTGGGGACTTGTCAAACAAAAAGCTATCATGAACTGTACTGTCATCCGCATAACAGTGAGTTGGTGCACATGACAAAAGGTCGTTGATATGCAACAAAAACAAAGTCGGAGACAGAACCGATCCCTGTGGGACGCCAGCATTTATCGAGTGTGAGGAAGAGGTGAAACCATCGACTACCGTCTGAATCGACCTCTCCCTCAAGAAGTCGGCAATCCACGCACACAAGGATGCGGGAAGTCCGTAAGAATGCAGTTTGTTGACAAGTCCTCGGTGCCAAACCCGGTCAAAGGCCTTGGAGATGTCCAGTGCAACCGTTTGGGTCTCACCGAAACGTTCCAGGCATCGCCCCCAAACATGCGTCACATACGCGAGAAGATCACCGCACGAGCGGTTCCGCCGGAATCCGTATTGACGGTCGTTAATAATTTTGTTCTTCTCGAGGTATGTGAGCAGTTTGTCGTTGATCACACGTTCCATCACCTTAGACAAAACTGATGTGATCGCTATGGGGCGGTAGTTGGCCGGGTTAGAGCGGTCACCCTTCTTTGGAATAGGATGGATAACCGCTTTTTTCCAACCAGAGGGCACAGAGCCAGTCTTCAGGGACATTTTAAAAAGCTTCGTCAAAATTGGAGCTATTTCTGCAGCGCACCTCTGCAGTAGCAGGGCAGGTATTCCGTCAGGCCCACTAGCTTTATTAACATCAAGCCCTCGTAAAACATGGAGTGCTTCCCGATGCCGGTTCCTCAGCTTTTTCATACGAAAACCGCAGTGAGGAACCGACGTCGGGACAGCACCTTGGTCATCGAGGGTTGAGTTATCCGCAAACATTTTACCTAGTAAGTTAGCCTTTTCGGTGGCGGTGTTTGCTAGTGAGCCGTCAGGTCTGGTAAGAGGTGGCAGACTGGATTTGCAGAAATTGCGACCTATTGAGCCCGCAAGCGACCAGAATTGCCTGCTGCCATGAAGGCATTCAGTCAGCTTTCTGCTGATCTGCTGGTCGTGCTCGAATTTTGACCTATTTATGATTCTCTTGGTTTCCTTTGCCATTTTGTTGTAAGCTGTTCTGTCTTCGGATGTTCTAGATGTGTTGTAGGCTCGGTTAGCCGCGTTTTTTCGTCGCACTGCTTCAGCGCATTGTCGACTGAACCACGGCTTTGAGCCTACACCAGTTTCCTTAACAGTAGATTGGATAAAGCCATCCATCGCGGATGTGATGACTTCACCAATTTCCTGGGCACATCTTGAGGGATCCGAAGTCCGAAAACAGGCAGCTGACCACGGAAAAGCATTAAAATGTGCCCGCAGACCGAACCAATCTGCTGACCTATAGTGCCACACTTTTCTCTTCGGTTGATCCTGAGAACTTCAACCAAGGTTCGTTATGAACATTGAAGTCCCCCAGGACCACAAACTCTGCCGTAGGGTAGCGGGGCAAGAGGTCATCAATAGTGTCGCTTAAGTGTTTGAAGAGCTCGGACGTGTCTGATTCGCTAAGGTTCGGTGAGCGGTATAAACACGCGTAGAATCTTACCGTACTGGCAAGATTGACGCGTACCCACATTACCTCGAATCTGGAGTTTTCCAGATTCAACAGTCGCACACAGTTGACGTCAGCTCGACTATAGAGACAGACACCTCCTTTAGGTCTGAACTTGCCTGCGAGGGTGAAGCCCGGGCAGTCCAGATAGGAGGTGTCTACAGGCTCAGCTATCTGAGTTTCAGACAGGAAAAGTAGGTTTGGGCGTTGAGAAAAAAGGTGGTGGTGGACAGAGTTTATATTGGTGTGCAGGCCGCGAATGTTGGTGTAATTCACCAACAGTTTTGGCCCGCACCGGGGACGCCTACGTCTCGCCGCTGTAATGACGTTAATTATTGTAGGTTGCAAGTTCATGATTTTAATTGTTGTTTTTTTTATATATATGAGAGGAAGGAGGGTCTGGGAGGGAAAAGGTGTAAGGGGTGGGTAGGATGCTGGGGTTCAGAGTTTCCAATTGTTGACTAAATACCAATCTGCATATAGAAGGTTTCACTCAACGGAAACTGGATTACTACGTATTTTGTCAGACATAACTCTTGCTATCGAGTCGGGAAAACTGGCACTCCTTTCAGTCTTGGACATGAGTGCCGCTTTTGACACGATCGACCATGATTTTCTTATTAAAGAATTAGAAGAATCCTTTGGTTTAAATGGCGGCGTTAAAAACTGGCTGACATCGTACTTGAGCAACCGTATACAAGCCGTAAAGGTAGGGAAAAAACCAATCAAAATATGCAACCCTTTTATCAGGAGTACCCCAGGGGTCTGTTCTGGGCCCACTTCTTTTCATCCTCTTCACAAATGATGTCGCTAAAATAATCGAATCATTTGGCCTTCTATCTCACTGCTACGTTGATGACCAACAAGTTTACTTTTACTGCTTACCATAGGAAGTAGACAGTCTAAAAACTCGCATAATTGACTGTCTAGAAGCAATTACCCGCTGGATGACCTCAAATAGGTTAAAACTAAATCCGTCAAAGACTGAGTTTCTTTCTTTGGGCCGCCACAAGCAGACGTCAGCATAACATTGATAACACCCCAATAACCATCTCAAGAAGCGACATCACTCCAAAAAATGTGTTAAACTACTGGGTGTCAATCTGACGCTGATTTTTCCCTTAAAACTCAAGTGAACAGAACCGTAAGCACGGGGTTCTTTCAATTAAGTAAAATTAAACATTAAGGAGAAATCTGCCAACAGAGGCGATTAAATTACAAGTCAAATCGTATGTGATTTCACGTTTAGATTATTGCAACGGAATATATGCAAGTCTTCCAAAATATCAAATCAACAAATTACAATCCAATGGGTTCCGAAATTCCAATGGGTTCCGTAGCTCAATCGGTAGAGCTGTTGCCATGTAAGCAAAAGGTCCTGGGTTCGAGTCCCAGCTGAGCCAATATCTTTTCTGATTTTTCTGTCTCCAGATTACGATTGAGTTTCGCTAATATTGTGTTCATTTAATTAAAAATTACAATCCGTTTTCAACGCTGCGGCAAGACTTATCACCGGCGTATCTAAATATTCCAAAGATATTGAAATATAAGTAGATGTGCTATCTGATATTTTTACTATGTGGGTCTGCGCTTCCGGGTGTCGCCGATATTGTTTACCAATTAACAAATAAACTAAAAACGAACGTTAAACTAAATGAACGAATTCTTTCCTTATTCAAAATATATTGTTAACCAATATCAATGTACATTTTCAAAAAATCAACGAAATGAACAAATTCTTTTGTATGAAAACTACGATAATTAGCGCGTAGTCCGGTGACAGTTGCGCGGACACCATAGCATATTAGTCCAGTCAATAAATGCTCCAAAAGGAGGTGTAGAGTGCGTGAGCAGGGACCTGGGCGATTCCTTCAGAAACTTCTTTAGGGTGCATAGGGTGTGAACATACTAAAAGTCCTGATGTCTAGGGGGTGAGCTAGGGGGGTGGGGGGGGGGGAGGTTCCAGTTTTTGGCTTTCCGCTTGTATCTCAAAAACGGTGCGGCGCAGAGGAAAATTTTTTGATAATAAGTAAAAGCTTATAAAATTATCTATAACTTTTATTCTATATGTAATTTCATAAATCTTAGCCGTTTTTGAGTTACACGCTCCACAAATGTAGATATTTTTGAAAAAAATCATTTTACCTCACATTTTTCATCAAACATTCCGTCATATCGTCTAAAATATTCATCACACATAGAAATTCGTTTGAAACAAGTTGTAAAAAATTTAATTCGCTTTTAGAATATGTATACATATGCACATGAATCTCCAACCAGTAAATATTTACAGCAATTTAAACTTTTTTCGTAAAATGTCGTCATTTTCAGAAAAAGCTGTTTTTATCTTATTACTGATACACCGACGCGCGACGTCGACTATGCGACGCTCTGATCCCTTTTAGTCCGACGTATGGATGACCATTGAAACCACATTGATGCGATCATTCAAAAGCCGAGGAGGCATAACAGGAGGCAGAGGTGTTTTGCACAGTGTAGTAAGCAAGTGGTTAGTTGGTATGAGCACAACTCTAGAGATCTGCACTTCTCTTGAAGAGTTTTGTTGAGTCTTCTTCACGTCAAGTGAACAGAACAAAGACCTCGGACAAGCCCACTGAAGTAGAGATACAGCAGACATTTCAAAACTCTGTCAGTGGTTTGATGCACATCCTCCCTTCCCACAAACCAGTGAAATAATGTCAATTCCCAATGTCTTCTGTCAGCTCGTCGATAAAAATTCACGATGAAAAAGGTTGCAGTTGACCCAACATTGCTGTTTCAGTGGATAAGCAGACGATCAAAAAAAAAAGATAAACAAACGATCGGATGAGGATTTGATGAAATTCTTTGAGTATAACTTGGCCCCATTTCCTTTGGCACTGTTCAATGAAAGTGGGATGCGAAAGACAACTAAATCTATCATATACAGCTTATCCGAACCTACCAAAAAACTGGTCTACTGTCTCAGATGAACATAGTTGTGGACTGAGAATTTCTACTACAGAGAGTAATTTGGCAAAAAAATGCCTCCGTTGCCACAATTTGTGATCATTACATTACCTACGTCAACCAACACTATCCTGGATGACCACCAAGAACCATCCACTACTGAGGATGAATATGCCATGGATGAACAACGCTCACCAGGACTCTCACGTCCAAAGAGGATGAGAGTGTAACATGATGTTATTGAGAACAGTGATAATAGAGTGACATAGTGAAATGAGGTTTATAATTTATGTGCTTAATATAACGAAATATTATAAAATTATCATCACATAATTATCATTATCATTATAAAACACAATTTAAAAATTGTTAAGGAATATGATTTTTGTCTACTTTATTTAATAACTGGCTTTAAAGTGTGGTCACACATATTATTAGATGAACGAATAAAAGCTGTGGGTCAGTAATAAGATTAAAACGTTTACGATTAAAACGAAAAAAGTTTAAATTGCTGAAAATATTTACTGGTTGGAGATTTATGTGCATATGTATACATATTCTAAAAGGTAATTAAATTTTTTACAACTTGTTTCCAACAAATTTCTATGTGTGATGAATATTTTAGACGATATGAAGGAATGTTTGATGAAAAATGTGAGGTAAAATGATTTTTTTTCGAAAATATCTGCATTTGTGGAGCGTGTAACTCAAAAACGGCTAAGATTTATGAAATTACATATAGAATAAAAGTTATAGATAATTTTATAAGCTTTTACTTATTCTCAAAAAATTTTCCTCTGCGCCGCACCGTTTTTGAGATACAAGCGGAAAGCCGAAAATTGGGACCTCCCACCCCCCCTCCCCCCCCCCCCCTAGCTCACCACCTAGATGTCAGGACTTTTAGTATGTTCACACCCTAAGCACCCTAAACAAGTTTCTGAAGGAATCGCTTAGGTCCCTGCTCACGCACTCTACACCTCCTTCCTTGACTGGACTATATCTCTTCTGTATTTGAATATCTTTGAAATATTCCCATATTTCAGAGCATCTCAAAAATCTTCATTGGCTTAAATGTCCTGAAAGGATCTAGTTTAAGCTCTGCTGGATGGTATTTAAATCCCTTAAGGGAATGGCTCCAGCTTACTTATCGGAATTGTGTATTCCAGAAAATTCCAATTATCGACAGTCAACCCTGAGGTCAGCAGCGTCATCAGCAATCGGAAGGTTAAAGGAACCAAAGCGCACGCCAGATACTAAGTTCGGTGAGCGTGCTTTCGGAGTGTCAGGATCTAAAGCCTGGAATGGCCTGCCACATGACTAAAGAATGATCACAGACTCGGCGGAATTTAGAGCTAGACTTAAAACTCACCTTTTCAGACAGTCGTATCGATAAACTCAAAATCATTCACCTTCACATTCAATGCCCGCGACACTGTAAATAACTAACCTGTAAAAACGTAGAAAAATTTTAATAAAAAAAAAAAAAATAAAAAAATTAAATAAAACAAATAAATAGACAAAAAAAAAATTGTAAGCGTTTGTAAAGGTCATTTCATGAACATTCTACAGCCTTAAAGAGTCCTAAATTCTCAAGTATTTTAAAATAAATATCAACTCTACTTTTGCCACTAATCTATACATAAATGTAATAATAACAGTGACGAGGGTAGCAAATAATGTAAAATCCATCCAAATAATGTAATGTCCAGTGTGTTAACTGTAATGTCCTCCGCGTGCAAAGCCGTATCTTCTCCAAGCATAAACGTTCAATTAAAGTGTGTTTATAGGATGCGACCTGCCAGGTAAGTATGTCTCTGTATCCATTTGTAAATAGTAAAATTAGTTAGAACCTAAGAATTCCTAATAAATTGTACAGTTTCTCTTCTCTGTTTATTATATGTCCCACAATATATAATATTCTTTACGCCAGCAGGATGAAAATACGCCAACATCCTCTACCCGATGGTCCTGGACATGTTACCCCCCGCGATTCCCGCCCCCGAAACATTGTGGCCAAATTTGCTAGCAAGAAATTGAAGGACGAATTGATTGCTGCCATTAAGAAGAAGAAGGGACTCGACTGCAGTAGCATAGGTTTAGTCGGAGGAAAAATATTTATTAACGACCAACTCAAAAGAAAAAATATATAACGAAATAATAATTTATTTCGTTCCGCGAAAAAGTTTAAAATCGCTAACCACTTTAATTTTGTATGGGTGCGAAACTCCAAGTTATATATAAGAAAGAAATAAACCTCTCCTGCAATCCTGATATAATGCCCTGCTCAATTATTAAACCTGGTATAACTATAAAAACTTCTACCTTTCTGTCTACTTCACTTATATCTAATTAAATTATAATTATCTACCCTTTACTCCCGCGCACACAACACACCAAAACAACACATTCATTCGATCCGTATCAACAGCTAAAATGTTCAACAACCATACCTTCACACTTGCACATTCAGTTTATTATCCAGCGATACACTCGCCTAATGCATATTCCGGTGGACTTGTGGCAGACAATAATAAATCAGTAATTTACTTCGTTCTCAAATGTCTGAAAAAATAATATTTTTTTACCAAAACGCACGAGGCCTTTGTACTAGAATCACAATGTTCTGACAAATGAATTCCATATAATTTTAATTACTGAAACATGGTTAGTAGACAGTATATCTGACAACGAGCTCTTCGACTCCAGGTATAATATTTACAGAAAAGACAGAGATACGTCCCTCACGGCTAAAACCAAAGGAGGTGGTGTGGCTATTGGTATTAATACTGTACATTCACACGAGTTGTGGAGCTCGGAAGCTGAGGACATTTGAATTTCACTAGTATTAAGAGACCCAAGCCTCATTTCAGGCTTCGTCAGTTTCCAGAGTGACACGGTTCAATGAGGATAGACTCTAGACTCCTGTCACCATATCACTGGCTATGTTAACAGCAGCAATCACATCATATAAATAATAAACCCCAGCCATGTGCATCTATATATTCGCTAAACCTAGGTCAAAATGTGAAGTGATAGTTTTTTTCGGTGGGAGTTTCTTATGAGGTGCCGCGGCCGTATGGAATCACATCGATGAACAATGTTTACGATAAAGGACCATGTGTTCTGCGCTTGGTACATTTTAATTGTTATCGTGTGCATGCCTACAGGCGCCTTATCCACATGTCGCTCGGCTTTCATGAAACATATAAGCGGTAACCTATATACTCGTGTATTATTATTATTATGAACATACATATTACATATTTAATATAATCAAATCATACGTTCAACTCAATGCGTTATGTTTGCGGTAGTGGTGTAACCAGGGCTGGGCAGTATTTGAAATACTTGTAATTGAAATACGTATTTGAAATACAATTACGTATTTTATATTTCAATTACTTCCTAAAAATGTATTTTGTAATTGGTATTTCAATTACCTGCTGCTGAGGTATTTTGTAATTTGCATTTCAAATACTTATGGCTTCAAAATACATTTTCAAACACATTTAGCGATCTTAATAATGATAATGAAAAATAAACACACATTGAAAATACATAGACTGAAAAGGTAGAATCCTGTACTATTGTCCTTTGCTATAGATATGGGGAGTCTAGTTTGGAAGAAAAACTGCTCACGTAATTTTTTTTTTTTTTTTAAGTATATTTATTCAGTTTTTTTTAAATTTTACAATATTAATCTTTAAAATCTTACAAAACTGATCAATCAGTTTGATTGTAAGAATTAATGTATGCCCCCTTATCATTGTTTTATAATGTTCTGTACATTTTTTTTAACGTCATGCTAGTTATTATTATTGTCCTGTGCTATAATAGCACTGTTATTGTACATTTTGTATCATATTATATTATACTTGTCATTGCTTTGTCTTGTACATTTAAGTTAATTACTGTAGAGCTCACTTGAAGTGAAATAACACAAAACTGCGCTATACAAATGTCATCCATTTATATATAAAAATGAATCCTTGTTTCCCTTGGTCACGCCATAACTTCAGAATGACTTTACCTATTTCATAAAAAAAAATTAAAGTTTTCTTATACTTTATAGAAGGTTCTTACGGAAAGAAAAATTAAGAAAATTACGCAGAAAATTGGATAATTTCAGAAAACTTAACGACTATTTTAACTTTGCACGTTTGACAGTTCGCGCGTTTGATGAAATTGAATTTAGCAGGCAGCTGTTTTTTTTGTAACAAAAGAATTGTCAATGGATTTTTAAAATTACAGATGTTTAAATAGGTACCTATGTTAGGTAACAGATTTGATTGATTGTTCTTATAATATATAAAAATGAATATTTGTAACATGTGAAAAATGAAAATGAGAAATCTGAATGTACTGGGACTAAATATATGGCGGGAAGGGGGAGCGGGAGAGGGGAGAGGGTAGGGAAGGTGGAAGGGGAATGCAAGAGGGGAAAGGGATGCGGTAGGAGAACGGGGACGCACGGGAAATGACATGCAGGGAGAAACAATTTATTTCTTTGAATATGTCATCGCAACGCATGCCGGGAACCAGCTAGTGTTTTTACGCACCAAATTTGAATGTCCGGGCTTAATTTTCCCCACAGGAAAAACTAAACCCTTTCACACACTTCCCAAATGATCATCTGGTCAATCCACGTTATGCAATTGTACTATATAAGTATTATAATTACAAAACAATACAAGAACAACATGACAACCTACCAGAGACCAGATGGGAAAATAATTCACCGGCTCCAGATATTTTCATATCAGAGGGTTCGGCTCTGTGGAATTCCCAATTGAACCTATAAATCCTACTGATCCCTCAATATAAATATTTAAAAAATCTTTTGTAATCCTACGTGTATTATATATAAAAATTCTTTGACAAATCTAATACGCCTAAATTTTGAATCAGAGACCTAGGTATAATGCCAATAGCCGAAATAACAAATGGTAATATTTTTATAGTCCGAGAATGCCAAATTCTTTTAATCTCATTTCCTAAATCTGTGTATTTTCTAATTTTTTCAGAAACAGTTTTTTTTAATATTACAGGAATTTGGAATAGCTACATCAATGATATAAGTTATTTTTTTAATTTTGTCATGTAAAACTATATCAGGTCTATTATGACTAATTGTTCTGTCTGTTAGTATAGTTTTATCATAATATATTTTATAAAATTCATTTTCGAAAAATGAATTTGGTTCATATTCATAATATGGTACTATATTACGGCAGTCAATCAAGTTATGTTTAATTACCAAATTTGGTGGATTATTTTTACAACCTGATTGTGCCTAAATGTATACTCGGACGGCGCTAATATAGAACATCCCGATATAATATGTTCTATAGTTTCCGGAAAAGCCAAACATTTTCTACATAAATCATCAATTTGATTTATATCTTTGATTATATGCTTCCTATAATTTTTTGTATTAATGACTCTATCATGAATGGCAAGCATAAATCCTTCTATTTCTGCGCTCAACTCTCCAATACTCAACTATTTGTTTGACGAAAGTTTGTCAACATACGTTTGGTTGAGATAATTGAAGTGTTTTGCATGAATAATTTTATTTGACCAGGAATCTAATAATTCCTGGTTAGTATTTATAAGAATGTTGGCATTCTCGTCATATAAATTTAAAGGTGTAATGTTGTGTAATCTGCCTTGCAAATTATTTTTTGCATTTCTGAGCTATTAGTTTTCCTATGGAAAAAATTTCTAAGCATTTCTACCTGATTGTGTTTCAAAGATGTTATTTTGACTACACTACCTCGTAAAGTAATATTATTATAATCTAACACCTAAGTCCTATATCACAAAATTTTACAAGTGGAGCGGAGACGAGATATGTCTCCTGAGCAATATGATTAGTCAATTTAAGTTCGTCTCTGTTTCACTCTGCTCAGCTTTGCTTCTATGGAAACGCACCCTTAGATATGGGCACTTACGATAATTTATTGCAACCAAAGGTTATACCAAAACCAAATGTATTTTTTAATTTGTATTTTGTATTTGAAATTAAAAAATGGTTAAAATACTGTATTTTGAATTTTGTATTTCAAATATACGACATGAAAGTATTTTGTATTTCGTATTTTAAATACATGCGAAAAATTATTTTGTGATTTGTATTTTAATTACAGCAAAGCATGTATTTTGCCCAGCCCTGTGTGTAACGAATATTCGCGTTCGCAAATATTTGCATATTTTTGCATATTCGCATTCGCTAAGTTCGAGCGAATGTTTTGCGAATATGAACATCAGAAAAAAGAGACTTTAAATTATAGGATGGACACAAATGCTTCATAAAATAAGTCTTACGAATCCAACACTTTCCAGAAACTAAATGGCAAGTCTTCCAAGGCAACCATTTACTTATTGAATTATCAACGGCCAATGACTTCATAGATTTATCATCCCACTGTTTCGTTTATCGACACATTCTTGAAGCGATATCTGTTTCATATCGGATTTGGTACTTTGATGGGAAGATGATGCCACTTCAAGTGTTTTAGATGCATCGTGTTTTCATTTTTCACACTTTTCTATTAGGAAGACTTTTATGTTTTATGCATTGCCTTCAAATGATTTCTCATATTCCTTGTTACACAGTTTGCATTTAGCTCATTCAGCCTCGCAAAGTGTAAAATAAGTCCAAATTTCACTAGAATTTGAATTACTCCCGATAATCACTAATCAATCACACTCTAATCAATTCACTTGTTTTTGTTTACGAGCAGACGACAAATGAAATAAAACAACCGATCGGTTTTTTTCGGATCAACTCGGAAATTCTCGGAACAAGGTGCAAACGTGAGCCGCTAAGCTAAAATTTAGATTTTCAACATCAAAAGTTAAATATTTAGAAATAAAAATTTTAATTTCAAATAAAGACATTTGAAAGATTGCGGGGGGGGGAACCTTGGAGAGGGATTCGCGGGACGGGGGAAGTGGGAGAGGGTAGTGGGGAGAGGGAAGGCGGAGTGCGCATGGGAACGCGTGACGGGAAGGAAACGCGGGAGTGGAAGGGGTGGCGGAAGGAGAACTTGTGGAAAGGACACGCAGGTAGAAATGATTTATCTATTAAGTGGCATAGCAATGCATGCCGGGAACTCGCTAGTATTTATATTAAAATAAAACGAGTGTGCTTTAGATCAGACGACTGAAGTAAAACTTCACTAACTTATATCTCCCTCTAAATTTCCGTTCGCCTCGCCCGATCACACTTTTCGTAACGCTCTCGTCACGCATTCACCAGTTTACTCCCCAAGTCAAGCATGCGTAAAGGCTCGACCGTTCGCCTCGCCCGATCACACTTTTCGTAACACTCTTGTCACGCATTCACCAGCTTACTCCCCAAGTGAAGCGTTCGTAAAGAAGTTTTACATAAAAAAATACGAGTGTGCTTTAGACCACACGACTGAAGTAAAACTTCACTAACTTATATCTTCCCTCTCAATTTTCGTTCCCCTCGCCTGACCGTTCGCCTCGCCCGATCACACTTTTCATAACGCTCTCGTCACGCATTCACCAGCTTACTCCCCAAGTCAAGCGTGCGTAAAGAAGTTTACTTCAAAAATATTTGACAGCATAGCCTTTCCAGGTATTCAACTAGGACCGTTAAGATAGAACTACCCTTCCCGCTTAAAGTGTGTGTAAGAAGAAATTTGAAAACTTTTAAAGGTTTGTTTTGGATTCATTTTTCCATTATAACTCAGAGTTGACTAAATCGTACTACCAGTGGTTTGATAAGTCGTACCGGTACGATTTACAGTACGTTAGTTAAGTTACCTAAGTTAGTTGCCAACCAAAATATTATTTTTCCGTCGGCCCGACAATTATTCCTACTCACGATCCAATTCGCAGAACCCAACAGCAAATTGGATTATTTCTTGCCAAGATAAATGTTTTATTTTATTTTATTTATTAACTTAATAAACAGTCTTTATAAATTAATATATGACAGTGATAATAATATGTATGTCATTGACCAATAAAATAACGACAAATTGAAATTTAGAAAAAATAATACAAAAATTCACAACAATTCCTATTATCTACCTGATGTAAACAATTCTGATAAAGTGCATATTCTTACTTAAATCTACAAAAAGTTTTTAGTGAAATTTTTCGAAACTTTACATTTAAATTTTAATGGATATCAATTATATCATTCAGGAAGTGATTTTATTTAAATTCGAACTGCTAAAAGTAAAAAAGGAAATGTGTTGAACTAAAAAAAGAGAAATAAAGATATCGATTAAATATTATTTTATTAGTTTAACACGTGGTATTCGATCGAGTGTTTTTTTTATGAATGCTGTGAATTTATAAAGGTTAGTGTTAAACACATCGATATTTGGGCATAATCTATTGAATGTGCTACAGCTTCTTCGTACAAATACATTTCCAAGATAATTTGTATTGCTTTTAGGGATGTAAAATGTGTCCGGAGATCGAGTAACTCTTAATGGACATCTGAAATTAATATTTTGTAGTAAGTACGGGCTATCAATGAAGTTATGAATAATCTTATAAAGCACTGATATCTCGGCGTTGATCAAGAGATTTAAGATTTATGGGGACATTTATAGTTTTCATCATTTCGCACGCGATAAGAGACATGTTTCATAAACGTTTTCTGAACTCTTTCTAGATTTTCTTTGTATGTAGAACAATGAGGGTTCCACACTGTAGAAGCATACTCCTGGTGGCTGTATGATTTTTGAAAACCGAACTTACTCTAAGTACCTATGAATCCCAACATTTTCAAAGCCTTCGACGTGATAACGCTCGACGTGAGATTGAAAAAGAAGCTTTCTATCTAATAGAACTCAAAGATCTCTTATTATATTTACCCTGATTAAAATATTGTTCTTAATAATATAGGGATATAATAAAGTGTGTTTCTTTCGAGAATAAGATATGACATTACATTTATCTGCATCTGTTAATCACTGCTTAAATTAATCTTTACTGCGAATCGCTTTATTAGCTTAAACTACAAAAAAAAATCATTAAAAATGTAATAACGCATACAAGAAATACGTCTCGCTTAACCAGTCCTTTTCAGCTCGCCACGCAGTACGTGGGCAAACGCATCCCTCGCTACCTTGAAAAATCACATCCCATGAACTCAGGCATCTTTGTTAAGTCACTAAACTTAGCGATCCACTTAGGATGACTTATAGCAGAGGTGTTGTTTATCCAATAAATAATTCCCGTGGCGGCGGTACCCACACTCGCCTCCTAAATTGAAACTTTTGATTCATACGTCGTTTCATGTAAAGGTACCCTTAACCTGGCCCTACTCAAGTATTTGATTCCTTTGATCGTGTAATGCAGCCCTACTGCTCCCTGTGACCAGCCAAGTTTTAAATGTGCGGGCCGCCAATCTTTTATTTATTTATTGAAGTGAAAACTTCTTTAGCACCGTTGTGATTTGACAAACACATACATCTATATGTTTTAGCCTGCGAGAGAATGGGATAGTATAGTCGGTCTCCTCTTTGTGCGGTGCTTCGTATTCTCAACACTGTTATCTATCCCCCCCCCCCCTATATCTATCCCCACCCCCCCTTTGGGTTTTTTCTGTATCCGCCACTGGATACAAGGCACACTTATACACAGACATATATTTTGTGGTTGGTTGCTTCCTTTTAATAATAGTCGGTAGTCTTTAGGCGGCCATTAATGCAAAGAGGAACGCGTGGGTTGGCCCTCCTCGCGTGTTGACGCCCGCAACCGGTTTCTCGAGCCGCTCTACCGGGGCTAAGCGGTCCGCAGCGCCTCCCACGCGCTATCAGCTGTCGACATGTATTACGCTGACTGCCGACCGAGTACCGATCTTTTAAAGGCGACCGCCTGATTCGCCGTCAGCAGAGGCGGTCCCGGACAAGTAACTGCCTAACCATAAATCACTATCAACGAGTTGGTCGCTGCTGATTTTCAAGTGCTACGGATGTTTGGTTTCAATATCTCTGTTATATACCTAGTCCCAGCGAGAGGCCGTTCGTGACGTCATCGTTCCAGTATCTTCTGTAATTTTCGTTTGGACAAGACACCTGAGAAGGAATAGTATCTAATAATATATTGTTATTAATTTCCTCGGGAAAATATTTACAAATAGGTACACACAGTGGCATAGCTACCGAGGGGCTGGAGGGTGCTGTGCACGGGGCCCCCAAGCTCAGGGGCCCTCGAACCCTGACCAGCAAATCTCACATTGAACCATCAACAAATTCTTCCACCCTTGGAATATAAATAAAACGGGTTGCAACGTGCAACACGACCTTAAGGTAGTACCTACTGTCGGTCAGAGAGTTACCGTTTAAAATTTTATAAAATTTGGCGTATTAGTAGATTATGATGAGATAATGAACTCGTTATTTGTTTTTAAACTGCAGAGAGCCAGTAAAAAAAAATTGCATTTAACATTAAGGCTTATAGAAATCAAAGTGTTTATTAACTGTGTAATGGTCCGACACTCCTGGCTTTTGACACCAATTGTGATGAACCCTACCTAATTGATTTATTTTTCTAAGCTTCTACCTCGTAGTTCAGATCTCGTAGCTACGTTCATAATTCTACCCTTATGTCCTACTGATCACACCACTAGGTATGATGGCCTGACTTAACCCTCATTCCGATTTGTTTCTACCTCAGGCTCGTGATTTTCAAACCCCTATAGTTTTATAATCTAGCTAATCCTACCCTATTTTCTCAAATCCCTGCGATTTTCTCACAGTTATCAAGATTTAAGATTTTTTGTTCACATTATTTATATATTCTTCGTTGTGTACTTTTTTTTAGAATTTACATCTGTTTGCATACTTAATATGCACACATATGTAGAGAAGATAACGTATTACGTGTGGTAACCCCTAGATTCTTTTAGAGAAAGTGTGAGAATTTTCCGATCTATTTAGTAATTATTATTTTAGTATATTTAACCGAGTTTGATAATCTAACCCCGCCTTAAACTTCGTGTCTATTTGATTTCCGAAGGAATTTAGTTTGTTAATTTATTTCTTTCTATCACCGCTGCTACATCGATAACATAAACAACAGTTAATAAATTAAACATTTCAAGAAAGAAAACTTTACCTTACCGGTGTTGGATGTTCGTACTCGAGGGTCCGGTTTTCTCAATTGAAGTCCTTATCTGCAACTTACCCTAACATAATGTTTTGTATTCATTGTTAGTATTCGGGAAATTGTTGGAATAATAGGAATGGATGGATATAGGGAGGGGGATAATATGTTTTCTGAAAAATCGGCTCCTCCGCTATCCAAGTGAAGACCGATGAACAACAATTACAAACCGGTTTCTCCCAGTAATTTTGCTAGGCTTGTCCTTAGATCCGAGTTTTACCCTCTTCAACGGGCGTATCATGCTATGAAAGGGGCCCTTCACGCCAGCAGGGGGAATACCAAGTCTTCATGCCGTTTTTCTGTCTTACTCCGACTTCCGTCTCCTCCGGATTGAATTTAACTCTACTGAGTCTAGAAGGGGTATTTCATGTCTTCCCTTATCATGTCTCTATTCGTTGAATGTGGCGTAAGCTTGTGACAGGCAGATCCATCCTCCCACGTGACCGACCTAGCGTTACACTCCACCTCTGACTAGCTGACATAAAACGCACCTCATGAGCCTTATGTTTGCTTTCAGGTTCGACAAGGACTTACGGTATGCAAATAACCTGTAGCTTTAATGCCGCGTCAGCGTACTGTCCGCATACGTCCTTCCTCTTCCCCGCATGCCCCATCTCGACAATACCGCCACAAGATCAAAGCTCTCTGACCAGAAAGGTTGACACTTACATTTCCGGATAGCTCATACTCACATACAGCAGCCTTGAAGTCTAGATGCGTGTGCGAATTCAGGATTTAGGACTGAATGAGTATTTGAACACCAGTGTTTTTTTTAAATGAGGTCACTAGTTCCTCGTGTGTTAGGTATTTAGGATTGCGGGTGGTTATGGATTCTTGGATACCTACTTCCTATAAGAGAAATTAAAAAAATTAGATAAATCATGTTGTATGTCGTCATTGAATCAATGACCTGCTGAATGATTGTGATAAGCTCTCTTTGAGTTTGAAGCTATTCGCAGTATTTTACTTTGCGAAATTTTGCACGCTGAATCAATGCTACATATTGGCGATTGCTCTAGTATAATCAAGTTGTTTAGAATTGGGTGAATTAACGCCGATATTGTTTTCACATATTGAACGCAGATTTCATCGTAAGCTATAATTGATAAACCTGCCCCTTGACATTTATACCTTGTTTTGTTTATTCGTTGATGGAATCTAGGTGACTGTATCAATGGATGACATTGAACTCCAATCTAAATTTTAGATACACAATCAAAGGTCATATAACATACCCTAATCATGCAAGTGAAAGGAATCGGTAGGTATTTGTTAAACCTATTAATTGGCTATTTCCATTGATTTTAGTTGTACGTATTTCATTTCTCATGCTTATTTGTTTTATTTAATTTGTGTGTTGTTGTTAATTATTATTCCCTCATATTATTATTATCTTCATTTGTAATTTTAAAATATGGAACGTATTGCATTGCACTTTCCCTGCATACATTCTGGAAAAATTATTATTATACAAGTATGGCAATGTAATTACCTAAAATTGATTGAGAGGCACATTTCTATCACACCGAGTAATACCTAATTACATTATGCCAATAGTTAATTAATAGAATGAACGATAATGAATAGATACATCATTATTTATGGTTTATTTGTTTACACTTCACATAGACGACCTTCGGTATACTGACCTACTTTGGGGATTATTTATACGGTCATTGTCCTTTTGAAACACGATTCATTGTTTAACTAATCCTACTCTATTTATTTGACCTAGGGCGGCTTGCACCAACTATCGCTAATTTTATCATAAATTGTATTTAACTAAATGCATTTAAGTCACTAAATACATTAAACTTAAATGTGTTTAGTTTCGTCCTGCACCAAGCAGTTGGAGCAGTTATTTAGTTAAATACCATTTAGCGTCGGTAAAACAGTTACCGCCGTTAAAGCGTCGGTAAAACAGTTGCATCGTTCCTTAGCACCACCCACACGCACACTTTTTGCACAGCGACTTGAAGTGGCGAGGGCACGATCGCTCCGAATTGTCCGTGTGGGGGGTGCTTAAATTTGCGAGTGTCAAAATATTTTGAGGTTATGTTGTGGTTGCGTAGTGAATTATTTTATTTTGTTCCAGTAAATGAGTGCGAAAATAAAACAAACATAACTATGAAATGGGGCAAAAAGAGGTTTTGTTGTTAGATTTAAAAATAAAACAAATATCTGAGTAGTAATTTTATTTTTCATTTCATTTATGTAGGTTGTTTTAAACTATTATAAGAATGCTGTAGGTATATTTTAAGTTTATAACCTTCAAAGTATTCCTCCATAAATACATCAATATCTATTCCTCAATAAGAAATCTTTGAAACTTTCTGCCACTGAGTATCAGATAAATTTGTTCTTGTGTTTACTTCTCTCACTCTAAACTGTCTACTTATAAAATCTATAATTTCTTCGTCAACATCAGAATATAAAACAAAAGTCCATCGTGAATACAAATTAATAAATGAGACAGATTTCAGAAATATTAGACAATCAGAAATCGAAGGAATAACCTAAAATTGTTTTGACAGAACTTGCTCGCTAAACATGTTTAACTTAGTTAAACAGCCCTTTCTGGGTATTTAACTTTGACAGTTCTTTAAATGCGTTTAACGACTTAAATTTTGTGGTGCAAGACGCCAAGTCGATTAAATCAAATAATGTGTTTAACTTGAGATTTAAATCAAATTTAACTTTTGGTGCAAGCCGCCCCTAGTTTTGCCCAAACATTGATCGTTTAACCTTTCCTGGTCTGTAATGCGTAAATACTACACATTGCTTCTAATAACTTTTATATCTCTATAAATATAATGAATTCTGGGTTCAGATTTTAGGTATTCGTCCGTTATACATTTACACACTGAATTAAAAAATAATATTTTAAATAATTAGCAAATTTAATCAACCGTGTGCCAGTGTGGACCGTGATACGCGAAGAGTGTGCGGGGGGAGATGACACGCTATGTGACGTCTCACTCTACTTTGCTATACGGGAACACGAGAAACAGAGACCGCCGTATTGTGTTTCGACCGTCGATACCTACTACCGCGTAGTAGCTAAACATACATAGCTGTATATATGTATTGGGTAGCAGCCCAGCGCCCAGCGCCTCAGTCGTTCGCGGGCAATCCTTTGAGATGGTCTCCTCGCCCGTTTTTTGAGCAACGGACGATGGTTTTTCCATGTTTTCAGCAATTAAATTACAATTATTATCACTTGTAACACAAATTACGAAAAACAAAAGCGATTAGCTATGAATGTTCATATATTTCCGACATAAAATCGATGATTTTAACACGTGAATTGATTACACAGCACCGGAGCGCGCGTATTTTTTTAGCACAGTAAGGGAAAGGTTAAGTAGGTACTTTGCTAACCTAGAGCAACCTGGATGACCTAGTTTCAACTAAGGTATAACTTGCTTGACCTAGTTTTGAGAAATATAGGTATTTCGGTTACGAATCAAACTGATATCTTATGTCGCCATATACTTATGCGCGCTTAAATAAACAATAGACCTACCTAACTAAAACAAGTACTTGTATGACCTAATTTTTTAAGTAGGTATTTTTTTTTGTTTGACCTAATTGTAAGACGCATGGATACTCACGCACACGAAATATAGAATAAAGAGCTTTCACGATAGTCATTCATTACGATCTACGCGCCTCGACTCGTTTTATATGAGTTTAAATAAATTTGCGTATTTACCTAACTGAAGAAAATATCTACATATGTAGCCTAATTCTAGAGTAGATATTTCCTGGTTGACTTGCTTTCGAGCTGGTGGGCATTGTTGTCCTGCGTGGAAAATAACATAATCTTTAATTAGTGACATTGTGTTAGTGACAAAACTCTAAAGCTCCGATTGATTTATTGGTGATGCCGCCCGTCCCTTTCTTCTTTGTCTCTGAAAATAATTAATAATTGTTTAAATCTTACCAGCCTCGATCTATTACAATGTTTCCAGTCGGGAATTTTATGACAACGACATTGTGATCGAGCCCTCCTTTTTTTTGTTTCCTAGCTAATGGATTCTTATCGACCTTTTGAGGATTGACCCTACCCTAAACCATTCAATTAGCGGTCTATTATAAGATTCACTTCGGTATTTCACTTAGTTTTTAACCTCGTATTAACTATTGTTTTTATTTCATTCAATCAATGATTTATCAAATTGCAATTCAGATGTTTTAATTTTAAAATCCGGAATTAGGTAAATTATTATTTATTCTGAATATTTTAATATCACTTTAGAATTAATAACCGTAGATACGCACATTTTCCAAGTGTTCGAATTATTATCACATTGTTTATTGTAATTAGTTATTTAAAACACAATGAAATTTTAAGGCATCTTATTATAGAGACACTGTCGTAAAACCATGACTCGAGCAATTTGTTATTGTTATTAATTTCACCGATGTTAAGTAATTTAAAGTAAAATTATAGTTTAATTATTATATCACCTTTAGTTAGTTTTAAAAATAATCGCTTGATGTGTTTCCTTTTATCCGGTAAACTGTATTTATTTTAAGACACTGTATTTTGTTAAATATTAGAAAGCCAATAACTACATGTTGTAAAAGGAACCCGAATATTATTAAATTCTTATTTACTGACTTTAAACACTTTCATTATAAATCAAAACACCCAAACTTTCACGAAGTATTATTTTTAAGCACTTTTTCGGATTTTTTATTCCTCAATTTAAAAAGGGAGATTATATACCGAATTTACTACTTTGCAAACAAACACTTGTAGAAATTTCAACTTTCAATAAAGGGTTTTCCACGACGACTCGTATAACCACGCACTTTTACGTTTTCTTGATCCCGCACTTCCCGTTGTTCCATCCGAACTCTCCTCCGATCTTCCAACGAACTTGCCCTTCTTTATCAAACCATGGTGTTTTAAAGACTTCTTAGAGCTCTCCTTTCGTAGGAAAATGACTTCTGATCACCCAGACTTTCACAGAAAAAAAACCAAATTCGGTTCCTCCGTATACGACCTTTTGTCAAATCTCTGATAATCTCCTATCTCATGTCTTAGACCCAAATTAGTCTAGCATCTCTCTCTCTCGTAGTAAATCACATAAATTTTCTCATCGACATGTATTTATTTTTAAAATTTCACGTACTTTGGTCATAAGTCATTATTAATGCCCACACCATAAAAAGTAATTGTTTTTCCTAAAGTAAATATTCGTATTTCGCTTGTATAATTTTGTTTACGTCGTTTTGCTTTAATGATCTCTCTAATGACTTGGAATCGTGTTCTATAGATTTATTTAGATAATGTCATATCAACAAAGTGATAGCCAATCTTTTTCTCTTGTCCAACGGTTAGCGATTCCTTCGACGGTTCACGCGTATTTTCCTGCGTCAGACTACGTTTAGCATCTTTTCCTGTGATTTGATTTAATTGTAGAGTGACCAAAATGTACCGCGGTCTTAGATATATAATTTTCTCAATCTCCTATTTATTGTGAATGGTGTTGTCAGATCAGAGTAATCCTTATACCGGTATCTATTCAAGTCAATTTAAGTAGTTCCAATTAGTTTTCTTTTGAGATATTTGTTTCTAATTATTTCGTTCCACCGTTCCATCACCATATCAAGAGGGTTTTCCCCCTTTTCCAGGCTATTATCTTCAGTTTGTGAAATTTTCCGAGATTCTACCCGTTTTTTGTGATCATTCCAGGTCGGTTTTAATTAAATCGTCCCCTGGGACCATTCGTGTTACGTTTTCCGTACCCTTATCGATGATATTTATTTTCAACATTCCCGTCTAAGATTTTTTTATTTCCATTTGAAACTTTAGGCGCCCAAAACCTCCAGTTCTCGATCGCGCCTTATGTAAACACCATCCGGGGTCAATAATCCTCCAACTCTTTGTCTTCAGTATTGTTTATAATTCAGTTCATTCAACCTAGGTTCCTGTGAGAATTAATTCAAGGCCGCTCAAAATGATCAAAGTCCACTAGGACCATGTACTCCCCTAATTTCTCTGATTGGTTCACATTATTATTAATCGCTTTACTCAATCTCTTATTGGTAGAATTTAAACTTTCTTTGTTCTCGAGATAACTATGATACGGGGCTTCCCTCGCTTCAGTCTTTATACAGATCTCTGTAATAGTTCCCAACTGCTCGGACAGATGTCGCCAAATGTACCGAATTCTCTACATAATATTTAGGGGAAAAAAAATCTGGTAGGCTTCTCATAGGTTGAAGGTTGGCATTCATCACAACTACCATTTAGAAATCGTTCTAAATTGAGAAAATGAGAGAAAATGTTATATAAAACACTTTAGATACATGAATACTACTTCAGAGCTTGTGGTTGTAATCTCTATCTCTTCATATTATAAATTAAAGTCCCCCGCGTTGTCTGTCTGTCTGTCTATCTGTCTGTTCACGACAGTGGCGTGCATAGAGTTTTTGATCAGGGTAGGCAGTAGGAAAACCGCCGAATTGATTCAAATAAATAAATAAAAAGCTTTGATACTACAAATAACTCCCTTCGTACAAGTTTTCGCTAAGTGTGCTTGCTGCTGGAAGACAACTAGTTGATAGAAATAGATAACAACATATGTCACCGTCGTCACTGATTGCCCCTTGCTAATTTTGTTCCAGAAAGCACTGCCTAATACTAACAAAAAACCTCATAGAAGCAAATTCAAAACGACAATTCTACTCTAAGCTCTGTGCATTTCGTAAACATTGATATTATATCTTGTAAGAAGTTAGCTCCTAGCAGAAATAATTCCTGCTTAAGGCCGCATTTTACTGAGGCAGTCGGAGGGCGCGTGTGTAGTTTCTAGTTACAGTTTATGCCACGTTTGTAGTATGCCGTTTGATGAGGCGCTCGCGTAGTTTCGGTTGCTCAGCTTTGTCACTTTTATTTTGGAAAGTGCTTATTTATTTTTAGCAATAATTAAAAAAAAAACTTAATATTATTTACATGCTTGTGTTTCACAATTACGGTAGGGTAGGCAGTGCTTATGTGCCTATATGGAGTGAACGCCCCTGAGTTCACGATAAACTCGAAAACTACTGAACGGATTTTCATACGGTTTTCACCAATAAGGCGTTTCGTGAGGAATGTTTAGGTATGTAATTTGTCAAGGATTTGTGTAAGTTGGTTGAAAAATAACGATAATTGTTAGAAGTGTCGGAAAAAGTCAAGCCGCCTGGTAGCTTTCATCGAAAACGCTGCCAAATCATTTTGGGATACCTATAACAAAACAATGCATGGTGGGATATTGCTCTTTTATAGATCTACAAAAAAGTCCGCGAAGGCATATATCTATCTTTAGCTTCATATGCCCATTCTCTCTTCTAAAAAAATGGTCACGTACATTGCGGTAATTGAAAAGTTATTTAGACGGATACCGTATTAATCCTTATTAACTTAAATACGTTAGTTACCCCAAGCATTCCATGCACATTATTATAATCTTTCAAACCATCTCTGCGTACTATAAATTAAAGTCCTCCGCGGCATCTATCTGTCTCTTCGCGATAAACTCAAAGACGGCGGAGGTTATAAGGTTGGATAACCATCCAGTACATGACGTTGTATTTTATTAGCCGCAGTAACGCGTGGCCGGGTAAGCTAATAATTTATAAATAACCGTCAAACATACTCCCCATTCTCCCTCCAACGCGATTTCACTTATACTATATAAGTAGGTAGGTAGATACTACGCTAGTCAAATAAGACAGTTTTTTTTGCATTTGCGTCTTGCCGTACCTACTTTAACTCTTCATAAATTTGGAGTATTTTTCAGATGGTAAAAATATTTCCACTTTACAATAAAATGCAAATAAATGGAATATTTCCGAACATATCCCAAAACTAAAAACTGTCTTTGAAATGTGGTGAAATACGCTTCCAAATTTTGTTATTACTAATTAATTCGTAAAACATATAGGTAATTTTTTGAAAAAAATTGCAAAAGTTCAAAAAATTTTTTCAAATTGCGATTAAAAACTTTGGTTTCATAAAGGTGTACAATTTATACTTATGGTAGTTATTTTTTTTATGTGACTGTAAAGCATGGTGTTTTGCCTTTCTAACATCGCTTAGAACATATTTCTCACTCTGATATTAAGGGAGTTGCTGCGATTTATATGAGACCTGTGTGAGCTGGGACGAATATGGTCTCCTGCTATTCAACTGGAAGCTTTGTACCGGCCGAAGCTTTGTAAGCAGGTTCCTACCTACCTACGCACTTATTTCTTCATTTGATCATTCGCGTTTTGACAATAATACAACATACCTATCTACTTAGACTTAGGTGATCGTTACCGCCGCCCCGGGAACCATTTATTGGATAACCAACACCCTTGTCACAGATTACCCCAAGTGCAATGGAGCGTTACCTTTGGTGACTTATCAGGACTGCCCGGATTCATGGGGTGAGGTTTGTCTAGGTCTTGGCGGCGGATGTGTTTGCCCATCTACTGTGTGGCGGGCTGGACCGGGAGAGATTAGGTGGGGGAGATTTTTTGGAGTCGTTATCCTGCGTTTATGACGGTTCTCCGCAGTTACTCCCACTTTTCGTGACCATATTTTTTCATTTTGTGGAACTATTGATGTTGATATTAGTAATTGAAAGTAAAAGAATTAATAATTTACGTTTTTTAGAAATACCTATAGTTAGGTAGGTCTAGTATAGGTCTTCCGGGACCCGTGAACCGCGACACACTCCCGCAACCTACCAACTACGACAAATTCCTGCACCCCGTGACTCACGGACCGATCGTCGGGTGCCCATGTGGCGAGTGGCGAGACGTGTCAGCTCCCGGAACTCTCGAACTGCAACTGCAACACACTCGGTCGCCGATTGCCGATCAACGCACACACGTGCGTGACTGTATCCTGCTTCCTGCCCGTGTGTCACGTCATAGCGGGATTGTTTAGTAGATTCGATTTTTGAATATTCGACTAGACACGGAGACGTTTTTAATAAGAGCGTATCTTGGTATTGTTAATCAAAGTGCTAAGTGCTGTTTTCATAAAAACTTTTCATTTTTCGCGTGGGTGTGAATGTAATTGTGCATTGTAATAGAAACTATAAACGGGTAAAAGTGTATATTGTCTGACCTTAATAAAAAGAAATTATAATAAAGCATTGCCGCCTACAGCTAATTTACTTATTTTAATTCTCAATAAAAGCTTCAGAACAACACGTTTTTTACAAGGTTTTTATATCCTTCAAAACATGATAAAACATTGTTTTTTTAACCCCTGAAGCATGTCTTTTTTAAATTTATTTCTGGGACATGATATTACTAGTTACAGGTGTGAGCTGTGAGAGAACGTTCACACAATTATAACCTGGGTTTTGTCGCGTATGACTTGACCGGTCTGGGCGGCGAGCGTCTACCGCGCGGCGCGCCCGTAGAAAGATTAGAAAGTAACTGGGTGATGAGTAATCGAGTTTCGTATTTTGTGTCGCAAAAAGAGCGGGTCTTTGCGACCCGCTCGTGACGCCAGTGGGTCGTGAGCGACCCGGGTCGTGTAAAACGATCGATCGACCCAGGACTAGGTTGAATCTACCTGCAATAACGCCTAATATATGCAGAAAAAGTATTACGGATTGCATCGTTTTCAATTTGGGAGGCGGGAATGGGTACCGCCGCCCCGGTAACCATTTATTGTATAACCAATACCTCTGCCACAGGTCACCCCAAGTGGTTCGCTACGTTTGGTGACTTAGCAGAGGTGCCCGGGTTCATGGGGATGAGGTTTTTCTAGGACTTGGTGACAGGTGCGTCTGCCCATCTACTGCGTGGCGGGCCGAATCGGGAAATACTGGTAAAAGGAGATCTTATGATCTCTCCAGCCGGACTCTATCGAACCATTGCGTGGCGGGCCGAATCGGGAAATACTGGTTGAGGGAGATCTTTTGATCTCTCCAGCCGGACTCTATCGAACCATTGCCTTATAGCGCATTGAGAGGGATGGATTCACGCATCGCCTCTCCTGGATACACTAACCGCCAGATTCCTACTTAAAAAAAATCGTTAGTGGTTCTGATTATGATACGAGTAGAGAAGGAGGGCAAATAAAACGAACAATATGGGAGAATGCTTCGAAAAATATCATACCCTAAAAGACTATAAGTGATGGTGACTCGGTAAAAATAAGTGAGAAATTTATAATAACATTGGACCGAATCGTTAGTTTTTTGTAATGAGATAAATGTGACAGTGTTATATTATATATAATATGTACAAAACTCCAACTTGTAAACACCGTGTAGAATGTTTGCCAAACTTATTATCTATTTTATGTGTTGTGGGCTGGTTGGTCTACCTTTTGTTTCCTGAAAGAGGGTCTAAACCTAAAATAACGTAACCAATGCAAAATAAGAAACCATCCACTACCCATAAAACCTAAGCCAATCGGGTCCAGGTAGTCACTGGTTAGCCGCTGTGCGGTACAGGACAATTTAGAAAGGAACTTCTCCAAGGATTTACATTGGATTTTCCGTATATTTTACCCGTATTATACAAATTATTGCTATGCAATAAAAGATATTATGCAAATAAAACATATTGAAATCGAATGTATTATCTTTTAGTTACTTAATGTGTGATTTAATAAGTATTTTATGTAAAATGTACCAAACAACTAATGGTCACACCAATTGTCCGATAGGGTGCCGCAAAAATAATGAACGAAAATTTTCATTTTAAGTGGCCACAGGAGCCTAAAAAAATATCGGTTTCGGGCGTTTCCAAAGAGGGAATGGGTGGAGTTATGGACAGCATTATTTCTCGGGCCCGGCCCCGTTTTAGCGCCCCGGCTTATAATACTGCACAGTGCACCATGTCTTTATTAAATTTGAACAAATTTACGTAAATTGCAGAATTATATATTTTACTACGCTTGTGATAATAATAATTATTTTTAGTAATAGTAATAAACTGTACTTTACACGTTGTTCAGAAAATAATGGTACCTGCATCTGTAGCACATAAGAGATCCAAACAAATTATTAAATCTTTCTGGGTTTATTTATATTTGTTTAGTATAATGCATTTCAGGTAATATCCAGTAAAATCCCAAGAAAAAAAATGTTTTCACAACTAATAATTTTTTTTTATTTTTTATTTACGGCAAATATTTGGTTACCTATTTATCAACCTGGTTTTTCGTGGTGGAATAAAATACAACGATTTTTAACTTAGTTCCACTTTAGTTTGTAGACCGATCACTTTACGGTTACTGTTAGACCGGTAGGTACAGGTGAACCATTTTAAAGAGATTATTGCTGGTGTGTTTGGTGTAAAACTTAATTCAACAAGCAATTATCATTATATATTTTTTTGCATTAGCTCCACACAGGAGGCCCTAAGAAAAATAATTCTTCAAGGCCTATTTCATCTTTGGGGATGCTGTGTGGAGGATCATTTTAGGAGAAGGAAGGAGAGGAAATTCTGGGAAGGGAAAAAGGTATGAGGGATGTGTAGGAATTTGGGGATTTCTTTAATTAATAAATATGCAATCAATAGAACTTTCCTGCCATTTCAGAGATACTTCTGAATGTTATGCTGGTAAATCTACTATAAGTAAAAACTCCTCCAACTAGTACCTACTGTTCCTCCATGAAACCTAACGAAGAATCGCCTCAAGTAACTGTTTATACCCCAATACGCTGGGGTTCGGAAGCGGCGCACAGCTATATATAAATAACTTATTATTTGTTTGTATGTACATGGAGTCCTGAAAATCGTGGTATAAATAGGATTCTGGTGAATCTACATCACATTTCGAGTGGATTTTGTAGGATAACTTTTTTGATATGAACTTTTGTTTTCTAATTAATCGATTTCGAATTAAGAATGTTTAGGTCAAATTTGAAAAAAATCGGTCGCGACGGGGTTACGTAACCATCAGCTGTTATTTTAAGTGCGATGAGCATAGAACCGGCTCCAAAAGTATTATTGCATTTAAAAAAATCGAAGCGCTCAAATCTAAAAAAATGTTTCTTTTTCTCTACGTAGAAAACGTAACGCCAAATCAAAAAAATTATACCAATTAGTTTCCCGCTTGTACGTTGAGTTTCCTGATACAATGTACCTACATTATGAGATGGTTTGAGATAGGGGAACGTACCCATACTACGTGACCAACTTTTTGCCATTTTTAACCCCCCCCCCCCCCCCGGTGACCAAAAACCTAAGCCCGCCGCATCGCGCATCGAATCCCGGCGTGGCAAATAAATTTTATTTGATTAATTTGTGTTATTTCACAATTTATTCATTTAAAATAATATATAGTATATTTGCGGCACGTTCCAGAGTGGAAGATACATTAGTATCGCCCTGGTGTAAGACCACCATTCAGAATTGAAACGTTGCTTGAAATGGCATCAGCCGTATTTGATGACCAGATCTGAATAGCCAGGTACTTCTCCACCTTCCTCTTCCCTATCTCCATCCCCTCCCCACTACCTTCAGCCTCACAACATACCCCAATTGGGGATGCCATAGTCTCACTGACCTCAGACGGGAGCAGTTGGGACTCTTGTGCGGTATTCATATAAAAAAATAAAATAAAAGTGTCACGTAGTATGGGTACGTTCCCTAAGTTGTGAAGTCGAAGGGAGTGCCGCCTTAATGTTATTTTCACCTTCAAACCGAGTTAAATTTCGACAAAATACATTACATTTCCGAAATAAGCCCTGAGGGGAATTATTTTCCTCAGGGCCTCCTATATGGAGATTTTTTTTTTAAATCCTGTAGGAACCAAAAAAATATAAAAACATGAGTATTCTTAGTAAATTAAATATTTTTTTTATTTGAAAAGATTTTATTATAAGTTCTGCCATACAAATAATAAATAGATAAATAATAATTATAAATGTTCTACGTTGACGTGTAGCATTTCAGAGTCATTTGGTTGGCTTTGTGGTGTTTGTTTCGTGTTAGAAGTCAATAATTTACGTAGGTACTTCTACTTATTCTAAATACGTTTTATATGAAAAGGTTTTACTATATAATTATTTTTATGAAGACACCATAGATTAAGAATTAAAAAAGAGTTCTAAACTTTAAAACGTATAGAAAAAAAACATTGATTTTATATCAATGTTCATATTACTCTGAAACTTCACCACCGTGCATATTGAAAACAAAAATTTAAACTAAAAAAATACATATTCTTTTAAATTGAGGAGACGTAAAAAACAACCTTTATTTACTTGTGGAAGAAGTAAATGTATAAAAAAACTAGAGATTTCTCTAATAGATTAAAAATTATTTGTCTAGTTAAGAGCCTAGCAGGACAATCGGTTTTATCGAAATTTGCTAAAATAGTTTAATTGTTTGTCGCTTGTGTTGCCCTCATCGCTTTTTAACTCAATTCTATCAAAATTTATTGTAAATGGTTACTAAAAATGGATTTGATAATAGTATCCGCTCGTAAAAATCCGAAGTTACACGATCATTCCCGATCACAAATTAAATATTGGCATATTATATCTTGGCCGGTCGTTTTGAACGTTGGATTTCTATTTTTCCACATAACGTGGGAAAATTTCCCTTAAGATTCCCTATTTTTAAGAAAATTATTTAAAAAAATATTATTTGAACAACTTTTTAAAAACTGTCGGAAATTCACTATGCAACTGGTATGATTTTAGAAGAAAATCGTGAGTTGTTTATTGGTTTAACACTTCAATCTATATATCTATATATATATATATATATATATATATTTTATTTAAAAAATATAAACTACAAAAAGTTTTAGAAGTTCTATAAAAATCTGTATCTTCTAAATATGAAAAATATTAGCGACATATTGATTTCTTTTACATGTGAATCGATATTCACAAATTTTACAAACTAAATTTTCCATAAATACGGAATTTTTTTCGGCTAACTGTCAACACCCAAGAAAAACACCTGCTTTGTGACAAGTCTTCGCGATGGATGTCTGCGCCCGCCAGTTGAATAATCCCCAGGGCGTCACAACACACGGAAATATAAAACACCATTGAAAAATATATTTGTTTATTTAAAAGTTTAGGTTTGTACATTAAGTAGTCGTTATGTATTATTATTAACATTGTTATTATTTCCTATGAAATAAAGGTATTCTCCTGTGAAAGCTGATGTATAATAATGACTTATTATATCACACTGTCATCATCACTATCATCCCAAGGAATGGTGTGTGAAGGGTTTTTTAAAGATTTTATAAAAGTTTTTTTAAAATATGGAGACGAAGTTCTAATAAGGAGTTCTGGGAAGGAAATGGGTATTAGGGATTGGTTGGAATCTGGGGGTCAGTGTATCGAAACAGGCGTAACAAACGTATGAATGCATCTCAGTGCAGGGCGATGGGTCGAGATGTTCACAGTATGGAAGATCTACAGTCTCTCGTATCTAGGGTGAACGAAGAATGAGTTAATAATGAATGTAAGTAAAGTCTAAATCCATGGTATTTGAAAGAGAGAATATGAAAACAATGTGCAACATAGTTGTGAATGATGAAAACTTGGAGCAATTGGATGAGTTTGTGTATTTGGGAAGTATGTTTACGAGAGATGGGAAGGCTGATAGAGATATTGAAAGAGGGGTGAATGCAGTAACTCTATTAATGGATTACTGGTACCTACCCTGATGTATAGCAGTGAGTCATGAAACTGGCAGAGAAAGGATAAAAGTAGACTGAATGCTGTAGAATGAGATCCCTGAGATGTATGGCGTATGTGTGGTAAAACCATGTAGGATCGTATGAGAAACATAGAGATCCGCAAATAATGCAAGGCTGATGTAAGTGTAATGAGTAAGATGAAGAAAGGAACGCTTCGATGGCTTGGGCATGTAGAGCAAATGAACGAGAAAAATAGTGTAAGAAGAATATACAACCGCAAATGTGAATGGTAGAAGTCGTGGACGTCCAAGAAAGACATGGCACGACTAAATGAATCAGATACTTTAGTCGGACCATATCAAGAGTCAGAATAATAGAAAAACATGTATGAGACGATATATGAATGTGAACGAGGCAAGGAGTGTGTGCCAAGACCGAGTTGTTTGGCGGTCCGTCCTCTCTGCCTACCCCTGCGGAGAAACGGCGTGATGGTTAGTTAGTTAAATTATGAATAATAATAATTAACCATTTATTTGGACAGCCCTATTTCGTTTTGAAAAATAAAATAATATTATAACGGATGATATACATGCCTTCTTCGAAAAAGTAAGACAACACGGAAATTTATTTCTTGTAAAAGCACTGATGGTCTTTTACAAAATGTTTAATTTTTACATGGTTTTACTGCCAGATACAGAGATATCGAAAAATATTATACAGTTAGGTACAGTTCTGAATCTCAACTATTTAATAATAATAATTTAAATTTAAAATATCTATACCTTCCCGTAAATCCAGTTAACCTTCATTATACTTTTTGCACCCGTATTCTCGAATTGTAATATTATGTAAAAACTTCCTACTTCTTCTGGCGCTAATCTTAATTGTAAATATGTGTGTTAATAAGTCACCAGTTTTAGGTTAGAATCTATATGTCTTAGTCATAAGTCACTAGCTATAAGTCTTAGATGTAAGTCACTAGTTATAATTGTTAATCTTAGTTGTAAGCCAGTAATATTAATTATTTTATATATTATTTGTACAGCGCTCTTGAGGTGATTTTCCACGAAAACGGCGCTATATAAATTAGCCAATTATTATTATTATTATTATTAATTGGACGATTTGTATAATGCCGTATTAGTAAAAAATCACCCCTAGGGCGCAGTTTCACTTGATCGTGCCATTCTCCCCCCGACTTCTTCTACCATACCTACACATTCACCTCATTCCTTCTCCTTACACTATTTTTTTTCATTCATCTGCTCTGTAATGGATTCATAATTAAATAAACTAAGTAAAAATGGTCAAAACGAATAAAACTTCCGAATAATAAAAGCTAATTGAAAATAATTCAAAATTCATTTATTACTGTTTACAAGTACCTAATGGCAGTTTTGCCTACCAAAGTCATCGCCAAATCAACAATTGTTGCCGGTACGCATATAATTAAAATCATTAAAAATATCTAGCAGAACTTAATAAACAGTAATTGATTTCAATAATAACATTAAAAATATTTTTCGAAAGCCCACGTATAAAAATAAACATAAAAGCAGTTAAAAATTGATTCGTTAAACCGAGTGATCACTGTATTCATATTTCGGTCTACAAACAAGGCAATATGTAAGAAGGTACAAGTATATGACAGTCAATCCTTGCCACAATCGTTTTAAAATATATCTTTTTGACACACTTCATTCACTTTCCCCGTACAAATTCAGTGGTCGAATTTCTTCCCTCCAGAGTATACGTATTCTATACAAAATCCAACACATGCAAATATTCTTCATACTACTTTACAGAACAGAGCGTTACAAGACAACCTCTCGTGGCGACTGACTTTCGCGTTTTCGCGTAATGAATAGAAGTTGAAAATGGGATCGCATTTATCTGTTTTGGGTACAGATAAAAATGGAATACTGCACAATAAATCACAAAATTTATTTTATTTATTTATCAGTTTCTATAGTTTAAATATTGTTTTCATACACATTATTTTTATTTTTTTTAAATAATTGTTTTTTAATACATAAAATCGATTACAAAGTACATCGATTTACGTAGTTTTTAAAAATAATTTTACATCATTATTTGCGCATTTTATAAAAAAATATAAATGTAGGGGTATAGGTTGATATGTTTCCTATAACAAAATATTTTTCAATATTTTTTTTCTTTTCGTATATGACGACAGATGGAAAAAAAATCAGTGGTACATTAACGATTTTTCGAAAACTGATCTTTTATAAACAGTTATAAAGTAAGAAAAAATATTTTTTTAAATATTTAATATTAACTTGAGGCATCGAAAATGCATGTATCTAAAAAAAAATAATAACAAATTTTTTTTTTGAGGTGCTGTTATCGACACAGATGACTTCGAAAATACGCAAAAATACGAAAAAAAACATTAAATATTGAAAAATCCCTCGCAGGCTCTTAAATAAAAAAATACATAAAAATATCACTGTACAGACCGGCCGGAAGCCACGTCCTTACTTACTGATAGCCTATCGGTAACTGAATAACAATGGCTTAAGTGCTTCTGTTCCTGCATAGAAACATGATGGCGGGCACTGCGGCATTTTGAAGTAACTACGGTTGCGTATCTCTTATCAGGCCCGAAATTTGATTTTTCCAAGTGGTAGATTTTAATTAATTCTGATGAACATATTAATAAAATCTAAGATGTATTGAGATTAAACACTAGATAAGACATGAATTCATCGCATAGAAAAATAAAATGCAAAAGTTGTAGTTGTAGAACGTATTACAATTTTTTAAAGGCGTTGTACGTTAAAAAAACTGATGGTGACATACTGTTTTTATTAATCTAAAATATAAAAAACTCTCATTCCTCGTGCGACATGAGATTTTTTTTTAATTCAATTACAATTTCGCCGAAATAAATTAAAATGTGAGCCTCGGGCAAAACCTCGATGAACGAGGTTGTGTCTCGCCTTAAACACAAAATATAACATACATTTTTGGTCAGAGTAGCTAAACGATTTTGAGAAAAAATGGTCAGAGTGGAAAAGGTTAAAAAATATGTTAATATGTTAATCACTTCATAAGTTATATTCTTAAATTGTGATAAGGATTTTTTTTAATAATTCTTAAGTTATTAACAAGTTGTCCACTCCTTATTAGGAGATGAGTGTATAAAATATGTAATCTATATTATTTTATAGGTACTGTGTAAATGTAAAATAAATAAAATAAATAAATAAAAAAATTTAAAAAATATTTCCGTCACTCCTGGAAACCCAGGATTCCTACCCACCCTGCAAATCTCTACCTTCCCAGTACTTCATCCAGTTCCTTTCCTAAAAAATACTCTCCACACAGCATCACCTAAGATGACATTGGCCCTGATGTAATTATTTTCATCATGGCCTCCTGTGTGGAATTAATAATTATATAAAAAAGATAACTAAATTTGTTTATCTGTTGGGTATCGACTGCAGATCGCCACGCCCGAAGCGACGACGGGATGTTTCACAGGTGCCTGGGGAGCAGTGGCGGCTCGTGACTTTTGGGTGTGCTAGGGTGCAAATATTAAAAAAATATCATCATGGATATTGTCGTATACGAAAAATATTTTTTTTTTTCAAAAATCGGTGTTTTGTATGAAGATTTTTCAGGAATTCGGTGCGGCACACCGCCAAACTGAAACTTTCTGAAAATTTTCATATAAAAAACTGATTTAAAAAAAATAAATTAAAAATTTTTTCGGCTACAACAACATCAATAATGCCATTTTTTTAATATCAGCACTCTAGCACACCCAAAAGTCAAGAGCCGCCACTGCTGGGGAGGCCAACACCGGGTGTCAAACCAGGGCGTCTCGGGTACCAAAACTTAACATGACGCTAACGAAATTTTCTGTGAATTTGTTTGAGTGGTTCATTTTCAGTTCAATATGGAGGCAGTTTTAGATACTAAATTTTTATACCACAAGAGTTTCTATGAGTGTGGTTTCTAGTACCTAAGAGCTGTCAACTCGGAACAATCAATATTATTATACCTACCTGCCTGAAGAATTTTTGAAAAAATAATTGTCATTGAGGTGTGACGTTTATTTGGACAAATTGTAAAATTTTATTTTTTATTTTTTTCGTATAATTAAATAAGAGTAAATTAGTAAAACAGATTTTTGGAAGCGAGGTCTACTGTTCACAAAACTAGGTAGATACAAATTATACTTGGGTATGATTTTTGGTCGACATTTTCCGTGACATGACCATTTCCGCTAGCATCCCCACTATCGGCAAACTGGTAGATGCCTACTTTAGAAAGTCGACATCGACAAAAATATAGTTGTAATGTCGATGCTGATGTACAATCAAAAGCAGATTTAGAATTTTGTAATCCTTGTGGTTGTCGGTACCTACCGATATATTTTTTTTTATGTTCAATCGGTTAAATTATTAATGAAACATTAAACATTTTATCAAATGGCACATCTCAAAGTTTTTTTTAAGTAAAAATTTTGTTACATTTATATGACTGTTGCTGTTACTATAAATAGTTAGTCATCAGTGCATATATAAAAGGAAGGGAGCATGGAGCATTCTACCTGCGGAATAAGTGAACTCATTGAGAGGTACCTACTGTTAAAACTTATAGGTAGGTACTACAATCAGTGGCATATCTAGGGAAGGGGGCGGCCCGCCCCGGGTGCCACCCGACGTGGGGTTACACCCGACCGAGTGTCATCCCCCGGGGCATGGTCTGTAGCTCTATGGCTCCCTGTGAAGTGCCCTGAAATTTTGTTTTTATTGGCGAAACTAGCCTGTATTTATGGAGAAATTTTTATCCCAGAAATTCTCTTAGCCAGTAATGTTTTTATTTTTTATGAAGTCGAAATTTGCGTTGTGAATTTCTCAAAGTCAACTTTAATAGTGTGGGGGGGGGTGCTAGCTATGCCACTGACTACAATAAATTATAATATGAACCATGATAATATTTACCTTGTCGTTGTTGAAACCGCAGACACTTAAATATTAAATATATATGAATTAAAAATTAGATCAAACACACTTAAAAAATTCAAAACTGTAGTTCACAATGCGCGTCACGCCTGCAGTTTGTTGATTGACTAAAATGCAAATGGCGTCGACGCGCGGCGATTAGACACTCTGCCGGTAGATTGCAATTTAATTTACGGAAAGTATCTATGGTCTTTTTTTACCCATGTTACTGCCTGATTTTAGCCAGGGTTTCCCCACATTTGTTTACTTCCATTTTTAAAGTTTATTATTTTTTATAGGTTTAAATATATTATTGGGTTTATTTTAAATAGTACCTAATGGTAAATGGTTAAATTCGTTAAATACCGAAGAACATCCACCTCATTGTTAATTTTGTTACTGTTTGACATTTAGGTACTAACATTTAGGAAATTGGTACCGCCGGCGCCGCCCGGGAAACATTTATTGGATAACCAACACCTCTGCCATAGGTCTCCGCAAGTGGTTCGCTGCGTGTGGTGACTTACGTGTGGTGCATATGCTCTACTGCGTGGCAGGCCGGATCGGGAGAGACTGGTTGAGAGATATCTTTTGACCTCTCCAGCCTTACTCTCTCGATTCATTACCTTGCACCGCAGTGGGAGGGATGGTTTCATGGCTCCGTCACTTCCAGACCCCCAGATTCCTACACACTCCTAATGCTTTATCCTTTCCAGAATTTCATCTCCTTCCTTTCCCTAAAAAAGACTCTCCACACAGCAGAGAGACCAGAGAGCTAATGTAAAAATTTAAAAAATGTATTTACTTAAGTATTATTTATTCATTTGAAATTCTTACAATTACTATTCGTAACTTAAAACAGTGATATCTTAAAACTGTACTTTTTGCCTTAATACACTAAAGTACTCATGGTGCTATGGTTATTATATTATTTAGTAAAAAAAAATTCTCACATGAACTTTAAAAAAAAAATTAAACCTTTCCTTTAGTGAGTTATAAAAAAAATTGTAACGTGGGAGTGAGTTTTTTTATAATCTATATATATATATATAAATTTAGGTTCCGTATGTTTGCGTTCGCTAATCTCGGAAATTAATCGATGGATTGAATCAAAATTTTTACAGAACATTGCATTTTAGCAGAAGAGCGTTTATACATACTTTTTATTTGGAAGTTCCAAAGGAAAAGGATAATTTTATGCGTTTTAAATTAACTTATAATTTGTCATAGTAAAAAACGGAATGACCGTTCTAGACAGTGTTGCCATTTCATTAATTTTATTAAAAGTTAAAAAAATTTATGATACCTACAATTAGGAATTAAAAGAATTTAATCGGATTTAAAAGTAGAATTATATCTAACAAATGACATTTATATAATCAAAGCAAATTATATTACTATTTTCACTAATTTGTTTTCTCTGTGCGTTTTAAATTTACTTAAATTGTACTGAATGTCAGTTCGTAACTTTGCAAAACCTACACACACACATGGTTTACACGGCCTGAGAGGGTAGTTTATCTCTGTTTTAACGATTGATGACGTTAATTTCTTTGATACATTTAGGAACACATGTATTAGATATTATTTTAAAAAAAAAACACCACTTTCATGAAATTCTCGTAAAATAAAATCCTTTATATGTAAATTTAAATTTTCATGTATCATATAAAATAGTTTTTGACATTTCAATTTTCAAAGTACGATTATTGTTTTATAACTTGACTAAAACTTATGAAAAACCACAAAAAACACGGTGAATATATCAATTATATAAATATAGGAGTAAATTAGTAATATTTAGAAATTAACCATCACATTTAAGTAATATTGCACACACATCCGCGAAGCGAAATTTTTTCGCGCTTCCAGTGCGAAAGTTCATTTATGATATGAGCGCGAATAACGAATGCGCAGGCGCCGCTACCTAGCGGTTATGAAGGAAAACAAACCATTTAGTAAAAATTACATTGTTGCTAGATTTAAAATACATTTTAAGAACAAACCTTATTAGTAATATTTCATGTTTTAGTGTATTTTTGTTTTATTCATGTTGCTGCAGCAACACGGGTTATCGGGCGTGCTGTGGTTTTTTTTAGTAAGGCTGTATATACCTACGTATAGGTATATAAATCTGTTATATAATTTCTTTGACATATTTGTATGCACGGCGCCTGTTATATAATTTCCTTTACATATTTGCATGCACGGCGCCTTTCAGGTGATTTTTCACAAAAACGGCGCTACATAAATCAGCTGTAATTAAAGCTTTTGTTTTTGCTGTTGTTTTTTTTTTAATAAGAATGTACGTAAAATGCAACATTGCAGCCGGTGCATATATATATTTTGTATTTTTTATTTGTTGAGGTGATGTGTAGATAATTTATCGGTTTTCCTAGCATCGTTATCTGAAAAATGAAGGGCTCGCAGGAAAAGCAAAAATCTGCCTTGGAAAAATAAGACCTTGAAGAAAAAAGTTAGGTTTGGATTATTTGTCCAATATTTCTGATATTTTTCCCATAAGAACCATAAGCATAATCTTTGCAAGCATAACACGTATTTTTAGGCATCCGTGAGGTTTTTCCATTTCTTCGTTTTGGAATTCAGAGAAACTTAGAAATTTTTACAGCATCCTTATTTGAAAGTTCTGATAGGAGTGGAGGAGTGTGTCGGTGTGTCTAGAATCTAGAAGGTTCCATAAACCTGTAGGAAGTTCTGGAAGGTGTGGCGGAGTATGTCGTTGAGTATAGAAGATTCCGGAAAGTTCTAGGAGGTTTGATAAAGCTTTAGAAAGTTCTGGAAAGAGTGACGGAGTACGTTAGTGAGTCTAGAAGGTTCTGAAAAGTTCTAGAAGGTTCTAAAGCTCTAGAAAGTTCTGGAATGAGCGATGGAGTATGTCGGTGAGTCTAGAAGGTTCTAGAGAGTTCTGGAAGGTTCCCTAATGCTCTAGGATGTTATGGAAGGATAAAATTCAAGAAGCTTTCAGAAATAAGTGGCGGAGAATGTCAGTGAGTCTTAGAAGGTTCTGGAAAGTTCTAGAAGTTTGGATAATTATATTAATAAAAAACAATTTGCATGCCGCTTAAACTTAAAGACGAGTCCCGGTACGATAACGGGAGTTATATTGTGTGGTAGTCCTCTATCCTCCATCCATGAAGGAAGTTCCCGTTCTTACCTGAAGGGCGTGCTTTTAAGGGCTGGAAGTTTCGCCCCGTTGAAATTTCTAGAACAGTTCAAAAAATTCCAGAGTATTCTTGAGCATTCCACCACATTCCAGAACATCTCGGAACATTCTGGAATGTTCGCGAATAGGATGGAACGTTCAGGAACATACCGGAACAGCCCAGATCATTGTGGAAGATTCCAGAACACTCCTGAATGTTAAAGAATGATCTGGAACATTATTCTGGGATATTTTAAGTTTTTTTGTATGGGTCTACCCGTATGGGGTATACAAAGCAAGATCCTTCGTGGATTCGAAAGTCAATTCAATCTCACATCAACTCCACGAGCGATGCCGGACACCCAAGTCAGAGTATTTGAAAGCATTCCCCAACGTTCCAGAACATCCCGGAACCTTCTGTTGGAGAATAGGGAATCGGGAACATCAATGTGAAACATTCCAGAACACTCTCGAATGTTTTCCCGAGCGAAGCCGGGTAACCTAGCTAGTTTAAAATAAAACAATAACTTTGTAAACACCACTTTTATTTTTTATACTTTATGCCGACCGGGTTTCGCTACAACCGTAGCTTCATCAGGGTAGTATAATACTCTACTAACATTAGGTTACATGTGTGTTATAATATATAATTTACCAAAAATGGGCTGGACTCGTCAAGTGAGAGGAAGAAGGCATAGATGGAGAATTGGGAAGGGAACGGAGGTATTCTTTATCAATAGGGAACAATCTTAGTATGGGACTTTTATTTAAATTTAGTTGGTTATTAACTACCTTACTATTAGTGCTTATGGCTTTCCTATGTTCAAGTGCCTCTAAATTGTCCAACCTTACACCGATATTGTTTTTGTGAATAAGTTTGGCGCCGGAGTTTTTGTTAAATTTATGATCCTTTTCGCCGGTATGATAGCTATATCGCTAAAAACTTTGTCAGGTTATGACGAGTTGATTAGAGATGTTGGTAACATTCCGTTTTTTTGAAAAAATCCAGTAATAATTACATTCCAGGCGCAAACGCTATACTCCTTCCGGACTTTTTTTCTCACCGTTCTTTTACAGTCATACTCCCGGACCAATATAATACGATAACCCATGATACAATTACTTCATTTCTAAATCTATTTTGCTTAAGTATAAAAACACATGTCTTTGGTTTTCTTATTATATAGGTACCTACTTAAGTTTTCGTTAAATTATATATTTATGTTAAACACTTATTTTCAATGTGTTCATTATTAAGGCACCAGAACACGGTATTTTTTTATATGGAAAAAATCGTCCTTCACATTGATACAAAAAAGTGCTTCGTAGTCCCTCCACTCTTGTCTACATTATTTTTATGAAGGTTTCACTCCTACAGCGTGTGAATTGCACATCATGTTACGTTTTTTTTTAAATCAAAATTTTATATCAGAATCTTCTTTCAAAGCCAGAAATTCATTTTAACATATACATGTATACAAAAACAGCGAATCTATTATCAACTTTACCAAGATCCATTAAGTAAAAACATGTGGAACATCGTTAAGCAAATTACCAATACTAAACATAAAATTGACCCTAATATTAACGAACTCCTAATTGGAAACACAGCCACCACTGATTCGGACATAATTGCTTACCACACTAACCAATATTTTACAACGGTTGGGTCTAACCTTGCGGAAAACATCCTAAGTGTCACTAAGGAAACTGAAGATTCACTGGCATCTGCAATAGAAACAAAACACAATTCTTTTTCATTTCAATTCCCACCTACGACAAATGAAGAGGTTCTAAAAATTATTGACACTCTTAACAACACACATTCGAAAGGACCTGACGGTCTTAACACTCATATACTAAACATTATTAAACACAATATTGCATCACCTTTATCGAACATTTTTAAGAAAAGTTTTACTTCAGGGGTTTTCCCCGACCATCTTAAAAAGTCTTTAGTAGTACCAATCTGCAAAAATGGACCCAAAAACCAAGTGGGCAATTATAGGCCCATATCCCTGTTGAGTGCTATCTCAAAAATTATAGAAAAAATTTTTAAAAACAGATTAAGTAACTATGTAGAGAGCCGAAAACTTTTAAGCAAAAATCAGTTCGGCTTTCGGACGGGGAGGGGAACGGACGATGCGATAGCGCAACTTACACAACATATTTCTGAAAATATAAATCGCGGAAAGAAAAACATTGCACTGTTCTTAGACTTAGCCAAGGCTTTTAATACAATTTCTCATAAATTACTCCTCAAAAGATTAAAAAATATTGGCATTGTAGGTATGCCCTACGAATGGTTAAAGAGTTACTTAACGGGTAGAAGCCAGCAACTCAAAATGGGCAAAACAGTGAGTAAATCACTAGAGACCAACTTTGGGGTACCGCAGGGAAGCACATTGGGACCTCTTCTATTTATAATCTACATAAATGAATTATGCGAGCTAAAAGTAGGCGGAAAAATTATTACATTCGCTGACGATACGGTAGCTATATTTGAAGGAGACGACTGGACTCAAACACATAAACATGCTGAAAGTGGAATCAAGGCGATAAAACAATGGCTTGACAAAAATCTACTTACACTAAATATATCAAAAACTAAATACATAAGATTCAGCTCAACTATAAAAGGGCAACCTAGTACATCATTTACAATTAAAATACATAAGCGTAACTGTAATTCCGATAATATTAATTCTATCTGCAATTGTGAAGTTTTGGAAAGTGTGAAAAACATCAAATATCTAGGCGTTATTGTAGACAATCACCTTAAGTGGAAATATCGCATTGACAACCTCACAATAAGGGTAAGAAAATTGATCCATATATTCTTTGTATTACAAAATATAATCAAACAGCAAGATCTAAGAAAAATATATTTCGGATTATGCAACCCCATCTTAACGTATGGTTGTATTGGTTGGGGAGCGTCAGGTAGAACAATTTTAGATCCACTAGTGAAGGACCATAAAACCATAATTAGAGTTGTTATGCGTAAACCCTATAGGTTTTCTAGCGATCAGCTGTACAAAAATTTGTATGTACTTGATGTTCGTCAAAACTATATAAAAAAAGGTTATTATCCACGTACACAAAAATCTAGAAAAACTTGATCATAAATACATCACAAGAAGTCACACCAGAAAGGATCTTGTGGTCCCAGGGAGCAATACGTCGAAGTTCCAAAAGACATATACATATCTGAGACCGAAATTATATAATAAAATCCCTCCAGAATTAAATATTAAAACATGGAAAATGACATGCATCGGTTCAATAATAAATAAATGGTTGATTGGCTTAGGTAGGGTTGAGTCTGAAAAATTGTTAAATAACGTCACTTAAAACTTAAAATTTAACTGCTTAACTATTAAATGCCACAATCAGTAAGAACTTATTATATATTTAATCTACAAAAAAAAAACACTTTGTTTTTTTTTGTTCAGAATACGTTTTTTGCATTTTTCACCAGCATTTGGTTCCTTAGAACGGGCAATCTGCCTAGCTAGGAACTAATATAGACAAACAAGACATAATAACACTTGTACCCATTTTAATATTTACAGTTATTTTGAAATATTATTATTATGTTATTTTACTGTATAAATGTATCTTATGTAATAAATAAATAAATAAAAATTAAATTAGATTTGCAAACTTCTGATAACAAAATATAAGAAAAATTCCTTCAATAAATACCCGCGAACAATCCGGTGTGACGCCAGATACAGCCATTGCAGTGATGCCAACATACCGCCGTGTTTTAATGTGATGTTTTATTCATTTTTAAATGCTTGTTTATAAATTGTACGTGTTATAAAAATAAAAATAAAAATCATTCGTTTAGAAACGGCGTTTATTGTTTTAGGTGAATATATATTAAAAAAATTTAAAGCTATAATATTTTTCACGAGAGTTCCTAATTCTCCATTATAGTTATGGTCGTAAAATGCAGACTTTTTACGTGTTCAGACGTGTTATAATCACAATGAAATATTGAGTCAAACGCATAATAGGTATAATAACTACAATACTCTTTTAAATTGTCTAAATATGCTTAAATTGTCGGACAGATAGATTTTTACATACAATTGGTATTTGTAACTTCGTATTTCTATGTGAAAGTGTTGCTTTGGAATTGCTTAAGCCGCGGCATACCTCTTTCTACCGATTTATCACATATTATTACGACAAATTTTCGTTCCGCCGTAAATAAGTCATTTGTATTAATAATAATAATAATTGTCTAATTCATATAGCGCCGTTTTCGTGGAAAATCACCTCAAGGGCGCTGTACAAATAATATATAAAAAAATTAACATTACTGGCTTAAAACTAAGATTTACAATTACAACTAGTGACTTACATCTAAGACTTATAGCTACTTATATTACTGGCTTACAACTAAGATTTACAATTATAACTAGTGACTTACATCTAAGACTTATAGCTAGTGACTTATGACTAAGACATATAGATTCTAACCTAAGACTGGTGACTTATTAACACACATATTTACAATTAAGATTAGCGCCAGAAGAAGAAGGAAGTTTTTACATAATATTACAATTCGAGAATGCGGGTGCAAAAAGTATAATGAAGGTTAACTGGATTTACGGGAAGGTATAGATATTTTAAATAAATTAATAAATTTAATAGTCGATCTTTACTGCATTAAGGTGATTCATCGCTCACCAGTAAACAGATTGAGGTATCACAATTAACAGATTACATTAAACAGATTGAGTTAACTATAAACAAAGAGAAAAGAGGAAAAAAACTATTAAAAATTGCAAAGTATAAATAGAATGATGAATTTATGGAAAGGAGTATCGGAAAAAGTGAGTTTTCAGTTTGGATCTAAATACCGCTGAGTTGGTTATGCATCTCAATTCCATAGGAAGTTTATTCCAAGCTTCGGGGCCGGATACTGCGAATGCACGATCACCAAATTTAGTGTTCGGATTTCGCTTAGGTTCTTTCAACCTTCCAATTGCAGAAGATGTCGCTGATCTAAGAGTTGACTGCCTTAGACCAATATTTTCCGGAATGCATAGTTCAGAGATATAGGGAGGAGCCATTTCATTGATAGATTTAAACACCATCCAGCATAACTTGTATTGGATCCTTTCAGGACACTTCAGCCAGTGAAGATTTCGGAGGTGTTCCGAAATGTGCGAAAATTTGGGTAGTCCAGTGATAAGTCGTGCTGTGGCGTTGAAAACTGATTGTAGTTTGTCAGTTTGACATTTAGGAAGACTTGCGTAGATGCCATTGCTGTAATCAAGACGTGATACTATATACGAGTTCACAAGAAGCTTAGTTGCTTCTGTAGAAAGGTTCCTACGAACTGACTTGTATTATTAATTTTTATTTTCTATTTCATATTTGATCATGTTTTCGTGATAAATATAGTACAATTATGTTTTTATTGTTTTTCATTGACTCACAAATAATTGCCCAAATTGCCTCTTAAATCATGAAACATCAAAATCTTTATTGGCCTTTATCTCTTAATTTAAAGCAAAAATCATAAAAAAGTAGCTCACATCTGTACTAGATATTTGATACACCTTTTGATTACAAAAATAATTTTTCGGTTGAGTTGGGTATTTTCGACCTCAAATCCAAAATTAAGGTTTGTATTAACGTTACTCTTAAACACTTTCGGCCTTTACTAAAAAAAAACGCCTTATCAATGGTTAAACGGTGTATGTGTTGCGTGCCCGTTGGGAAGGTGGGAAAGTACTTAGCTAATCAGACCTGGTCACCAAACATGGCTAAAGCCTACTCCAGAATACTAACGGAGGGAAACAATTATGCTGAGAAAATGGACACTTCAATTACCTAATCACTGAATAAATACAAAGATTGTTACTGGGTAAAGGATGAAAAAACTGTATAATTTTTAATGTTCCCATTTAAAATTCTCTAAAAATATCGTTAATACATAAATAAATTAAATTGACAGGCTAATCAACTTTATCATCAATCTTAATACTCGTATAAAAAACGGGAATAAAAAATAATTATTTTAATATTAATAAAATAATTAGATAATGTGTAAACAATTTCATTGGACCTTGTTTTTTGTCTATGAATGGAAGAAGGTGACACAGCTGACACCATGAAGAAGAAACGTGTCGTGTTTGCAAAATTCCAGTTGCAATGAAATCCAGTTGCCTAAATTTGTTAAAAATCCCATCGAAATCCATATGTAAACATTCATTCATTCAAAAATTAACCAAATATGGACCGGTAACTTGAGACCCATAAACTAAATACGGGTAAGTCCGTGAATGTTATTCAAAACATTAAACAAGCATCTCTTTAAGTTGGAATAAATAATAGCGGCTATTACACGTAGGTGGTGTCCGAAGACTATCTGCCGAAACCGAATCTTCGGTGTATGTCTCAGTTTCGGTTGAAACTGAAGCCGAAACATTTTTAGACATGTTAAAAATCTATTGTGTACTTAAATTTGGCTTATTATTACACTTATGCAGACAGTTAACATGACAGATAAGTTTTAAGAAAGTTAACATGACGTGTAAAATGAAGTGAAAAAAACAATAATTTATGTTTTTGAAGAAACTTTTCTTTTTAAATCTATCTTTGTATGTCCGATATGCGTTGCTAAACCATTCATCAAACTTTGGGGATTTGATGTGTGCATGCCCGCGATAGTTTCTGTATACAATAGTGAGCCTTGGCATCATGAAATTACGCATCGCTAAACCGTTCATCCGATTGCGATGAAACTTTCGGGATTTGATGTGTGCATACTGTGCATGCCCGCAATGGTTTCTGTATACAATAGTGAGCTCAAGCATCATGAAATTATGCATTGCTAAACCGTTCATCCGATTGCGATGAAACTTTGGTGAGTTGTTGTGAGCACGTCAACGAAGGTTTCTATATATCTATATACTGGTGAGCTCTGACATCATGTAATTTGTATAAAAAATTTGCAATAGGTGGCACGCGAGCTGTTTTAAAACTGAATGTACAGGCGGGAGGGGAAATCGGGAGGAAGAGGGGAGTGGGGATAGGGAAAGCGAAGAAGGCACAGTGGGAACGCGTGAGGGGAAGGGGATGATAATTCACGAACAGTGCGAACGAAGGTTCGGCAGATTTTCTGCCGAAACCGAATCTGATGCCGAAACTAAATTTTTTTGCGGAACCTTCGGTCGGTCACTATACGTAGGTACAATACTTTTACTCTCAAAAACTGTATATGTTATGTATATTCATTCAATTACAATGTAAATCCAAATCATAATAAATGAGTATAATAGTATGTAGTGAAAAGTAAAAACGGTGAGAGGGTGAAACTAGAGAAAACCGGAAATATGTCATTTTTAAATCAAATTTTAGAAGTATTGACTTTTTTCCAAAAAAAAATATAAATTGATTTCGAAAGACTGTTCTTTTATCTAGTTAAGCTACTATTTAAATTTTGAGAAAATATGTTTATTTTTAGTACAATAGCAGATTTGTAAAATAAAAAAAATAAAAATTGTATTATACAACACACATTTCAAATCATATGCAGTAAAATAAATCAATAAATTATCTGGGAAAGCTATATTTCAGAATTTTAATTTTAGTTTAAATGAAATCAGTTTAAAAAAAACATCCGCACTAGTGTTTTGTGACGAAAATACTTCAGTTCTATTTATTTATGGTCTTACAAACTAATATATTTAAGATTTTTTTAACATTCTTATTTTGCTTAGACATTAATGAAAAATTATTAACACTTATGATCAAAAAACAATTACAAAAAGTACAAAACTTTAATAGTTTTATCATCACGCCTTTTAGCATTTCTGAATGTAGGTACAAATTAGAGCAAATTTAGAATGAAATAAAGCCGATATTGAGTAATTAAGTATTTTAAAAAGCTGGTACCTACGGAGAATAAATATTTTTTCTCATTGGAACCGCCCTGTACGATCATAAGAACATATTTCGACGAAATATGAATTCTCGGCCGCTGGCTGGTTAAAGGCTCTTGGGTTGTCCTTTGGAAGACTTTTGAAGTGAAAACTTCTTTAGCACCGTTGTTATTTGAAACTAGATGAAACGAAAAATAGGGACACCAAAAAGACTCTTGTCTACTTTAGTTGTCTGAAGGTTTCACTTATACCGCGTGTGAATTGCGCACTCTGTTTTTTTTTTTATGTTTGAATCAATTCTGGACGGTTTGGTAACGGTTCAGCCGGCAGGCGGATGCGGCGTTTCGGTGGGTCTTTCGCGACTTTAACCTGCGGGTCGAAATGCACGTGTAATAGCCGCTAATAACTTGGTACAGCTTCATTCGAATTGAGCATTGTTTAAACAATGGTACGTGCTTTTTCAGGTTTTATTCATCAACCGTCCACCGTTTAGTTAAGTCGTGCCAGTTCGTAATAATACAATGGTATCTAAAAATAATAAATTATTGTCGGTGTTTTGCGGTAATTTGTTTTCTCATAATCCACTTTGCACGTGTTTTAACAGATCTAGAACACAGCCGACAGTAACAGCTTTTCAATACAAAGCTCAGTACTTGACAGATATTATCAGTGAGTAGTCGTTAGGTTTCGCACTTGTTTCATAAAAACTCTCAACTTTGTAAAAGTGTTCAAAACAGGTGGGTTATTAAATATTTGTTGCACTCTACCCAATCTCTCATCTTTTGTCAAAACCAAAGAATCTATTACGATAATCAATAATCCATTTCTGTTTAGAATAAATCATTTTTATATCGAGAGGATTTCTTGCACAAAACCTTAATTTTGGATTTGAGGCCAAAATTCCAAACCAAACTGAATGTACATATTTTATTAATATCATTGCAGACGAAGATACATAATACTAATAAATCTAAACAGAATAAGATACAGAAAAATAAAAGGGTAACGGTCGCAACTGGGAATCGAAACCAGGATCTCTTGTCTTACCGGGTCACAGCGCACATTTTATTTTTCAGTTTAGTCTTTTCTGTATTATGTTTCTTTTAGATTTATTAGTGTTATCTTCTTCTTCAACGATACCTTATATTGATGATTTAACCTTCAAAGGATAATGAAAAGTTATTTCAATAATTTTTTTTTTTTTCATATTTTTTATATAATTTATTTTATATATTTTTTAATCAAACGATATAGCAGGTACATCAGATTTGTGCTACTTCTTGTTTGTGTGTTTTGAATCGTAAAATATAGGCCATTAAAGAATTCAATTTTTTGTGATTTTAGAGGCGACTTGAATTATTTGTCAAAATAATAATTTGGTCCATAGAGTACCTAAATAAATATGATGAAATAAAAAAAAAAACGAGTTCGCTTTAGACCACACGACTGAAGTAAAACTTCTTTAGCTCCATCTGTGTGATAAGAAGAGAGAAAAAAAAGGTGCGCGCCCACTGCTCTCTCTTGCTCCTACAGTGTGATACAGACAATAGGCCTGCACTGTGTCTTAGATATACGAAACGTAACGGCTATGAGAGAAAGAAAATGTGTGCTCGTACCTCTCTCTCTGGCCCCTACAGTACCTAATATACGAAACGTAACTCTCTCTCTATCTATTTTCTAATTTATAACTCCCTCTCAACCACGGTTCACCTCGCTTTTCGTAACGCTCTCGTCACGCATTCACCAGCTTACTCCCAAAGTAAGAGCACGTAAAGAAGTTTTACTTCAAAAATCGAGTGCAGTTTACACGCGGTAGAAGCTAAACTTTACCAAAACAATCATAATCAAATCGGTCAATGAGCGCAGTTGATGCACCGCAGGTGCAATAATCGTCATTTCAAGTAAAACTTCAAAAATTTTAAATTTCAAAAGTAGTTTGATGCGCGTATATTTAAATTACAAATGACCGGATTACGTTAGAATACAATTTTGTCTTTCATAAATGAAATTTCTAACCAAAATACACTTTTTTTTTCATTATATAACATTAGATAAGGCGAGGTTATTGAGAAAATTGCCTCTAAACGTCTAAACTCATGCAAAATTGAATTCGTTAATGGAAATATTAAAATTAAACATAAATAAAGCAGCACGTAATATTGATCGTCCAGTTGATTAGTCAGCCATCTCCAAATACTAAGTTTTGAGATAAAGAGGAAAGCAATATTCTAATGCTCACTGTTAATTTGCTGTAAAATAACAATCCTGGGAGGCATAACAATCCGTTATATTAGTATAACATTTTAAAATATCCTACTAGTGATCTAGAGAACATCAACATTTTGTTTAATTTACTGCAAGTTCATTGCAAGTGCATTCGGTGGTGTTTATGAGTAATATGAGTATTGCACAGATGGGGAGACTTTTACAAACAACTGCATACCTAACTCAAATTTCTGAGATGAACTGGACTATCGGTGTCCTTACTAGGTAATTGCTTTGCCTTTTTTATTATATCCTTGTTGATAAGATTAATTGTTGATAAGATTATTACTCGTATTAGGTTTCTTTTTGTGTACATTTTCAAATATTGTTAAATTTATTGTTAACTTCAATACAGGCTGCTAAAAAAAATTAAAATTTAAAAAAAAAAATTTAAAAAATTAAAAAATTAAAAAAATAAAAATAAAAATGTTTAGTTTCGTGAAAACCAATTAAATTTACCGGCAATCAGAAGGGCACGGGTTCAAGTCCCGTTAGCGTCATGTATCTTTTCTCGGAAGATTTTTTCAATGTGGATGAGTGTTTCAGGCTGATAATTATTGCTTATAATAATTGTTACCAATTAAATTTAATTATTTTATTTTATTTTATTATTTTATTTTATTATGATATTATTAATTAATTTATAAAAACATTTTATTTGTAAACAGGTTCTGCCGTGTAATTTATTATTACAGCGTGACAGCTATTTCGCCTTCTGAAGGCATTCTAAAAGCTGTCACGGGCGCATAATTTACACGACAGAACTTATTTATAAATACAATTTTATAAATTAAATAATATATATATATTTATATATATATATACATATATATATATCTAAGAAACTAAAATTGCTGTACCTTTTGTTTTATTAAAAAGTCATTTGTACAGTTTACTCGCGGTAGAAGTGAAACCTTCAGAAAACTAAAATACCTACATAATGTCATAAAACCAAAAATATAAAAAGAATTATTGAAAATTGTTATAAGGTTGTCATAAAACAAAAAATCTTGACAGAATTAATAGTTTTTCATGGAATGTATAGTATATAGTAATAGTAATAATATATAGTTTCATAAAATCAAGAATTTCTTTAAAACTTTAAAACACGCATAGTAATGCCAAGATCTAAATCTGAACATAGTAACAATCAGCAAAACAATATGAATAAACGTAGGAGGTAATAATTAACATAACGTGCGTAAAACATAAGCAGCAAAGGAAATAATAAATCTTTATAAATAAAATAACACATATCTATAGATAGAGAATGAAGATTAGATTAGGACGGTATCAAAAGTAGCTTGGTGATGCATGCCCTTTTTTGAGTATTAACCATGTGTTGAATTGTTTATATAACCTTTTTAGGTTTTTTTTAGTGATGCAATAAGTGGTTTCTTTTAGGAAGGTGTTGAAAATGAGAGGTGCGTGGTAGGATTCGTGCTTTTTGTCAAAGGTTGATTTAATTTTAGGAACTAGAAGTTGATTATTTTACTCTTATTTTATTCTTTTTAATGAATAGTTTCCTTACACCTATCTAGTATTTTATTTGTAATTAGGAGATTTTCCGTTGGATGCAGATAGGGTTTTTTTTAACATGATCCTAATTAATGTTAATTTACTTTTCAGCGGCTTCCCCCCAGGCCGAAATACCGTATGTTAAAAAGCTTTGACAAAGAGCGTAGTAAGCATTTTTTATATGTTTTAAAGACATGAGTTTATTATTGTTTTAAAAATGAATGATAGTTTGCGGATTTTCTTTATGAGCAAGTTAATCTGAAGTTCCCAGTTTAATTTATGGTCCACTGTTAAGCCTAGATACTTGATATTGTCAGTATGTTCTATTTTTTTGCAGTTGTGATTTGAAGGTTTTGAGGTAATATATGGGTGTAGGTATAAAGGCGGAAGCGTTTTTGGTTGCCCAGTAATGGTTTTGCTGAATGTTAGGTATTTTGTTTTGGAGATGTTTAAGGTAAGTTTTGTCGAGCCAATTTTTTTTTCTAACATACGAGTTTCCGCGTTTTTGAAGGCCTTATCCCAACTTGGAGCTTTGAATAAAATTACCGTGTCGTCTGCGTAACTGATTACTTTACAGTCAATAGATGCCATTTTAATATCAGTGAGTTCTTTTAGCTCTCTGGCTATATAGAAGCATGATGTATGTGTTTGTCCTTTTTTAATGTCACCTTTTAATTTCATCGAGTTTCAAATCACAACGGTGAAGTTTTCACTTCAAAAATTATTCAATTTGGTTGGGTATTTTGGCCTCATAATCCAAATTTAAGTTTTGTTTGGAAATGGCCGCGTAGTCGTTACTCCTAAGAAAACTCCTGCATTATTTGATATTCAAATCAAACTATAATAAAACCATATTTTTTTAATGCTTTGTTGCTCTCAGTTACTCGGGGATACTTTTGGTAAAGCTTCTGAGAGTAAGCACTTTCACTACCATGGCGGAAGGTTATCCAGAAAAATCTAACAATGTTAGATATAGCTTTGCTGACGGAACAAGTGAGCTGGGGGAAAGATATCGCATTAATATCATTGTCGCCGAATCCCAGGATAGTTCGGCAGCAGCAGGTTAGTAGCAATTAGCCAAATCATTATCACCATGATATCACTTTATGCTACGGACACACTTGCACATTAGAAGCCAAAGAGCATGCTACCTAGTAGCATGTGTGTCAGTGACGTTGCCAGTAATGAGCACGCTCATTTGAAGCCCAATGAGCATGCTCACAAATCAACAGCCGTTTGATTAATGACCATGCTCATTGGAAGCCTCTAAGTATATGTGAACAGGCTAGCTTATGAGCTTGCTCATTTCAATCCGATATCAGTTCGCATCTGCGCATTCTTTGCAAAAATGTCAAAATAGCCCGCTGGGGAGACGAAAAAACCTTTTTGTTTTCGTGATTTATTAAGGGAATCACGAATATATTTGGAACGCAGGTCACTAAAATACCCACAATAGATTTCCAAATTCCGCAAAAGCTCCTTTACTTTTTAATATTTAGTCATTTTCGGATTTGTTGACATCTTGGACCCAAATCAAACGTCTTATTTTTTTACGTCAGAAGATTCTTAAATAATTGCATTGCAAGCAGTAATATTATTTTGTTTAGTTCTGAACGAATGAAACTGACTCTATTTGACTTTTATTTGACACGAGCATGCTCATTAAATAGCATGTGTGTTCAAATGTTGGCTTTGAGCACGCTCATTCTTGAGAAAGCTCAAACCAAGCCTGCTCATTATTGGGCAAATGTGTACAGTTGACTTTTTTTGACATGAGCCGGCTTGTGTGAGCAAGTGTGTCAGTACCTTTAATCCTAGAGAGCTGGAGGAAAACCATCCCAATATCTTACACCGTTCGAAATAACTAAAATTTAGGTATGTGAAACATGGCTTCACCACCGGAATCAAAAACACAATCAATGACCTAATTTGCATCTTTTTCTTCACCTGAAGCAACATTTGTCCGGGAAACCTTTGGAGACTGGCTAGGATGCGGAGGGAGAGAAGATAGCATATTTGGCGGCGGAGGTCTACGAAAAGGCAATCAAGGACCTTGTGCCACGGCTCATCAAGTGCATTGATCGTAACGGGGACTATGTCGAAAAATAGTGGAAATATGTTCCAAAAATGATTGTGAAAATATTATTTTTTCCTTTTTAAAAAAAATTAGAACGGTCTTTAATTCTTGGACGTATGTAACATCTATCAATACTATACCTACATCACCCTGAAAATGTTTTAAATTTCAAATTAAATGGTTTGAGGATGAATTCAACCCACAGTTGTACATTAAATAGCTGAGTTTTTTCAGATATAATGGCTGACAGGGAGGAGGGGGTGAGTGGAAGGTCCAGAAGGCCCCCAGAAGACGCAACGCTTATGTCCCCGGTGGGCGCGGGTGGCAGGGAAGAAGGGGGGACCAGAGAGGGTAAAGTGCACCCGGTTGCCGGGACGAGCGAAAAGAGCAAAGGTTGGTGAATTTTCAAAATAAACTTAACTTATTTATGAAAGGATTTGGCTGCAAGTCTATAAGTAGGTATATAATATAATGTTTACCACATATTATCATTTTTGTTTAATGGTTAGATTCTCGAAAAAGTCACGGCTTATGCAAATAATTTTTATTCCAATATTGGTGTTATTTCGTTTCGGAGAATAACTGCTTGTACATTATTAAATATATACCTACTCGCCCGTTATAAAATACCTATATACCTACTCATATGTAGGTATATCTCTTCTCGTATATTATAAAAATAAAAATATACCTATACCTAGGTTTATGGTGATTTATTATTTATGACATGAAGCGCTACCTTCTTCTTTGGCCAACGTTTTGGACAGCGTTACAGTGGCCATCATCAGGGCAGATGGGTACTCGTACATAATAAAATAAATTAAAAATTAAAACCGATCTCTTTCTTGAAGATGTAGGTACCTATGCATCTAAATAACAATTTGGGAGGCGGGAATGGGTACCGCCGCCCGGGAACCTTTATTGGATAACCAACACCTCTGTCATAGGTCACCCCAAGTGGTTCGCTACGTTTGGTGATTTAGCAGGGGTGCCCGGGTTCATGGGGTGAGGTTTGTCTAGGTCTTGGAGGCGGATGACCAGGACATACTGAACCCCAGATTCCTACTCACCCCTTAAACCCTTTTCCTTCTCAGAACTCTCCTCTCCCCCCTTTCCTTAAAAAAACCCTCCACACAGCATCCTCAAAGATGACATAGGCCCTGATGGAAATTATTTTCCTCAGGGCCTCCTGTGTGGAGTTCATGTAAAAAAAAATATATATATATAAGGGTATATCTGTGTATGAGTTGGTAGATAATATATCCGAAAAATTCTATTAAAATAAAAATATGTTTTTTAAATTAAAAAAAAATACTAAAATAAGAAGTTAATAAGAAATTTAAATTTAAATATGAAATTACCTAATGCTTTGTTATTTGTTTTTAAATACAATAACAAGCAAGTATATAATATAAATATTGAAGTTATTTTTACCTATATGCATATTGTGTAAATATGTAATATTGCAGTAAAAAGTAATAAATGAAAGTTTGTAAAGAATTTATCGGAAAATTGATTCAACTTCCAAATTCATTTAGCCTTAATTTTTATTTTTATTTATTTGATATATTTAATAATGCATATTATTGTTTAATTCATAAAAACAGTTTATTTAAAAACAAGTTCCACTACATAATTATTATTACGCCTGACAGCTGTTCGCTCTCTGAAGGCATTATCAAGCTATCTTCAGAGGGCGTAATAATATTTACGTAGATATCAGAACCTAGTTTTAAATAAACTGTTTTTATAAATTAAATAATAATATTATTGAATGTATAGAATAAATAAATATTAAAATGTAGTTCTACATATTAAACTTGATAACGATAAATAATTTTAATTCTTTTACATAAAATTTACATTACATACAAATCGTCCTGTGTCTTTAAAATGCTATCTGGAAATTTTCAGATGTTTTTGATTTTTTTAAATATTGGCATACAGAGCTCCGGGCCAAAGACGCCCCGTTTCTCTTTCATTGTCAATTTATATTAAAAATTTGATATTTAACCGATTGATATTTAATTTAACACACACTCCTCGCTTTATCCACGTTCACACGCAAATCGCATAGTGTTTTAACCAGTTAGTTGCCTCTGCAACGGGCAAAACTTAGTTTATATTAATGGTTGTTGAAAAAATGGATTTATATTTGTTTTTTTTTTTAAATTTTTTTTTTGCAAAGGTACATGGCTGCAATATGGGGAGGTAAAACTTTACGGAGGATTTATTTAGGTTTTTTATGTATTATTTTCTTGTGTAACTAATAGAGTGTTGTGTAACCATTTCAGTGATTATAAATCCTATGACCGATCAGAAGAAGCAGTGGATGTCTCCAAGGGCCACCCCCCGCAGGTTGGACCGGGGCTCTCGTGAGCAGTTACGGGAGATAGACTACCCGCTCCGCACCCCGCACTCTCCGCCCCGTCGCGCCATGCTACAGGGCAAGTATTATACCTACGAGTAGATACTTTTTAACTTTTCGAAATAATTGCTTAAAGGGCCAAAAAAGCCCAATTTTCTTTCACCATGAATTTATAATAATTGTTTTTGATAAAATGGTTAATTTGGTTGTTTCTTAAAAAGTATTAACAGGAGGACGTGGCTGCAATAATGGAGGGAATTCCCGCATAAAATGTTTCCGCAAAATCTAAAGATGTGTTTTTGAAGTAAAACTTCTTTACTCACGCTTGACTTGGGGAGTAAGCTGGTGAATGCGTGACGCGAGCGTTACGAAAAGCGAGGCGAACGGAAGTTTAGAGGAAGATATAAGTTAGTGAAAATAGAAATAGAGAGAGTTAATAATAATAATAATGCTTTATTGTCTTCATTTCTTAGTAACAAGTAGAGATAATGATATCCTCACTGGGATCTCCGGTGCTGAGGATTTCATTAGTTACGTTTTCTATATTACTGTAGGGGCAATAGAGAGAGGTGCGCGTACACATTTTCTCTCATAGTCAGTTACTCTCTCTTTCTCTCATAGCCAGTTACGTTTCGTATATCTAAGACCCAGTGCAGGCCTATTGTCTGTATCACACTGTAGGAGCAAGAGAGAGCAGTGCGCGCACACATTTTCTTTCTCTCTTCTTTTATTAGTTAGTGAAGTTTTACTTCAGTCGTGTGGTCTAAAGCACACTCGTTTTTTTTTTTAATAAGGGGATTTCAGAATCTTTGTGGAGTTGGGATACCCTTGTCCATTTGGGGACACCCAGGGCTATGCGTATGACTTTATTATGGAACTTTGAAGTTTTTTAAAATGAGACTCGGTAGCGTGGATCCAGATGGGGCCTAAATGAGTATAATCTCCGCAAGGTTCATCCCTGTTATGATTTTTTTTTTGAAGAAGAAGATAACACTAATAATCTAAACAAAAATATGAATGAGAACAAGCCACAGAAAAATAGAAAAAGATAATGATCGCAACTGGGACTCGAACCCGTCAGAACCCCTCGTCTAACCGGACGTGCGCTTTTACCAATTCAGCCAACCATCATAATTGTCAATCTCATATTTTCAAATTTTAGAATTAACAATATTATCTGAGACTCTTTTTTTTCACATCATGGGCAACTACCTTTTTCATTAGAAACAATCGATCCAAGAACTGGTTTGTAACCTAGATAGCGTCTCGGTTATGTTGTAATCCGATTTTTAAATAGGTATGTATAGTTGTTAAATATAAGAGAGTTTTTCTTATAAAAAGAGGCATAATACATTTATTTTCAATTTTCGGGCCATCTTTTGGGCCGGCTAGTAGCCAATTTCAGATAAATGCGTAGGTGTACAAGTGCCACCAAAAGTTGACGGGATACATTGTCATTGATAACGAGACACTCTTTGCCGAGTTTCAGCCCGTTCGATGTCAGGAAGTGGGTTAATTTCCACTACCAAGATTTTGAAAAAAGAATCGAAATTCAAATTGATGTATTTAAAAAAGTAGAGTGGCTAATTTAACATACAATAGTAATTACATCTACAGATATTTTAACACTTTCGTTTGAGCGTGAAGCCGCCATCGTAGCACATAAATAATAATAAATTGATTATGTGTTTCTCGTAATGTATTGTGCTTTGCTCGTTCATTTTCCGCTTACTGTGGTGGTGGTAGGAAATTTTCAAATATTGTGTTCCCGTTCCCGTAGTTTGTCATTCTTCAGAAAAGAAAAAAAAAGAAAAATTGTAAAAATGTTTAAAAAAGATGGATGCTGAATAAATTTCCTATTAGACATTAGACAGGCCCTGAGAAAAGTAATTCCCATCAGGGCCTATATCATCTTTGGGGATTCTGCGTGAAGAATAGGAAGTTCAGGGAAGGAAAAAGGTACGAGGGGTGGTAAGGATTCTGGGGGTCAGTGCCGGCGTACGAATCAATCCCTCCAACTGCGGTTCAAGGCGATGGGTCGAGAGAGTCCAACTGGAAAGGTCGAAAGGCCTCCCTCAGCCAGTATCTCTCGATCCAGTCCGCCACGCAGCAGGTGGGCAGATGCATCCGCCACTAAGATCTGGACAAACCTCACTCAACGAACCTATAATGCATGATTAACCATAATGCATTCAATGTATTTTAACAGGTATTTTATGTTTGACTATAACTTTTCAGGATTTCCCCCGAAGTACGGTGACCCTGGAAGCAGCCTTGTGACGCGGCCCTCGTGCGCATGCGCGCCCTCGTGGAGTCCGAATGAACCGGTCCCAGCGGCCACCAGCTCTGAGGAGTGTCCAGCTAACACGGAAAACACAGTGTTCTGTATCCTAGTGTTTGTTGTGTTTATTGTCCTTTTTCTCGCGTTTTTACTGACACCCAGAAAAGATTGAATAAATGTCAAGTATTCTTCCTCTACAATTTTATTCACTTTAAATTATCTCCTCTTTGAAGAATATTAATTAAATTCACTTATATTTTCAGATTAATCCATCTGCATCTATCCACAATTCCTTCCAAAAATAAATACCTATTTTTCTCGCCCAACGACAAAAGGAAAATTCTTTTAACCTTTTACTAACACCTCTGCCATAGGTCACCCGAAGTGCTTCGCTACGTTTGGTGACTTAGCAGGGTTTATTTTTATTTTATTTATTTTATTTTAAATGCACATTTACAGTTATACATAACCAATAATAAACATACATTTTATTTTATTAAGTAATTATAGCGTTTTTGAATTGATGAATATTTAGTTTAAAAATATCTATGTCAGGGGGCAGGAAATTTAGTAAAATAATCATTTTTCCGAGCGGCATTACCAATGGTAAGTTAGTTCTGCATCTCGGAACAACAAAAGTTCTGTGTCTGCGCGCTCTTGTGAAGTTGTCTGGGACATAAAATTCAAATTTTTGTAATATATCGGGAACACAGATGTTACCGTTTAAAAGTTTATGTCATCCTTAATTGACTTCATCGCAGTTTTCATATACTTAGATGCTTAGCTTACGGACTGCGTGTTTTGAAAAGACTTTAATAAAAATAAAAACAATACATTACTTCATACGGGTTCTTGGGGTGAGGTTTGTCTGGATCTTGGCGACTGATGCTTCTGCCCTCCACCTGTGGTTGGGGGAGACCTTGAGACCTCTTCAGCAGGACTGTCTCGGAACACCGCCTATCACTGCAGTGGGAGGAATTAATTCATATGTCCGTCATTCCTGGACATACTGACCTTCATATTCCTACTCACCAGTCACACCTTTTTTTTCTCAGTGCCTCCTTATCTTCCTTTCCTAAAAAGACCCCCCCATATCATCCCCAAAGATGACATAGGACCTGAGGGGAATTATTTTCCTAAATGCATCCTGTGTGGAGTTATGGATAACAAAAGGCTATCCTTCACTTTTTTTCATTGTATGTCGAACACTGCCTCTTTTACTGAGTTCAACACGAATAAAGACAGTACCCACGGGCGTCCGATGCTGCTTTGTTAAACAAATAAATTAAATTTATTAAAAATAAATAATTATGCGTACAGGAATATTTAATTTAAATGGTGATGAATTTTTTTCATTAAATTAAAATGACGCCACAAGGTGAATTTGCCGTTATTGAAGAAATATTTTTTTTTTAATGAAAACAAATAACTTTGTAAAAAAGTTTCTTCGTCAGGATAATACATTAATAAAAATAACAAAAAAAAACAATTATGGACAAATATCTTATCCAACTTATCTCATATGCACATGTAATCACTTTATTTTGTTTATTTTATGTTCAGAATAAAATTTAGAAGTAAATACTGAAATTTATAATTCAATAAGGAAACAAAGTATCTTAAATAAACTAGGGATTTATACACAGTCCAGCAAGGGTGGATCCAGGATTTTTTTTCTGGGGGGGCACAAGGGGCGGACGGGCAAAAAAATCAACAAATACTGTTAGGATTTTTTATGGGGGGGGCGGCACAAGGGGTGGATGCGCAAAAAAATCACAAGGGGCGGACGGGCAAAAAAATCAATAAATTACTGTTAGAAATAAACTTGAAATATCATACTTCAAGTTTATTTCTACAAGTTCAAGTATGTACAGGAAGGTTTATGAAAGTGTCAAAACAATCGAAAAATTATATGTTTAAAAAAGACAGTTTTAACTTCTAAGTATGTACTGTGATGGAATCACCACAGTATACAAAAATACCGTAAATACCCCCTTAAATCCGCCTTTGCAGTCCAGTCAATGAAGACATGTTTTTCCAAGGTAGGGAAAAAAATATTTTTAAATTTTTAACTGAATGAGTAAAACCTTAAATTGTAATATTTAATTAATAAAGACAGTATTAGCGACACCCAACGAAAATCTGAAACAGAAATAGATACGGTCACAAAATTTTGAATCGATCCCACAACCTTTGCCTTGCCTGATTTTTCTGTTTCAGATTTTCGATTGAGTGTCTGTTGTTTATTGAAAGAGCTTCATTCAGATGTCGATAGATGCCTACAGGGAAAGAACTTTTATCGGTAACCGAGATGCCAGTAGAGGTAGCTATAGATAGCGTTCAATCGCCAGCTACCCAGCAGATTCAATTAGCAGCTAGTATAGATAGGTCGGGTGACCGGTGGTATAATTATTGTAAATACGTAAACTCATAATACACCAGATTTTATCAAGGACTTATTATTATTTATAAGTACCCACACAGAAAAAATAGTGTTTGATTGTAAATAACACAAAAATCACAGTGTCGCTAATGTTGTCGTCGTTAATGAAATGTTTTTTGTTAACCTTTTTCTATCTGACTAAATAAATGATCATGTACCATTAGAAACATAATATTGTTTTGTTTATTACAATATTGTATTAAAAATTATAATAAAAACTACAACAAAAATATATTATAAGTAACTAAATAAATAACACCATAATCTCATATGCACAAGCGTAGCCTACCATCTTCTAGACGGGTACGAATAAAGACTTACATATTTCAAATTAGAGTGCCTAGTTAAAAGACGAAATATAAATGACTCTTAGGATGAAGCCATACTAAATAATGCAAAATCATACAAAATCACATGTTTTTATTTTGAAAATTTGATAGCTTAGAAGTATTATAGATGCTTCAATTAAATACTGTGTGTAGAACATACCTAGGCCCTTAAAAATATCGGTCATTTTTTTATAAGTCTTTTAAAAAGCCTTTAAAAAATAAAGTATAAGGTCTATAAAAAACACTTTCAAGTCCAAACTCTCCTATTTATAAACCCCTTTTCGGATTTGGTTTTATTGTAAAATGTGGCAATTTTAGTTTATTTTATAATAATCGCAAAAAAATTGAAATTTACGCGCGAACTTCACAAAATAAAATAAAATATGCATTTTTTCGTTGATATTTTTGACATCAATCAATACGGCCCGCACTCTACGAATTTGGATTCTTGAAGTGACCATTATGGCATGGGCACAAGAACCATGCACTGGGCAACACCTATTTTGTATCAGTCACGCGTCACGCCCCGACCGGCTTAGTTTCGTGAAATCAATTTTAAATTTCAGTTTTCGTACAATAAACAATGCGTAAAACAGGAATTAATATTTTTTACAGGTCTTTCAAAAAATTCTCAAATACCTTTTCCAACCTTTCCGAAAGCTTTTTCTCAAGTATTTTTAAACTCCTCCCATAAAGGGCGTGAATTCCGATTTCGATTTTTTCTTGAACTAGTGGATCGCCTTAATGCTTTATAAAATTGTGAATAATCGCGTACACAGTAACTTAGTCAACCAAATCAAGTTATACGCCAGGCCCAAATCTACAAGAGCCCTTAACATATTTTGGGCAGAAATTTTTACAAATAATACTGGATATTTTAATCATATGTCTAGAATGTCTCGGTATTGTATGATGTATTTTAACAACGATCTTGTTAAAATACACAGTTTCATAGATATTTTTGTAAATAATATAACATGTTTCAAAAAATATCTCCACAATTTGTGCACTTAAAAACAAAAACAAAAAACAAAAATTTGTTGTTTTATTACTTTTCAGTAAATACTTCATAAATATTGAATACTTGTTATTATTGTGTATTTCAATTTTGTATTTAAGTTTTCAAGTTATGTATAAATAATACTTGCATTGTTTTTCATGTGTTTGCTTCTGTGAAAATGCATATGTGATTACTGCAGACACATTAGTCTAGGGATATTTATACATATTTGTATTTTAATTTATTATATATTACCCACAAAAATGTTTTATAAATATCCTGTTTGTGTCTCAAATAAATAATAAATAAGTAGCTTTTCATGGAAGTTAATCTTTAAAAAAAATGCTAGATAAGGAAGAATGTTTAATATATTTTATTATTCATATATTATGCTCTTTGTAATTATTATTCATGTTTATATTTTATACACATAAATTTATTTTTAAAAAAATAATAAATCTTTGTGAGAATGGCAAAAGATGCCGCTTTTTCAAAGTTTTCGCGAATTTATCAATAAAATTGAAGCAGAATAAATACCCCTCATAAAAAAAAGAAATTTATTTAATGTAGGTAAATTTCTTTTTCTAAATATTTATTTTAATTTTGAAACTTTTAGGTAATTCTGTCATATCGGAAATTAAGCAACATTATTTTCACTTTTATAGAGACTCCTAGGCATTTTATTTAAATCGAAAATATATTTATCAATTCCGTATTTTTAATAAATACACAAATATTTAAGTAAACAATTGTCTTTTATTTTGTTTACTTCCAAGCCCACGGTATTAATTGTTGAAAAATGGTTTACAGCTTAACATAATTAACTTTGCACATGGCCAAAGGAGGAACTAATGAGCAAACGAATTATTTACAAAATTATATTTTTATATGTCAATCGTGTGGTGCCCCGTACCATCGTAGTGGTATATATTTTGTTAAATTTCCACACTTGACGGACTAGCATAGGTAGGAACCAGCTAGACAATTGTTACTTCCTGTTGTCATCATCAAAAATACTCATTTCGGTTTTTTTCTGTCCCTGTAACTCTGATTCAATAAAATTGGATTTATTTTAAGTTTAAATTTGATTTTTTTAAATTACAGGACTGATTGTGTGCAGAATTCAGACAAGCAATGAATACATATTATTTATAATAAACATATTATTTATAAATGATAAGAAGTCTTATATTCAATATAAACAAAAATTGAAGAAATTATGTAAATCTATTTGTGCCTAGAAGAATAAAAGTGGTAGAATATACAACATTTATACTGATTATTTTCAAGATGAAATATATCACCTAGATTAGAATATTTATTTCCGAGACTGTGAAGTCTCGGAAATGGAGAATTTTGATAAGCTAGTGTCCTGGTGTTATTGAAGTAGAAGGGTAATAAATGTCGACATGATTTTTGGGGAACATGGATATTGATAAATTGAAGTAATTCAGAACAGTCAATTTTGTAATACAGTATTTTATGTAATAGTATTAAATCTGTGCTTATTTTTCTTTCTGAAAGTTTCAATAGAGACGTTTTATCCAGGAGATAATTGTAATTAATGTCTAGTATACGAATATGCAATTTATAGTTTATAAACCTTAGAAACTTCCGTTGAATCTTTTCAATGTTGTCTGAATGAATGTTGTAAAAGGGATACCATAACGTAGAGTTATATTCAAGTTGGCATCTAACAAGGGTTTTATATAACATAATAAATGTGTCTAAATCATTGAAATCTTTTGCAGCTCTCAAAACAAAACCAAGAGTCTTTAGGGCTTTGTTGATAATATTATTAATATGACATACAAAGGTGAGTTTACTGTCGAATATAATGCCTAGATCCATAATTTCACTAACACAATTTAAATTTTCATCATTTAAAGAATACTGAAAAATAATAGGATTATTTATTTTGGAAAAATGAATGAACTGACATTTATTTATATTTAATGCTAGTTTGTTGTTAGAGCACCATTCAAAAAGATATATCAAGTTAGTTTGAAGTATAATACAATCATTAATGTGATTAATCTCTTTATATAGTTTCATGTCATCGGCAAACAGTAGCACATTTATGTCAGTAAATATATCAACAATATCATTTATAAATATAATAAACAAAATGGGCCTAAATGGGAGCCTTGCGGCACTCCACTTGTTGCTATAAATTTGTGAGACTGTGTGCCATTTATTTTCACACTAAGAATTCTTTTAGACAAATAACTAACAAACCAATTTAATAAGCTACCATAAACTCCAAGTTTCGCCAATTTATTGATTAGTATTTTGTGACACACCTTGTCAAAGGCCTTGCTAAAATCAGTGTATATTGAGTCAACCTGGCACCTGTTGGCTAAAGATGTAGATATGAAGTTTTCGTATATTAGTAAATTGGTCAGTGTAGATTTATTTGAACAAAAGCCATGTTGGTAGGGAGTTATAATTTTTTTAATGTTTGTGGATATTTTATGGAGGACAATTTTTTCAAAAAGCTTGGGTATCGATGATTGGATACGTATTGGTCTATAATTTGTTATGTCCGTTTTGTCCCCTTTTTTAAAAATGGGTGTAAGAAAACTGTGTTTCCATGTATCAGGGAAACTGCCTGTCTCTAGTGACTGGTTAAAAATTAGAAAAAGGGGAACAACTAAGCCGTTTAAACATTCTTTAATTAGCACAGGTCGAATATTATTAGGTTTTTTCTAGCATCTAACAAATTTATATGGTTTTTGATATCTTTAATTTCTATGCGTACTTCAGATATATCCAGACTAAGATTGGATGAGAATTTTGGAATTTCCTAAAAATAAATAAATTATATCCTCTTCATACACAGACTTAAAATAATCGGCGAATAGATTTACAATGTTTTTATCATTACACCCAATTTTTCCATTGAAATTCATAGAAGTTGGAATACCTAAGTTAGTATTTTTTTGAGAATTAGTGTAATTCCAAAACTGTTTTATATTTACACGAATTTCACTTTCAATTTTGTCAATGTAATTTTTATACCACAACTTTAAGATTTTACAACACTTCCTTCTTAACAATTGAAATTTATTGTAATCACTCGTCAGTCTGGATCGCTTGTAATTTTTATGAGCTATTTTCTTACTATATGCTAAAGTGATCAAATCGGGACTACACCAGTTTGGAAAATGAGAAATTCTATCATGTCGAAGGGGCACATAATTTGCAATAGCATCATTTAGAATGTCATAGACTTTATTTACATTATCGTTAATATCTGCGTTTTCCAGAAAGGACCAATCTGTTGTATTTAAGCAATCAGAATTTTTTTGAAAATTTGCTTTACGGAAGTTATACGATGACTTGATATTTTTAAGGTGAGTGTTGTTAACAAAGGGAATAACTATGTCCAGAGGAGGATGGTAAACGTCTACAGGTAATAGTTCTTCCAAAGATTTACATACGTTAGCAGTGGGCTCACTGCAAAAAACTAGATCAAGAATGTGACTGTTTATATTAGCGACAGTGTTTAGTTGTGGGATTGATAAATAATTCGACATACCCAGAATCTCTCTCTCATTAAGATTAGCAGTTGACATATTAATACCAGGCAATTCAGGGTCATCATGGTTCCAGGATATATTTGGCAAGTTATAGTCTCCTACTACGACAAATTTGGCACTGGGATATTTAAACCTTAAAAATTCCACGTCCTCAATATGTTTTGTATACAGCTGTGTATCGGAGGATGGCGGTTGCCAGCATTTTTGTTTTCGAGCAACACGAATATTTGTTCAACCTCACTATTTTTGTTTTTAAGCACTTTTCACGGAATACGTTTTTGGACAGCAATCAGGACTCCACCCCCTCTTGTATTGGAGCTGGTGTTTGGACTACGGTCTACTCGGTAGATGTGGTGATCGTGCAATCCAAGTTCCGCTGAGAAAATTGATGGTGTTAACCAGGTTTCCGTTAACATGATGACATCGTGTGAGAGAGTCGGGGCACTTATTCTGAATTCCTTTAGTTTCGTTCTGATGCCTCTGACGTTCTGATAAAACATTGGCAAAACATTGACGATTTTAGGTAGGTTATTTATATATTTTATTGTTAAATTTGATTCACCATTCAATGTTCATATCAATATTAATATTGTTGGTAACTATATTACTAAAATACTCTATGTGGATTCAGATTAACGAACTGCCGAATCGAAGTTAAGGAATAAAACATTCAACAATACCTACATTCGATTGACAGCTGTGTTTTGCTCTACTCCCGAAATAAATAATTATTTTTTCTGTTTTTAGTGAACTAATGTTTCAGCGCATTTATCAAACTGATAAGAATCTTAATTTATACTTAGACAGTGCTTCCTTCCCACTTGCGAATAATTGATTGAAAGTTTTACAAAAGAAAACAAAAACAGGATATCACAAGTGAATTCCAAGTGTCAAGTAAAAGGGAATATAGGCAGTGTTCGAGCTTACAAACTAAATTCAGTGCTCAAAATGTCAACTACAGATAAAAATCTGAGAAGTAAAGGACAAACAACCGGGACCAGTGCTACATCTGATCCCCAGGGAATAAATATTGATGTCCTGTTGGAGAAAATTGAGATGAAGATGGAAAAAAATTAGAAACTTTTAAATCCGCAATCCTAAAAAAAATTGATGATGAAAATAAAGAGAACCGGAGCACAAGAGACTTCATCAGTCATCAATATGATGATATACACCTAAAGATGGAGACTATAATTAAACTGGTCTCGGAAGTAGAAACCATGAGAAAGGAAATAACGGCAAAAGATGGCATAATAAAGAGCCTTCAAGTTAGATTAGCAGAAGTGGAACAAAAAACGCGTGAAGATACCCTTGAATTTGCAGGGATTCCAGAAAAAGAGGTTGAGCAGCCTGCAGGAATAATTAAACGGGTGGCCGCTGCTGCAGGTGTCGACATAAAGGGCGATGACATCCTCGAAATCAAGAAAATTCCGGACCTACGACCAGGAGTCCCCCCAAAATTCCACGTCAGATTCACTAACCCCCAAAAAAGACGGCAGATTCTACTGAACAGGAAGCTACTCAACCCTACTACAACCCAAGGAAACGGACACCAGAAGATTTTTATTAGTGAAACCCTTGGGGCCTACTTCAAAGATCTTCTGTGGAGGTCGAAGACTAAGATATAAATATGTCTGGTACAAGGAATGTAAAGTGATGGTTAAAAAAAATGAAAGTGATAGAGTAATTTATATCAAACACTCTGATGATCTTAAAAAAATTGATTAGTTTTTTTTATTGAGAGCCTCATTTTTACAGGTCATTCACTGGGTCGATTCCCCTCAGTTCAGTGGGACATATTGCTTGCATTTATTTTCAAACTGCAACAATAATTCACCTGTACCTCTTTCAATCAAAGGTTGAAATCCCCAGTAATGGCCTCGGACTAGTGGAGCTCTCATTTAAGGGAATTAAACTTTTTTTTTTTGTAATATAAATTATAATGTGGCTATTAACATTAATAACACATACAAAGAACTAGGTGATCAAGATAATTTGTTTGTAACATCAGATGCGAAAATATGTAAATACCTAACAACTGATTCAAAAAATACTATTATTATGCACCAAAATATCAGGTCTATTAATAAAAACTTTAATGAACTCCAGATACAGCTGAACCACCTAAATATAGACTTTGATGTTATTATTCTCACAGAATGTTGGTTGACAAATATTTACACTCCTAAATTCATAAATCACTACTCTTCCTACAACTCATCAAAACACGATAGTCAGAACGATGGAGTTGTGGTATACACAAAAAATGACCTAAACTCTATTGTAACTGAAATAAACATTATTGACGCAAGCTGTATGCAAATAATGTATAATAATGATACGTGTATTCTAGCAATATACCGCTCTCCATCTATTCGCAATATAACACCATTTCTTAACAGTCTAAATAGCATACTCTCTAGTCTTTCCTACACTAAAAACTTGATAATTATGGGAGATTTAAATATCAACATACTTCCAAACAACCCTCACCATCAATGTCACGACTACCTGAACATATTAGAGTTTCATGGATTAATTAGTACTATCAATACACCAACAAGAATAGCTAATGAATCAACATCGTGCATTGATCACGTAATGGTCAAAACTAATAAACAAAACAAAAGTATTGTTTACAAATCAACAATTACAGACCATTACACAACAATTTTCACATTGCAATCCGACACCACAAAAAACAGAAGAGATCAGTCAATCGTATACAATAATATTAATTTTGAGAATTTAAAAAATATAATTAAAATTAAATCTTGGCAAGAGCTTTTACAAATAAAAAACTCAGAGGATGCATGGAATTATTTTGTTGACTTTTTGAAAAATGAATTAATTAATAATACAACAATTTTAACAAAAAAAAATCCTAACAAAATTAAACCCTTGAAATCATGGATAAACTACTCAATTATCAACTGCATTCGTAGAAGAAACGCATTACACAAAAAAGTGAAAGAAAATCCTTATGACATAATATCAATAAACATCTACAAAAGATATAGAAATACATGCGGCGAAGTCATTAGGAAGGCGAAAGAAATCTACTACAGAGACAAAATCCAAGAAAGTAACAACGATCCCAAAAAAATATGGCAAATTCTAAGAGAAGCCACAAATACACAAAACACCAAAGACAAACAGGACATTAGTAAACTTTGTATTGACGGAAAAATTATTGACACCTCAAAAAACCCCAAGCTCGTTGCGGATTACATCAATAACTTCTTCATAAATATTGGTTCAAATCTTGCTTCTCGTCTACCAAATTGTAGAAATGCTCTACCTGCTGAAACAGAACTTCAATTTCCCAATAGAAGATTCAATCTCCAAACTGTTTCAGGGGAAGAGATTCTAAAAATAATCAATTCCCTTAAAAACACTTCTTCTGCCGGGGTTGATGGAATAACAACCAAGATTTTGAAAACGCTGTCTACGGAAATTACATTGCCCCTAGAACACCTAATTAACCTTAGTATCAGTCAAGGACACTTCCCCTCAAACCTGAAACAAGGTATTGTTATTCCCATACATAAAACAGGTAACAAGACAGACATAAACAATTACAGACCAATAACTCTACTGACCAGTCTATCCAAAGTATTTGAAAAAATTATAAATGCTCAGTTAGTAAAATTTCTAGACAGCCATAAACTACTTTCAGCAAATCAATACGGGTTTCAAGAAAGCAAGAGTACCTCAGATGCTATGGCCGCCGTAACTGACTTTATTGTAAAAAACCTTGACAAAAGCAAAAAACGTATTTCAATTTTTTTAGATCTGTCTAAAGCCTTTGATACAATATCACACAGTAAATTAATAAACAAACTTCAAACAATCGGTATTACAGGCAATGAACTTAACTTTTTTAAGAGCTACCTTGATGAACGCAAGCAACAAGTGAAAATAATGAACACACTTAGCAATCAGCGCTCAACTAACTATGGTATACCACAAGGTAGCATATTAGGACCGTCTTTGTTCCTTTTATATATCAACGACTTATGTAACATTAACATTCAGGGAAAAATAGTTAGTTTTGCCGATTACACTGTTTTATTGTTTGAAGCTGACACTTGGCTAGCTGTCTACAATAAAGCAGAAACGGAAATAAACATTGTAAAAAAGTGGTTAGATACAAATACACTCACATTGAACACCGAGAAAACTAAATATGTCACATCAAGCATAAATATAACAGGTCAACCTCATGATGATGCCACTATTAGAATACACACATGTATGAATTGCGATGAATATTGTCAGTGTCCCTACATTGAGCGCACTACACAGATGAAGTATCTCGGCCTCACAATTGATCCATATCTCAAATGGAATTTTCACACTCAAATAATTGCAAACAAAATAAGAAAAACCATGCACTTTTTCAGAAAGATACGAAACTTTCTCGACTTGCAACACTTGAAAATGATTTATTTTGCAGTTTGTCAATCTGTTATTGAGTACGGTATCATAGCATGGGGAGGCGGTACTGCATCAGCACTAGATCCAATCATAAAGGCACAAAAAACGATTATAAAAATAATTCTTAGATTACCCCTAATTACGGACTCGAACTTTATCTTTAATATTATGAATGTGTTTGACGTTCGTCAGATATATGCAAAAACAATCCTCACTCATTTATACACAAACATACATAAATACTATGAAAAAAGACTAAATTCTCGCTATACTCGAAACAATAACAAAGATTTACTACAAATTCCCATAACTCATACTACTTTTGGTCAACGAAGCATTATATACCTTGCAACAAGACTTTACAACATTCTTCCAATTAGTATAAAAAAATGTGATTCACAAAAAAATTAAAAAAAAAAACATAAAAATTTGGATAAAAAATAATGATAGAGCATTTACCGGTGCACTCACCCAAATTCGAAATTAGTAATGAACCAATGCTGTTATTATTGTACCAATGTTATTGTTATTATTAATGCAACCAATCTATTGTGTGATTACATTCTAATATAAGTGTAGGTATAATCACAGCATTATAAATTGATGTAAAATAACTGCCTCAACACAGGCTAGCCTAGTGAGGCAGGTTACGAGAAATCTAAATTTATAATTACAAATCTCTACTCTCTAAGTAACTACTGTTTATATGTATATTGTTTTTTGTTATTAACTTTTGTACTAATGTTACTTTTAAAATATTGTAAGATGTACTTTTTTCTTGTTTGTTATAAATCTTAAAATTTTTTGTAAAATAAAGATATTATTTTTATTATTATTAAACCTTATTTGGTATTAAGATACGTGGGTAGAGGAATGGCTGCGCGATCCGTTTCATAAACCGAAACCAAAATATCCATGGACATATGAATTAAATTTGGATGTCTATGAAAATATCCAACTTAACTAAAAAAATATGTTTGTAATTAAAAGGTTGGTATATTAAATATCTAGTACGAATGTGTGCTAGTGAATTCATTTGTGTTTTAAATTATAAAATATTGACTGTTACAAATTTTAAAATTTTAGAGGCACCTTGGTCAAACAAAAGTTAATGATAGGTATTTTTTTTAAATTTACTAAATTAGCACTTTAGTTTATAAAATCACAAAACCATGTAGTTATTGATTTTTACTAACTTAGGTCATAGACAATCAATATGTGTTAGGAGAGGATAGAGATATTGTCTATAGTCTTTGTCGCTTCTTGGAGAACATAGAGAAGCACGTAGATTGGGTGGAATCTTCCAAGTTCGGACCCATCCTTCTTAAATGTGAGTATTTAAACTATATTTAATATTGTAAACATGTAATTGGCTAGGATGTTTGGGAGATATTTCATTAGATTATGCTGTTTCTAGATTTAACAATATTGGATTGGGAAAAATTGTGTTTTTCATTTAGAGCAAGTTATCTTAGTTTTCGCACAACATCATTAGCATTTATTTATTTTCGTTGCATTACAAAGCATGTTTTGAGCACAATGGCTTACCTAGTAACCACTAATTTAATGTTAATAATTAATAAATTAACATCGATCTTTTGTTTTGAGTAGTTACAAGATACTCACTGTCACGACACCAACCCGTTGGGCGGTTCTAGCGCCACGTTGGCTTCTTTGTTTTATCAATGACTTTGATAGCTTATAAATATCTTTAAAGTTTTTCCTCACATACTCGTAGTTTAAAATAGATTTAAATTATTTAAATATTACATCGATTTTGAGAAACCAAAATCTTTGTTTTGACAGGTAATAGTTTTTCAATTTATTTTATGTGTTAAAATCATTTTATGAATGACAATCGATTGTCCTTGATAATGTCACCGAACGGGCATGTCTTTGTTGATCCTGTGATCCTGAAACATTCGTATATATTATTTAATTGGTGTTACTCAATTGGGAGGCGGGCATATAACCATTTATTGGATAACCTACATCCCTGCCATAGGTCACCCCAAGTGGTTCGCTACGTTTTGTGACTTTGTAGGTGTGCCCCAAAGATATTGAAATATAAAAGATGTGTTGTCCGCAGTTTTTACTGGGTGGGACTGGTTTACCAATTAACAAATAAATTAAATGAACAAATAGTTAACGAATAAACTAAACGAATGTTAAATTATATGAATGATTTCTTTCCGTATTCAAACTATATTGTTAACCAATATCTAGCAATGCACACATTCAATAAAATGAACAAAAAATCAACGAAATGAACCAATTCTTTTCGTATGCAAACTACTCCGATTACGTAGTAGTCCGCCGACAGTCGCGCAGACATCGTAGCATCATAGCATAGCATCTCTTTTGTATTTCAATATCTTTGGGGTGCCCGGGTTCGTCGGGTGAGGTTTGTGTTGGTCTTGGGGGCACCCAATGCGTGGTGGGCCGGATCGGGAGAGACTGGGGGATATCTTTTTACCTCTTCTATTATTTACGTAATAAAGTTTTTGTAATATTGCCTTTTTTATTACCGCTGCCCCGGGAACCACGTACTGTACAACCAACACCAACAACCTGGACACCCCCGCTAAGTCACCAAACGTACCGAAATAATTGGTAGAGGTGTTGGTTATCTCCATATATTTTACCCACACCTGCCTCCATATCCATTTCATAGAATAATCGGTCTCCTGCTTTGTTTCCTCCCCACTCTTGTCTACTTTAGTTTTCCGAAGGTTTCACTTCTACAGCATGTGAATTGCACACCTTTGTTTCTCTTATCTGTGATGACACAATTGTAATTTATTTATTGTTAATCTTATTTAATAAGTGTTAATACTCATTCCAGATGATATCAGCAGATCCGGAGAACGTTGTTGACCCCGAGGATGAAACCATGGTATTGGAGACAGTAGAATATCTATATGTAGATGCGCAAGTGGGGCTATCGACTCGCCGGAAGGTTGGGTACGCGTCCGCCTGGTTAACGGGGATCATCTGCTCGGTCGTGACCGCCGGGAGCGTGGGACTCTTGTGCTCCTTCAGCATGCAGCAAATGATGATGGTCTTCCCCTTGCAGCTGACGTTCTCCTACGCGGGTGCACTGGCCCTGGCCTGCCACCTCAACATGTGGCCATGCTACCGCCCTCCCACTGTGCAAGTCTACCGTATCTTAACACGGAGACCTGGCTTTAACTCTGAAGACATCAATACGGCGGAGAGTGCTTCAATTCCAAATTAACGACAAGTGATTATACGAAGTACGAATTAATAACTATTAATGTAAAGAAAGAGAAATAAGATAAGTTTTAAGATTTTCACGGCCAAAAGCATTTTCGTTATTTGTTTTTGGGGTGTTATGCCGTGTTGCGCTACCTCCTTCTTTAGCCAACGTTTCGGACATCGTTGCAGTGTCCATCATCAGGGCAGATCCGGTAGATGACACTGCAATGATGTCCGAAACGTTGGCTAAAGAAGGAGGTAGCGCAACACGGCATAACACCCCAAAAACAAATAACGAAAAAGAGAAATAATACTATAAAAGCACCAGATTTTATGTACGGGTTAAATCTTCCCCACAGGAAAGACTAAACCCTTTTACACACTTTTCCACAAATGATCTAGTCAAATCACTATATAAGCATAATAAATACAAAATAATTCAAGAACAACATGTCAACCTACCAGAGACCAAATGGGAAAATAAATCACCGACTCCAGATATTTTCACATCAGAGGGTTTGGCTCGGTGGCTCGGAAATCCTACTGATCCCTCAATATAAATATTTAAAAAATCTTTTGTAATCCTGCATGTATTTAAAATTGCTGATTTTTGAATTTTTATATATAAATTTTTTGACAAATCTAATATGCCTAAATTTTGAATGAGAGAGCTAGGTATAATGCCGGTAGCCGATTGTTATTTTATTGTTTCTATTTCTATTATTACTATATTACACGATTAAATAAATAAATAAATAAATAAAAAATAAAAAAAAAATAAAATAAATAAATAAATAAATAAATAAATAAATAAATAAATAAATAAATAAATAAATAAATAAATAAATAAATAAATAAATAAATAAATAAATAAATAAATAAATAAATAAATAAATAAATAAATAAATAAATAAATAAATAAATAAATAAATAAATAAATAAATAAATAAATAAATAAATAAATAAATAAATAAATAAATAAATAAATAAATAAATAAATAAATAAATAAATAAATAAATAAATAAATAAATAAATAAATAAATAAATAAATAAATAAATAAATAAATAAATAAATAAATAAATAAATAAATAAATAAATAAATAAATAAATAAATAAATAAATAAATAAATAAATAAATAAATAAATAAATAAATAAATAAATAAATAAATAAATAAATAAATAAATAAATAAATAAATAAATAAATAAATAAATAAATAAATAAATAAATAAATAAATAAATAAATAAATAAATAAATAAATAAATAAATAAATAAATAAATAAATAAATAAATAAATAAATAAATAAATAAATAAATAAATATATTAATAAATAAATAAATAAATAAATAAATAAATAAATAAAAAAATAAATAAATATAAATAAATAAATAAACAAATAAATAAAAAAATAAATAAATATATAAATAAATAAATACATAAATAAATAAATACTTTACTGACATTTATTTATTGACGTATGTTATTATATCAGCTTTATGCGAAGATGGCATGCAGTGGAAAATGCTTTTTCAGAAGTAGTAGATGTGTTCAACTGCACGGAATAAGCTTACCAACAGGCTATAATAACATACCAAGTAATTCAAAATTAATAAAATACCTACTATTAGTAGAATACTTACGATAAGTATAATACCTACTATTAATATAACACCTAGGTACTATTAGTATAAAACCTACTATTAGTATAATACCTAATAATTTATCTCATGATTACTGTTCCACAAAATTATTATGTAAATCCCACGTTTTGTAAATGTTCGTATACAATGTAATAAATAATATTAGTTCCCTGTACCTCTATCAGATGTTGTTTGGAAAAAATAAATTAAAGTGCTTTTTCGAAATTGTTTTAGTATTTCTGTTACTCGCATCTCATAACACGCCTGCTCTGTTACTTCATCCTTCTTCAAGACCCTTCGTTATGGTACATTATTGCTCAAGACCATCGACTCAATCGACTGACAGACCGCGCTGTAGCAATGAAAGCATACCGTAGCGTTGTGTCTTGTAGGGAAGGGAAGAGAGGGCATTTCACCGAAAGAAACAATCTCTTGTAAATAAGCGGCAGGAATCAATCATAATCAATTTGTGGCTAAATTGAACTATTTCAACTCCTCTTCTCTGAACACTATAGTACCTACACTTTAAGAAAAATCCGAAAAGTATTTGGCTTATTTAATGTAAACAAATTTTAAGTTTGTTTTGAAGTGAAACTTCTATAGCGCCGCTGTGATTTGGATTTCGGATGAAACGGAAATGATGATTACTGCACCTGCGACGCGTCAACTGCGCTCATTGGCCGCTTTGATTATGATGTCACTTTTAAAGGTTCGTATTGGTTGAGATATGGAACAGACATTACGCTGGTCTGCGCTAATTGGTCGCTTTGATTATGACCTCACTTTTCAAGTATTGGTAGAGATTGTTTTGGTAAAGTTTCGCTTCTACCGCATGTTAACTGCACTCGTTTTTTTTGTTTGATGTAGGAAAACGGTTGTTACATCGTGTAGGAAAGCTCTGAGGAAAATAATTTCCCTAGGGGCCTATGTCAACAGAAGATGCTGTGTGCTTTTTAAGTAAAGGGAGAAGAGTAAGTTTTGGGAACGAAAAATATAAGTAAATTAGGTTGGAATAGAGGGTTCAATGTGTCCAGAAGTAACTTCTCTTCATTTCCCAATACTTGTTTGCTTCATTTTCTCTTAAGAGGATAAATATTTTAAAGAGTATTATTATTATTTATATTAACATAAATTTATTTAAAAAATATAGTCTGCTTTAGACCACACGACTGAAGTAAAACTTCTGTAGCTCCATCTATATGATAGGAAGAGAGAAAGAAAATGTGCGCGCGCACTGTTCTCTCTTGCTCCTACAGTGTAATACAGACAATAGGCCTGCACTATGTCTTAGATATATGAAACGTAACTGGCTATGAGAGAAAGAGAGAAAGAAAATGTGTGCTCTCACCTCTCTCTCTTGCCCCTACAGTAATAAACGAAACGTAACTCTTTCTCTCTCGTTCGCCTTGCTTTTCGTAACTCGCTCTCGTCACGCATTCACCAGTAGCTTACTCCCCAAGTCAAGCGTGCGTAACGAAGTTTTACTTCAAAAACGATAGGTGAAATAAAAAGTGAGGTTTTGGGGAAATTTTTAACCTAAACATAACAATGTTTTAAAAAGAAAAAGTTTTACAATAGTATACCTAATATAAATATTGTAGATATTATTTGTACAACAAACCAAGGGTACACATGTATGGCGTTGTACAACTGTTGTTAAATTGAGTTAGGTTTGCAATGTTTATTTGGTTCATTCATTGTTCAGTTGAATGTTTATCTACAAATTCATTACCTCAGTAAAATAAATATCTCTGTGTGGAAAACAATATCATACCAGACCACAAGTCTTGGGTGTAATAAAAGTTAACCTTCAACAAGTTGGCTGTTTGGCTTACTACCTCTCGAGAACAGTTAGTCATCTGTGTAAAGCAGTAAGTCAAGTTCAACTCACTCATACAAATAACAACCAATAACCTTGAATCTTGCAAAGAAATGATTAGTCAACCATGCCTGTTTCATGTAACTAAAGGGAGATTTATTAAGTTAAATACAAAAGTTTTGCTATGAAAATAATTTTGATTTTGTTAAAACGTAAACTTACAGAAAGTTATTGATGGGATTCAACAGAAATAATTATGTTCCAATTTACGAGGCGGGTTTAGATACCGCTGCCCAGGGGACAATTTATTGGATAACTTCCATAGATCTCCCCAAGTGGTTCGCTACGTTTGGTAACTTAGCACCATTCATGGGGGGAGGTTTGTCTAGCGGCAGATGAGTTTGCCAATCTACTAAGTGGCGGACCGGATTCAATGGCGGATACAGAAAAAACTCAAGGGGGGGGCGCTAAAGATATAAGAAAATTAAAAAGTAGACAACAGTGGGGAATATAGAAAGCACCGCACAAAGAGGAGATACTATCTCATTCTCTCGTAGGCTAAAACATATAGATGTATGTGTTGTGTCAAATCACAACGGTGCTAAAGAAGTTTTCACTTCAATAAATAAATAAAAGATTGGCGGATCGCACATTTAAAACTTCGCTGGCCACAGGGAGTTGCAGGGCTGCATTACACGATCAAGGGAATCAAATACTTGCGTCCTACCATGTGAAGCGTACCTTTACATGAAACGACGTATGAATGTGAATGAAGCAAATGCAAATGCAGTTAACTCCGCATTTATGTAGGACTGAACGCCGTTAGCGCTAACAAAAAAACTGTCGAAAGAAACGAAGCTAACAGTCCTCAATGGAGTGCTGGTACCAACCCTGATGTATGGCAGTGAAGTATGTAACTGGCAGAGGAAGGACTAAATGCTATAGAATTGAGATCCCTGCGGCGTATGTATGGTAAAGCCATGTATGATAGTGTGAGAAAAATATGAAAAGAATGCAAGGCTGATGCAAGCGTAATAAGTAAGCTTAAGAAGGGGAATCTTAGATGGTTTAGACATGTGGAACGAATGATTGAAGAAAGATTTTCTTGTATTAGGATTATATGTATCCCCGTATGTATCCGCAACTGACCGGATTGAGAGACTGGTTGAGAGAGACCTTTTGACCTCTCCAGTCGCTCCTCGATACACTGACCCCCAGATGCCTGTTCTCTTTATGCTTTTTCTTTCCTAGTACTATTTTACTACCACTACCACTACCCAGTACTTTCTCCTTGCTTTCACTAAAAAGAACCTTCACACAGCATCTCCAAAGATGATGTAGGCCCGATGGATTTTTTTTTCCTCGGGGCCATCAGGAAATAATTTACTCTTAATAACAACGTACCTAATTATATATACATATATGCGGCTTCTGATAAATTGTAAAAAGTAAATCAAATTTATTTAATGACGCTGAATGTATTGATGAATGGTTATAATATCATGAATGCCTATTTAATTTTTTTTTATTTTTTTATTTTTTTATTTATTGAAACATTTATTATAATTACAATTTTAAAACAAAATATTTTTTTACAGGTTTTTTTTACTACCCTTCCATTGAAAGCATTTGCTTGTGTATGGAAGGGGAGTGTACATAAATGCTATTAGTTATTAGTTAGGTATAAGTTAGTACTTAAATAATTAATTGTACATAAATATATGTGAGCTGCAGTATTTATTTGATAATGGTGTGTTTTTTTTTTAAAAGAAAGAATGTTATGGAGAACTAAGATATTTGTAAGATTAGTTGACATTAGTTTTTTTCTTAAGAATATTTTTTAAATGTCTCTTGACAGAGAGCAGTATTCGGGTTTTATCATTGATGCTTCTGATTTCTTCTGGTAGACAATTGAAAAAAGTTCTTCCCTGATAAGTATAATGATGCTGTGCAAAAGACGTATTTAGTTTTGGGCATAGAAAAACATGTTTAAGTCGAGTTCTGTTTTCATTTAAAAATGGATATTTATCTTTTTCTTTTATTATTTGAATTACTGAATTTTTAATATATAAATCTTTAAATGTGGGTACTTGAAATTCTTCAAACAGGCGTTCTGTTGGGTAGTCTAAGGATTTTTTTAATGTAATTTTAATAATTGTTCTTTGTACAATTTCTATTGTAAGAAGGTTACATTTATACGCGGATCCCCAACTAATAATAGCGTATTGTAGAGTGGATTGAACTAAGACATAGTAGATTAAATATAGATTTTTTATCGACAGAAAATTTCTAATTCTTAAAAATATATATATTAATTTTCTGATTTTGTTTACTACTTGACAAATTTGTTCCTTCCATTTCAGATTTTTATCGATAATTACGCCGGGATATTTAATTTTATTTGTTGTTTTTAATATTGTACAGTTTGATTTGCAATAATGTTGGCTGTGAATTTTAGTGTTATCGTGTATGACAATGTTAAAATTTTTGGGAGCGTCATTTGGATGGATTGCAAATGGAATTACAAATGTCTTTTCACTATTTAGTGATAGTAAATTAGTGTCGAAAAAATTCTTAAGCGTATTGATGTCTTCTGTGGCCTGTAATTCTACATTTTCCCAAGTATTTTCACTTATTATTAAAACTGTTTCGTCGGCGTATGATGTCATTTGACCATGTAGATGTTGAAAAAAAATATCGTTTACTTATATGGTAAAAAGGATTGGTCCAAGCACTGTACCTTGGGGGATTCCAAAGCTTGAAATCTCTTGATCACTATTAATACGATTGATTTTTACCACTTTACACCCACGAGGGCGGTTTTTTAAGTAGTTGGTGATCCATTTAATCACGTTGCCTTTTATGCCAATATCATTTAATTTTTTTAATAGTATCTCATGGGATATGCTATCGAAAGCCTTTCTGAGGTCAATAAATATGCCCGCACATTTTTTTACCTTTATCTAATGATTCGTAAATGTATGAAGTTACGTTAGCAATTGCATATTGTGTGCTGAGTGATTTAATAAAACCAAACTGGTTTTTGTGCAGTATTTTATTACTAACTAGGAAATTTACCAATTGTTTTTTTTACTATTTTTTCAAAGATCTTTCCTATGTTAGAAATTAGACAAATTGGGCGATAATTCGTTACTTGGTGTGGATCACCAGATTTGTAAATAGGTGAGATTATTGTGATTTTAATTATTTCGATTAATCCAGAAGTATTACGATTTAGATTAGAACAATAAATTAACACAAAAGTACTTCATTACATAACTTTTAACTGTACAAAAAATTATGTCATCTTTCAAAAAAGTCAAAATAATAATCCATACACAACCTATTACTGTCTTTGAACGTTCATAAATGTCCTCTATTTAATACGAATATTGATATTACTGCACGATTATAGAAGTAATTTTTTTAAATCCTAATTTTACAAGACCAGTTAATATATCTTAAAAAAAACTTTGGGTATCCGAAATAATTTTTTAAAAAATTTAATTAAAGTTTTACTGTAGTTAGCAACAATAGGTACCTAGGTAACTTTTATGTGTAATTTGTTTCATAACGCTGATGAATTTCATACGTATTTGTGTTCCAATTTACCATGCAGATCGGAGGAACCCAGATTTTGGACTTCCGCACGTTAAGTGTACTTACCTATACGGTGGACTAAGTCAAGTACCACAATATCGCCAGTCCGTTGCTAACCACCGACCGTATCGTGACATTTCGCACCACGCCGAAGTGTTATTCATCATATCGTCACATAAAGTGTAAATCCTACCGTATTCTTTCGTATACTTTGTGTGAACTCGTGACTCAAACTTTACCGAAGTTCTAACAATCAAATAGAACAATCTCGAACGCTTATGGACATCTATGACTGTCACCAAGCCAGAAGACAACAACCGTGAGTACCACTTAATTGTGATATACCTTTCTTGTTTGGTGGTTGGGCATAACTTATCGAAATCCATAAGCGTCTTAGCAAGAGTAGCCGTAAGGTTACCCTCATCACCATGCCCCGTGCATGATTCATTGGTGCCGGAAACCAGCAAACCTTTTAGATAAAAAATTTCTTTCTTTGACAAAACGAAAGAATGCTATGAAATATTACGTAAATTGAAATGTCATTTCAAAGAACGAATTCAAACAGTGAATCGTAGAACTAGGTTACTTAGTTCTTAATTATTAACGACCTACCGTGTATTTAAATTATAACGAATTCTATTTTTTAATTCATAACGTTTTCCTGATTATTTCGTTAGTACATTTGTTTATTAAAAAAAAAATGGCTAGTACTTTACAAGGCTTGCGTAGAAGACGGAACGTAGCCATTAGCAGAATAAACAAGGTGTATGAGTTCGGTCAAAGCGTTTTGCAAGATGCAATTAATTACCCATTATTTTTAGCGTATTATACGAAGTTGCAAAACATTGCTAATGATTTTGAAACCGTTCACGCTGACATCTTAGCTTTAGATGAGGCAAACAAGGACATTGAAAATCAAGTTCGCGAAGCTTTTGATAATGTTTATTTAATCGTCGTAATTCACAAGGAATTAACGAATCAATCTTTCGAATCGGAGCCCGCGAACATTATCGTACAAAACTTTTCAACATTTCATAATCAAGCTGTCATAAAACAAACGTCATCGCTTACTTGTGACATGAATAAGGCAAAACCTGAAATCAAAGGGTCCTTGACTGCGTTCACTTCAAAGTGCGCGTTTTGCAAGGGTACTCACCATATCGCTAAGTGCATATCATTTGCACTTAAATCGGTTCAGGAACGTGCTCAATTCGCAAAGGCACACCGTTGGTGTCTGAATTGTCTCACGCCTTCTCATTCTCTCACGAATTGCAAATCTGTGTTTGATTGTCAGAAATGTCATCGTAATCACCACACTCTTCTTCATAGGGAAGACAAAATTTCTGCTGAAGAGGAGTACCAACGACCCACCACGTTTGCCATTCAAGGAGCTTCTATTTCTGATCCTCCAGTTCTTTTCCTCGCTAACTTCGGTGTCAGCTCCATCGTACGTTTGCCTACTGCTCATATTAGCAATCGTGATCCCTCCGGGAGTTTTCAAACCTTTCGTGGGTTGACCGATTCAGACAGTCAAGCACACTTCGTATCCAATCGCGCTGCCGAGCGTTCAGTCAGCTCTCATAAAATCCGTGGCTTAGGTCAATCTTTTACAACCGCGTCAGGCGTCACTAATTTCGATGTCGATATTAAGGGACAAACTACCTTCAACACGAAGTTACTTCCATCGCCAACGATTCAATTCGACCAGTTATCTTGTCATCTGTTCCAAGACATACTTCATGCCGACTGTGACTGTCACAAACTGACAACTGACACAGGAGCGACTGACCTACTTCGAGATGTTGAGATCTTGCCATCTCTACCGAGACTCCAATTAACGGGTGATCTTCACAAGCCTTCAGCTATCAATTCACTATTCGGTTGGCTTCCTCTGGATTCGGTTGGTTTTGCTACCGATCGAGAAACAAACTCCTTCATCGAAACCAACCAGTATCGTCTTCCAGAAGAAGTCAAGAAACTGAGGGAGTTAGACATATTTCCTCAGTCTTCACAGCCCACCAAACAACGTCGTGAACAAGTGTATCGCATTTATCGGTCACGTGACTTTCCTAGTCAATTTATCGAAACCAACCAGTACCGTCTTCCTGAAAAGGTCAAGAAACTGAGGGAGTTGGACACATTCCCTCAGTCTTCACATCTCACCCCTGAAGAACAACGTGATGAGCAAGTCCATCACACTAATCACTCACGTGACCCTTCGGGACAATTCATCATAGCCTTACCTTTTAGAGAAAGGGATAAGGATATCGCTTCCCCAGGTTCGCGCGAAGCTTCTTCTCGCATCATCCTTTCACTCGAACGTAAACAGACATTAAAGCTCAATTTACGTGAACCGTACTTCGCTTTCATGACTGACTACTTGCACAGTGGTCACATGACACGTGTTCCTGGAAAAGATTTACTCAAGGAAATGCATCACATACTTCATCGTTGCATTCTTCGTCCGGGCACCGTTACCACTATGTTGCGATTGGTCTTCGATGCCTCGGTGACGGAGGTGAATGAATCATCGTCAAATGATGCCTTCCTTATCGTTCCCAAGCTCCAAACGAACATTGCTGAACTTCTGCAAAACTTTCGTTCACCATCTGTGGTGTTCATTGCTGAGGTACGGCAAATGTATCGCCAAATATTTCTTCAAGAGCCAAATCGCGCGTTCCAAAGAATATTTTGGCGTCATCAACTATCGGAATCTACCCCGGATTATTAAGTCTGTCGTATTTTCAATAATAATGGATCATGTATTTTACGCAGTCAATATTAAGAATTATTTTCAGCAATAATTTTCTTTCGTTGTAGGTAGTCGGTAACATTATGGCGCTCAACATAATTTGATATATTCTATTGTGATAATATAGTCATAAATTTTTATATTTTATTGCTTGATGGTAAATTTCTTGTTCGACACTATGTCACATTTCAATGGTACCTAAAGATTCCCGCGTGGTTTCTTTTGTAAAGATGGATTTTCAATTCATATGTAACAATCATATTGTTGTTTGCGATTATGGCGATTTTATTTCATACATACTATTGGAAAATTTTACGGTTGTGTAAATGCTTTGCTATTTATATTAAATATTGTTTATCTACAGATACGCGTAATACCTATTAAGTTTTTTTTAATTTTCGTGTGCGTCGCTTTATTATCAATTGTCAATTCGCGTACGTTATTTTTAACCTCAAAGAAGTTGATATCAAAGTCATTGTGTGCATTATAAAATGTCTTTATTTTACACAGGTATTTCAAATTGATTTAATGTCATTACTATCGCGACGTACATTGCTTATCAAATGTTCTTGCATTATATAATAATTATTGAGGTTATATTATGCAGTGTAGTTACAAAGGTGAATACCAACTTACAAATATAAAAAATTTTGCAATACTTTTTTTTCATCGGGTTAATAAAATGTGAAACTTGTCAATATCGCGCAAAAGTTTTTAAAAAGACTATTCTATTATATTCAAATATCTTTTATGGTATTATTATTACGATTCTATATTATTTTCGGTTTGATTTCAAAGCAACAGCTGTTACCTGTCAAAATAATACACTGTTGACATTTTCAAATTTCAATCTGAAATTTCATAGATAATGTTGTTTACAATCTCAACGTGACAGTTCTGTTATAATATGGTTTGTGAATTATTTTGTTTACTTTTCACTTTTATTCTAAATAATTATTCTTTGCTAAATAGAAAACGGTCTTACATTCTATTTCATTAGCTACGAAATATTATGTGACAATTGTTACTATATCTCATCACAGCAACAAATTTATAAACATTTATTTTAAATTGTCAACGCGAAGAGGGTACATTCATTTGTAATTAACGTAAGAATGCAGGAGTTTTTAAACCGTCATAACATTATTCAAATAATTTTAAATCCAGGTTTGGCACAAATAAATACATTTTCTTCAACATCATTTAACAACTTCATCAATTATCAACAATAACAAAGCTGTTTTATTTCTACATTAAGAGGATTATGACAACAATTCGGAAAATTGTTTTAGATGAAATTAAAATCTGGTTTCTGTCAATCATGACATTTTCATAAATTTGATAATTATTTCAATTTTTTTTTTAATTACGGGCATAATGTTTTAGTATATTTGTGGACTTAGAGAATTCAAAAAAAAAAATTTTTTTTTTTTAATGGACGTCGATGTTGTTTAACCAGGGTTTTTGTTTTCCTGCCGTGCTTGAAGTACTGCGAGAAACATGTTTACACTCAGTTAACACATCATTATAAAATTATGGGAGTACAATTGGAGATTGATACTTTCCCATATTTTGTCCACATATTCTGAAGATGAGAATAGTGTATGCCGCTACCTATTCGTAACGCTTCGAATTCATCGATCGTTCATCTTAATTCCGGGATGCGGAGAAACTATGGACATGACAGAATCTGTTCATAGTAGGACCGTGGCCCGACGTTTCGGAATAAGTATGCTCCAGCATCAGAGTGAAGACGGAGGATCTATTGTCTGCGGATGTTTTCCCTGCAGAAGGTAGAAGGGCCGTTGTCACGCTGATCATTAATGGACATACCAAAGTAACAGCGTGTAATGTCTCGATTTTGTTCGGTTTTTTTCGATTTAAAGTATTGTCAATCCTAACAACTCGCTCTTATCATATCACTCTATTGAAAAATCGAGTTATGTATGCATACCACGTTACTACTAAAAGTGATAAATAAATCACTTCACAATTCTCACATCAAGTCACAATATACAAAATCAATCCTTTTACATTATCTTATATTGAGCTCTTGGAAAGAGACAGATAATGTTTTTGAGCCCCTTACATTCAGCAAACACGCTTTTACCAAGTACTTAATAATAAAAAATAAAATAAAAAACAATAATAGTCATAAACTCAACATTTATTGTCTAACTAATCAACCGTAACCAAATTTCATAATATTCTAGTTTCAAAACTTTGTTTGTTCGCATTAATTTACACTTGCTTCTCATCCGTAAGATTTTACAATAGTGTGTCTAGTATAGTATGTCTAGTATAGTATGTCTAGTATAGTATGTCTCAGATAGTATGTCTAGTATAGTATGTCTAGTATAGTATGTCTAGTATAGTATGTCTAGTATAGTATGTCTCAGATAGTATGTCTAGTATATTTTACAATAGTATATATTTCACAACAATATATTTACAAGTATATTTAGTATGTGTACAATAATATTTTTATAAAAGAATGTTTATTTTATGATTAACTAGCTGGTCCCGGCATGCGTTGCTATGCCATTTAATAAAGAAATTGTTTCTCCCTGAGTGTCCTTTTCCATTCTTCCTGTTCCCCTTCCACCTCCCCTTCTTCTTCTGCGTCCTCTTACCCTCTCGCGTTCCCACTCCGTCACCTCCACCTTCCCTCTCCCCACTCCACTCCCCCCCCTTCCCCGATCCCACGAACCCCCCTCCCCCCTCACACGTCCCCTTCCCCTCCCGCGTTCCCCTTCCACCTTCCCCGCCTTCCCTCTTCCCTTTCTCGCTCCCTCTTCCCGTCAACCCTCCTCCCGCGTTCCATATATTCAATCCCAGTACATTCAGTTATTAAACAGCCCGTGTGCCACCTTTTACAATGTTTATTCAAATTTCCATTTTTCATGTATATTAAATTTGGTACCTATTTAAAATATCTAAAATTCTTGATTCGATTCAAACTATTAGGGGAGTACCTACTTTAAATAAATTTATTAAAGATTTTCAAAAATAGAATCCTGATTGAACAATCAATGTTTTGCAAAATGGCATTCTCAAACACGCGAACTGTCAAACATGCTCATGTTTTCTGAAATTATCCAATTTTCTGCGCAATTTTCTTAATTTTTCTCTCCGTAAGAACCATCCTCGCACTTCAAGGAATATTCTAAAACAGGAATTAGCGAAATCGGTTCAGCTGATCTCGAGATTTGCGCTTACCAACACATTTAGCGATTCATTTTTATATTATAGATTCATACTTTTATTTTTGTTCTCAAATTTAGAATACATTTATAATTTTGTAAAAATACAATCTTGCCCTTTGTATTACTTGATTCTGTTTTGAATTTGTTTTTTAAATTTTTCTTTTGCAAATACCTACAGAATTGTTTTGGTGTTTTTCAGGGGTCGCTGTGACAGAGTTGGGTGCTTCAATTCCATTGAAGACGTTCGCCTCTAGCTTCGCGAAAACCTCGAGAGTTCGTCCAGATAGCATTGGATCGTCCATTTCTTCACATGCGGGCACCCATCTACTATGGTTTATAATCATCTGTTATTGTATAGTTTTTACATATGCTTATTTTTGCTTTGAGTTTAGCTTAGATTTCTAGTGGGCTTGTGTTTTTTTAGGGAGTGTTTTTAAAAAAAAAATTATGGATAATTTTTTTTGTGTGGGAAGGGCGGAAATGTTACATAAAAATAATGTAACAAGTGAACTATCTGTGTATGGGTACTTTTGGTGTGAAGTTGTTAACATTCAACATCTTTATATTGGTAGCATTGAAATGTTTACCTTTGCTCAGTTGGTGATACTGAGGATCTGCACAGAGGGGTGCACTAGGCAGGACTGGCCTTGAGCTCGCCATTCTTTGAGCAGCCACAGGTGACCATGGCCACCGTCCCTGTGGCGGGTCGACGTAATCAAATAGTCGTAGTTCGCCATTATGTTAACAACATGAGAAGATTGATAAATCCGCGCCCACCAGCGGCATCCATTATTGAAGACCATCAGGACAATCATTAAAATCCTGGATCAGCAGCGGAGTACCATGGGAGCACATTATTTCTGCTGGATTAAAACCACATCCAGCATCTGCAGACACAGTCATGACAAGACCTTCCGACTATACCTGGAGCCAGAGGTGCTCGCAGGGATGCGGCCGAAGATCGCCCACCTTGGCCGTCATCAACATAGTCGGCTGGCTGGCAACCGCCCTTGGACGGGACGTCGCTGGGAAACCGCGGGACTGGAGGCCTGTTCGTCGCTCCAGCCTGCCGTTCAGCACATGTCAGCAGCGGAGGGAACTAACCGCCCGTCTCCGAAGGCAGCAAGCAGCAGCATGGATCGCCTACATATGACATTCACCCATTCATCAACTCCTCAAGATTAAACGGTACTAACGCTCCATAATATAGCCCATTCAGAATTTAGTCTAGCCCTGATTATTATTTGTACTTAATTAATAAAATTAATTTAACTGCACTATACTATACTATTTCATTTAAATAACCTATCCTCATACAAAGTATTACACAGCCGCCAGCTTAAGGTCCACGCCTGAGAAATTCTAGTAATAATCACACTTGTCTCATGCTCTCCATGTATTATATTCCTATAATTTTAGCTTCCAATGTGAAAGTTAAATATCTTCATAACATTTTGGCGTCCAACGCAAATATTTTCATAACATATCTTTAACCAAACATTGGACATCACTCTCTACGTATGAGGTGATTAGAATCGTAATTAAAAATCTTGTGCTTATCGTTACGTTTCGTACTTTGAATGGATCTTCTCTTACAAGACCATTCACCAAATCGTGTCCATTGCCTAGGCAATGCGACTAATCATCATCGTTTCGCGGTTCGTTTTATTCTTTTTTACGTCTGTGTTAATCGTATCATTTAGTTTCGTATCGTCAAGTTATCTAGATTTAGTTATCGTTTAAATATAGTTTAAAATTTTGCTTCGTCTTCTTTTCATCTACGTCACGTTTGCTGTATTTTGGTGGGCGGAATGTTTCATAACGCTGATGAATTTCATACGTATTTGTGTTCCAATTTACCATGCAGATCGGAGGAACCCAGATTTTGGACTTCCGCACGTTAAGTGTACTTACCTATACGGTGGACTAAGTCAAGTACCACAATATCGCCAGTCTATCAACAACCATCGTAACAAATAGTAACGTGGCATTTCGCTCGACGTTAAAATGTTATTTTCTATCAATCGGAAGCGTGTAATGTGAAGCATTATAATATCGTCGTCTTTATCGAATGCTTTGTGTGAACCGCTTCATCGTATCGTGACTCAAACTATAACGTGGTTCTAATAACCGAACAATCTTGTCGTACGCCTTGGATATACCTATGACCGTCGTCGAATGAAGATCAAGCTACGAGACACAACAGTGAGTATTGCTTAATTGTGTATACCGGATCTTGTTTGGTGATTGGGCATAATTCTTATCGAAATCCATAAGCGTTTTATTTAGCAAGGAATAACCACAGGTTATTCTAAACCCCCGTGCCCTGTGCACGATTCATAATTCTTACGAAGAAGTTTCTTTAAAAAAATATTAATCTCCCTTATTAATAAAATTTTGGTATTATCGGTTTTTGGATAAACGGAATGACAACAATCATAATAATTAAAGGGTAACTTGTATAGCGCCGTTTTTTTTAAATCAAACATCAAAACAAATTAAATACAATGAAAAAAAATCAATTTCATTTACAAATCATCTTCGATTTATAAATATAGGGGCTAGGTATTGTCTTATGACCTGCTGTGTGCGCTGCTCGGACTATCTCGTGTTAGATTTCGAATATTGAAAATATCTAAATCAGTCGTTTTTCTTTAATTTTTTGGTAATTAATTCCGCTTTTTTAGTTTAATATTTTTTTTAAATATTACGGCATTAAATCATACACAATATTTGGATTCGAGTCCCATTTCCAACCGTTACCTTTTTCATTTTTCTGTTTCTTGTTGTTTTTCATATTTTCGTTTAGATTTTTCTCAATTTTTTTTTTAAATATATATTATCCGCATCTACTTTTGGTGCTAGTGTTTCAGTGTTCCTGTCGAAAATAATTAGAGTAGGTAAAAAATAAAATCTGTTAGTTGCAAAAAGAGGTAAACCTCAATTAAAAAAAAGGTTACCCATCATAGACAAGACAACACATTATGCAAATTTTACGAAGTTGGTATTTGCCGTAGGTTGAACCTTGTGAACTTCCGCTTCCTTCTTAAATAAACCTCGCTCCTTGCAGTGCGGCCTTTTGTTGTTTTTAGTACTCCAGGAACGTATTCGAAATGGTGAGTATTCCAATTAATTATTTTTTTCAAAAGTTAGTCATTAGTCGTTGTCTTGAATTTTTGAGTTTAGTTTTCTCTAAAAAACCGGCATGAATTCAACGGATAACTTGGAAATCTGATCAAAGTGTCATATCATTTTCTTTGCTATTTTAAACTTTTATTTTCATATGTGTGTGTTGTCATATCCCAAGTTTTTAAAACAATTTTTAAAAAAAACTTCATATTAATGGTAAATGATATTTTGTATCGCGTTCTCACGAGGAACGCTTGTCCGCGGTGAGTCTGGAATCACGGAGCGGAATGCCGCCATGTTGAACTGGACGCTTCGTATCACATTAATTCCTTGTCAATTATCGTTAAATCAACTCGCTACACTCGTAGATACGTCGATCTTGCTGTTGATTAGTCAGACATCTCCGAAAAATTGAAATTTGAGTTTAGCATCCAGTTATTTGTAAAAGTGTACTTTCTATTTGGTACAGTACTCGGATACCTACTCATAAATACCAACAAATCAATGAAACATCGTCACTTTTGAGAGACCCCATCCCCCTAGTGTGTCGTCACATATTTTGCAATTTTCCTTCTAAAAATAATCAAAACAGTAGTTCAATAATTTTTTTAAAGATTATTACGTGTGACGTCATAAAGCTGATAACCTCCTCATACCCTTTGTCACAGTATCACACTTCTCTACCCCCCCCCCCCCCCCTTAAGGTGTGACGTAATTTATGGATGGGTATTTGTCATTTGAGTGAACTTTATATTTTGTAAATATTAATTTTTAATTGTTTTGATATTTAATCTTTATATAGAAACAATGTCAATTTTTTCAAATGTATAAATTGTCTGATTAGATTTATGGAATTGTTAACCTATTTGTATATTAACTGATTTTTCATAACTGGATTGTTCTCACATGAGTGAGAATATCTGTTTCATCATATATATAAAAATCTCGTGTCACGGTGTTTGTGGTCGCACTTCTCCGAAACGGCTTGACCGATTTTTATGAAATTTTTTAATGTATATTTGGTATGTATGAGAATAGGTTTTAAAGTAAATTTCATATCTCTAGGTGATCAGGGTGTCCCAATCCGGAAAAAAAATTCTGTTTCTTCGACAATTTTTTTTTCTATTTTTTTTATTTGGCATCAAAAAATACCTATAACCCCAAATTTTAACCCTCCTACCCCCACCCTCCCATTTTTTAATCGCGATTTTTGTATTTTTGTATGAACAAATTTAACCGTCTTTCATATTTCAAATAAAACGAAATTATTTATGTTGTTGAATGACACATTCATCCACACATGCGCAAGACATTCACGAGAAACGTCACGTCATTTTGATATTTCATTCGGCATCGTGTTCTCGCGTGGGCAGACCATCGAGCTTATTTGTGTTGGCTAAAGACGGACTGATAAAAAATATCGTACACTCAATTGCTCTCCGAAATTCATATTGATTTTTTTATTTAATTTTCCTACTTTAGTTGGTGTTTTTTTGCTTTTATCGGCCGTCATCGTCTACTATAATTTATATGGCAGAACAACTTTTGTCGGGTCAGATAGTATATAATAAAAATCAAGTCTAGGATCAAGTAACTTGAAATGGTTTTCATATTTTGTTCCAGATGAAGCCAAGGACAGAAGAAGCGGAGATTATGTGGGAGACGGAAGAGTACGCGCAGGAAGTTGATGTGATGTTCGGGCGCGGGCAGGCGAGGTTCAGTGGCCGCGCGCGCTTGTGGTGCGTCCTGAGCGCGGTGCTGACCGTAGGGCTGGCCTTGCTCAGCACGTCGCTGTACCAGAACCCTCGTACGCCCCGCTGGCTGCCCCCCGTGTTGGTGCTGATGGGCTTGCTGGCCATTGCTAACGCGCTGCTTATGATGGCCTACATTCCTGGCGATGAAGAAGAAGCTGAGTTCCAGTTCGAAGCTTAATAAATTTACCAGTGACGGCAGAACACACGTAATTTGCAATAGATGTTATTGAAAAATTAACTTTTATACCAAAATACATACATAGCGATATGTTTGTTTCCAGTGTTTGTTGTGATAAAATTTACAGTATAATTACGTGAATAAATATTTTAACAAATTTTTATTTCATTATAATATTTTTGGCCGTATTCGTCAACATTAGTTTAAGGTGATACTTAAAAGAATCTATAATTTGCTCTTTTATAGATGGCCCTAGTTGAATTATTATTAATACTTAGTATAAAATGATGTCGCTCACGATTTTCATGCGGTTTTCACCAATAGAGTGATTCAAGTGGAAGGTTTTTAGGTATATAATTTATCAAGGTTTTGTGTTAATTGGTTGAAATACATAATATATCTGGCCAAGCGGCAGCGGGCAGCGGCAGCGGGAAGCGGGCAGCGGGCAACGGGCTGGCAAACGGGCGGTGTGGATTTGATTTAACAGATGGCGTTGGTTATAAAGTTTTCGTTAGCCACAGCAACGTGTGACCAGTCAGCTAGTTAAGTATAATTAATTGTTTGTGCCCATGCATAATCGTTATGAATATAAATAAAAGTTTCTGCATATAAACAAATTAAAATCTTTCAAGAAAATATAATATTGCATCGGTGATTCAATCCATGTTCATGGTCAAATAAAACTATTAAGAATAAATACAAAAAAAAAAACATTTAATAATTTTCATATTGAGAATTTACGGGCGCAAACAATCAATAATTATCTTATATTTATTTTTAATATCATAAAGGCGAAAGTTTGTATTGATGTATGGATGTTTGGATGTATGGATGTATGGATGTATGGATGTATGGATGTATGGATGTATGGATGTATGGATGTATGGATGTATGGATGTATGGATGTATGGATGTATGGATGTATGGATGTATGGATGTATGGATGTATGGATGTATGGATGTATGGATGTATGGATGTATGGATGTATGGATGTATGAATGTATGGATGTATGGATGTATGGATGTATGGATGTATGGATGTACGGATGCATGGATTTATGGATGTATAGATGTATGGATGTATGGATGTGTGGATGTGTGGATGTATGGATGTACGGATGTATGTATGTTTGTTACTCTTTCACGCAAAAACTACTGAATGGATTTTAAAAATTCTTTCACTAATAGAAAGGGGGGGGCGAGTGGCGCGCGTGCGAAACCGGGGGCAAAAGCTAGTCCTCAATATTTTAAAGTATAACTTGCAAACATTGTTTTAACCTAATAAGTAAACTACCAGAAAGCAGATTATGATTTTTTTGAAAGCATAATCTTAAGAGACTATTTTACTTTCTTGTAGGCAGTTTTAAAGAAGGTTTGTAAGCTTTAAATGAGATTTTCTTTCCTATCAGGGCGATAAGAGTAATGGTACTATATTACAAAATAGGCTGTATTTATATTTTCAGTACTGAAAACAACCCACCATCAAAAAAGTTTTTTCTTGGTTGAAGGTTATTCTTAACCCCTCAGGCCTCGCACCTATTTTGCCGAAAGTTCTAAATATTTCCGCTTTGCAATAAAATCCAAATAAACGGAATATTTCTGAAGGCATCTGACAACTAAAAGCTGTTTTTGAAAGGTGTTTAAATACGCTTTCAAATTTTAGAACTTAAAATAAACATGTAATTTTTGAAATATAAAAATTTTGCAAGCAAATATAAAAAATGTTTTAAAAATGCCTCACCACACGTTTTTTTTTCAAACTAAAATTACTGATAACGAAAAAAAAAAACACACAAATATTTTATTAGGCGTGTGCATGATAAACATTTGCGTCAACTCATTTTTTTGTCGTTTCATGAAAAAATAAATCATAAAATATTCCCGAATTTTGATGATAGATGATGTTAAAGGACTGAAGAAGGATTTTTTTTCATTAGTTCCACACAGGAGGTCCTGATGAAAATAATTCCTTTCAGGGCGAATGTCATATTTGGGGATGCTATGTGGAGTGTCTTTTTAGGAAAGGAGGGAAGAATGTTCTGGGAAGAAAAAGGGTAGGAGGTAGGTAGTTGGGTTAGGTTAGGTTAATGTAATAAAACAAGATCTAAATTTAACAAAAATTTAATACACGTTTTTTACAGTTGTCTTGGAAAATATCATAATTGAAAAACTTTAAAAAATAACATTTATAAACATCATATTTGAACCCCGGGTGATAAACTTTAGAAAATATCGTTTGTAAATACCAGGTTCGAACCCTGAAAAACTGAGAAATTATCATTTATTCAGGTCCCGTAAAAACATTATTATTTATTCAGGTCCGGGTGAAAAATATTAAAACTATCATTTATAAACTTTAAGTTTGAACCCTGGGAAAACAATTATGAAGTATCATTTATTTATATCCGAGTGAAAAACATTTTTATAAACTTTAGGTTTGGTGGACCCTGGGTAAAAAAAATTATACAATTTCATTTTTTCAAGTCTGGGTGACAATCATTAAAAATGTCACTCATAAACTTTAGGTTTGGACCCTGGGTAAAAAAACATTATACAATTTCATTTTTTCAAGTCTGGGTGATAATCATTAAAAATGTCACTCATAAACTTTAGGTTTGAATCCTGGTTAAAAACATTAGAAAATATCATTTATTGAGGCCCGGGAGAACAACATAAAAAATCATTATTTATTAACAACAGTTCTAAGCCCCGGGAGAAAACATTATAAAATATAATTTATAAACTTTAATTTTGGACCCTGGGTAAAAAACATTATTAAATACCATTTATTCAGGTCCGAAAGAAAAACATAAAAAAATTCATTCATAATCTTTAGGTTTGAACCCTGGATAAAAACATTAGAAAATATCATTTATTGAGGTCCGGGTGAAAAACATAAAACTTCATTATTTATAAACAACAGTTCTGAACTCCGGATGAAAAACATTATTAAATATCATTTATAAACTTTAGCTTTTGACCCTGGATAAAAAACATTAGAAAATATCGTTTATGGACTTCATGTCCGGATGAAAAACATTAGAAAATATAATTTATTTTACTATCACGTAATTCAGTTTAATTGGTGATTGGAAAAAAAACCTTTTCAGTTTACAGATCAATACAGTACAACATCAATTTTAAAGAATGTGCCGTCTTCTTCCCAAAATTGTCAAGTATATAGTTGTCAAAAAAACATAACGTAAATACCTCACCATAGCCTCAATAGTTCCCATGGAGCCAGTGAGACATGGCGTCCCCGAGTGGGGTAGGTTGTGAGGTAAGTGGGAAGAGAATGGAGGGAAAGTGCCTGGCTGTTCAGGTCAAGTCACCAAACACGGCTAAAGTTATAACCCGCGACCTCCAGATCGCTGGTCGAGATCCTCACCCCTAGACCACAGAGGCCGTCAAATCAATTGCCAATCATTTATCGTTGATTTTCTTTCTTGTTGTAGAAACTAGTCAAAACGTTAATAACAATTATTAAATTTAATGCAGGTATTTTCAGATGTGAAAACTTTCATAATATTAATTTCATAAACATTATTTATTAAACTTGTCACATTTATCACATGTATTACATTTAAAACATACATCCATAAAACGCAAGTATTACATTAATCACATTCATTATATTTATAACATACATCCATTAATAACATTCATGTTTCACATTTATCAATTACATTTTTAACATTTTTCATTAATAACATGCCAATTTTACATATTATATCACACTCATTATATTTATAACATACATTCATTAAAACCATGCATGTTTTACACTTTTCATATATGTACTACATTTTTAACACACGTCCATTAATAATACGCTTATTAGACATTTATCACACTCATTATATTTATAACATACATTCATTAAGAACATGTAAGAACATGTAAGTTTTAAATTTATTATATTATGTATTACATTTTTAACATTTATCCATTAAAAAACATGTATGTTTTACATTTATCACATTAATTGGAATCAAAATTCATTTAAAGAAGATTTAATTTTTTTCATAACAACAATAATCAAAAACATACTTGGATTTCAGCCACCCTCAAAGCAGATAGGTACAATTTTACAGATGATATATTCATTTTCAGCAACCCTTCAAAATTTAATGTTTTTAAACATAATTGACGATGAAAATCATATTATCACATTAATGATAATACTTTTTTTACAGTTTGAAAAGTTCATCAAAGACAGAATTTTTTTTGTTCTAATGATCTTGACAATAATTGACAATACAGTAGAATATTTATGGATGATTACAACCTACTACTGTAGTTAATCAAGAGGATGGATCATTGTGTTGAACTGAGTAAGCTGAGTTCTCAGTAGCGTTGATCAGATTACTTGTTGGTTTGTGAGGTGCTCTGTTGTGAGTTTTGTGTTGTGTCAGAAGTGGTCGAAGGTTGGGATGGGGGTGGGGGTGGGGGTGGGGGTGGGGGTGGGGGTGGGGGTGGGGATGGGGATGGGGATGGGGATGGGGATTGTTCTGTAGATGGAGTTAGTTCAGTCGGTCGGGTTGGACGAGCAACCAGAGAAATGCGGGATTGGTGTATTAGTCGAGGAGGTTGAGGAGGCATGCAGTGCAGATACGGTTGAGGAGATAGAGAAGTTTGAACAGGCAGCGGAGGTTGAGATTGTAGAATTAGTCGAAACTGTTGAGTAGCTGGAGGGGTCGTGGGAGGGTCACATGGGAATAGTAGAGATGGGCTGCATGGTTGAGCAGGTTCAGTTGATAGTATTAATCGAGAAGCCAATGAAGATTGAATAAATTGGACAGGTCGAGATAGTTTAGGTTGGGTTGGTCGTACTGGTCGAGAGGCCAGCGAAGACTGAGTTAGTTGGCCAAGTTGAGATGGTTTAAGATGAATTGGTCGTATTGGTCGGGAAGCTGAAGAGGGTTGAGTCGGTTGGACGGGCCGAGATAGTTTAGATTGATTTGGTCGTATTGGTCGAGAAACTAGTAAGGATTGAGTTGACTGGCCAGGTTGACATGGTTTGAGCAGAGTCGGTCGTATTGATTGGGAAGCTAGTGAGGATAGAGTAGATTGGCCAGGTCGAGATGGTTTAGGTTGATTTGATCGTATTGGTCGAGAAGTTAGTAAGGATTGAGATGATTTAGGTTTGGACGGTTGTGAAACTCGAGTCGTTTGGGGAGGTCTTGGAGCTAGGGAAGTTGGAGAATATGGACGTGGTTTACGTGTAGGGGGTGAAGTTTGACGGGGTGGATTAGGTTGGGAAGGCGACGCAGGTTGTGTTGGTTGGATCATGAACCAGAAGGCGACCAGCATGACCTTGAGCAGCATCGCGGGGTTTTCCAACACCTGACCCAATTGGCGGTCGAGGAAATAATCGAACTCGGACTCGACAATATCATCGTCTTCCACGACCGGGACAGGAGCCTGGAAGAAAAAAAACATTGCTTTTATTAAGGCGACCCAACTCGACGAAAAATCACGCAATCCTTATATAATGTGGAAATTAGTTTTTATTTATGTGTATTTCCGTAAAGTTCCGGTACAAATATTAATTTTTTTCGACCATAATCTTAATAACTTATTTAGGCAACACTACAAATCATATCCAAAAGGCGTTCGTTATGAAATTTTGCACTTAAGGCGATCCAATAGTCCAGAAAAAAATCGAAATCGGAATTCACGCCCTTTTATGGGAGGAGTTTAAAAATACTTGAGAAAAAGCTTTTGGAAAGATTGGAAAAGGTATTTGAGAATTTTTTTTACAGGTTGATTTCGTAAAAGCCTGTAAAAAACATTAACTCCTTTTTTACGCATTGTTTATTTTAATAAAACAGAATTTTAAAATTGATTTCACGAAAAAAACGGGCGTGTCTAGTTATGTAGCCCTTCGGTGAACGGCATAGAGTTCACTTTGAAAATCCAAATTCGTCGCCTGCCGGCCGTACTCTAAAATAACAACGCGAAAATGCATATTTTATTTTATGTTATGAACTTCGGGTGTAAATATCATTTTTTGCGATTATTATAAAAGAAACTTAATTTGCTACATTAAACAATAAAACCATATCCGAAAAGGGGTTTATAAATAGGAGAGTTTGGACTTTAAAGTGTTTTTTACAGACTTTATATTTTATTTTTTTTATATGCTTATTAAAAGACTTATAAAAAAACTGACCTACATCTTTAAGGGCCAAGATATGTTCTACACGCAGTATTTAATAGAAGCTTCTTTAATACTTCTAAGCGATCCAATTTTCAAAACAAAAACATATGATTTTGTATGATTTTGCATTATTTAGTATGGCTTCATCTTAAAAGCATGAATATACATACATTAGAAGCCAAATACTAAACTCTAAATTCGACTGTTGCAAACCCCTACAACTCATAAACTTACTAATACGCACACGACAAAACATTGTAACAAGACAACAAAATACACGTTACCCACACTAAGGAATCTCAATACTTAGGTGAAATTGCCATATTTAAATCAATTATTTTTGTGGATAATGTAAAATATTTATTCCAGCACTATTCTTAATCACATCTTGTGTTTTTATAAACCTATCTAATTGCCGTATTTTTCAGTTTTTGTTTTGTGTTTTTAAGACTTTTATGCATTTTTTTATCTAATGTAATTTTTTTTTTATTATTTCTGTCTTAAGTTTCAAAATTATCTGTCATGTTAAAATTGCACTACCAACATGTAAAAGCCCTCTGGGCGTTAAATAAATAAATGTTTTACAGGTCTGACACATTATTTCTAACCTTTTAAAAAGTCTCGATTACAGTCAAGACAAAGATGTGTTCTAATCTCAATATTTAATTAGTGCAACTATAAATTTCTATTATTTCGATTTTACGTTACCTGTTTTGCATTATTTTATGTTTATGTTTGTAAGAGACTAACAGATTATATAGAACGCAGATATGAATATATACAGTGTGTCCGGGGGTAAAGTGCATTAACTTCGGAAGGTGATTGATTCTACACGATATTATAAGTCAAAAAGATAAATAACTTTTTTCGAAATTCCAACTTTTAAAGGTAGTTTTGTTGTAAAAAGATAACATTAGACCGGCGTGTGCGGCCAGCTTATTAATTTCCGCTGTTACGAAACGGCGCGAAACGGGCTAGTCACAGCCATGAAATGTTGCCACAGTCGTGTCCGGCAGGCTCTCAGCAAGTAAGATAGTACCTCACGGATTTTTAGTAGGTACCTCTTTTTGTATAGGAAAAAAAGTTGGAATCTCGATTACTCCCACCATCATGTAGAATCACCTCCCGAAGTTAATGCACTTAACCCCTGGACACCCTGTATAAGTTAACTAAAGTAAGCCAAAAAAGTTTCTTATGTTAACGATGCATGGGGATGGAGTTTTATTGTGTCTTAAAATTAATTTTAGGTGAGGGAGAGAGGAAGAGGAATATAGGAAAAGGATAGGAGATGCTCCTGATACATTACACGCTCGTGTAGTGAGCGTTTAACCAGCCAGCGCCCGAAAATCCACATTTCATCAAAAGTTGTTCTTACCGTGCAGGGCGGTTACAATGAGAAAGATTAATTATTCTCCTTACCAGATTTTTAAAATAATAACTCAATATCGATTTTATTTCATTCCAAATTTGCTTTAATTTATACCTACATCCAAAAATGCTGAAAGGCGTGATGATAAAACTATTAATCATTTTTCAATAATGTCTAAGTTAAATAAAAATGTTTAAAAAATCTGAAATATATTAGTTTGTAATTGCGCAAATAAATACAAGAACGAACCAATTTTCGTTAAGAAACACATATACGTATATCTCGTATATATGTTTTAATGATTTTATTTAACTTAAAATTAAAATTCTAAAACATGCGATACCCAGATAATGTGTTGATTTGTTTTACTGCATTATTATATGATTTGAAATGGGTAATAAATACAAAATCTTTTTTGAAAATTTAACAAATCTGCCAACGACCTAATTATACTAAAAATAAACATTGTTTCTCAAAATTTAAAACATTCGAATGCTAGATAAAAGAACTATCTTTCGAAATCCATTTATAATTTTTGGTGGAAAAGAGTCAATACGTCTAAAATCTGATTTAAAAATGACATATTTCTGATTTTCTCTGGTAATACCCTCTTAATGTTCTATATTACGCGTTTCTTCCGTTCGATATTTCTGAAGTGAGTTGCTACGTCGCATTAAGGTGATACTTAAAAGAATTCATATTCTGCGCTTCCGTAGATGGCGTTAGTAAACTTATTTTAGGAAAATCTAGATAATCCTTAAAATATTAAGATGAATGAATTGTTTGCGCCAGTATATATGCAATCTGAATATGAATAAATAGTGTTGTACATAAATAGTGTGTAAAAAGATACAATTTGAACGCTACCACGAAGGAAGACAAACTCAACACGAGCTCCATAGGCCTCTCCGGACCGCGTGCACCAGTTTATATATCGGAACACTTAACGTCATCAAATAAACGCTTACTTTACCTGGCGAAGAAGACGGCTACGGAAAAAAAACTAGCTTACGTATGGGTGAAAGCGGGTCGTGTATACGTACGTCAAACAACAGAATCACGAGCTATCCACATTACCTCTGAAAATATCCTTCTCACACTATGACTCACTATTACAAACATACACATACTATTTTTACTCAAACACCACATACACATCTGTACGTTTCCAAAGTTTATCATTGTGGGTATACTTAATAACTTTAAAAAAGAAACTATAAATGATTCAGGTAGCTTTTGATATCCCCGAAGAAACCTTGCTCACATGTATCAAAAATGTGATTGAAAATCCTGTAGACATGAATAAATATTGTTGGGAATCGTACGGTCTGAAAATTATTCACCAGAACATAAGAAGTATTACCAACATTGATGACTTTCTCGTATTTCTTGACGAACTTGATTTCACATTTGATATGATAGTCTTAACTGAGTGCTGGATTAATAAATACTTCACCCCCAAAGAGATACAAAATTATACTGAGTACCACACAAGGAGTACAATAAATAAAGCTAGTGGTATTGTAATTTATGTCAGGGACGGTATACAGACGCAAGTTGACGAACTCACTTTATCACAAGCCAACTGTCTAAAAATTGTGCTTAACAAAAACCTATGCATTTTTGCAATCTATAGATCGCCATCATTTCACAACATCGATTCCTTTCTAAATTCACTCCATTCTATCATTAACAACACAGATAACCCAGAAAATCAAATAATCATTGGAGATTTAAATATTAATACTATTCAAGACAATCATCGCCAATCCGATGATTATTTATGTTTCTCACGGAAAACGCTTTTACTCCGATAATTGATACCCCCACTCGAGTACAAGGTACAAGTAAATCCTGCTTGGATGATATCAATGTTAAAAACATTGATTTTACGGACTCGTTTGTTATACACACAACAATTTCAGATCATTATACCACAGCGCTCGGCCTAAGAAATAAGCCTTCTTCTCCTTCTAAAAATAAATATATTTCTAAAATAAACTACAACGCACTGATTGATGAGCTGTCTACAGAAAAATGGCAAAACGTAATAAATCAGACTGACACTGACCAAGCAATGCAGCAATTTATCACAAAATTACAATACTATATATCTAATCACACTGTTAACAAAGTTATACGGAACAAAAAATTTAAACTCATGCCATGGATCACCCCTGGTCTAGTAAAATCCATCCACAGACGTAATCAACTTCACAAAAATGCTAAAAGACAACCAGATAATATTCTAGTTCAAGAACAATACAAGAAATACAGAAACTTATGTAAAAAACTAATTAATTCCACTAAAGAAAATTTCTACAAAAAATATATATACGAAAACACTATAACCCCAAAAAATTTCTGGGAAATATTTCGTAAAATTACAAAAACAAAAAACAGCAAATCGTCTTTCATACAATCATTGGATATTAAAAATACAAGTACTACTAATCCCAAATTGATGGCTAATTTTGCTAATCATTATTTCACTTCAGTAGGAGCCTCTCTCGCAAATAAAATCCTTGAAAAATGTAATAAAACTGAATCTGAACTAGCCAACACACCTACAACTGTTCTTAATCTTAAAACAGACGAGATTCAAACAACGACTAAAGAAGTCATGAAAATGATAGATGAGCTTAAGTCATCTAATGCCTGTGGGCCAGACGAAATTTCCTCAAATCTGCTGAAAGCATTGAAACCACTCATAGCGAATCCTATTGCATACATTTGTAATCTTAGTTTCAAGACAGGCACATTCCCAAACCACCTAAAACAATCAGTTGTTATATTGATTCACAAAAATGGAATCAAATCGGATATACATAATTATCGGTCAATATCTCTGCTCAACTCATTCTCAAAAATTATTGAGAAAATCGTAAAAAATCGTCTCACCCTCTACCTAGAAACTCATAAAATTTTATCTAACAACCAGTTCGGCTTTCGACCAGGTCTAGGAACAGAAAATGCAATTGCTAAACTGGCGGATATTATTTCCAATAATATTGACCGGGGAAATAAATCTATTGCTCTCTTCTTAGATCTAGCCAAAGCTTTTGATACCATCTCGCATAAAATACTTCTAAAAAAACTAAAGGCTATAGGTATTCAGGGACAGCTACACAAATGGATGGGTAGTTACTTAGCTAACAGATACCAAAAAGTCAAAATTAATGATACTTTTAGTGATCCGGCCCTTGTAGAATTTGGTGTACCCCAAGGAAGCACCTTAGGACCTATTTTGTTCAGTATTTATTTAAATGATCTATGCAATAGCAATTTTTCCAATCACATTATAACATTTGCAGATGATACTGTCTTAATATTTGAAGGAAGAACATGGCACGATGTACATTGCAAAGCAGAAGATGGAATAAAAGAGCTAAAACTTTGGTTAGACAGTAATCTGTTAACACTCAATTCGGAAAAAACAAAATTTATACGATTTAGTGCGACAGAAGCCGGCCAACCCAAGGAAGCATATAATATTTTTGTACATAAATGCACTGACTCAACTACCTGTACTTGCTATAAATTAGAATGCGTGGACAATATAAAATACCTTGGTGTTGTATTAGACAAATACCTTAGATGGGACGGTCACGTGGACCTAGTCACCACAAAGGTTAGAAAGCTCACGTACATGTTTATGACAATCAGAAATATCTTACGTAAAAAAGAATTGAAACTCATTTATGATGCTATGTGCGGGTCACTTCTAGACTATGCATCCTTAGGTTGGGGTGGATGTGTAAAAACTGTTTTGGACAAACTATCAAAAGCTCAAAAATCACTACTAAGGGTAATCCTTAAAAAACCATTTAGATATCACAGTGATGCACTATTTGAAGACTTAGAAGTTCTGGATGTTAGACAACTGTACATGAGAAAATTAATTTTAAACACCCATAAACAACGCCACCTCTACCCATCTATTAACCACTCTCACAACACCCGACACTCACGGAGAAATCCAATTGTAACACTCACAACCAAAACATCTCTCGCTCAAAGACACTTCACTTTCTTAGGTCCAAAACTATACAACTTCATGACTGATGCTTGGAAAAAGGAAAGCACAGGTGTTCTTCGTAAATTGACCACTACTTGGTTTCAACAATTAGGGAGAAAGGAGAGTGAACTTTTACTACATAAAAAATAAAATCAAACACAAACCAAAAACAACAACAAAAATTCCAACAAAAATGAACTAAGTAGATACCCTAAGATACCCTTTTCTTCTAATCTATATTATTATGTGTATCTACCTATCTACCTATCTGTATGAACCTACCTATTACTTTTAAATTAGAAAACAGCTGTCAATCTTATGTTAATTGCATATTTTATTTAATTCTATCTCTTCTCTTTTTTATTCATATTTATACAAAATATGTATGTAGGCTTATAATATGCAATGTAAACACCAGTTATAAGTATATATATACCTATTATTTTATTATTATTTTAATATTTATGCTTAGCAAACTACAGTAATAATCAAGCATTAATTGTTTATTTTATTTTACTTTATTGTTTCTGTTCTCTTTCTAGTTCTCACTATGCAAAATGTGTTCGTAGGACTATAATATGAAATGCAAACCCCAGTTACCACCTTATATTTTAATCATTTGCTTGTAAATAAATTTTTATTTATTATTATTACCATTTCAACAACTATGCTAAACAATCCACGACTGTTTTATGTTTTAATTGGTTATTTCATTTTTATTTTATTCTTTCTCATCTCTTTTTTTTTTCTTTTGCTATGCTAAACAAATAACAGTTAGGTACTATGTTTAAACTTTTTTTTATTATTTTATTTTATATTCTTTCTCTTCTTTTTATTTCCTTTTTTTATCCACATGTTCATACCCATAATTATTTGACTGTCCTAAAACGGGATAATACTCCTAGTTGGGCAGTCAAAATTTAATAAATTATGTATATAAATGTATATTGCTGTGCTAAATAAACAAACAAATAAATAAATAAATAAATAAATAAAATAAACAAACTCAATTCTAACAAGGTCATTAAAACACAATATTTTCTTGGATCACCGACACAATATTGGATTTATTGATTAACGCCCTTTTTCGGGGCTTTTACACATGATTGGTAAGAAATATACAGTATTTATTTTACGTAAATGAACTGCCTCAGTAACAATATTTTATATTTGTTTAAAGATAAATTGAAGATGTCCACTGACTTGGTATAATTGTTCCTCTCCATTAGTATTCTGGGCAAAAAGGAATACATAATAAATATGGTTAGGAATACTTATTTAAGATGAAGCCATGCGAAATCATGCAAAATCATACAAAATCATGCATTTTTGATTTGAAAATTTGATCACTTAAAAGTATTATAGATGCTTCCTTTAAATATTGTAGAACGTATCTTATTTAAAATATCGGACATTTTTTTAAAAAGTCTTTTAATAAGCCTAGAAAAAAGTAAAGTCTTAGGTATATAAAAAAACTTTCAAGTGCAAACTCTCCTACTTATAAACCCTTTTCGGATATGATTTAATATAATTTAATTTTTAATTTAATATATTTTCGTCCGAACTTCATAAAATAAAATAAAAAATGCCTTTTCACTTTTTTATTTTACAATACAGCCAGCAGTCTACGAATTTGGATTTTCAAAGTGAACCCTATGCCGTCCATCTAAGGATTACAGCCTTGCCACTACCATTTTGTATCAGTTCCACCCCGGCCGCGACGGGGAATAGACATCTCAGACTCAGCGTCGCTTGGTTCCGTGAAATCAATTTTAATATTCGTTGTTATTTATAATAAGCAATGCGTAAAAAAGGAGTTAAACTTTTTTACAGGCCTTTATGAAATCAACCTGTAAAAAAAATCTCAAATCCTTTTTCCAATAGCTTTTTCTCAAGTGTTTTTAAACTTCTCCCGAAAAGGGGCGTGAATTCCGATTTTTTCTGGACTATTCGATCGCCTTAAGGCGTAACTTGCAAAATGTGTTTTTTTTTTCTAAAATAATTAAACCGGCGCGCGCCTTGTTTATACTTTTATAAGAGAGGATTATTTTAACGGTCACCTGACATACGAGTATAAGGTGACACTTATTAACATATCATGATGTTTTATTGAAAAACTTGGAGAATAAAATTGTACTATAAAATGATATCTGTGCAATGAAATGCAAATAAATAAATAAAACTGACAGAATTTTCTGGTATTGATTCCTATTTATGTTTTTGAGGCTTCCGAAAATTTTAATGCGTTCAGGAAAAGCGTACAATGTTTAAATTAACACTTTCGTTTTGGATGTACATAAATAACACAATAAAAAAAACGTTACTCTTTTAGCAGAGTTCTGCTTGTCTGCAGCTTCACTCTTCTTGTCAGCTTTCCTCTTTCTCACACCTGATGGACCCGGCTTCGCCTCATCTTCTTTTTTACCCGCCTCCTCAGGGTCGTTGGGGTTCTTTTGTGATGCCATTTCTGTAATCTGTGATCAGAAAAAAAATATCGTGGTAAACACCAAAACAACAGAGAAAACTGTGTATTTTAGGTCCTTTTCGTATTTTTAGTCGCGTATTAGTCAATACTCAATACTAGCGGGTAAAAACCCGCTAGGCGGCTTTTAGTTCGTCTTCGCCCAGTTTGAGTAGGAACTGGTTCCAAAAATAGCCAGTTCCTCGGTCCACAGTGACCCAGTAACCAGTGACAGCTAGTCACCGAGAAAAAGTAACCGTGACAAAGTAACCGAAACACGCAATGACGCCATAATTATTTAATACACTCGTATCTCGTATATTGCATATAGCCTATAACTGCCTATAAATCCTAGTAGGTACTTATACCTAGGTAATATACGTACATATGCAAGCTGATACGGAAGTAGCGACATCTTTTGGCAGATTCTTGAACTAAAACCCGAATTACAACGGTAGATTTGCTTGAAATTTCACGAACACAGATGTTATTTGTGGCGTAGCGTACAAGGCGTGACGTCGGACATGCAATGGAAGTCGGGTTCTGGAATTCAACCACACGCAGATCGTAGGCTATTAATACTGTTTGATTAAATTAGGTAATTAGAAGGACATTAAATATGTGAAAAAAAATCTGCATTGGAAAATAATATATTAATATTTCATTCAGATTTAAAACATACATTTTGGTTTTACTTTGTTATCTTTAGTTACTCATACAGTTGATTTTCTAAGTAAAACAGTTTTTACAGGAAATGTTAATAAATCGGTTTATGGGAACACGCTTCACGCGCGCTGTTTCGTGTTACCTTGCTGCTGGAACGAGACGGAATGCTTATCACGTGACCCACTAGGCTACCCTAGAACTCAGCAGCAATGTGTGATGGAATTTTTTTTTTATTGTTTTCAAATGAATTTGGGAGGCGGGAATGGGTACCGCCGCCCCGGGAACCTTTATTGGATAACCAACACCTCTGCCATAGGTCACCCCAAGTGGTTCGCTACGTTTGGTTCGCTACATTTAGCAGGGGTGCCCGGGTTCATGGGGCGAGGTTTGTCTAGGTCTTGGAGGCGGATGACCGGGACATACTGAACCCCAGATTCCTACCCACCCCTTAAACCCTTTTCCTTCCCAGAACTCTCCTCTCCTTCCCTTTTCCTTAAAAAAAACCCTCCACACAGCATCATCAAAGATGACATAGGCCCTGAGGGAAATTATTTTCCTCAAGGCCTCCTGTGTGGAGATCATGTAAAAAAAAAATGAATAAAAATATCATCCAGCACCAAATACACATGTTCATTTTTTATACCGAAATGCACAGGAATCGCAGGTTAAAATCCTTCGGGGTACGTGCTGCTACACCCTGTGTAGGGTTACGGTAAATAAAAGCATTTGAAAAAGTCGTCTCAGTTAGACATAAAAAATAATATCTGTTTGAAAATAGTCTCGAATGTTACAGTTGTAAAAACTAAAATACTTGCAGGACAAAATATGTAACATTAATCAAATTTGATTCAGTTTAATTTTGTATTTTTAGATCTGCGAATAAAAAAAATATATGTATAAATTTTTTTGTATTGTTATTTGAGATATAAGTTATTATTTCCTTCAGCCTCACAATATTAGGGTTGCCATAGTCCCACTGGCACCGGGGAGTTATCTTGCGCGTCAAACACATAAAATAAACATAAATTTAAAGCAGTAACGTAGAAACTTGTAGTTGTGGGGTCCTAGCATGGTCGATCGATAAGGAATGAGAGGATAACTTTCGGTAACTTCTCATCGTTCCCTAGGAAACTGTAGATCGCTATCATACAAACAACTAACAGCCGGCGTGGTCCAGGGCTAAGGATCTTGACTCGCACTCCGAAGGTCGCGGGATCGAACCCCGGCGTGGCAAATAAATTTTATTTGATTAATTTGTGTTATTTCACAATTTATTCATTTAAAATAATATATAGTACCTATATTTGCGACACGTTCCAGAGTAAAAGATACTCTCAGTACCGCCCTGGTGTAAGACCACCATTCAGAATTGAAACGTTGCTTGAAATGGCTTTAGCCGTGTTTGGTGACCAGATCTGAATAGCCAGGTACTCCCCTACATTCCTCTTCCCTATCTCCTTTCCCTCTCCACTACCTTCAGCCTCACAACATACCCCGATTGGGTATGTCATAGTCCCACTGGCTCCAGACGGGAGCAGTTGGGACTCTTGTGCGGTATTCATGTAAAAAAAAAATGACTTCGATTATATGAATAACACTTCACAGTCATTGTGAACTGCTACTTATTCGTTGGCAATCTGCGGTCACGCTAGGGAAACATGAGAAGTTATCGAATGTTATCCTATCAATCCTTACCCATTGACTGGGCTAGGGGGCTTAGTGTACGCAGGAATTACCTAGTCAACGACGTGTAACTTTTTCTGTTTGCAAGGTTTCTGGTCAGTGGCGGTGTAGGGTAGTTCAGATAAGTACTAATGAATCGTTTATCTGAAAAAGTTTAAAACGATTTACAAAGACACATTAAGCATTTAACAATAGAAACCAGCAAATCGCAAAAACAATCGCACGCCTCGCCTCGCCTCGCCTCGCCTCGCCTCGCAACACCAACAGAATAGCATTAAAGTGCAGATAGGCGAATCATTGCATAAATTATCATTGTAATCGTTTCTTACATTTAAATGTAGCCTCTGAATCTTAATAGATAGCAAACACTATTCAGAAGATTGCGATTAAAATAATTTTAATTCAAATTAGGTCAGAAGCGTGGTGTATTTTTTTAGAACCATAATAAATTAAGAGGAAACTGGGCGGCGTTTTGTCCATACAAACTTATTTCCAATTTTCTTCTCTGAATTTTAATACTAGTGCACATATTATTTAGTATAATATAGATATCGACCTCTAGCGTGCCGGCAAGATTTTTTTTTAATTACTTCTTATAAAATGATCAAATGGCTTGGTTTGAACGCCATCATCAGGGTCCAAATTAGAGAATGAATTTATGAAAAAGGCAAAACATTCGGAGATATTTTTTTAAATATTGTCGTTTAATACAGTTGGTAAATAAAAACTTGAAAAATTTGGCCAGTTTTGGAAAAAAAATGGGATTTACAAAAAAACGAATGTGCTTTAGACCACACAACTGATGTAAAACTTCTGCTCCATCTATATGATAGGAAGAGAGAAAGAAAATGTGCGCGCGCACTGCTCTCTCACTTGCTCCTACAGTGTGATACAGACAATAGGCCTAAACTGTGTAACGTAACTGGCTGTGAGAGAAAGAGAGAAAGAAAATGTGTACTCGCACCTCTCTCTCTTTCCCCCTTAGTAATATACGAAGCGTTCGTCTCGCTTTTCGTAACGCTCTCGTCACGCATTCGCCAACTTACTCCCCAAGTCAAGCGTGCGTAAAGAAGTTTTACTTCAAAAACCTTGATTTTGACGATTTTATTATCAGTATTAGGTGCTGTTGCCCCGTCCGCCCTGTATTCGGGGGAGAACAGCGACTGTGATATCAATAGTTTGGTAAAATACCTATTATTTAAATTTCTCGGCGACCGCGTTTCCTCTTAATGATTAAAGTTTTATTCTGTCGCACAACTGAAAGTGTCCCATAAAATTAGAAACCATTGAAACAGTTCATAATCGCAATAAAATTATGATTATTTTCTGTTCATGAGAATCTGTACCACCTATTGTTTAATTATTATTAAAAAAACAAGGCATAACGCTGCGTATACATATACCTACCTAAGCCGAGCCGAGCCACGAATACCAATATATGAATATGGAAATTAGCGTCATTTCATGCCGTTTGTGGTTTTTTTTTACATTACCTCTACGCAGGAGGCCCTGTGGAAAATAATTTCCCTTAGGGCCTATGTCATATTAGGGGATACTGTGTAGGGAGTTTTTTTTTAAGAAAATGAAGGAGAGGAAGTTCTGGGAAGGAAATAGGTAAAAGGGGTGGGTAGGAATTTACGGGTCGGTGTGTACCTGAGTGATGAACGTATGATCCATCCCTCCAACTGCGGTGCAAGGTAATGAGTCGAGGGGTTCTGGCTGGAAAGGTCAAAAGACCACCTCAACCAGTCTCTCTCGATCAAGCCTGCCACGCAGCAGGTGGGCAGACGAATCGGCCGCCAATTAGTTTACAAACTTCACCCTATGAACCCGGGAACCACTGCGATGTCACCAAACGTAGTGAACACTTGGGGTTACCTATAGAAGAGGTGGGTAAATAAATGGTTTCCGGGGCGGCGGTATCCATACCCGCCTATCAAAATGCTTCGTTTCTTCTTGTAATTTGTGGTTCGGCTCGCGCTTTAAACAGGCTATTTATGAAACAACTCAGATTAATCAAATAAAATTTACTTGCGCACGCCAGGACTTGAACAAGCGACCTCCGGATTGCAAGTCGAGACCACGGAGGTTATTCACCATCCTCCCGAAAGCTTATCCATTCGATAAGTATTAATAAGAATAAATAAAGAAATAAATACTTGCAACAGGTAAAAAAAAAACTATATAGCCACTATTCAAAGGTATCGTATTCAAAATCGTACCTACCGAATAGTTAACTCAGACTTTATAAATAAATTAATCGGATTTAATTAATCGAAAATGTACATTATCGTGTGGATAATCTATGAAGAGGATGGTGAAATACCCCCTTAGAATTAATTATAGGGAAGAGATACGAGATCAAATGTAGAATACTTACCTGAAAACAATATTGAAAAAAAGCAAACTCTCGCTCACTTACTCAGTCACAATGCTTCAGAAGAAAGAATTTAACAATCTTAATATCACCACGAAATGCACAATCACAATAATTTCATCACAACGCAACGCATTTACCCGCAAATCTACCCAGATGCTCGCTTTCGTTTCTCAATTCCGACGCCGAAATGTTTTAATCACACCTGTGGAACTGTGGATTGTAGAAGTTCGGTCGGTACCGTTTCTCGATGGGAAAGGTGTTATCAGATAAGACAGGGGAAGAAAAGACAGACCGGAGTCAGGTGATGCAGTGAGGAACTTGGCGGCGCGGGCCGACGGTGCATGAACTGCCGCACGTTCGGCGCCTGCGCGGATGGAAGTGAAACAGTTTGAGATTGCTGCGTTGACAAGTGCATCGATTTCATGACAGCTTTATTACTCAAAACACTCGCGGTTCGCGGGTTCAAATTCCGGCGTGCGCAAGTAGGTATAGGTATAGTATTTAGTTACTTCTTCAATATTCAGTTTGATTTGAGTACAATCCGTTCACAACGCCATCTCTGTTACCGACAAAAACAAAACAGGGACAGTTGGGCGTCGATAAATGCTTCATTGTGAAATTTTTAACTTAATAAAAAAACTGAATTTAATTCAGCTAATAAGTTAACACAATAGTTATTGATTCTGAAGAGGTAAGAAGTTTGTCGGGTCAGCTAGTTTAAAATAAAACTTATTGATATACAATTTCATGTTCCGTTCTTATGATATTTTAAAAACTGGTTTAAGATGAAGCCATACTAAATAATGCAAAACCATACAAAATCACATGTTTTTGTTTTGAAAATTTGATAGCTAAGAAGTATTATAGATGCTTCAATTAAATACTGCGTGTAGAACATACCTTGGCCCTTAAAAATATCAGTCATTTTTGTATAAGTCTTTTAAAAAGCCTTTAAAAAATAAAGTATAAGGTCTATAAAAAACACTTTCAAGTCCAAACTCTCCTATTTATAAACCCCTTTTCGGATTTTGTTTTATTGTATAATGTAGCAATTTTAGTTTATTTTATAATAATCGCAAAAAAAATGATATTTACGCCCGAACTTCACAAAATAAAATAAAATATGCATTTTCTAGTTGATATCTTTGACATCAATCAATACGGCCCGTACTCTACGAATTTGGATTCTTAAAGTGACCCTTATGGCATGGGCACAAGAACCATGCACTGGGCAACACCTATTTTGTATCAGTCACTCCCCAACCGGGGCGGGAGACAGTCGTGTGACTCCACGTCGCTTAGTTTCGTGAAATCAATTTTAAATTTCAGTTTTCTTACAATAAACAATGCGTAAAACAGGAATTAACATTTTTACAGGTCTTTACGAAATCAACCTGTAAAAAAAAAGTCTCAAATACCTTTTCCAACCTTTCCGAAAGCTTTTTCTCAAGTATTTTTAAACTCCTCCCATAAAGGGCGTGAATTCCGATTTAGATTTTTTCCTGAACTAGTGGACCGCCTTAAAGTTTCAAAACGTGGTCATTTTGAGATATTGATGAATCTTTTAACTATTTATACCTATTCGTAAAATTTTATTTTTTAACTAAAAAAATCACTGACTTAACGTTTTTGTGATCAATTCCTTTGATTTTTTATTTTTTTATTTTAGCCTTTCGTATTTTAAGGTGCTAGGTACCTTCTGTATTAATTATTCTGTCAAAGTATTTTTTTTTTTAATTATTAGTTCATAATTTTTATTTTGTTGTACAAGGTGGCGCAAAATTAATCACCCTATCCGAAGATGTTATAATTTTTGCAAATGGCGTCGTACGTCAATCATATTTGAAATTTGTGAACTAGACAGCTGCAGAATACAAACAGACAAGTAATGGAGCGCTATACTCCGCAAAAGCGTGGAATAATTGTGTCGATTTAAGCTTTAACGCTTTTAGCGATTTTATGTCGAAAGTCATCATGAGCGACGAGGTGCATTTCCACTTAAACGGTTACGCCAATAAGCAAATTTTTCGTTTCTGGGGCACTGAAAATCCTCGTATGATGCACGAAAAGCCATTACATCCACTCAAAGCCACTGTGTGGTGCGGCGTTTACACGGGAGGAGTGATTGGGCCGTATTTTTGAGGACGCCATTGGCATTACGGTCACGTGGTATCACGCATGTGGTTTCAACAAGACGGGTTACACCGTCTTGTTGAAACCACATGCACACAACGCAACCGCGCACACAGCACGAGCCACAATGGATATTGTGAAGGAAGCGTTTCCTGGTCGCGTAATCTCTCGTTTTGGCGATTTGGTATGGCCAGCAAGATCGCCCGATTTAACCGTCCCAGACTTCTTTCTTTGGGGCTATTTGAAGTCGCGGGTTTATGCGAACAAGCCTCAGACAATCGCAGCCCTTAAGGAGAATATTCGACAGGAATGCGAACAGTTATCACCGGAAATCTTGCGGAAAGTCATGGAAAATGCGATAAAACGGGCACAAATGTGTATCAACGCTGGCGGCAGCCAATTGACGGATATCATCTTTTCCACTTAACAGAAAAAAATGTAAAAGTCCAAATAAAGATTTCTTTTACTCAAAATCATTTTTTTTATTTAGTAAAAAAGTTATTCAAAAACAAAATTTGATGATTAATTTTGCGCCACCCTGTACTATTAAAAATATTGATTTCGGTGGTGTGTCTATCTCTGTATATATTATGTATCTCTTGTTGAAGGAACTCTAGAACTGGGATTTGCCATGATTTTCAAAATTAGATATTGTGGTACTTTTATTTGAACGATTCAGACAAGCCAATTAGGTTCCAAAATTATTTAATTAATTAATAATTCTTTATTTAAAATACGCGTTTCTTTTATTAACATTTTTGACGTGTGACTTAAATTTTCATCTTTAATGAACACTAGTTCATTCGATATTTTATTTATCATATCATTTCTGTTCATCCATAAACTTGACATTGTTTGTTATTGAAAGGCATTGATCCTGAGGCAAGCTTTTTTTTTTTTAAATAATGTTAGCTTCATAAATCCTACAACAATATCGTAATAATATATTGAACAAAATGTAATTAATTTTTGGGGATCGCTGTCAACGGTTAATACGCACTTTTTTTTGAAAAAATCTTTTGATTCACCTTAATTACATTAAAAGACAACTATTTGCATTGGGGGAAGTGGAAAATATTTCATTCTAAATTTCGATTACGTAAAATTAAAAGGGTGAAATGCAGATCCCGCCAATGTGGGGGATTTTAATAAAAATGCACTTTCTAGATGAGAAAAGTGTGGAAAAGTTGAATAAAAAAGAAATTAAGGTGCGCTTGGCAAAATTGAGGGAGATACAGCCGTTTAAAGAATGAATAAAATGACACTTCGTGAACTTATACTACGCCATTTTGTTACTATTATGTTGGTATCTCAGACTTGCTATTCGAAGGTTGATACGATTGTAGCCAACTTCGTGTGATATATAATAAGGCGCGTAATTATGAAAAACAGAATTAATAATGGTCACAAACCATGTTACACAAACCTGGCGTAGCCGCGAAACTACTTGAAAACTGGGATGTTTTTCTTGCGTTGACGCGAGTAGGCGTTATAAAGGGGCACAAACCATGTTACATAAACCATGTTACACAAACCTAGCGTAGCCGCTAAGCTATTTGAAAACTGGGATGTTTTTCTTGCGTTGACGCGAGTAGGCGTTATAAAGGGGCACAAACCATGTTACACAAACCATGTTTAGCGTAGTCTTAGGTTAGGTTACTTTAATTTGGAAGGTGATAAACAGTTTAAAAAATCGTTTAAAAAAAGTCCGCTAGAAAAATTTCATAATTACGCGTCTCATCTATCACATGAAGTCGGCTACAATCGTATCAACCGGTTCTATAGTCGGCTATATCATCAATGATGTTGGCGCAAGCGATTCTGACCTTGTTTTCATACAAATTCTGTACATAGAAGGGTCAAAATCGCAGACAAACTTTTTTATTTCGAAATATTTTTTTCGCGCATGCGCAAAAGCTGCGCGCAAATGAGCGTGTCCGGCCGATTACAGGTTAATAGCAAGTCTGAGATACCAACATAATAGTAACAAAATGGCGTAGTTTAAGTTCACGAAGTGTCATTTTATTCATTCTTTAAACGGCTGTATATCCCTCAATTTTGCCAAGCGCACCTTAATTTCTTTTTTATTCAACTTTTCCACACTTTTCTCATCTAGAAAGTGCATTTTTATTAAAATCCCCCACATTGGCGGGATCTGCATTCCTCCCAATTAAAATTAGCTTTCGTCTTGTGAGATTGTACGCCATTAGTAATTAGCTCATTCGCTGTCGCTGTCACTTTGGTGTTGGTATTCCCGATACACTAGAATGTATAACGAACGGCTAGAAGATTTTGAAGGTACCACGAAATCTGGAAAGGTAAGTACTAAATTATCGGAGTTTTGGGAATAAAATGACGGAAAAAAACATGTTTTTTATTTCGGTAATAATTTTTTATAAATAATACATTCACTTTTATATCAAAAACCGTGTTATACAAACCTAGCGTAGCCGCTAAACTACTTGAAAACTGGGATGTTTTTCTTGCCTTGACGCGAGTAGGCGTTATAAAGGGGCACTTTCTTTTGAATCACAAACCATGTTACACAAACCTAGCGTAGCCGCTAAACTACTTGAAAACTGGGATGTTTTTCTTGCCTTGACGCGAGTAGGCGTTATAAAGGGGCACTTTCTTTTGTATCACAAACCATGTTACCCAAACCTAGCGTAGCCGCTAAACTACTTGAAAACTGGGATGTTTTTCTTGCCTTGACGCGAGCAGGCGGTATAAAGGGGGCACTTTCTTTTGTATCATAAACCATATCACATAAACTTAGCGTACGTAGCCGCTCAACATCGCAGAAATAGTTGACTTATAAAAATAAAATTTTAATGTCAAAAAAAATTCAAGCTAATAAATTTTAATCAACGCACGCAATACATGTGTATTAGGTACTTAAAACTAAAATTCCGCCTAATTAGTACCTACTAATTAGGCGGAATTTTAGTTTTATAACATTAAAAAAAAACGCCCGCGCGATTTTGTCTCTAGCCGTTGGTTTCCGTTTGCAATTAACGAAAATTTTCATTATCAAATGTTTCAAAATGGACGGTCTCGTTTCACACAATGAAAGCTAATTTTAATTTTACGTAATCGAAATTTAGAATGAAATATTTTCCACTTCCCCCAATGCAAATAGTTGTATTTTAATGTAATTAAGGTGAATCAAAAGAATTTTTCAAAAAAAAGTGCGTATTAACCGTTGACAGCGATCCCCAAAATTTACCAAAATGTATATGCACTGAATAGTTTGTATGTAACCAACATCTCTGCCATTGGTTACCCCAAGTGGTTCGCTACGTTTGATGACTACAGGGGTGCCCGGGTACATGGGGTGAGGTTTGTCCAGGTCCAGGTCAGGCAGATGTGTCTGCCCACCTGCTACGTAGCGGGCTGGATCGAGAGAGACTGGTTGAGGGCGGCCTTTTGACCTTTCCAGCCGGACTCTCTCGACCCATCACCTTGCACCGCAATTGCAAAGATGAATTCATACGTTCTTCACTCCCGGACACACTGACCCCCAGATTCGTACCCACTCCTTATACCCTTTTCGGAAAATTTTCGATCGCCTAATTACTATAAAAGGTAACTTTTCGCGTTCGGGGCGGCGGAAAATGAGGCATTTTAAATTTCAATTGGTAAAATCAAAATTCACTTCGCGAACCGATACGGCGTAAATCTGCGGCCATTTAAGATTCCTGTTACTGTGTTATGTTGGTATCCCAGATACATTACGAAGAGCTATATACCAGATCGAGGCCGACTTCATGGGATACATGAATTGCCGCGTAATTATGAAAACACAACAGAATTATATAATGTTAACAAACCTCTAATTATCAAATGTACTTTAGTACGTTTGATAAATAATGTTGCTTTTTGCAGGTTTTTACTACACTAAATACTGAAAAATCGAGATCATAACTGGATTACACGAAATAAACTATAAGCATAGTGAGGAGAGCCGACAATGTACGGACTAATATGTCCTGGATTTATTATCGGGATCTGGAATAAACAGGCTGCCTGGGATTGTGCCCATTTCAGAGGCTCCAAGACCAAAGCACTTAAGACATCAGTCTTTATTGTAATTGCTCTAACAGTATTCCTTTATCACATCATAGCTTACAGAAGATTTTCCGATGGCATGGCTCGCTTTGGCATCGAATTCAACGCTTGCATTCCAGATATAATGGACGATCACGAACACCCGCCACCAAAGGGGAAATCCATCTTCTTCCTTGAGACGTCCTGTAATATGACCGAAGGGGGGATAATTCAAATAAACGCAAGACAAGCATGCGCCGTAGAATCTGCGGCCAACCTCAACCCGAATTCAACAGTTTATTTATTGTATACGTTGCCTCTCAGATATCCAAACGCATCGATATTTTCGTCGCACAAATATAAAGTGTTTCAAGAATTAATTAAATATAAAAACTTAAAGATAAGAAGCGTGGATTTTAACAGCTACAAGCAGAACACCCCATTGCAGGACTGGAACCATACATGGCATTTAGGTCGGTCTTCCTATGTCATTGCTCACACCAGCGATGTGTTGCGAATCCTGTCTCTGTGGAAATATGGAGGAACCTACATTGATCTTGATGTTGTTTTGATGAAGAATTTGGAGAAGTTGAAGTCAAATTATGCCGGTGTTGAATCTGAGCAAATGATTGGACAAAGCATCATCAATTTTGATCATCAGAATGCTGGACATCACACGGCAGAGTTATATTTGAAGTAAGTTCAGAATTTTACTACAACAGTAATACAACATTTTTTTTTATACATTGAAACTCTTGTAAGGTTAGAGGTTTTCTTCTTGTAATTTCTTATAATCTAATAAGAATTTATTTATCTATAATATTTTATTATAGATAAATAAATAAAAAAAAATAAAAAAATATGTCGATCGTCGAATATGTTTAACACAAATACGTGTAATAATATTAGAGTTATGGGTAGCATTCTAAAATGCCTCAAGGAAAATAATTCCCTTTAGAGCCTATGTCCTATGTATATATTGGGGATGCGGTGTGGAGAGTCTTTTTGGGGTGAGGAAGGAGTGAATATGGGTCTTGAAGAAACGCATGTTGTAAGAGGGAGGAAATACATAACCCTTGTGAGCAGGTTTACTGTGTAAATAAGATTATTAAAAATATCGTAAAGCCATGGTCATAATTTAATTGAAATAAAAGATATACTTCCTCAATGTGAACTTTTTGATTCACAGTTCTGGGAGATTTTTTTAATGAATACCGAGTTCTCGATGTTAATTATTATGAATAGCTTCCATAACGAAATTTTCGCAAACATATTTGCAAACAGTTCCTCGATCTGAATTATTCTGAATAGCTTCCATAACTAATTTATTGCAAACACACAAACCTTTTTTTACATAACAACGCAATAAGTAAAATCTTGCGTCATTTCAGTTTCCATTTTTCTAACCAATAATGGCTACAGATAAACTGAATCGATCAATGCAAATATAATTTTATTCCAGAGAAATAGAGATGAATTTCAGAGGAGACGTCTGGGGGTACAATGGACCACTAATGATCACAAAGGTTTTGAATAATATTTGCAATACTACTGAGATATATGCAATGACCGAAGAACGGTGTAAAGGTAATTATTATATTTAATTTATAAACTAACGTTTAGACAAGATTTTTTATGCATAGCACAAAGGGTAACAATTATTATAAGCAATAATTATCAGCCACAAAGGGTAACACAAAGGTAGCACAAAGGGTAACAATTATTATAATAATTGTTACCCTTTGTGCAATGCATAAAAAATCCAATTATTGCTTATAATAATTGTTACCCTTTGTGCTATGCATAAAAAATCTTGTCTAAACGTTAGTTTATAAATTAAAAATAATAATTAATATTTGACAAGTTTAAGTATTTCCCCAATAAATGTAGTCATAATTTGTCTCGACGCCACCTAGCGAGGGATTTAACACTTACAATGTCTCTCTCGCAAAAATAAAGTTGGTTGTTTTCAGGTGGAAAAAATATAATAAGCAGTAATTGTTGAATGAAACACTAGTATATATTGAATTATTTGGCGGGTATTTGATAAGCCCCCATAGCTCAGTGGTCAAGAGCAGCTGACCGGCAATCAGAAGGACACGGGTTCAAGTCCCGTTGGCGGCAAGTATCTTTTCTCGGAAGATTTTTCAATGTTGATGAGTGTTTCAGGCTGATAATTATTGCTTATAATAAGGTGTAAAGGTAATATTTATTGTTATCATCATTTAAATTATGCATACACATTGTAATTCCTATCAATGTATCTCAACACACTTTTGGCCGGAAGTGTAGTTCTACCTTTTACTCCGGTCCTTTTTAAATGCCTGGAAAGGCAATGCTGTCAAATTACGTTTTACTTTGTTTTTGCATTGGAAGAATCTTCAGGCAATCATATTAGACAGTATGCTGATATTTCTCCTTTGTCGTTCAATATCACCAGCAACACACCATAATAATCCAAAAATCAATTACTGTAATACTTTTGGCCGTGAAAATCTCAAAACAAGATAGAGTTATATTTTTTTAGCAGGCCATAAACATATATCTTGATCAGAAAAGGGAGTAAGTCAGTATGCATCCGCTCTGCGAATCAAACTCAGTCAGTCCGACTGCTTTCCAAACATCATATGTATTGGGATATCGACCACCTCATTTTATGCATCGATAATCTTAAATTACATAATATAAATATTAGGTCCTTACATATGAAATTGGCGTTTTGTCGTAATGGCAACTTTGATCTCAAATATCTTCTCTTTGGTTAGGAGTTCCAAATTCAAATTTATACAGCTTTTTACTCATGCATTTGTGTTTCGAAAATTATAATTCATTTGTTTTTTCCTTAATTATTTTTTTTTCTTTGCGTCACTTAGTTTACAAAATGGAATACTTGAAATATTGCGTTATTTACGAGTACAAGTTCCACTGTGGCACCAGTGCTGCAGAAACGGCTTGAGAGATTAATGATGTGTATGGCGACGGTGCCGCAAAAGAAAACACAGTTGTGTATTCTTTTTTTTCTTTTTTTTTCCTTTTTTTTTCTTTTTTTTGTGTCGTTCACTACAGCTTTCTTAAATCTGGCCAGACGATTACGGCAGATGTCTATTGTCAGCAACTGCATACCATGATGGAAAAGCCAGCTGCTAAACAACAGTGGCTGGTTAATCGCTCTAGGCCACTGCTGCTTCATGAAAACGCTACACTTGGACATCCACCGTACTCTCCGGACCTTGCCCCAACAGATTACCATTTTTTTCGGAATTTGGATAACTTCTTGCAAGGGAAAAAATTCAACTCCGATGGGGCAGTCCAAACCGCCTTCAAAGATTTTATTGATTCCCGTCCGATTGTTTTTTTTTGTAAAGGGATCGATGAACTACCTATGAGATGGCAAAAGTGCATAGATAGCAATGGTACATACTTTGGTTAAATAAATATATTATGTTTTTAAAAAAATCGACTTTATGTTCCTCCCATACAAAACGCCAATTTCATATGTAAGGACCTAATATAATAATAATAAATAGTATAACATAATATTGCAGAGTAGAGATGCAGAGTAGAGATGGGTGAGTTCTACATTTTGACGGAGGCCTTCGAGGCGTGCTTCCATTTGAAAGTACTCAGATTCTAGGAGCAGGTCCCGGGTACAAGTTCTTTAGTGCGGACTAGGTACTGAAGCTGATGCACGGGTTTGGCCGGAGCCGGACCCAGATAGAACCCGCACAAGAACGTCGCGAGTAGCGCGGACCGTGGAGATGGGAAAACTGGCGGAGGCATTCGGGTTCCGGCTCCGGGTCCGACTTCGAGTTCCGGGTTTGGGTTCGAGTCCTGGACCGAGTTCTCTGAGAGTAGTCGATTTGAAAAAGGAGTAGGAGTAGGATTCGCTTCCCGCAAAGAACCCAGTTCAAAGGCCCACTCCAGCTGAACCTACTCATCAGTTAGCTCACACATCACAGTGAGCATTAGTCTCACTATCCATCTTAAGTGGCTTAAGTGCTTCTCTTCCTGCATAGAAACATAATGGCGGGCACTGCGGCATTTTGAAGTAACTACGGTTGCATATCTCTCGTCAGGCCCGAAATTTTATTTTTCCAATTGGTAGATTTTAATTAATTCTGATGAACATATTAATAAAATCAAAGATGTATTGAGATTAAACACTAAGGAAGACACGAATTCATCGCATAGAAAAATAAAATTGATCTTAACGCAAAAGTTGTAGTTGTACAACGTATTACAATTTTTTAAAGGCTTTGTACGTTAAAAAAACTGATGGTGACATACTCTTTTCATTAATCTAAAATATAAAAAAAAAAACTCGCATTCCTTGTGCGGCATGAGATTTTTTTTTTAATTCAATTAAAATTTCGTCGAAATAAATTAAAATGTGAGTCTCGGGCAAAACCTCGATGAACGAGGTTGTGTCTCGCCTTAATGTATTTATATTTAACCATTTTTTTCTCCTTTTTATTTACAGGATTCACTGTGCTTCCACCATCGGCGTTTTATCCCATTCCCTGGTGGGATTGGAAGTTATACTTCGACACACAAATACTAGATTCTGCCCTGAAGCGAGTCAATAATTCTTACGCCATACACGTTTGGAACAAATTTAGCGTAAACACCACGATATATACGAGACAGAGCGATGTTCTCTACGGGAATCTAGCGAGGAAATACTGTCCAAATGTTTATAACGCCAGTGGTGATACTTTTTGAAAAACTCGCAATGATTGATGACTGCTCTAAACTTTTGGCGAGACTTTCTGAAGTGTGAGAGCCCTCCCTAGTTATATCATCTTTAATTTCGCATTGCTGAGTCGTTGCTCGGATTATCATTGCTTTTGTATTGGCTGCTTACGCCAATGTCAGTACTCCATGCACGGCGATGGCTTCCCTCCTTGAGAAATAACAAGGCAACACAAGTATGTTTGAAGCGAGGCGATGGTGTCTAATATACTCACATATCCGAACCTCCTCGCATAATCTTGCTGAGAGTTTAAAGCCGGCTTAAGGATTTTTATAGAATAAAAGTTACACACAATGGGAATTTATACCCGCTAAGCTACTGCAAGTAGCTTGTCAGCAGGAGATTAGATCCACAGATTAGTTAAAACAATACATGAAATAATCCTAAACGCGTCAGTGTGGCAACAACATACACATATAACAGCATATTAACCATAAACATATTTATATATATACACTAAACATTGTGGTAATGTGATATGCAATGTTGATTATAATACAGCAACCGTATTTTGTGGTGAAAAAATGTAGATTAAGAATTTTTTTTTTAAATATCATTAGACAGTTGAATATATAATACACTAGTCATTAATAACATAATTTCAAATTAGTACATGTTGAGAGTGAGCAAAATATAATCTTAATACAAATGTAAGGTTACTCCCTAATAGCCATGATTTTAACATCAGTGAGAATTTCGTTATAGAGCAATTTTCTTTAAATTCGTATGGCAATTTGTTAAATATTAATAGTATAATATATTCAATAGTGTTCTTTGACCATATTTGTTTTGAAACACAGATACTTTCATTCCTTTATTTTGTATGAGACGAGTATTGTGTGCATGATCCACCGTTGTTTTATATGGACTGCCGGATATATGCTGCAATACAATTTTTTGTCAAATAATAGCACGTACAGGTAATACATTGATTGATTTATATACGATACTAATATCTCGTCTTTGGTTAAATTTGGATAAATTATTGTTAAATCTTGTCTAGACAATATTAACGTTAAAAAAATTAAACATATTGACTCATTTGTTTTCCACACCACAATTTCTGACCACTACACTACAGCTCTCTGCCTCAAAAATAAGCCTCCAAAATGTCAAATAATAGTCTGTAATCTGTATAGCACGGTTTATTGATGATTTCAACACAATTTGACATAACTAGCGGTTCAGTTCTGTTTTTCTCTCCCTCCATAAACGGAACTCTCCTTCCCATCGCAACCGGAAAACTCTCCTCTTTTTCTATTTCTGCTAGGCTGCTAATTCCGTCCCATTGTTGGTCACATATATATATACGTACATAAACATGTACTTATGGATACCCACATATACATGTATATTCATATATATACACATATACATGCATATACATACACATACATATATACACTTACATACATACACACATACATGTATACACACATATTCATACATATATACACTTACATACATACACACATACATGTATACACACATACACTTCAATCATATTCGAAAAATTCCCAGTGCTGAAAATTCAAAACTTATATTCAAAACAAATACTAACTTTCCTTTATAAGAACTTAACCACATTTAACACTTTACAAACGAGGACCCTAATATCTCCAAGGAAATCAAAACTGGAAGACTCAGGTGGGCTGGACATATCCAGAGAATGAGCGAAGGAGATATTCCAAAGCGAATTATGGATGGTGCACCTGGGGGTCGGAGAAGAGTTGGAAGACCAAAGCTTCGATGGCTGGATGGAGTGGTGAAGGATGCAAGCACCATCGGCATCCGAAACTGGCGCAACGCAGCACAACACCGACAGTCATGGAGGCAGGCTCTGCTGGAGGCCAAGACCCGACCTGGGTTGTAGAGCCACAGATGATGATGATCAAGGCCGGATTAACCATGTCGGGGCCCCTAGGCAACGCACGTCTCGGGGCCCCCCTTACCAATGGTGGACTAACGGGGGGTGGAGAGTGGTGGGGAGGGCGGGCGGGGGGGGGGAGGTTGAAGGGGCCTCCAAACGCCTCCTTGTTCCCTTGATCAAATCCTTAACAAAACTTTAAGGGGGGGGAGGGGTAGGTAAGGTTTTAAAACTTTATTTTTTTCTGAATGTAAAACATTCAGAAAATTGACTTGACCGATGCGATGAGTTTTTTTATCATTTTATAATAACAAATTCACCGAAATTTTTTAGCGAAAATCGCGTTTTTCACTTCAAAATGCAGCCAAAAATAAAAATAAAATCGAAAAAAAACTCCCTCTGACTACATAAGAAAACATATTACGTTACTTGGTGCATGCAAGTCGAATGTATAGTTTTTTTTTAATATGTTGTCAACCAGGTTGAAAACCGTGTTAAAAAACTTTCGAGAAAAACGCTTTCAAAGTTTTGCTGAGGATAATTCAACATACAAACTGTTTAAAAAGGTTTCATATAAAATGCTGTATCTCTATCAATTTTACCAATTTCCTCAAATAGTGAGAGCATTATTAACAAATGCATCTTTCAGAAAATTAATTAAAAATATTTTTTTTTGCAGTGTCCTTAAAGCCTTGTTTAGGATTTTATCAAGGGAACATGGTGGCGTTTAGAGGCCCCCCAGAATCAGAGGCCCGTGTGAACTGAATAAAAAACTTGTAAAATTACACATGAACTTCACTAAGGGGGGGGGGGGTTCATTCAACTTTGCCGCCCGGGGCTTCTGACGGGTTTAGTCCGCCACTGCACTTTACCCTTCTCTAACTTCCAAATTTTTTTTTTCTGTTTTCTACCAAAACGTAATTTTATTCATAATTAATCTGTTCTTTTACTACGTTACAAAAGGTATGCCATCACCCAATTTAATAAAGAAAACTAATACAATACAATAAAATACAATAACCCTTTATTGCACATAAAAGGACACATACATATGTAGAAACAAAAATATATATTGTTAAAAAAATTAATACAAAGAGCCGTCTTGTCACTAAAGTGATCTCTTCCAGACAACCTTTCCCAAAGAATTTTAGCAAGCAGACAGGTAGTGCATACTGAAGCTTGTACAACATTTGTATTTTAAACATATAATTAGAAATAAAACAAAACAAATGCCAATATAAACCACACACGGCACCTTCAATCACTTCAGATACTAAGTAATGTTGCAACAAAAAGAAGGAAAGTTAAAGTAAAATAGAACTATGATTATATATTTGTTTTAATTACAGACTTTTTATTTATTGTTTGTGCATGATATGAACTAGTTATTTATTGGGTTATAAGCAAATTATTATTATGATTTGTTGTTTTCTTTAATGCGTGTACCTAATGTTATTAACCTGTAAATGTTTCTAATAAAAAAATGAAAACATCTTGAAAACTGACTTTTTCCGAAACTTCGTTGCTCACTAATTGAAGCAAGTCAGTTTTTCTCGGGACGCGGGGCCCCTAGCCGATGCGGGGCCCCTAGGCAGTTGCCTACTCTGCCTTAGGGATAATCCGGTACTGATGATGATGATGAACACTTCACAAAATTCTCGCAATACTAGAACAAGACATGCTCACTAACTACAAATACCAAAAACAAACACATCCTTTGGACAAAAACACTACAGATACCAGGCTATAAAACTATACAACTTTCTTCCTACACAATATATAACAACTAATATTATTGAATACAAAAAACGCATAAGGAACTGGCTACAATCCTTTTAACTTTTTATTTATAATTTTGTCGAATTGAAGTCGATTTTTATATTTTGATTTTTATTGTTTCTCTTTTTTTATATTAACTACTAGCTTTTTCCCGCGGCTTCGCTCGCATGGTATAAGGGGGGTTCCCACTCCGCCCTCCCGCTTTCCATATATTCAATCCCAGTACATTCAGTTTTTAAATAGCCCGCGTGCCACCTTTTACAATTTTTATTCAAATTTCCATTTTTCATGTATATTAAATTTGGTACCTATTTAAAAAATCTAAAATTCTTGATTCGATTCAAAGTATTAGGGGAGTACCTACTTTAAATCAATTTATCAACTTAAAGATTTTCAAAAATAGAATCCTGATTTAACATCCATTGTTTTGCAAAATGTCATTTTCAAACACGCGAACTGTCAAACGTGCGATAGTCATTAGGTTTTCTGAAATTATCCAATTTTCTGCGCAATTTTCTTAATTTTTCTCTCCGTAAGAACCATCCTCGTACTTCAAGGGATATTCTAAAAAAAGAATTAGCGAAATCGGTTCAGCTGCTCTCGAGATTTGCGCTTAGCAACACATTTAGCGATTCATTTTAATATATAAGATGAACACTCTTTTGTTTTACTATTCACAATTTATAATTTACAACTGAAAAATGTCCTCTACAACACAGGTGAACTCCTAGTGTGGAGGACAATATATTATACCTTTGTAATGTAAATGTACTAAGAATGAATAAATAAAATAAATATATACACATACACACATATATATACACATACATATACGTACATTGGAGGAGACCCACCACTTTCCCAACGGCGTATAAGGAAACATATGGTTTCCTCCTTCACCGCACACGCCAAGACTCTACTTTTTTTGAACGAAGCTACATTTATTTGAACGACTCTAGACCCTCCAATGTCCATGCATACGGGGTTAGTAAGCAGTATGCAAGTACTTACATTAACATTATACAAAAGATAAATAGAAGTAGCAGCCCGTGGAATAATTCTTCTGAAATAGGTAACATCAAAAAGAGATAATAGTGTTAGTAAAAGAAAAAGAAAAATAAAAATAACGGCTATGACCAGTCGAAGAAACGTTCTGTGAATAAAATAAATAATGAGGAAAAAACAGTTATATGATTATGTTATAATGTAAGTAATTACTATAGTAGCGGAAATAAAATAAAATATATTAAAAAATAAAAAAAAAGTCAGAAAGTATTCCATAGACCACCGGGCAGTCCCAATGAGAATGCGTATAGCTATCGGCCCAACCGCAGACGATGCTCGAAGTCCGCGTCCTTTAGCCGGTTCCCCGATTTTGCCTCGAAGAAATGTACTTGGGAGAGAAGGGGAAGTTTTTGAAGACCTTGAGGAAAGATGAGCGTCGGGTTACCGGAGGGGGGACGGAAGGACATCGAGACCGCACGGTTACGCCTCAGGCCAACGCATGTCGATGGGGGAGGCGCGGGCGGATCGCGGGAAGACCGCTCTGTTGTATGTTCGCCTGGCAATGTGCATGGACAGGGTCTATCCCACCCCCTTTCTATGGGGGAATGACGATACATAACATGCACAGTTCAGTTGCGCCACCAAAGAATGGAAACCAAAACTAATCAAGAAAAATAGAAAATAATAAGAGCATTTATACATGTAAAACATAATTTCAGAATCAGTACAGAGTGATAATGTATCAAGCGATACTGTCATCACTACCATCGCTCACCAAGATGACCTATCGAGGTAAAAACATAAATCATTGTTAGCAGAGACCAGAGAAGAAAAAAAAATAGTCAAACGTAATCAGTGATTTATAGGTCACATAAGTTATATTATAGATAGTTCAAAGCATATTCACTAAATAAAGAGTAATAGAGGAGGACCGAAGAAGACGGGAGCAATACGTGTAGCACCTGAAACAAAGATGAATTTAGTATAGGTCGGCGACTCTAAGTACAGGCCATCTCTCTACCCAGGACTTGACAAACTTTTTCAAGCATTCGAAATTCTCTTTGTTCGACATAAGGTCAGCATTCCACGCTGGTCTTGTTATTCCGCGCAAACCATCCAACATTTCCTCTCGTGCTTCCTTCATCAACTCGCAGTGCCACAGAATGTGCTTGGCGTCTTGGTTAGTATCACCACATGCGCAGTTTGGGTGAGGAGAGAGGGTCAAGCTATGAAGCCGACCCCTGAACTCCCCATGCCCAGAAAGCATTTGCGTCATGTAGTGATCTAGTTTAATGTATGCCCCTTCCATTCTGAATTTAACTGAAGGAAAGAAGGAGAAAGTCCATCTGCCCTTCGTCGACCTATCCCATCGCTCTTGCCATACACTCAGCGTCCTCTCACGCATCGCTTTAAGCAAGCCAGGGAGGGCCACTACTCCTCCCGGTGTCAGCTCGACTCCCAGGTGGACAGCAGCCCTGCCACTAATAAGTTCCTTTTTGGTCAATATTTCCCTAATTTCAAGGTCAATCGGCAGGACGCCGGCCAGAACCGGTAATGCATCTGAGGCCACAGTCCTATAAGCGCCCAAGAGCGCCAACAGAGGAGTCCGCTGACCCCGTTTAAGAGCCGAGTTTATCAAGACGTTATCCAAGCGATGCTCTCACACAGAGGCAGCATATGAGACTTGCGACACATATACCCCTCTGTACAGCAGGCGAATCGCCGGAGAACGCAATCCCCACTCGGCTGTTGAGAGTCTTCTCAGTTTCTGAAACAGGGCCTGGGCCCTGTCGGAGGCGTTCTTGACGCGGGCTAGGAACGAGGAAGATCTGTCCAAAATTCAGTCAGTTCCGTTCTCGCCTCCAAGGTGAAAACACGTGTAAATTTTGCTCCTGCGTTTCTCTATTTTAAAAATACCAATCGCGAGGTTTTCTCAAAATTTTTTAAACTACCCGGTGCGCCTTGACAAGGGCTTCATGCCTATGTCATTTGTTTTTTTATATTTTTTAAGTTTTAGTACGTTTTATATAGTTTTTAACTAAAAATTCAAACTTTTGTCGGTACGGGCGGATATCGCCACATCCCCCTGCCCCCTCTAAATTAAGTGTGTGCGTCTCAGCGAACTCTACTAGTTTTAAAAAAAACTGACTCGAAAAGGACGAATTTTAGTGAATATTTCGGTACTTTTGTCTGAAAATGTGTTTTTTTGTTGTTTTTTTCTAAAAAACAGTGCATCAACGTTACTTTTTTGTGCTGTGAACATTCCCATTCGACGCAGAATAAAATTCCGCGTCTAGTGATACTTTTCTCTCTTCGCTGAGTGTTCTCTGTGTGGTGTAACTTGGTCATCTCGAAATTTAACTATTTGCAGAGCCCAGGATCCATTTGGGTAGTTACGGACGGACATTGAATTTCTGAGGGCAGTGCGGGAATCGCCCAAGTACTGTGACTTACCCCCCCCCCTAGCTTTGGACTTAACCCCCCCCCCCCTCACCCCCCCCCCCCCCCCCCCCCCCCCCCCCCCCTTCACCCCCCCCCCCCCCCCCCCTTCACCCCCCCCCCCCCTCACCTCCCCGCCCGAGCCGTAGTTTTTTCCCCATTTTTGGGGAAAATTGAGGGAATTTTCCCTTTTTTATCCCTTTTTGTGGGGAAAATTTTCTAAATATGGGATCCGACCCAGTTTCGGAAGGCGAGTCGGATGGCGCTGGTCCCGACCCGGGGACACCGTCAGAAGCTTGGAAACAGACGATTTCCTCAACGATAGAGGCTCTCAGCAAGTCCTTGACCGAGGGGGATCCTCCCAAGAGTAAAAGGAAGCTAAGAAAGACTACCGACAAAGTCAAATCTACCGATCTTGGATCCGATACGGACTCGGAAATGGAAGTTGAGGGCGTTTTACACGTCGAGACGGGTGTACCAATACCTGGCACCAGTGGGGCAGCCATTGTCGGCATTCACCCCCCAACCCCCCTCCAAGGAAGTAAGAAGAGACAACGGCTTAGCGACTCTCCTAATAGCCTGAAGAGCCTTGTAGAATCCTCAAAAAGGGTGATACCAGCTATGGAGAAGTGCCACAAGATACGTATGATTATCATGGACGGTACGAACAAATTGAATAAGGCTGACAAGAGCGCTCTCAACGTTATTTTGGACGACTTAATGAATGATATCACTAACTTGATGCTGGATCTAAATACTATGACCACCAAGAGCTCCACTATCGACCAAATGCTTAACGCCCAGTCCAGCTTGAACCAGAAGCTGGACTCTGTTATTAAGGCGCGTCCACCAGTAATCCAGGAACCTCAATTGAGATCCTACGCAAGTGCTGCTGCCGGCTTGCCGAACTCAAAGAAAGTCTTGATTAATGGTTATGAACGCCCCATCCCTCCTAAACCATTGACTATTCTTGTTTATCCGGATGCTCCTGAAGGGAAAACATCGGAAGGTACCCGGAAAGACCTCGAAAAGGTCATCAACCCAAGGATAGATGACTTTCAAATCGTACGGACTAGGAAGATTAAAGGCGCAGGCATGGCCCTTCAAGCGAAAGGGAAGAAGGACCTAGACAATATCTTAAAGGCTGGATCCAAACTGGCAGCCAGCGGCCTTAAAATGGTCACCCCATTGGGACGATTGCCTAAAATCGTCGTGTACAATGTTCCGAAGGGGGAACCAGCATCGGACCAAGCCCTATTCACGGAGATATACAGCAACAACCTTGATGGGCAGACAACGCTGAATATGGAAGACCATCTTCGTACGATGAGGCGGGTCTCCCTCTTCGGGAAGAGGGATAATCCGACCATGAATATGGTTCTGACGTGCCATCCGGCCGCCAGAAAGGTACTACTGGACAGCGGGATGTGCTTCCTTGGCTGGAATGCTTGCCGCGTACGGGATTATACAGGAGCCACTCGTTGCTTCAAGTGTCACCAATATGGTCACATATCGAAGAGTTGCTCTCAAGACCAAGTATCGTGCCGCCACTGCGCCGCTTTGGGGCACGACCTTGAGACTTGCCCCAAGAAAGCACATCCCGCTGTCTGCGCTACTTGTACGCGCTTTAAGAAGCCGGCGGATCACCCAACGGGTGATAGGGACTGCCCGGCCCAAAAAGCAGCAGTCGAAGCAGCCTTTCGTATGACTGATTATGGCTCGTCCTAATCCCCTCTCCCTAGGTCAGATTAACCTCCAGAGATCCCGGATGGCCACGCTGGAGGCGCTGAGGGTTATGTCTGACCTCAACATTGACATTTTGCTCATTCAGGAACAGTACACCTGGGAAGGTAAGACCCCAATTAATTTTCCGGGTGCGGTACTCGAAGTTGGCCGCTCTCCAGGGGCGGGAGTCCTGATCAACACCTCGTTGATCAGTCCCCTCCTTCTGGCTGGTTTTTCTGATGAGTACCAAACCTGTGTATGTATTAGATTTGGCGATACTGAGATCTTCTTGATCTCAGTTTACTTTAAATTTGGGAACCCGGTTGGACCCCACATCCTGAGTCTGACGCGCGTGCTCAACGCGCTTAAAGGCCGTAACATAGTTATCGGAGGTGACTTTAACGCACGCTCACCATTATGGTTCGATACTAGTGATCGTAGGACGGAACGTTCAGACGCCGTTGAGGACCTGATTGCCGCGCAAGGTCTTAGCATTATTAATGAACAGAGTTCTTTTTGTACTTTTTCTAACATACATGGTGAGAGCAACATTGATCTAACTCTTTGCTCTGGATCTGTTGCGAGCAGGATTTCAAAGTGGACAGTCCATGAGTGCGCAATAAATTCGGATCATAGGTTAATCACTTTTACGGTTGGTGTAAATAAAACTGAAGCTCCAAGATCCTCCTGGAACTTCAACACCACTAGGGCGAATTGGGATAACTTTGGGGAAGCGCTACGAGATACGCTAAGGGATTTTCACCACGTAGCAGCTACTGATCCGGATAATTTGGGGAATTTTTTCAATATGGCGGTTGTATCTGCTGCCAACTCGTCTTTAGGAAGATCAAACCCGAAGACGAGTATTAGAACGCCGTGGTGGTCACCTGAGCTGACTTCGCTGAAGAGCGCCTTCAAGAGGGCTTACAGGGCGCTTGGGCTGTCCAGGAGTGGCAACTGCACGGAGGAGGAGACAGTTGCGCTTCAGGTTAGCCTAAGGTCTGCCAGGTCGGCCTTCAAACGGGCCGTTCTTCGAGCAAAACGAGCTGCTTGGCATAATTGGGTCAACGATGTGGGTAACGCCAACCCGTGGGAAATCCACAGCGCGATAGAAAAGTCCGGGAAAGGATCTGACCGGTATTTGTCAACAGTAATTGGGAAAACAGATGGGAGGAACGCTGAGACAGTGGATGTGGCATCCACTCTCAAAACACTTTTGGGCGAGTTAGTTCCTTTAGAATCAGTAGATGGGGAAAGTGACCACCATAAACAGATCAGAAATCTTTCACGGCTGCCACCTAGAGACCTTGCCCAAGAGGATAACTTCATTAGAGTCACTAAAGCGGAAATTGATGTTATAATAAAGGGATTGGGTCCTAAGAAGGCACCAGGGCACGATAGGCTCAATGGCGTGATCGCGAAGCAAGTCTGGGTCCACGCCAAGGAAGAGCTCTTCCAGGTGATGGACACGTGCCTGAGGAAGGGAGTTTTCCCCTCCGAGTGGAAGCGTGGCGTGCTCCGGATCATACCAAAGGGGAACGGAAAACCACTTACCGACATTAAGGCGTATCGGCCAATTACCCTCCTCCCTGTACTCGGCAAAATCTTGGAGAAACTGTTACGAGAGCGACTTCGGCAAACCCTGTCACCGGCCACTGACCTGCAGTTCGGCTTCGTCCCCGGTAGATCCACGGTGCACGCCCTGTCGTATGTGCTTGACTGGGTGAAGGCTTGTCCCAAGAGGTATGTAGTTGCGATCTTCCTCGACATAACTGGTGCCTTCGATCACGCGTGGTGGGCAATGATGCGTACAAACGTGAAAACCAGGCAGTGCTCCAAACTTCTGTTCCAGGCAATCGACGACTACCTTTCTGATCGCACGATCACGATCTGCTTTGGAGATTTTTTGATCGAGAGGGAAGCTGACATTGGATGCCCGCAGGGCTCCATTCTCGGACCTGACCTGTGGAACATCAACTTTGACGACTCCTCCAGGTTACCCTTGCCTGAAGGATGCATCTCTGTCGACTACGCTGATGATAAGACGTATTTGGTCGCTGGGGACAGCAGAAAGGAAGTTGAAAGCAAAGGCAGTGAAGGTTTGAACATGTTCCTCGATTGGGGAAAAAGAAACAAGATGACATTCGCTCCCCACAAGACCCAGGGCCTCCTGATGAAGGGCTCTCTCAGCAGAAGAAGAAATCCCGTCATCAAAATGGGGGACTCTATTGTTCAATTTCGTGAAACTGTGAAATATTTAGGCGTCACACTAGATCGTTCGTCCTCCTTTCTGGCTCACGTCAAGGATGTATCCGGCAAGGCTCAGGCCCTCTTCTTTAAGCTTAGGAGACTCTCCACAGCTGAGTGGGGACTGCGTAATCCGGCTTTGCGTGTTCTATACAGATGCGTATACGTGGCACAAGTCTCGTATGCCGCGTCTGTTTGGGAGCACCGCTTGGATAACTCGCTTATACTCCTGGCTCTCAAGCGGGGCCAACGAACTCCTCTGTTGGCACTATCCGGGGCGTATAGAACCGTTGCTTCGGACGCTTTGCCTGTTTTGGCCGGCATTTTGCCAATCGATCTGGAAATCAGGGAAGTGCTCACTAAGCAGAGATTAACCAGAGGAACCCCGGCTACTCACCTAGGCGTTGTTCTCACTCCGGGTGGGCCGGGGACTCTCCCTGGGCTGCTACGACGAATGAGGGATCTGTCGCTCCAAGAGTGGCAGGTCCGTTGGGATAGATCGAATATGGGAAGATGGACTTTCTCCTTCTTCCCATCAGTTAAAATCAGAATGGAAGGGGCATATCTCAAACTGGACCACTACATCACCCAGCTCCTGTCCGGGCATGGGGAATTCAGGGGGAGACTTCACACCCTCGCCCTGTCTCCCCATCCCAACTGCGCATGCGGATCTACGAACCAGTCAGCCGAGCACATTCTGTGGCACTGCGAGATCTTGATGGATGCTAGAGAGGAAATGCTCGATGGTTTGGACGTACCTATCAGACCAGTATGGAATACTGATCTGGTTTCGAATAAGACGAACTTCGAGTGTCTGAAGAAATTTGCAAGGGTCTGGGTTGAGAGATGGCCTGAGCTTAGAGTCGCTGACTAGAGATTTTTGACACCAGGTGTACTTGTTCCTGATCTACCACGGACTTTCTTTGATTTTACTCTTTACCATTTTGCCAGGATGTACAGTTTTCTATTTTCTTTTCTTTTACTATGTTTTTTATGTTTTGCGCTTTACAATTTTACACCTGTACATATTTTTTCTGCTTTTGGTTGTTTACTGCTTGATATTTTGGGTTTTTATGCATTCACAAATTTTCCTTTTCTTTTAGTCTTTATAAGCCTAGCGTAACTAAACGCTCAAGTTTTGTTATTTTTTTTTATTTTTACGATCACATTACCTTATGTTTTACTGCAACCCTCATGCTTTTGAATTATTTTTTTTCTGTTAGTTAATTGGTGAACTTTCACACCAAGCAATGACTCCTACACGCTTTTTTTTTATTTTTTCGTTTTTTTGGATTGGTTACTTGTATATTTTCTTTCAGTTACGTTTAAATGCGAGAACTGAACTCCGTTGTCTGTTATGTACCGTCCTCTTCCCCATTAAGGGGTAGGACTCTGGAGCGTGTCCCCGCCTATGTTTACTGGCTGACCCTACAGAACTGGTGGAGCTGCACCTGTCTTCCGCGCCACCCCCCGTGACATGAAGAGGCTGGGGAGAAGGCCGAACGGCGACCGAAAGCTGTCCGTCCCGCCTCCGGCGACCCGACGCTTTTCTCCCTAGGGTCTTCATCCTTGACTTCCATTTACTCTCGTCTAGGCACCACCGGTTAGCTGGCTTACGGACGACGCCGCCGGTTGTCGGGAGGCCGGACATTCATCCTTCTTCACTGTCTCGGGGACTGCCGGTTGACAGAGTGTGGCAATACCACTTCTTCACTGTATATACTCTCTGTTATCTGTTTTTCTTTTTTTTCTTTTGAACAGTGCTCGGCACCGCCCGCTGGATTGACCATAGTCATCCGCTGTCGTGAGCTTATTACTCACGACGGTTGCTGTATATTTTGTTCTTTTTTCTTTACTTTATTTTGGTTGAGGCTACTAACAACTCGTTTGACTGTCCATGAGGCTGATTACCTCCATGGGCTTTAGAATTGTAGAAGTGACTATAACAGTACAATCCTGTAGGCGCGCCTGCATACCGCCCTCTAACAACGTATGCGGGGACATTGAAGCTCTAGATTCGTTATACAAATGTTAAATGTAGAGACGTTTATAAAAAAAAAAGTAGATTCTTGCGAGAGCTCCGAAGGGGCGACAATAAGTCGCCTATACCGGGGCGGGACAGTGGTGGGTGCTTCAATGTCCAAAATTACGCCTAAATACCTGGTGTTTTCTGCAAATCGGATGGGTGTGCCTCCCATTCTGATGAAGGGGTTCCTGCCTCGGCTGAGCATGCCCTTCATAAGGAGGCCCACGGTCTTGTGGGGAACGAAGTTCAGTCTATTTCTCTGTCCCCATTCAAGGATCACTTGTAAACCTTCTTCAGCCTTAGATTCCACTTCCCTTCTACTGTTCCCAGAGACCAAAAACAATTTGTCATCTACGTAGTCGACCGATATACAACCTTCAGGCAAGGGCAACCTGGAGGAGTCGTCAAACAAGATTTTCCACAGGTCGGGTCCGAGGACCGACCCCTGCGGACATCCCATGTCGACTGTTCGAGTGATTAAAACGTCCCCGTGCCCTATGATAACTGTCCTACCACTTAGGTAGTCACTAATAATCTCAAACAGTTTACGCGGGCAATTCCTGCTTTTCAGCTTGGTAAGTATCATCGGCCACCACGCGTGATCAAAGGCACCCGAGATATCCAAGAAGATGCCTATGACGTACCTCTTTGGGCATACCCTCACCCATTCAAGCGCATATTTAATGGCGTGCTCCGTGGATTTGCCGGGGACAAAGCCGAATTGAAAATCGCTAGGCGGCGTTAGGGTGAGGTGTAGACGGTGCTTGATGATGTTTTCCAATATTTTACCTAGAATTGGCAATAATGTTATAGGTCTATAAGCTCCTATGTCTGTCTTCGGCTTACCGTTGCCCTTCGGTATAATCCGGAGCACGCCCTTCTTCCATTCCGTAGGGAATTTTCCCCTACGCAAGCACGTCTCCAACACCTGGTAGAACTCCTCTTTGGCGTGGATCCAGACATTCTTCGCAATTATTCCATTCAATCTATCAAATCCCGGTGCCTTTTTTGGACCCAAACCCTTAATTATTATCTCCACTTCGATTCGACTTAACGGTGGCACGCCGTTCCCCTGGGCGGGCTCACTAGGTGGTAGCCGTGACAGATTTCTAATCTGTTTATGGTGAACACTTTCCCCTATTACTGAGTCTAACGGAACTAACTTGCCCAGAAGTGTCTCAAGAGTGGAGGTAACATCGACACTCTCAACGTTCCCTAGCACCACGCTCGACAAGTAACTTTCAGATCCTTTTCCCGTTTTTCCAACGACGCTGTGGATTTCCCACGGGTTGGCGTTACCCACTTCATTAACCCAATTATGCCAGGCAGCTCGTTTTGCCGAAAGGTATACGTACACATCTATATTTATATATTTGAAAATCTCCTATTACCACCACAGTAAGCGGAAAGTGTTGCTTGTGTCGTAATGGAGGACTTAACTAGCCGAGGAATCGAATTCGCGACGCCCAGGTGGGACCCAAACGCGATGCCAACTCAACTACCGACCGATGATATAATTAATATAATACTAATTAATGAAGTAAAATTTTGAACCCGCGACCTCCGGATTAATGATCGTGAGCCGTACCCTTCGACTACAAAAGCCGTCAAGGCTGTGTGGAGCTAATGTTAAAAAAAGGCACCTCATTCTTGAATTTGCTATCTACATCGGTCTACAGCTACCTCCTGGAGCCCCAAAACACTTGAAAAATCCCATATCCCTGCGCAGATACGGACGATCCGTATGATAGATTCTCATAATATATGTTAACAAACGGATTGCAATATTTAGAGATCAGGCGTCAGGTGGGAACGATGTCTATGTTCTACCAGTATTTCAACGGAAGATGCTCGTTGTTGATCCTTTTCGGCATCGGTGCATAGTCGGGAAACTAGCCATAAAAATTGAAAAATAAATTTAAAAAATTAAAAATACTAAACGCGCACCCCACGGATGACATTTGCCACATATGAGAATGGTTCTTTTCTATGACTCGTTCTTAAGATCAACAGCCAGGCTTTATCGGCTTCCGCGTTTCCTCCCTCCTGCAACACGTGCAATCCTTCTCCTCAAAAACAGGGTAGAAAATATTTTCCCTATGGCCGTACGATCACCATTTAGAATTGAAACATTGCTTGAAATGGATTTATTAATGTTTATTGACTAGATCTAATAGTACTTCCTTACCTACGTCTTCCCATCTTCATTCCCTCCCGACATCCCTCGAGCCTCACAGCATACCCCAATGTGGTATGTCATATCTCAGTCTCACTAGCTCCACGCGGTTGGGAGCAGTTGGGACTCCACAGAGATCCTCCACAGGGCAAGCCAAAATTGATACCTCTTTACAAGCCTTAAAATTTTTTAAGTAGTAGGCCTATAAATACCACTTTAAAGTTCAAAGTATCCTACTTGCGAAATCCTTTTCGGTGAGCATAAAACATTAAAATTTTATGTTTGAATATAAAACCAACACGCCTTTGGGCGATGTTTTTTCGTGAATAAATCAACGCGGCTGGTAGGTGTTAACCGGGAATTTAAACCTTATCGCCATTTACATAAGGTGTGTTATTGTTAGCGACCTAATCACGATTTTTAAACAACGCGACGTGGTGTATCGCGTTAAGGCAATAATAAAAATAAAAACTGGAAGGAGTGTACAATTCTCACGCGGTAGAAGTGAAAAGTAGACAAGAGTGGGGAGGCTACGAAGCACTGCACAAAGAGGAGACCGATTATTCTAGTGTCGTCTCTTTTTATTGTCGCTATTTTTCGTTTCATCGAGTTTGAAGTCTTAACGGTGCTAAAGAAGTTTTCACTTCAAAAAGTGAAACAAAATTAATGAAATCAAAAAGGAGGAAAATAAGCCTTGTTCAAAGGTGAACGTTTAGGAGGAGTTGTTTCAAAAAATTTGACAATAGAGAACTCCAGTCCAATTTTTTTTTAATGAATAATGAATAATGACCTTTTAACTTAAATAACTGCATTTTTATTTTTATTTTTAGTGTTAGTTTTAATAGTTAAAATAATTGTCAAAGTTTTAATTTTTCAAGTTCCCCCGAAAACCCCAATATGTATAGTGAATCGTCATCACTGTGACGTCATCACTCCTGAAAAATTATAATAGGATCGGGCAATCAGCTCCTCAACTACCGCCATTTTGAATTCCGTTGTTCCAAGTATTCTCCCTAGAAATAGCATTACTATTTTTTTGTGCAGTAGTTTTTGAATATTTTCAATAATAGAGATAAACTAATAAGAGATACCTTTGTTTTTGAAACATTATTTAGGCTCTAATCTCTAAATCTCTATAAACAGTATGCAAATAAACGAATAAATTAATACGATGGCTTGTGTTATATCATACATACCCGTACAATGACTTTACGGTGACGTCACGACAAGTCGAACAGTGACGTCACCACTAAAATTTCAATAATGCCAACATGACGGCGTAGTTTTACGGCGTACTTTTTAATAATTAAAAAAAAACTCTGTGTTTAATATTATGAAATAAAACTTATATATTCAGAATCAGCGTTTATTGGTCTATATTAACATATTTTTTTAAAGCCATAATATTTTTCACTGGAGTTCCTTATTCGCCGAATATTTGAAGTTAATTTTCTATTAAGAAATTATTGACGGCCGGCATAGTCCAGTGGTAAGGCTCTTGACTAGCACTCCGAAGGTCGCGGGATCGAATCCCGGCGTGGCAAATAAATTTTATTTGATTAATTTGTGTTATTTCACATTTTATTCATTTAAAATAATATATAGTATATTTGCGGCACGTTCCAGAGTGGAAGATACTCTCAGTATCGTCCTGGTGTAAGACCACCATTCAGAATTGAAACGTTGCTTGAAATGTCGTTAGCCGTGTTTGGTTACCAGATCTGAATAGCCAGGTACGTCCCCACCTCCCTCTTCCCCATCTCCTTCCCTTCCCCATTACCTTCAGCCTCACAACATACCCCAATTGGGGATGCCATAGTCCCACTGGCTCCAAACGGGAGCAGTTGGGACTCTTGTGCGGTAATCATGTAAAAAAAAAAAATTATTTACTATTAATTATCTTCTGTTAAGTTAATAAGTTCTATTCAAGTTATTATAATTCTTTGGCTTTACATTATTATATTATTTCAGGCTCTGTTCTATTCTATTATTATATCAAAAAATTACAGGCCAATTGCCTACCCTGCAGGTTTTTGCTAGAAATTTATGAAAAAATACAAAAAAAAATACATTATAGTCTGTGCAAATAACGCAATGCACGACTGTGTAGTCAGTTCGCTTTTAAGAAATATAATGAAGTATTTAAATTTTAAATTAAAGGCTTTATGAAATATATCTTTATGACGCGAAATTAATATATAATGTATTTAAGTGTTCAGGGAAACTTGTAAAATCTGGAAAGAAAATAATATTATCTTGATTGGGTGCAAAACCTGACAGCACTGTCTGCGTCGACCACTAACCATTCGGACCTTCTTCATACTTTACCTTCCCATTAATCGCCCCTTTTAATGCGTTGTCTGGATGCAGAGTGTATTCTAACACATCTAAATTCATAATCAAATGAAAATAATAACATTTATGGAGGTTTTTTAAAAATTATTTAAAATCAAAGTTTTACATATGGATATTAGTGAAACATAAAATCGTTAAAAACATAATTTTTTTTTAACATAAAATCGTCTTAGAAAAGTCTAACTGTTTACAAATAATCACTGACCCAGATAGGTCCATACTCGTACAGATCACCATTCAGACACAACATTGCAATCATGTTTAGATCACTTAATGGTCAAATCCAAAAGCCAAATATGCAGCGTAGTTTTCGAACTCACAATAAAATCGTGTCACAAAATCGTCTTAGAAAAGTCTAACTGTTTACAAATAATCACTCACCCAGATGCGTCCATACTCGTACAGATCACCATTCAGACACAACAATTTTAATACCTTTAAATCAGTGGTGCCAAACAACCTTTAAAACTGTGTACTAGTGGCTACATCTACATGTTTATGTACTCAGAGCCCAGTGCCACCAGAAAACCACTGTAACAATAATAATTTCCAGTGTAATTCGCCGGACTCCAAACATAAATTTATTCCAAAATTTATTTGAACAAAAATTGGTTTGAAATAATGTACCAACCAATATAATACACACAGATTTTCATTATAATCGTTATCCTTTCTTATTTGCATACTCTATAAAGTACTTACTTCGACTTTATATATTTTATAATTATATCATTTTTATATTCTTTCATGTATTTGCTTTCTATGTTCTATACTTTTCATATTATTTTTATATTCTACTATATTCTTCCATACTCTTTTATACTCTATAGTAATTTATTGTTTCCATACTCTTTAGTCATTTACATTCTTTTATATTCAATTGTATTCTTTAAATTTCTTTAATATTATTTTATTTGATATGTATATTTATATGTTTTTATTTTATTTTTTATATTCTCGCACATTTCTTTATATTGCGTCTGTTAATATACTGTATACGAAAATCGACTACCACAACACAGGCATGTGCCTAGTATGGTGGTCGAAAAATCCCCAATTCATGTAACAAACAATTCAAAGAATAAAGAATCATAAAAAAAAAATTAAAATTATAGGCCTGACCTCACAGGCTCTGAACTCAACAATTCAAAATAATATCAATAAATTAGAAATTGACTACGTTAACCTAAAAAATTGCCTAAAAAACAAACGTGGGAACATCTAAAATTAACACTGTGGAAGAAATCTGGAATTACTCAAAACACCACAACAACAATCAACTTTATCACGCACCTTAAAGAGACTTAAAAAGTGGATTCCCCAAAGCATCCTAAATATCATAAAAAACGGGACAAACTGCACAAACAAGTTGTATTGCGTTTACAAATGATAATTTTCTTTACTTTTTCTATAAAAGGTACAGAAATATTTGTTCTCTAATTGAACGTACAGCCAAAGAATTATATTACAGAAACAAACTGAAAACTGCAAACTTTGCCCCGAAATGCGTTTGATCAATTCTTAGGGAAAGTACATCACAAACACAAAAAAACTTTTATATATTCTGGCAAATAATATTGAGAATGCATTGTCCAAAATACAAAGTGAATTTTATGAAATATCTATATGGTTAAACATGAACAAACTGAAATTAAATGTAACTAAAAGTAAATTCATGGTACTAGGTAAACAAAAACTAAACGAACTTATTACCCTAAATAGACACTCAAAATATTGAAGAGGTAGAAGAAATTAAATACTTGGGAATCGTAATAGATAATAAGTAAAAACTTACCTCTAAACGTTTAACTAAAAAAAAAATTAAATGTTCATTTCTTAGGTAGGATAAAGGGAAAATTAGACATTAAAACAAGAAAATTGGTCTACAATACCACTGTAGCATCCCACCTAAATTAAAAAGGTATGGCGGTTGGGATTTCTTCCTGAAGTCCTGGGAAGACCCAAAACTTATAGAGCACGCCTAATTACAGAGGCAATTGAAATTCATAAAAATCGTATTAACATTAATAAAGACGACGGAGCTAAACTCAATACTTCTTGGTATCCGGTAATTGACGGCTATACCAAAGCTAAATGCAGAAAACCATCTTCAAGTATACTGTAATGCCAGCTCGTAGTGGAGTGGAGCTGGAAACATGGTATTGCTTTTAAGTACTTAAGCACACATTTCACTAGTAACATTTACACATATGCCCTGATGATGGACACTGTAATGCTTTCCGAAAGGTTGGCTAAAGGAGGAGGTAGCGCAACATGGCATAACACCCCAAAACAAATAACAAAAATACTTTTGGCCGTGAAAATCTAAAACCATATCTCACAAAACAATATTTATTACAAAGGTTTTAAAATGTTCAATGAACTACCTGTAAATGTTAAGGAGTCTAAAAGTCTTGCTGTTTTTGATAGGTTATGTCTCAACGTTGTGAAGTCCACATTTTAATATTAAAGTTGTTTTAAAAGAGATTATATTATATATATAAGATGTTAAATTTTACGCAAATCGACTGGAAACGATAATAAAAAATCTCACAACAATATGACTCAATGCTCTAATAAAAATAATGAAAAGCATTTTAAATTACAAAAAGTTACCTTGGAAGACACCAAGAAAATAATATAACCTTTACAGAATAACACAACATCGCGACCTGACGGAATAGACTCTAAAACAATATTAACACTAATATAAGCCAACAACTATTTAATATTTATACCACTAACATACGTAATAAATCACTGAAAGAAGGAATTTTTCCAAAAATTCTAAAAAAGGTCTGCTTATTACAATTTGTAAATCAGGACTTAAAAATAATTAAAATAACTGCAGACCATAAAATCCTATGACCATTACACTGTTAAATACCTACTATTTTTATTATTATTTTTTTTATATATATTTAATAATATTATTATTTAATCTATATTATTTAACACAACACAGCAGAACTTGTTTATAATAAAAATTATTATTATGAAATGGAGTTCTACAAAATAAATTTGATAACAATAAATAAACCATTAAATACTAGATATGTTAAAAATTCTTGAAAAAACAATAAGAGCTGCAACCATAGACATCCAAATTCCCTATGTCCGTGGCTGCAACACTATCTGGATAAGATGCATGTGTACCTACTCTCAACAAATCAACATGGCTTCAGAATAAATAGGAACATTGTAATGGAGTTTATTGCACATACTCTAGATCTAGATACTTAGAAAAAAGTTATATCAATTTATTTAGACTTATGTAAAGCTTTTGACAAAATTTAACGCGATAAATTCTATTTTAAAACTACTAGGTACAATAATATTCTATTACTAGGTACTTACTAAAATTTGGTCTTCACAACTGCAAGACTTTCAGCATGTTGAAGTTTATTGAACATTTTTAAAACGTTTATAATATACTAGCAGACCCGTCAAACGTTGTTCTGCCATATAAATTATTTCTAGTGAATATTTTGGTTGTTAAATAAAAAAAAACGAATGGATTGTAAGTGTGTTGGGATGGGATCTATGACGGAAAGAGGAATGGAGCGCTGTAGACTATGACCGCCAAAAAAAACAAAAAACACCAACCAAAGTAGGAAAATGAAGTAAAGAAAATCAATACGAATTTCGAAGAGCAATTGAGTGGACGATATTTTTTGTCAGTCCGTCTTTAGCCAATACAAATAAGCTCGATGGTTTGCCTACACGAGAACATGATGCCGAATGAAATATTAAAATGACGCGACGCTTCTCGTGAATGTCTTGGGCATGTGTGGATGAAAGTTCTATGAGGCGGACGAAAGACGATTAAATTTGTCCATACAAAAATACTAAAATCGCGATTAAAAAGTGGGAGGGTGGGGGTAGGGGGGTAAAATTTGGGGTTATAGGTATTTTTTGATGCCAAATAAAAAAAAATGCAAAAAAAAAATTGTCAATAACATAGATTTTTTTTCTGGATAGGGACACCCTAATCACCTAGCGGTATGAAATATACTTTAAAACCTATTCTCATACCTACCAAATATACATAAAAAATTTCATGAAAATCGGTCGAGCCGTTTCGGAGAAGTGCGACACAAACATCGTGACACGAGATTTTTATATATAAGATATAGCATTAAAAATGTACATTACATGGAAGAGTGGTATTAAGTTATTTGAACATGAACATGTACGCAAATTATTACAACATCTAAATGTACATTGTATTTCATATGCTAAAATAAAAAAAAATATTTATTACAAAGGTTTTAAAATGTTCAATAAACTCCTTAATGTTAAGGAGGCTAAAAGTCTTGCAGTTTTTCGTGGATTATGTCTCAATGTTGTGAAGTCCAAATTATAATATTATAGTATTAAAATACATTATATTAGATGTAAGATGTTAAATTTTATACTTAGCTAAATAAAATCGACTGGAAACGATAATCAAAAATCTCACAACAATATGACTCAATGCTCTAATAAAAATAATGACAAGCATTTTAAATTACAAATAGTTACCCTGGAAGACACCAAGAAAATAATATAATGTTTACAGAATAACACAACAACGCGACCTGACGGAATATACTTTAAAACAATATTAACACTAACATAAGGTTTGATCAGTCTTGGAGTCGCTTTTTGAATCAACCGCGGATTCGGAACCACGTCCGCAGTCTTGTGCACTCTCGGAGTTGCTGTTTTCTAAATTGATCAACTCTCTAGAGGTGCTTTCTTCCAAAGCTTGTTTGAATTCGGAGTCACTGTTGTCTAAAACGAGGGGCTCTGGTCCACTTCTGGTATGTTGATCAGCCTCAGTGGTATCTTCTTCCACGTGTAGTCCGAGATCGGAAAATTTGTCTTCCGGATCGTACAGCTCGATGCCACTTACTGCTGGAGCGTCATCAGCATTACCAGATTCGAGTTCACCAAACTCGCCCCCGCAGAGCCAGCTTCCATAGATGGCATCAATGTACATGATCATCGTTTTCATGGTTTCGATGGCCTCTATCCGTTCATCTTCTGTCGTCGGCCCATATCTGAAAATAAGAATATTGCATTTTATTTTAAACGTAGGTAGGTTTGTAATGGTTTCTTCCCCAGCGGTCATGTATTCACTCACTCTACGACACTGATTATTATTTTGACGATTATTTATTATTTTGAAACATTTACGTAATATTAACATGAAAAAGTTTTGTAAAATATCTTTATATCAATGGAAAGAGCGTAAAATCTACTTAAACATGTTAACAGTTTAAGATTTGTTTTCTTTATGAAGAGATGTTCATAATAATTATAAATAACAAGATATAAACAAAATTATAAAGAGAGATAAGAAAATAGAATATGAAGATTAAAATATGATGTAAAACGAAAATAATAAATAGAGTAAATAACAACCATTCACATTCCAGTTCTTCTTCTTTCGTATGGTGGGGGGTCAGAGGGGGACATCTAGGTCTGCGAGCCAGTCTAGGGCCTCAGGCGTTGCCCTGTGGACCTCATCAATCCCGCCGGGGAATGAATGGAGCGGGCATTCGTTGACCACATGTTCGGTGGTCTGCACCGCACCGCATTCACACGTCGCCGACTCTTTAAGGCCCCATCTATGCATCATATGAGCACAACGGCTATGGGAGCACCTTATCCTATTGATGGCAGTCCAGAGTTTGCGAGGCAATGAGAACCCAGGCTGTCTCTCAGTGGGGTCTTGCACGAGATGGGCGTTTTTGACGTTGGCTGATTGCCACTCAAGCTTCCACCTATCTTCTGGGGTTAGAGGTGTTCGAAGGAGTCTTTCTCCTTCCGTCCAGAAGGGTTTTCGAGACTTTAAGCGGCATGCCGGGTGAGAAACGACATCATCGTGCAAGGGTATTTCGCTTTTTTGCAGCGCCTTCTTGTATTCCCTCAGTGTTGCAATCTCTCGCCTGATATTTGGCGGGGTTATATTTGCAAGTACGGGGAGCCAAGGAAGAGGAGTCGATTTTAAGGTTCCGCTGATGGTTCGCATTGTGGCATTAAGCTGAACGTCAACCATGGAAGTGTGGGCGCTTCTGGCCCATACTGGAGCACAGTATTCAGCTGCTGAGAAAACCAGGGCAATGGATGCCGTTCTGAGCGTGTTGGCGTCGCATCCCCAGCTAGTACCAGCCAGCTTATTGACTAAGTTTAGTCTTGTCCTGGTTTTTTTGCCCACTGTTTCCATGTGTTTCCGGTAATTCAGGCTCCTGTCCAAAGTTACTCCAAGATAGCGGGGATGGGGGTCATGGTAAATATTTTTTCCATCAAACTGAACACAGAGTTTTGCGTTTGCCTGTGAATTACTGAGATGGAAAGCTGTCACAACTGTTTTCGACCCATTCGGCTTTAGTCGCCAATTGAGGAAAAATTCTTCCATAGCCTTGAGGTCAGAATTAAGGATCTCTTCTGCTGCATTGAGGGTTTTGGCTTGGACTGTGATGGCGAAGTCATCTGCGTAAGCAAATTTTCTGCCTTCAGTGTGAGGAAGATCTCGTGTATAGATGTTGAAGAGCGATGGGGCCAGTACTGAGCCTTGGGCAAGGCCATTATTCAGGTGCATTTTTTTGCTTTTTAGCCCTCCTAGAAAAACCCTGAAAGTACGGCCAGTTAGTAGTTGCTCAATAAGTCGTACTGTGTTCCACAGTCGTACTGTGTTACACAGTCGTACTGTGTTACACATTCCAGTTAAAATATAACTATTCTCCTTCATATGTCATGTTTGCAGATTCCTAATTTTCTTTTCAAAATATGCGAGACAGTTTTCAACGCCTACCATTTTTTTATGTTTTTGTAGAAAAAAAAAATATTAAATTTCACCGGAGACCAAAAATTTCTTTTACATTTTTACTCCAAATAATGTCAGAAATCACTTGTTAAAGTAAGTCAAGTACGTCCATTAACGCCCTGTATAGTCACATTCAATAGAATTATACTTTTTTTTTACATTAACTCCACACAGGAGGCCTTGAGGAAAATAATTTCCCTCAGGGCCTATGTCATCTGGGATGCTGTGTGGAGGGTCTTTTTGAGGAGAGGAAGGAATGAACATTGGTCTTGAAGAGACCCATATTGAAGGAAGGAGGAAACACAGAGGCCGGCAAATCATTCTACAGCTGAGCTGTTGAACACAAGAACGAGTCGAAGAAACGACCCGTTCTCATGTGACAAATGTCAACTGTGTACAAATGTTGGGCACGCGTTTGGCGTGTTTCCCGACTATGCACCGGTGCCGAAGGGATCAATGATGCTAGTTCCTCGGAGCATCTTCCATTGTAATACCGGTAGAACCAGGATAGCATTCCCACCCGACGTCTGTGCTCTAAAGATTGCAATCCGTCTGTTAAGATGGGAGAATCGATCAAACCGACCGCCCTTTTCTGCACAGAGTCGAGGGTATTTTTCAGGTATTTTGGAGATCCAGACCAGAGGTGGCTGCCAAATTCAACCGAGACTAGATTTTCATTGCGATCCCTTTTAGACGTAATCAGACAAGATTGGGTCTTTGAAACATTAAATTCAACGAGATTATTTTTACCCCAAGAGAAAACACTCTCGAGATAACCATCCATTCTTTGCTTCAAAGCCCTACGAGCTGTTGGAGTTTGTGAGCCCTTTGGGGGCTTGTCAAACAAAAAGCTATCATGAACTGTACTGTCATCCGCGTAACAATGAATTGGTGCACATGACAAAAGGTTGTTGATGTGCAACAAAAACAAAGTCGGAGACAGAACCGATCCCTGCGGGACGCCAGCATTTATCGAGTGTGAGGAAGATCGATTACCGTCTGAATCGACCTCTCCCTCAAGAAGTCGGCAATCCACGTACACAAGGATGCGGGAAGTCCGTATGAAGGCAGTTTGTTGACAAGTCCTCGGTGCCAAACCCGGTCAAAGCAGGGCCGGATTAACCATGTCGGGGCCCCTAGGCAACGCACGTCTCGGGGCCCCCCTTACCATGGTGGACTAATGGGGGGTTGAGGAGGGGGGGAGGGCGGGGGGGGGGGGTTGAAGGGGCCTTCAAACGCCTCCTAGTTCCCTTGATCAAATCCTTAACAAAACTTTAAGGGGGGGAGGGGTAGGTAAGGTTTTAAAACTTTATTTTTTCTGAATGTAAAACATTCAGAAAATTGACTTGACTTGACTTGACTTGACCGATGCGATGAGTTTTTTTTATCATTTTATAATAACAAATTCACCGAAATTTTTTAGCGAAAATCGCGTTTTTCACTTCAAAATTGCAGCCAAAAAAAAAAATCGAATAAAAACTCCCTCTGACTACCTAGGAAAACATATTACGTTACTTGGTGCATGCAAATCGAATGTATAGTTTTTTTTTAATATGTTGTTAACAAGGTTGAAAAACGTGTTAAAAACTTTCGAGAAAAACGCTCTCAAAGTTTTGCTGGGGATAATTCAACATACAAACTAATAAAAACGGTTTCATATAAAATGCTGTATCTCTATCAATTTTACCAATTTCCTCAAATAGTGAGAGCATTATTAACAAATGCATCTTTCAGAAAAGGAATAAAAATATTTCTTTTTGCAGTGGCCTTAAAGCCTTGTTTAGGATTTGATCAAGGGAATATGGTGGCGTTTAGAGGCCCCCCAGAGTCAGAGGCCCGTGTGAACTGAATAAAAAACTTGTAAAATTACATCAACTTCACTAAGGGGAGGGGGGGGGGTTCATTTAACTTTGCCGCCCGGGGCTTCTGACGGGTTTAGTCCGCCACTACACTTTTTTTTTCTTTTTTTTTTTTTAAATTGTACAACAGATTTTTACTGTACAATTTTCTCATTTTGACAGTCTTAACACCTAGGAAGATGATTATTATACAAAAAAATCTTAAGGCTATCTAATATTTATTTATTTATTTATTTATTTGTTTGTTTATTTAGCACAGCAATATACATTTATATACATAATTTATTAAATTTTGACTGCCCAACTAGGAGTATTATCCCGTTTTAGGACAGTCAAATAATTATGGGTATGAACATGTGGATAAAAAAAGGAAATAAAAAGAAGAGAAAGAATATAAAATAAAATAATAAAAAAAAGTTTAAACATAGTACCTAACTGTTATTTGTTTAGCATAGCAAAAGAAAAAAAAAAGAGATGAGAAAGAATAAAATAAAAATGAAATAACCAATTAAAACATAAAACAGTCGTGGATTGTTTAGCATAGTTGTTGAAATGGTAATAATAATAAATAAAAATTTATTTACAAGCAAATGATTAAAATATAAGGTGGTAACTGGGGTTTGCATTTCATATTATAGTCCTACGAACACATTTTGCATAGTGAGAACTAGAAAGAGAACAGAAACAATAAAGTAAAATAAAATAAACAATTAATGCTTGATTATTACTGCAGTTTGCTAAGCATAAATATTAAAATAATAATATATCTAGTGTTTCCGATATTTCGTTCAACAGCACCATTCCTCTTGTCATGCTATGCTGTGCTAGAACATCTGTTCTGCCGTATGGTATTTTGAACAAATCGTGTCGACGACTACGGCTGAAATTTTCAGGCACGTATAAGCATTAACATTCCAAGAGGAATGGGCTGTCAAGACGATTGTGGATTATGTTAAAACTAAGAATTGCAAGATTTGCATAACGTCTTGTTTCCAAGCTAAATCTATTTGTTGCCTCAAGTAATTCCATATGGTGCATGAATCTCGGGTACGTTCCATTCATCCGCATATAGACATACCTAAGGAACTTTTTCTGAATTTGTTCTAGCATATTAATATATTTAGCTTGGTGCGGAGTCCACACACCACTAGCATACTCCAGTTTACTTCTTATGACTCCATCGAAAATGGCTATCATTGCATCTGGGTCATCAAATTGCTTACATATTCTGATGATGAAACCCAGGAGTTTGTAGCATGCTGGAGTGAGCCGTGATATATGATCCGAGAATGTCAGTTTGGGATCAAAGACGATACCGAGATCTTTAAAGCTATTGACTCGGCATAATGTTTTCCCTTTAATGTTGTATTCAAAAACTATGGGCTTCTGGGAGCGGGTATATGTCATAGTTACACATTTTTTTATACTGAATTCTAATTTGTTTTTTACTGACCATTATGCAATAGCATCAAGGTCAGATTGCATTTTTAAGCTGTCATAGTAACAGATTATTTCCATCAAAAGTTTGAGGTCATCTGCAAATAGAAGACATTTGCAATATTTTACACAAACCTGAATGTCATCTATAAGTATAAGGAACAGCAAAGGACCAAGGTTTGAACCTTGGGGAATACCTTATAACGCCGGGAATTGTTTAGATTCATGTCCATTTATTATTACATATTGACATCTGGCTTTTAAATAGGACGCGAAGAATATAAGTGTTTGTTGATTGAAACCAAGTTTGTACATTTTAAGTAGTAAAATATCATGATCAACTCGATTAAAAGCCTTGGCAAAATCCGTATACACTACATCTGTTTGGTGTCTCGAGTCCAGTCCGACGGCCACCAATCGCGAAAATGTTAACAAATTTGAAACTGTGGATTTTCTTGGCATGAAACCGTGTTGGTTTTCTCCTAGAAATGGCATAATTTGGTGATGTAATTTCTTGTAAATAATCATTTCAAATATTTTTGGTATAGTTGACAGTACAGCTACTGGTCGGTAATTCCTTATATCAGACTTGTCTCCAGCCTTGAAAATTGGGCATACACGCGTGAGTTTCCAAGAATGAGGGAAACAACCAGTCGATATGCTAAGATTAAATATATAGCTCAGAGGTTGACAAATGGTTTTTGACATATGAGCAATTATATTAGGGGGTATTCCGTCTGGGCCTGCAGCCTTGCCGAGCTTTAAAGTTCGAGTACAGGAGTCTACTTCCTCTGGACAGGTTAGCTCAAGAGCGATTTTGCCAATATTCCAGGGCCTCTCAGTTCGAGTAAAGTCTAGATTTAGTTGAGGAGCTATCTGGCTGTACACTGATTTGAAATAATCGCCAAATTTTTGGCTTACTATTTCGGGATCGGAAAAAGTTTCCGTTCTATCACTCAAGTTAATTTGGGTATGTGGATTTGCTTTTTGGGATTTAATAAAATCCCAAAAACATTTGACATCATCTTTGATCCCATACTGAACTTTTTCTAAATACTGACCCTTTGCAATTGCTATATCTTTTTTAAGCTCGGATCGCATCGCAGAGAATAACAAGTAATCCGATTGATTCTTGTGCAGTTTATATCTTCTGCGGTGCGATTCTTTGCTTTTTAATTTATCTATAATTTTTTTAGAGAACCACGCCGGATAATTTACATTTTTACATTTTTTTTTCCTAATGGGAACACATATTTCAAAAATACTGAATAATACATTGTTTAAGTACGCAACTGCGTCATTTGCTTCCGATATAGTATGTAGGTAGTTCCAATCATATTCTGAGAGTATGTCGCATATTAACTGCATATCTGCTCGCTTGAACCGGAACTGATGGTTGGAGGTACTAGTGCTGGGCGAGTAGCGCTGTTCCGCAGCTGACGCCGGTTACATTTTGACCCTTTACCCTTCTCTAACTTCCAAATTTTTTTTCTTCTTTTTTCTACCAAAACGTAATTTTATTCATAATTAATCTGTTCTTTTACTACGTTACAAAAGGTATGCCATCACCCCATTTAATAAAGAAAACGAATACAATACAATAAAATACAATAACCCTTTATTGCACATAAAACGACACATACATATGTAGAAACAAAAATATATATTGTTAAAAAAATTAATAAAAAGATCCGTCTTGTCACTAAAGTGATCTCTTCCAGACAACCTTTCCCAAAGAATTTTAGCAAGCAGACAGGTAGTGCATACTGAAGCTTGTACAACATTTATATTTTAAACATATAATTAGAAATAAAACAAAACAAATGCCAATATAAACCACACACGGCACCTTCAATCACTTCAGATACTAAGTAATGTTGCAACAAAAAGAAGGAAAGTTAAAGTAAAAAACAACTATGATTATATTATATTTGTTTTAATTACAGACTTTTTATTTATTGTTTGTGCATGATATGAACATTAGTTACTTATTGGGTTATAAGCTAATTATTATTATAATTTGTTGTTTTCTCTAATGCGTGAACCTAATGTTATTAACCTGTAAATGTTTCTAATAAAAAAATGAAAACATCTTGAAAACTGACTTTTTCCGAAACTTCGTTGCTCACTAATTGAAGCAAGTCAGTTTTTCTAGGGACGCGGGGCCCCTAGTCGATGCGGGGCCCCTAGGCAGTTGCCTACTCTGCCTTAGGGATAATCCAGTACTGGGTCAAAGGCCTTGAAAATGTCCAGTGCAACCGTTTGGGTCTCACCAAAACGTTCCAGGCATCGCCCCCAAACATGCGTCACATACGCGAGAAGATCACCGCAAGAGCGGTTCCGCCGGAATCCGTATTGACTTTTGTTCTTCTCGAGGTATGTCAGCAGTTTGTCATTGATCACATGCAGGACTGGGCAAAATACATGCTTTGCTGTAGTTGAAATACAAATTACAAAATACTTTTTCGCGTGTATTTAAAATACGAAATATAAAATACTTTCAAGTCGTGTATTTGAAATACAAAATACAGTATTTTAACCATTTTTTTTTATTTCAAATACAAAATAATACCACTGGAGCGACCATGTCGAATAATTCGACGTTTTGTTTTCTTCTAGGATTGCCCACGTCGAATAATTCGACGTTTATGACGTACCACTCGTAAACAATTAAAAATTATTTAATTATTTACCAGTCCCTGGCCAATATTTATTCCGTTGGAAAGCTGGTAAAATTGTCTTTCATTTAGGGCAACATCGATGCTCCTAGTGCTTCTGGAAGGAATATTTCGCGGTATAAAGTGACAGTTTATTTTCACCTCCGAGGCAAAACTGTTTGAGAAATTGGATAAATTTACACGTATTTTAAAATGCCGTAAGTGATTGAGTTTTTGCATTTTAACGCCATAATATATAATAGTGTATTCGTGATTCAATTATTAATGTGTTTTCAACTCATTTGAATAAAAAATCAGAGTTTTTTTATCATATTTTCGATACAAAACTATTATTTCTGGTGGGGTTAGGTTTGTTAAGTTTTTAATTTGCAATTCAATTCGTAATTACTCCACTTGTGCATTTGAAATAGTGTTTTTCTATTAGAATGATTCATTACCAAGAGATAATTATAAATTTTATTTAGGTGTGGTCATTTTTTCTCCAGATATTTGTAATTTTATAACTCAGTAGAAATGTCAAAAAGATCGTAAATTTATTAGATGAAATTTAATGTAAAGTTACCATCACACAATTAATATGGGATTATTTCGTTTCGTTTTGTAATTAAATAATTTATTTACTTATTTTAAATTTCCACAGAGCCAATAATCGAGAAGTCTCGCAATCCAGGTATAAATATATATTTTTAAAATTTTATATGATAAGATATATAAAAATCTATGATTTGATTCAAAATATAAAATCTACATGAAATATTTTTTAAGTGTACCAATGCCGAGCGGAAGAGGACGAGGACGAGGACGAGGAAGAGGCAGAGGCAGAGGCAGAGGGAGGGGGGCTGTGGGAGCTGGACGTGGAGCGGCACTGGCAGCTCGGTCTGGAGTGTTAGTATTTTTTAATGTTTTTATTTTTATTTTAACTTTATGAGTAAAACCTCAAATTGTAATATTTAATTAAATGAAGACAATATAAGCGAAACTCAATCGAAAATCTGAAAACAGAAAAATCAGAAAAAGATATTGACACATCTGGGACACGAAGACAAATATTGACACAAATATGGACACGAATATTGACACATCGTGTCCCAGATGTGTCAATATCTTTTTCTGATTTTTCTGTTTTCAGATTTTCGATTGAGTTTCGCTTATATTGTCTTCATTTAATTAAATTTTTTAATGTGTTTTAAGAAGGTTTTTTTGCTGTGGCTATGTGTTGAGTTTATCATATATATTTTAATTTATTTTAACAGTGACCCTGATCTGGTTATGGTGCGGGAGGATCGCGCCAGGGCCCTAAAGGACGTTAGGGCCCTGTCTGCTTCTTTCCAAGCGGAACTAGAAAGCCGCAAATTTAAGAAGCAGGCGGCGCGGATCCTGCTCCCCACCGCGCCTGCAAGAAAAGCTAAACGAAAGTAAGTTATCGTCTCTAGATGCATTACACAATATTATTGTTTTTCCCCGAGAGCTTTCTGCCACCGTGAGAGTTGGATGGATCAGCGCTCTGTGCATTATGCACATGCAGTAAAATCAGCGCTACTCCAATTCTTATTGTTTTTATTTACTGTTTCACGAGTGAATGACAACGATTCATATGATTTATGTATATGTTTTCAGAACTCCATCTCCGGAGAGAGTAGCGTGTCCCTTTTCAAAGGGGACACCTTCAACGCTGCCATCGCCTATTCCCCCACCGTGGTTGTGCAACGTTCCATCTATCACAATGACCCAAGCAACGGCTCCCGCTGTGCCAACGCGGGCGGCTTCTCCAGAGCCGTTACCTGGGACATCGCGGGATGGGGAACTGAGGGGCGATCTCTCTCTGGAGCATAGCTACCATAGAGAGCTGTGGGTGGACGTGCCGTTCTGCCAGGAAGTGTCTGAGTTTGGAAACAGTGAGTTTTTTTTTAATACATCATACCAGAGGCGTTCCGTAATTGAAATATAGACATATTAAATCAATTTATGTTTTGTACATTTCAGAGCCAGGCATGGACGGAACGGGGACGGGTGACGTTGCTGCAGCTCTCTATTATGATGAGTGGGCACTTGAAAACCGTAAGTTATAAAACTAACTAACTAACTAACTAACTAACTAACCTTCACGCCATTTCTCTACATTAAGCTAATTTAAGTTAATCAATACATAGTTTTATTGTGCCTCGCTCTAGAGCGATACTCTCAGTATCGCTCTGGTGAGAGCCCACTATTCAGAATTGAACATTGCTTGAAAATCGTGGAATGGGGAACGCCAGTGGGGCGATCACTCTCTGGAGCATGGCTACCATAGAGAGCTGTGGGTGGACGTGCCGTTCTGCCAGGAAGTGTCTGTGTTTGGAAACAGTGAGATTATTGTTTTAAAACGTCATATCAGAGGCGTTCCGTAATTGAAATAAAGACACATTAAATCAATTTGTGTTATATACATTTCAGAACCAGGCATGGACAGAGCGGGTGAATTTGATGCTGCATCTCTTCACCATGATCAGTCGGCATTTGAAGACCGTAAGTTATAAAACTAACTAACTAACTAACAACGCCATTTCGCTACATGGGTAGGCAGAGGATGGACCGCCATACAATTTGGTCTTGGCACTCACACTCTTTTCTTCATTCAAATTCATTTATACCTGCCCTTGTGTTATTCTGACATTGCGCGCCTCAAATATTTGATTAACTTGATCGAGCCAAGAGTTCATTATCTTAAAGCGTTGTACCAAAGGGAGTAAGTACTCGTAATATAGAAATGTTAAGTTAATTTGTGTTTTCTGTTGTTTTAGAAATGGATCTGGACGAAGGGAGCGACGTTGACGAGGATAACCTATGCATGCCACCAAAACCTTATCATCGTATGAACAATGCACGTAAGCCCGATATGGCCGCAGACCTAAGACAAGACCAGGTAGAAAGAGAGGCAATGCGTTCGATTCTGCCATCTGATGGTTACTCTTTCGATTGGTCCAGCGAAATCTCACGTTTCAATGGGATAAAGGAGATATTCACAGGTACGCCGGGACCAACTTTCAACACCGACGAAATGGGCAAACCTGTGGATGCCTTTCTTAAAATCTTCGACGCCGATTTCGTTGAACTGATCGTAAGAGAGACTAACAGGTATGCAGAACAACACATTGCGCTAACCCAATTCAAGCGCTATGCGCGTATCAATAGATGGGCTCCCACGAATAAAGAGGAAATGTACGTATTCTTGGCACTTTTAATGCATCAAGGTATTTCTCCCCTTCCCGTTGAAAAAGACTTCTTCTTTTCAATTGACGTCACCGCCATGCCTTATTTCAGCAAAGCCATGAGTTATAATCGTTTTCTTCTAATAAAAAAATTCCTTCACTTCACCAACAATGAAACTCTTTCTTCTGATGTATCGTTATCTGTGCGAAGGTTACAAAAGATTCAGCCCGTCTTGGACCACCTCTCTCATAGGTTTGAGAGTTTATACCTGCCCGAGCAAGACATCTCTCTAGATGAATCCTTACTCCGCTATAAATTTTTGCGTCATATCTCTATTTTGTCAATTTTTATATATCTAGTAAAAGGGATTTTTTTTTCAGATCTAGTCACTAAACATAACTATGCTTTTTCAAGCAATGTTCAATACTCTGGAACAATAATTCACAATCATACTATATGTATATTGTTTTGTTTAAATTATATGAGAAAAACCCATTTAAATTATATGATAAAAACCAATATAAATTGAATAAATTTTTATTACAATGAAATGTATTTGATCTGAAACAATTGTTTAAATTAAATCAATGTACTGTTCTACCATTGTTATGAAAAAAATGTAATATTATTTTAATGAATGTAAAAGACCACTAGGGCGATAATAAATACATAAATAAATTATTTGTTCTCAATTATTTTCCTACCTACTACTTTTTTGCGGAAATCCACCTTTTAGGTTTAAGTTATTACAAGTTTTTAATTGCCAATTAAATTAAAAGGTTTCACGGTGTATACCGAGCTTAAGAATCTGTCAAAACGCATAATTTGTCAATAAAAACGGCGAAACAGCCAAGATTTATGCAATTAGAAATGTATTTTCTGGAGGATTTGTAATGTGTATTGTAATGATATACATCTTATTAAAACCCTTGTTTCTTGTTTTACTACGTTATATAAAAACATGGTGATAAATATCTAACGTTAGGTCACAAATGTTTATAAAGCTGGAGTCTGAATTTGATATTGTGATTTAGGGTGTTTTTGTAAAACAATTATTTTAGTTAAATAAAGCAAAAATCACGTTAATTCTTATTGATAATTGTAGACAATGAACGTATCCTTCTAATTTCATACAGTTACTTTGTGTTAAATGTATTTAAATATACTAAAAAGTGGATTTCATTTTGACACTCCGCAATCTCGAAAATCTATAAAAATATTTCTAGCAAAATATTTCATCAGTTGATTGCGCATAAAAATTGACAGTTTAAAAATATGTTTGCCTCTGTGGTTATCAAGTAGGCCATAGACAACGTGTAGAAATCGAAAATATCCAATGTTGACTTGAAAAAGTAACATTTAGGGCAATTTCAAAGGAACTAACACGCAGGATTCGCACATTTTTAAAGTTTACGATTTTATAATATTTTTTTTATAACTTCTACGAATATGTGATAATCAACAAAAGATAGGTTAATTCATTGGCTATATAGAACTATAATCAGTTTGCATGTCTCCATATTAAAATTCGGAGATATGATTTTTTCAATGTCGGCGGAAAAAATTCAAAATGGACTCGAAAATATAACGAGCAATCCGAGGCAAAAGTTATAAAACGCGCGGTCGCTCCAGTGGATATGAACATTAGTTACTTATTGGGTTATAAGCTAATTATTATTATAATTTGTTGTTTTCTCTAATGCGTGAACCTAATGTTATTAACCTGTAAATGTTTCTAATAAAAAAATGAAAACATCTTGAAAACTGACTTTTTCCGAAACTTCGTTGCTCACTAATTGAAGCAAGTCAGTTTTTCTCGGGACGCGGGGCCCCTAGTCGATGCGGGGCCCCTAGGCAGTTGCCTACTCTGCCTTAGGGATAATCCAGTACTGGGTCAAAGGCCTTGAAAATGTCCAGTGCAACCGTTTGGGTCTCACCAAAACGTTCCAGGCATCGCCCCCAAACATGCGTCACATACGCGAGAAGATCACCGCAAGAGCGGTTCCGCCGGAATCCGTATTGACTTTTGTTCTTCTCGAGGTATGTCAGCAGTTTGTCATTGATCACATGCAGGGCTGGGCAAAATACATGCTTTGCTGTAGTTGAAATACAAATTACAAAATACTTTTTCGCGTGTATTTAAAATACGAAATATAAAATACTTTCAAGTCGTGTATTTGAAATACAAAATACAGTATTTTAACCATTTTTTTTTTATTTCAAATACAAAATACATTTGGTTTTGCTAGAATCTTTGGTTGCAATAAATTTTCGTAAGTGCCCTTATCTAAGGGTGCGTTTCCACAGAAGCAAAGCTGAGCAGAGTGAAACAGAGACGTGCAAAAATTGACCAATCATATTGCTCTGAAGACACATCTCGTCTCCGCTCCACTTGTAAAGTTTTGTGGTATAGGCCCCAGGTTTAGATAATTATAATAATTATTATTATTATAACATTAGCTGGTTCCCGGCATGCGTTACTACGCCATGTTCAAAAAAATAAATTGTTTCTCCCTGCATGTTCTTTCCCGTGGGTCCCCGTTCTCCTCCCGCATCCCCTTCCCCGCCCGCGTTCCCGTTCCACTTTCCCCGCCTACCCTATCCCTTCTCCCACTCCCCCGTCCCGCCAACCCCCCTCCAGCGTTCCATATATTCAGTCCCAGTATATTCAGTGTTCAAACACAAGCGCGTGCCAGCTGTTACAATTTTTTTATTCAAATTTTCATTTTTCATATATAACAAATATTCATTTTTTAATATTATAAGAACAATCAAATCTAATACCTAACATAGGTACCTATTTAAAATATCTATAATTTTAAAAATCCATGGACAATTCTTTTGTTACAAAAAAAACAGCTGCCTGCTAAATTCAGTTTCATCAAACGCGCGAACTGACAAACGAGCGAAGTTAAAATGGTAGTTAAGTTTTCTGAAATTATCCAATTTTCTGCGTAATTTTCTTAATTTTTCTTTCCGCAATAACCTTCTACAAGGTATTAGAAAACTTTAAAAAAAATTAATGAAATAGGTAAAGTCGTTCTGAAGTTATGGCGTGACCAAGGGAAGGAAACAGGGATAAATTTAAAGTATATGACAATAGATGACATTTGTATAGCACAGTTTTGTGTTATTTCACTTCAAGTATGCTCTACAGTAATTAACTTAAAAACAATCTAGTATTCAGTCAAATTATTCCTATAGTGCTTTATCTAATACTAAGATACAAAAATGTACAATACAAAGCAATGACAAGTATAATATTATAATATGATACAAAATGTACAATAAGAGCGCTATCATAGCACAGGACAATAATAATAACTAGCATGACATAAAAAGGTACAGTACATTATAAAGAAATGATTTAAATAACTACATTTTTTTAAATAACTACATTTTATTTGAGTTCCATTTGTCAAAATCGGAGTGTCACCCTAGTTGTTTTGAACTACCTTTGTTTCTTGGTGGGTATAGTAATTAAGGATTTGTTTTATGGTCTATATTGTTACAAATTACCCATCTGGTCACCAATATAATATTGTTATTTCTTACTTTCCGCATATAATATGTTAGTGTTTTGGATGTAGTGTTTTGTATTTTAGTGATTTGTGTGTAAATGCATCACTCAAATTTATGAATTTAACCTCAATACAGGCTGCTAGTCCTAGTGAGGTTAATTTTTTTTGTATGTAAAAATATAAGAACACATGTATGGTGAGAAATTATAAATAAATAAATGATAAGAGAACTACAAACAATAAAAAAAACAATATACAGCACACAGCAATAGGACAATAGTACAGGATTCTAGCGTTTTTTTTTCTATGTATTATCTGTCAGTTTACTTTTCATTATCATTATTAAGATCGCTAAATGTATTTGAAAATGTATTTTGAACCCATAAGTATTTAAAATACAAATTACAAAATACCTCAGCATTAAGTAATTGAAATACCAATTACAAAATACATTTTTAGGAAGTAATTGAAATACAAAACAAAATACGTATTTGTATTTCAAATACGTATTTCAATTACAAGTAATTCAAATACTGTCCAGCCCTGATCACACGTTCCATCGCCTTAGACAGAACTGATGTGATCGCTATGGGGCGGTAGTTGGCCAGGTTGGAGCGGTCACCCTTCTTTGGAATAGGATGGATAACCGCTTTTTTCCAACCAGAGGGCACAGAGCCAGTCTTCAGGGACATTTTAAAAAGCTTCGTCAAAATTGGAGCTATTTCTGCAGCGCACCTCTGCAGTACTAGGGCAAATATTCCGTCAGGCCCACTAGCTTTATTAACATCAAGCCCTCGTAAAACATGGAGTACTTCCCGATGCCGGATCCTTAGCTTTTTCATACGAAAACCACAGTGGTCACGAGGGTTGAGTTATCCGCAAACATTTTACCTAATAAGTTAGCCTTTTCGGTGGCGGCCCGCAAGCGACCAGAATTGCCTGCTGCCATGCGGGCATGCAGCCAGCTTTCTGCTGATCTCTGGTCGTGCTCGAATTTTGACCTATTTATGATTCTCTTGGTTTCCTTTGCCATTTTGTTGTAAGCTGTTCTGTCTTCGGATGTTCTCGATGTGTTGTAGGCTCGGTAAGCCGTGTTTTTTCGTCGCACTGCTTCAGCGCATTGTCGACTGAACCACGGCTTTGAGCCTACACTAGTTTCCTTAACAGTAGATTGGATGAAGCCATCCATCGCGGATGTGATGACTTCACCAATTTCCTGGGCACATCTTGAGGGATCCGAAGTCCGAAAACAGAGAGCTGGCTAAGATTTTACACATAAATGGTCATGGTAACAGACTAAATAATTTAGAAACACTCGAAATACAGAAGGCTGTTAAAACAATAACTCAAATCCTTAATAAAATCAGTTTAACGTGTCCAGTAGCCCGATATTCGGGATATTTCCCATAAACTATTAAAACTCTTAATCACCTGTTCAAGTGATGTTTTGTCCATGTAGATATAATATGGTAATTCGTAATCTTTTTTGAAAATTTAACAAATCTGCCAACGACCTACGGTATAACCGTATTATACTAAAAATAAACATTTTTCTCAAAATTTAAAACATGCGTTTCCTAGATAAAAGAACAATTTTTCGAAATCAATTTATATTTTTTGTGGAAAAGATTTAATACGTCTAAAATCTGATTTAAAAATGACGTATTTCTGGTTTTCTCTGGTTATACCCTCTTAAGTGGATAATTATCTAGGTACCTTATTATCTATGTAAAGAAACTTTTCTGATTCCAAAAACCGAAGAGATATCATTTATTTTTCTGGTGGAAAAAAGCTTTCTGAAAATGAGCATCCTTCTATTTACTTATTGGTCCAATCCTTTCTAATCTCAATATTTCCGAATATATCTAACAATACGAAATGGAATTGAATTCGAAGGCGATTGCTGTCAAGTATCTGTCTTTCGTATAATATTAAAGAACTTCATTATTTTCTGCGGTTAACGGAACAAAAGCGCAAGCAGAATTGTTTATTTCAAGCCATCTTTATTTGGGCCTTTTCCTCTTTATTGATAAATTGATAGAAGCAAATCGTTGTTGACAGGAAGCCATCTCACGCCAAGTGAAATTACCTACATGTGAAGCATGTGAAGGTCCTCGTGAGAACTTATGGTTAGTGTCCGACCGAAACAGGACTTTCCACCGAAACCGAAACCGAAACTTTTTTAGACAGGTTAAAAATCGATTGTGTACCGTTATTTAGCTTATTTTTTACACTTATTCAAACAGTGAACACGTGTTAAATTAAATAAAACAATAATTGAAGAAGGTACGTGAAAAAAAAAAATTATGTTACCTCTATAAAACAAACAAAATTTATAAAAAATAACAAAACATGTTAACTACTTCTTGGAACAAAAAACTGTCAATAATCAACACTTTCATTATAAAGGAAGGACCTCATTAATTGAGTAGGCACTTTAAGTTTTATTGCATTTACAATCACAAAATTCTTTTTATACGTGTTAAATGAAATAAACAAACAATAATTGAAGTACTCGTATGTAAATTTTTTTTTTTTTTTTTGTAGATATTAATGCTATAAAACAAATCAAAATTAACAAACATGACATTTTTCAATAATCAACACTTAAAGGAAGGACCTCATTAATTGCTATTTTGCTGATGATGGCGGGTTACATACCTACGAGTCACGAACTCATCCGAAGTCAGCCGAACGAGAAGTTTCAAGAAGTAGTTAACATGTTTTGCTATTTTTTTTATAAATTTTGTTTGTTTTATAGAAATATAAAAATATATTTTTTTTTACATACTTCAATTAAGTATTGTTTTTTTTTTTTTTTTTAATTTATTTAATACGTATTAACTGTCTGAATAAGTGTAAAAAATAAGCCAAATAACAGTAAACAATCGATTTTTAACATGTCTAAAAAAGTTTCGGTCGAAACTGGATTTTTTGCCGAAACCGAAACCGAACCTTCGGTTGGGCACTATTTATGGTACTGACAGACAGTGGTGTAGCTAGCATGGGTGGCACCCGGGGCGGAAATCACCCCCCGGGGCGTGGTGTCACCCCCCCCCCCCCCCCCATTAAAGTTGACTTGAGAAATTCAAAACGCTAATTTCGACATAAAATTTGTCCGTCCTGAGGGGAGGTTGGCTAGAGAATTTCAGGGATAAAAATACTCCCCCACAAATATAGGCTATTTTACGATCGGGTGTTACCCCCCATCGGGTGTCACTCCCCACCGGGTGTCACCCCCCATCGGGTGTCACCCCCCCCCCCCCCCGCCCCCCTTGCTACGCCACTGCTGACAGACATTCTCATCAGTAGCATGCAATCTTTAAAGCACAGGTATTTCAAGAATAGATGCTCCGAGGAACTAGCGTCCCTTCGGCACCAGTTCTTAGTCGGGAAACACGCCAAACGCGTGTCCAACATATGTACACGGTTGACATTTGTCACATGAGAACGGGTCGCTTCTTCGACTCGTTCTTGTGTTCAACAGCTCAGCTGTGGAATGATTTGCCGGCCTCTGAGTTTCCTCCTTCTTACCAATGTTCATTCCATGAAAACACCCTCCACACTGCTTCTCAGACGACATACTCCTGTGTGGAATTAATATTAAAAAAATGCTATCTTGCTACTAATGAGCTGATATCTAAAAGCTCCTGTGAGTAACTTATCAAAACCTTACGTGAGCCGTAAATTATAATTACAAATATAAAGCTAGCCGAAGACTGATAACAATTTTGTTGAATCTGGCAGAAAACTTTTATGAAAGAAACAGATAGTGTATTATTAGGTACTCACATGAAAATACGCTCCATTGTAATTAGTCCAATCTGCTCCGATTACAAGTTCTCAAATCCGAACCTGAAAATAAAATACTCCATTAGACGCAGGGAACATGTAGGGAACAATCGACGGGTAGTAGGTACCTAGCAAGTAACTTTCCACTTGAAATCCATCTCGAAATGTCCTCAAAAATGGTTTTTAATCGAACCAATTGTTTATACCTACTAGTCACCCGGGGACAAAACTTCCTGAAGAGATGCAAACGATGCTTAGCTATTAAGAAATGCAGCTTCTTCTCGCCAGATAGGTATCTACAAAAAGTTTTAAACTAACAAACTCAGAAAGCACAACACAATGTGATGAGAAAAAACTTTGTGGAAAGTTTCGTAGAGAGCGTCTACGACGTGACGCATGTCAATTGTTGCCAACCCGCTAGACAAAAATAATGGCCTGTTTTTATTGACAAACAAGTTGATTAGTCTGTAGATAGGTACTGTCTTAAGAAATTAGGCTCGTATTTTATGAATTTCACTGAATGTGAAATTTCAAATAATATTATGTTTTCAAAGAAACCTTTCTTGCTCTACACTTTACTTTTTGCTTTCAAAAGTGGACAGGACTTGAACAGTTTATAAACATTAAATCAATGTAGGTAATGTCTTCATTAACCAATTTCACCCCGTCTGTAATAAAACAACAACAAAAAATCGTCTTCTCTGACAGATATGTAATTAGGTACATTTATAACAATACCTGATTATCCGGTGAAATAAACTAACTTTAGAATGTAATGAAGACATGCTTGTACCTACCTAAGATAATGAATAAGTATTACCAATTGGACTTTTTTAATACGGATCTTGAATCAATCTTGTTTTATATTTACGAGGACAATAATAATAAGTGTAAGAACAATAATGTTCATAATGGCCGTCCATTGGTAAATTCATACAATACACTGCAGCATTATGGTTGTTACACGACGGTAACCTGTGCAGGTATACAATCAAAATGGGAGAAAAAAATCAAATAATTTGCTATTTTTTATATTGGTTCTTAAAAATTGCATAACGTTCTAATAAAATTATAAGTATTACGGACTGGACTAATCAATTAATAAAATTTATTATTGAATTATTAAAAAATCTTCTTGTTATTTATTCGTTTATGGCAATATTATCTGTAAACAAAACAATGGCGACTTCGCGCTTCAGTGTTATTCCGGCGGGACCATATTGCCGGGACTATAGCCGCACTCTTCGCACGCATCGGCCGCAGTAGCCGGAAGGCGAAAGAGTAGCACATAAGGCTCTTCTTTTTATGGATAACATTATCGGAGCAGCCATTTAACGCCCACACAACGCGTAGGTTGATTTATGATATTAATATTAGGTATTGTTCTACTTTGCCTGCGTGCAACGCATGTGGAATGTTGCACCGCGTGAACCGACCTACTCAGCGAATGTTTGCAAATATCGCAGTAGGCTAAATATTTGAATAGCAAGCGGGTTGTATGCATATGGTTGTATGGGAGTTTTGGAATGTCAGGTTTATGTAGGTACCTACCTACCTGTATGTTTAAATTATTTAAAATTGTAGGTAGGTTCTCTTTTGATTGGTTTATTTTATTTATGCTTTATTATTTATTTAAGGAGAAAAAGAAATAAAATAGAGATATTTATCGAATAGGTATCGGAAGAAATTAAGTTTACATTTTAATATTTTATTCATTTTAAAATACGGAATAAATGATACCTGTGAAGACATTTACATTGAAAATATGAATCACCGTGCTAGGCGGTTGCTTGTTTCATAGTGACCAAAGGAATATAATATATGCACCTAGTTGCTTTGTGAAGTGAAAATTCTTTAGCGCCGTTAGTAACTTAAAAGTCGGGTGAATCGGAAATGAGTCACAACTCAGTTCTACACATTCTCGGTTCTAATTCTAATACTGTAAATTCACAACTCGTCACGTGCCTTCCATAGCGTAGTTGGTAAGGTGCCTAACAAGTCTCAGCGGCCAGAGAGACAGACATCAAGCGAACGGGGTTCGAATCCTACGAAATCCAAAAAAAACATTTTTATTTTGTGAAATCAATATCCAATCTTCAAACCACTTTAAAAAAAAACAAGCAAAAGAAAAAAAAGCGACATCTAGCAACTTTCTAGTTTCACTTCTACCGTGTGTGAATTACACACTCTGATTTTTTAAATTCTTCTAGAGATATTAGATTAAAAATGATCCTTTAGTTTCGTCATGTATTTATGTAGGGAATTAGAATGGAAATGTTTTCCGTGATAACCCCCGACCTCCGGATTCGTAGTCGAGGATCGTAACCACTCAACCACGGAGACCGTCAAATGGTAGGTACCTATCTTCATTAATGACAACCTAGAAACTCCTTGAACGTCTGTTATCTGAACATTAGAATTCCCCTCCGCTCTCCTATTCTCACCCCCTAATGGCGGACAATTACTCAACAGTTCATGATTCATTAAACACCATTTGTCAGAAGATTCTTTTGGTTAACTTTTTAAACTTTTTGCATTAATATCTCGTCTTTGAGGGGTAAAATACCAAAATTCAGTAAACTGGTATCTTGCGAAATAAAGTCACAGTCGATTCTGTTTTATTTTTAAACACTTCTATTTAAGATGAAGCCATACTAAATAATGCAAAATCATACAAAATCATATGTTTTAGTTTTGAAAATTGGATCGCTTAGAAGTATTCTAGATGCTTCAATTAAATACGGCGTGTAGAACGTATCTTGGCCCTTAAAAACATCGGTTAGTTTTTTTATAAGTCTTTTAATAAGCCTATAAAAAATAAAGTATTAGGTCTATAAAAAAACACTTTCAAGTCCAAACTCTCCTATTTATAAACCCCTTTTCGGATATGGTTTTATTGTATAATGTGGCAAATTCAGTTTACATTATAATAATCGCAAAAAAAATATATATTTACGCCCGAACTTCCCGAAAAGTAGTTTAAAAGTATTTTCAAACTCCTCGCATAAAAAGGCGTGAATTCCGATTTTAATATTGGATCGCCTAAAAAAATAAAATAAAACAAATGTGAAGCATATTTCCACTTTAATTTATTTGACTGTAACCGGTTTCAGCTTTTTAAAACCATCTAATATTGAACCTTAGTTAAAACTAGTAGGAAGACCTATTAGAAAAACTTGTTGGGGATTGAAAACAAAGATTCTGTAATAACTGTTAATTAAAAACAAAAATTAAATTAAATGTTGCCTTTTTTCTTACTAAGACATATTTTTGTTAAACACCCTTTCTTTTATATTTTATATGCAGCGAATAAATCCAAGTTTCGCACATACACAGAAAAATATTTATCATACTATGTAAAAGTCAATTTAACGAGAGTAAAAGATAAATTAACAAAATTATACACTTGCTGAACTTCTTTCTGCAAATTTCTACGATAATGCAACTGTAGAACAACAAGAAAAGTATTTATTGTGGGTACCTACCTACAGATATTTATTGTACAACTGAGAATCATGCAACTTCAACACCTTCCTTAAAAAGTCATTTAAAGTGAAGTCATTAAATATATTAAAAAATGTTCAAATACGCAATGTTACTTTAGGTTATGGGCATTTTTTGATTTTTTTTTCATAACTTTTAATGACTTTTCAAATGGGTGTTGAAATTGCATGTTTCTGAGTTGTCATGGGACCATAAAAAATCATCTTTCCTCTCTCCATAACTTCAAAGGAAGGAACTAAAAGGGTGAAATCCAGATACATTTAAAAAAATGTGACTTTTTAGTGAATTTGAATTCAATAAAAAGTTTATTTACCACACCAAACAAAGTTACATTTTGAAACACAATCGACGGAACGCGATTAAAATAATATAGTAGTAAATGAAATTAGTAACGTATTTTATCTGAGCAAAGTTGGGGAATTTCGAGGAACTGTAACCCTCTTCCGCGTGTTTCCATTGACATTTTAGGTAGGCACCTAATTTCCCAACAAATTCACAGTGGATGTCACCCCCCTCGCAGCTTATAGCACCCGAGCAGACATTATACCAAACATATTTACAGATATAAACAGCTATCTGGATTTCAAGTATTCACTCGTGACTCGTGAGGTGCTTCAGTGTTTTGTTTACTTTCCACTTGTGGAGGCGGTGGATTGCGAGTGTATACCTACTACCTACTGACTGAAGTACTTAAGAGGAACGGCTGCACGACATTTTTAATACTAAACTAAAATTTGGATTTGAGCCCAAACTGAATAATATTTTTAAAGTGAAAACTTCTTTAGCATCGTTGTGATAATTATTTATTATTATATTTATTTAATCGTTATTTGCTCTGTAAAATATATTTTACTATAGTTTATGTAATATGGCAGACTGGGATTGCACTACCCACCCAGCCCTGCTGGAATAAAAACTTAAATAAATAAATCAAATAAAATAAGAAACTCGATGAAACGGAAACGAGCGACACTAAAAAGAGACAATCACATACATTTATAGGATTTAGCCTGCGAAAGAAAGAGGTAGACTAATCGGTGTACTCTTTGTGCGGTGCTTCGTGGCCTATCGGCCTCCTTTCTGTGCGGTGCTTCGTAGAATAAAAAGTAAAATATTTTTAAACTTGGTAACAATATTATAATTAAAAAACCTCACAATTATCCTACTCCTGATGCTCCGCGTTCGTCTCACTCTCTCGAAGTACAGTTTTCTGAAGGTTTCACTTCTTCGTGTGAACTGCACACATGTTTTTTTTATTCGAAAGGGATATCAAATACCTAGTACGGATAAATGCTTTTTTATTTATTTTTGTTGTAAATGATGATATACATAGGTAATTAAAAAATTAAATTGTTCACGATTTTAGAGGCAACTTTGGCAATTGTTCATAAGATAAGCTTACGTAAATATTTATTTAAAATATATCTATTTACTTTGCAAACGTGAATCATTAAAGAAAGCATTTTGATGGGCGTAAATTCAAATTACAAATGAACAATTTATCTCAGAACACAAATTTGTGGTAAATAAATTTAAAATTTCGGTCCAAAACGTCTTTTTTACGATATTCTATTTTTTTATTGAATATTTCATTATATTTATACAGTAGATTAAGCATGATTATTTTTTAACAATTACAGTTAACTCACAAAAAAATGTCAAAATTGCCTCAAAATCGTGAAAAAATGACTTAGATATTTATTGGCCTTTAATTTTTAATTTAAAAGTTAAATAAATAAAGTAGCATATAGCCGTTCTAGACATTTGCTATGCCGTTTTATTTAAAAAAAAAGTTATTCAGTTTGGGTAAGTATTTTGACTTCAAATTCAAATTTACGTTTTGTATGAAAAGGGCCGCGCAGTCGTTTCCCTTAAACTATAGCAGCGTGTACACGTGTACAGTTACAGTAGGTACAGTGTCCCCTAATGCCGAGTAAGAGGAGCGGGAGGGTGGATGAGGGGCCTCTGTCTGCCCCCAAAATGTGCCACCCTTCTCCAATCCCACCTCATCCACTACACAGAATTTCTACGGAACGATTGCTGATTTTACCTTTGATACATGCGTCGCCTAAAAACGTGTACCTGAGTTGCAGTTAAAAAAAATACTAGTGTGCAGTTCACACACGGTAGAAGTGAAACCTTCAGTAAACTAAAGTAGACAAGAGTGGGGAGGCTACGAAGCGTCGCACAAAAAAGAGACATATCAATACAGAGACAGGGATGTTTCTTCGTGCTACGGTTCAGTTGACAAATATTTAACTTTAGTGCACTTTAATGTGCTGAAGTACGTCGTTATTCAACTCCTCCCCCTGACTACGTTACAGGAGGAAAAACTCGTGATTTAATAGCCTCAATAGATTGGATTGTTTTCTATTAGATCGTGTCGTAAGGGTCTGCGGGCGGTGTTACCCCTCCCCCGCTCCCCCTTCCGCTACCTCGACGCATCAATCAGCTGGGGGTGGCCGACACCTACCTACCGTTTCAAGGAATTGACGGCCTCCGTGGTCGAGGGGTAAAGCTCTCGAGTCGTGAGTTTGATTCCCGGCGTGAGCATACAAATTTTTTTCGATTGATTTGTGTTATTTCACAATTTATTCAACTAAAATAATATTTTATAGTATAGATATTAGCGGCACGTTCCAGAATAGAAGAGAGTCTCAGTAACGCCCTGGTGCAAAATTTGAAACGTTGCTTGAAATGGCTTTAGTCGTGTTTGATAACCAAATCTGAATAGCTATGTAACTACTAATACATAAAAATTATTGAAAGAAAGCATTTTGATGAATGTACGTTTAAATTACAAATGACTTATTTATGTCGAAACACAAATTTTTCATAGGTAAATTTAAATTACTACCTTAAAAATTGCATTTTTACGATGTTTTATATTTTACTTTATTTTTCATTATTATATCAATTTATTTAATGCAAGGTATTTTTTTAATAATTATAATTAACCTACAAAAAAATTCCAAAGTTGTCTCCAAAATGAATCAAAATTAACTTCTTTAATTACCTACTATATATATATATATATATATATATATACATCCCGCTATCATTGCTGCGTCTTCTAATGGTCCACTTTCATTCAATCCTGCGTCCGACCGTCATTCTGCGTCCGGTATACGGACGCAGGATCGAACACATGTAATTTCAAGTTTTCCCCACTCCTCTACCCTCATACAGTCCAAAAACGAAAATAAGCCAGACGCAGTTTTGGTACCTAAATCAACTGAAATATGCTATTTTAGTTCAGTGTTTTGTCACCGAGCGGCGAGCCGTGGCGCTGTAGTAGACCAGCGTATATTTTTAGCATAATATACGTTTTTATTGGCTTTTATTGACTCGCGTATCGCAACTCCTACATTTGGCAACATCGCTTTTTAATAGCGTTTCTTCTGATACAGATCATTCACAGTAAAAACATCGCACATTGCAATCAGGATAACAAAAGAAATGATTTCATTCAAATTTAGCTTTTGATTATATTATTATTGTACGGCAAATATATCAGCAACTTAATTTTTTTATATTACTATTTTTAAACAAATATTAGATATTTTCTTATCCATGATTATAAATTCCTACAATGCTTAATCGTGTGCCAAGACACTCTATTATTATTAAACAAGATAAAATCAATGTTCTTAATATATTAGTAATTTGAAAACTTACTACAAATAACTAGAATAAATAAAACAATTTTTTCTTCAATTTATGACTGATTTGACAGTAAAAAATATATGTGAAATATTTGGAGATTCACAGAGAATGCAAGACTGATGAGTGTAATGAGATAATAATAGGAATCTTAGATGGTTTGGGCATGTAGAGCCAATGATCTAAAGATAGGTTGTAAGGAGATTATATGTACATATGACGTGAACTTGAATGGTAGAAAAATTCGGGGATGCCCGAGAAAGACATGGCATGATTGAGTAAACCGAATTCTCGAGTAATGTCGAAAGACAGAATGAAAGAGCGATGTATGGATGTGAATGAGGCAAGGAGTGTGTATGATATAGTCAATTCTCGAAGCTCCGGCGCTCCTAGATTTGACTAGTCAATCCTCAGGTCTGACTTGAAGTCTTAGTCAAAGCCCAAACAAATGAAGTTTTTCGGCCACTGACTAAGGAATTTTCGTCAAACCTAGGAGAAACTAATTTGGTCAGGCAAACGTCAAAACTCAATTTAATGAAATTTCGATGTTTGACGAAAAAATGAAAAAGTTAGGAACTTCTAGGTTTGGCTAAAAATACTTTAATCAAAGGCCGACATTGGAATTTATTTCGGGGTTAGCCCGATATACCAGTCATTCCGCGAAGAGACTGCATACAGACCTTTGACTATGACATATGCACAGACCGAGTTGTTTGGCGGTCGTCTCTGCGAACCCCTGCGAGGAAACAGCGGGTTGGTTAGTTTTTGTGAGATAATATTTATTTATTATTAAAGGCATGTTATTTTATTTGTTTACACAGTTTTATGCTTTCGATTTTCCTTTTGAGAGATTTAACATATAATTTTACATTAGCACAACACAGGAGGCCCTGGGAGGAAAATAATTCCCCTCAGGACCTATGTCATCTTTGGGGATGCTGTGTGGAGGGTCTTTTTTTACATTAACTCCATACAGGAGGCCCTGAGGAAAATAATTTCCCTCAGGGTCTATGTCATCTGGAATGCTGTGTGGAGGGTCTTTTTGAGGAGAGGAAGGAATGAACATTGGTCTTGAAGAGACCCATGTTGTAGGAAGGAGGAAACACAGAGGCCTTCTTAGAAAAAGAAGGAGAGGAAGTTCTGGGAAGGAAAATGGTATTGGGGTTGGGTAGGAATCTAGGGGTCAATGTGTCTAGGAGTGACAGTCAAAGACGCTCTCTCAACCGATCTCTCCCGACTTGGCCTGCCATGCAGCTGGTGGGCAGACGCATCCGCTAACAAGATCCGGACAAACCTCACCCCATTAACCCGGGCACCCCTGCTAAGTCACCAAACGTAGTTAACCACTTGGGATGACCTGTGGCAGAGGTGTTTGTTATCCTATAAAAGGTTCCTGCGGCGGCTGTTCCCACACCCGCCTCCCAAATTGAATTAATTATAATTTTGTTATAAGATTCGCAAAAGACGTAATATTTCTACCGATAATGGTGTTGTAGTAATAATTACCCAATCTGCCAAAGCTGCAAGTAATTTGAAAACTGTTACTTTTCTTTTTTTTTGTTTATGGCAATTCACCCTAAGGAGAGTGCTATGTGACACGTTACTTTTCTTCTTACTCGAAAAACGTGTTGAAATTCATTGCTAGATTAACATTTAAAAATCAAGGCACGTGATGCTGTATTCTGGCATATTTCTAATGATAGAAATTGTATTTTTCAAAGTTCTCCTACTTAACCGAAAACGTTCAGGTGAACTTCAGAGACTAATCGAGAAAAACTACTAGAATTGGCTATTGGCGATTTTAATCAACTAAAAATATTGGTACATTTTTTTAACGTGAAGTGTGTAATGATAGGGAAAAGACCCGGTTCCATTTAATTTAGACGTGCAAGAAAACCTAAAGACAGGAAATAACGACCTCCGCGGTCGAGGGCAAAGCTCTCTATTAGCAATCCGGAGGTTTCGGGTTCAAATCCCGGCGTGAGCTCATAAAATTTTATTTGATTTAATACGTATATTATTACAAAAATTTATTAATTAAAATATGTTATTGTATTAGTAGCTATATTTGTGACTTCTTCTAGAGAAGATGATAATTTCAGTTCGTTCTGGTGTAAGACCACCATTCATCCAATGGAGCCAGTGAGTCTATGGCATCCCCAATTGGGGTACCTATTCATGCTGCGGGATTGAAGGTAGATTTGAAAGACTTTGAGATTTGAACCCGTGTCCTCCTGATTGCAATTCGAGAGCCTTACACCTCGACCACGGATACCGGCAATGTAGAACACGATGAATTTCACAGTAGGTGCGATTGATGTCCTCGATAAGTAGGTATCCGCTGTCGTTGAGAGATATTGCACTGCTGTCAAAAATGTAGATTAAAAACGTTATCTTTTTAATGGCATGAACCGTTCATTAGAGTAATCGGCAATATTCCAGAAGACAAAATTAAGAATGAATCCCTTGTTACGTAACGGGCCTCCTAATCCATTATAGAGTTCTAGGAACCACATTTCAAGTGTTTGGATGTGATGTATTTGTTTATAATATATATAATACAAACAAAATTTTCATTATTAGGTCAAGTTCATGAACCAGTACACTAAGTGTACACCGTGGTACATCCGATGGTACATCCGATAAAATGTTGAAGTAATATTAACCCTTTTAATTATTATCTGATATCATTGGACAATTTTTTTTTCAATCCTCTTATGTTTAGAATTCATTCTTCAGAACTGGCATAAATAGACTGGCTACAATCAGACACTCAAAAGTTAGCACGTAAGGAGCCGCAACCGGGCTCAAAAAGAAGAAGATGGAGAGATATGAAATTACGAGTGCTAGAGGAGCGCGCTTTTATTTAAAGCGACGAAGTCGATGCAAAAATTGTGAAAATGTTTAATAAAACACGACTCGTTTAAAATAGAGCAAAAATGTCATGGGGGTTGTCTTAAACAGCATTTAAAAAAAACACTGTGAATTTTTTCATACATATAATTTGTAAAATAACTGAAAACAATGTGTTTATAATAATTTTTGGAGCATATTTTCTGATTTTTTTCCATGGAGGGAATTTTATTTTTTTTTTTTCAGCACTGGGAATGTCTAGATATTATATTCAAGAATAATATATATTTTTTAGAGAGCTTTAAAAGTTAACGTGATTGAGGCAAGGAGTGTGTGCCAAGATCGAGTTCTTTGGCGGTCCTCTCTGCAAAGGACAGTGTCATTTATTATTACATAATATTTACTTATTATCCGAAGTCATTATATTATTTGTTTAGACAGTTTTATGCTTTCGCTTTTCTATTTTCCCCTTTCCTTTAAAGGATTTATCATATAATTTAGTTGTTAAAAACCTAAGCCACTAAAACCCCTAAAATTGTTTCTCCCGTGAACGAAAATGCATCGTCAATCATGATAAGCATTATTTTTTTTTGTAAAGAAAGATAAACATTTCCGGGTTAACGAATAACCCGACAATATTTGAAAATCTCCCACTACCACCACAGTAAGCCGAAAATGTTGCTTGAGTCACGACGGAGGACTTAGTCAACCGAGGAATCAAACACGAAACGCCTGGGTGGGACCCAAACGCGATGCCCACTCAACCACTGACCGGTCTATAATATTATTCAAAATAATAAAAAAAATATAAATAATTAGTGACCGACCGAAGGTTCGGTTTCGGTTTCGGCAAGTTTTAGCAAAAAAATCTAGTTTTGGCATCAGTTTCGGTTTTAGAAACCGAAACTTTTTTAGACATGTTAAAAATCGGTTGTTTACTGTTATTTGGCTTATTTTGTACACTTATTCCGACAGTTAACACGTGTTAAATTAAATAAATAAATAAAAACAATAATTTAAGTATGTGAAAAAAGAATTACTTCTATAAAACAAACCAAATTTATAAAAAAATAAGCCAAATAACAGTATTCAATCGATTTTTAACAATTCTAAAAAAGTTTCGGTTTCGGCCGAAACTGAGACAGACACCGAAGATTCGGTTTCGGTGGAAAGGTCTGTTTCGGTGGGACGCTATATATATTTAACTAATTATAATTCTAATTTAATTTTTCATTAATTATTAACATAATTCCTCTCAGGGCCTATGTCATTTTTGGGGATGCTGTTGGGAGGGACTTTTTAGGTGAAGAAGGAGAGGAAGTTCTGGGAAGGAAAAGGATACTAGCGGTGGGTAGGAATCTGGGGATCAGTATGTCCAGGAGTGACGGACATAATAGGAGTGACGGGTATGAATCCATCCCTCCCACTGCGGTGCAAAGCGATGTTTCGAGAGAATACGGCTGGAAAATCAAAGGGACTCCCTCAACCATTCTCTCCCGAACCGGCCTTCTATGTAGCTGGTGGGCAGACGCATCCGTTGCCAAGACCCAGACAAACCTCACCACATGAGCATTACACATTATAGGGCACCCTCGCTAATTCACCAAACGTAGCGAACCACTTGGGGTGACCTATGGCAGAGGTGTTGGTTATCCAATAAATGGTTCCCGGGGCAGCGGTACCCATACCGCCTCCCAATTTGACTCTTTGCGAAGTCTGCGGCTTCTTTATAATTAATAGGTCACATAATATTTCTACTGATAATCGTGTTGTAGTAATAATTAAGCACTTATATCTAGAGTTCATTCTTTAAAATTAACATGAAAAAACTGTTTTTGATGAGAAAACCATACAGGAGTCCACTGATATAGCCAAAATATGGTAATCACTGTCTGATGCGAAATCAAAATGGAGAAAAGAGGAAGCAAAGGAAGATCCCAGCAATATAGATCTAGTCACTAAAAATAACAAATCACACTTCAAGCAACGTTTTAATTCTGAATGATAAGTCTCAAAAAATCTCATACCAATTTAATAAATTTTACGTGGGCATTGCCGCCGCGCCGGGTTGATTAGAGTCCGCGACGTATGGGCCAGACATATTGTCGCCTTCATATTCTATAAATACCTATACAGTCGTTCAACCAAAAACTTGAACAAATAAGCGGCAACGTCGCAAGACGTCGGTTTGTCGTCAACATGAAAATGAATATATAATTGGACGCTTCATTGTGGACCAAATTAAAGTAAATATACGCAGGATGCCTCTCTGCATTGAATATGAAAGGAGTTCAGATTGGTGGAACGCTAAAGGGCGTTTTTATCGTTTTGTATATTTTTAAATTAATGTTTTTCAAAAATTTAAATACCTAACTACAATCAAACACTGAAAAGATAGTATATACTTTAGTTAGAACTATGTAAAATCAAGTCCTTCAGTTAGACGCAGTAATGTCGATCTGATGAAAGGATGCAGAAATGATAGCGGGATGTATATATATATATATATATATATATATATATATATATATATATATATATATATATATACTATATATATATATATATATATATATATATATATATATATATACATCCCGCTATCATTGCTGCGTCTTCTAATGGTCCACTTTCATTCAATCCTGCGTCCGACCGTCATTCTGCGTCCGGTATACGGACGCAGGATTGAACACATGTAATTTCAAGTTTTCCCCACTCCTGTACCCTCATACAGTCCAAAAACGAAAATAAGCCAGACGCGGTATTGGTACCTAAATCAACTGAAATATGCTATTTTAGTTCAGTGTTTTGTCACCGAGGTGGCGAGCCGCGGCGCTGCGGAGACGAGCGTATATTTTTAGCAAAATATACATTTGATTGACTCGCGTATCGCAACTCCTACATTTGGCAACATCGCTTTTTAATAGCGTTTCTTCTGACACAGATCAATCATAATAAAAACATCGCACATTGCAATTAAGATAAGAAAAAACAAGATTTCATTCAAATTCAGCCTGTCATTATGTTATTATTGTACAGCAAATATTTCAGCAACTTTATTTTTTTATATGACTATTTTTAAACAAATATAAGTTATTTTCTTATCCACGATTATAAATTCCTACAATGCGGAATCGTGTGCCATACCACTCTATTACTATTAAAGAAGATAAAATAAATCTGCTTAATATAATAGTAATTTGACAGTAAAAAATATACGAGTATGTGAGATATTTGGAGATTCGTAAAGAAGGCTGATGTAAGTATAATGAAGAAGATACGAATAAGAGGCTGTAGAAAAAGCCGGGGACGCCCGAGGAAGGCATGGAATGATTAAGAAAACTAAATTCTCGTGTCATACCTAAGGACAGAATAAGTGTGATGATAAGTTATTGTTAATTAACGTATATTTGTTATTAAAAGCAGGTTATTTTATTTGTTTACACATTTTTGTGCTTTCGCTTTACTTTTTTCCCCCTTTTCGTTTTAATAAGTCAGGAACGCTTCATACGTCATACATATGTCTGGTAATTGGTAATGTTATAATATCGTGAAAACAAGCTTTTGGGTCCGTGCGGCTACGAGGATTTAGCATATAATTTTATTATAAGGTTCGCAAAAGACCCTTAAAAATTGTTTCTCCCGTAAACAAAAATGCATTAGTTAATTCGAAAAGTTATCTAGCTTCCATCATGACATACTTAATGAGCATTTATGTTATTCTTATTTAATTTTTATATCTTAAAAAAAATACAATATAGCGGACTAAAAATATTTTTTTACTAAATGCATATTAAAAAATCTTTGTATGTAGTAGAAGTGAAACCTTCAGAAAACGAAACTTCGAGAGAATGAGACGAATGCGGAGTATCTGGAGTAGGATAATTTTAGGGTTTAATTATAACAATATTGTTACCAATTATGAAAAATATTTTACATTTTATTCTACGAAGCACCGCACAAAGAAGACACCGATTAGTCAATCTCATTCTCTCGCAGGCTAAATCCTATGGATATAGGTATGCGTTCGTCTCTTTTTAGTGTCGCTCACAGAGTTTCGTTTTATAGAGTTTCAAATCACAATGGTGCTAAATAGCGATGAGGACCAATGGAGAAGTACATGACAATTCTATTTTCTTTTACCTTTTTTTAAAAGAAAGGCTACGAATAACCAATTAATGTTTGAAAACAACCTACTACCACCACACTAAGCATAAATTGTTGCTTGTGTCGTGATGGAGGACTTAGCCAGCCGAGGAATCGAACATGCGTCGCCCGGGTGGGAACGCGACGCCCTCTCAGCCACTGAGCGATTAATTCTGAATGGTGATCTTACGTCAGGGCGATACTGAGAGCATCGTACACACTAAAACGTGCGGCCCTTATTTTATTTTAAGTGATTAAATTGTGAAATAATGCAGACTAATCAAATAAAATAAACTGCGTGGAGCTAATGTAAAAAAAAATATTAGCTCATATGGCGATATGAACCCATGACTTCCTGATTGCAATTTGAGAGCCTTACACCTCGACCACGGATACCACGAGGTAGAACCCGATGATTTTCACAGCAGGTGTGGTTGATGTCCTCGATATGTAGGTATCCGCTGTCGTTGAGAGATACTGTACTGTTGTCAAAAATTACGATTAAAATTGTTATCTTTTTAACGGCATCAACCGATCATTAAAGTAATGCAATATTCCAGAAGAAAAAATTAATGAATGAATCTCTTGTTACGTAACGGGTCACCTAATCCATTATCGAAGTCTATGAACCACATTTCAAGTGTTTTCATGTGATGTGTTTGTTTATAATACTAATAATACAAACAAATTTTTCGTTTAGTGGGTCAAGTTCGTGAACCAGTACACTAAAGTCTTGATGGTACATTCGATACAATGTTTAATTAACCCTTTAAATCTTTAAATTATCATCTGATATCAATGGACTAAATGTTTTGCAATCCTCTCGTGTTTAGAGTTCATTCTTCAAAACTGGCATAAATAGACTAAACGTTTTTCAAAAATTTAAGTACCTGGCTATAATCAGACACTCAAAAGTTAGTACGTACTTTAGTGAAAACTACGTAAAAAGATGGACGCAGTAAAATCGATATGATGAAAGCGCAGATATGATAGTGGGATCGTTTACGTGCTATAATCTTTTTTTTTCTGCAAAGCGTAATAAACATGAAATGAGTTCAATGTTTGTTTAGTTTATACGATAATTATTCATTCATTTTGTTTATTCGTTAATTGGTTAACAATTAACAGGTATAGGAGCTCCATCGAAGCCAGAGTAAAGTTAGCCTGCCAAAAACTGGGCGTACTGTACAGGGCCCGCAGATACTTTAATAGTACACAACTGCTAACCCTGTACAAATCGCAAGTGCACCCCACGGTTGATTTTGGCAGCCACCTCTGGTCTGGAGCTCCAAAATACCTGAAAAATACCCTCGACTCTGTGCAGAAACGGGCGGTCCGTTTGATAGATTCTCCCATCTTAACAGACGGATTGCAATCGTTAGAGCACAGGCGTCGGGTGGGAATGCTATCCTTGTTCTACCGGTATTACAATGGAAGATGCTCCGAGGAACTAGCATCATTGATCCCTTCGGCACCGGTGCATAGTCGGGAAACACGCCAAACGCGTGCCCAACATTTGTACACAGTTGACATTTGTCACATGAGAACGGGTCGTTTCTTCGACTCGTTCTTGTGTTCAACAGCTCGGCTGTGGAATGATTTGCCGGCCTCTGTGTTTCCTCCTTCCTACAACATGGGTCTCTTCAAGACCAATGTTCATTCCTTCCTCTCCTCAAAAAGACCCTCCACACGGTATCCCAGATGACATAGGCCCTGAGGGAAATTATTTTCCTCAGGGCCTCCTGTGTGGAGTTAATTTAAAAAAAAAATTTAAAAAAATATATATCGTCGACACCAGTAAGCACAGTCCCACCTAGTAAAAACTGCGCAGATAGGATAGTACATCGCTTATATTTCAAAAATTATTTTATATTATTTTATAGTCCTAACTATGGAGATAGTAAGATAGTCCTAACTATGGAGATAGTAGGATAATAATAATAACAACACTAATAAGAAACTTACTATATTACGACTCATATTTCCTACATATTTTTGGTACCCTCATTATTATAATATTATATAAACAATCTCATTTCTACTTTCCATGATAGTTTAACTACGTGACATCTTACTAATATTATAAACGCGAAAGTTTGGATTTTTGTGTGTTTGTAACTCTTTCACGCAAAAACTACAGAATGGATTTTAATGAAACTTTATAATAGTATAGCTCATACATCAGAGTAATATATGCTATCTATAATTGTAAGCTCTGGGGTTATGAAATTTGTATAAATGAATATGTGTGTATTTCATATATTTTACCGGAAGGGAGGATAGGCAGGGGGAAGGGGAACGACGGAGGAGTAAGAGATGGGGGAGGGAGGGTGGAAGGCAACGGGGACGCACGGGAAAGGACATGCAGGGAGAATTAATTTATTTCTTTCAATGGCATTGTATCGAATGCCGGGTACCACCTAGTTATTTTTATAAATCTGTAATGTTGCATTGTAACAGAATTTAATTTTCTGATTTTAAATTATTTAATCAGAATTTCTGATGATAATATAATTGTTTAAAGTATAATTGTATTTATTATTAATTTTAGTGTTATGTAAAGCGGCCGTGTGCGTAAGTGTTTTTGAGGTTAACTTCATTATATATTTAGCACTTGTAAATTATGTATTAAGAACTCGCGTGAAATTATTTTTTTAATGTTAAATTTTATGCTATCTGCAGTTCAAAAACTTTTTTTTTTCTTTCACTTGTATTGTACATTGTTAAAAAATTTAAAATACTATTACACCCACTCATAAAACTCATGAGTGGAAGATACTCTCAGTAACGCCCTGGTGTAAGACCACCATTCAGAATTGAAATGTCGCTTGAAATGGCTTTACCCGTGTTTGGTGACCAGATCTGAATAGCCAGGTACTTCCCCACCTTCCTCTCCCCTATTTCCTTCCCATCCCCACTACCTTCAGCCTCACAACATACGCCAATCGGGGATGCCATAGTCTCACTGGCTCCAGACGGGAGCAGTTGGGACTCTTGTGCGGTATTCATATATAAAAAAACACCTTTTTATCATGTACCATTTTAAATATTTTTTGTTATCTTAACTTTTAAAACTGTTTTTGATCCTGTATGCAGTAAATCATAGAAATCGGAAAAAGATGTAAGAGCCCACGGCGTTGATGATTAATAAAATTTTAAAATATGAAAATATGGCTCATCCATTTGGGGAATATTGTAAGGCGGAAAGAAAATAAGGATGGGAGTTCTCAGCAATACAGACTATTCGCTAAACGTAGCTAACCCCATTTTAAGCAACGCCAAGGTTTGAATTCTGAATACGTCCCCAAAACATTCCTTACTAATTTAAAAAAACTTTTTGTGCGCATTGCCGCGCGCTCGTTTCATTTGAGCCCGCGACGTATGGACCAGTCACCTTTCCCTTCGTATTCGATACATACCTATTAAATCTTCCAAACAAAACGTGAATAAATAAGCGGCAACGTTGTAAGACGTCGGTTTGTCGGCAAAATAAAACGAAATATATATTTGGACGCAAAATTGTAGATAAAATGAAAGGGAAAATAAGCCGGACGCCTTACTACATTACATATGAAAGGAGTCTGGTTTGATGAGTCGTTAAAAGACGTTTTTTCGGTTTTGTATATTTTTAAATTAACGTTTTCCAAAAAGTTTAATACCTAGCTATAATCAGACAATTAGAAGGTTGTATATACTTTATTTAAAGTTATCTAAAATCAAGTCCTTCCGATAGACGCAGCAATGTCGATCTGATGAAAGGACGCAGAAATGATAGCGGGATGTATATATATATATATATATATATATATATATATATATATATATATATAGTATATTAACATTTAAAACAAACATAAATAAGATAGCACGTAGCCATTCTAGATACTTACCTACTTAATATAACTTGTGATTAAAAAAATATTATTCAATTTGAATGGATATTTTGGCCTCAAATCCAAATTTAAGTTTGTTGTGAAATGGGCCTCGCAGTTTGTTGTGAAATGGGCCTCGCAGCCGTTCCTCTTAAGATGAAGCCATAGTAAATAATGCAAATGTTTTGAAAATTTGATAGCTAAGAAGTATTATAGATGCTTCAATTAAATACTGTGTTTAGAAATTTAGAACATACCTTGGCCCTTAAAAATATCGGTCATTTTTTTACAAGTCTTTTAATAAGCCTATAAAAAAATAAAGTATAAGGTCTATAAAAAACACTTCAAGTCCAAACTCTCCTATTTATAAACCCATTTTCGGATTTGGTTTTATTGTATAATGTGGCAAATTTAGTTTCTTTTATAATAATCGCAAAAAAATTTATATTTACGCCCGAACTTCACAAAATAAAATAAAATATGCATTTTCTTGTTGTTATTTTTGACATCAATCGATACGGCCCGCACTCTACGAATTTGGATTCTTGAAGTGATCCTTATGGCATGGGCACAAGAATCATGCACTGGGCACTGGGCAACACCTATTTCGTATCAGTCACGCCCCAACCGGCGCGGGAGACAGACGTGTTACTCCGCGTCGCTTAGTTTCGTGAAATAAATTTCAGTTTTCTTACAATAAACAACGCGTAAAACAGGAATTAATATTTTTTACAGGCCTTTACGAAATCAACCTGTAAAAAAATTCTCAAATACCTTTTCCAACCTTTCCAAAGCTTTTTCTCAAGTATTTTTAAACTCCTCCCATAATGGGCGTGAATTCCGATTTCGATTTTTTTCTGAACTATTGGATCGCCTTAAGCTTCGCCTTCAAGGCCCGAGTTACCTACCTGCAGCCTGCAGACCATTGGTAGCTATTATTAAATCACGTCGCTGTACTTACATGGCTGTTTCTCTTTCGTTCTCACCAATTGGTTCATTGGTTGCTGTGTGCTGTGGGATGGGAGGCAAAATCAAGTACGGCGTTGATTTGTGCGGCGGCGGCGGTGTAAATATAGCTTTTATGTATTGGAGTGCGTTGAACTGTTCAACGCACTCCAATACATAACAACTACAATACAATACGTAGAACTGTTGAACCTCCCACGCCTGCAGTTGATCAGCTGGTCGAGTTATCAGCCTACCTCTTTCCCACTAAATACTAAAGCCGTGTCGCTATAAAGCGCAAATAATAATGTAAATAAATAGCACAAAAAACTGAACCAAAAAAAATATTTTTTTTTGGAATTATTCTTATCCATAATAATCCATCAATGTAATACATAACCTAGATAGTGTCTCAGATAAATATATCCGATTTTATTTACATGAAAGATGTAAATTATCTTTTTATTTTTCTTTGCCTTGTTTTATTTCATATTTTCGTTTAGATTGTTAGTGTTATCTTCTTCTTCAATGATATATTACATTGGGCACAACCTTCAAAAGCTATAAAAAGAGAGTTGTTCTGATAAAAATTGAATATTATCTTTGACTAATTTTTCCAAAGATATTGAAATATAAGAGATGTGCTATCTGCAGTATTTTACTGGGTGGGACTGCGCTTCTGGGTGCCGATATTGTTTGCCAATTAACAAATAAACTAAATGAACAAATAATAAACTAAACAAACGTTTTTTTTTTTTTTTTTTACATTAACTCCACACAGGAGGCCCTGAGGAAAATAATTTCCCTCAGGGCCTATGTCATCTGGGATGCTGTGTGGAGGGTCTTTTTGAGGAGAGGAAGGAATGAACATTGGTCTTGAAGAGACCCATGTTGTAGGAAGGAGGAAACACAGAGGCCGGCAAATCATTCCACAGCCGAGCTGTTGAACACAAGAACGAGTTGAAGAAACGACCCGTTCTCATGTGACAAATGTCAACTGTGTACAAATGTTGGGCACGCGTTTGGCGTGTTTCCCGACTATGCACCGGTGCCGAAGGGATCAATGATGCTAGTTCCTCGGAGCATCTTCCATTGTAATACCGGTAGAACAAGGATAGCATTCCCATCCGACGCCTGTGCTCTAAAGATTGCAATCCGTCTGTTAAGATGGGAGAATCTATCAAACGGACCGCCCGTTTCTGCACAGAGTCGAGGGTATTTTTCAGGTATTTTGGAGCTCCAGACCAGAGGTGGCTGCCAAATTCAACCGTGGGGCGCACTTGCGATTTGTACAGGGTTAGCAGTTGTGTACTATCTGCAGTATCTGCGGGCCCTGTACAGTACGCCCAGTTTTTGGGAGGCTAACTTTACTCTGGCTTCGATGGAGCCCCCATACCTGAGCTGGTCACTTAGGGTTACACCAAGCATATCAATGGAGGGCCTGTTCGGAAGATTAAACTTAAAGGTTAAAGAACGTTAAACTAAATTAACGAATTCTGTCTGTATTCAAACTATATTGTTTACCAATACTAACGCACACCTTAAAAAAATCAATGGAATGAACAAATTCTTTTCGTATGTAAACTACTCCGATTAGGTAGTAGTCCGCCGACAGTCGCGCGGACATCATAGTATATCTCTTTTGTATTTCAACATCTTTGAATTTTCCCCATATTTTTGGCTGATCAGAAAGTTCTGGAAAATTGGTTTGTAACCTAGATAGTGTCTAGGATAAAAGTATCTGATTTTATCCGTATGGGACACCTATTGACATAAAGTATGAATATTCAATTTATATTGGAATAACTCTTGTAATAATAAGTTTTGAAGATTATACCCATCAATGTAATATATCCTTGAAGAAGAAGGTACTTAATACTAATAAATCTAAACTTTTTTAGATGTGCTTATATATAAATAAATTTCTTGTACTAACTAATGTTTTTATTTCCTTTCCCCAAATTTAATAATGTATGCATACAAATAAAATATTACACAAATGAATCATCGATTTAGGTACTTATTGATACTAAGTTATTAATATAAACATATATTATTATACATGGTGTTAATGGACGTACTTGACTTACTTTAACCAGTGATTACTGACATTATTTGAAGTAAAAAATGTAAATGAAATTTTGGTCTCCGGTGACTTCTTTTAGACTTTTTTTTTTTTTTCAAAAAATTTTTCTTCAAAATCAAACAAAAAAAAATTCTTCCGCATGTCGTCACTGGTCACTCAGCCAGGTATCCGACGAAACCCTTACCCCGCCTCCAACTGTTCAACAACTACCATTTTTTTATGTTTTTGTAGAAAAAATAAAAACATCAAAAATGTCACCGGAGACCAAAATTTCATTTACATTTTTTACTCCAAATAATGTCAGGAATCACTGGTTAAAGTAAGTCAAGTACGTCCCTTAACACCCTGTACTGTAAATGTACCGTCAATTATAGAAGAATGGTCATTGTGACCCATCAATATTACGAGAAGCAAGTTAGTACTTACGTTTTTTTTATAAAGAAAGACAAACATTCCCTGGTTAAGAATAGCCTGACAATATTTCAATACCTCCTACTACCACCACAATAAACCAAAAATGTTGCTTGAGTCGTGATGGAGAACTTAGCCAGCCGAGGAAACGAACGCAGGACGCCTGGGTGGGACCCAAACGCGATGCTAACTCAGTCACTACCGTTCCTTTCGAATGTTGAATGCTTTTATTATAACCGTGACAATTTACTGTGATGGCAAAAAAAAAATTAACATATTTATGTTCCTTATCGTTATAATTTATAATGCTTTCAAAAGACGAAATACTCAAATGTACTTAGGTCTATTTCCTTCAAAGGAAAAAAAGTGATCATTTTCTTGAATCTCTCTCACACACCACACCGTGATGTCTCCGTCCACTATTGATAATTATAATTTTTAAAGTATGGAATATAGTTACAATATATATATAGTTGGAATATAGTTAAGGATAATATTGAAGTGTGAATGAATTCTAAAAATTTAAAAATGTCAAATGTAAATGCGCTCATGGTTTTGCTTTTGTTCTAAACATATTATAATGCTGCAAATCTTTCTTACACACTAAATAATTACAGTCGAAAATGAGACAAACGATGAACTTTTGTCTGCATCCCCCCAAAGGAAACATACAATCATTATCATACCGCTCCCCCCACATGTGTAAATAAAAGTGGTACCTTGAAGGAAACAGTTACACATGTTTTGTGTGTCTCAGCATTATTTAATGTGTAAGAAAGAGCTACAGCATTACAAGGAATGTACGTTAATTGCCTTTTTTTTCTGTCAGGGTACCGTAACCATGATTGGTCACGGTAATTATAAAAGAAGTGGTTAGATACATTTCACTTAAAGGATTAAATAAAATACTTGATTGAATTGTTTTTTTTTTTTATTAGACAGATAGGTATCCACTAAACACTTTAGGTACCTATCTGGAAAAGGTACAGGATATAAAATTTCTGACAAATTTACCTTTGCTAAACTTCACTGAAAATCAGCAACTGCCTAGAATTGGTACCTATAACAAAACTTAAGGCTCAAAAATTTCACTTATAATTACTCACATTTAATAAGACACTTTCACAATAGCTTCATACATACTTAAGAGTCAATAATGAGGCATTAATAATAATTTATATAATAACATTTTTATTTTATTATATATTTTGGGCACAAAAGGAAGGTATATAAAAATACATACTTAAAAATCAACACTTTTTAAAATTACGAAAGCTTTGTAATCATTCTGCCAAACATGGCTTGTTGAAAAGAATAAGATTAAAAAGGCTGTATTATAAATCAGTACATTTAAAATTAATTAATGCCTTGTCGGGCTTGTCAAAAAAAAAAATGTTTTTAAAAAATCAAAATATTTCAAATTTATGAATGTTTTGTAATCATTCTGCCTTACATCAAAAAATTATAATATTACGTTAAAAATGATAATATTACATCAAAATAGCCTTACGTCAAAAATGATAATATTTAAATTTATTGCTGCTCAAGAAGCAAATCTGCAATCTCCAAACCCACAAATGAGGTCATCTTTATGTCCTCAATGGATAAGTGCTTTTTGACTAGTTAATACTAGTCCTGGGTCGTTCGTGAATAACCCGCTCACGGACCACCAAAGAGTGAGCGGGTCATTTTTTCGTCAGCACCCAGGTCTCGCGACCCACTTCTCGCAACCGCTCTACTACTGCAACCTGGGTTTCGGGTGCGGATGTGGCGGGGCGAGCGTCAACACCCGGGTTTCGCCACCCGCTCTCTCGACTCAGGTAATAGAAAGTAGCTGGGTGAAGCGTAATCGAGTTTCATATTTTGTGTCGCAAAAAGAGCGGGTCTTCGCGACCCGCTCGTGACGCTAGTGTGTCGTGAGCGACCCGGGTCATGTAAAACGATCGATCGACCCATGACTAGTTAATACCTCATTGACCAATTGGTCCTGAAATCAAAGTGTGGCTGAATCGAAATTACCTGACAATCGGCAACCACCACAAAACTCAACAAATAATAAATTTATTATAAATAATCTAAAATCACACACTCTTTGAGCAAATAACTTCATGACTCACTGAATAAATTCCTAACTAAAAAACCACTTATTATTAAATGTAAGCTGCCAGGCAAGAAGACCAAAAACTCGGAAAATGTCAATGTTTTTTTTATCATTTTGACTAAGTTCAGATTACTATTACTATTAAAATATTTGTATGAAGAATAAATAGATCGTTGTAATAATAATAATTTATGAAAATTATGTAGTAAATGGTTCTTAGCTGGCAATTGTCCATTGATACCAACGAGTAGAATATAAAATAATTCTAATACCATTCTTAGAAGAATGAAGGATCTGACAGAAAATTAATCTTATGTCTATCGGAAAAGGTTTGAAGAAATGTTTAATTTCTGACAATCTGGATAGAACTGAGAAAGAAATTTAATGAAATATGGCACTTTATTCGAGGTTATGTTCTATTTGAACTATATCTACTTATCTGTTTAAATCATAATAATATCGAGGGTGAAAAGGCTAAAGGGATCAACAGAGGAGCACCAAAATTTTGAAATTGGATATAATATGTAATTATTTCTGTAATCAATTTAGAGTCAATTTGTTCACTTTTGCGAATAGCTCATCAAGTCTCAGAGAAATCATTGTCTCCCTTACCATCATGGTGAGAAATAATACGATTTAAACAGAATTAGAAAGAGAAAACACCAAGCTTTTCATTCAAATCTGGTAATTAACCACAGAAAAATTTAAATGTACACATTTATATTTATGAAACCAAAGTTTCCAACTGCAATTTTTGGCAAGCGTTGTGTTTCGTCTAATATTTATTAAGTTTTGTGAGTTAATTCTACAAAAATGGCAAGGTGACAATTATATAATAGATTTGTTTAATAAAATGTGTATTTTTTAATCAATAATTTTAATGTGATTAGATGAAAAAAAGGTGAGACATTTTTAAACTTTCATATTTGCATTCAAAATTACAATTACATTTTTTCTAAAAATAAAATTTTAAATTGAATTTTAGACACTTTTCAAAAACAGTTTTTTAATTTTCATATACAATATTCCATTATTTGGATTTTATTGCAAAGTGGAAATACACCCAAATTCTCCCACTTTATTACAGCATCTTTAAGAAATGTATAGGTAAACGTAGTGAACGTATGTCTTGCAGTATGAAAGAGACATGCGTGTATGAGTGAGACAGCATGCGGAACGTATAAAAGGCGTGAATGTTGTCCATTCGTCCTCACTTGTTATCAGCTTCCTAAGAACCTTGTACAGTATTCTCGGATTAAATACACATAGTCTACCCACGTCTATTATTGACATACACCCCATACTGAGATCATCATATCTGAGGAATCTGGATCCATCATAAAGGAGTCCAGAAGTAATGGGATAACCGGCCACGTTTATTACAGTAAATATGCCAGAGGCCTGAGGGGTTAATGCTTAATGGGATTACATTTAAATCTATGTAAATAAAAATTATGTTCTTTCATATTATTATGATAACAACTAGGCATAAAAATCAAAAGTTCAGAAAAATGTTGTTTCTTGACACTCGGTGTTTTTGACATGTTGGCATTTTCGTAATACTAATTGTTTGCATAATATTTTACAGCTAAGTATAAAATAGTGCTAATTGACGAATGTTTGTTAATGTAGAGAAATGGGTTTTAGTTCTAGGCAAAAAAAAATCCTAATGAAAAATAGTTTTACAACCAATAAAGATCAGAATAGATTCCTCAAAACCATACCTACCTAGTACCTACATTACTCTATTATTTCTTTTTAATAACTAGTTTTAAAATAATCTTTGGTACATATAACTATTTTTTTTTTTCAGAATAGGGAGATTTAATATGACAGTTAGAAAGAGTGAAAACGAAAAATAAGTTCAATAAAACAAAATACTTTTTTGTTTTATTGAACTTTTGGTTTGGTTTTGGTCAACAACGGTTGGTTCATAAATTAATAAATTTCGTGGTTTTAAACAAAAAAGTATTTTATTTTATTAAATATGTCAAACCACAAAGTGATTGCTTTCTACAATAATAATAAGTTCAATTGTTGGGTGACCCCTTTTGTCTTTCCACAGTCGATATATATACATAGATTATAAAAATATGTAGGGTGTTGTATTTCACCATTCTCCTCAAAGGTTACCCGAAAATGTACATTTTCAATTAATTAAACACAATTCATTTTGAGTTTATTATTCGGTACTTGAACCTATGAATAGTGACTATACATAGGATAAGTTAGCCGAGTTTTTTTCCCGTTGCTTGTATTTATTTGTTTATTTATTAATATTCGTGAATTGATCAGGAGGATGGTGAAATACCTCCTTATTGTAATAATACTATGAAAGAATTCTATAATTCCACATATATTAGACACATGTAATCATAAGACAAAGAGAAGTCATTAGATGCAGTTCTTACTATTTTTAATTAAACTTTCAAATATTAATAATGTAAATTACGCAGGTTAAATTTGGAGCCAATGCATTTATAATATATTATTAAAAATATTTTGGAACACCTAAATTGAAATATTATGAAAATATATTTCTTTCTGTTACATATTTATACCTTTGTATTTATAATACTACATTTTTTTAAAGTAATAAAATATTACATATAATATTGTACTGAGTTTCATACCTTACGATTGGTATTGCGTTTGTGCACTTATGTACTTTTTTATTTTTTTATTATTTATTATTTCATAAATGTTTGTTTACATGTTACAGTTTTTGCCATTTTTTAACTACCATATTGGGCTATTGCCCTTGTTGTGGCCCTACGTGCCCGTTTTTATGGATAAAAAATAACTAAACAAAATATGTTTGAATTGTTACAATAAAAATAACAATATGTACCTAAATGTTTTTAATAATATCAATCAGAAAAAAATAACCTTACAAGTACAATCACAATTACACAAATCTATCTATGTAAGGTCCATCAACATGTTTGACCAATCACATCACAGCGCCCATAAATTAAAATAAAAAAACAATGTGAATTCTGTTTTAAACTGTAAACTGGAACCAAACCAGAAATCTCCTGGACTCAATGTTAAATATGTAGATAATAAGGATTCTGGCGAATTTTAGCACTACCACAAACAAAATATTTGTAAAGTACCTAGAAAATAAATGCTTCTAATATGCCAGTTGAACATTGGTAGTAGAAAAGCGTATTACATTTACACTTCGACTGGAGCGCTTTTTGCCACAATATGGCACTATTTAAAATACCTCGGATTGCTTCGCTGCCAATTTTGGCAATTTTTTTCCTTATTTGTAAGTAATTAAGTAGAAGTTTACGATTTTATTCTCTTTTTTTTTATAAATCCTACGAATTCGAAAATTCGGAGGTATGATTTTTTTAATGTGGGCGGAAAATATTCAAAAAGGTCACCACAAAAATCACAAGAAATCGGAGAAAAAAGTTTTAAATTGCGCTGTCGCTCCAGTGGTTAAAGGGCCTTGGGGTTAGTTGTGTTGCTTAAATTGTTGGGGAACATTGTTCGCAAGACATTGTATCAACACAGATTCCCGTCGTTTCTGGGTGGCATTATAAATTAGATTCTAAAGTACTTTTCACCGCAACTCACTTTACATTGCACGATACATTATCCTGAAATGCTATTTGACGTACACAATAATCAATCTACAAACATTGGAACAAACAATGATCAACCATCCGAAAAGTGACTAGGAATATGAAAAACAATTTGCATCAATAATACAAATATTGCATTAGGAAAATAATTAAAAATCTAAAATACACTTAAATAATAATAATAAGACTAAAGAGAACTTAAATATTCACTACTACTGGAAATTATTCTGGAAGTAAAAAAAAAAGTAAAATTGCAAGTCTAATGTTTAAGTAACTGATTAAATTAATATTTAATTAATGAAGACAATATTAGCAAAACTCAATCAAAAGTCTAGAAACAGAAAAATCAGAAAAAGATGCAATCACATCTACAGAAGTGACTTTCTCTTTTTCTGATTTTTCAGATTCAATCAAGTTTCGCCAATATTGTCTTCATTAATTAAATATTACAATTTGAGGTTTTACTCATTAAGTTAAAAATAAAATAATAAATTAATGTTCCAAAGTTTTTGTATTACGGATTTTGTAATTACATACACACCTTACTTTATTTCAAATTTCCAGAGATGAACAATAAATACAAAAATGTTAAGAATGAGTCTTATACCTACTATAAGCTACTTTTATCACCCAACAAAGTGTCCATTATTTATAATAACATTTTAATCACTTGTACGTTTTGGTAGAAATAGTATTAAAGCTTCAACCCATTTGAGCCCAATGAGATATATCAGGGTTTTAAAATCTGGCACCGAGCTGACTTCAAAATACATAATGTAGTAATATACATAATGTAGTAATATACAGAATGTAGTAATATACATAATGTAGTAATATACACAATGTAGTAATATACATATTATATAATCAATAAATTATACAGTACATAATATGAGTCGTTTAATTTCTAAGTCCGCTAAATCAACTTTCAATGATTCGGAGAAAACCGCAAAAAACTGTCACATCTCTAGCATAAACAAATAAGTGCATTTAATTTTTTTATATAATGAAATGGAGATGTAAATTTGAAAAGTGATCATTTTTCATTGTATGTCTAGCAATATTTAAATAATTTCAATAAATAAAATGGATATAACGAATTTTGATACTCACTTTGTGATTTACTCATGATATAGAGGCTTTTGAAACTCAACTGACCTGGCACGATGTTTCCAAACCCGCCATCTTGGCAAAATAACTTGTTGTGATTGGTTGAAGTCCGATATAGCGGGTTTTGTTTCTCACTCGCAGTTTTAACATGGTTTTTGATCGTGATAGGGGAAGTTTTGGTACTCAATTTTAGGTTCATCTTCTTTCTTGCAAAAATGTGAACAAAATGTCATACTTAGGTCAATTTTCAGGTATTGATATTAAAGGACTCATATGTTATGTAAGGATAAGGCAAACATAGTACGAACAATATTAACGCCGTAAATAATATTTTTTAGGATTTACTTATGGAAGTTAATAAACCTCAATGAAAATTTTAATGAATGAAAATAATATTAACAACTCACATTGAACACGAAAATATAATCAGAGACCGAAAATAATAAAAAAATTAAGATAATGGTCGCAAATGGGACCCTAAAAATAAGGCACATAGATTTTACACATGTATAGATAAAATATAGGTAGGTATTATTCTGGTAAGAACTTCGCAATCATTCCAAAGGAAATTACATAAAATGTTAGCAATATTCTTAAATTGAAATAAAAATGAGATACATAAAAATGACCCAATCAATTAGGTTTCAGAGGCTAAAATGATAGAGTTTTAGTCCCGGTACAATCAGAGGATCTCAGTTGTTAATATTATTTTCATAAATTAGACAATAACATCTAACGATGTCTTCAAGAACCAAAGTTGCTAAGGAAACGTGATTTTAATTTATGACACAATTAAAAAGTAATTCTTCTATGAGAATAGTCTAAAATGTAACAGGAACACATAATAATCAATTAACATTAATATTCAGAAGTCCGGTGCGGCGATTGAAGGCGATTGCCAAATTGTCCCTCCGATCCCTCATAGAGAGCAAAACAAACAGCTTCATCAGCTTATTGTATACATCTTCACTGAAGAACTGAAAAATAATTACTTTATTAGGAACTTCGTTTTTATTTTAATAGTCTACATAGTGCGATGCTGCAAAATATATAAGTAAGGTTTCTGGAATATCAGAATATTTTTAATTACACTGTAATTAATCACTGAAGAAAATATTAGCGACTCTCAATCGAAAATTTGAAACAGAAAAAGAAACGGTCGCATTTAGGAATTGAACCCAGGACCCTTAGCCTCGTCGGGGCGCCGCTCTACCACTGAGCTAATGGGACCTTATCCCCTTCGATCATACTTAACTGTGTCCATACTTTGACTGACAACTACCAATATTGTCTTCGTTTTCGTAACATATTTTCTTATTGGCTGCTGTAACAGATGTGTTTGCACCATCAAATTATCTTTCATCAAAAGTCATCGCTGGTGGCATCCTCTACATTTAGTGGGCATTTTTCGGAAATTTCGCCTGAAATCTCTGGCCTCTAAATACAAATGTACCGTGCCGCCAGCAAATATTTTTGGTAAAAATATTTTATGTTTGTTTTCTAGGTATAAATTACCAAATCTGAATTCATTCTAAATTATAATGTAACTAGCAGACCCGGCCACAAGTTGCTGTGGCTAACAAAACACAACGCCATTACCCAATCTTTATAAAATCCACACCACCCGCTTGCCAGCTGCCCGCTGCCTGAATTGAATATTTGAATTTATCGGCTTTTCTCTACTAATTAACTCGCCACTAATTATACAATGCTTGCAATGCAACACTGGATATTTGAAAAGGGAAAATCAAATACCTACTTACTCTTAGGACATCTATTTTCCAATTTCTTCCGTAGAACGAATTTCAAAAGTTACTATAGTACGGCCCGCCAGCCGTTTTAAATTGCACAAAAATATGTTTTCTTTAAATTTCTCGGCTTTTCTCTAATATAATTTACATGTATTATACATATAAACATTCCTCTTCAATCACTCTATTGGTGAAAACCATATGAAAATCCGTTGCGTAGTTTAAAAGATTAACGCGCACACACATTTTGAGCGACTTCATTTTATTCTATGTAATGATGTTTTACTTTAACTATGTACATGTCCTCGTTGCAATAAATAAACGCTACCTCTCACAGGTTGCCACCGGGGACATTGTAAACTCAACTTTTATGTATGATTTTTATGTTTGTTATTTTTTCACTTATTTCTAATTTTCTAACCCTGCGAGCCTTGTAAGGCAATGAAATTAACAGTTTCATTCCAAAGCCCTACTAGGCACGCAGGGAAAATGAGTCTGACTCTTAACTCCTTAAATTGTACAAAATAGTGCAATTTATTGCACAGAAAAACACTATAATTTATTTTGACCAAAAATATGTTTTTCCTCATTTTAACCCTTTCTGACGATGTGTTTGCACAGTGCAAACACCGATGTTTTTATTTATTGTGGGTTCTGCAATACGTTTGCACGCCTGATACACCTCTATCTTTGTAGGTTACACTGCCATCTAGCGGTGATTTTTTTTTTTTTTTAATTCATGGAATCTTTACTTTTTTGACACTTCGAATTGCAAGAACACAAAATTTATATATTTAAAGACAGCAATTTATATATTGATAATTTGGTAAGTACTTTTCTATTTTATTGTTTATTATGATCATGTTTCACGTGAATGTATTTTTTGATGACAATTCACTTTATTTGTAGTTTTATTTGCATTTTTATTGGTGTTTGCATAACGATAATACTTTGTCTTACAGACATAAAAATGGCGCGTTGGAAGATAGGATTGTCATCGAACAATCTGAACGATATTATCGAAGAACTTCCGTCCGATGGATCGGAATGCGATGACAATGATGATGATGACTATGGTGGTTATGATGTGAAAGTCATGCAACAATTCGTAAGTGATTTGATACCATCTTTGCCGGAAATTGATGATTTGGAACCAGAAATAAATGAAGGATTAGGAGGAGATTTACATATACTAAATGAAGATGAGGATCCCGAAGATGACATGCCATTGATCGAAGTTCGGGGTTAGGCGTGGAAACGACGCCCATTTTCTCCTATAGTTCCTGATTTTCACGAAGCAGATGGGAAACCATCCACCGAATCTAATGAAAATATGACACCAATAGACATATTTTTCAAACTTCTTAGACAAGAAACGTTTGACAACATAATTTTTCAAACGAATTTATATTCAACCCAGACTGGTAAGCTTTTCAAATATGTGGATATAGAGGAAATGAAGATTTTCCTTGGACTAAATATTCTTATGGGAATAAAAAATCGCAAAAGTTATCGCGAATGTTGGAATAGTTCTGAATTACTGAGAGACGAATATATTGCATTAAAAATGAATGTAAACCGATTTAGTTGGTTGCTTTCTCACATTCATATAAATGACAATAACCTAATGCCTTCACGTGAAAGTCCTTCTTTTGACAAATTGTACAAAGTTAGGCCTTTTATAGAAGCCATAAGACACAACTTCAAAACTAAATATTTTCCTACGAGAATCCAGGCTGTAGATGAAAGCATGATACGTTTCAAGGGCAGGAGTTCTTTAGTATATGCCCATGAAACCAGTAAAAAGAGGTTACAAAGTATGGGTTCGTGCTGATAAACATGGTTTTATCAGTGATTTTCAAATATATACTGGAAAAATTGGTAACATCGCTGAACAAGTCCTAGGCGAATGAGTGGTAAAAGATTTATGCCAAGATTTGATCGGAAAAACTACCAAATTTACTTTGACAATTATTTTACATCTGTACCTTTATTGCGATACCTAAAATCCAATAACATAGACGCCTATGGAACTGTTCGTTCGACAAGAAAGTACATGCCAAAAGAAATTAAATCGGACAAATTGTTAGCCAGGGGTGATTTCGATTGGCGTATGACTGGAGACGGATTGGGAATGGTGAAGTGAAGGACACACGAATTGTCAGCGTATTGTTGACAATGCACAATGCTTCCAGTTCTTGTACAAAGAAGAGGAGGCAGAAGGATGGGACATCCATTGATATAAACTGTCCTACAATTGTGAAAGATTATACATCCAACATGGGCTGTGTCGATAAAGCTGATTTGCTAAAAACATTTTATCAAATCAATCGGAAAAGCCGTAAATGGTGGCAAAAAATATTTTGGCATTTCAACGATGTAGTCATTGTAAATTCATATATAATTTACAAAATATTAAAAGCCAGTAACAACATCCCGCTGAAAGAGTTTCGTTTGCGCGTCATAGAAGGGTTGATTGGCATGGGACCAACAAGAAATTCTGCCGGTCCTAGCCCACAAGTAAGAGTATCAAAATTTTAAAAAATGGTTCCTGCTGATAAACGATTTAACAAAGCTGAGCATATGCCAATACACGGAAAGCCAAGAAGGTGTGCTCTTTGTAGCACAAAAGCAGAAGTGCATACGTCAAGGTGGGCTTGTACCATTTGTGAAGTCGGATTATGTCTCACAGAACGAAATAACTGCTTTTTGAAGTATCATAAAAAACAATAAAAATTAACATTACATGTTATACTACTTAACTACTAAACAAGTCTTGTTTTCATTGAAATATAACAATAATGTTAAAAATATATGTTTTTCTTTTTTTCTCACATTTGCACACTGTTTGCATACTGCAAACACCACCTAAAGGCGAAACAGCTGACTAAAAAAAAAAAAAAACGTTTTGTTTCTTTAAATATTCTTATTCAGATACAAGTATTTTTTTTTTTGAAAATCAAAAGATTTGAGTTGCGTGTCTGAAAGGGTTAAAAATCCAGAAACCCCGTAAGATGATGAAATAAACAGGTTTCATTATCCCATCTTATGGGGAATCTAGGAAAAATACCATTTTATCTCTCAACTGTAACATAACTAGCCAAAAGGCAAATATTTCAAAACTAAATCCCTCAAAACAAAAATAAACCTTAGCTACAGATATATATTGCTACATATAATATAATTTTAAGCGACCACTTTCATGAGCGATATTGCCAAAATGAAGGCACAACATATCTGACGCCCTATTTATACTATACTGAGCGAGGTCTAAAATCCCTCCACTTTTGTGTGAAACACTGCCCGTTCGCAATCGGGTTCAACAAATGAAATAAATAGGATGATATTTTATAAATAAATCAGTTCACCAGTTCAATTCTACTGCACAAATTTGTTAGTCCTACGACCTTGTGCCTCCTGCTGAAGTTCTACCTGAACGAGTACATGGTGTCTACCTCTACAGTCAGTCCTAACTCTGGACACTGCCAAGGCACCAGGTTCAGGCAGAAACTAGGTGCATCCAGGGCCCACCACCCACTGGATGTAGGGAGGCCAGCTCTAATTACCTACTATCATCATCATCGGCTTGCAACAAGGGAAGGCGTACACGAGAGACCGGTCCCCTTTTTTACAGTTCTTGTAAGGACATTACGTCCGTTACAGCTGCTCTCTTTAAATACGATTGCAAGATTCTTCTCGAACCAAATGCTATCTAGATAGTGTCTTGGATAATTTTATCTATTTTTATTTAATGTGCGACACCTATTGACTTTTCTGCAAGTTCTAGATTTTATTGCCAAACTTTATTTAATTAATTATTATTAATTAAATACTGTTTGGCAATAAAATGTAGAAATTTATTGAATTGGAACTAAAAACTATCGTTACTATGGCAACACCAAGCTACACAGTTAAACTTTTTATTCTTCACATTAAAATTTCTTCACATTTAACCTTTTGAATGTCGGGTGGTATTTCGGAAAACCGCGTGGAAATTACATTAATGACTTCTGATCAAAAATCCATACAAAAACAAAGCAATTGTTTTCTAGATAATATTCATATATATTACATGATAGAGGTTTTTCCAGAATGGCTAAACTAACTAAAAAAAATATATTAAAAATCTCCCATTTTGGAAATAATTGTCAAAAAATATAATCACACAAAAATAAACTGATTTTATTATTTCTACACAAATCTGAATACACACCCAACATGAAAAAACACAAATCAAAGGAGTTTTATAAATAAAGACCTTTACTAATTTGAAAACGTAAAATATCGATTTTTTCATAACTAGATTAATGAAAGTAACGGTGATATACAAAAATGATATTGGCGCAAGCGATTCTGACCTTGTCCTTTATACAGTTTCTTTATACATAAGGGCTAAAATCGCATTTAAAAAAAAAGCAAAAAAAGTTTTCGAACCCGTGGGTGGCTCATGACAAATTACATGTTAAAATTTTGTTTTAAACAAACTCGGTTTTAACTTTTTTTAAATGTATAATTTTGATCTGATAATAAGATGTATGTATTGTTATTTTGATTTTAACATTACTTGATTCTGGGCAAAGGAGGGCAATTCGCCCGTTGTTAATAAACCGATTTCTATCTCTGATGCAAAGTGGGCATGCTGAGTTTGTTCTAGAGGCATTTCAATGGAGCCTGCTTGAAAGAGCTAGCAGCATTAATTCCCTGTGCACCGGTAAACATATGCGAAAATTGATGGTCACCACCGAAAAACCCGTTTGCCCATTTTAAAGCTAAAATAAAATAATCGGGTAACAATGTTAATCTGCTCCCAACTAACGTGTCGTCGATTCAATTGCTTTGTTAATACTTTCCACTTATAATGTAGGAGTTTTTAATGTACAGTCAAGTTTTGTAACCTTGAAATGTATGTTTCTGTTATAAAAATAAATAAAATTTACCTTTGGATCAATTGATACGTATACGTCATTTGGCCTTGCAATACTGAAGTTCTGTTTGTCGTTGTGATTCTTTATGGTTTTTCCTTCCTGGAGTGGAGACTGATTTACAAATACTTGTGAGATAAACTTGCTCATGCTTGATACATAGGCCTTGAAGTACTCGTCCATTATGGACAGGGCAGCAACGTTCCTGAAGAAATCGCAGTTGGTGAGATATTGGTGGTTGTCCATGATTATTATTTGCCCCGGGAGTTTCTTGCCGCAGTGCCAGAGTGGAAATTGATTTTCTATCTGATCCCGTTTCTGAATATCATTGAGGGGATCGCAGATCTTCAACATTAGATTTTGAATGTCGTACAAGAGATTTACTTCTGTTAGTGTCTTTGTATTTGGAAGTACTTCTTTTAGCACATTTTTTTCCGAGTTGTAAGTAATGAGCCTAGAAAACAAATACAAAAAATTATAGATAAATGAAACAATTTAAATGAAACAAAAAATTATATTCTAGTGTAGTCTCTATAATCCAAACAATTAAAAACTGAGTTTGGTTTAACGAATTTTCAGATTACTAGAATCTTTAATAAACAACTGAATTTTAAAATTTGAGAGTTTGACGTTTTCCAAAATCATTGAACGTAGATGGCTATGTAGTCGAAAATTTTATCCCTTTTACCTTTCAAATAAGATGATGATAACGATCTACTAACATTTCCTCGCTAACTTAGTTTAACTCTCTCCACTAAGGCCCGGTATATCAGTTGCTTTTATTGTTGCTTAGCATAGCTTAGCTGGATTTATCTACACACTCTAACACTCCACACTTCAACTCTAGATTTATTACCTACACACTCCAACCGTGTGTAGGTAATAAATCCGTATATAGGCCGTAAGCACAGATGTCACCAAAATTACGCTTTTTATCTATAATTTTAAAACAGAAAAGTTTTAATTTTTTTTTAAATACAGTTATCATGATGTTAAGGACTGCAGTCTATTTTTAAGCTGGTTTTGATTTACGAATTGATTTTTTATAAAGTCCCCCACTTCAACCGGCATGGTGACTAATTGTAATAGTATTTATTTTGCTGGAGTCAGTGCATTTTTCATGAAATTATGCTGAACTAACCATTGAAAACAAACTGTTCTCACATTGGAACTTTTAAAATCCATCTCATACTTAAGACTGCTCTAGATCGAGAATCATCCTTTATTAATTAAGCACTCCGGCCCCTAAGCGTGTCACACGACAATACATATAACAATAGCAGTCAAGTACAATAAGCTTGTTTTCAGGATAACAATTTCCCATAGAAATCGTTAAAACTCGGTTATTGTTCTAGAGACAACTCTAAAACAAAAAGTAGAAGATTCATATGAAATCAAGCTTCACATCTCTATTCAAAGTTGTCCATAGAAAAACATATAAAAGACTTATTTTTAAGAAACAGTTTTCACCCGCCAAATCTCCTAGGTGCTGTTAGACATTGTTATTTTTTTATTAAATATTCTTGTATAAAATGTAAAAAAAGTGAGGTGACAAAAGAATTAATTATGCATTTTTATACGAGAGTTTTTTTTTACATAATCTGTGATTTTAGTATCGTTTTCACATAAAAAACATCATGCGAGTCATTTTAACAATTTTTTTTGTTTGCATTCTAATTTTAATATTTACAAATGTATTTATCTGTAAATAATACAATTCGAGAGCTTATTTCTTAACCTTTCAAAAACAGTTTTTAGTATTCAGCTACGTTCAGAAATATTTCATTTATAGAGCTTTAATTGCGAAGTGGAAATAACACAAAAGTTTTTATAAATCTGACAGTTCGTTTAAAACAAAAAACTATAACAAAATATCTGAGTAGTAAATATCATCAACTTGATCATCCTCATAGCTCAATGAACTATTGAAGTCCGTACTGATAAAAGCAGGAATTTACATAAATTTTGGTGAAAATTACACTTTTTTCTTGAAAACATTAAAAAAAAGTTAGATAACGCAGGACAAAAAGGACATTTAGGTAATACATACACACAATTAAAAGTTAAAGGATACTTTGTGCTTGTGAGGACTGTACAAACTTTGCCATCGAAACTAACAAAAGTTGTTGAAGGACAGATGGGAAATATCTGCATTTCCTGCGGGGCAGTTAATTAATCTATTAAGTCTTCCTAGGGGCTTTGGCGCATAAAGTTAGTTCTGCACTTGGTGGGAAGAATCAGGTGGCCCCACATGGAATCGTCCAGAACATCCTACTTCTGCCAGAATGTCTTGTATTGATAATAAAACTGTTCAGAAGAGTACAGTCATTAGTAGAAGAAATGTATAAAAAATAAAATAAAAGGAAGTAAGCAGAAGCCCTGTGGTAATCAAAGAGTGTTATTAAGACCTGAAAACGTAACACTATTGAGCGCTTTTATAATTACCGACGATTTACAGTTACTGCAAAGAAAGGCAATAAACATATGTTCCTTATCGCTATAATGCTGTACTTCTTTCTTATACATTAAATGATGGTGAGACAAAAGATGAAACTCACAAAATACGTATGACTATTTCCTCCGAAGTACTACTACTACTTGCGTTTCATTTTGTTTATACAAGTGAGGGAGATGTATGAAAAAAAATTATTTGTGGGGTGCAGACATACGGTTCACCAGTTGTCTCATTTTCAACTGTTTTTATTTAGTGTGTAAGAAAGAATTGCAGCATCATATTTGTTTAATAACAAAAGCAAAACCATCATTTGACGTTTTTTAATTTTTATAATTCACTCACACTTCAACATTAACTTTGTAACTATATTCCATACTTTTAAAATTATCATCGTTGCTATTGTAGGGGTCTACGGAGACGTCACAGTGCAGTGTGTGAGAGAGATGCAAGAAAACACTTTTTTCCTTTTTAGGAAACAGACCAACATGCATTGTGTATCTCATCTTTTGAAAGAGAAGCAGCATTATAGCGGTAAATGTTTATTAACTTTAAAAAAAAATTGTTTTTAGTTTTTGGGGTATTATGCCGCGTTACGCTACCTCCTTCTTTAGCCAACGCTGTCCGAAACGTTGGCTAAAGAAGGAGGTAGCGTAACACGGCATAATACCCCAAAAACTAATAACAAAAATATTTTTGGCCGTGAAAATCTAAAATCGTATCTAACTTTAAAATTCATTAATGGTTCATTCTCAAAAAATGTGATTTTAAATGTTCTACAAATTTATGTTTGTAAAAATTATGAATTTATATAAATCTTATTTGTAATATTTTTTTATTTACCATGCTATGTATCCCAAGAGTTATAAAACTCATTTTGAGGCAGAAAAAATATAATATACGGTTAGAGTTTTACATATTTTAGAGAGAAATCAAAATTTCACATTTCACATAAAATAAAGATGCAGTACAAAAATAAAAAAATGAGGTAAATAATGGTAACCCGACAGTTAATCCCCGACAGATGGCCCCTGAAATTATAAATATTATAATTTTTTGTGCACTTTTTACCAATTTCATTAATAATAAGTTAATAAGTAAGGATATGAAACGAATTTAGTTTCAGTGTCGATATTTTGTAAAGGGTGGGCCATAAACATTTGCACTTTTGTAATCGTGGATTTTGTAAAAGGAGATTCCGAACGGGGGAGGAGAGCGGGGTCACTTATGCATGACACCTTGCTTCTTGGAAATTTAGTCACAATGGACCACTTCGCGGGAGAGCAACGCGCTTTCTGGGTAAAACATTTTTACAAAAACAATGATTTGGTTATTTTCTGTTCAACAATGATTCTATTCTGTTTTACAAAACAATGATGCATGCCGTGTATTTCGTTCGCATCACCAATTACAGAGTATCAATGCCCAAGTGTTAATTTAATTAAATCATGGTTAAAAATTTCGAACAAACCAGCAGGAAAACAAACGAGTCGGCCATTTTTTTTTTTTTAAGAATCTCAACTGCTCCCGGCTGGAGCCAGTGAGACTATGGCATCCCCAATTGGGGTATGTTGTGAGGCTGAAGGTAGTGCGGAGGGGAAGGAGGTAGGGAAGAGGAAGGTTGGGAAGTACCTGGCTATTCAGATCTGGTCACCAAACATGGCTAAAGCCATTTTCAAGCAACTTTTTAATTCTGAATGGTGGTCTTACACCAGGGCGATACTGATGGTATCTTCCACTCTGGAACATGCCGCAAATATACTATATATTATTTTAAATGAATTAATTGTGAAATAACACAAATTAATCAAATAAAATTTATTTGCGCATGCCGGGTTTGAACCCGCGACCTCCGGATTGTGAGTCAAGAGTCTTACCCACTGGACTACGGAGGTCGTCAAAACTACGGAGGCCATGGAGCAAAAGAAAAAAAAGAAATTGGTTAAAGAAATTTTCCCTAACAAACTTATCTCATGCAGAGAAGATATTCCAAGGCCTCCCCGCAGCCATGATCTAAACCCAGCTGATTTATGTTTTATGGGATATATTTGTGTATGTATATATTTTATTTTACAGGTCGAGTCTATGTAAATAAACCAGCGACTGTACTCCAATTAATGGAGAACATCATCAAGAAATGGTCAACATACCCCGTGATTTGTGTCGAAAAGTTTTCGAAAATCTAAGGGCCTGATTTGAGGAATGCCAGCGGCGAGATGGCGGCCATTTTGACAAAATTATTTTTATGAAATGATTTTCCAGCATATTTTTGTTCTTGTCAATAATCATTTATTTAAATACAATCGATATTATTTTATTCATGATTATTTCAAAAGTGCAAATGGTTATGGCCCACCCTACACTTATATGCTGATATACACAGTGTATAGACAAGTAGTTTTATTCTTGGTTCATCTGAATGAAAACATGTTTTATACTTTTGCTATTCGGTGGCAAGTCCTCTGTGCAATCCCCTTCCGGGACCCTTGTTATATTTTGTGTAAGTAGGTGTACCGTATTTTCCCTAAACTGGCTGCACATTGTATACAAGTATGCCCGGGGGGCCAACTGTCGGGTGATCAACTGTCATGGAACCGTAAACAATATAAACAAAAAGATACAAAAGACGGGAGAAATTTACAACAATAAAACAGGAATTATATTAATAGATACAATTGGACAAAAGCACATGAAAGAAGCACACCACATCCTCATACAAGACAGCTAAAAGCCATAATACATTCATTGTATGTAATTATAATAAAATTAAATATCTGAAATATACACATGCAAAGAAACTAAGCCGCCGCACCCGAATTTCTACCGATTTCTTACATATTATCTCCCTTAAACATTTCAAGTTTTTAAGCTGTTAAAAAATATATGTTTATTTTTAAGATAATATCTAGACGTTCCCCACGCCGAAATGCAAATTATATGAAATTCTCTCGATAGAAAAAAATCGCAAAGAATGCTTCGAAAATTATTAAAACCACTTTTTTTTTTTTTTTAAAGCGGAGACGGTTTACCATTAGTTCCCATGAGTACTTAGGCCATGGGCCCATTGTACTTTTAGAAAACCACATTAATTTCACATATTTTAGAAGTTATATGTATGAAAAAATTCACAGTGTTTCTTTAAATGCTATTTAGATGTTCCCCGGGAGATTTTTACTCTATTTTAAACAAGTTATGTTTGATTAAACATTTTCATAATTGTCCCTTCAATTTTATAATTTTAAATATTAGCACGCTCTCTCCAACATTCGTAATTACGTATCTCTCCGCCTTCTTCTTTTTAAATAACTATTAAAAAGTAATTTATTGGGATTTTTCTTTTTTATTTGTTTTTTTACAAAAGGTGAAATAAAATAAACGTTAAGTACTCCATTTATAATGGAGAGCCTTACAGCATCCATCATCAGAGCAGTGGTTGGCTATGAATCGCCGTGGTGAAAAACCATTCAAAATTGAAACATTGCTTGAAATGGCTAAGCCGTGTTAGGTGACCAGATCCAAATAGCCAGGTACCATTGCATAAAGAAGGTGATTGGTTAAAAAAAGAAGCAGTCAAACATAACACCAAAGGAGTAGTAAAAGCATTGAGTGTAGGTTGCAGACACTGTGGGTTGGTTGGGAGACAGTCAGACAGCCAGCGGGATCAGGGACGGGTTACCTGAAACGGTGAATGTCCCCACTCGTGTGTTCATGGAATACCCGAATAGCATCCGACAACAGTTCCTCCACGGTCGCCTCTCCATTGATGTAGAAAGTGTGCACTAAAGTGCTATCTTTAACCCGCAAGTGGATATACAGTATGTAGACACTTTCCATCTTCTCATACAGATATTCCTTCATTAATATCTGAAATAGTATTGGGGTAAATATCTTGTACAACTCCTAACACATAAGTATATCGATCGTCCAGTTGATTAGTCAGACATCTCCGAAAAATCGAAATTTGAGTTAAGTATGCAGTTATATGTAGGCGTGTACCCTCTATCTGGTACAGTACTCAGATTACTCATTAACACCAAATTAATTATACTGCACAAAAACATGTTCAGAATTGTACGATATGTTGATGTTTTCTGGTTCACTCGTAGAATATTTCCAAATGTCTTAATAAAATTAACTGGATGATCGTTACATATACATTTTATAATGTACATTGAGTGTAAAACCAAAGTAAATGCAAACATTATATTCTGATGTTAATTCTTTAAACTCTTGACATTTCGATACTAGGTGCCCCTGTTTGCGGTACTTTTTCATTTATAAGTGTTCGCAAAGCAACACTTGTGACGTCTGCCTACAGGGCATGCCCACTTTTTCCTCGTACAATGGTTGAAACAACCGTATTCAGCATGTTAACGGCGGTTCAAAAATAATTTTATAATCGTCACTTTTAAGCACCGGCCACACACAGCGTTAAAAGCGCGAGCAGTTATGTTGTACCGCGAGCGCTTGTATGTTGTATCGATACACTAATTCTTCCTATGGTAGGAGAGGGGATCAGTTAAATTAGGGAGCTGCCGCGAAATATCATTTATATCACAGATACTGGATCTGTCAACTTGTTGCTGTCATAAGCATGTTTACGCAGCTGCGTAATTAAAATGACCCCCTCTCCTGTTTACGGCGGGATTTTTGTAAATTTCACTTGACAAATAAATGTAGGTACTCAAATTTCACTTTATATGTCAAATAAAGTTTTTTTACAATGACATCAGAAAATTTGCTTATTGGAACTTAACCACTTTGCTATAAATATGTTCATCTATGATATGAATTGGGTCTGTATATTAACACTTGGATCCAGGACGACAACATCGATGTAACATTTGCAGACCCATTAATTTCAACATAGGTGTGGTCTTGTTTGAACAGAAACCTCGATCTCCGTATCTCAAAGAAAATTAGTAGGTGATATACTTATGACTTTACGCCCAGTGCTTTATACTTTTATATATTTTAAAAGAAGTCAAAATTATTTATTTTATTTATTGTGAAATACGGTGATTCATTACACACTATTTATTAATCATTGATAGGTTGGTCCTGCCTCTTGGAAAAATAAAAATCCTGTGCTGCCTAGGTCTGATGAAGATCTCGGAGACATAAAGCAAAATGTTCAAGAACATTGGGATTTTAAGTGTGCCCATTGAGCAGCATAAGTGCTACCAACACCATTGCAATTTGCATTGCACCACCTAACATCCAGACAATCTAGTCCTAGCATTCCGGCAAGAAAATCCAAGGGATGCAACTGTGAATTCTATTGCATAAGTACAACAAAAGTATTAAAAATAATATATTTTTAATTTTGATAGAAGTAAATGTACACAAAAGAAAACATGTTTAATAATATAGATATTTAACACGTAGAAAGTTGTAAAGATCTCAAAGTGCCAAGCAAAAGACACTTGCCGTACTTTCGATTTAATAGCAGTGTTAGTGTTTACCTTAGCTGAAGCGGGGAAGTCTACAGCGCGCATAGCAACCTCAGTTTCGAAGGACTTCCTTCGGTAAGCTATCATGTATGCATTTGAAGAGGAGCTTCCACCAAACGCCCTCTCTCTGAGTGCGTCACAAATCTGAAATTGCATCATACTATTATATTTACCAATTGCCCGAAGCCAGTGGAACTTTGGCAACCTGATTGGGTTCGTTGTGAGGCTGAAGGAAGTGGTAATTACTTGGTTATTCAGATCTGGACATCATTTTATAGGAAATCTTTTAATTTATCACAGCTCCACAGCCATCCCCTCAGATGGGGCCCCTCTTAATAATTCCCCTCTTTAATAGGAGGCCACTTGCATCACATTTTATTAAAAAAATTCCGATTTTGGCAAATATTCTAAGACATTCCCTAATTTATTTTTTTTATCGTATTTTTGAAACCCTGGTGATTTTTTTAAAATTTCAATCTGAAAAATCAGACCATTTTTTAGAAAACGGAAAGACGGGACATAATTTTATGGGTGTGAAAAAACGATAATTACATAGCTGAAAATCATTTTTTAAAAAAAGAAGTTTTCCACACGAATAGCACAGGAGAATAACGAGGCATACCAAAAATATTACATCTCATAAATATTTTTTTCGTTGATCCATCTTACTGATCATTAATCGTTGTAATGTTCAATGTCTGTATATGACTAAATCCAATAAATTATAAAAATAAAGAGATATATTATAAAATTTGATTTTGTTAAAATCAGCACCCTTCTAAAACAGGTATAGAAGGCATAAAACGTACGGCGTTCACTTCGTAAGGGAACGTACCCATACTACGTGACACGTTTATGGGAGGGGGTCTTCAAAATGTCACGCTTGGTTCAAATGAGCGGCGGCGGGCTTAGGTTTTTGGTCACCGGGGTGGGGGGTTAAAAATTGCAAAAAGTTGGTCACGTAGTATGGATACGTTCCCTAACATCTGTCAAAACGTCAAACCAATCGACAAGTTCACAGAGAACAAACAATAAATCTAGTGAATGTTAAATGTCAAATTCAAAAATTCGCCAGAAATCAAAGTGTTGCCATATAAATAAAAAAATCAGTGTGGAATTATACAAAATTAATTGAATGTTATCGGAGATGGAACATTTTCAAGTAGGGACATCACGAGCCCAAATAACAGATTAATTTATTCGAAAATAAAAAAGTAAATTTCTATAAATTTTTATAACATTTTCGTAATCTTAGTAAAAAAATCTATCGACACGATTTTTTATAAAATCCATGCAAGTGACCTATTGTAACTGCTCCATAGATTATTTTTTTTGAATTTCATTATTTTAACATTACATTTGATTACAGTCATGACGTATTGCCCATCTCACTAGGTGTGAAACGTCTGTGTTGAGATGACAATTTACAGAATGGTTGTTATCTAGGTTTTTGTTTACATAATATTATGAAAATGACAGTTAAAAATAAAACTAGTATTTTTTTAAATTATACGATTCAAGTATGAATATAGAAGATTAATACAAAACAAGAATAATTTTGAAGCAATTAAATTTCAATTTGACAAAAAGGCATAGTTTTTTTTTTTTTACATTAACTCCACACAGGAGGCCATGAGGAAAATAATTTCCCTCAGGGCCTATGTCATCTGGGATGCTGTGTGGAGGGTCTTTTTGAGGAGAGGAAGGAATGAACATTAGTCTTGAAGAGACCCATTTTGTAGGAAGGAGGAAACACAGAGGCCGGCAAATCATTCCACAGCCGAGCTGTTGAACACAAGAACGAGTCGAAGAAATGACCCGTTCTCATGTGACAAATGTCAACGGTGTACAAATGTTGGGCACGCGTTTGGCGTGTTTCCCGACTATGCACCGGTGCCGAAGGGATCAATGACGCTAGTTCCTCGGAGCAGCTTCCATTGTAATACCGGTAGAACAAGGATAGCATTCCCTCCCGACGCCTGTGCTCTAAAGATTGCAATCTATCTGTTAACATATGCGAGAAAATAATTCAAATATTTGAATAATACTTTTGACAAAAAACTTTTGGCCTGCGATTTTGACCCTTCTATGTACACAATTTGTATGAAGAACAGTGTCAGAATCGCTTGCGCCATCATTACTCTCGGAGATGCTACAAGTTTTATTCACCTTGCAACCCTGGAATATTTTTAAAACGATTTCGTCTATGACAATCCGCTGTCAGAATTTGCCGCGATTTTAACTGTCGCAATAAATACGTGTTCCGCGAATAAAAGATCGTAAAACCTATTAATTTACGCAATAAATGCAAGTAATGTTGTTTTGGTAGATAGTTTATTGTGTTGTGAACGTGTTTCAGTCAATAAAATATACAATAGCTCAAAATTAATCAACAAAACATTCAATTCAAAGTTCAAAATGGTGCTTTTTTAGTGTTTTTTGTGAATTTTCGTGAATTTCCGCAAAATGGCCTGACCTTTGACGGGTTAAGATAGGAGAATTTATTAAGCGGACCGCCCGTTTCTGCACAGAGTCGAGGGTATTTTTCAGGTATTTTGGAGCTCCAGACCAGAGGTGGCTGCCAAATTCAACCGTGGGGCGCACTTGTGATTTGCAAAGGGTTAGCAGTTGTGTACTATTAAAGTATCTGCGGGCCCTGTACAGTAAGCCCAGTTTTTGGGAGGCTAACTTTACTTTGGCTTCGATGGAGCCCCCATACCTTAGTGATAAATGATAAGAAAGGAGGCAAGTGAAACTTAGTCAAATGTACTTGCAAGCAGTACCTACATAGTATACAATATATACACACAGTAGGCATAAATGTAAATACAGTTTGTCAAAAAAGAGTAGAAAAAATAGGAGAGCGCCACTGCTGCTCAAATGGCATTACTAAAAATATAATCATAGTGGTAATCTAAAACTGTGTAACCTACATTTTTATTAAAAATTAAAAAGGCATAAAAGTGAAAACATATTTTTTCATTGCAATATAGATACTAACTGATCTCAAAATTAGAATTGCAAATATATATTATTATTACGCATTTGCAATTTTGTGTTAACCCCTCCGCAACGTAAGCAGATATAAGCGTTAAAAATAGGACAGCAGTCAAGTACAATAAGCGTGTTTATACGTCAGCGCGTTTATACACCAAAAGCTAATATTCTCGAAAATTCGGAGGGGTTAACATAATGAAGAATAACAATATTGTAATAAAATATAAAGCTCAGTTTAGAAATTGCTAACATTTATTTAATACTAGCGTAACTAGCTTTGCACGGGCTTTAGATCATGTCTCTAATTTTAGATCTGAATGTATTTAACTCATTCAGATCTAAAAGTAATGTAACTAAACTCACCAGTAATGATTCCTTTCTATCTACTGTTAATTTCAATGAAAGCCAATCACTTTGTAAAACACAATTTAATCAAAATTATGTCATTAAGTAGGTACCTTAGCAACAGCGCTTCTTCAATAATTTTTTTTTTTTAACCTGTGACAGGCCGGGAATGCGGAATTGGGGGCGTCATTTGTCATGGGGGGGGGGGAAAATAATTCAAATATTTGAATAATATTGTCGACGAAAAACTTTTTGTCTGCGATTTTGACCCTTATATGTACAGAATTTGTATGAAGAACAGTGTCAAAATTGCTTGCGCCATCATTACTCTAGGTGGTGTTAAAAGTTTCATTCACCTTATCACCCTGGAATATTTTTAAAACGATTTTATCCGTGACAATACGCTGTCATAATTTGCCGTGGATTTAACGGTCGCAATGAATGCGTGTATCGTGAATAAAACGTCGTAAAACCTATTAATTTACGTAATAAATGCAAGTAATGTGGTTTTAGTAGATAGTTTATTGTGTTGTGGACGTGTTTCAGTCAATAAAATATACAATAGCTTAAAATTTATCAACAAAACATTCAATTCAAAATTCAAAGTGGTGGTTTTTTAGTGTTTTTTTGCGAATTTCCGCAAAATGGCCCGGCATTTGACCGGTTAAGAACAAAAAAATGTTTTTTTAAATGTGAATACAGTTTTCTGTATATTCAGTGTCATTGCACTTTAAAAAATATTATTTCACAGGCAAATTGGTATTGCCAGCCTACAAATTTTGTAGTTACATTTTTTTATATTTTCTACTCTTATTTGACAGACTATATGTTATAAAATACATGTGATGGATGTTACACCAGGGATGTCAATGGAAGGCATGTTGTTAAGATTGCTTCCATTGAAGGAAACTAGCTTGTCTTTTCAGTCTATAAGTCACTTATCTAGGCACTAAGTTGTTGTGAAGTAACACAGATAAATAAAAAGAAAAAATACGTACCTCTGAAACCGATTCATCATTGAAACAGTACCAATTGCTTGTATTGAAGTCCTTCAGATGGGCGTAGTAGTGGCCTGTCTGGGTACTGCCGCCGTGGACGAACACACAGAACAGTTCGTACAATAATCCGTCCCCTCCCTCCACATATCTGTCCATGTTTATTAAGTCGGGATACACCATCCTGCAAGGAGAAGCACTGATTGACTGCACGGCAAATACAGTTTGTCAAATAAAGTAGAAAACATAGGAGGGCGCCACTGTCGTCCGAATGGCAATACTAAAAATATAATCATGGTGTTAATCTAAAGCTGGGTAACCTACATTTTTTTAAAAGACATAAAAGTGAAAAAAATATTTTTTCATTCCACTGATCTCAAAATTAGAATTGCATATAGGTATCTAGGTTATATTATTATTATATCTTTACAATTTTATGTTAACATAATGAAGAATAACAATATTGTAATAAAATATAAAGCACACTTTAGAAATTGCTCACATTTATTTTTAATACTAGCTGGTACCCGGCACGCTTGCTATGCCATTTAATAAAGAAATTGTTTCTTCCTTTCCCATTCGTCCCCTTCACCTCTCGTGTTCCCACTCTTCCTCAACGAAAAAATTATAATTTTAACTCAGCTCTGTGAAGAAACAGGTCCGTTTGAGAGATAACCATAACTTAATAAACTGACCTCAGTCTGGAGTTACTCAGCGGAGCAAGACATCATTTACCAATATGCTCTGAGGAACTATCACAGAAATGATTTCCTTCAGGGTCTCATGTGCGAAAGCCAATATAAAAATGAAATGAAAAAGGAGGCAGGAGGTGGTGTAGCCATATATGTACTGGATTCTATGAAGTTCTCCATCATTGATAAATTTTCCAACGAAAATTCATTTTTAGGTATAAGTGTATGTAGCAAGGATAGGAAACCGGTTAACATTTATGCCATCTATCGGAAACCCAACCCTAATATACATGATTTCCTGACACATTTGGAAAAAATACTAGACAAAAGCAGACAAGATACATTAATACTCGGAGACTTTAATATTGACACTACCATAAACACATCCTCTTCTTTAAATTAACTCAACACCTTAGAAACATACAATTTCTCAATACAAAACAAATCATTTCCCACTAGAGTCACTAACACAAGCAGCACCCTCAAAGATCACATCATATCAAATAGACTAAACATTCCAATTACCATATCGAACATAGATGACTCACTTAGTGACCATAACATTCTTATTATTGATTTCAAGAATAACCTAAAAAAAGGTCTAATAATAGGAACAAGCCACGCCTTAGAAAACCTATCATCAACAATATGGCAGTAAAATCTTATCTTGCAGCTAACAAATTTACCATCAACTCAACCAAACAAGAAGACAGTTATAAAGATTTTAACGATTATGTCAAAAATGCAATAGAAGCAGGTAAAACGACACCTAAAGTGAAAATAGCTAATCGACAACATTTAAATACACCGTGGTTCGATTCTAAACTGAATTCGCTGATCAAAGAAAGAAACCAGCTTCACAAGCAGTGGAAACAAGACCCGGGAAATATGTCTCTTGTAGTCCATAAAAGTAAACTGAGAAACTTAATAACTAATTATAGGAGAAATTTGAAAAACAAATATTATGCCAATAGCCTTCAACAAAACCTGAATAACCCTAGAAAAACTTGGAAAACCATTAACTCAATTTTATCTAACCGTGCACATAAACCCTCCAACACCATCGAATCTCTCATCGTAAATAATTGTGAGCTTAGGGGACCCAGTGAAATAGCTTCAGCATTTAATGAATTTTTCTTATCAGTTGGAGAAAAGTTGGCAGCTGCCATTCCATCATTCCCGGATGACTGTAATACTATATATGTAGAACCAAACACAAGTCAATCCTTATATATGGCTAGGACAAATAAGGCTGAGGTATTAAGGATCATCTCGAAACTTAGGTCGAATGCAGCGGCAGGTATCGATGGAGTAACCCCGTACATCCTTAAAACCTGTAAAGAAGAACTAGCTGAGCACCTAGCGCAACTTATCAATTCCTCTATAGGCTCGGGAGTATTCCCAAATCAATTAAAGCTGGCAAAAATTATACCAATTTATAAAGAAGGCTGCAAAAAATGTATTTCTAACTATCGCCCAATATCGGTTTTATCAGTATTTTCAAAGGTGTTCGAGACTATTATCAAGGATAGACTTCTAAAATACATCTCTAACAACAATATCCTAACACCACAGCAATATGGCTTTCGAAAAAACTCCAGTACCCAATGTGCCACCTTCGATTTCATCTCGAACATTCAGCAGTACATAGACCAGGGCGAATATGTAGCAGCTATTTTTATAGATCTAAAAAAAGCCTTTGATACAGTAGATCATGAAATACTCCTACAAAAAATGGAACATTTGGGTATAGTCGGAAAATCTTTAAAGCTCCTCCGAAGTTACCTATCTGATAGATATTGCTTTGTCGACATCGAAGGGAACCTAAGCGGCTTTGGAAAAATCACATGTGGAGTGCCACAGGGCTCGATTCTAGGTCCCCTACTTTTCTTACTATACATCAATGATATAACTAAATGCGGCATCTTGGGAAAACTTCAACATTACGCTGATGATACTGTGATTTATTATTGTTGTAAAAATCTGAGGGAACTTGAATCTCTAATGAATAAAGATCTCGCAAACCTAGCTAAATGGTTGCGGATAAATAAATTAAGCCTCAATGTCAAAAAAACTCACTATCTCACTTTCGGGAAAAAATATTATATGACAATGAATATTACTCTTGGAAATGAAAAGCTCCAAAATGTACAAGTAACGAAATATTTAGGGTTATTCATAGATTCTAACCTATCGTGGAACTCCCATGTTGAATATGTTAAATCCAAAATTTCCCCGATAACTGGTGTACTCTATCGACTTCAAGATGTGCTCCCCACAGCTTTACTGCGTGCCACATATTATGCTCTGATCCACTCTCACCTAAGTTATCTGGTTAGTATCTGGGGCACCATTACTAAGAAACAAATATCTGAAATACAAGTAATCCAAAATAGGGCCATAAGAAATATATACCATCTACCATGGGATACGCATGTCAAAGACATACTCACTGACACAAATTCTTCCCTTTACCATTCTGCCAAAATATAGCATCACCACTGCCATCCTACAAATAATTCAACACTCGTCACACACCAACACTAAACCAGCCTTTAATTCCGATATACACCACAAGCACAAAAAACGATCACAAAATCAAATACACCTATCGTCATCTACACACACAACTAAATTTGGAATTAACTCCTTACAATACATCGCACATACGCAATACAACGCATTACCTAATGTCCTAAAACTACCAGAATCAAACAAAAAAATATTGGCAAAGGCTCTAAAAGTATATTTTCTCAGCAACTTTATTAACCAGTGACGAATTTATCTGTCTTCCTTTGTAACTCTTGTATATTCTTCAATTACCTGTATCAAGTGTGTCTAGTCCATTTAAAAATCTATGTATTGTTCACTGATTTCCGTGTTCTTATGTAAAAAGAATGTTCCTTTAGATGTATAATGTTGTCCTTCCCGAAATGAGTTTTATTAGACTCATTGGGAGTAATGTATTATAAATTTTATGTAATAATTTTGTAATATATTATCTCTAATAAAAAAAAAAATAAAAAAAAATTTCATAAATATATGGCAAATACTTACTTGGAATTCACTTTGATACCTCTCCCGGTGACAGGGTCGTAAGAGAATCGCATAAACTGAATTATCAGAATCTCAGGTAGCTGGGTGAGCTTCAGTCCCTTGAGGCTATCAGTGCGCACCTGGCAGTCATCACAGGCATAAGCGTTTGCTCCAGCCATGACCTCAGGGCGCACGTAGCCTTCAAGGGCTTCTTCTAGGGTTTCATACGGCTTCCCGGTCTCCAGATTCATTAGAGGAAGCTGTATGTCCCTCATAGACATTGTGGATGAATTTGCTTTCTTGCACGTTCCACAAACAATGTACGACCTCATTTGCCCTGCAAAATCATGTGAAAGTGTATAAATGTCTAACCAAATTACAAAACTCGTATTTTTGACATCGACAAACAAAATCTAGACAGGTGTGCAAAATTATTTGTTCCAAAAATTGGATTACGAAAACATTTATCAAAAATAAAGCGCATTATTTAGCAATCAAAGGACGGGTCTCCGGGAAGCTCCCTCCCTCAAACATCACTACCAACATTTTTTGTTTTCCGTCTCCTCCGTTTGTTGAAACACGGTTGAAAGATTGGTGTGAAGTTCGCGCGGTCACACACAATTTGGCTAATGGTCCGTGGTAAGGACCTGTCTAAGCGTACGCAATGAACACTTGACGTTTGACATTTGGCCTTTACATAAATGTTAAAATGCATTCTGATGAAGAAGAGATGCTACATCAGGGAGAAAACACAGAAATTTTAATAGATATTTATTTATCAGGAAAGATTTCCGACTAATATCGATTATTGTAGGACCTAAAGTTACTTTTTTTAAATTTCCAGTGCGTAAATATTTACGTAGACGTCAAAAACAGAATAATTATATTAATATTTGATATTATATTATAATTTTATTATCAAATATATTTATTATTACATTTAGGTATAATAATATTTTAAACTCGTGATTATGCTCGCTCAAAAAGTTGTTCGATTTATTCTCCATAAATGACCGCACCGTGCAGCTCCTGTGAAAAAATGAATTCCTAAGACACGCTGTGTTTTACAGTTGGTACATCAGTGTTTTTTTTATGTGAATAACTTCAACATAATAAGTCCCAACTGCTTCCTTTTGGAGCCAGTGATCAATTGGGGTATGTTATGAGTATGAAGCTAGTGAGAAGGGGAAGGAAGCAACGTTTCATCATTTCAACGTTTCTGAATGGTTGTCTTACACCAAGACTATATTGAGAGTATCTTCAACTCTGTGATAATAATAACCATAATATATTTTGTGAATTCAAAGTTATAGATCGATCGCAAGGTTTTTGTATTTATTTCAGCGTGGACTCATTTACAGAACCTTAAACATAGACATTAATTTATTTGTATTAACCCTAGATAACTACTATCGTAATAATTATGACGGCAAAATGACTATTCCTCACAATGTTCGCGTCGTTCCCGCGCCCCCTACTTCACAGTACCTTCCTAATTTGTTCCATCAGTGTGCCATGCGCTATCATTATGGTCGGGTGTCATTTGTGTTGACTTATAATAATTATGACGGCAAAATGATTATTCCTCACAATGTTCGCGTCGTTCCCGCGCCCCCCACTTCACAGTACCTTCCTAATTTATTCCATCAGTGTGCCATGCGCTATCATTATGGTCGGGTGTCATTTGTGTTGACTTATAGCAAGTGTCGTAAAATTTACAAAAGTTTAGTGTTTTCGTGACTGTTGAGCAAAGGTAAGTGTACTTGTTTTTATCACTTACTTAAAGCTTTTATATCGATTACAGTTTATTTTGTGTTTTACGTATATCTTCATCAATATTTCTTACTGATATTCACAATGCAGGGTGCAGAAGCATAACTTCCTTTTTTAAATTCACGCCATTCTGTCGGTCTATGTCGTAGCGGAGCGCTAGTCATCTCGTTCGAGAGGCGGGCTATAAAGTTTTGTCCCGACACAGTTTAGTCGCCATCATGCGTTGGAACAGTGAGTATGCGTTTGCCATTGAGGCCAATATAACATAATAACGGCCGTTGTTCCCAATCCTACTGATCACTGTTGAGCCGAAATTTTGGCTCAACATTCCTCAAATGCACAAATACGCTCCTCCCAACGCAACTCTCCGACCAACAGGCGAATCGAGTGTTACAAAACAAATCACTTAGCTGATTGGAGACTCAGATTGGTCGATTAAAAAGTTGGGAACAATAGCTGTAAATGTATTACATACATTTATTATTCTACAAAATTGGATTATTTTACCTTCATAAATTTTTTTAATGATGTTGGAGAAGTTGGGGTTGGCCGCGCAGCACTTCTCCACTTCATCACACAAGGCAGTGAGCAGCTCCTGGACATCTTGTTGGTCTCGGGAGCGTTCATGGCACCACGGGAAGGCGGCCGTGAATTGACGCGTGCTCACTGCACGGGACTTGGTTGTCTACAACAGTCCGCAAAACTCATTACTCACTGCTCAGGACAATATCTACGCTTCCTGCACACACATGTATTATAATCAATCATTTGAACACCACTTTAGAGTTGTATAAGGCCCTTCGTTCACAACTATGTAAGTACCCAACACACGATGATTCTGGAGATGATCTTGACCACCGCCGTACATCGTACTGCCATTAATGTTTGGTGGTTTACTAATCACCAAAACCAAAACACAATGTATTTTATATTATTGTAGAAAGCAATCACTTTGTGGTTTGACATATTTAATAAAATACTTTTTTGTTTAAAACCACGAGATTTATTAATTTACGAACCAACCGGTTTCGCTTAACTTAAGCTTCTTCAGGGTACAAATTAATACTGTACTGTAGTATTAATTTGTACCCTGAAGAAGCTTAAGTTAAACGAAACCAGACGGTTCGTAAATTAATAAATCTCGTGGTTTTAAACAAAAAAGTATTTAATGAAATAATTAAAAACACTTTGTTTTTACCACAATAAACTTTATTTAAAAGTCAACATGTTTCAGGAACGATGTTCCCTTCATCAGGACATAAAATGTACTAAATACTAAATGATCAAACATAGAACGGCGTGGGTAGAAATGGAAGTAGTGGGGGAGGAGAAAGGTGGAAAGGGGAGGTGCTTAGAAGATCAACAAGAGGGAGGGGGGGGGGGTGGAAAGGGGGTGCTTAGAAGAACAAAGACAAAAAATTACAATGGAAATATGTTTAAGATAGGGTTACTCACAAAATTAATTTGATTGTTAATAATATTTAAATTTCTATTGACATTTTTCCTAATTTCTAATATTTCTAAAAGATCTAAGTGAAAACCACTAACGTTAGTGTGTAAAATTTTAAAACCAGTATTTATATCAAATGAATGGTTAAATTCAATTAAATGGTTAGCAAATTCCGAATAATTATTACTATTTAGACATCTCAAATGTTCCTTAATCCTCGTTTCAAAATTTCTGCAAGTTTTACCTACGTAAAAATGATTGCAGTCATTACAATTCAATTGGTAAACTCCAGATTTTTTCATTTTTTGGTCTTTGTCCTTGTTATTTAAAATATAATTTTTTAATTTATTATTCGTATAAAAAGCAGGCTGTATTGTATTAGGAATTTTTTTCATGATTAAATTGGAGGTTTGATGGTTTACAAACAATATTTTTCTCCATTGTTTTTTAATATTATCAGTAAGCAATGGGTAAATGTAGGACAAATGAAATTTTTTCTTATATTTTTTGTTTAATAAATCGTCTATTAATTTGGAGTTATAACCATTATTAGAAGCAATTATTTTAATGGTGTTAAGTTCAGCTTTGAAATTATTTGGGGATAATGGGATATTAATTAATCTATTGATCAAATAATGGAAAGCTAAGAGTTTTTGTGAAAATGGATGGTTAGATGAGTTGTGTATAATTATATCAGCGTATGTTTCTTTTCGAAAAATATTAAATTCAATCTTATTATTAATTATAGTTAGGTTTAAATCTAAGAAATTTATGCTACAATTAATTCCTATTTCTAATGTAAATTTAATGTTTTTGTGAATTTTGTTCAAAAAATTAAGGAACATTTGAAGTTGTCTTTTGGTACCGGTCCATATAACTAAAATATCATCTACGTAACGTTTTTAAAAATACATATATTTTAGTAATAAGGCAGAACTAATACAATACAGCCTGCTTTTTATACGAATAATAAATTAAAAAATTATATTTTAAATAACAAGGACAAAGACCAAAAAATGAAAAAATCTGGAGTTTACCAATTGAATTGTAATGACTGCAATCATTTTTACGTAGGTAAAACTTGCAGAAATTTTGAAACGAGGATTAAGGAACATTTGAGATGTCTAAATAGTAATAATTATTCGGAATTTGCTAACCATTTAATTGAATTTAACCATTCATTTGATATAAATACTGGTTTTAAAATTTTACACACTAACGTTAGTGGTTTTCACTTAGATCTTTTAGAAATATTAGAAATTAGGAAAAATGTCAATAGAAATTTAAATATTATTAACAATCAAATTAATTTTGTGAGTAACCCTATCTTAAACATATTTCCATTGTAATTTTTTGTCTTTGTTCTTCTAAGCACCCCCTTTCCACCCCCCCCCCCCCCCCCCTCCCTCTTGTTGATCTTCTAAGCACCTCCCCTTTCCACCTTTCTCCTCCCCCACTACTTCCATTTCTACCCACGCCGTTCTATGTTTGATCATTTAGTATTTAGTACATTTTATGTCCTGATGAAGGGAACATCGTTCCTGAAACATGTTGACTTTTAAATAAAGTTTATTGTGGTAAAAACAAAGTGTTTTTAATTATTTCATTAATAAAATGGTGCCACAAAGTGAATTTGCTAAATTTGAAGAAAAAAAGTATTTTATTTTATTACAATGTATTTTACTTGTTTATAATTAATCAATCATTTTTTATACTCAATTACATAATAATATCAAAATAGCGATAACAGAATGATTCCTTATCGACGCTGGAAAGGAAAAATGGCTAAAGCACCAGACATACATATATGGCGCTTCAGCCATTCTTCCTTTCCAGCTTCACGGCGCCTTAGCCATTTATCCTTCCCATCGATTTTCTATTCGATATATAACTAGCGAGTACCCGGCATGCGTTGCAATGGCACTCAAAGAAAGAAAGTGTTTTTGTTTTAAGTCTTTTTATTGCAGTGCTTTTGGATAGACAATATTTTATTGTTTTCTCGTGTGCACAAATAAATCAGAAGGTTTTTCCGATGCGTGGCAGCCCACGTACAGTTGTCCGTGTGAAAGCATGGATATTCCAAACATACCCCTTGCTATTCCCAAACGCTACTGTCTCCTTTGCAATCCCTCCCTCTGCCCTTCTCTAGTCCCCTGCGTGTCCTTTCCCACATGTCCCCGTTGCCCTCCCTTCACATTCACTTTCGCATTCCCTTCACCTTCCACATTCTCCTTCCACCTTCCCCCCTTTCCCCCTCACTCATCCCGCAAATCCCATCCCTCCTTCATTGCCCTCACCCCTTCCCGGATTCGCCTCCCCTCCCTCCTTCTCTACCTGCTGTTAAACTATATGAAATTTTAAAAATTTCAATGATTGAATTTCAAAGAACTCTCGCAACAATTGTAAAATTTGTACACAAATTTCATAATGCAAGAGCTAACCAGAATATATATAGAAACCATCGCAGGTGTGCACACAACAACTCACCAAAGTTTCATAACAATCGGATGAATGGTACAGGAAGTAATTTCATAAAGCCAGAGCTCACCTTTAAAAATGGAAATCTTTGCAGGCATGTTGCACAACAAATCACCAAAGTTTTATCAGATGAATGGTTTACGGAAGCATAAGGGACAAACAAAGAAACATTCATTTTTATGATAACACACAATAAACATTTTATTTAACAGTGCGAAGTTTCAAGTTTGCAAATTAGAAATGCAACCACTACTTAAAAAAAATAGCTTATAATGACAATGACAAAACAGGTTCACTAAATATAATATGTGCATAATAATAACGCATGAGATATTAGCTGACGCGTGGTCGCATTTTGCAAGCAAAACATTACTAACTCCTTCAAACCCTATGTAAGAAATACTTTGCTCTAGCTCTTTCTCCAGAATAGTTCGAATTCCTACGCTGTTAATATAATCCCATGGTGTTGCATGATTGCAACCATTTTTTCCATACATTTTGGAATAAGAATGTTTTCGCTTTGTTTGCTGGTCTTCAACATGAGTAACGGATACTTTGCATAGACTTGTGGACGTAGAGCCTAAACATATACAGTCTTACTCATCATCGCAAAATAAGATACAACCTCGGAGCAAGACCGGGTTAGGTGAAATTGTTACTCAATATGGTGGGTTAAACATATTCCACATCAACTGTACAAGTTTGTACGTTAGTGATCTGCAGTTGTCCAAGGGAACGATGAGAAGTTACTGAAAGTTCGACCGTGTTGGGGGTCCAGAATGTGTTATTTTGTTAATCTGAAGGAAGTTAAAAAGGAAAGGAAAAGGCAAAGACAGAGAAAAAAAATTTCCGCTTGAAGTGGAATAACCTCTTTGTTCCACTTAAAAGTAATATTTACACCAAGTGAACTTAACTTAAGTCTTAAAACCAGCATTCAACCCCTTAAACCTCTTACATTTTGTAATGTGCTCTTAGGAGAACTGTCAGAATACAGGTTCTGCAGAAAATATGTTCGCATACATTTTATTCCAGAAAAAATCGCAGTTTTTAAACGTATTTCAAAATAAAATACTGTTCTTGGAAGCACATAAAAATATCTTTCAGATTTTCATTTTAAAAATCGACATAAGTAATAAAAAAATTTAATTTTGTACGCAAACAAAGATAAAGTTTATAAAGTCGCTTGCTTTTTGGGAATGGTTAGTGGTTATTTGAATATTCAAATTAAGTTTTATGAATAATTATTTTAACGAAAACATTAAAATGCATAAGTTTAATAATTGCGCACCAACAGTAATACACACAGAAAATTACATTTAAAATACAGTAAGAACGCGGAAATACTATTTTCTTTTCGTGGGTAATTATTTCGGTAAATCTCCCACAGAAGAAAAAGACAAAAGACCCTCCGCACAACATCCCCAAAGATGACATAGGCCCTGAGCGAAATTATTTTCCTAGGGGCCTTCTGTGTGAAGATAATGTAAAAAATAAAATTCAAAGTTTTACCGCAAAGATGTAGATTCACCAGTTTCTAGCTTGTTCTACGAGTTTCCGGGCACCGTGCACGCCTTGGCAAGTCAGCGCCCGGAGCGAACTGCTCCAATTGCGCCTGCTCAGTATTTGAGAAGATTTCAATCGCAAGAGACACATTAAGGGACGCTTCGCTCCACAATCAGTGGGCTCAATACTAAGGTCAAGTATACACTAGGGGACAAGCTGCAGCACATACTATGGTGAATCTTGCACCTAACTCCTAGAAACAATGCCATGGGACATTTTGCTTGTACACGTTGTAGACGAGTATTTTGAGCAGCACTTTGCGCATCCATCTACATTCTTCAAAATTTTAAGGGATACCAGAGCGAGTGCAAATAACATGAACCGCGTAACATCGGAATGTTGCATGCAATATTGGGGGACATTGGGATGCATCGTTGAGCGCGTCACGTAGAATGTTGCTTGTCATGTTGGGGAATATTTGTTACTGTCGCTTAATAGCTTAACACCAAAACATTACATTGTATAATGCTGCATATTAACAGGTAGGTATTACTGTGAGCCGAGCTACGAATTATGGAAAAGGAACGAAGCAACAGCAGGCTTTTCGTACCTGTTTATATGCAGTATAACATGAAATGAAAATTCGTTTGAGTAGCCATACTACCCGGGCATAAGGCCCAGTTCCACAGATATATATATACCTCCTCATATATCATTCACTATACTTTTTACGTGCTTCTTTTTAAACAATTTTCGATTCATTATTAATTATGACTTATTTTTAAACATGTATAAAAAATATATTTCAAAATCTTTATTTATCAAGTCAATCAGTGAGAAATAGTTGGCGTGCAGGCGAATTCTCAAGTTATTGTTCATAATATTGTTTTGTTAATTATTGTCTGTATCTGTGTTTTCTCCTTCAAATAAAATAAATAAATAATAAATAAATTACGCAAGTATCCGATACTCGATGATTCAAGTATCTTAGAAAATACCACCATTCATCAGGGTGAAGATTCGTACACAGTACACCTTGCCGACATTTTGTAAAATCGTTGGTGACACTAGTATCCTGCAGTCAGTAAAATTCGTTAGCACTCACGTCGTCGAGACTATAAACATGGCGGAGCAATTAATAAATATGATAGTCTAGCAAAAATGACCCTCTCAAGTTGTTTGCGAAATGAATACACATCATCAGTATAGGATACTTGCATATTCCTGAAGGTGTCGAAGAAGGGCCTAAGGCAGTGATGGGCAAAAGTCACTAACCTACAACGCACTACAAATTGGAAAGTAAGTAGAATTGACTTAGAAAGTTTTCAATAGCAATAAAATCAGCAATGGGACTTTCCACGGCAACTATCTCACCATATCGGGCTGTTTGTGGGTCGCAGTGCTACGTACTACATACTTCAATTGTAATATACGAAGGCTCTACGCATAATATAATTGAAGTACGTATGATTAGTGGATAGCTCCGATCACATATGATTCAGCTGCAGGAGAAGGAGCATACATTTAGGAGAACCCATCAGACTACTAGCCGGGAGCCAGGCATTCTTTTAATGGGGACGCAGCACTTGGCATAACTTTAGGTGAAGGAAGGTATAATATGTGCATACCTCCAAAATTATAAATAATTTTTGGAGAGCCAGCAGGAAGGCGCAGTCCTGCCCCTCTAGCTCCAAGCGCAGCACCCAGTTACGGAATTCAGGCGTCATCGCCAAGAACTGCAGAATGCTGTTCAGGTAGCACTTATTGGAGTTGTTTTGGAGACCAGTGTAGGCTGAAACATTTCCAAAATAAGATTATTATTTCCAACCACTACAATGTCAAAGAATTTCCATTTAATATCTCAATCAATAGGAGCCTTTAAAAATGACATCATAATCAAAGCGGACAATGAGCACAGTTGATGCGTCACAGGTGCAGTAATCGTCATTTCCGTTTCATCCGAAATCCAAATCATAGCGGGGCTATAGAAGTTTCACTTCAAAAAGACTACGGAAGGGTTGTTTTACAGAATTTTAACAAATCATCGAATTTCAAAGTTAATTTTCAAATTCTGTGAAAGTTCAATTCAAGTTTTGTTAATATATCATCATGGTCAATTGTTTCACAGAACTGAAATAAAAACAGAATTTGAATAACTTTCACAGAACTTGAAAATTAACTTTGAAATTTGATGAATTATTCAAATTTTGTGATACAACCGACCTAAGCGTTAGGGTGATCCACTAGTCCTGGAGAAATTCGACAATGGAATCCATGCCTCTGTTTGGGAGGTATTTAAAAACACTTTTTTGGAAAAGTTGGAGAAGGCATTTGAGAGTTGATTTCGTAAAGGCCTGTAAAAAACATTAACTCCTTGTTTTTTACGCATTGTTTATTGTAATAACAAGGGAATTTAAAATCGATTGCAAGGAATCAAGCGACGTGGAGTCTAAAGACGTCCACACACCTCCACATCTAGGAGGAAACTAAATGCGACTAAAAGATGCGCTATCAGCCCTTCTGCAGATGGCATAATGATGAAATACGCAGTTGGGAAATACCTCTTTTAATCCATTGGAGAATATCACCAAAATTCATGTTTTATTTTATATTTTGAAGTTCAGGCATAAATATAATTTTTTTGCGATTATTATAAAAAAAATTGAATTTGCCCCATTGTGTAATAAAACCAAATCCGAAAAGGGGTTTATAAGTGGGAGAATTTGCACATGAAAGTGTTTTTTTTATAGACCTAATGCTTTATTATTTTCTAGGCGCATTAGACTTCTCTTCTCTCTTCTCATTAAAGATCTATAATATTCCTAAGCGATCAAATTTTCAAAACAAAAACACATCATTTTGTAAGATTTTGAATTATTTCGCATGGCCTTATCTTAACATATTATTGAACATTACAGTAAACTACTTGAAGGTTTATTCTTCAGCTCAAAAGTAAGGACTACACTAAGTCATGGTTGTAAGTCTTTTTTTTGTTTTTGATTACTCCAACATAAATATATATGTAACTTTACAAGACGTATCAGCAAATATCCAAAGGATTTTAACCGATGATTTCTGAGCATATTGAACGTTCAGTTGATTAGACAGACATCTCTAAAAAATCGAAATTTGAGTTGAGTATGCAGTTATATGTAAAAGTGTACCCTCTATCAATCTGGTACACTATTCAGATTACTCATAAAAGCAACCAAATCAAATAGAATACCGAAAAACTTTTAATTTAAACAAAATGTTAAGGTTTTCTGGGTCACCAGTAGGTTCTTTCAAAATATCATGTACCTGTTGTGCCTCCCGGTGTTATATTATAGCAAATTTATTATGTAAAACTCAGACACATGTAAATAATATTTCATTTATGGTGAGCATAGGAATATTGCTTTCGTCATTATCTCAAAACTTAGTGTTTGGAGATATCTGACTAATCAACTGGGTAATCGATATTTGGAGTAAAAATCATTTTGTTGTCCAATGATATTCCACTTGTGATTTTTTTTTATATATCATCCGAAATTACTTCAACATTTTTACCCAAATATGCTCTGGAATCACCAGCTATAAACCTTTAGGTATGTACTGACACACTCTGTATTTATCTGTTAAGAGGGTATAACCAGAGAAAACCAGAAATATGTTTAGACGTATTGACTCTTTTCCACAAAAAATTATAAATTGATTTCGAAGGAGTGTTCTTTTATCTAGTAAACACATGTTTTAAATTTTGAGAAAAAATGTTTATTTTTAGTACAATAAGGTTAATAACCATGGGTCGTTGTCAATTTTCAAAAGAGATTTTGTATTATACCACACCCATTTCAAATCACATAATCATGCAGCAAAATAAATCAATACATTATCTGGTAAACGCAAAATTCAAAATTTTAATTTTAGTTTAAATAAAATCATTAAAAAATATATACATACATGTGTTTCTTGATAAAAAATAGGTATGAATTAAAGCAAATTTGGAATGAAATAAAATCGATATTAAGTTATAATTTTAAAAAGCTGGTACGGAGTATAATTAATCTTTCTCATTGGAACCTGTACGATCGTAAGAACATCTTTCGACGAAATGTGGATTTTCGGTCTCTGGCTGGTTAAACGCCCTTAATAAATAAAAATAATTCGAGTGCAGTTTTACATGCGGTAGAAGCTAAACATTACCAAAACAATCTCAACCAATACTTGAAAAGTAATGTGATAAATCAAAGCTACCAATGACGTCAGACTATCGTTTCCGTTTCATATCTCAACCGATAGGAGCCTTTAAAAGTGACATCATAATAAAAGCAGCCAACGAGCGCAGATGATGCATCGCAGGTGCAGTAATCGTCATTTCTGTTTGCTCCTAAATCCAAATCACAGGGGGCTATAGAAGTTTCACTTCAATTAAGAAATAGGGTAACAAAGGTTGCTCAAGTCATACCAGGAAATAATACTGTAATATTCAGTACAATTGAAATTTAAAAAAAAAATCTACATCTATTCTGAAATTCTGAATAGGTATTTTAACATTTTTCAAAAATATACCTTCAGTACGATTAAAGCCCCTAGTAGCCTAATTCATACCACCAGCCTAGGGAACGTACCCATACTACGTGACCAACTTTATGCGATTTTTAACCCCCCCACTGCTCTCCCCCCCCACGTGACCAAAAACCTAAGCAACCCGCCGTACATTTTTTTTTTTACATGAGCTCCACACAGGAGGCCCTGAGGAACATAATTTCCCTCAGGGCCTATGTCATCTTTATGCATCATAGGTATGCTGTGGGGAGGGTTTTTTTAAGGAAAGGAAGGAGGAGACTTCTGGGAAGGAAAAGGGTTTAAGGGGTGGGTAGGAATCTTGGGTTCAGTATGTCCTGGTCATCCGCCTCCAAGACCTAGACAAACCTCACCCCATGAACCCGGGCACCCCTGCTAAATCACCAAACATAGCGAACCACTTGGGGTGACCTATGGCAGAGGTGTTGGTAATCCAATAAAGGTTCCCGGGGTGGCGGTACCCATTTCTGCCTCCCAAATTAATTTTGTAACAAGCGTGGTATTTTGAAGACCCCCCCCCCTGAACAGGTCACGTAGTATGGGTACGTTCCCTTAGTTGTACTTAGAAAATATACTTACTGAACACATGATAAACTACATAGAAAAATAATTAATAACCAGAGAAAACACGAACTAAAAAAGTCTGGGACTGTCAGTCAACACTTTTTTTTGGTAATTAATTACAAAGTTTTTTTGATTATTAGTTACATTTTTTTGGTTATTAGGTACGAATAAGGGATTTTGCACAAGACTTTTGACTTGCAGCGGGGTCTTCTAAGTTTATAACCAAAACTACTACTAAAAATGTTCTACTGTTTGAGTATGCGTAAACGGTTGCCAGATAAGTGTTACAAATGGACATAAAAGCTTAAAAATGAGTCAAAAACTTTAATGAAACTGTACAAAAAGCTTACTCTTTCATTATTTTTGCTTCACGAAGCTGGCCGGCCGTCTAAATAGTTCAGATTGATAACACTAGATGGTGCAACTTATCAGACAAGATGTTGCCGGGGTACGACCTAGGGCATGGTACGACTTGAGCATTCTTACCCTTTTTGCCATGGTTATTCCGGGTCCTATTTGTTCAATAATATGCACAGACATATTATAATTAATTAGTTCCCACAAAAAGTAGGTAAAAGCAATGTACGGAAGTTGGGGTACTTACGACCACGGGCCAACATAGTTCTTCGAGTGCGTGGGACAGGAGCTTCTGCGAGCGGCGGAGGGAAGAGTGCGGGGCCCTCTGTCGGGGGCTGGGCCGGGGGAGGTTTGCTCGACCCCGCTGCTGGCCGTATCTGCAAATATCAAACCTTACTTCAATATGTATATATTAGCAATGCCGGCATCTCCACGCAGCCAACACATATCAAAATGTTAATCTGGCGATCATCCCATAAAAAACAAATTTTTATTTAACATAATTGTAATTTTATAAGCAGTATTTTCTATTCCCACGGAATACAAAAAATTGTATTTTATGCTAATTTAAGTTGAATTAAAGTGTTTTTCAAAAAATGTCCATCACTACTGAACGCATTGACCCCCAGATTCCTACCAACCCCTCTCTTTACTTTCCTAAAATACCCTCCACACAGCATCCCCAAAGAGAAAAAGTTCACCAAAAACACATAACTTATTTATATTATAAACAAATAGAAATAGGTAGAAACTTATATTAATCTTATATTATAAACAAATAGAAATAGGTAGAAACTTCAACTTCACCCGCCATCACAGGGTCATCCCTAGCATGGAGGGTGAAATATCACAAAAAAACTATATGTACTTTCGATAATTCATATATTCAAATAAATAAATAAAATAAAGAAAAGTATTCCAACCGCGGCACTTTTATTAGGCACAGATTATGGAAATTTCACTTCGTTTCAACTTAAGTAGGTACTACAAGAAACAACTATTTACGTCAGGATAGACAGTAAAATATGCAAAAATTCCATTTTCGTTCAAAGTTCAAAATTTTCCTTACCCTTTCCGGAATGATTTCTTTGCCGCCATTTTGGATTTTAAGTAAACTTTCGAAATCACTGGATACTTGTGTGAATAATTTTTAGAAGGTAAATATCGGTTCGGACTGGCCACGCTTATTACAAATAATTTTTAGAAAAAAACTTGAGATTCACCTTAATTACTATAAAAGGAAACTTTTTGGCTTTGGGGCGGTGGAAAATAATGCAATTCAATTTTCAATGGCATAAAACCAAAATTAACTTTGCAAACCGACACAGCGAAAATCCGCGGCCGTACCTGTCACTGTTATGTTGGTATCCTTGATAAATTAGCAAGAGCTAATACCGACTTCGTGGGATAAGGCGCGTAATTATGAAATTTGTCTAGCGGGCTTGTTTGTGTAACATGGTTTGTGATACAAAAGAATGTGCCTCTTTATAACGCCTACTCGCGTCAAGGCAAGAAAAACATCCCAGTTTTCAAGTAGTTTAGCGGCTACGCTAGGTTTGTGTAACATGGTTTGTGATTCGCGGTATTTCATGTAGGTATCCCACGAAGTCGGCTACAGTCGTATTAGCTCTTGTTAATTTATCAAGGATACCAACATTACAGTGACAGGTACGGCCGCGGATTTTCGCTGCGTCGGTTCGCGAAGTGAATTTTGGTTTTATGCAATTGAAAATTAAAATGCATTATTTTCCGCCGCCCCAAAGCCAAAAAGTTTCCTTCTATAGTAATTAAGGCGAATCTAAAGTTTTTTTCTAAAAATTATTCGTAATAAGCGTGGCCAGTCCGAACCGATAATTACCAACAATACTAATAATAACATATGTATACACGGTAATCGGGTCTATGGAAGTTTTCTTTTGGGCCTCAGAGTTCTCGCCGCCTTATTTTGGTGAACTTTATTCAGAATTTCACTGCTTCTTTGTCGTATTAGATTCAATTCCGATTCAAATTGGAATTCAGGTAAAAATCGCGGTGAATCAAATCATTGACAGCCTTGATTCGCGCGATTTTAGCACATGTCAATAAAAAAATTAACCAGGCGCCCATGTCCAATTATGCATAGATAAATATTACAAAGGGTTGAAAAAACAATAGTAAACAAATAGATGGATAGGTACCTACCGTATATAAAAAAAGTTTGCTTTTGAAACATAGGTATCAAAATCAAGTACCATGCTTATTTTTTTGTTTATTTCAAAAAAATAACACTATGTATGTTGTGGCAATAATTTTCTCCATTTCACAAAAAAGTGGATACTTAACAAATAAATATTCCGGCAGCAAAATAATGTTATAATAATAATATTTGGGTGATTAGTGAATAGCGTTGCGATGTTTTGTGAAAAATCACCTCGCTGTACAAATTTATGATACATTTATGTAATGTTATTTCTAACTTCCAACTACATACTAAACAGTGGCGTAGCGTGCCTCGGAGGGGCCCTGTATCAAAATTAGTTGGGGGGCCCAAATGAAGGGTAAAGATTTCTCACAAAAAAAAACAAAAATGCTTGCATTAAATAAAAATAAAAATTTATTGATTTTATGTTATCACTTCCTCCCAGAAATTGAGCTAGCCAAACACTTCAAATTAAATATACACTTTTCTTGCCTTTTTTTCGACAAATTGTATTTGTATTTGGTCAAAAATTCGGAAAAAAAAATTATTTTGTAGGCGACATAACCTAAAAATCTTAAAGTGCTAAATAATCTATTCTCCCAGCATTATCAGAAAAATGGCTTTGAGAGTAATAATCAACTACTAATGAAGAATATCCTACAAAATTCTTATTATTACTCGGTACAATTCGTGATCAGGGGTCCTAGCATGGTCGATCGATGTAGGTTTTATCGAAAATGTCGGTAACTTCCGATGGCTCCCGAGCACGACTGTAGACCGCTAACGAACAATCAATAGTTCGCAATGATTAGGGGTTCCTAATATATTTGACGTAAACTGTCGTTTATTCGTTAGCGGCCTGCAGTCGTGCTCGGGAGCGATCGCAAGTTACCGACATTTTCGATAAAACCTATATCGATCGACCATGCTAGGGGGCCAGGTATTTTCATGTATTGAAAGTTGCCATTGTTCTTTCAAAAAACAAAATTGACCCTTCGCTACTGGTAGATAAATATGTAGTACTTACCATTACAATCTAAATCATTCACAGAAGCTAATTGCTGAAAAAAATAAGAAATTTTGGGCATAACCGATGTAGGATGTTGCCAACTTTTGGGCGCCCGCTTAACCCGGGAAAAAAGAGATTGATTTTTTTTATTTTTGTCATTTCTGAAGTGAAAACTTTATTGGCACGTATGACAGTTTTCTATATGTTTTTTTCCCGGGAGGCACAAGATTAGGTGACATTGTGGATAACATTTTACTAATTTTTTCTTACACACGTTAGTGGCCTCTGTAGCCCGGGGGTCCCATATCATTGATACGGCTGATACGGCGGTAGCTACGCTAATACAATCCTCCTATATATACAAAGCATTTGACCAATGAGCGTGATTCTGGGTTAAAATTGAGAAAATCTACACGACATGCTTACCTATAATAATATTAAGTTCTGTAATGAACTTGTTTGGAAAATCAAAGGCAAAAAATTATAATGTGCGGTGCAATTGTACAAGAATTGGATAAGAATATTTATTTTATTTACCTAAATAATGATTCGTCCCTCAGTAAGAGACAGATTAAGGGAAAAGGCTTCGAATAATGTTGACCCGATAGTAATGAATTTAAAATTACCCACGTTTTCTCTCATGTCGTTATCAGCGTGGAGACCCCATGCTTGACATTATTATTTACGTTTTTTACATTAGTTTCACACAGGAGGTCCTGAGGGAGTAATAGTAAAGCGAAGTGCCGAGAGAATCCTGCAAGTGACGTCAAAAGGTCTCCCTCAACCAATTTCTCCCGATCCGGCCCGCTATGCATTAGGTTAGGTGGGTTCCGGAAAAACCTCACCCCTCATGTACCCGGGCACTCCTGCCAAGTCACGTAGCGAACCACCTACGTGACCTTATTATTACTTATATGATCTATGGCAGAGGTGATGATTAACCAATAAATGGTTTCTGAGGCGGCGGCACCAATATCCTGATTGTGGCAAATGGGAGTCATCACAGGTACCTACTATTTGGTATTCAGTGAAATGTTATTGATATCGACTGTAATAAATTGTAGCCACTGTAATGTTAATTGTGGTGTGGTATCATGTTTATTTTTTATAATCATTTGTTTTTAATTTTATTCTTAATATAAAGTATGTTTTGCCCCAGAACTGATTAGTTATGATGGATTATGCCTAGCATATCTTACATAGAAAAACCGGAACTTACTTACTGATAAGTTACAAACTCCGAAATTGGGTGTTTTTATTGTAAAACTTATAAAATATCATTCAAACTAACTAAAAATAAAAGAAACCAATTTGTTCATTGATTTTGTTAACTTTTATCAGCAGAACAGTATCAGTTCAGCAATGCAGATATGAAATGTAAATACGAAATCTAACTTTATAGAAATTACAAAAACGCAAAAGATCTCACAATGAACAATGCAGTCTAGTCATATAATCTCAATTGTTAGACAATACCAATACATTAAGTAATTATAATTTAAAACATAAATTTTGTCTTAAATAATATTTTTAAATTACAAAGTCTTTGTGCTTTTGTATTTTAACAGTTTAATGCTACTTTTATAGCAATATTTAAGTTATTCTAGAGATATACACACGCGCCCGAGAAAAGCCGAAGATAATCCATCACGAAAGCAGATTTCGGCTAATTTACCAAGAAACTGTCTGAAATCAAAACGTTGGTCGGTCGCTAATACTTTAGTTATGAATTATGTGTGACTTCTACACAAGGGCGGATTTAGGGGGGGGGGCACGGGGGAACGTGCCCCCCCAGATGGTATTTTTGTGTACTGTGGAGATTCCATCACAGTACATACTTAGAAGCAAAAACTATCTTTATTAAAACATTTAATTTTTCTATTAAACATTTAATTGAAGTATGATGAGATATTGAAAGAAGGGTGAATGCCGGTAACTCCATTAATGGTGGACTGAATGCCGTTGGCGCTAATAAAAAACTGTCAAAAAAAGCGAAGCTAGCAGTCCACAATGGAGTCCTGGTACCTACCCTGATGTATGGCAGTGAGGCATGGAACTGGCAGAGGAAGGATGAAAGTAAACTGAATACTGTTGAAATGAGATCCCTGAGACGTATGTGTGGTAAAACAATGTATGATCGTGTGAGAAATGTGGATATCCGCAAAGAATGTAAGGCTGATGTAAGCATAATGAGTAAGATTAAGAAAGGGACCCTCAGATGGTTTGGGCATGTAGAGCGAATGAACGAAGGAAGTAGTGTAAGAAGAATATACGACGCGAATGTGAATGGTAGAAGAAGTCGGGGACGCCCGAGGAAGACATGGCACGATCAAGTGAATCAGATACTTGAGTCGGGTCATGTCAAAAGTCAGAATAATAGAAGAGAATGTATGAGACGATGTATGAATGTGAGTGAGGCAAAGAGTGTGTGCCAAGACCGAGTTGTTTGGCGGTCCGTCCTCTCTGCCTACCCCTGCGGGGAAACGGCGTGATGGTTAGTTAGTTAGTTAGTTATGATACTTCAAGTTTATTTCTAACAGTAATTGTTAATTTTTTTGCCCGTCCGCCCCTTGTGCCCCCCCCCCCCCCCCAGAAAAAAATCCTAACAGTAATTGTTGATTTTTTGCCCTTGTGCCCCCCCCCCCCCCCCAGAATAAAATCCTGGATCCGCCCTTGCTTCTACACACGTCATTATGCTACGTATTATGTATTATATAGTTGTACAACTTAAACCTTTTGACTGTTCAGTTCCTATTATATAATCGATCGAAGTATATCGAATTCTGTAATTACAAATAAATTTATGAAGTTAGTTATTAATGCAAAGAAAATGTGTTACTATTCATTTGCGAACAATGAATTAGTAAAATTACGAAATTAAAATTGATATGAAAAATTTAAACAATTAGAAAATGCAATAAAAAACAATAAAAACATTGTTACAGACCTCCATAGTTTTATTTTATTCACTCTATCGGTTTCGGAAGAAGACTTCTAATATTGTCGTGACAGTTCTAATATTCTACTGACGATAAAATATATATCTAATATGTGATGCGGCTAATAGCCTCCGACAACACGTTGGTGACCGCAGCCTTCCAGCACAATCGCCACTCCTGAGTGAGCGTTGGGACCGAGCTCACTCAAGACCACGCCCTGGATAATAATGGATTATTTATTTAAAGTAATATTTAATTAAATGAAGACAATATAAGCGAAACTCAATCGAAAATCTGAAAACAGAAAAATCAGAAAAAGATATTGACACATCTGGGAGTCAATATTTTTTTTTTTTTTTCTGGGAGTCAATATTCGAGTCCCAGATGTGTCAATATCTTTTTCTGATTTTTCTGTTTTCAGATTTTCGATTGAGTTTCGCTTATATTGTCTTCATTTAATTAAATATTACAATTTGAGGTTTTACTCATAAAGTTAAAATAAAAATAAAAATATTTATTTAAAGACTCCTTCGATCACTTCTCACCCCAGAAGATAGGTGGTAGCTTGAGTGGCAATCGGCCAACGTCAAAAACGCCCATCTCGTCCAAGACCCCACTGAGAAACAGCCTGGGTTCTCATTGCCTCGCAAACTCTGGACTGTCAACAATAGGATAAGGTGCTCTCATAGGCGTTGTGCTCACATGATGCATAGATGGGGCCTTAAAGAGTCGGCGATGTGTGAATGCGGTGCGGTGCAGATCATCGAACATGTGGTCATTGTGGTCAACGAATTCCCGCACCATTCATTCCCCGGCGGAATTGATGAGGTCCACAGGGCAACGCCTGAGGCCCTAGACTGGCTCGCAGGTCTAGACGTGTTCCTCTGTCCCCCCATCATACGAAAGAAGATGAATTTATTTTTGTATTATTATAACGAAGGAAGGGTTCTTCCGAAACCAATGAAGTGTGAATAAAATAAAATTAAAGTGGTCTATAACAAATCTATATGTTTTTTATTGTAAAATATGGCGAGCCACAAAGATAATGCTTTTTACAAATATGTAATTAGAAAATGGTTAGAAAGTTAGTGACACACAAAAACAATATTAATTGCACAAGGAAGGAGGAGAATACTACGAAAGGCTAACCAGTGGGTGTAGAGATGTGGTCGATTAGTTGGTAAACAACAACGAGACAGGTTCCAGATGATCGTAAGTGGTTTTTATGACAAAATGTTTGTTACTATTGCATGTATTATAAAACCTTGGAAACCAATATAATTAATTTATTATTATCTTTATCAAGAAAATCGGGTGGGATACAAAGTGAATAATTGGTTCAACTTTACTTGAAAGTTTGAGATTTTCTAGGCACCTTGTGTTATGTTTTATACTTAAATAAACACTTCCGAAAAATATTATTAAGTTAAGCATAAAACATTACACCTTGTACGAATCATTTTTTTTCTTCTCTGATTTGAGTTTAGAGAATTTGGTTTATTTCTTTGTAAGCCTATAATTTGAGAAAAGTCTAATTTGTGAATAACACAACCAACTTATAGCACACTCCTCAATATTAATAGGGTTCGAATTTGGGCAATTGTATTATAAGTGCACTAAAAAGCAGACATATTAAAAAATTCTTCAAGAACCTTCGCTTTTTTAGGAAGTAGCATGATGTTGTTTCTGGCTTCCAAGTCGAATATGATTCCGGTGTCAGATAAAGTGGCTAGCGAGGCGTCAATTGTCAGCTGAAAAGAAATCACACGAAACCATCGGTCATTATTTGTAAGTGTGTACCAAGAACGTTTTGAAGCGATATTTCAAAAATGTACTAAATCACGCAATGGATAAAATAATATTTTTAAATTAACCCATAAAAACGAAGTTATTTACTCTACACAATATCTACATCTGTTTGTATTATGTAGTGAAACAGTTTCGAATTTCCGCATCGAACGACATGACCTAGCTGCGTCATCATTTCTTCCAATTTCAGAGAAATGCTTGTGTGCGCGCGTGTTTGTGCGTAAATGCCGCCAAAATTTGATATAATGCATTGTCATCGACAACGAGTTTTCCGCTGAGTCGTAAAGTGGATTAATTTCCACTCCCAAGGTTTGCATTAAATCATTCATTCATTCACGATAACAAAATCCAAATTCAAATAGTTTTTAAACCCCTCAGGCCTCGGGCTTTTTGTCAAAAGGTCAAAATATATCCGTTTTACAATAAAATCTAACTAAATGGAATATTTCTGTACGTATCCGAAAACTTTAAAAAACCTTTTTTGAAAGGTGTTAAAATACGCTTTCAACTTTTATAATTCAAAATAAATATGAAAGTTTTAAAATGTTTTTTTAACGTTTTTTTCTACTTATTTTAAAATTACTAAACGAAAAAAAAACGCACATATTTAAGTAGACAAATGTATTATGAACATTATCGTCACCTTACATTTTTGTCGTTTCATTAAAAATTTATAATTAAAAATTCTTAAAGTTTAATAATTTTTTTCAAATTGCGGTCGGAAACTTTGGCTAATTATTGAGTAGTTAACTTTTTGATTTGATGTAGGTAGGTAAAGTGTGGTATTTTCTCTTTCTAACAACCTTTAGATCATATTTCTCATCATGATAGTAAGGGAGATACTACAATTTATACACGACCTATATGAGTTATTCCCAAAAGCGAACAAATCAGCCTGAGGGGTTAAAATAAAGCTTTCACAGTTTGTTTACATAAAAATGAGTTGAACGTTGTCCTCCGAGATAAGAGACATTCTTCGCTGAATGATAATATTAGTGACTTACCAGGGGGCAGGAGGAGTTCTGCAGGAGCAGATCCAGCTCTTCCACCTCGTGCTGGAACTTGTCAGCGATCATGCGACGGAACTCCTCGAGGGGAGTAGTCGGCTCCACGATGAATACCTGCTTCAGCAGTGACTCATTTCGCACAATGCACACAGCCCGCTGCACCGCCATCGCTAAAAGGTTAATACCAGATTAATACTGCACTAACGCTAACACTGCAGGCCGAGTGCCATTGACAGCTTCTGGAGTCAAGCTGCGGGGCAAGAATGTGTTTATTTACCAAAACCAAATAATGACTAATAAGTAGATAGCATATGATATTATGTTCATTAATAACGTGAGCTAATTTATTGACAACTCAGGTCTAAATTACGAAACTAAATAACACAGGCATGGTGTAAAAATAGTTTAAGACCATTTTTATCGGCGATTTCATGAAATTGACACCACACGGCATTATATCACTTTCTTGTTCGGACTCAATGGCACTGAACGAATCCAGAAATAGGTAAACGTTCCATTTAGAAATATCACTGATTTAACAATATTATAATACTTGCCTAAAAAATTGAAAGAAACGGAAACTTTTTGATAACCCTTGGCAATAAATACAGTTGATTTTCTTGTAAATACGTGTTTTTAGATGCAGGGTTCAGTGGTATCACGTACGATTTAATTAATAAAACGAATGATTATTATAAATAGACACGTATTGACCGCGACACCAGACTTCTGGAATAAAACAGTTGGAGCGCCCAGGCTAAATATAGCGGCTGAAGATTGCGAGGAAGTAGCATGGAGCCGGAGCACAAATAACTTCACAACCAAACATGTGCAATATTGCCAGATTAGAAGAAAATTTATCTCGAATATCAGCAGGACCGATCGTTGTACTGACTGCACTGCACTGCACTGCACCGAACTAACCCCGATGTACACTGTGAGTAGGTACTAGGTCTGGTAGTGTAGTAGGTGTGAGGGCCGTGGTGTTGGCTCTTTCAATGGGAATGCGCGCTTTTGAGTTCGCCTGCCTACATACAGATACTGCAGAACTAACTAACTCTATAGAACATTCAAATTGGCACATGTTTTTAAAGATATTTATAGTTTCTTTAGGATAAGTAGGTAGATGCCACACTACCACAACAAGATCACGACGAATTTGTAAATGCTTTGACCTGGTTTCTCTAGAAGAACTGAAAAACTGTAAAATTGTTTTCATCTTTGTCCGGTATTTTTATTCTTAATCTTTTAAAGATATTCGAGCTTAGAATAAGAGCTTATATTTCCTATCTTATTTTTCTTATCACATCGTAGGTTGGACGCTATCGCGGCTATCCTTACTTTAAACTGCGGTGTGCTATGACTTCTCTGATCTCACATATTTTTCAGTCAATAAACAATATTATTGCCTCCCATTGCTGAATTCGTGTAGTTCTTATAGCTAGTTTTTAACAAACTTTATATAAAATGAAAGAGGAAAAGGTATGTGCTGTTTCTACCACACGGAAACTTGTAATTTTCAATTAAAAGACATTGTACCTCGAATCAAGGAATTTTAAAAAAAATGTTTGACGGACTTTGTTCCGTTTAAGGTCCACAAAGATTCTTCGAAAATCCAATAAAAGTGTACGAAAGTTCGAATCAAACTTAAAATGGCAAAATACATTGGGAACATTTTACTTCCAGTTCGCTACCTAAGACATTATCGGGCCTGTACAATACCTAGAGGTGAATAAAATCACGTGACAAAATAAAACTTCGTGAAAAAGTTTTTCGCAACCGTTTAAGATTAGATTAGAAACGGTTGCAACATTGTCGCAGATTTTGGGTAACGATTTAAAAAACATGTAAAGTCCGCTATATATCGGTGCGACATGATTTCAATAAAGCACAATTCATTTGAGATTTTGGTAAAATTTTTAGAACAGCGCTCCACAATACTTTACAATAAATTACTAAACTGTTTTATATCCGATGTAACGAAGACGGTGACTCATAAGGAAGAAATTTTTTACCATTTTCGAAAGAAGATTGTGTTGAAACAAAACCATCTTTCTCTCTCCCTTCCGTATGACTCCCCGAACTTATTGATCACCCCTCGTACGTGTAGTAATCCACTGCATGACGCCGTCATAGTTTCCACATTTCACTATAATAATTATTATTGTATTTTGGTCCGTACATACCTAACCATAGAATCTATAGGAAACACATTCCTGCATTTCCCATACATCTACACATAACTTCGGTATTTGGTATTTAGCAGTTTTCTTGGCTTGGTATAGAAAATATTTGGCACTAGGTGTGATGTTTAATAATATTCTAAAATAGAAATTATTATAACGAATTTCTTCCAATCAACAGAAGCCTTTAACTGTGTTTTCAAACGATTAACATTTTTTTTATATGTATGTGTTTTTATTATTTTTGTAACCGGTTGGGTATTGAATACACAATGACGCTGCAATGAAAAGTGTTAGGACAAACTTTAAAAAAATGCGTATTTTGTGACTTTATAAAATCGGTTGTTTGTATAATTAATTTAACCGTACGAATCCTACAACATCGCGATATCTAAAAAGAGAAAGAAAATTAACTCACAAAAAAACTTTGTTTTGGTCCGTCACGGCTAAAACCCGATTTAAAATATGAAATCGTTAAACGTTTTTGTGAAATATCATGTTCTCGTCGATAAAACACCCAAAACTACGATTTTTTCATGTAACTCGATGTCATTACTCATTACGAATGTTCTTTTTCTTTTTCTGTTAAAATTTGAACGAAAATGCGACTTCGCGCCACATTCGCCAATGCGGTGATTATCTCTTCTATGCATTCTATGGACTGAAGTACGTCGCAAAATGTACGTGGGAACTGGGAACGTGGGGAGTCACCGTTGAAAACTAAGCGTTAAATTTGATTTCGTTCTTTCCAATCAAAACAAAAAAATGATTAACTGCACGATATTCCTAAAAATTTCCTACATGCCATGATAAATGTGATAGTTTTGAAATTCGAAAGATAAACATGTTTTTTATTCATCAGAAAATGTTTGAAAAAACCAACAGAAAGTTTAATTGAATTCCAGTGCAGTTTTAGAAAATATTTCAGGCCATAAGAATTTCAGTCAAAATGTTTTAGGTTCAGGTTTTTTAAAATTACACGCTAAACCACACTTTCCGAATTTGTAAAACAAAAATTCTATGCTCAAAAACAATTTATTTTATTTTATTAAATAAATTGTTTTCTAATCTTTATTCTACGAAAACATACTAAATATTACGTAATAAGTTTACTTTGAAAACCAAAGAAGGCATTTTCAATAGTTTACTTTATGTCAACAATTAAAAAATATAGAGATATACATATATATATATTAGAGCAACCGCCAACGCAACGGGAAAGGTTAAATAAATAATATCGTGCGTGGACGGTTAAATAATATTTATGTTTAAATAATATTTATAAGACATGTAAAGAGTACATACACACTTTCTTTTCATTTTTTCAATAAAAAAAACTTTTTTCATTTCGTTTTTATCTATGGTTTTAATTCTGACAGCTTCATAGTTTACGAATGATTTTCTATAACAACAAAAGCGATACAAAATCAGATAAAATATGTCATTTTAATTAAATTTTACCGAAAAAATCAGTATTTACTTGAAGCAGGATTTGGGGATCAGTGAATCAAAAGTATTTAGCAGAACGAAGCTAACCTACAACCCTTTCTTCCCCTTTACTTTCTCTGTGTACCTTCTCGGTTGTTGATGTTGTCTTCTTGTTTGGCGTTTGTAATTGCCATGTGAGACGGTTGACATATAAAACAACAAAAATGGCAGTGTTTAACAACGTCGTGTTGAACGAAGTCAACATTGCCAAACTCTGCAGGGCTTGCTTAGGCTCTAGCGCCGGACGAATGGAACCCATATTCTCGGGTGACAATGAACTTAGTAATTCGCTGGCGATCTGCACTGGGATCGAGGTGAGCTTGTTTTCTAAATACAACTTAAAATAGGTATTCATAATGAAGCAATCTTCCCAACATGCCTTCCACTGACATGCTTAGTGTAACTATAAGTGGCAAGCTCAGGGATGGAGATTCCATCGAAGCCAGAATCAAGTTAGCCTATGGATAGCCTACATATTTGGGTAAATAGTACCCAACTGACCCTGTACAAATCTCAAGTGTACTGTTAAATTTGGCAGAATAACAAACTCAAAACACTTGAAGAAAAGCCTTGAATCTGGGCAGAAATGAGTGGTCAGTTTGACAGATTTCCCTATTTCCCTACAGATTTACCTGTTGCAATCTGTGATGCTGTCCTTGTTACTACTTCTAGCGATATTTTAATGACAGATGTTCCGAGAAACTAGCGCCATTGATGCCTTCGGCACCAGTGCATTGTCGGGAAACATTTAATACTAACACATAACTAATCGGAAACATTTATAACTAATTGGGCCCAACATTTGTTCACAGTTGACATTGGTCACATGAGAAAAGTCATTTCTAAGACTCTTTATCTTTAGACTTAGTTTCTAAGACTTAAGAGTTCAACTGCTCGGCTGTGGACTGAGCAGCCCCCACATCAGCAGTTAAAGGTTAATAATGGTTTTTTAATCAGTTTTGATAGGACAATGGTGATTGTATTGTGTTTTCAGGTATCTCACCAGGACGGGCTCCCGGGCCTGCTATGCCCAGAGTGTGTAGCTTCCGTGTAGCGCGCCTACTCCTTCAGGGAGGGCTGTCAGATGGCCCACAGAATTCTCCTGCAGTGGAGGGACTCGCTGAATGCAGAGGGCAACTATGCGCTGGCACCCACTTCCCATTATTCGGAAGATCAATTACTTCTGTTGTGCTCTGCAAAAGACGATGTATTGGACGACTCCATTGACACAGACGATATTAAATCATCGCAGTAAGGATGGGCTGGATCAAATATATATAAAGAAATATTCAATACCGCTCTTGATGTGTGGCAGTGAGGCATGGTATAGGTAGAGGTATGGCAGTGAGGCATGGAACTGGCAAAGGAATAGCAGTGAGATATGGAACTGACAGGCATGGCAGTGAGGCATGGAACTGGCAAAGGAATGGCAGTGAGGCATAAACAATAGAGCTAACCCTGGACTCTGTGCAGAAACGGGCGGTCCGTCTGATAGATTCTCCTAATTTAACAGACGGATTGCAATCTTTAGAGCACAGGCGTCGGGTGGGAATGCTATCCTTGTTCTAGCGGTATTTCAATGGAAGACGCTCCGAGGAACTAGCGTCATTGATCCCTTCGGCACCGGTGCATAGTCGGGAAACACGCCAAACGCGTGCCCAACATATGTACATGGTTGACATTGGTCACATGAGAACGGATTGCTTCTTCGACTCGTTCTTGTGTTCAACAGCTCGGCTGTGGAACGATTTGCCGACCTTTGTGTTTACTCCTTCCTACAACATGGGTCTCTTCAAGACTAAAGTTCATTCTTCCCCTCCTCAAAAAGACCCTCCACACAGCATCTCACATGACATAGACCCTGAGGGAAATTATTTTCCTCGGAGCCTCCTGTGTGGAGTTAATGTAAAAAAAAAGTATGGCAGTGAGGCATGGAACTGACAGAGGCATGGCAGTGATTCTTTAAACGTACAAATCTTTCTTTGCATTATTTTGCTCAAGTCACCCAGATACTCAGGATTTATAAAATAATGATAAAACTGTCTTAAATTTATTTTTTCAGAAATAATTTATCTGTAAGTTCAGACGATGATCTCCCCCTGATACTGATTCCCAAACTTCCACGGCCACCAAAGACCCAAACATCAACAAAGGTATTACTCTCAACGCATTTATGCTGCTCACTTCTTTATTCCAATGATGCACTATGTCTTGTTTACACAGCATATAATCCTTTACACGTATGAGAAGACCTACTGCCAGTAGGTTGTCCTTATACATATGTGTTGTTACGTCTACTATCTCACTCTCCCTAAATCGCTAAATATATTCAGTAAACAATCAAAATAATAGAATTATTTATAATGATAAGTAATTCATATATAAACGGTATTCCTTGGCTTTTACTAGTGTCTGTCGTGTATTCCAAACACCTTTTCATCACACAAGGGGCATTCTGTAATTTTGAATACCCCGTGTATGTCGATTACCCTATTTTTCGCTCACCACCTTTGAGAAACTACAACATGTCTATAGTTTGTAATGTTATTGGCTTTATTTTTTGTTGATCCTCAAGCTATGTTTAACCTTGATAATCTAAATCTTGAGTTCTTACCGATTCACTAAACCTACCAAATTAAGGTAAGTTTGTACATATAAGAATTTCGCCACTTTAGACGTAAAGTACTTAGAAAACGTAAGGAACAATTAGCATAGTTAACTGATGTAACAAATTCTTGCTTCTCAGATGATCTGCGGTACATTTTACATCAAACGCAAGCTGATTGAACAAAATAATGATTATTAAATGTACCTAAGCATACTTCTCATTATTGCAGGTTCCATGCAAAAGAAAGAAGAAGAAAAAATGTTCTGATGTATTAACATTACCAAAAGAAAATAAGAAACTTAATCAACCTGCGAAAGTTAACAACTCAATAAAGGTACAATTATTTCAATTTCAAATTTTACTTTTCTTGAAATAGGTTCAGCTGTGATAGCACAGCTTTACAAAAGGCTAATTTTGTATGCTTACACAAAATAAAGGACTTTCCTATGACAGTCAAGAGTTTTTTCCAGAAATTTATATTTATAAAAAAAATTGATCATGTTAACCTTTCCTGGTCTGTAATGCGTAAATACTACACATTGCTTCTAATAACTTTTATATCTCTATAAATATAATGAATTCTGGGTTCGGATTTTAGGTATTCCTCCGTTATACATTTACACACTGAATTAAAAAATAATATTTTAAATAATTAGCAAATTTAATTCAAAATCAGAGATATTCTGTTAAATATCGGGAATAAACCACAAATACAATCAACCGTGTGCCAGTGTGGACCGTGATACGCGAAGAGTGTGCGGGGGGAGATGACACGCTATGTGACGTCTCGCTCTACTTTGCTATACGGGAACACGAGAAACAGAGACCGCCGTGTTGTGTTTCGACCGAGATACCTACGACCGCGTAGTAGCTAAACATACATAGCTGTATGTATGTATTGGGTAGCAGCCCAGCGGCCAGCGCCTCAGTCGTTTTTTGAGCAACGGATGATGGTTTTTTCATGTTTTCAGCAATTAAATTACAATTTTTATCACTTGTAACACAAATTACGAAAAACAAAAGTGATTAGCTATGAATGTTCATATATTTCCGAAATAAAATCGATGATTTTAACACGTGAATTGATTACACAGCACCGGAGCGCGCGTATTTTTTTAGCACAGTAAGGGAAAGGTTAACATAACATTTTGTCTTCAATCGGCAGGCAATAGACATGTGCAGTTCATATATTATTATTTTCAGGATTTTTACTGAGAACCAGTAAAACTAAAATTCACTTCCTGTTACGAAAATTTTATTGTTTGTAGCCAATTAGAGCATAACTCCGTCATTTGGTCACCTCACTATAAAATTCATATTTAAAATGTCGAAAGAAATCAGAAAAAGTTTCAATGTTTTATTAATTTTGAGTTATTTAAGTGTTTAAATTTATTTGTTTTAAATGTCCCCTTAGAACAAATTAAATAAACTATTTTTATTAAATATCTTAAAAGTAAATAGACTTGAGGATCAGCGATGTATAAGTAATCGATGTTTCTTTTTTAAAATTGTAAATTCGGAGCTCAATTGTTGCCAACTTATGAGTGTAGACAATTTAAGAACACCTACTAGACTCATTAGGCATAAGGACCTGTTTCAATGTCACCATTCACAAACAAATTATGTAGCAAACTCACCAATTCTTCACTTACATTATGTATTTAGAAAGCAAATATACAAATGATATTAACATTTTAATGTAACAATTTCGAGGTAAATTATTACTAATATCATTTTTATTTTAAATTTTATCCAATTGTAAACTGCTGTAATGTAAGAAATTGTTTTTGGAACCTACAGTTTATTACTATATAGCTCTCCCGACTGGTATAACCATTGGCAAGTTAGTTCTGCAAGCCGGGAGGTAAAACAGTCTATGCTGTTGGTGATGGAGATAAATATCGGGAGCATAGAAACTAATGCTCTCCATGATAGCCGAGTTTTCGAACCATCCACGAATCAGTCTGAAGAAATGTGTTATAATGAGCACATCCCTTCTGACCTGTAGATGGTTCATACCAAGCATGCCTAAGAGAAAGTCGGTTGCATATTTAGTCAATTTCTAGTTAAGTTTAGTTACATAAAATGAAAGTCGGTCACATATTTAGTCAATTTCTAGTTAAGTTTGTTGGTTTGCAGGATGTTGCTGACAGTTTTGCTTGTGGCATGTGCACTGCCACTGCTGCCACCAAAGAGGATATAAAGTTACACCGTCAGATGCATTTCTATTACCAATGCAAGAAATGTAAAAACAGGTAAAACCTTCAAAACAGTGATGTTATTATATAGAGCTTCAATCATTCTTTATTCTCAACTTTTTCTCTAATCAATACTATCAGACATTGGGTTAATATCTAATTGGAGTATGTAATGTTAATTCCAGGTGTGAGGGAATAGATGGGTGGCGCAGTCACAAATGCTCTGGAAACCCAAATGAAGATGTTGCAGGCGTTTCCAAACCCAAAATTGAGGTAAGATCAGTTTGTTAAGTATTTTTATTGCCAACAGACCTTTATCCTGTTGAAAACGGTAACATCAGCAATTCTGATAAAATTTTACAAGAATGACACAGATCTTTCTTTGTTCAGAGATGATCAGAACTAATCTACCAATAGTAATTCTCCTCGGAAAAATGATCATGCTCTTAAACGAAATGATGTCTGATGCCTGACTTTTTCCTGACGCCTGACTTTTTCCTGACGCCTGACTTTTTTGTTAATAATTAAATAATGATTTTGAACTAATAATAATAATAATGTATATTTTACATTTGTTATTGGAATGTACCTAATTCTGTGTGTACATTTAAAATAAAATAAATTAACCTAACTTGAATAAATAATAATTGGTGGGAGGTGAATTCATCTATTAGAGCAGCAGGTAGCAGATAATATAATATGTACCATGTAATATCACTGACGGATCAACCAAATATTATAACAATGAATGTTTTGGAATGTCTCGGAAGATGAAATTTAGTGTACACACTTGCTGAAGTCCCCGGCGTTGCCCGTGCTTTATGCTGAGTTTTTCAACATCAGATGTAGACAGTATGTTTCCTCTTTTTTTGTACGTCATGTGTGCAAAATTTCATCAAGTGGTATCAAAATTCTGCTTTTAGGGATTAGAAAAAGGGATTAGGTTGTTTTTAGAAATCTCCTGTAGACAGTGACTGTCATCTTGTTTTGAAGGTCAAGTATTCAAAATTTCATCGATCTCAGAATTAACTGTAGATTTATATACAAATAAAACCATGCTGCTCGACAGGAATCTCAGCCACACATCCTGCCCACAGACACCCTTCTTTAGGGGGCATACATTAATTATATGAGCAGTTTTTCTTCCAATCTAGACCTCTCCCCCCCTTAATGAGATAAATTTGGGCCACTTTGTATATTCTTTTCAAATAATGTGAGATTTTGCTGGACCTGGATTAATGTATGCCTCCTTATATAAATAGATAATGATGCTACTTGTGAAAGGGAATCCAAATCATTATTCTTCCTCACCAGATCACTTCAACTCCTAGAGTAAAGATTAGTTTACATAAGATTCCGTTTGAAAAAAATGTTAGATTTGCTTGAATATCTCATTGAATTGATTTTTTAATGTTACAGATGAAGAATGCACCACAAAATCCCAAGGAAGCTGACCTTAACTCATTTGACAAGATATTTTGGTGCCATCTTTGTAAAAGGGATTTGACTTGCAGTAGAAGTCTAAAATATCACTTACGATCTCATACAGGTGATATTTTTATTAATTTATTTATTCCATAGCAGTAAGAGAGCCAGTTTCGTAATGTTAGTTAAATTAATATGTAGTATAAAATCCACATTACAACACTACACAGAAATTCATATTTACGCAAAATCCAAAATTTAATGCAAAATCCATTACCCCTGTAGATTTGAGATATTACTGATACCGCTCATAAAAAAGATGTCTATGGCCGGCGAATTCTTCAGTATTTCCGCATTCAAATAAAATCAAAATAATTTGAATATTTCTGAACGTATCCAAAAACTAAAAACTGTTTTTGAAAGGAGATTAAATACGCTTTCAAATTGTATTATTAGAAGAAAACATGTTATTTTTTAAGTATTAAAATTTTGAATGCAAACATAAAAAATTTTCACCTTACATTGTTCTGGCGGAAGTTTGACATCATAAATCCGAATAACTTATTTGTTTTGCGAATATCTATGGAACTCAAATCATGGCGTAGTGTTTTTTCTTTCTAACACTGCTTAGATCACATTCCTCGTCATGATAGTAAAGGAGATAAAATGATTTTTATGAGACAGTACGAGCTGACCCCTAAATGTGTGAAATTAACTAGTTTGTCAAATAGTTGTTTGGCCCATAAATGGGTCAAATTTTCTCAACCGGTTAATGTTACTATTGAAACTGTAATTCCATTATAATTTTTTTACATTAGCTCCGGGTGTGGAGGGTGTTATTAGGGAAAGGAAGGATAGGAAGTTCTGGGAAGGAAAAAGGTATGAGGGGTGGGTAAGAAACTGGGATCAACGTGTCCTGGGGTGATGGACGTATGAATCCATCCCTCCCGAGAGAGATCGGCTGGAGCGTTCAAAGGATTTCTCAAACATCCTCTCCCAACCCGGCCTGGATGGGCAAATGTTTAAGTTTTTTTATTTAAAGAAAAACAAACATTCCCGGGTTACAAATAACCCAACATCTCTGACTGGAGAATACTAAAATCCTTCTAATGGAACAACTACATTTAATTAGATTACATTTTTCTTAATTGGAGTTCCTAAAAAGTTTTAATGAATGTTTGAAAATGGTTTTACATTTGATCCTTGTGTGAATAAACTTCAATTTCAGGTGAAAAGCCCCACCTGTGCACAGTGTGCGGCAGCCGATTCCGCGAGCAACGCGCTCTCATCAACCATACGCGCGCCGTGCACACCGGCGACAGGAGGTTTAAGTGCTCCTTCTGTCCTAAAGGTTACTCACAATCACTATACATAATACAATATATATATATATATATATTAATACACAGTTTATCGACCGCGCACCCTTCGACTTTACGCGAAAACTGACCACTCTGCCCCTTGCGTTTCACCCACCTTAAGGTTCACTTTCGCTTAAAGTCACATTCAGCCACTCTCAGGTCAATTTTTGTCGACAAAATTAGCACTTTATTCACACAAAAACTGATGCGAATCAACGGCGAAAACTAGAACCAATAGTAAAATTATACTCAATTCGGCCAGGTTACATTTCCTGCCGACAGGTTCGCGTTTCCAAAAAAAAAAGATGTCATTTTGGCCATCGTTTGGGCAACGTTAGTTTAACAATTAAAAATAATAATTAATATTTGACAAGTTTAAGTATTTTCCCAATAAATGAAGACATAATTTGTCTCGACGCCACCTAGCGACGGATTTAACACTAACAGTGTCTCTCTCGCAAAAATAAAGTTGGTTGTTTTCAGGTGGAAAAAATATAATAAGCAGTAATTGTTGAATGAAACACTAGTATATATTGAATCATTTGGTGGGTATAAGATAAGTCGCCATAGCTCAATTGGGAGAGCAGCTGACCGGCAATCAGAAGGGCACAGATTCAAGTCCCGTTGGCGTCATGTATCTTTTCTCGGAAGATTTTTCAATGTGGATGAGTGTTTCAGGCTGATAATTATTGCTTATAATAATAGTTAATATAAACTCGAGGTAGGTACTGACGTTTAAAATGTGAAGGATTTAAATGCACAAAATGCAGCATTCATATTATCTGAGGTTTTATGAAACCAAATCAGATGAGTACTTACGTAGGTACTTAATTCCATTGAAAATCAAATAAGTAGGTAATGCAGCATTTATAACGCGGTAGGTACCTACCGTTCCATCGAATTATTGCAAATTCGCTAAGTATTTATTGAGAAAACGCGTAGGTACCTACACCAATATTATTTTTCTCGGTATGCACTAGGTAGGTACCGACTTAAGAAGGTATTCTTTCCTTTAACCGGTCAAATGTCGGGCCATTTCGCGGAAATTCGCGGAACTTATTTTGTTATTTTGTATTTTGTATTTTGTATTTGTATTTTGTATTTTTATTTTGTTTTTAATAGATAATTGTGATGCAAAGAAATAATAAATGCTGTAGATGACGGAATTCCCTTTATTATTTATCTAACGAACGATATCCCCTTATATCAAATTAAACATATCAGGGAAAAATGTAGAAACTGCCCTGGAAAACCTGGAATTATCAGGGAATTTTGTAATCCGTTTTCTGTGGCCACCCTGTTTTAATATTAACAAACATCTCTTTACAGCACATTAATTACTTGTCATTATTATCCTCTGAATATCGGTACTACTATACTAGTACTACCAAGTATGATGTGATTTTAAATTTATGATGATAACCAATGTCTTACGAATAAAGAGCGGAAGAAATGCATGGAAGATGTCAAAAATATGCACTTTTAAATGCACCAGAACTTGACAAACAATGCAAGGGTTTAGTAAAAAATGCAAGAAATATGCTCAATTCACAAAAGTAATTAAGTTATGTATTTATTTTTTTTATAGATTTTTATGTTAAGAATAATTGAGCTCTTATGCAAAAAATCAGCTTTATCGCTATAACACTAGTTTTGTGCAGGCAGATCCATTCAAATTATTTGCCATGTATTCAATTACGTTCACAGCAAAAAACGTGGCAGTTTCTCATGGGAAACTTCCATTATTTAGCAGAAAAATGCAAAAGTTGCACTAGTCATCTAAAAAATGCATATTTCATCAAAAATGATGATAAACTGAAAATAATGCAAAAAACTGCTGATTACATTTTTTTTTGGTCTATGCTTATGAAATATAAAAGGTCTATCTGTATATATATTGATAATGACATTATGTTCCACAGCATTCCCCGTGTCAGGCAAGAAGCACCAGCACGAGCGCACGCACACGGGCGAGAAGCCCTACCAATGCCGCGTGTGCTGCCGTCTGTTTGCAGCACGCTCCACGCTGAACGCCCACGAGCGCCGCCACACGCAGGAGACCAAGTTTCACTGCAAGGTGGAGGGCTGCACCCAAGGTAACTCACTGCATTCACTCTGCTGTTCCCTGTGGAGAAACGGCACTATAATTAGTTGTTGGTCAATACAACAGTGGTGCGGTGACGATAACAATAACGATAATACTGCAGATACTGCTGACCCTGAACAAATCGCAAGTGATCCCCATTGTTGAATGTGGCAGCCACCTCTGGTCTGGATACCTGAAAATACCTGAAAAACCCTTGATTCTGGGCAGAAACGACAGTCCGTTTGGTAGATTTCCCTGCTTTAACAAGCGGATTGCAATCTTTAGAGCACAGGCGTCAGGTAGGTATGCTGTCCTTGTTCTAAGGCTATTGCAATGGAAGATGCTCCGAGGAACTTGCATCACTGATCACACCGGTACACCCTTCGGCACCGGTGCATAGTCGGGAAACACGCCAAACTTATGTTCACTGTTGACATTTGTCACATGACAGGTGGTTTTTTTAAATTTATTTTTTTATTCATTTTATTTTAGTAATTTGTACATTTAAGTTTACAAATAATAAATAATACTGGAATAAAAAAAAAATATATAAATAAAAAAAATTATTATAATTTAAATAAATGAAGACGAGTTGAGTTCGATTGAGTTTCGCTTATATTGTCTTCATTTTTTAAATATTACAATTTGAGGTTTTACTCAGAAAGTTAAAATTAAAAATAAATTATTATAATATTTATTAACTATATTTTTTCTAATTTTACGTAGCTCCTACTATATATCTTGAACTTTCCAATTGGTATGGACTTTATAGTTTCTGGTAGCTTGTTATATATCTTCATTCCTTTGTACAGTAAACTGTTCTGCGTATTTGCTTTGTCCTTGCGTCATGTCTGTGAATATCGTTGTTATAAATAATTATATTTGAAAAGTATTTTGGTAACAGGTTGTTTACTATTATCATGGTTGTTTGCAGGTTGTTTATTATTATCATGTTTGTAAATATCATTGTGTTCAAGGTCAGCATCTGTTTCACGGTTAGCCAATTTAGTTCATTTAACATTTTAATTACTTTTGAAAAACTATTTCTTCGAAGTATTATTCTCATTGCCCTGTTTTGGAGAATTTATAACTTATTTTGTTCTCGTTCATTACACAGAAAAAGGATAGTTGAGCAGTAGTTAACCCCTAGAAGACGGGTAGTATTTTGTAAATATCTGAAAACCAAACATAATATTGAAAATTATATTTGAAATAATTGACAGGTTTCTTCAATACCAACTTTTTTGCTTTCGAATTTTCATGGACAAGAACAAAATTCATTAAAAACTTCTAAAACCTAGCTCTAAACCCACACATTGCAGTTCATTTGTAAATGTAGTCATGATTTCACTGCACTGCTATTGTAGTGTGTCGTATCCTAGGGGTTAAAGTGTGGAGCAATAATTGAATTTTAAATGGTGATTGCGTTTTTTTGGAAATTTTTTGCCGAATTCTTCCCAAAAATGATATCTTTTTCCCAATTTTCTTTTGGGTCTATTCAGCATGTTTATTAAAGTTTAGTTTGGAATCTAATATAACCCCTAAGTATTTCATTTCAATAACATTTTCAATAATTTCACCATTAATTTTAATTTTGCTTTCACTGGATGTCTTCTTGTATCCAATCACCATACATTTTGTATTTTTTTAAAAATTTAATTTAAGCTTATTTATTTTTGGCCATCTTGATACGTTTTTTAGTTCATTGTTTAAAATATTTATTGAAGTAAAACTTCTTTACGCACGCTTGACTTGGGGAGTAAGCTGGTGAATGCGTGACGAGAGTGTTATGAAAAGTGTGATCGGGCGAGGCAAACGGTCGGGCGAGGCGAACGGAAGTTGAGAGGGAGATATATGTAAGTGAAGTTTTACTTCAGTTGTGTGGTCTAAAGCACAATCGTTTTTTTAGTTCTTCTTCAATTGTATATTAGTGTATCATCGGCAAATAGTCGTACTTTGCATTTTGAAAATATTTTCACCTTGTCAATAATATAGAGTAAGAACAATACAGGGCCAAGGACCGATCCCTGCGGTACTCTTAATTTATTTTCCATTGGTTTTGAAAATTGATTATTTATTTTTGTTACCTGTTTTCTGTCTTTCAAATACTCTTGTATTAATTTAATGGTTACAGATGCTAAACAATTTTGTTTAAGCTTTCTTGTAAGTGTTTCTCGATCTATAGTTTCGAATACCCTTTGAAAATCCAAAAAATATTGCTAATATCAATTTATTACTATTCATTCCTTCCTTCCATTCTTAGACAATTACGTTTAATGCTGTTTCACATAAGTTATTAGATCTGAATCCTGATTGCTCTTGGTATAAAATATTGTGTTTATCTAGGTATTGCAAAATTTGTTCTTTTATTATCACTTCAAGAATCTGTTCATATTTTGGTAAGGTTTGATTGGTCGAAATTCTTCACATTTTCTGGTTTTTTAACCTTTGGAACCTGTAAAATAGTAAATAATTTCCATAACTGGAAATTTTCCTTCTTCAATCGTCTCATTAATTTTTATTTAATAGAGTAGATCGGATTACTGGAAAAACATCTCTTATTATACCAATAGTTAATCCATCTGAACTATTCTTTGATTTAATTTTGTTTAAAATGTTGAGTAACTATTCTGCATTTATTTTTCTGAAGACCAATAAATCTTTTTTTGAGTCGTCATTATCATTTATGGGGTTAAAAACAATGTTGGGTATTAATTTGTTAATTTGAGTGATGCTTTCAATAAAATGTTTATTAAAGATATTAACAATGTTTTTTACGTTTATCTCTTTTGGGAAGTTTACTATGTATTTTTATGTCATCTTTGTTTTCGCCATGTACTAATTCTTTTATGTTTTTCCAAATTTTTTTGAGATCCCCTTCTTCTAAGTTTATTTTATTTTTTATGTACTCATTATGCGTTCTTTTTATGTCTTTAGAGTATTTGTTTCTCGCTTTTTTTGTAGTTATCCCAATCCATAGTATTATTAGTATGGCGTGCTCTTTTGTAAAATGTATCTCTATCGTGCTGCATTGTGCGTAGTTCTTTTGTGTACCATTTATTATTGTTTCTTTTATATATCGTCTGTTCTGGAACTACTTCATCAATACATTTTATAAAGTTTAATATATCTGGGTACCTAGCATGGTCCATCGATATACGTTTTATCGAAAATATCGGTAACTTATCATCCCTCCCGAACACGACTGCAGGCCGCTAACGAACAAACAACAGTGCACAACGACTAAGGGTTCCTATTTTATTTGACGTGAACTGTTATTTGTTCGTTAGCGGCCTGCAGTCGTGCTTGGGAGCGATGACAAGTTACCGACATTTCGATAAAACCTATATCGATCGACCATGCTAGGTACCCTGGTCAGCTTTTTTGTTACATTCCATTTGATTTTTTTCATTCCAATTAACAGTCTCTGGTCTGATTGAAAATTTCTTTATAGTATGTTTTGTAATTTTTAAATCTTATTACTTTTATTTCTTTACTTGACTTGTATTTTTCTCTGTCATTCATTAGAATTTGAACGATGTTATGATTGGTAATTTTAGGATTATCTAGTACATTAATATTTAAGTTGAATTTATTTGAGATTACCAGATTAATCACTGTCTGACTCACACAAACCTTTGATTGGTTGTTTCATCCCTGCAGCTCGAATAATAGATTTCAATTTTTTTAAAGTATTTATCTGCATTTGATTTGACATTTATATTAATATCTCCAGCTATATTGTTTATATTTTCATCTTGTAAATTTTCCACGCACCATCTTTGAAAATATGTTAAAAAGTTGCACTTACTGGTGTTTGGCGATCTATAAATAACAGTATATATAACTTTCTTGGTTCCTGATTAAATGGTGATGGCTAAGATCCAACAATGTTTTTTAAATTGATGATTTGATATTACTTCACATGGAACTTTATTACTTAAGAGAATCATCACTCCTCCTGTATGTTGGCTATATGAGTCGCACGGATGGTATTATAATGTTAAAATTTAATTTCACTATCTTGGATATCTTCAGTCACATATGTTTCTCTCATCGTCAGCATAAAAGGTTTCTTCTCCTCTAAAAGTAATTTGACCTCTTCGTAATGTGCTATGATGCTTTGTATATTCAGGTATATACAGTGAAACTCTCTTAAGAAGTTTTCCAAACGACCGGAAAAAATAAACTTCAAGCAGGAAAACCTTATGCGTGGAAAAAATTACTGGATCAATATTTCATTTAATTTCGTTTTTTGTTTCTGCGACTCGTTCTTGTGTTCATCAGTTCAGCTGTGGAAGGATTTGCCGGTCTCTGTATTTCCTCCCTCCTAGAGCATGGATCTCTTCAAAGCCCATGTTTTCTCCTTCCGCTTAACTCCTTTTAAATCCTTTAAATTAAATTCTGTTTAGCTCCTTCCTCTCCTCAAATAGACCCTCCAAGCAGGATCTCCGAAGATGAGATAGGCCCTGAGGGAAATTATTTTCTTCAGGGCCTCCTGTGTGGAGTTGATGTTAAAAATTTTCAATTTGGGAGGCGGGAATGGGTACCGCCGCCCCGGGAACCTTTAATGGATAACCAACACCTCTGCCATAGGTCACCCCAAGTGGTTCGCTACGTTTGATGATTTAGCAGAGGTGCCCGAGTTCATGGGGTGAGGTTTGTCTAGGTCTTGGAGGCGGATGACCAGGACATACTGAACCCCAGATTCCTACCCACCCCTTAAACCCTTTTCTTTCCCAGAACTCTCCTCTTCTTCCTTTCCTTAAAATAACCCTCCACACAGCATCACCAAAGATGACTAAGTGTGGAGCTCATGTAAAAAAAAAAGTAAGGAGTAAAAACATTTCATCACTGTTTGGCCAATTAATGTGTTTGTTTTTGTAGGGTTTTACTCTTTCTCCACGTACCAGAGACACATGTGGGCCCACCGCGGCGAGAGGCCCTACCAGTGCACCCGCTGCAACAAAACATATCTCAGCAAGCAAAACCTCCTCGCACACCAGAAATCCGTCCATCTGCATGTCCGAGACGAAGTTTGTCATATTTGCAACAAAGAGTGAGTCAGAACACTACTTTTATCGATATTTTTTAATGAGAAGAACAAAATTATTTAAAACTGTACAAAAACACAGATGTTGAGAAGCAAATGTAGTCCCTCAACGCCCTGAATATATTATTAAAAAAAAATATATATATGTATTATAGTACATAATGCTACCAATAAAAAAATCTATATAAAATGTTACATTACATATCCAATAAACAAATATATTGCCACGAAACTCTGATCCATTGCAAAATGGGATGAAATTATTATCATAATTGTTGCTCATTCATTGGTGACACTCAGCATTCTAGCCATGTGTCGCTTTTAGGAAAGGTTTTTCAAGTGAAAACTTCTTTAGCAGCGTTATGATTTGAAACTCGATGAAATGAAAAATAGCGACACTAAAAAGAGACAAACACATACATATCTATCTTGAAATGAAAAATAGCGACTTGAAATTGTGATTTGAAACTCGATGAAATGAAAAATAGTGACACTAAAAAGAGACAAACACATATATCTATAGGTTTTAGCTTGCGAGAGAATGAGATAGTATAATTGGTCTTCTCTTTCTGCGGTGTTTCGTAGCCTCCCCACTCTTGTTTACTTTAGTTTTCTGAAGGTTTCACTTCTATCGCATGTGAATTGCACACTCTTTTTTTTTGTTTCGGCAATGAAAAAGATTTTGAATACTTTGAAACAATGTTGCTCTGCAAACTAAGTTCTCAAATAGCATTAATAACACAAAAGTGGCATTCAACAGTCTTGTAGTGGATCCTTCAATTATTATACTCATAGTTAATAATGTACTCTTTTATCATTATTTTATTTTATTTTTATTTAACATACTGATATTCATTTATGGGTGAATAAGATTTATTTTTCTGTAATTTAAAATAATTATTTTGTGACTTCTTTTGATTTTAATCCTGACGTCGTAAGTCTATTTACTACTTTTGGATCAGTCTATAATTGCAGCATTTTTATAAGACATAATTTGAATCTATGACTAACGCCATTCCAGCGGTTTAGCATTGTATTAATTTGTAACTTGGGGTGAAGTTTAATTGTATAAAATAAACTTCCGTTGTTGATGCTCATTTCAGATTATGTATGTTCATTTCAGATTTACTGAAAAGAGTACTCTCAACAGACATATCCGCACAATTCACAAGATAGAGCCTAAAAGCAACAAAAAACCTGTTCCAGTCTATGGATTTCCTGTAGATGAAATAGTAAGTACTTATGAGTTTTTATCAATTGGTTAATACTTTTCCTACAGTTCAGCTTAAGTGACTTAGCGTAGTAAAGACCTATTTTAACTCAACGATTTGGCATTTAATCTGACTCTAAATTTGTTTGTTTTATCCTGGTTCATTTTTTGAACAGATGGTGATCTTGTGGCTTTGTCTGTCTTGAGTTCACATGATTGTGGTTCCTACTATGAGCTGTCAAATCGGAATAATTAATATTATCGTACCTACCGACCTGAAGAAAGTTTGAAAAAAGAATTGTCATTGAGATGGTGACATTTCTTTGGACAAATTGTATAATTCGTTAAGTCGGGATCTCACCCGATCTATGAAATAGAAAAGACTTTTCTATGGAAAGGAAACCCAGAGTTGAATGAACTTCAACTATGGCCGGTTGTTTGCAGGCGCAATTGGAGCAATCCGCCGAATTGCCAAAGCGTCCAAGAGCCAAGGAACCAAGGCGTTGATAGTACCTAACACCTAATACAGAATCTTTGAGAACCCCTTGAACCAGCGCTAAGCACTGATTTCAATATCCGTTCTATGAATTGACCGTAAAATATATCAGTTGAGAAAGTGCCATTATTTGAAATAAACAATTGTTAGGTAAAATATTTATGGTAGAAATTAGGTATGAAAACAATTAATCTATAATTATTATTATGTTTTAATCAACTTTTCGCCCTCTGATGGCGTTGCAAGGTGAATGAAACTTGTAGCGTCTCCGAGAGTAATAATGGCGCAAGCGATTCTGACACTGTTCTTCATACAAATTGTGTACATAGAAGGGCCAAAATCGTAGACCAAAAGTTTTTTGTTGGAAGTATTATCCAAATATTTGAATTATTTTCTCGCGCATGCGCATATGACACGCGCGCCGGCGCGTCTCCGGCCTGTCACCGGTTAAAGCACAAAAACTAATAATAAAATAATTCTTAAACTTCCTTTCACTACCAGCACTGATACGATCTTCAATACTTTCAACGTTATGGACATTAAACAGCTCTACGCAAAATCCATCTTAGTTTATTTACATATAAACAACAAAATCCTATACAAACCAACACAAATGATACATAATACCCGAGCCAAAAATAAAGAACTTCTCCAAACTCCCTTTTCTAAAACCACCTTTGGACAAAAACACTTTAAATACATTGCGTGCAAACTACACAATACACTACCAGCTACGATTAGACAAACCGAATCAATGACCAAATTCAAACAAGATATAAAGAAATGAATTATAAGTATTGGACGTCACACTACTGCTAACATCTGTAAAATAGATTACAAATAGACAGAATTACCAACGTACGTATGTCCTTACCCATATTAAAGAAATCAAAATAGTAAAATCCTATGTGTATAATATAACTCCCATAGATTTGACAGGATTTACCACTTTATTCATCTCTTCCTTCATCTATATAATGCTCTCTTTATGGTATTTTCCCACACTTTAAATCATCTTTCTATTGTATAAATCAGTATGTATTTTACCTTAAATATTCTTATGTTATAATTAAATATTCTTATGTATGATATATTCATTTATGTACCTCTACGCCTGTCTGAACACAGGTATACCCTAGTGAGACAGGCATCAAATAATGTAATGTAAACATACCTTATATAGATAAATAAATAAAATAAATTCTACACATTCATTCCCGATACATTCAGTTTTCAAACTGCTTGCATGCCACCTTTTATAATTTTTTATACAAATTTCATAATGTCAGAACTCAACGGTAGTTTTATACAAAATAACAAACAAAAAAAAAAACCAATTTGGTGCAGTCGTTCAGGTTTATGCGCGTACAAACATTTCGGTGATTCATTTTTAGAGATAGTTATTAAGTACGACGTCAACAAAGCACTCTTTTTAGGGTGAATACCTAATTTAAAAATAAAAAAAATCATTTCCAAGGCGACAGTTGGTTTGTTTTTTTTTTGATGTTTGCAATAAATCGATTTTGTTAGGGACAGAAAACATATGATAAATAATTTCATAACGCCAGAGATTATTCATAACGCCAGAGCTTACCAATAATAATTGGATAATTTTGTGCCGTTTTTGTGAAAAATCACCTCAAGGGTGCTTTACAATTTATTACGAATCCTAGGCTCTATCTAATTTTATTATTTACAAATAGATACAGAAACATACTTACCTGCAGGACACTTCCGATAAAACACACTTTATTAGAAAGTTTATGCTTGGGGAAGATACTACTTTGCACGTGGAGGACATTATATTTAAAACATTGGACATTGCATGACTTTACCTTTGCTACCCTCATCACTGTTGGTTTTACATTTATAAGAAGATTTAATGCCAAAGTCGAGGTAATATTTATTTATTTTGAAAGCCTGGAGAATTTTCAGAATTTGCTTTATTTTTGAATTTTAAGAATTTGCTTTATTTTTACACACTTAGTTATTTACAATGTCGAAGACGAAGGTGAAAGGTTTTTTTTTTACTTATGGATACGACTGTCTGAAAAGATGAGTTTTCAGTTTAGCTCTAAATTCCGCTGAATCTGTGATCATTCTTAACTCGTGTGGCAGTCCATTCCAGGCTTTAGGTCCTGACACTCTGAAAGCACGCTCACCGAATTTAGTATCTGGTGTGCGCTTTGGTTCCTTCAACCTTCCGATTGCTGATGTTGCTGCTGACCTGAGGGTTGATTGTCGAGAATTAGAATTTTCTGTAATACACATTTCCGATAAGTAAGCTGGAGCCATTCTGTCAAGGGACTTGAATACCATCCAGCAAAGCTTAAACTGGATTCTTTCAGGGCACTTGAGCCAGTGAAGATTTTTGAGATGCTCAGAAATATGGGAATATTTAGATACGCCGGTGATAAGTCTTGCCGCAGCGTTGAACACAGATTGTAATTTGTTGATTTGGTATTTTGGGAGACTAGCATATATTCCGTTTCAATAATCTAGACGTGATACAACATACGAATTGACTAGTAATTTAGTTGCCTCTAATAATAATAATATTTGGATGATTTATATAGCGCCGTTTTTGTGAAAAATCACCTCAAGGGCGCTGTACAAACTTATAATACATTTCTAAAATCTAAAAAACTACAAGCTAGGCAAACAATTATAAACAACTTATGGCTAAAAATTGCATACATCGGTTCATTGATCACCGATATGAAAATATGTGTACAATATTTTGACCAATGAACGCGATGCTGCCTAAAATTTAATGAAAACAGGACCATACTTACCTGGGAGGTCGCTTGAAATTAACTCTGTATATTGTCCATTTAAAGAAATTTAGATAGAGTTCGCACGCAGAGGACATTATTGTGAACACATGTTATTTAATCCTGAAAAATATTTTAACCGGTCAGCAACGTAAGCAGATATAAGCGTTAAAAATAGGACAGCAGTCAAGTACAATAAGCGTGTTTATACGTCAGCGCGTGTGTTTCCATAGAAATCGTTATAACTCCGTTATTGTTTTAGTTACATCCCTAAAACAAAAAGTCAAAGGTCGATAGTAGATCAAGCTGCACATTTCTATCAAGTTGTCTATGGAAATACATAACAGGAATCAGCTGTCAATCGTGTAGTTGACGAAAATATTTACCCGCGCAAATTTGCTACCGGCAGCTCCACCGTGCTCCACATTTTAAATTTTTATTAAAATTTTTTATATGAAATGATAAAAAAGTGAGGTGACAAAAGTGTTTATTACACATATATACAATAGAATAAGTATTGTTGTTTGCATAATCTGTGATTTTAGTACCGTTTTCACATAAAAACATCACGTGAGTCATTTTTACCTATTTTTAATGTTTGCGATCTAAATTTTAATATTTACAAATGCTAATATTTATTTGTAATATAATAATTTGAAAGCCTATTTTGTAACCTTTCTAAAACAGTTTTTACTATTAGGGTACGTTCAGAAATATTTCATTTATAGAGCTTTAATTGTGAAGCGATTATAACTAAAAGTTTTCGTAAAATGTCATTTCGTTTAAGACACCAAAAGCTAACATTCTCGAAAATTCGGAGGGGTTAATATTAATATGTAATGTATTCTTTGACGAGTGTATTTTGGAAAGTAAAAGCAACATGTAAAGGTGGGAGGTGCGGTAGTACCTATAAGGATTTGATCTTTCTAAATGTGATTCGTCAAGAGACAGATTGATGTGTAAGGAATCGAGTAATTTTAATTCAGTAAGAAAAGTGTGATTAAGACATATCATAGGCAATACAAATATGATACTCTCAAATAGGTATATTTAAATTACGGGTATGAGAGCCCAAAAAGGAAGGTTTTTAGTTTGGACCTAAACTCTGTTGGGCTTGTTATGCATCTTAATTCCGGAGGGAGTCTATTCCAAGCCTTAGGCCCAGATACTCCGAAAGCACGATCTCCAAACATAGTATTTGGCTTTCGTTTAGGTTCTATTAGTCTGCCTTTAGCAGATGAAGTTGCTGATCTAAGGGTTAATTGTCTCGGACCGGTATTTTCCGGGACGCATAATTCGGAGATGTAAGGTGGGGCCATTTCGTAGATTGATTTAAAAACCATCCAGTACAAATTGTGCTGGATTCTCTCAGGGCACTTGAGCCAGTGAAGGTTACGAAGGTGTTCTGAAATATGCGAATATTTAGAAACCCCAGTTATGAGCCTTGCCGCTGCATTAAACACGGATTGAAGTTTGTCAATTTGATATTTGGGAAGACTAGCGTAGATGCCGTTACAGTAATCGAGCCGCGAGACTACGTAAGAGTTAATTAATAGTTTTGTCGCCTCTGTAGGAAGGTTTCTTCGAACTGACTTGAGTTGTCTTAGGTGAAAAAAACCGGTGCTTACTGTCCTATTTATTTGAATTTTTAACGAAAAGTCTGAATCTAAATTAACGCCAAGAAGTTTGACTGTTGTCTTTGGAATAATATCGTTGCCGGAAATGGAAATAGGTGTATTGTCTATGAAATGTTGGCGTTTGTTTGTGGCTGCCCATAGAAACTCAGTCTTAGATGGATTCAGCTTCAGCTTGTTTGAAGACATCCAACGAGTTATTGCTTCTAGGCATTCAGCTATGCGGATTTTGAGACCGTTGATTTCGTTTGGAGAGCAGTAAAAATAAACTTGCTGATCGTCAGCGTAGCAGTGGGACAGGAGACCAAATGACTCAATTATGACTCTGTTGTCAAGTTTCTCCGTACTGCTTTAATTTGCCTTACTTGAAAGAACCCAGTGCTTACAGTTCTGTTCACTTGAGTTTTAAGGGAAAAATCAGCGTCCAGATTGACGCCTAGTAGTTTTATGCACGTCTTTGGAGTGATGTCACTTCCTGAAATGGTTATTGGGTAGTTATCAATTTTATGCTGACGTCTGCTTGTGGCTGTGCAGAGAAACTCAGTTTCAATCTATTTGAGGTCATCCAGCGAGTGATTGCTTCTAGACACTTGGTTATGCGAGTTTTAAGACTGTCTATTTCCTCTGGTAAGCAGTAGAAGTAAACTTGCTGGTCATCAACGTAGCAGTGAGATAGAAGACCAAATGATTCAATAATTTTAGTGACATCATTTGTGAAGAGGATGAAGAGAAGTGGGCCCAGAACAGACCCCTGGGGAACTCCAGATGAAAGGGTTGCATATTTTGATTGGTTTTTACCCACTTTTACGGCTTGTACGCGGTTTACTAAGTAAGATATCAGCCAGTCCTTCACACCGCAGTTTAAATCAAAGGATTCTTCTAACCGTTTAATAAGGAAATCATGGTCAATCGTGTCAAAAGTTGCACTCATGTCTAAGACTGAAAGGAGTGCCAGTTTACCCGATAGCAAGCGTTATATCCGACAAAACATGTAGTAATCCAATTTGCCGTTGAGTGAGACCTTCTATATGCGGATTGGTATTTAGTCAGCAGTTCATTTGAGTTTAAGTGACATATTATCTGTGAAGCAGTGATTTTTTCTAGTATTTTGGATATTAATGGAAGATTTGAAACCTAATTTGAAAGATCTTCAGCGTCCAGTTGCGGTTTTTTTATTAATGGAATTACGACGGCTGATTTAAGGGGTTTTGGGAAATCACCCATGCTAAGTGACTTGTTGAAAAGACAAACCAGAAAGGGAGAAATCTCATTGCAACACTTCTTTAATAACCACGTTGGAATAGGGTCAAGTGAGCACTGCTTGTTCGGTGAAGTGAGTATTAACTTCCTAACTTCTTCAAGGGATGTAGGTTTGAAGGCAGAAAAGTTTCTGCTATTGCATTTAGTAAAAGATGGTGGTGAGGCGGAGGCTGTTTGGGCGCTTATCGACTTAATTTTATTGAGAAAAAAATTAGAGAAGATTTCCGGAGCTATGTCAGTTGTATTTTGTGCACGGACCTCGGCCCCGACCATCTTTATCGAGTTTCACAGACTTCGCGGGTTTTGACGCTCGAGTCAATCCTACTTGTCCAATATTCAGACCTTTTCGAACGAATTAATAACGTATATTCTTTTTTATCCAATCGTCCCGCGAAGTAACCCCTGAGTGTCTGTAGGACCTTTCCAATTTGCGCATTGATCTCTGTTCAAAATTGATAGGGGTCCTTTTAAATAAAATAATTATCCTTGCAAAAAACTTCACTGTTTATTTCACTTGGACATGTTATAAATGTATTATAATACGGTGTCAATACACCGGGCCAAACACTGGCAGTTGTTTACTGTTAAAACTTGCGTTGGGAAGAAGCAATAATAATGGGATGCTAGCACTTTTATAACATAAAAACCTGCACACATTTAAAGAATCTACGATTATACATTTTGACGTTCGAAAGCATCTACAAAAAAAAAATGGCTTCCTCCATAGTATGTACTTGGTAGTTAAAACAGGCTGCGAACACTCAGCGTCCAGCCAAGCCTCGCACCATTCGAAATATCAACGTCTGGGAGCTTGCTCAAGCAACCCATAGGTGCTGGTAGTATCTCAATTTTTAACATAGCTTCCGCCTCGGGGTTACTAAATCGCCCATACCGATTTAGGAACCCTTCAAGAAAACATAACAAAAACAGGGGAAGACAATCAAAGCAAAAGCAAAAAAAAAAACACAAATCCTAACTCTAAATACCGTACAAATACTAACAAATAATTTTACCTATTATAAATTAGCAGCCAAAACTAAATGATCCTGCACTGCTTATTATACTATTATTTAAAAATGTACATTCACAAGTTGAATTTTAAGGTGATTAACCTAAACTAATTATATAAACTTAAATTAACCAAAAAAAAATATTTTTTTTTACATATTTAAATAATAACTTAACACAAAATACTATTATAATAGAACACAACCCAACACAAAATAATATTATAATAAAACCCAACCCAACACAACACAATTGTCCTTTTTTTTTAAGTCCATTGGTTAGGATCTTCTCCAGGTGCAGTCCACGATATAAGCACCACAGCGCGGGGTGCAATCAATCATCAATTTATTGGTTGTCATGTTGTTCCTGGGATTGGTATCTTTAAAGGGTCTTTTTTTAATATTTTCACCCTAAAAAGTTTCATCATGGTCGTCCGGGGAGTCCGGACTGACGGAAGGGTCCGGGGCGTCCGTCACAGGTTCAGCTTCCGGGTCCAGAGGCATTAGACATATCTTTGTGATAGGCCTGACAAAGATTCCTTGAGGGGTTTTCAGGGTAACCACTCGCACTACACCATCCGCGCCGGGATGTGTAGATATAACTCGCGCCATTTTCCATAATGGTGGAGGTAAATTATCTTCCTTCAGAATAACCAGATCATCCTTTTGCAGTGCCCGTTGATTACTGGTTTGCCATTTCGTCCTTTTTTGTAGCTCCATCAAGTACTCTCGCTTCCATCTATACCAAAAGGATAACATTAGCGCATGGATTCTCTGATATTGGGTCAGCCTGTTGTCTGGTATGGCTCGGACATCTCTCTCCGGAATGATAGAGGATTTAGTGCCTATGAGGAAATGGTTTGGGGTGAGGGGTTGGTAATCGTGGATGTCATCAGACAAGGAAGTCAATGGACGGGAATTTAGACAGGCCTCAATCTGACAAATTAAGGTATACAAAAGTTCAAGGGTTAAAGCAGAATTACTAGTGACTCTATACAAATGAAACTTTGCTGACTTGACCGCAGCTTCCCACAGCCCTCCCTGACTAGGGGCTCGAGGGGTTATGAACCTCCACTCAATACCTCTGTTAGCTAAATAATTTTGAATCTTGTCGTTGTTCTCTCTCAAACTGGTATACAGCTCCTTGAGCCTATTACTGGCCCCCCGAAAGTTGCTAGCGTTATCGGAAAAGATCTTATCAGGTTCTCCCCTACGGGATATAAATCTCTTTAAACTGTTCAAAAAAGCATTGCTAGATAAATCCGAAACTAATTCCAAATGAACCGCCTTTGTGGAAAAACAAACAAAAATACATAAATACGATTTCACGAGTGGAGCTCTCCTCAGTGGCCCACTTTTGGTTGGAATCGGTCCAGCAAAATCGACACCCGTGATAGCAAAAGGTCGGCTCGGTGTGATTCTTTCGCTCGGTAAGCTTCCCATGATCTGGTTACCAATACGAGGATTACACCTAAAACACACAATACACTTATGTAATATCTTTTTAACAGTATTTTTCCCAAAAATAGGCCAAAACCTTAATCTTATTTCAGCTAATAGCGCTTGAGGTCCTGCGTGTAAGTTTACATAATGATAGTGACGTATAATCAATTCGGTTAGCTTATGTTTAGCTGGCAATATAATTGGATGTCTTTGTTGGTACGATAGGTGTGTAGCTAAATGTAATCTACCACCCACATATATAAGACCATCACATAAAAAGGGATGAAGAGATTTTAAGTTACTATTTTTGTTGACATTTCCCTGGTTTTTTAATGTCTTCAACTCTTTTTGAAAGGCATGTGCCTGAGCTGATTTCAGTAGACAATTCAAACTTGCTTCTAGTTCAGCTACACTTAAATTACCTGAAATTTTACTTTTAATATTTCTGCAGTTATTCACAAACCGCAGTACATATGCTGTAACCCTTTTCAATTTGATAAATGAGGAAAATTTTCCAAATATTTCCCATTCTTGAATATCAGTAGATAAAAGAATATTTTTACTCTTGAGCTCCGGAGGGTTTGAACAGGAAATGTTCGATATAGGCCAATCGTTGACTCCGTCGGTCAACCAATTGGGTCCATTCCACCATATTGTAGAATTTATCAGTTTATCCACAGTAGCTCCTCTTGAAAGTATATCCGCTGCATTGTCGGATGATGATACGTGTCTCCATTGATCTGGATCACTCAGTTCTTGTATTTCGGCTACTCGATTGGCCACGAAAGTGCTCCAACGAGTAGGTTGACCTTTCAGCCAACACAGCGCTATCGTAGAGTCACACCAATAATATGTGTTGATCTTCATTATATTTAATGCTTGTTTTATAGTTTTCATTAATTTTGCCAGTAGTACAGCACTACATAGCTCCAACTTAGGCAGTGAAATAGACTTCAATGGTGCTACCCTTGATTTGGATGTTATTAAGTGTGAATGCCACTTACCGCTGTGGTCCATTGACACCATATAGATACAGGCTCCGAAAGCCTTCTCAGACGAATCGCAAAAACCGTGTAGCTGTAGCTCTTTTGCTTGCTTGCAAATAATTTTTCTTGGTATTTTCAACACATTTAGCTGAATTAAATCTTGCAGGTAGGTCCTCCAGGGTGCTAATATTTCATTAGGTAACTGATCATCCCATGCTGCTTTGGACTGCCACAGCCTTTGCATTATCAATTTGGCTATGACTATTATCGGCCCTAGGAGTCCCAATGGATCGAAGGTTGATGCGATGCAAGACAATATCTCTCGTTTGCTCTCGGTTGGACCTGATGGCTTCATTATTACATAAGAAAAGTAATCAGATTCATTGTTCCATGTTAATCCTAATATTTTCTCAGTCTTTGGATTGTCAGTAATAATTTTGTCGGAGTCGCCTGAATCAGCACACTTAGCTTGGCCCGACTCGGCTGACAATTCCAACGCATTGGACCTCCACTTCCTCAATGTCATCCCCGTAGATGACAAGATGCTGATTAATTCTTCTTTTATCTTTTTACAGGATTCCAGCTCATCTGCTCCCGTTAACAAGTCATCCATATAGAAGTCATTTTCTATGACCTGACTAGCTCTAGGAAAAATTAAATTATTATCCATACCAATTTGCTTTAAGCATCTTGTGGCTAAGAAGGAGGAAGGTGCCAGTCCATAAGTCACAGTCTTCAGACGATAATGCTTGAGCACATCCTGTGGCGACTCGCGCCATACTATCTTCTGTAGGTCCAGGTCATCTTCACACATGTTAATCTGGCGGTACATCTTCTCGATGTCGGCAGTCATGACTATTTGATGTTTCCTGAAATGCAATAGTTGGTTATATAGATCCTTTTGTATAACAGGTCCTGTCATCAAGGCTTCATTGAGGGAAATTCCATTTGAGGTTTTGGCGGAGCCGTCAAAAACGACTCTCACTTTAGTAGTAGTGCTGGATTCTTTCACTACAGCGTGATGCGGTAAAAAATAGGAGTCACGATCCCCTTTTGACTGGTCACACATCTCCATGTGTCCCAGTTCTTCATATTCACGCATGAATTTTACATATTGTGTCTTTAACTCGGGATGTGACACAAATTTTCTTTCTATGTTTTTAAATCTTTTTTCGGCAGTGAGCAATGAGTTTCCCAACTGATCAATGCATGCCCGACGCGGTAAACTTACTACATATCTACCGTCATCTTCTCTAGTATGAGTACTTACAAAACTGGCTTCGCAAGCCTTTTCTTCTTGAGTTTGAATTTTAGTGGAATTAATCTCTTCCAATTTCCAAAATTTTTCTATTTGATGACTCAACTTATTTATAGATAAACTGCAAAAATCTGATACAGGCCTTTGTTTGGGGTACACGTTGATAGGACCGGACACAATCCATCCCAGTTGCGTACGTTGAAGCGTTGGTCCTGACTCGAGTTTCAATCTATCGTTGTTTAGCATCTCCCAGAAGCTCTCCGCGCCCAACAGGATGTCGATGGGTGCAGCTATATTGAAGTTCGGGTCTGCCAGCTCCAGTCCTGGTGGTATTTTGAACTCTTTTTTCGCCATTGTCACTTGTGGTAAATTGGTTGTAATTTCCTGTAAAATCAGACATGATATTTCGCGTTTATAATCCGTATTAAGCGAAGTCATCTCCACTGAAATTCTCTTTTTTATGTGTGTGATATTATTATGGATCCCAGACACGGGTTTGTTTATCCATTCACATGGTAAATTTAATTTATTAGCAAGATCAGCTCTCATAAAATTACTCTGCGCACCAGAGTCAATCAGGGCGCGAGCTTTAAACATTTTATTGTTGGCCCCCACAATTCCTATGTAGGCGGTTGACAATAATATTATTTTTTCTGCCTTTTCCGATGCAGAAAAATTCGACACTATAACCTCGTTATTAGCATCCATATTTGAGGTCTCCGGCGGAGGTACCTCCTTGTGTAATAGAGTATTGTGGCTATACTTGCCACAAATTTTGCAGGTTAGGTTTGTCTTGCAACTCTATGCCTGATGACCCAACCTCAAACATTTAAAACACGCCCGGATTGATTTCGTAGCATCAATCCTATCCTGTAATTTTAATTTTAGAAATTTTTTGCAAAAATAAATTTGATGACCTTTATCATTACAATAAATGCAGTTGTTTGCCTTTATTGCCAAGAATACCGATGAATCTTTTTTGTTATTATTGTTGCCTATTTGCATTTTATGTAGGTTAGAAGATTTTTTCTCTGAAGCATTCATAAGCTCCAATACTTGTGCCCTAGCAGATAAACATTTTATGAATTCCTTTAATGTAGGTAATTCACCTTGCAATGTATATTGTTCCCAATTTCTCCGGGTAGCTATATCCAATTTATTTGAAATTATGTAAATAATCAAAGGATCCCAATGATCTACTTTAACTCCAATGTTTTGTAACGCTTTCAAATTGACATTAGTTTCATCAATTAAATACCTTAATGCTACAGGCTCTTCATGTTTCATATCCTTTAATTGAAATAGAGTTTGGATATGTTTATGTACGGTAGCCCTGAGATTCGCAAATCTGTCGTGCAACAATTCCCAAGCCGATAGGTAGTTTAATTCCGAAACTTCTAGATTACTAATTATTTTCAATGCGTTCCCTTTCAGCGCAGATTGTAAGTAAAAGAATTTTTGGACGTTGCTCAAGGAACTGTTATTATGAACCAAAGTTTTAAAGGTTTCAACGAAATTTACCCAATCTTTTTGATTCCCATCGAATTCTCTCAATTGGAGAGTTGGGAGTTTGATGTCGACTCTACCCTCGTTAATTGAGTCCATCGCCCCTTTAGCAGTAGCAAGGACTGAAAAATATTGATTTTCAAACGTCTCGCGCTGAATAGAATTTTCCAGTTCCTCATCCGATAAAATTTCAATTTCGTCCTGTATAGATTCGAATTGATCTAACAATGGCTTTATTCGGTCGTACCTCAGTTTAATTTCAATCGCGGACAAGGAGTTTATAGAATCCGCGAAACGCGTCAATTTCCCCTTAATCACGCCTCTCTTGGCTATTAAAGATTTGATCTTATCCATTTTGTGTACAAATACCTTTTCGTAGCTTAATCCCTGATAAAATGTGTTCCGACAATGCGTATTTATTTATTTGAGAAGCTACCCGCCTGAAAGACAACAACGACAATATTCCTGGCAATTATTAATTGAGAACCTAATGTTCAATCATTAATTGAGAATCATGAATTGCATAAAATCTTTACGTGGGTAGTGATTTTATTTTTTACAATACAATATTTATGGGATTAATCTTGTTAAAAAACTACGAATGAGTTCTGTATGGATGTTAAAGAATGGGTATGGGTGGGAAGGCACTAAAAACTTATCTCATTTCCGATGTGAATCCAGTCTTCCTTTGTTCATCTTTGTGATTCCGGTAATTGTAATATTGGTCATCTGTATTAATTGGCAGCTGGTTCTTGTTTTTTTATATTATTGCAGTCCTCTGATTGCAATCCGGATCGTAAGGCCCATGTTCAAAATTGATAGGGGTCCTTTTAAATAAAATAATTATCCTTGCAAAAAACTTCACTGTTTATTTCACTTGGACATGTTATAAATGTATTATAATACGGTGTCAATACACCGGGCCAAACACTGGCAGTTGTTTACTGTTAAAACTTGCGTTGGGAAGAAGCAATAATAATGGGATGCTAGCACTTTTATAACATAAAAACCTGCACACATTTAAAGAATCTACGATTATACATTTTGACGTTCGAAAGCATCTACAAAAAAAAAATGGCTTCCTCCATAGTATGTACTTGGTAGTTAAAACAGGCTGCGAACACTCAGCGTCCAGCCAAGCCTCGCACCATTCGAAATATCAACGTCTGGGAGCTTGCTCAAGCAACCCATAGGTGCTGGTAGTATCTCAATTTTTAACAATCTCTTCTGGCTTCGACATTCTTCGTCAAACCAGTCATCAGATTTTCGTAGTCGCCGAGGTTTTGTGGAAGTGGGAGCGTATTTGTTTAAAAGGGTTGAAAGGACAGTGTTGTAATAATTTACCAGTTTGTTTGGTGATTCTGTTTCTCAGACGCTTTGTTTGCAGAGCGGAGAAGCTTTTAGCTCTGACAGGAAATCGTAAAAGTTAAAACCACGCCATGCTCTAGAGGTGATGGTTACATAAGGAATTTTCGGTGGATTAAAATCAATTTCAACGCAAATTAGCCTGTGGTCTGATAGCCCTACATCCACACTATCTGCTGCCAGAGGCGGGCCGCTTGACTTTAAGACAAAAATATCCGAAATTCCTCCTGCATCGTGAGTTGGAGCATTAACCCATTGACGGCATCCAAAGCAATCCAATAAGTCACTGAATTTAACTGTGTTGGGTGACTTCGGACGATCTAGATGTATGTTAATATCGCCAGTTATGAATATAGTGTCGGAAAGTCCTACAACCCTCTCGAGAAAACACGACAGTTCATTGAAAAAGTCAGAGGTGATTTGCTTTGAGCCTGGTCGGTATAAAGTACATAGAATGAATGATGCTCCTGCTGACGAAACGCAACATCCCAGGTATTCGAAAGTTAAGTACGCGCCAATTGACAACTTTGTCAAACGTAAGCCCTGGCGAGCAAGGATCGCTACTCCCCCGTGATTTATGCTAGAGATGCTGTCATCTCCAGAAATCGTGGCTTTAGGTCAGGCTTCTTCTAGAACGACGTATCCTAAAGCTTGGAGTTTCTTTATTGAAAAGGAGTCCCCGTTTTCATGCCAAGTCTCCGTTATGGCCAGAATTTGCAGATTCTGTTCATCGAAAACTTCCCCTACCGCTTCTATCTTGTTGTTCAGAGATCTAACATTCCAACAACCAATACCTAGTTGTCGGCACTTGGAGTTGGCATGCCTTTGTACCCTCGCATTTACTAAATTAAATTCTCTCCCAGGTTTTGGGAGTATTTGCGTTGAAAGGTTTCCCTTTACTGGTGTTGGTGATGACGTAACAATCTCAATGCTTTGTTCCAAATGTTTTTTCCTACCACCCCCCACGACAGCCACGGAATCTAAGTTTCTGGGAATTGGTTTAAGATTATACAGCTCAATCTTTGCAACTATTAGAGGGTTCACAAAAACACTTTTATTATTATTATTGATACTCAGTAATGTGGCTCGGTCATAGCGGATGCCGTTCTCCATAGAGCAAAGTGTACCCCTTGTAAATCACTCACTGTCCACTTGACACTGTTCGCTATTAACCATAGTCTATAACTGTGCATATGTGGTTGCGAGGTTGCAAGCCCCTTTTGACTGATGGGTGCGTTAACACTGTTGTTACAGAGCTGTTGGTCGATTTGAAAAACACATTTTAAAATTTATGTTTGAGGGAGCGGACTGCGGATCGGCAGAGACGGAGGACGAAATAAAAGGCGTCAGTCAATGTAGTTAGTCAGTCGTCTTTATTGTGCTACGTAGCGAGGGTCGGTGAAGCGGTAACATGATATATGAGAAAGTGCCGTAGATGAGATACTGCAGGTGCACGGAGGAGATGGTGTGGTGAAGGTCGTTGCGATGCGGTGGAGCAGAGTTCGAGTCTGCAGGTCACCGGCGCGTTGCTCGACACTGTGGCGGTGGAGATGACCTATCTTCCAGGCCGTTGCTCGACGCTTTGAGTCGCGGAGGTGAACGGTGAGTGGCTCTGTGAGCTGAGCCATCAGCAGGTAGTCCTGGCGAGGCGGAGCGTGTTTCCATGGCAGTGAAACACGGTGGGCTTCGGAGTGCCATGAAACGGTGAGCTGATCCCTGGGCTGAAGGTGGCGTCAAACCTTGTAAGTCGCGGGATGTAGCTGTTCTGCGTGAGCTGAAGACACGGTGGGCCTTAGAGCTGAGACGTGGTGATGGACCTCGAGAAAGCTGCCCTGGAGAGAGCGGAGATGCACCGGGCTCTCGTGTGCGTGCTGTTACATGATGAGCTGTTGACCGACTGTTAGATCGAGACTGACTGACTGGTCCGGGCGAGCAAATCTGCTACTTATATAGACGAAGCGAGCGGTAGAGTGATTACCCTCACGGCAGGTAATACGTGCCACTCGGCAGTTGTCGAGAAGGTTTGGTGCTGCACAGATATTGTATTGTGCTAGACTCAAGACCTTTCTAGGTGGTGGCGATATTATTACTGGTTATTATATGGCGATATTATTAAGGGTTTTTAATGCTGCGGCGAGAATGATTTTTGGTGAATCTAAGTATTGCCGTATAACCCCGCTTCTAAAGGATCTTCATTGGCTTCGATGCCCTGAAAGAATAGAGTTCAAGATCTGCTTAATGACCTTCAAAGCATTGCAAGGAATGGCGCCAGCCTATATATCGGAACTATGTGTCCGACAAAACTTAAGCGATAGGCAACTTACTCTAAGGTCAGCAGATCGAGATGTTACTAATCGTTTAATCGAACTTTCTAGGTCAAATCGAGCCGTTTACTATGATCGATCTTTTCGTGTAACTGGCCCGCTCATTTGGAACAAACTTCCCTCAGCTCTTACTAATATCCAGAACTTGGCTGAATTCAAAAGAGCTTTAAAAACAAACTTATTTAAAAAATCATACCTTTCATGAATTTTAACTCCTTTTCAATATACTTTAATAAGCCATGTTCCTCAAGTTTCTGGTAATTGTTTGGTTTCGATTACCTCCTTACTATAGTTTTATGTGCACTCTGAATTTGTATTATTTCTAAATGTTAACTGCCTCGTGTTCTATATAATTTAGTTTAAATGATTCTTGTTGAATGGCACCGTGATGTTTTATCATTATATATTGTCCTGTGCCAAAACAGCACTCACTATTGTTGTTAATATTGTTCTTTAGGAATTGCTTTGTATATTTTTGTATATTCGTTATTTCACATTATTTAATTAATTTTTAAGGACTCGTAAGGAACACTGTAGGTTAATTTTAAGTTTATTATAATTAAGCGCACTTGAAGTGAAACATCACAAAACTGCGCTATATAAATACTATGTTATTATTATTATTATTATTATATTTTTTCCTCCACCTGAAAACAACCAACTTTATTTTTGCGAGAGAGACACTGTTAGACAAGTTTAAGTATTTCCCCAATAAATGAAGACATAATTTGTCTCGACGCCACCTAACGACGGATTTAACACTAACAGTGTCTCTCTCGCAAAAATAAAGTTGGTTGTTTTCAGGTGGAGAAAAAAATATAATAAGCAGTAATTGTTGAATGAAACACTAGTATATATTGAATCATTTGGCGGGTATAAGATAAGCCGCCATAGCTCAATTGGGAGAACAGCTGACCGGCAATCAGAAGGGCACTGGTTCAAGTCCCGTTGGCGTCATGTATCTTTTCTCGGAAGATTTTTCAATGTGGATGAGTGTTTCAGGCTGATAATTATTGCTTATAATAATTGTTACCCTTTGTGCTATGCATAAAAATCTTGTCTTAAACGTTAGTTTAACAATTAAAAATAATAATTTATTTAATAGTTTGACACACGAAACTGGCCTGTAGCAAAAAATAAAAATTAAGCATTTTACACAAAAAATTCAAAAACAACACTTGATTGAGCACCCCTTTCTACTTGAGCTATCTCCCTGAAATTTTACTATGTTATTTCTATGAATACATCTAACAAATTCACGGGGTGGCCAAATGAATAATAATAAAAAAAAATTTTGGACCACCTAAGTATAAGGAAAACATAAAATTAAATGGATTTCTAGAAATAGTTAAACTTGATAACAATAATTAATTATGTATCATTGTTTGGCTTTTGTTAATATTGATTCAATAATTAAGATAATATTATTTCATGAAAATGACATTGTTTGGTTTTGAAATGATAGTATGCACAGTTCCTACCGGAATATCATTTTATCCATCCTACCCTCATCCAACCAATGTCACCTTGCTGAAAAAAGCAGGGCACAATAACAACCAATACAGTGCAGTGAGATGACTTGACATTTGGCAGCCAACTAGTTGTGTTTTAATGTGTTCGCCTTCGTATTTTGGTAAGTGCCTTTGGTTTTCCTTGTCCTTGCATTCCATAATTTACCACACAGTCATTCATCCAACTTCAGAAACATTTTCGTATTTGTTTCGTTATTTACAGTCCATTTTTCGCCAGTTGCATTTGAGGCTGTAATTTTGAATTCGAAACAGTCTCGGATGCAACAGACATGATACTCTTTGTTAATATTTTTGTTCATTATTATCTTAATGTATAAATCAGTCGGGTTAGTTACACCATTTGTAACTCGAGAACGGCTGGACCGATTTGTATGATCTTTGATTTGTTGGATTAATCTCCGCTCCGAATAGCAAAATACCAAAAAACATTGAAAAAATCACGAAAAAAAATAATATGAAGAAAATTCTTTTCATCATACATTTTGAACGAACTCTCATCTTTTGAAAGATCTGCAGGAATATTGTGATAAGTATAATATTGAGTAGTGAGTGAATTCCAAAAATTTAAAAACGTCAAAAGTCAATATGCTAATTGTTTAGCTTTTGTTCTTAAACATATAATGCTGCCCCTCTTTCTTACACACTAAATGTCAATAGTCGAAAATAGGATGAACGGTGAACGTATGTCTGCACCCCTACAAAGGAAAAATACAATAATTACACAAAAAAAGTAAAAGGAAATGTACACAACGCCATCTCTGATACTGACAAAAACAAAATACGGACAGTTGCGCGTCGATAATTGCTTGATTGTTAATTTTAAACTTAATACAAAAACTGAATTTATTTCAGCTAATAAGTTGGCACAACAGTTATGGATTCTGAGGCAGTATGAAGTTCGTATTTAATAAAAATAATGTATAAAAATAATACTCTTTTACTCTCGTTAATATTTTTGTTCTTTTTTGTTTCAGGAAAATCAGGCTGGCGAATAGGAGTACGCATTAGAGAATATTTATGTCTTCCCTCATGACTAATGACTTTTATTTAGTGTCTACACACAACTATCCATTCTCCATTACACATTTTTACAAACTTAAATCACGCCAGAAACGCCCTCTGCAGGGTGCTTCGTATGTATATACTAGCTCTTAAGCTTTAGAGATATTTTAAAAACTTTTTGGATTAGGGAACTATAAGATTTAATTTTTTTTATTAATTTATTATACTTTTAGAAGCGTTGTCTACAAAGAGGTAGTGTTTTAAAACTTGTCTCAGTAAACGAATCAGATTAACTCTGTTGCGCATAGAAGGGGATTTTTTTTTTGTTTACTGTTATGGTTTGTTCATGAATTTTTAATTAATTTATTTGTACATATCATTGATTATTTTATTTTTTCATATTCATCATAATATATACCTATAGTTAGCATATAATTTTTTGGTTTTCTGCAACTAAACCTTTTTTTCAAAAATTTTATAAAGTTTAAAAACTCATACGACAGAACTCGAATAAATGTAATATAATATGTATACATAAAAAAGATCATTAAATATATGCATGTATTTTTTTCCCATCTTCCTTAAACTTCGTTTATTTGGGACAAAATGTTTGGGCCTGGTGTGTCCCAATTAAGCAGAATCATCTATGTATAAACTCATTAGTAAGATGGTAAAATTTTCAAAAACATCAATTAGCAAAAAAAGTAAGTTATTATGAAAATGGAATTAGCCGTGTATCTCTGGCATACTTTTTCACGGGAGCTCGGCATTTAACCCAATAGCTGCCCAAACAATATACTCTGTCAACTATCACACGCCAAGCTATTTCAGCCTTTTTTAAGTTCTCAATTAAATTAATCTTTACGGCATTCCCTTTGCCATTGAGGGCTTTGTTTATATTAGACACTCATTACTGATATCTTTAGTACATACTTGATAAGATATTTGAATCCTCGAGTGTGTCCCGTAATGTATTTTCGACATAAATAATAAACACCAACAGAATAATTGAGTGCGGCGAACCGGCCATAGTGCTGACTCACTAACACAAATAAACAAAGAGATATAAGATAAACACTCACATGTCATTATGGATTGTATCGAGTTCGGCAACGATTCTCCAACTTTTTCACATGTTATATTTGATATTGCACTAGATTGTATTACATTTTATTTACACAATGTTTTAAAGATTAAAAATTAATATTATTTTTTTTCGTGGAATATTGTTGAGCATGGCCAAACACATAACGGTACGTTACATTCGCCACACATGTACTTCGTCGCTTTTCTTGTTTTTGGTCTAAGATTAGTGTTTGAGCAAACATAACAGTTTTTATAAGGTTTTTGGGTTTTTTCCTTTGCGGGTATAGGTATAGGCATATGTTTTACTAGCATTTTGACAGATAACCGTAATGGCACATCTTGTGACGTACATGGACCAACTTCAGGGTGCGATGTAGTATGATATTTTTCTAATAATTGTCTTATCACATATAATTGGAAATCAGGAAAAGTAATGTTTTTGGAACTAACGGTTTTGTGCATAATGTACGAATTCAGTAAATATAAATCGATTAAATGAAAGAAAACTTTTTTATACCACTTAATTGATTTTCTAAGGGAATTTACACTAGTTATCATCATATCCGCTTTATCTACTAAGCCCATGTTTTTATTGTAATCTTGAATACAATTTGGCTTCGAAACTACTTCTCCAGTTCTAAAATTTATTTTCCCAGTTGGAGAACATCATGAAGCGTCGTTAACATGTGAATTTCTCTTTTGTCGTGCCATTTTAATGCCATCAGTGAATCGGAATACTGAGAAGTAATTTCCCCTTTCTTCAATTTATTGAATTTTGGCATGTTTTTACGGTTTTTTAAAACCGTTCCACATGCGTTAGTTTGGTGGTCATGCAAAAATTTAAATAATATTGGACTAGTGTACCAATTATCTACAGATAATTTGTGGCCTTTACCGAGGTAGCCATTTAACATAGTGGTGACAACAGCTCCTGAAGCCCGAGACATTGTTCGTCAGTGACATCCGTCCCATCTCCACAATAAATAATTATATCTAAAACATAACCTGTCTTCGAGTCGCACAAAACAAACATTTTTATTCCAAACTGATGGCGTTTGGATGGAATATATTGTTTAAACTTAAGACGTCCTTTGAATTCTATGATGCTCTCGTCAATGCATAGATTTTCGTATGGCACCATTGTTTCCTTGAACATTTTTCGAGTGTGATTGACCAGAAGCTTAATTTTATTTAATTTGTCACCAGTAATTTGAAAATCAGGGTCTGACATATGCAGCATACTCAGCAATATCTGGTAACGATTTCTTGCCATCGTCTTGCCAAATATATTACTTGTCAGAACGGGATCTTTCGACCAGTGCTCTTCTATCGTGTGGTGCTTATTTCTGGTCATTAGCATTGTCACTGCAATAAATATGTAGAGTTCATTAACTGATGTATCTTTCCACCTGCGAAGCCGTGAATGTTCAGAAATAACTTTATTTCTAATAGTCGCTTGATAATATTTGTTTGTCTCCTTGACAATTTCGGCCATTATATTTGTATTTAGAAAGTGTTAAAAAAAATTTATTTCCGGGGAATTTTCTGATAATAATGGGGTCGCGATTATTCCAGATGGAAAATCATTAAATTGATGGATGATTGGTTTAAAATTTCCGGAATTCATAGTCCAATTTCCTGACGAAGTTCTTTGGGTAACTCCAGTCTCCATAGGCTCATCTTCATTGTCACTAGGTTGCGTTATAAAATCCGAGTCATCATCACTTTCCTCAATTTCAGAGTCAACATCGAGGACGAATTCTCTTATCTCTTCTTCACTGAAATCGCGTCTTGACATATTTAGGGATATTAAAATGGAAGTTTCAAAAATGATTGTATAAAAGTACACACGAAATGAAATATCAAACTATATTTAAAAAAAAAACACAAACTAAATTCTCAATTCGGGAATAAAAACTCAAGTCGACTTTTCCTCCGAATATCAAAAAAACTTTTAGAACCACACCACGGAGAACGTAATAAGAACCACGTGACATCCACACACACAACGCTGCGATGGCGGGAGAATCAAACGACTGCGCCAAGAAATCTGTTGACCTTTTTTGGATGCTGCTTTTCGTAATATAAACAATTTAAATTATCATATTTTACAAGAGATGTCGCTAAGAAACAGTTCATAATATATTACAAAATAATATTTAGCCCCATCTACCATTAGAACTTAGAAATATCATCCTCGAAACATTCATACTGGCGATTTACGTGATACGGCGTACATGGCAGTTGTGGCACAGATCGTTCGTACGCCGATCCGCGTAAATGGCAGCGATTGGGTTAAAAGGTTAAGGGTATTTTTGGTCACGTATACCTTATCGGAAAAGAGGCATTCTTTTGCCTGCTAAAGAAGCCACTACTCTTACTGATGATAAAAAAATTTAAGCATAAATTTTTCGATTTTTCTGTCACATGAGGAAAGAGCTTGATAAATTATTTATTATTGATGCACTGCGGAAGAGATACTTATACACTTTAGGCGTGCGAAAACAAGGAATCTGCTGGAGAAAATGGAATTCGTTTCAAATCGATATATTTTTGAAAATAATATGTACGTTCAAATGATTTTTTTTTTTAATAATACTCGCCACACCCCATCTATTCAAGTATTGTCCAAAATTATAACCTACTTTGTAATAGGACTACATAAACAGAAGTTAGTCAGTGTTGGGCCATTTAGTGACATTTTGTGTGTTAAAAATGTACATATGTATTTTATTAATTTTACGAAAAAGCTGTTTTTCACTTTGGTACATAGCATTACGAAAAAAATAATAATTTGCGCATCTTAGTGCCAAAGTGTAAGTTTCCTTTTGATGAAATGTTGTTCCACATAAAAGACAATGGAAAAAAAGATTTCCCCATCTTGTTTCACATATACTGTACATATATATTATTTATATGTTTTTTTCATATACATACAGGGTGTTAAGGGACGTACTTGACTTACTTTAACCAGTGATTCCTGACATTATTTGAAGTAAAAAATGTAAATGAAATTTTGGTCTTTGGTGAAATTTTTGACGTTTTTTTTTTATTTTTTCTACAAAAACATAAAAAAATGGTAGTTGTTGAACAGTTGGAGGCGGGGTAAGGGGTTCGTCAGACACTCGGCTGAGTGACCAGTAACGACGTGCGGAAGAATTTTTTTTTTGTTTGATTTTGAAGAAAAAAATTTTGAAAAAAAAAAAAAAATCGTCAAAAAAAGTCACCGGAGACCAAAATTTCATTTACATTTTTTACTCTAAATAATGTCAGGAATCACTGGTTAAAGTAAGTCAAGTACGTCCCTTAACACCCTGTATAGTTGGGAAAGAGATTGGTGTATAATATTTGAATAAAAATATTTGACATCAATGCCTTTCCAGGCATCAAGTAGGACTGGTCTAAAAGGTAGTCCTGCCCTTCCCGCCTAATGTGTGTTAAGTTAATCAGGATAATAAAAATTATAATAATTTTAGAATTCTTTAACACTTTTGCTAAAAGTGTGTTAGGAGATTTATCACAAAATTCTTTTTATAGTATTATTAAATTACTTAACCACACTTGGTCTAGTTTTATTTGATCCACAATTAACAGGTTTTCCGTCAGTTCAGAGTATGTTAACACAATTTGTATTATTCAGAGGTCGGCCGACAACTGCCACGGCCACTTGATTATACAATGTCGCTGAATATATCCAAAATAGTTGTTCATTACCAGTGCTAGTTTTCTACTCAGTTCTTATAAAGTATATGTAGTATGTTAAGTGTAGTGATTATGGGTGACAGAATGGAGCCTTCTAGGACGAAAAGATCGTGTTATTTAGATCAATTGACAGATAGTGGTTTTGAAAATGAGCTGTTTAAAAAACTTTGCAAGGTTGATTACTTAACAAATGGTTGTGATTCTGGCTCTGACGAAGAACAGGAGGAAAATCAATTGCTCTTGTATGCTGATGTTTCTATGGTAACTTTACCGATTGCCGAGATTCTCAATGCTGATAAAGATGTTGAATCGTCTGACGGGGCTTCGCCATCCGGTTCCTGCCTTCTTCGGCAAGATGATTGGATTGGATGTTCAATTGCTGAGGGTGAGTTGAATTATTACACCAAGTTGAAGAGTTTTGTGCGATAGTTGGTTCAGTTCCTGTGGATAACTTACTGCACTTTTGTTGATTAAAATATTCTGTTGTTTGTTTACATTGTCACCAATCTGTTTGCTAAGAAGTTAGTCCCATGTGAGAGAGTCTCGGAGAAGTTTGGAATATCATCCTGAAAGAGATGAAAGGATTTTTAATACTTCTGGCATACCTGGACACTGGATTCTGGACACCATACAGGCCAGCAGAATGAAAGACATGTTGTCTATCCAATATATCTGCATTCGATGAACAAGATGAGCAGGAACCTATTTATTGTTGCACACACATATACAAATTTGACTGAGAGTTGCAAAGTCCTGCTTAAACTCGACCGTTTTGCATTTAATCTGCCTGTTATTTGTTTGTACATCCCATTTCTGCTTTCGAAAATCTGCTGCGTCGACTTAATTATTCAAGCAAGTCTTATTTTGACTAGTTAGCTAACTTTGACTATGGTTCAGTAAGGATTCTTTTTTCAAATGTGAAATTTTTGTTTTTATTAATTTGGACATTCTTATTTGCACTTTTTAAATATTATGGTACCTCTTTGTCTGAAGAAAATTTTAAAAAAAAATTGTCGCTGAGATAGTGACAATAATGGGATTCTGTTTTTTTTTTTTTTTTTTTTAATCGTATTTTTGAAACCCTGGCGATTTTTTAAAAATTTCAATCGAAAAATCAGACCATTTTTTATAAACCGGAAAGACAGGACATAATTTTATAGGTGTGAAAAAACGATAATTACATAGCTGTAATAATGGATTATGAGGTACAATTTTTAGTAGTAAATATTTTTCTTAAAGTGCCACAATCACTGGTAGACGTCAGTTTTTGAGTTGTTATTGTAGCATATATTCATTTTTAGGTGATGATATTTATTTCTTGATCCAAATTATTCCCGATTTCTCGAAATTTAGCTACAAGTTTTTTGGAAGATGAATTCGCTGTCGTAAATATTTACGATTGAGAGATTTCCTTTGTTCGGCATTGACCAATAGTGGCTCGGCGGGTCGCATGGTGAAGTAAATAGTCAGCCATTATCTTGAAGTCGATCATTGCTGTCTGGAGTCCCAGGTAGAAGCATTACGTGGTAATTCAGATGTGTTTTCGAGTCCAATAAAGCTGCCGCATGTATTTATTATCAATTGTGTTTATGTTTTAAACTGAAAAGTTAATTGAAGAAGTAATAGCGTTTTAGACATCATTCGGGAGATGTGCCAAACGCACAGTGTTACGTCAGCCAATAGCAACACTCCCATTGTTTATCTGGTTATGGAGGGGGTAATGTGCTGGCAGCATGGTACTATGTGGGAGCGTAAATTCCATTCTTGAATTTCCAGGGTTGTCATATGCCTTTTTCGACACGTTCGATACACTCCCCCCAGTGCAGCTTTGTCTGTGCTTAGCTACTTCGTCGGGCGTGTCCTTTTCCGATGTCTGAGTTCTGAATCGGGTGTCTTTGCAGAGGGTACAGTTTCATCAGTTGTTGGTGTGGCAGGCAGGATGACAGCGATTTTGACTGCCGGCCTTACGTATATCCCAGGCTGGTTTGGATCCGGGCAGTTCTGACTTGTCCATCAGCTGCAGGTGTTGCTTCGATGATACGGCCATATGGCCAACTGTTTCGAGGCAGTGCTGGGTCCATGATGATCACTAGGTCATCCTTCTTAGTTGAATGGTGCCGTTTTTGCAGGGGGAACAATGGTGGGTAGGTATTCGCGCAGCCATTGCCTCCAGAAGGTGTCTGCAAGTTGTTGTCGGATGCGCCACTGGCGGCGTAGGCATACTTCCTCTTCTTTTTTGTCATAGAAGGATAATTGGGGGCGCTTCCCGGCCGACCCTAGCAAAAAGTGGTTGGGTGTTAGAGGTTCTTCATCACGTGGGTCAACTGAAATGTGGGTGAGTAGACGATTATTTACCACAAACTCAGCTTCTGCAAGTGCGGTGTGTAGCGTTTCTTCTTTTGGTGCTCTCTTGACAATTAAAGGAGAAAAAAAAATAGGAGGCATTACTTTTTGACTGACCATAGTATAATAATCTTTATGTATAAAAGGAAATATTTTTTTCTTTTATCCTGTATGCGTTGCTATACCATTCATCCGATTGCGATAAAACTTTGGCGATTTGTTATGCGCATGTCCTGCAAAGAATTCTATGTACAACAGTGAGCTCTGGCTTTATGAATTTCTTATACAATTCAGTCAATTGCAATGAAACTTTGGTGATTTATTAAGCGTGTGCCCGCATAGGTTTCTATATATAATGGTTTCTCTATACAGGGTGTTAAGGGACGTACTTGACTTACTTTAACCAGTGATTCCTGACATTATTTGGAGTAAAAAATGTAAATGAAATTTTGGTCTCCGGTGCCTTTTTTTGACGACTTTTTTTTTTTTTTTCAAATTTTTTTTCTTCAAAATCAAACAAAAAAAATTTCTTCCGCATGTCGTCACTGGTCACTCAGCCGGGTGTCCAACAAACCCCTTACACCGTCTCCAACTGTTCAACAACTACAATTTTTTATGTTTTTGTAGAAAAAAAAAAAAAAATGTCACCGGAGACCAAAATTTCATTTACATTTTTTACTCCAAATAATGTCAGGAATCACTGGTTAAAGTAAGTCAAGTACGTCCCTTAACACCCTGTATATCATTCAGCCAATTGCGACGTAACTTTGATGATTTGTTATGCAAATGCTTGCGATTTTCCCCTTTTTATGCCTATAGGGCTACTACACGTGGTAAATAATGTTATTTTTTTTACAAAATGGTTAATAGTAAACAAAAGCTTAATAAAAATAATTTCTTACATTAATTACAGTGCAATTGGTTAATTTCAAGAAAATAAAAAAATACACAATAATAAAATGAAATTAACAGAAATAATATCGACCCATAATCGGCAGAACAGCGTAAACGCCAAACAGTAAATTGTTCAGGAGAAGGTTTTTTTCAATTAACTTTCTCCATTGATTACAAAAAGGATTTTGGTTAATTAGGATTATTAATCTTTGGTTGCTGCCTATATAAAGCTGATAACACAATTATCTGAATGCCTTCAGTTGTTGAGATAGTGGCGGTAACGCTGTTTTGCCTATGACCCTGGCAGATTTTTTCCCTAGGAAATGTCGCATACGCTGTTCAGAGTACATCAATATTTTTGAAATATTTATCACGCGATCATGATAGGTGAACAAATAACTAAATAAAATGGTTCCATGACAGTTGATCCTAAAGTTGACTAAATACGATGATTTGCAAGTAAGTACGCAAAGAGGATATACGGCCGTATAACCAAAGTCGATATACTTGTATCTGCAGGCATCTTGATTGAAAATCCGTTGTAAAAATATTTTTACTAACAACAATTTTGACTCTCCGAAGGAGCATGCGGAAATAACAAAATACGACATACTTGTACGTTTAGTACGCTTAGCAAAAAACCGCTATATAACATTTTTTTCTGAATATAACACCAGAGGCCAACCTTCTCAGTGGAGGCAGTGAGACTATAGCCTCCACAATTTTGGTATGTTATGAGGCTGAAGGTAGTTGGGAGGGGAAGGATATATGTAATATGTACCTGGCTATTCAGAACTAGTTACCAAACATGGCTAAAGCAATTTCAAGTGATAAATCTAATACCTACACACTACACACCAGCATACAAATACAAAAAATCATATAATATAACTTTTTTATCTGAATACAACACAAGAGTCCCAACTGCTCCCAACCGTCTGAAGCGAGTGAGACTATGGAATCCCCAATTTTAGCATGTTGTGAGGCTGGGTTCATGGGGTAAGATGTGTCCGGGTCTTAGCAGCGGGTGCGTCTGCCCACCAGCGGCAGGCCGGATCGGGAGAGAATGGTTGAGGGAGACCGTTTGACTTCTCCAACTGTACCCTCTCAGAACATCGCTTTGCACCGCAGTGGGAGGGATGGATTAATACTTCATTCACTCCTGGACATACTGACCCCAGATTCCTACCCACCCCTAATACCCTTTTCCTTCTCAGAACTTCCTCTCCTTCCTTTCCTGAAAAGACCCTCCATACAGCATCCCCAAGGATGACATAGGCCCCGAGGGGAATTATTTTCCTCAGGGCTTCCTGTGTGGAGCTAATGTAAAAAAAAAACAAGAGTCCCAACCGTCTGAAGCCAGTGAGACTATGGAATCCCCAATTTTAGTATGTTATGAGGCTGAAGGTAGATATTGAAAATGTACCTGGATATTCAGATCTAGTCACCAAATACGGATAAATACGGTTACTAAATCTGTACTAAGCCCTGTACATTTTCCACATCTCCTTCCCCTCCTTACTACCTGCAGCCTCAAAACATACTAAAATTGGGGATGCCATAGTCTCACTGGCTCCAGACGGTTGGGACTCTTGTGTTGTATTCAGATAAAAAAGTTTATTATAATTTTTTTTGTAATTATGAGCTGGTGTATAGTGTATATTTAGACTTATTACTTGAAATGGCTTTAGCCGTGTTTGGTGACTAGATCTGAACAGCCAGTTACATTTTCTACATCCCTTTCCCCTCCCCACTACCTTCAGCCTCACAACATGCCAAAATTGGGGATGCCATAGTCTCACTGGCTCCAGACACAATTGGGATAAATTGTATAATTTGCATTACTACTTTGTATACTAATATTCAAATACAAAACAATAAATTAAAAAAAAAAAACTCAAGAATATAGTTAGTTTAGTTTCTGATGCTACTAGCCACTGACACGTTTGCACTAGTTACCAGATGGACGCCAACCGACTAAACTGAAACATTGTCGACCAACAGCGTAAGCAGCGTAACCGACCACAGTCGGTGGTCAGTCTAAAACATGGGTTCCCAACCCTGTGCCCGCGGGCGCCATGGCGCCCGCGGAGCGATTCGCATGCGCCCGCCACTGTTCGACAGAGACAGAGTTTTTGAACTCCGAGGCGCCAAACAAATTGAAATCCCATTTTTGAAAAAAGCGGCTTATAAAATTAAATCATTTTTCGGTTCGATATATTTATGCGAATCATTGTTTTCAAACATGAACTTCATAAAATCAAAATATAGATCTCGACTCACCGATGAGCATCTTTATGATTGTTTGCTAACAGGAATATCGACATACTCTCCTAATTATGAGGCACTGGCCAATGATATGCAATGCCAAAGATCACATTGACATATTGATAGTATATTTTTTTATAAATTTTTTTCTTTGTATTTGTGTTTTTTGTTTACTATGTTTTACGACGTTTACGTTTTGTAACTCTGTGAGTATGCAATTTGAATAATAATTTTATTATTTTGAAACATTTTTGTGTATTATTTATTAAATTATGAATATAAGAAAATATTATGGGAAAATGAGAAGTTATGGAAGAATGTTGTTTTTTTTAGACATCTGCCCTGATGATGGACACTGTAACGCTGTCCGAAACGTTAATAATATCAGTTATGGAAGAAGTTTGTCGGTTAAAAAGAGGTGGCGCCCGCCACCCTACGGATATTTTAGAATGTGCTCTAGAGTACAAAAACGTTGGGAACCCCTGGTCTAAAAGTTACAGGTACTAAAAAAGTGTCAAGCATATGAGATAGAGCTGCAATATTTTTGTCACTGATGTATTAGACAGCATTGAACAGTTTTCCTTAAAAATTGTAATTTGACAAAAATGTCGTTTACGCTGTTCTGCCGATTATGGGTCGATATGTTGACATAAAAAATTGGATATGTTTCAAACATTAAAAATGCCAATATCATTTGTATATTTATTTGCTAAACTATGTAAGCGAGGAATTGATAAGTTTGCTACATAATTTGTTTGTGAATGGTGATGTTGAAATAGGTCCTTAAGCCTAGTGAGTCCAGTAGGTATTCTGAATTTGACTACTCTCAAGAGTTTGCATCAGTCGAGCTCCGAATTTACACTTAAAAAAGAGAAACATAGGTTGCTTATCCTTTGCCGATCTTCAATATATTTGTATGTATTTTTAAGGTATATAAAAAAGTGCAGTTAATTTGTTCTAAGGGAATGTTTAACTTAAAATTAATAAATTGAAGATACTTTTACTGAATAGGCCACTTGCAACAAATTTAAAAAAAAAAAATTCCGGTGTAGACAAATATTCTAAGACATTCTGTTTTTTTTTTTTTTTAATCGTAGTTTTGAAACCCTGGGTCCGAAAAATCAGACTATTTTTTATAAACCGGAAAGACGGGACATAATTTTATAGGTGCAGAAAAACGATAATTACATAGTCGAAAATCATTTAAAAAAAAGAACTTCCACACGAATGGCACAGGACAATAACGAGACATACCAAAAATATTACATCTCATAAATATTTTTTTCCTTGGTCCATCTTATTGATCATAAATCATTATAATGTACAACGTATATATTACTAAATCCAATGTAATATACTTGTACTTGTAAATTATAATAATAATAAGAATATTATAAAATTTGTTTTTGTTAAAATCAGCACCATAACCATTATACCTCTAAAACACGTACCAACTTCTAAAATGTACAGGGTTCTCTTCTGTCAAAAAGTCAAACCAAATGATAAGTTTGCAGAGAACAAACAATAAATCTAGTGAACGAATTCAAAAATTCGCCTGAAATTAAAGTGATGCCATATTAAAAAAATAAATCAGTGTGGAATTTTACAAAAATAATAGGAACATTTTCGGAGACGGGACATTTTCACATAGTGACGTCACGAGCCCAAATAATGGATTTATTTATTTAAAAATAAAAAAAACTGTACATTTCTAAAAAATTTTACTAACATTTTCGCAATCTTAATAAAAAGATCTATCCACACGATTTTTCCCAAGTCGTTATGAATTCAATGCAAGTGGCCTATTCTATCGACATTTTTTGATATGAGGTGACCAAATGACTACAAACTAATGAGGCTAATAAAATTTTTATGGCAGGAAGTGAATTAAAGTTTTTAATGGTTCTCAGTAAAAATCCCAATGATTTCATACTATTATTTGTAATAGGATTCATGTGGTGTATATACTGTAGTTTTTCATCAAATATTTTATTTATTTATTTATTCAGTTATTTGGTTATTTAGTTATTTCTCCATAACTTCGAGGCTTCGAGGGTGGGCAACGACGGCAACGCGTCTGCTGGCCCGGCTACAGTTGATATTGACTAGTTGTCTAGTTATTAGTAGTTTTCATGGTTGTGAAGTTATTTGGTTTTGTCCATGGGTATTGGGTATCGGGTGAGTTGTGGTTTTAATGGTTGTGTAGGTTATGGTTTTGTCAATGGGGGAGTGGTATTATCAAGTAGTTTTTGATTCAAAGAAAGAGATAGCGCTATACGAACTACAAAGATCTATCTCGTTTTGCCTCACTGAAGAAAAAGAAAGATAAATATGCAACCCGTATACCGCTGTCCATTTTTAACGAATATAATGACCAGTTACCTCGCAGGGCAGAAATCAGGGGCACAGAATACATAATGTTTAATTTACTTGGTTTTTTAAATTATAATATATCAAAAACAGTTTTAGTTTTCAGATGCTTTCACAAATAATCCATTTATTTGGAATTTATTGCAAAGCGGAAATATTCTGACCTACTGACAGAATATAATCGAGTCCCGGACCCCTAGTACAGTCGATCAGTAAAGCATGTCGCTTGCTCAGAATTGATTTTTCCTATGTCCACAAAAACTCGTATTGAGAAATAAAAGTATTGAAGTTTAAAAAACATATATTTTGTTTCCATTATTTCAAACTCTTATTTTAAATATTAAAAAAAAAATACAAGTGTTTCTATTAGCCCAGTCAGTGGGGAGTTTTACCTTGCAAAAGATCGTGTAGTAGCGATTTTGATATATGTTGTTAAGATTGGGACTCTAAAGAAAAACAAAAGTTTTCGACCTTGGGGGGGGTCGAGCTCGAGCCGCCATCTTGGATTGAAAGTGCCAAAATTTGGTTTTTTCAAAATAATTGTGCAATGGTTGATCGTACGACCAAACTACGAAAGACAAACTTAAAGAAGATAAAATTTCAAATATTTTTTGTTTCAAAATATTTTTTGTAAGTCTAATAGGTAACGAGTTACAGTGGCGGAAATATGAATATTTTTCTAAAAAATTGTGAAATTTCCACTTTTTTTCATTTTTTCGGGCTATTCATTACATAATTATAATTTTGTAAACTCATTTCCACACCACCATGAGGTAGAGAAAATGGCGCATTTTTTATTGTGGTATCCCCAGTAGGTCTTCTTCCTCTACAATGGCATTACAACCCATTTCGAGCCTTGGCCTCCTTCAACATAAGCCTCCACCGCCCTCCGTCCTCGGCCGTCGTCTTCCTAACTGCGACATGGAGTAGTCCTCTTGCATCCTTCCTGACATCATCCTCCCGTCTCAGCCTAGGTCTGCCCGCCTTTCGTTTACCTCCTGGGTATTCTGTTAGAACCTTCTTCGGTACTCGTGTGCTTGACATTCGATGCACATGTCCGGCCCATCTTAGTCTTTGGAGCCTTAGGATGGATAGAGAGTCTGGGCGCTTGGTAAATAACATAGAGCTTTATTGTGGCGGATTATCCATGCTCCTCCCTCAATGTAAGTACTTGCATACTGCTTTCTCACCCCGTATGTATGGATATTGGAGGGTCTAGAGTCGTTCAAATAAATGTAGCTTTGTTCAATAAAATAGATTCTTAACGTGTGCGGTGAAGGAGGAAACCATATGTTTCCTTATAACACCGTTGGGAAAGTGGTGGGGTCCCCTCCAATGCCTCTCCCTCTCGCACCGCTCCTAAGATTCTTAGAAGTACCTTTCTTTCGAAGGTGTCCAGCTGTTCCCGCCTCACATCCATAGGCCAAGACCGTTCTAATAATTGTTTTATATAGGGTTTTCCTATGGATGTTTCGGGATTTGAAACTGGCAACAACGCGAAGTAAGTGTTGTTAGTACCTGTGATGCGTTTCTTACTTCTACTGGGTTTTCTTTGTCATGCGTTATGATGGAGCCCAGGAATGTAAACTCTTCGACCACTTCGAAATTATAAGTGTCTTTAAATTTCAATTTATCTTTTATTCTATGGTGTGGGGTTCTGATTTGCATCATGATTTTAGTTTTATTCTCATTGATGTGCATATCCACCTCTCTTGTCGAGTCTCCAAAAACCTCTCTTAAAGCCTGTAGGGATCTTTCGACAATGTTAAGGTCAGTATGTCTATTCCACAGACATTCCAGCGATGGTATGGCGAGCCGCACAGAGTTCTACTAGCATTAATAATTATGTTACATATTCGCTATTGCATAATAATATTTTTTTGTTGATCCCGGTTGGTTGATATTGACATCTTAATAATAGTCTTTGTTATCTAAATCATTGCCTGTGGTACTGAGATGCTGGGCTTCCATTGACAAAATCTCTTCATATTCAATTGCAAGAAATAAATTTTAATAAAGTCTCGGGTGCTGGTTTCTTTGTCATTCTTACTGGAACAAGCCCATTGGTGCCACGTTTCCAGCCCCAGTTTTCTGGATTTTTTTGGATTCCATGCCATTTTTGAACTCCCGTACAAAGCAACAAGAAAGCGTTTTCCTTCATCTGCTATGTCTTCTGGTTTTGCATCATGTTGTTTTCATTCGTATACTCAATGAAGACGCACTGGCAGACCAGCTTTTTTAAGGCTTACTAAATGTTCATTATCACTACAAAGTAGTTTCATTCATGCACTCGATGACGTCGGGTTTGTCATAGTGGGATCCTAGCCTGTAGCAATATAGGCGCTGAGGTGGCAACGCCGCAGTCAGGACTGCAGGCACGCAGCATGTTGCCGTCTCTTTCTCTCCTCTATGTAACACGAAAAATTAATGTAATTTGAAATATATTTTGCTATGTATGTTTTGGAAATACGTTAAGATGATATTGTGTAATATGTTATATAAAATTTATCATGAAAACTTGAGTTTTACGATTTTTTGTCAAAATCTAATAAAATTTATCATGAAAACTTGAGTTTTCCGATTTTTTGTCAAAATCTAATAAAATCTAATCTTTCTACCGCTGTAAGTCATTATATATTAGATTTATAAAAAAAAATTCAAACAAAAATGTATGTAATTTAGTCTTCTTCAAATTTGCCATACACATTTTTGTTGTAAAATCAACCGTTGAGGAATTATTTAAAAAAAACTAAATTTTGGCACCTTCAATCCAAGATGGCGGCTCGAGCTCGACCCCGCAAGGTCGAAAACTTTTTTTTTTCTTTAGAGTCCCAATCTAAGTAACATATATTAAAATCGCTACTACACGACCTTTTGCAAGCTGAAGGCCTTTTTTATCCCCCACTGACTGGGATATATCTACAAGTAAAAGAACAACATATTTGGTTGAATTTTGAACGAACTAAAACATTCTACGTTTACAGCTTAAAAAAAAACAAAAATACAGATTATTAACTAATCCTTAACAAGTGGTGTGTCACAGCTATAAAAGATAAAATATCATTTGGCTTTTCATATTTCGGAATATTGCTAGCCGTTCATCCCCAATGGGAATATATGGTGAGCGATATGCTGAAATAGGCCAAGCCAAATGATCTTTTATAGTTGTGTGTGACACAAGCATAAGGATTGATAGGATAACTTTCGGTAACTTCTCATCGTTCCCTAGGATGATTTCAGATTGCGAACATACAAACAACAGTTGACATTAAATATATTAAGAACACTTAGTCATTATGAACTGTTATTTATTCGTTGGCGATCTGCAGTCGTGCTACGGAACGATGAGAAGTTACCGAAAATTATCGTATCAATCCTTTTCGATCGACCGGGATTCTGGTGTATGCAAAACCTTATTATAAGAAACTATTTGTCAACTTTATCTAGAGAGAAAAACTCATTCTTAAAAAAAACAACGTATTTCTCAGTGAGTAGGTAGTACTTTCTACGTGAGTACCTATATATTTACCATTTAAAAATACCCTTATACTCGTTTTACACCTACCGAACTGTATTAGAATGATGTGGCTTGCTTTCAAAAGGGTCCATGTCGGATATTCAATTTTCTCGAGGCCTGTGTAGAATTATTGCTTTTTTTAGCAAGTTTTAAGAACTGCAATCTTCTAGAGCAGGGGTCTCCAAACTACGGCCCGCGGGCCATATCCAGCCTGCCAGGGTTATCAATTCGCCCTGCGAAAAACGAATTTAGAACGTAATTGACCCTTGGAACTTACTGGAGTAATCTAAGGCTGGAAAGTTTGGAGAGCCCTGTTCTAAAGCGACATTGGGCCCCGAAATTGAAAAATACTTTCTCGAATTCGAAAGGTTTTAAAAGCAAGTCACAAAATTAGTCTGTATATAATAATCTATATTCCTCCAAAATAATAATGGTGTAGGTATAGTGTATGTAGGGAAATCTTCATTTTTCCACTTACAAATCTGAACATTTTTTGTAATGTGATAAATTATTTATTTATTTAAGTTTAAGTGCCAGGCTGCCATACTGCTTAAGATATAATTAATAATTATTACAAAGAGAAAGAGAAAAAAAGAAAAACATACTACTTAAATAAGTAATAACAGCATTAAATAAAAATACAATATAAATAAATAAAAATAAAGAACCACCCATCAGGGAAGTCGCCGCATCATCTTCATTCGTCACTCATTTATCGTAGGCGCAACCACTCGGAAGTCTACAACAATGATGTTCTGTACACACAAACGTATTCCCCAATTTCCTCTTTGGATTTTGACACGAGTTCAAATATTTCTTAATATAATCTGGATATCGACCACTAGCTTGTCGGTACGTTTTGCTTTTTTTTGATAAGTTACTTCTTAGGGGGTGTTCAAGTATTATGTACGCAATTTTTGAAGATTTTTGACCTCACCTACCCCCCATGTAACGCGCCGCAACGTTTTCTGTACCCCCCCCCCATCTAAATTTTTACCTAAAAGTCATAATTAAGTTGCGCAAAGTACTGGAAAGTCGCATAAATACCTTTTTTCTTGTTTTTTTTTTTTTTTTTTTTAATTTATTTATTTATTTTTTATTTATTTATTTTTTTTTTTACATGAGCTCCACACAGGAGGCCCTGAGGAAAATAATTTCTCTCAGGGCCTATGTCATCTTTGAGGATGCTGTATGGAGGGTTTTTTTTAAGGAAAGGAAGGAGAGGAGAGTTCTGGGAAGGAAAAGGGTTTAAGGGGTGGGTAGGAATCTGGGGTTCAGTGTGTCCTGGTCATCCGCCTCCAAGATCTGGACAAATCTCACCCCATGAACCCGGGCACCCCTGCTAAATCACCAAACGTAGCGAACCACTTGGGGTGACCTATGGCAGAGGTGTTGGTTATCCAATAAAGGTTCCCGGAGCGGCGGTACCCATTCCCGCCTCCCAAATTGTTTTTATCGCATTTGCGGTAATAAATTAAAGAAGAGATTTCTATCTCGCAATCCATGCGTACATATTGTTTATTTTATCTATTCATATTGTTATTTATAAAAAAAAATTGGAAATTATTATTATTTTTATCGGCCTTGTATTCCTTCCGGATCTCCACAATTTAACACTGTCTTACCTATAATATACCTACATGGTTTTACAACACATACTTTTTTTTACATTAGATCCACTGAGAAGGCCCCGAGGAAAGTAAATTTCATAAGTTTTCCCCGTGGAGCAACACTTATGATTCACAAGCTGACTCATAGTGGAGTAAAACCTTTTTCATGTTCCGAATGCAGTTATATAAGTTCTCAAAAGGAAGATTTAAAAATCCACAGTATGATTCACAGAAGAGAAAAACCTTTTTTATGTCCTGACTGCAACTATTCGTGTTCTCAAATGGGATATCTAAGAAATCACTTGCTGACTCTTGGTGGAGAAAAATCTTTTTCATGTTCCGACTGAAACTATTCTTCTTCTCGAAAAAATAAATAAAACGGCACTTGCTAACTCACAATGATAAAAAATCTTTTTCGTGTCGCGATTGCCACTATTCATGTTATCGCAAGGTACATCTAAAAAATCACATGTTAACCCACAGCGGACAAAAAACTTTTTCGTGTCCCGACTGCAACTATTCATGTTCTCTAAAGGGACGTCCAAGAACGCATTCGCTTATTCACAATGGAGAGAAACCTTTTTAATGTCCTGACTGCAACTATTCATGTTCTTCAAAGGGAAGACGTCATCTAGAACTCTCGTATAATATCATTTATATGTTCCATAAATTTTTCTTTATTTTTTTTTTCCAAATTTCGTTGGTATAGCTACGCTGGCAAGTCAGCATGAGAGCCTTTATAAGCCAAGAACAGCTCCCGCTTTTGAGGACATTATAGTACCTACCTACAAACTCACTTTAACAACACTAACTACATCAATTTGTGTTTATGCGTATTTCGTGTTCAAAACACTAACGAATACTGACAACGAAAATCAAATAAAAATGACGTACAATACAATCAAGGGATTCCCCGTACAACATAAACGAAAAGGGTTGTCAAATTGTAAGATTTTGTTTCCTAATTTTTTATTTAAATAAAAAAAACAAGTTACGTAGGTAACGCGTTGTTCGAACCCCCCCCCCCACCCCCCCCCCTCCCGCCATGGTAACACACAGTAACGTTTTACAAAGTGCATTACGTAATACTTAAACGGCCCCTTATGGGTTTTAGGACCCTCCAAATATCATTAAAATTGTCTGATTTGAACGCCATCAACAGACGTTCAGTGTACAAACTAGACAATGCATTTTAAAAAAAGCAAAACTTACAGACGTAGAGTATTTTCTTCTAATATATTTAATAAAAAAAATCTTACAAATCGGTCTGGTTTTGGAGGAGAAAAATGGGGAATACAAAACATCGATTCAGATGCTTTTTCTTCGGTATTATCAGCCTGAGGTGGTGCAGTTGTACCTTTCACTCAGTATTCGGGGGAGTAAGAGCGATAGTAACAGCAACAGTTTGGTAAAATACCTTTTGTTCGGTGACTAAGTTTCCTCTTATAAGAACAAACTTAAATTTTTTTTGGTTAATATAAATACAGCAAAGTTCCCGGTGTTCCCCGATTTAATGCAAAGTTTTTGAAATCAGATGTAACGTAAAGTTGGCAATTTTTCGTTGATTGATGGCGATCCAATAGTCCAGGAAAAAATCGAAATCGGAATTCACGCCCTTTTACGGGAGGAGTTTAAAAATACTTGAGAAAAAGCTTTTGGAAAGGTTGGAAAAGGTATTTGAGAATTTTTCATTAACTAATTTTTTACGCATTGTTTATTGTAATAAAACAGAATTTTAAAATTGATTTCACGGAACAAAACGACGCGGAGCCTAACGTCCGTTCCCCGCTCCGTCCGGGGGCGAACTGATAAAAAAACGGGCGTGCAAGTTATATAGCCCTTTGGTGGACGGCATAGAGTTCGCTTTGAAAATCCAAATTCGTCTACTGCTGGCCGTATTGTAAAATAACAAGCGAAAATGCATATTTTATTTTATTTTGTGAACTTCAGGCGTAAATATAATTTTTTTTGCAATGATTATAAAAAGAACTGAATTTGCCACATTAAGCAATAAAACCATATCCGTAAAGGGGTTTATAAATAAGAGAGTTTGGACTTGAAAGTGTTTTTTTATAGACATTATATTTTATTTTTTTATAAGCTTATTAAAAGACTTATAAAAAAACTGACTAATATTTTTAAGGGCCACGATATGTTCTACACGCAGTATTTAATTGAAGCATCTTTAATACTTCTAAGCGATCCAATTTTCAAAACAAAAACATATGATTTTCTATGGTTTTGCATTATTTAGTATGGCTTCATCTTGGACGGGAAAATGGGATAGGTGTAGATTTTCGAAATCTCATGAAAACAATTGAAAATAAAAAATGTAGATTTGTTTAAAAAACAAAGCCACACCAGGAATTTTCGTTATTTGTTTTTGTGGTGTTATGCCGTGTTGCGCTACCTCCTTCTTTAGCCAAGGTTTCGGACAGCATTGCAGTGTCCATCATCAGGGCAGATCCGGCAGATGTGTAATTGTTAGTGGTGATTATGCACTTGGAAGCGATACTGTGTTGCCAGCTCCACTCCACTACGAGCTGGTATTACAGTATACTTCAAAATGGTTGTAGATTTCAATTGCCTCCGTAATCAGGTGGGTTACAATAGGAACTGGTTCCAAAAAACTGTTCCTCGAATCCGCCAATACTCTCTGTTACTAGATTTTAATTTCATGCCATCTCACTGTTCTTTTATTCTACGTTATGTTCTGTTTCTTTCTTTATGTACTATATATGTAAAGGAATACCTACCTAGGAATGCATAGGGATTCCTTCGTATTCGAATGATGAATTACTTTTCAAATGTCATTCATTGATGTGTTGTCATGGTGACATACAAACAGATTATTATTGTTTTGACGAGCTATGTAGCAGAGATTCAAGTAATCAAGATATCAGAAAAATAAGTGTTAAAGTGTTATAATGTTTTTAAGATCGACAAATAAACTTCAAATGTAGTTTCTTTGTTAACAGAGCAACACATGATTTGTTTTGTCATTTGCTAGATTTTTATTTTCAGTGCCTTTACTGATATTATTGTCAGAAAGTTTCGTTTCATATGTATTTTCTTCCAGGTATTGGTCACCAAATTGTAAATTCTCACCATCATCTAAATAAATTTTCCTCAAATCTTGGGTTAAGGGAATCCATATTTTACGTGTTTGGTATCTTTTCTTTAGATAATTCTTTATTTTGGCATAAACATCCGTGGTCGTTATGGCGGTGTGTTTGCTTGCATGTTTGAAATCATCGGGAATATCAAATATGCGTCCATCAGGTGTCTCGATTGAGGTTATGCAAATTATATTGGTTTTACCATCCGATGCTGCTGACACTGTAAATGTGAATTGTAACTTTTCCATTTCTAACGTCATTGTTTCTCTTCACGCAGGATGGGCAATATGGAAAACAAATTTTTGTGAAACATACGGAAACAAAGGTTGGTCACAAGTTAAATATGCATTTGCATTTAAATTTCAAGGAGGTTCATTATGGGAATATGCCACAAAAAAAGAAAGATTGTTATTAGAGATAAATAAAAATATACACTCTCAGACATTAATTCATCTTATTGTTATGGGTCTACCAGATTACATAATGTACAAAATGGATAAGGAATCAATAAAATCGACTGCAAATCTATTCAATGAAATTGGTAAACATGAACAAACAGTCAATAAAAATAATTGTAATAAATTCAATTCAAGAGAAATACATCTGATAATAAAGTAAGAATTGATAAAATGAAGCCTTGCAAAAATTGTGAAAAATTAAATAAAAGTAGCCGTTTTCACTCTGAAGAAAAATGTTGGTTTAAACAAACTGATGACTATGAGAACAAGAGAAACTATAATAAAAATGTAAACAATACTGTATTAGATGTGGAATTGAGTGATAATGAGTCAAAAACGAATAAATACACCATTAATTAAAGTAAAACTAACATTAGAAGGAAAATTAGACATATTTGGTATATATGATTCCGAATCTAATGTTTCATTAATAAATTCTGAATTATTAAGAATAAAGAATGAAGGATAAAATATACACAACAATACAAACTTACTAACAATTAATGGTGTAAAAAAGACAAAAGGCTTAACAACAATAAAAATTAAGATATTTAATATAGAGAAGAAAATTGATGTTTATATTGTAGATGGAAGAGATTTCAAATACAATTTTCTAATTGGACTTGATACTATAAAAGAGTTTAATTTGATTCAGAATGAAAATTTGGAAATTGATCAGAAATCTGAAGAAAGCTTGAAAAAAGAGGAAATACATTTTAAAAACAACCCTAATGAAAATGGAGATAAAAAGAACTCGAACTTTATAAACTTTAAGGAACATACAAAAGAAAAAGAATTTACAGTGAATCTGAGTCATTTAAATAGTCAACAAAAATCTGAAATAAATAAACTTATTGATAAAATATAAATGAAGCTTTGCAAAGGATAAGTATGATATTGGAACAGTAAAGGATTATGAAGCACGCATTGATCTACTTTTGGACAAATACTGCAGTAAAAGACCCTACAGATGTTCAATAGAGGATAAGTTAGAGATAGAAGAACAAATAAGAAAATTGCTTGAAAGAAATCTTATAGAGGAATCATACAGCTCTTTTGCAGCACCAGTAACCTTAGCTTTCAAAAAAGAAGACAATAGAAAAACAAGATTGTGTATCGATTTTAGAGAAATAAATAAAATGGTGGTACCTCAGGCTCAACCATTTCCTTTGATTGAGGACTTAGTAACAAGAAACTGTAAGTACTTTTCAACATTGGATATAAATTCTGCTTTCTGGTCTATTCCCCTGCGAATTGAAGATAGAAAGAAAACTGCTTTTGTAACCCAGGAAGGCCACTACCAATGGACATGTTTACCCTTCGGTTTAAAAACTTCTCCAGCCATATTTCAAAGAATACTAAGCAACATACTGAGAAAGTACAAGTTAACAGATTTTGCTGTAAATTTCATTGACGACATTTTAATATTTTCAGAAACCTATACCGAGCACATACATCATTTATCACAAATTTTAAAGGCGATAGAAAAAGAAGGTTTTCGACTTAAACTCACAAAATGTCGATTTGCAACAAATTCGGTAAAATACCTCGGACATATAATACAAGATAATACAGTAAGACCAGTGAGAGATAATTTAATTTCAATAAGAGATTTCCCTACACCAAAGAATCAGAAAAATATTAGACAACTTCTAGGAAAAATCAATTTCTACCACGACTACATTCCTAACACTTCAATAATTTTAAAACCACTACATAATTTACTAAGAAAGCACCAAAAATTCATATGGTCAATAGATTGCGAAGAAGCTTTCGAGAAGATTAAACAACTATTGTGTTCACAACCAATCTTGGAAATATTTGATAAAGACTTATCAATAAACACATATACAGATGCATCATTGGAAGGTATCGGAAGGTATTGGAAGGTATCTAAAGCAAACTCAACCAGACGGAAAGGAAAAACCTGTAGCATATTTCTCTAAAAAATTAAATGAAGCCCAAAAGAAAAAAAAGGCTATATATTTAGAATGCTTAACTATTAAAGAGGCCAAAAGATACTGGCTGTACTGGCTAATAGGCAAACCTTTTACAGTATATTCCGACCACAAACCATTGGAAAATTTAAACATTAAATCTAGAACGGACGAAGAGTTAGGAGATTTATCCTATTATCTATCACAATATGATTTCAAAATAAAATATACACCAGGAAAGAATAATTTAGAGGCAGATTGCTTGAGCAGAAACCCAGTATTAGAAGCTAATAAAGATGTACATGAAGAATTAAAAATAATAAACTTAGTAACTTTGAATGATATATTAACAGATCAAGAAAAAAATGAGGATATAAAAAAAATACAAGAACAAGTTAATATATAAACACAATATATATTATAAGAGAGTAAGAAAGCAAGAAAAAATACTACTGTCAGAGGAACTCAGTATAAAATTTATAAAACTAATACATGAAAATATGTGTCATATAGGTATAAAACAAATGCAAATGAAAATAGGAAAACTTTATGCAGCAAAGAACTTAACTAGAAATATCACCGATTTATGCAAACAATGTGAAATATGTATAAAAAATAAGACAAGAGGGCAGGCTAAATATGGTTTCATGTCACACTTAGGCCCTGCCACAAAACCACTTGAAATTGTCTCAATAGGCACTATTGTGGATCTCGATCAACCAAAAAATATTTGCACCTTTTAGTCGACCATTTTACTCGATATGCTTGTATATTAAACTCAAAGACACAGAGTGCAAAGGACTTTATAAAACTTATAAATATTGTACCAAATTGTAATGAAATTGGCATGGTTCTCACCGACCAATATCCTGGAATTAACTCAAAAGAGTTTAAAACTTTTTAAAATGAAAGATCAATCACACTAATTTTCACTGCAGTAAATTCACCGTTTTCTAACGGACTGAACGAAAGGCTAAACCAAACACTCGTTAATAAAATAAGGTGCAAGATAAATGAAAATCTAAAAACTAAAGCATGGACGACTATTGCTCATAATTGTGTTGATAGATATAATAATATAGAACACTCAATAACAGGCTTTGCACCGAGATACCTATTGGATGGTACTGATGTTTCATTCATACCAAATGAACTTAAATTTAAAAAAGAAACAGATGACTGGATTAGAGACAGAAAATTTGCATTAGAAAGAACAATTAAGTCACATGAATATAATAAAATGTTAATTGATAAAAAAAGAACAATACATAATTTTAAAATAGGCGATATGGTATATGTTTAAAATGGTCACAAACTAAATAGAAGAAAATTAGATGAGTTAAGGATTGGTCCATTTAAAATCGAAGATAAACTATCACAATAAATATACAAGATTAATACAGGGCATAGAAAGATGGAGTCAAATTTTTTCCATATTACAAAACTTATTCCTGCCCCCGTACCAGAAGAAAATGAAGTTTAGAAAAAATAAAAAGGTATTGAAAGAAGCGAAAATCTCTAGGGAAATTTTCTAACCCTAGGGGGGAGATGTAAAGGAATACCTACCTAGGAATGCATAGGGATTCCTTCGTATTCGAATGATGAATTACTTTTCAAATGTCATTCATTGATGTGCTGTCATGGTGACATACAAACAGATTTTTTTTTTTTTTTAAATTGTTTATTTGGCTTTCACCCATTAAGGGTGATCTTGGCCATTTATTAAAGTAAGTTACATATTTTTAAAATTATTTACATTTCCAGTTTTTTTGTAAATTAGTTACATTTTCAATTTTTTTAAATTATTTACATTTTCAGATTTTTTTAAATTAGGTACATTATCAGTTTTTTAAAATTAGTTACATTTTCATATTTTTTTAAAATTAGTTACTATTTCAGTTTTTTACATGGAATAGATAAATTATATTAGCAAATACTTATAGACAATGGGCCAAGACAAATATTCATAAGATTATACAAGTTGTACTAACATACAGAGTTGGTATTAGTAGTAATTACAAAATTTAGAGTAGGAAGATGTACAGGTTCCCAAAAATAGGAACCTATACAACTATACACACAGAGTAACACACAGAGTTGGCATTAATAATAATTACAAAATTGAAGAGTAGGAAGATGTACAGGTTCCCAAAAATAGTAACCTGTACATATTCCATACTTCCATTTTCATACAGAGTAACACACAGAGTTGGTATAATTGTAGAGTAGGAAGATGTACAGATTCCCAAAAAAAGGAACCTGTACAACTGTACATAATAACACAGCTAGAAACAAATGTATACGTATGGAAGAGAGAGAGAAATCTGATTGATGCTTAAATGTTGAGGCCATTTTTGTAAATAAATTTTGCTAACAAATAGTGAATTTCAGGAGAGTTGAGACTAAGAAGGCAGGGTACACTGGTAGGGAATTCAATTTTAAGTTTTAACAATTCAGGTATGAAGTTTGGAAATTGGTCATTGATAGGACACTCAAAAAAATTATGGTCTAAAGTATCCTCTGAACCACAATCACAATAAGGCGAATTGACTATGTGGAATCTGGCGAGATGGCTAAGACAACAAGTATGACCTAAACGCATTCGAATAATGGAAGAGATGTATTTTTTAGGCATGGAAGTGTATTTGTGAAACCAGGGCTTGACAGGAATAGAAGGTTGAATTAAAGAGTACTGGTGACCTTTTAATAGAGAGGATGATTTCCATTCAGAAGACCATTGGCGTTGTAACTTATTTTTTAAAATAGGAAAATAGTCTCTAACAGGAATAGGAATGCTATTTAATGGACCATGAACAGTGGATTCCTTAACAATAGAATCAGCCATTTCATTTCCAACAATACCAAGGTGTCCTGGGATCCAGGCCAAGACCACTGACACGTGAGCCAGCGACAAGGAATGCAGGAGGTCTCTGATAGAGCAGGTAAGAGAGTCACTAATGGAATTGAGAGGGGATGCGCTTATTTTTTGTAATGAGCTAAGTGAGTCTGAAAGGATGAGGGCATTTCTAATGTTGAGAGATTTGACGAGATGTAAAGCTTCTATGATAGCTATGCATTCAGCAGAGAAAATGGAACATTCTTTGGGAAGTCTGTGTGGGAAACACAATTTCCTGTGAGGAGCATAGACACTGGCCCCACAATGGGAGTCCGAACTGAGTTTGGAACCATCTGTGAAAATTTTTATATAATTTGGCCAGTTATTTTCAATAATTTTGTTGAATTCTGCATTATTGGATTGAACTGAGTTTTTAATATTTTTTTTACATATTCCTATATATTGGTGCACCTTTGGATAGAAAGTAAGACTTTTATAGGGATAAGAGTATAAGGGGAGAGATTCATTGCGATAGGAGTTTGTGGAAACATCCAGGAAAGTGTTGAAGCAATTATAGAAAAGGGGAGGGGAATGTTTTTTCCAAAATGGATTCAAATTAACCTCATACTTTAACAATTGAAGTTTGGGAATCAGGGGATGAGAAGTTATTGAGCATGTTTTGAAAATATATTTTTCTGCTAGGCATCGCCTTCTTATATTTAAGGGAGGTTCGCAGCATTCAACTTGCATTGCGTTGATTGGGGAAGATTTCATGGCTCCTAAGATAAGGCGAAGAGATTTAGACTGAATTTTATCTAATTTAAGCGAATTTGAAGTGGACATTGGATCAAACAGATAAGATCCGTAATCAAGATGGCTTCGGATGAGAGCATTGTACAGAAGTTTTAAAGATGATGGGTGTGATCCCCACCACACCCCGGACAGAAATCTAAGGGGATTGATGTTGCTTTCGCATTTCATGATGACATGATTTATGTGAGAATTCCAAGTAAGCTTTGAGTCTAAAAACATTCCCAAGAACTTAACTTCTTTAGAGATAGGGATGATTTCATCGCCAAATCTCACCTGAATTTCTGGGAGCTTTCGACGACGAGTGAAGATGACAACTTTGCTTTTGGAGGGGGAAAGTTCAAGGCCATTAATATTTAACCACGCCAAAAGTTTTCTAAGAGCATTGTTGATTGCTGATGCTGCGATAAAAATATTACGGGATATTTTGTAGAAAGTCAAGTCATCGGCATATTGGAGTATGTTGCACAAGAATTGAATAGATTTTTCTAGATCATATGTGTAAATATTGTACAGGATCGGGCTTAAGACTGACCCTTGCGGGAGACCTTTGAAAATGTGTCTAATGTGGGGAGGGGATTCAGACCCATCTACAAAAATAGTTCTCTGGGAGAGCAAATTGACAATGAATTTTACTAATTTGGGCGGAATACCTATTGCCAGTAACTTTTCTTTCAGGATGGGAATATGAACATTGTCATATGCTCCACAGATGTCTAGAAACACTGCAATGCAATATTCATTTTTAGATAATGCTAATTTGATATCTGTAACAAGAGAGGAAAGGTTGTCAAGGGTACTTTTACCCTTTCTAAATCCAAACTGGGAAGGGGAAAGAATTTGATTTTTTTCTACGAACCAGTCCAATCTATTCTTAATCATTCTTTCAGATACTTTGCAAAGAGTAGAAGAGAGGGCGATAGGTCTCTAGCTCGAACCTATGCTTGGATCTTTGCCACTTTTGAAAATGGGAATGATATTTTGAATTTTCCAGTCTGGGGGAATAATGCCAGAATCCAGAAAGACATTGATGAGAGAGAGAAAGTAGGTAAGAGAATTGTCATCAGAATGACGGATGAATATATTCAGGATTTCATCCTTGCCCGGAGCTGAGTCATTGAGGATTTCAATGGCTCTTTTTAACTCATCAAAGGAAAATGGAGCATCTAACCATGAAGAAGATTTTAAAGTGAAAGGCAAAGAAGGAAGTTCATCAAAATTAGGGACATAAGGGGGAGCTATTTTATTAACAAAGTCATCAATCCAAATAGCAGAATTACGAGATGGCTTTGGCAGGGAAAAGGAAGATCTAAACCTGCGAATCATGGACCAAACCTCCCCTGCTGGAGTAGCAGGGGATATATTGGTACAGAAATTACGCCAGCTGTTTTTTTTTTTGAAACGGAATGTGCGTTTAGCAACAGCTTGGGCATTCTTGGCTGAGATGTAATTATTCATAGTCATCTGTTGGCAGTATGTCTTATTGGCCGCTTTCCTCTCCTTCAGCACTCTAAGGCATTCCTCATCCCACCAAGGGGGAGGGCGAGCCTTCGAGCCTACAGGAGATGATTTGGGGATAGACTTGTCAGCCGATTTTAGAATGGAATCAGTCCAAGATTTATAAGAGGAGGTGCAATTATCAGAAGAAGGGGAAGGCAGGGAGAGGGAAAGATCCTGGATAGAGTCTCTGAAACGGGACCAATCCGCTTTTTTTGTAATAAATTTGGGCTTACTTTTAAAGTGATTGGTATCCAACCGTTGAGCCAAATTCAAAATAATGGGATAGTGGTCACTGCCGCAGGGATCTGAAGAAATTCGCCAGGAGATTAGAGGATAGATACTCGGGGAACAGAGGGAAATGTCCACCGCACTAGGATTCTGTCCAGGGTGACTAAACCTTGTTGACGATCCGTCATTTAGGAGACATATGTTCAAGGAGTCCAAAAGTTCAATTAATTTGATACCTGAGGGATCCGAGGAAGAAGAACCCCAGAGTGGGGAGTGGGCATTGAAATCACCCAAAATGACCAAGGGAGAAGAAATTTTGCTAAGCATGTGAACCCACAGTGGAAGGTCAAATGGGGTAGAAGGAGGAATATAGAGAGATACAAATGTAATATTGGAGACAGTGGCTGCCACTAATTGGAAGGATGAATTTGGGGGTTTAATGGAAATAGGGGAGAAGGGGAGAGAGTTTTTGATGAAAAGGGCTGCACCACCCTTCCCATCAATGCGGTCATCCCGCAGACATTGATAGCCACTCACCTTGAAGAGTTGAGATGGCTTGAACCAAGTCTCAGAGACGGCAGCAATCGATATGGAGTGTAAATGTAGAAGGCGGACGAGGTCATCCTTATTGGAGGTGGCGCTTCTACAATTCCACTGCAGAATTGCTGCTGTTGGGGCAGCCATTGGGAAGAAGAGAATACAAAGAGGAAAGTAACGAGGCAGCGTTGGACGGTAGAGAATTATTATTGTTAATAACAGAGATAAGTAGCATGAGAAGAGTTTGAATAAAAGAAGAATTGTCATTAGAAGTATTGTTGTTTATGGAATTTGCATTTAGATCAGGATTGAAAGCACTGCTGTTAGTTGAATTTGAGTTAGAAAAGACGGGGTTTTGAGGAAAAAGAGAGCTGATGTTACCATTTGGGAACAAGAGCTGGGAGTTATGGCCAAATTGATCATATCCAGGGGTTTTAATTGGACGAGAAGCTTGTTTTGTCATTACAGTTTTCTTGTAAGACAAGTTTGAAGGAGCACTAATTTGGGGTTGAGAGGCAACTTCAGCAAAAGATTTTTTAGAAGGAGCTATTAATTTGGAGGCATAGAAGTATGAAACGCTATTGGAGGCCATATAACTTTTTATGTTTTTTTGGCGAGAAAGTTCGGGGCAGGATGGATGAGTGGCTGTGTGCGAGCCTGAACAATTGACGCAAGTGGGGGAATTGGAAGGGGAGGAGCATTGGTCTGCTAAATGATTTTCTGCGCATTTAAAGCAGCGGGGAGAGGAGCGGCATGATTGCTTAGAATGGCCAAACCGACAACAATTAAAGCATTGGATTGTTGGGTACGAATAAATTTCCACCGGGAGAGAGTTGTGAAATAAATAAACGTGAGAGGGAAGGGACTGTCCTTCAAATGTCAGAACTACAGTTTGAGAGGGTTTCCAAACTACAGACTCAGATGATCGATCTTTGAAATTAAGACGCCTAGTCTTAATAACTTTTCCCGAAGATGCTGGAATAATGAGTTCCGAGATAAGCTCTTCTTCAGATAGGTCTACAGGAATACCTCTAACGAGACCCAAGCGAGAGATATTGAAAGAAGGGATATAGGCTTTAAATTTTTTTGCAGAGAGGGAGTCGATGGAATTTATGAATTTATTGGCATTCAACGCGGATGTGAACTCAACACAAATGCGAAATCTGCCCTCTGATCGGATACCACCTGGGGAAATGCCAAGTGGTTTTTTTCCAATGAATTTACCGAATTCAAGGGGATGTAAAGAGTGGCCAGGAGAGTTGTTTTGAACATAAACTATGAAGGGAGCTTTTGCTGAAGTCGGATACAAAGAAAGAGGAGAAGCTACAGGAACTGAGACCTGCGAAGAATCAGTTTTTGGAAGGTCGCAAACTTTCCTCTTTTTTGGAGTAGAGGATGGAACTTGAAGGTCTGTTATTTCTACCTCACTACCAATGTCAAAATTTGAAGGGTCAGGGGGAGCGGGATCAGGGGGTTTCTTCCCCATGGCAAAGGCCATTGGGGCAAAAGGATATAAAACAAAAATAAAATAACACTTACTGGACTTGGTCAGCAATAAACGAACTCAAAAGAGGACAAAAAACTAAAAATATTACTGACTAAATGCAAAAATTCGATTTTTCGTATTAAAACGAAAAAAACGCAACAGTGTTTTTCAACTGTCAAAATTCGAACCTACAAACAGATTATTATTGTTTTTGACGAGCTTTGTAGCAGAGATTCAAGTAGGTAATCAAGATATCAGAAAAATAAGTGTTGAAGTGTTATAATGTTTTTAAGATCGACAAATAAACTTCAAATGTAGTTTCTTTGTTAACAGAGCAACACATGATTTGTTTTGTCATTACCAATAAAGAAGTACAACCAATAGACAAATTGTCTTACATATATAAGCACACACAACGTATTTTTTAAGTGTGTGTTCCTTGATGACGCTTGTCTTAAGCGAAACCGGTCGGTCATAATAAATAAAATAAATTTCGTGGTTATAAATAAAAATTAATTGTTTTATTTCCTAAAAACATATATTTTTTTGTAGTTTACGCTCACATTTTTTATAAAGTAAATAACATTATTTTAATTCTACTCCAGCGAAACGTTAGGAAAAGCTTCAATTTATCCAAAGCATATACAAAGTGTCCGGGGGTAAAGTGCATTAACTTCGGGAGGAGATTCTACATGATAGTATAAGTAAAAAAAGATAATTAACTTTTTTCGAAATTCCAACTTTTAGGGGTAGTTTTGGGGTAAAAACGTAAAATTAGACCGGCGTGTGCGGGCAGCATTATTATTTTCCGCCGTTGCCAAATCGTCGCCCCATGCGCTCTTCGCTCTTCCAATTCTGTCGATGTCAGTGTTGAATTTTATTCGCGTAATAATGTTTCACTTTAAAAACTTTATTATTGTTAATCAAAACTTGTTGATTTAATGTGTCTTTATCTAGTGTGTATTTATTAAGACTGACTTAAAGGAACGACTTTATTCAGTGCGTGTTTTATTCAGACATACTTTTGTTTATTTAGTTGTAGTAACTTTACATTGTAATTTTTTTAGTTGTAGACATTCAGTTATTTTGTAATTGAATTTTTGTTTCAATTCCTAGCTTTACCAACGAAGAACGGGCAGGCATTCATTATGTCTACGGGCTCGTTGATGGAATGCTGCTGCCGCATGCCGGGAATTTTTGTTCAAACGCATGCACTTTTTCACGAACAAGACCTAGGCCGAAGAACTCGAAATAACTATGCTGGTAATTTACCATTGGCGAACGAAGACTTGATCATGGCTACAATCGTGAATAGCCCTACATCGTCCCTTCGTAGAATTTCTGCAACGACTGGTGTTCCGAAAATCATTCCGATTGTGTATAAACAACAAATTCTCAGTCTTGTTATTGTTTACAAACGGTTTCCATGGATACAGGCCAAATCACAAACAAGCAACGTTGAACGATCGCGCCCGGCAAGCTTACAGAAACTTTATCGGGTAAGTGTAACCTTACACTCAGGATTTTTAGTAGGTAGGTATGTCTTTTTGTACGGGAAAAAAAAGTTGGAATTTCAGAAAAAGTTATTAATCTTTTTTACTCCTACCATAATGTAGAATCACCTCCCGAATTTAATGCACTTTACCCCCGGACACCCTGTATTTTGGCGTTCATAATAAAACCGATTTGTAGTAAAGATTAATCTAAATAATGATTACACGTTAAAAATCGCCTTAAAAGGGAATAACCCGAGAAAACCGGAAATATGTCATTTTAAAATCAAATTACAGACGTATTTTAAAATCAAATTTCAGACTGTTTTCCACAAAAAAATTAAAATTGATTTCGAAAGATTGTACTTTTATTTAGTAAAGGTGGGTTTTAAATTTTGAGATTTTTTTTATTTATTTTTAATATAATTAGGTTATACCATAGGTGGTTCGCAGATTTGTTAAATTTTCAAACAAAATTTTGTATTATACAATACACATTTCAAATCATGGAAGCATGCAGTAAAATAAATCAATAAATTATCCGGGAACGCTATGTTTCAGAATTTTAATTTTAGTTTAAATAAAATCATTAAAAATAAGATCCGCGCACGTGTTTTGTGATGAAAATACTTCAGTTTGTCTGTTTATGTACGGTCTTACAAACTAATATATTTAAGATTTTTTTCACATTCTTATTTTGCTTAGACACATTACAGAAAAATAATAAATAATTATGATCAAAAAATAATAACAAAAAATAAGTAAGTTTAATAGTTTTATCATCACGCCTTTCAGCATTTTTTGATGTAAATTAAAGCAAATTTAGAATGAAATAAAATCGATATCGAGCACGGACATATGAATATATCTGGACCTGCCCTAAGTGATAAAAACGTATTATTTCCCCCTCCCCATGGAGCCAGCTGGAGCTCCTCTCTGGACCCAGCTGGGCTTTACGAGAGCCTCGCTTGAATAAAAAAAATGTGATGTCATCATTCTTGTCCTGACCAGCGCAGAGGTAACATCATACATTTTACGAAATAACACGGCAAAATATGAGAGCTTGTGCTATAGACTTACCTAGAACATAGCGAATGTGGGCGTTTTTCTAGTGAGCTCGTCGCAGATTACAGGGGTAAGTAAATTATGAAACATTTGTAAAAGTGTCTTAACTAAACACGACAACAAAATATTGCTATGTGAATATTAGCGAACCTTTTCGGGGCAAGCATTTGTCCTTCGCAAATATGTTATTAACGTGGCAAGCAATTCGCGCTCCCATGTAAAAAGGTCTATTCATTTAAAGCAGATTTTGCTTTTAAGAACTAAATGGTGATATTATAATGCGAGATGCCTATATACTGTCAGATTGATTTTTTAACGAATCACAGTATCTTTCCCCTCTTCGTCCCCCATAGTTTGGTTTTACCCCTTATCTGTATCTACTGGTCTATGGATGTCTATGATATCAAGTTATAATTTTAAAAAGCTAGTACGGAGCAAGGGCGGGTCCAGGATTTTTTTTTCTGGGGGGGGGGGGGGGGCACAAGGGGTGGACAGGCGAAAAAGTCAACAAAACAATAGAAAAATTAAATGTTTAATAAAGATAGTTTTTGCTTCTAAATATGCACTGTGATGGAATCTCCACGGTACACAAAAATACCGCGGGGGCACGTGCCCCCCCCCACTAAATCCGCCCTTGGTACGGAGAATAATTAATCTTTCTCATCGGAACCGCCCTGTACGATCGTAAGCATATCTTTCGACGAAATTTGGATTCTCGGCCGCTGGCTGGTTAAAGGCCCTTAATGCAAGATATATTCCTAGGTCAGATCGGCTTTTTGTCACTATAATTTAAAACATTAGTCTTTGGCTTAAATAAGGCGCATTCAAATACGGCAAAAATAATAAGTCGTTTTGACCAAAAGTGTTTTAAACTTTGTACAATAAACCGTTTAGATTGTTCCAAATAAACAACAATACAACGATGATTTCTCCTGTATGGTACGGAGTACCTAAAAATAAAATAATAACACAAACTAATAATAAAAATATTAAAATAAAGAACTTGCTGTGTGCGATAAAAAAGTTATGTTATTTTTATTAAATCTTCAAATTACTTTTTAAAAAATAGGTGTGATGGCGATATGGGGATTAAAATGGTAATGATAAGATCTTTTATTTACTCATCAATATCTATCTATCAATTTACTCAATCTCGGCTTATCTTTACTTTTGGAAAGTGGCTACTTTAATAATAAATTGTAATTCTATATTATGTTTATCTATAGTCTAGGTACCTTCCTTTGTGGGTAGGTATTTACCGAAATATAAGTACTCGTGCGGTTTATTTTACATTAGGTACCTACATATTTAGTAATTTATCATTTACAGTAAGAACGCGATTGAAAAGCAATAATAAGCTGATTTTTTTAAATTTTTTAAATTTAATTTAGATATATAGTACAGTGGTTTTATATCGGTACACAAATTATTTAAAATTGCGATCTCACCAAAGAAGAAACTAGTTCTTGTGCTTGATGAGCGAGTTACACTAATTATAACAGAAATAGAATAACATTATGCAATAGGTAAGTATATAATGGGAACAATTGAAACTTCTGGATTATCTATAAGTGTAGGTGTACATACATGGGATACGGTTACATACTAAAATATTGTGCACTTAAGTGAAATTCGAAAAATCTAAATAAAATAGAGATGAATATAGATTGATGATACATAGAAAGAAAGAGAAAAACAGGTAATTATTAAGTTAATTATTCCCGATGAAGTGTAGCTTGAGTTTGAGTTTCAGTTTATTGATGTCTTTGGTTTTTTTATTTCAATCGGAAGGTTGTTGAAAACCTTTATTCCTAAATGATTCTCTTTACTAAATAAGATTGTAACCTAAATCAAGACGATATGGCCGGCAAATAAAATAAAATAAATTACAAGTGTGCCGTTCACACGCGGTAGAAGTGAAACCTTCAGAAAACTAAAGTAAACAAGAGTGGGGAGGCTACGAAGCACCGCAAAAAGAGGAGGCCGATTATTCTATCTCATTCTCTCGCAGGCTAAATCCTTTAGATGTATGGTTGTGTCTCTTTTTAGTGTCACTATTTTTCAGTTATCACTGTGCAGTCTGCATTGCTGACTAAACGGTAACGCCCTTTCTTGCCCTTGGAACAACAAGATTCCATCTGACATTATAGAGAGCCTAGAAACTTCATAGAGAGCCCATTATAGCATAACATTGCGAGTCAGATGGAACTTGTCACTTGTCGTTCCGACGGCACGCTGTGTTACCGCTTGGGAGTTAGTTTTATTTCTTCAGTGGTGCGGCAAGAAGAGCGCACCTTCGACATCCCTGCGCGGAGGGCCACCGCGGCGACAGATGCGACGGTCCCCGCGATGCGGCCTGATGCTGCATGATATTATTCTGTTCTAGAGACTGTTCTGTTGATAGCACATCGATAGCGCAAGCAGCAGTTGACCCGCACGAGGCGCGCATGCTGCGACTATAAAAAGAAAGGCCACAATTTGCCGGTAGCAGTCGCTGCTTCGACACGGCCTACGTACTGTCTTTATCCGCATCGGTTTATCATAATAGATAGCCGGTTATATTATTTACGTGTCTGAATCACGGCAATATTGACGGCCCGGTTCAAACTCCATTATCGAGTGTACCTGACAAAAAGTAGTACTGTTCACACACAAAATGCCCAAGAAAAATAATAGTGAGTTATTTTCAATGTTTATTAATTATTTATGATTGATTTGATTTTGCAGTTGTTGTATTATTATTATGTCTCGATACTGTACTGGTTTTGTCACACTTTTACTTTTATTGTTTATGCGTTGTGTTGGATAGTTTATATTATGTTGTGCTATGTTTACTGGAGTGGGTAGCTCGCTGCCAGCGGTAAAGGTCAGGTGTTCGCATCCCAGCGCCGGCGATTTTACGCGGCGAAATTTTATTAAGGTGATACTTAAAATAATTCATAATTTGCTCTTACACAAATGACGCGAGTTTAATTATTTTAGGAAAAAAATATTTTTTGCAAGTTATGCTTTAAAATATTAAGATGTATTAATTGTTTGCACCCGTACACGCTCGTACAATATAAACATGCATAAATAGTTTTGTCCACAATAAAATATTTCATGAAAGGCTTCCATTCAATCCAATATTGTATTTGTAAGCTTTGAAAAAAACAAATTCAAATCTTTCAATAAAGGCTTAACAAGCAAAATTGTATCAGTGATTCTTTCCAATATTGTATTATTTTTGTAAGCTTTGAAAGAACAAACTCAAATCTTTCAAGAAAGGCTGACAAAACAATAGTGTATCGGAGAATCTTTCCAATATTGTATTTGTAAGCTTTGACAGAACAAACTCAAATCTTCCAAGAAAGGCTTACAGATGCAATATTGTATCGGTGATTCAATCCTATATTGTACGTATTTGTAATCTTTGAAAGATTTGAGTTTATTTATGGACTAAACTATTTATTCATGTTGTGTATATACATACGTGTGCAAACAATTAATTCATCTTAATATTTTAAAGCACAGCTTGCGAAAAACATTTTTTCCTAAAATAATTAAACTCGCGCCATCTGTGAAAGAGCAGAATATCAATTCTTTTTAGTTTCTCCTAAAATCTCACAGATGACTTAAGTTCCTACCCATAAACTAATTTCATGCTATAACGATTCTTCTCTCTAGTGTTTTAAAAGAGTTGCATTAATTTTAGTGTCCAATACAATGATTTTCTATAAAACTCTAATGACAAGTCGAATGAACAAATGCAGCGAACCAGTAATATGCTAAACCGGATAGGAACTTTAACTTACTGTACCGGATGTCCCTTCTCTGGTTCGAATACTTCTTTCCATTTCAATTATGAACCAAAATAACGGTTCATAACATAATATAATTGATTGCCTCGCCAAATGTGTCGGTATCTACAAACCTATCATAATATTGTGATTTTTTTTTACGATTTTCGATTCAACTATTATTCTTTTATGAATTCCAACGAGCGACTTGAACACCTCTGTTGTTGGCTAATTTGTCTAGTAAAATACATACGTAGATAGATGATTTATGGTAGTGAATGAAAATTTGGTTCACGTTTTTAGACGGAATTACTGAGATAACTGTAAATATAATATTAGTTGTTTAGAATTGAATGACCTTTGGGTTTATTCTTGTACCTAGTTAAGTGCGTAGTTTTATTGCTCAGGAATAAATACAATAGTAATTATTGGAAAGTATTTCCAACATTTTTTTATTTAGCTTTTGTGGTGTGGTAATGTAACACTAACGGTAACGTGTCTTGTAAGTATGAGCTATGTACATAATGTACAACATCCTCTTGGATTCAGTTTGTCATTTTCAGAATCGGTGCTATGTAGTCGTCACTTCATTTGGATAGGGTTCTAACTTCGCTTCACCTTGTTCTGAGATATGAGGTGTCAAAGTTTGCAAAGATAATTTCTCATACTCTGTTTACAAATTTCCGATTTTGATGTTGAACCTTGTGTAAAGTATTTTAATTGAACATGTTTAAAATGAAAGTATTTAAAGAGGACGTAAACTTACACTTTTAGAACATACCTAAACATACAAATAGAACCATGTGCAACCAGCTAGAGCATAATAATTCATTGCACAAGGTTCTAATTACATTACCCTAATGCTATTCCTAGCTAGGGCCGAGCCCTATTAAAATATTTTCCATTAAAATACAATAAACTAAAATACATAAATTAAAATTCTTACATAGATTTCGAAAATTCGTCTTTGGAAACTTAGAAACCTTAGAAAATGGTAAGACGTAGTTATAACTCTATCCAAATGAAATGACGGACCATAATGTGCCACGTATTTAAGATCAACTGTCAGATACAAACAAAATATAGAGTGTTAGTGATGTTAGAACCTTGTGAAATGAATTATTATTGAAAAAGCTTGAAGTTAGAACTTTGTCATACTTATATCTACGAAAATACAACACAGATGGTTCTGAAAATTATTTTGGTTATAGAAATAAGCAAAAGAAATGTTTTGGCATTCAAAGGTCATTTTTGAAAAAAATATCAGTTAGAACCCTATCCAAATGAAGTGACAAGTTTCAGCTTAAGAGAAAGCCACAAGCCAAAAATGTATGTATTGTAAGTGTGCCTTACACCGCTACGAAAATAGGCGCTAGGCGCAAAAACCGCTTGGCAAACGGAGTCTTGAAAAGCTCAATTTCAAGCGCTAAATTAGTTTATATTTATTTTGTGAATAATGAGAAAGTAAAAAAGGTATACAATGAAAACTGTCACAGATAATTTTAGCCATAAAATTGTATTTCAAAAAAGTTGTTTCTTATATGCGTTCATCTTTAATGAAAAAAATTTTTTTGTACATTTGTAATTATAGTTTTTATTTTTTTAGTAATTTACGTTTTTATTTTTTATAAAGTAACTAACAATTTTAATTCTACTCAATGGAAACGCTAGGAAAAGCTTAAATTTATCCAAAACATATTTTTTAAAACCGATTCGTAGTAAAGGTTAATCAAAACTAATGATTTAGCATTAAACTTCGCCTTAAGTTTGAGTTCAGTTTTTGGTATGTGCATGTAGTGATTTAGCATTAAACTTCGCCTTAAGTTTGAGTTCAGTTTTTGGTATGTGCATGTAGTGATTTAGCATTAAACTTCGCCTTAAGTTTGAGTTCAGTTTTTGGTATGTGCATGTAGTGATTTAGCATTAAACTTCGCCTTAAGTTTGAGTTCAGTTTTTGGTATGTGCATGTAGTGATTTAGCATTAAACTTCGCCTTAAGTTTGAGTTCAGTTTTTGGTATGTGCATGTAGTGATTTAGCATTAAACTTCGCCTTAAGTTTGAGTTCAGTTTTTGGTATGTGCATATAGTGATTTAGCATTAAATTTCACCTTAAGTTTAAGTTGGGTTAAGTTTTTGATGTTTGCATATCGTGGATTTATATAATGTGCATATATTGATTTATAAGGGTCGACCGAGTAAAGGTCTCGGCATTCTCGACTACAAATTCTACCGAGAACTCTGTCTCGGTTCTCGGCGAAAAATCGCCGAGATTCTCGGCCATAACCGTAACCGTTGTAAGTAGGTACGGTATAGGATAATGGGATTCAAATCTACCGCACGCGTCCACATTCGTCACTTGGTGTCAGTGCGTGAGAGAGCTATCGATTGTGATTGGTCGGCTAGGGTTTGTTAGGGTGTGTTATTTCGATTTAATATGTTTACTAAGTAGATATAATATTTTACTGTTGCTGTAGGAACTATGAAAAAATAGCGCTTTTTTTTCTCAATTTATCTATTCTCGGTCTCGGCTCTCGGTCTCGGCCGAGATTTTAATTTATTCTCGGTCTCGGTCTCGGCCGAGAACGAAAAACCTGTCTCGGTCGACCCTTAGCCTTCGTCTTAAGTTTAAGTTAGGTTAGAAATCATGCCGGTATAACTTGGTCAATTAACCCAAACAATCATGTTCGAGCCCCTCCTGTAAAAAGAATAAAATGCTGCCGTAAAATAAACAGTCCAATAATCAATACTAGATTCGCTCAGTGGCTGTGACTAGGTATCTACAATTTGCCAAATTTTCTAGAACAAGCAGTTAAAAAAAATAGTTCTCCGTTTTTTTTTAATTATATATTTTTAAATTGAATTTTTTTATTGTTTGTCTTGGTGCTGTAACAAAAACGGTTTTTATAATAATAAAATATATTAAGACATCCAGTGGCCTTTCACCTATATGTAGGCACTAAAATATAACATTATAATTTCTTTAAAAATACATATATATATATATATATATATACATACATATATATATAAATACATATCGCACAAAAAAGTAAATTTAAGAGCGATCTTTAAATACGTTTTCGTGGGGAAAATCAGTCACTAGCAGTCGGGCTCGGGAAAGATGACAAGTTACCAACATTATCGATGCATCCTTTATCGATCGACTGTGCTAGGTAGCTTTTAGATTTTGTTTGATTAATTTGTGTTATTTCGATATAATAATTAATTAATTAAAAATAATATATAGTATATTTTCGGCCCTTTCCATAGTGAAAGGTATTCTCACTATCGCCCTGGTGAAAGACCACCATTAAAAACCGAAACGTTGCTTTCAATTAGTTTAGCCATATTTGGTAACCAGATCTGAATAGTCAGGTACTTCCCCACCTTCCTCTACCTAGCTCCTTCCCTTCCCCACTACTTTAAGTCTGTCGACATACTCAAATTGGGAATGCCATAATCATTGTGACGGTTGGAAGCAGTTGGGACTCTTGTACGGTTTTCACATTACAAAAATGTTGCCAAGCCGATACTCGACACAAACTTTAACCAAGAACTCGACACAAACTTATTATGCAATAGATTTCGTTTCAATTATTCGAGAATGCATTAAAGTATAATTATATATGCACCTCCTCGTTATTGGGTCATTGGTTTAAAAGGTATTGTGCCAGTATATTCGATCAAATACCACGATTGGTGTCCAACTAGTCCGATCAAAAGTAACAGGTTCCGATAGTAACCAAAAGCAAAAAGTCTATCAAGTCTACAAGCACCTATCTACTATCTAATTAAAATACTTGTTCATCCACTCTGGTACGTTAAGGGTTTGCAATCCTGCATATCGCAATCCCACATCCCGAAATCCCACATCCCGCAATCCCTCATACCGCAATCCTACATCCCGCAATCCCACATCCCGCAATCTCGCGTGATTTCAGCAATACTTGATCCCGCAGATTTGCAAGACCAAGCAATTGCGCGATTGAACAAATAATGAAAGTTACACAGGAAGGGTGACAGAACTCTCCATAGTCTATTTTTTATTATATATTTTTTTCTTACAACGCAACTAGTAGAAAAAATGATTAATATGAAATGTACTCTTAAATGATTTACTGTGTTACATTTTCAATGCCTTTTTTTATAATTTACTAGATCAGTGGTTTTCAACCTGTGGTACGCGTACCCCTTGGGGTACGCGAAGCAAGATTGGGGGTACGCGGCACGAATGTAAGATTTAAAACTCAGCTCAACGTTTTCAAACTTCGGCGGTTTACATTAGGTGGTTTGGTAGCCTGCCGCAACGCCATACATCAGTCTATCAGTCAGTCTGGTGAGTTTAGAGATTTTTTTGAAAGAAAACAGAAACGTTTTAGAAATGTAGGTTGGCTTTTCTCAAGAGCTACTAAAGTACAAGAAACAGCTCTGGAAGCATCATACAGAGTAAGTTATCGCATCGCAAAATCAGGAAAAAATCATACAATTGCAGAGGATTTAATTAAAGGCATAATATATAAACAGCGTGTGCCAAAGACATTTTTCGATGCATTCTCGGCCACGAAATATCAAAGAAAATAACAAGCACACCGCTGATTGACAGGCTGTTTCCCGGCGAATTCAGGAAATGTCCAAGATGTCGAGATGTGAGTTGTAGGTAGAGTAAAAAAGAGTAAATATTTTTCGCTGCAAGTAGACGAAAGTACAGGCATTACAAATCAGACCGAACTTATTGTTTTTGTGCGCCATATTCGTAATATTGTAATGGGGGGGGGGGGGGGGGGGGGCGTGACACCCATGCTAGTTGTTACGGGGTACAACAAATTTGTAGTAAGAGTCAAGGGGTAGTAACTAGATCATTAAATTGAAAATAATGAAAAATGTTGTAATTTAATACCCCTTAATAAAAATCCCGTGGTGCCACTTGCTAAAAGCGCCACAAAAAATTACACTCAGAAAGCGAGAACGGTTTTCTTTCGTATAGCTGACAGGTATGTGCTTAAGTATGGACCTATGATATTATAAATCAGTTTATCCAACATCCAGTTTTGGTTTTATTTTAATTTATTATCTATTTGAGTAATATTGAAAAAATATCTCTATTGATGACAACTAAATAATGTAAATATAGTATTGATGACAACTTCTGCCATAAAAAATAGTTAAATAAAAACAAAATCATTCCACGTAAATCATTGTAAATAGTTAAATAAATATAAAACTATAAAAATCTTATTGAGGTAAAAAAATTTGATGTAAAATGCAGGAAAACCATTCACGTATTCTTAACACAATATACTCGTAATTTAAGTTGGTGTACTGCTGGACTCCTATGCAGATCCATTCCTAAGTTAAAACCACTCTTGTGCTCATATTGCAAATTCCAATATCAATTAAAGTTAGAGACTCGCATGCAGATGCACTCTTTAAAACCAGTTTCGTGTTTCGAATGTAACGTTTAAATACTAGTTATGGTTCAACTGCTGACACATTTCAAAGGAAACCATTATTTTATTCGAAGTGCATTCATTAAATTCTGGTTGCAGACTATATATAATGCTAGTTGCAGACTATATACGAAGTGCATTAATATAATTCTACAAGGTGGCGCAAAATTATTCACCCTGTTGGAAGATGTTATAATTTTTGCAAATGGCGTCGTACGTCAATCATATTTGACATTTGTGAACTAGACAGCTGCAGAATACAAACAGACAAGCAATAGAGCGCTATACTCCGCAAGAGAGTGGAATAATTGTGTCGATTTAAGCTTTAACGCTTTTAGCGATTTTGTGTCGAAAGTCACCATGAGCGACGAGGCGCATTTCCACTTAAACGGTTACGCCAATAAGTATAATATTCGTTTCTGGGGCACTGAAAATCCGCGTGTGATACATGAAAAGCCATTACATCCACTCAAAGCCACTGTGTGGTGCGGCGTTGACGCGGGAGAAGGGATCGGGCCGTATTTTTTGAGGACGCCATTGGCATTACGGTCACTGTTACAAGGAGAATATTCGACAGGAATGCGAACAGTTATCACCGGAAATCTTGCGGAAAGTCATGGAAAGTGCGATAAAACGGGCACAAATGTGTATCAAGACTGGCGGCAGCCACTTGACGGATATCATCTTTTCCACTTAACAGAAAAAATTGTAAAAGTCCAAATAAAGATTTTTATTACTCAAAATCATTTTTTTTATTTAGTAAAAAAGTTATTCCAAAACAAAATAGGATGATTAATTTTGCGCCGCCCTGTAGTTGCAGACGTGCTGCCAGAAGTGTTCTGGGTGTAGTTTTAATTCCGCGCAAACAGATTTAATTTAAACCAGTTTTGTGTTAAGAAAATAATGATAACTTAAATAATAACAAGTCGCAGATTCATCGAAAGAAGCCATTATCATGTACAGAGTAAAGCTTTACATTTGAGAGTTGTACACCATAAGCTGCAAAATTCTGAAATATTGAGTGTTCCATGTGAAACTATTATTTAAGCTTGTGGACTCTTACGCAGTGTTCAACGCAATGCTGACGCAATTCAATGATTACCATTCTAACTTTCGGAGAGCAATTATAAATTTATAGTTGCAGATTTTGGGCACAAAAAGTGGTAAAAAAATGAGGATTTCTACCCCTCCCCCCTTACCGGGTCATGTCTTTAATTATTTAGTTGTTTGTATTATGATCTCTATTAAATATATAAATTAAAATGTACCGACATATTTATCAGAGTTATGAGGGGCATGGGTCATCACTTTATGACTCTATTCGGATACAAATAATATTTAAAGATATGATTCGATTGAATAACAATATTTTGTGTTCGTCTGTTACCATTACTAATATTGTGTTTTATAATTGCTATGGGTGTTAGTATAGTTTAACCATAAAATAGTGATTATTATAATATAACTTCTTAAAAGCTTAATTTTTTTTTCATTATTTATATAAATGTGAAGTAATTACTTATTTAATCCTAATTATCCGGTCTCTCGTGTCTAGAATCAACGAAGTATATATGAAGAATGAGTTAATTAATGTAAGTTAATTAATGAATGTAAAGTCAAGATGTTTGAAAGAGAGAGTACGAAAATAATTTGCAATATAGTTGTGAATGATGAACACTTGGAGCAGGTGGATGAGTTTGTGAATCGAGAGATGGGAAGGCTGATATTGAGATATTGAAATAGAGGTTAACGCAGATAACTCCATTAAGGCGGTACACAATCCTAATAATTTTTGTTTGCTCAAAACTCACATTTTAATCATTTTCGGCGAATTCGTAACTACATATAACACCTTTTTTATTTCCATGTCGCACAAGGAATGCGAGTTATTTATATTTTAGATTAATAAAAATAGTACCTTACCATTAATATATTTGATTATAACCCGTTTTTCAACAATAAAGTTAGCGGTAAGCACCAGATTTTATTTTTCTAGACGATGCATTAATAACTTCGTGAGGACAACATGGAGACACATTTTAAATATTTGTAACACGTTTTTCAGAATTAATTAAAATGAACGCGGCAAAAAGGTCGTATCTCCAGGCCTGCTAGGGTGAATTCGACCGTACGTTCGTACAATACGCCATGCCGCAGCGTATATTTGTTTACACGCTTTCTTCACTTACGTCGTTAAGATTCCCGCATTATTCGTCTTCTTCTTCTTTTCTTTGATAGGGCAAATTCGACAGTAGGTCCGTCCAATACACGGGTCGCGAGTTGCAATTTTTATCCACGGCTTCTTTACTTACGTCGTTAAGATTCTGAATATATTTTAGGGTATATTGTCGTCTTAACGTAGGACTGCATGCCGTTGGCGCTAACGAAAAACTGTCCAAAGAAGCGAGGCTGTGTGGTACCTACCCTGATGTAAGGCAGCGAGACATAGAACTGGCAGAGGAAGGATGAAAGTAAATCCACTGCAAAATTAATATCTTTTAACACCAATATTCACTCCTTCTCTCCTCAAAAAGATCCTCCACACAGGAATCTTAAAGATGATGTAGAACCTGAGGGTAATTGTTTTGCTCAGAGACTCTTGTGTGGAGTGAAATAAAAAAATGTATATTTATGTGTGGAAAATAATATGCACAAATATACAATATTTTTTGGTGCATATTTGGAAATTATCGTGCGTTGTATTTGTTTATTTACAGAATGAATTCAGTTCAGTTTTTTATTGTTATTTGTTTTTGGGGTGTTATGCCGTGTTGCGCTATCTCTTTCTTTAGCCAACGTTTAGGGCAGCGTTACAGTGTCCATTATCAGGGCAGATGTGTGTCCATCATTAGGTCCATGGTCAGTGTCCATCATCAGTGTCCGAAACGTTGGCTAAAGAAGGAGGTAGCGTAACACGGCTTAACACCCAAAAAAATAACTAAAATACTTTTGGCCGTGAAAATCTCAAAACGTATCTCAGTTCTGTTTATTTACGTAAATGGCATTTTATTAAGCAGTTCTTTCGTTTGTGATTACCCGTTTTTTAACATCTCGCGGCTTGTTTAGAGTTGGGTACTTTGGACTTGCATTCAGTGTTTGTTTGACTAATATTTGTGATCTAATCCCGATATTAATAACTAGACATTGAATTATAAATGCGGTGTGAACATAGCACATACAAAATAATTATGCACTCTCAATGCCAGAATTTACAGATATCTATTAATAACGGTAGCGACTATATTATTTTTGGATGAACAAAGTTATCCCTCTATGACAAGTATATTCGGGTCATCTCTTGATGACTCTGTTCGGATACAAATAATATTAGCAGATATGAATTGATTGAAGTAACATCCTACTAATATTATAAGTATGGATGTATGGATATCTGGATGTATGTTTGTTACTGTGGATGGATTTTAAAAATTCTTTCACTAATAGAAAGCTACATTATTTGCGAGTACTATAGGCTATATATATTGGTAAGCTCTGGCGTTATGCATAATCTCTGGCGTTATGAAATTATTTATCATACGTTTTCTGTCCCTAACTAAATCGATTTATTGCAAACGTCAGAAAAAAGCAAACCAATTGTCGCCTTGGAAACGATGTTTTTTAAATTTTTTTTAATTAGGCAATTCACCCTAAAAAGAGTGCTTTGTTGGCGTTGTACTTAATAACTATCTCTGAAAATGTATCACCGAAATGTATGTATGCGCATAAACCCAAACGACTGCACCAAATTGGATAAATTTTTTTGTTCGTTATTTTGTATAAAACTACCGTTGAGTTCTGGCATTATGAAATTTGTAAAAAAAATTATAATAGGTGGCACGCGAGCAGTTTGAAAACTGAATGTATCGGTGGAATGCGAGGGGTGAGAGTGGGGAGGGGGTGTTGGGAGGGTGTTGGTGGAGGGGGAAAGGGGAGGGGGAGGAGGGTGGGGGGGAGGGGGTTAGGAGAGGGAGAGGGGGAGGGAAGGAAGGGGAAAGGGGAAGGATGGAGGAGGGTGTGGGGAGGGGAAGGGGGTGTGGGGTAGGGGGTTGATGGGGGGAGTGGGTGGATGGAGAGGGGAAAGGGGTTGATGGGGGGAGTGGAGTGGGGAGAGGGAAGGTGGAGGAGGCGGAGTGGGAATCCCCTAATACCATGTGAGTGGAGCCGCGGGAAAAATCTAGTTATTTTATATTCGTACATTACCTTTACAGATGTTATGTATTATCTGTGCAATGGCTGTTGGTATAATAATAATAAAATAAAATACATAGGTACAAAACTTATTTACACTATTCCACCCTAACTTTTTAATAAATAAACAACTAGAATCGTTTGCTAAATCTTCGCTCCTACGTCAATTATAATTTTATCACACTTTCTACAGCAAAATATGTATTTTGTTTATAAGTCCATTACATGTAATATAATTCCTACTCCAATCTAATACAAGTGTCCCTTTAAAATTTAACTATCAAATAAAAAAAAATCAAGAATATTGAAAACATTATAACACTTTAATAGACAATAGACAAGGCAACAGTAATATGGGTTGTTAATAATTCATATTACTCGCAAGTACCTACCAAGGTATTCCCCAGACAACATTAAAGTAATCTATATATCCGAGATAATCATGTCTTCTGCTAATAGCTCAATAACTAGAAATCCAATCGTCAAAGACAACACGGCAAGAAATATGGAAAAACCATATAAATTGAATAGAATACTTGAACCCCCCCCCCCCCCCCCCCCCCCCCCCACCCTCCCCCATGTGTTATGTATATAAACTGTAGATTAAGGGCCCGCAACCCGAATTTCTACCGATTTCTTACACATCTCCCTTAAACACGTTAAGTTTAAAAGCTCTTAAAAAATATATGTTATTCTTGAAGATAATATCGACATTGCCCGCGCCGAAACGCAAATTATATAAAATTCCCTCGAAAGAAAAAAAATCGCAAAAGTATGCCCCAAAAATTATTATAAACACGTTTGTTTCAGTTATTTTACAAGTTATATATGTAAATGAAATTGAAATTCGAATAGATGAAATTGCTGCAAACCAATCCCAGGATTGAAACCAGAGAGAGATATGTATGAAAAAGTTCACAGTGTTTCGCGAGATTTTTGCTCTATTTTAAACGAGTCGTGTTTTATTAAACATTTTCGCAATTTTCGCACCGATTTTGTCGCTGTAAATGTTAACGCTCTACTCTAACATTCGAAGTTTCGTAGTTTTCGAGCCTTAAGAATCATTTTTACCAATCAGAAGATGGCTAACAGGCTGAAACGTTACGGTCAAAAATAAATTACATGGAAATAAGTTTTATCCGAGTTTTATTATATTATTATAATGGAATTCCACCGCAAGTTGTCAGTATCAAAAAATAAAAATGTTAAAAGGTTGTTACTAAGAAAGATAAGAGTGTGTCAAATTGTTACGCGAATACATCGTGATCTTAGTACATAAGGAAGTTAACACATAAATATCATATCACAGGTATAATAAAATGTTAAAAGGTATGTTGTTAAATGGAAATAACATCTGCCAGCTTTATTTTTAAAGGGGCGCCACTGGTTGATTAACCAGGCTAGCAGATGGGAAAGCAATAATCCTCTCTCAGGGCCTTTGGTATACAAACTTTAAGGTTAAAATATAAGAATTTTAAATAAAATAGACAGTATTTATATGAAATAAGAAATAATAGATTTATTAAAACATAATAGAAAACATAATTGGAACATTAAAACATATTTATAGTTCTTAAACTCACCTCCCTTGGATCGACCCAAAATTCAAGTAACTAAACTAACTAAATAACAAATCTTGAACCTCTGGTTTTTCTCATGATGTAGAGTCTGACAAATTACCTTGAACTGTAGTCGGCTGAAAAACAGTTTTTGCTTCAAAATTTCACTCCAACCATGGAATATTTGTATATCCAGGCGAGGCTATAATTCCATCATAATTATACAGGCTGATCTCCTTGTGATTTAATAAACTTCCTGTTTTTAAATGAATTGCCTTGATACTCGGCAAATAAATACAAATTATATCCTTTGGTAATAGTTCTGCGGTTATTTCGGTCTCAGAAATGTGGGGAGGAATGCAGATCCCGCCAATGTGGGGGATTTTAATAAAAATGCACTTTCTAGATGAGAAAAGTGTGGAAAAGTTGAATAAAAAAGAAATTAAGGTGCGCTTGGCAAAATTGAGGGAGATACAGCCGTTTAAAGAATGAATAAAATGACACTTCGTGAACTTAAACTACGCCATTTTGTTACTATTATGTTGGTATCTCTGACTTGCTATTAACCTGTAATCGGCCGGACACGCTCATTTGCGCGCAGCTTTTGCGCATGCGCGAAAAAAATATTTCGAATTAAAAAAAGTTTGTCTGCGATTTTGACCCTTCTATGTACAGAATTTGTATGAAAACAAGGTCGGAATCGCTTGCGCCAACATCATTGATGATATAGCCGACTATAGAACCGGTTGATACGATTGTAGCCGACTTCATGTGATAGATGAGACGCGTAATTATGAAATTTTTCTAGCGGACTTTTTTTAAACGATTTTTTAAACTGTTTATCACCTTCCAAATTAAAGTAACCTAACCTAAGACTACGCTAAACATGGTTTGTGTAACATGGTTTGTGCCCCTTTATAACGCCTACTCGCGTCAACGCAAGAAAAACATCCCAGTTTTCAAATAGTTTAGCGGCTACGCTAGGTTTGTGTAACATGGTTTATGTAACATGGTTTGTGCCCCTTTATAACGCCTACTCGCGTCAACGCAAGAAAAACATCCCAGTTTTCAAGTAGTTTAGCGGCTACGCCAGGTTTGTGTAACATGGTTTGTGACCATTATTAATTCTGTTTTTCATAATTACGCGCCTTATTATATATCACACGAAGTTGGCTACAATCGTATCAACCTTCGAATAGCAAGTCTGAGATACCAACATAATAGTAACAAAATGGCGTAGTATAAGTTCACGAAGTGTCATTTTATTCATTCTTTAAACGGCTGTATCTCCCTCAATTTTGCCAAGCGCACCTTAATTTCTTTTTTATTCAACTTTTCCACACTTTTCTCATCTAGAAAGTGCATTTTTATTAAAATCCCCCACATTGGCGGGATCTGCATTTCACCCGAAATGTGTATTAACACTTTATCGGCACCACTATTAATACTGGTCGCGGCCTTTTAATAATAAACCATTTCGGTTAAATAAACAATCATTTTTCTTTTAAAATATTAAACGAAATAACACGTAAATAAGAATCACGTTTGACTTTAGTAAATAGTCCACTACCACGGGCTATAAACTGAGAAGTGAGCTCTAAGCAAATTTTTCGATTTTTATACCTTATTCAAAAAGAAATAATTGAATGATTTTACTTCCAAAATTCAAAAAATAAATTTATGTTGAAGTTTATTATTTTTGTTTAAATATTATTTAATGACATCTTGAAAAGAGGTACCTGCTTGCCTAAATCTATGATAAAATAAACTGCGAGATATATTGACAAATATTTTATCATAACAAGGTGTCAGTAAAATTTGAAAACAAATAATGTATTTTAAATACAAATTGTTAGGCGGCTATGGGTACTGCCAGACCCAACGCACCCCTGTCATAGGTTACCCTAAGTGGTTCGCTTTGTTTGGTGACTTAACAGGAGTGCCCGGATTCATGGGATGAGGTTTTTTTAGGTCTCGTTGGCGGATGCGTTCTCCTTCGAAGCTAATGACTACCCGCTAGTTCCCAAGATGCACATCATCAAGCTTTGACCATTGGTGTGCCATTCAGGAAACCCCTTCATCGACAAGTGCGAAAATATCTTCCTTGGTACAATGCACTTTGATGCCGCCCCTGTCTAGTAACTAGGGAAAATTTAAATATTTTAGAAAATTTAGGAAATTTAGGAAATTCAAAAATCACGATGGATTTCTCTCATTTACGGCGCAAAGACTTATGTCGGTGAAGCAAATCTCGTTATTTGCAATATCGAAAATAATATAACCCATAAAAAGTGGTGTTTTACAAAGGCTGTTTTTTCGTTTAATATAAAAAAATAATGTATCCTTAAACCCGAAAAACTTCTGGAGTCACTTCAAATCTTCTAACAAATTCCAAATTGTATGTAAGAAAGTTGAAAGCCAATAACGGATAATGGATAATTGAAAATAAATTTTCAATGTCCGTTCAGTTAGGTTTTAAGTAAATCACCCTGCTCCACCTGATCCACCTGCCCTTGATCCCACTGAATACGAGAACCAAACATCCAATATAAGCAGTATTTAGGTGATACGAGAAATTGTTTTAAAATACCTTAAGGAAATTGATACTTAAAAGGTCCCGGTCCTGATGAAATACCTTAAAAAAGCGTTATTAAACGATGTGACACAATCTCTACGCTTTCTTTATTTTTCAATCGTTCTCTAACCCTGTTATATGGAAATCTGCATGTTTGTCTCCGATCTTCAAGAATGGTAAACAAATTGACGTAAAAAACTACAGGCCGATCTCCAAACTTTGCAAATTTAAAATTTTTTTTTAAAATAAATAACCGATGATCGACTACATGCTGCTCTTAAGCCTAGCTAGCATACGAACCAACAAGGTTTCATTAGTGGTAACAAGATCGGACTACAGATTACACTGGACACTATCTATATTGACTACAGTAAGGCATTTGACAAGGTTGAACTCAACCCTGTTAAACAAAGATTGGTATTCACTGCAATCATTACCGTTGGCGCTCTTCTTATATCTCTAACCGTTGTCAAATAGTAGTGGTTGCTTGATTTTAATCCGACTGTGTTGCTGTCACATCTGGAGTTCCTCAAGGCAGCTTGTTGGGACCCTAATTATTTAAAATCTATATCAATAATTTTGGTAACTTTTAAACTCGCAAACCACCCTGTATGCAGATGACATGAATTTTTTTCATCTATAAACGCAATCGAGGACTGTCGGAAGCTGCAAGATGAATAGCAACGTTTGGATACGTACAGCAATGCCCACCGTGTGAAAATAATATATTTATGAAATAAAAAAAAACGTATTTAATACTCTATTAATTACCTATCGCTATCTACCAAAACAGAAAGTAAGGATCTTGGAGTTATACTTGATAGTAAACCGAATTTCAATAAGCATATCGACCACATAGTCACTAACTCATCTTCTGTTCTTGGAATCCGGTCCTGAAAACAAGTCAAAACTCTTATTCTATTAATTACCTATCGCTATCTACCAAAACAGAAAGTAAGGATCTTGGAGTTATACTTGATAGTAAACCGAATTTCAATAAGCATATCGACCACATAGTCACTAACTCATCTTCTGTTCTTGGAATCCGGTCCTGAAAACAAGTCAAAACTCTTATTACTTTCAAAATACTATTTCTCACTCGTTTGTAGTATTCTTAAATATGCATCTCAGGTGTGGTACCCGGGTATTGCAATACATGAAAATAGAATTGAAAGCGTTCAAAATAGATTTTTAAGGTACCTTACCTTCTGCTCTTTTCGATCTCATGATAGTTCAAAGTCATGTTAGAAAAGTTCTTCAAGCTCAAATATACAGACACTAACTTGTCGAAGAAATATAGCGAATTCGGTATAAAATCACAAACAACTTAGTTGATAGTCATGATCTTCTTCAACGTCGTATTCCAAATCGCAACACCAGATTTACTTTTCATCTCCCTCTTTGCAAGACCAACTCCAAACAAAATTCCTTTAACTACAGATTCATATATCTTAAATTATTACCCAATGGTAACTTCTCACATATAGTGACAAAAAAAAAAACAAAAAAATACACTTACATTGTAACACTCTTTTCATTCACTATTATCAGTGGAAAGTTCGCCCAATTGGCATTATTAACCATTTTATTATTATATTTATATGTATGTATGATTTAAGATTTTGTGTCATCTTTCCCAAAAATAGACAAAAGGCAATTATTTGATCTAGTATTACTACTAGATATTAGTGTGGGATCACGACTAACCAGAACCGAGGACCAATAACTGGCACTGTGGTGTTTAAAAATCAGTACGAATGATCACCTTATGTTAAGGTTAGATATCCAATAAACCTTAATCTTTTAATTAAAAAGTGTTATGTAATGATAGTAATTAAATACGCCATTTCTAGACATAAACAAGTCCAAATAATTGATGGAATTAGTAAACATTAGGTAGGTAGTTATAAAACAATTAAAAATACTAATTTCGGTTGTGTGTCATTTTATAAGATTACCTTTACTGTTACCTGGTTATTGAAGTGAAAACTTCTTTAGCACCGTTGTTGCTAGCATTTGAAACGCGATGAAACGAAAAATAGCGACACTAAAAAAATACAAACACATACATCTACGTGATTTAGCCTGCGAGAGAATAAGATAGTATAATCGGTCTCCTCTTTGAGCGGTGCTTCGTAGCCTCCCCACCCTCGTCTACTTTAGTTTTCTGAAGGTTTCACTTCTCCCGCATGTGAACTGCATACAAATTTTTGAAGTGAAAACTGCTCTAGCTCCGTTTTGATTTGAAACTCGATGAAACGGAACCGAGTGACACTAAAAAGGAGACAAATATGTATACATCTATAAGATTTAGCCTGCGAGAGAATGAGATAGAATGAAACCGTACCTACGTATAGTACCTACGAAGCGTCGCGCTCTGAGGCCCGGCTTCTCGCATTTCTACTGATTTAATACACATTTTTCTTAAATACTGTAAGTTTTAAAACTCTGAAAAAAATATATGTTATTCTTGAAGATGATATCTGTACATTCCCCCGAAACGGCAATTATATGAAATTATCTCGTTATAAAAAAAATCCCAAAGTATGCTTCGAAAATTATTATAAACACGTTTGTTTCAGTTATTTTACATACGCTTGAAAAAATTAACATTGTCCCCTTACATGCTATTTTAGACAATCCCCACGAGATTTTTGCCCTGTTTTAAAGGAGTCGTGTATTATTAAACATTTTCAAAATTTTCACTTAAATATTATCGTTTCTAATATTAGCGCGCTCTCTTTAACATTCGTATTTACACATTTGGTATAAATAAATGGTATATATTACTGCATAAATGGTACAATTATAACGTCTTAGGCTATATGCCTGTAATTGTTATAAATACATGTTAATATTTCTATTTTTGAGAGTGATATTTCATGGTGGAATTCCATTATAATATATTATAATAAAACGAATATAAAACTTTATTCCACTTAATTTTATGAAATTATTAAAATTAAGTGGAATAAAGTTTTATATTCGTTTTATTATAATATATTAAATAAATGTTGTACAAATTATATAAATAAATAAATAAATTTTCTCCATCTTCTTTTTGAGCGGGTACACCGCGCCTTAAAACCCATTACCTCCATGACGATGTCTATAGGCATCAAAAGAATTGATGAAAAGTATGATTTTTTTCACTGTGAATAAAGCTAAATCCCACCAAGTTGTTATGCAGCATTTACAGATTGGTATGTTAACTAACTAACCATCACGCCGTTTCCCCGCAGGGGTAGGCAGAGAGGACGGACCGCCAAACAATTCGGTCTTGGCACACACTCTTTGCCTCACTCACATTAATACATCGTTTCATACATTCTCTTCTATTATTCTGACTTTTGACATCACAGTATCTGATTCACTTGATCGTGCCATGTCTTCCTCGGGCGTCCCCGACTTCTTCTACCATTCACATTTGCGTCGTATATTCTTCTTAGGTATGTTAGCTTTCAATAATAACATAATTTAATATTTATTTATTTTTTATTTCCTTATTTTTTTATTTCCAATAAAAACATAGTTTACATAAATATAAAATTTAAACAATTTATCGGTAGTTTCCGCGAAGCTGCCACATGGCTGCTTGTCTGCAGGTTCTACCTCAATATACACTCGTTAAGATTAGAAGTAAAAAAATAATATATGTAATTTCAAAAATGTAAAAGAAATTGAAGACCTCTGTAAAAAGATTTGATATTACAAATATTTAAAGAAAATGTAATAAAAAAAATATCGTAACAACCAATATTCTATATTTTCTAAACAACATATATAACCAATAATTATGTTTACAATGGGAAACAATCTTCCTGAAGAATTGAATAAGATAACAGGTTTGGTATTATTTAAGAAAAAGGTACAAATGTTTTTACAAAATTAACTGCCATAACATCACCATTTTTTTTCTTTGTTTTTGTTTTTTTTTTACAGATACATTGATTTTTCATTGATAAGCCAAATTTTTACAGTTTTCATGCTTAAATTCTCATTTCCCTCATGAGCAAAATAATTTTTGAGCTTATTAAAAATCACTGGTACACACTACTCCAGCGTTCGGCTTCCATACTTATTGGGTATTTTAGGTATTTTCAGGCCTTTTTTTCTGTGAAACGTGTGCTGTGACTATGTACTAGTGGTCTTTTATAAGTATTATCTCCCCAGTTATCCTTAATGGTAAGGAACCAAAATATACCTTTTATTGAGGGCAGGCCCTCAGCACAATATAAGAGTTGCACCTTGTATCTTTGTCTATATATATTTGGTGATACAATTTGTTTTATGATAGAGGCTTGCAAATTTTGTACGTACTTCATATATAAGTCATGCTTGTATTTCCCCAGCTTCGAATTCCATATCTGAGAATAGATTCCACCAATGAAAAATACACTAGTTTGAGTGTGCTATGAGGCAAGACAAATTTTAATTTATAGAAATTGTTCGTTAGAGCTCTTAACTGGTTACATATTTTAGTAACTTGCTTATCCCATTTAAATGTGTTATCTATTTTTAATTCCAGGTAAGTATACTCCTTGACAAAGTCTATTTTTTCACATTGGAAATTTATTGTTATTTTCCTATGGATGCATTCAAGGTTATGTGCGGTTAGATTCGGAATATTCCATATTTTCAAACTTGGTGATCTAATACACATTCATTTTTTTTTTACATTTATAACTAATCCTACATCATGTGCCCATTTTAGCAGTTCATCGAAGTCGGTTTGTAATTCTTGAAACGCTATTTGTGGATTTTCATTTGATACTATAAGTGCGGTGTCGTCTTCGAAAATGAATCTACGCGCTTTTCGAAATAGTTTCGACATTGCTATAACAATAACATAAATTATGTATAATTTTGGACCCAAAATTGACCCCTGTGGTACACCAGACCTTATAAATTTAGATTTACTCATAACATTCAATATTTTTACAGTCATTTTTCGATTTGATAAGCAGTTACTAAAGAGAGTAAGCAGTTTACCACGGATTCCAATGATTTGTAGAGCTGTTATTATTTGTTTATGTGATAGTGTGTCAAAGGCTTTAGAGAAATCAATGAAGAGTACAAGTACATGTTTTTGAGAGTTGAGTTCGGTGTTCATGAAATTAGTAAATTTTTTTAGTAGTGCGTCACAGCTTTTTTTTCTGGAATCCGTACTGACATTCGTCAATGATACCAAATTTATATATGCATCTAAGTATATTGCAATAAATTTTATTAATTATCCTATTTCTAATTATGTTTTACTAAATCCCTGAAAATAGACCCATTTTGAAAAAAATAAAATTAAAATTGGAAAAAATAAAACATGTGTGTATCACATTTTGTTATAAAAAAAATTAAATGGTCGGCAACAATGTTTCAACATTATATGCATAAGATGACCGCTAGATGTCACTGAAATCAGGTGATGTCTGCGCGCAACTTTTGAAGGTTAGCTGTGACAGCGTTTCCATGCGTTTTCGTTTAGCTTGCCTTGAAATAATACGGTTTTGTAGTGTTTTTATGAGTGATTTTTATTGAAATTAACAGTTTGTCTGCGGTTTTCGTATATTTTTTTTATCAAATATCTCGAAAATACCTACTTCTTCGACTATAATTCGTCCTTATAATACGAAACTGTTGAATCACGATGAAATAATGGCAGAATTGGAGCGCTCTTTTAGCGATAGTGAAAGTGATGACAATAATGTTGTTAATAACGCGCTATTGTTGTGATTCCTCCAGAGAACGTTGATGAACAGACGGACGAAGAGCATATTGACGATGATTTAATGACATATAACGAAGATTCGGAGGTGGATAACTTTTGAGATATTGCCGGCACATTCGTTATCGAGCGCAGCATCGAAATTGAGAAAATTGATCAGTCATGCCTTGACGAGCATGAACCAGATGAATTCGCTAATGACCTTGACTGGAATCAGCCTTCGACATCGTCTGGTGCGAGTCGTAATACCTTGCGAATATCTATTTCTATTGCACCACCAGCCAAAAAATCAAAACTACAGTACAAAAAGAAGTCTCACTATAAACAAAAGTGGTCTTAGGCTACCTGTTCCATGCAATGCCGTATTCCGGAGCATCTGACACATATGACCCCGAATTAGATTAGACCCCGGATCATCCGTCCTACTGTCTATGATGGAATATATAGAGTTCCCCGCACGCCATGAGCTATTTATGGACAATTTCTTCACATCTCACCATTTGATGTGTATCCTGAAGGATAAGAGAATGTGCGCTACTGACATATGTAAGCCAGTTCGCTTCTCTAACCTTGAAGCTTTAGGCAAGTGGAAGACAGGAAAGCAATTGCCTAAAGGTAACATTTTCTTTTATATTCCCTTGCGCATAGCGTTCATTTAACTAGTCAAAGTATAACTCTCACCGCTCTAATAATTACAGGTGAATTTGATGCGGTGGTAGATGTCGAAAACCAAATCCTCGTATGACGTTGGCAGGACGTATGTAGGTGAAGTAACAGTGGCCACGAACTATGATCGAACGGAGCCAGTAAGTCAAGTGCAGCGTTGGCAGATATCAAAGAAAGACAAAAAGGCAAAGTTTTGGAAGAAGCATGCAAAAAAAATCGATTGCCCGGCACCAATACGAAATTATAATTTGGGAATGGGTGAATTAGACCTCCATGATAATGGTATATACAATTATTGGGTCAACGTTCGGTCAAATAAGTGGTACTGGCCTTCATTTGTATCTTGCCTCAGCGGCGCTCTTGTAAATGGATGGAAGTTGCAATGCTTCTTGAGGAAGTACGAGCATGATATGGGAAACCAGATGACTAGGCGACAAAGAAAACCTTCCCAGAAGGCATTCCATGTGGAGGTTACCTGTACTCTTTTATTGTCTTTTCCAAATCAGGTCAATGCCGAATTCGGAGAATCTCGTGTGAAGGAAGGCCATGGCGCAGAAGATGGGAATCGTTTGCCTCAAATGCAAGAATTTCATTTGCAACTAGCTGGTCCCGGCATGCGTCGCTATGCCACTTAATAAAGAAATTGTTTCTCCCTGAGGGTCCTTTCCCATCGTCCCGTTCCCCTTCCGCCTCCCCTTCTTCTCCTGCGTCCTCTTCCCCTCTCGCGTTCCCACTCCGTCACCTCCACCTTCCCTCTCCCTACTCTACTCCCCCCCCCTCCTTTACCGTCCCGCGAACCCCCCTCCCGAGTTCCCCTCCCCCTCCCAGGTCCCCCTTTCCGCGTTCCCCTTCCACCTTCCCCGCCTTCCCTCTTCCCTTTACCGCTCCCTCGTCCCGCCAACCCTCCTCCCGCGTTCCATATATTCAATCCCAGTACATTCAGTTCTTAAACAGCCCGCGTGCCACCTTTTACAATTTTTATTCAAATTTCCATTATTCATGTATATTAAATTTGGTACCTAACATAGGTACCTATTTAAAATATCTAAAATTCTTGATTCGATTCAAAATATTAGGGGAGTACCTACTTTAAATAAATTTTTCAACTTTTCAAAAATAGAATCCTGATTGCACAATCATTCATTGTTTTGCAAAATGTCATTCTCTAACACGCGAACTGTCAAACGTGCGATGTTTTCTGTTATTATCTAATTTTCTGCGAAATTTTCTAAATTTTTCTCTCCGTAAGAACCATCCTCGCACTTCAAGGAATATTCTAAAAAAAGAATTAGCGAAATCGGTTCAGCCGATCTCGAGATTTGCGCTTACCAACACATTTAGCGATTCATTTTTATATTATAGAATATCGTATTCGTTGTACCGGTCCTGCAACCGCGCCCTTCATTTTGACTGCTTCGAACGGTATCACTCATAGAATAATTTGATTATTTGGTTAGTTTTCCTCATTCTAGAATGTTTTTTTATATTGATTTTTTTGTTATTTTGCGTATTTTCCATTAATATTTTTTTTTTCATTGAATTATAAACAAAGGCAATTATTTATTTTATATTATCAATATAAATCAAACAGTTGACTGCATTTTACCCATAGTTGACATAAATTTTGCTTAGGGGGATTACCTCCAAGGGTTGCGTTTAGGCATCAATTTTCTAGACGCTCTGGTGAGAGGATGGGCGGGCGGAAAATTCTAAAATGATTTTGGGCTCTCCTTTAAGTCTATACTATCGTGTTATAGCGATGATTCAAGTTTATAAAAATAAAAATAAATTCATGGAAGTAATGTGTTAATAAATCCGCCGGAAGACAAAACATATTACCAACCAACAGTTTCACCTTCTCAAACCTACCTAACACACAACATAATGAAATGTAATATTAATATGTAAAAATGTTATCAAAATATATTACATATGTAAAAATGTTAACAATAAGGTGAAAACTGTAATATATAGATATAAATAAATAAATAAATCGTCGTAAAAAGCAATGAAAATTTACATGTGGTAGTGTTTTCTTGTGATTTTTTGACATTTTGGCATTCTTTTTTAATATAACAAACTATTAATTTCTCTGTTTCCCTAACCGAGGTGTTATGTACATACAACGGTCCAAGTGCGCGCATTGGCCGCTTTGATTATGAGCTCACTTTTCAAGGCTTCTATTGGTTGAGATTGGGTGGGTGAAGGATTCACTTCTAACGCGTGTGAACTGCACACATTTTTTTACTGATGGTTTGTTGATGATTCTGTGAAACAACCCGTCCTTAGGTTATCTAATCTTGACATGTGAAGTTTTTTGAATGGTCGGCGCTCTGCGCTTTTTAGCTAATGTGTACAATTATCAACCTCACAATTATAATTACCCTTGACTTTTCATGTATAAGTCCAGATAATGTCGAGTTTTCCATTAGCCCTAAAACACCCACCTCCCCAACAGAATGGCAGTAAGTACCTAGTTACTCCCCACTGGCAACGCCGATCGCACTCCAAATGGCTGCTCGCTGCTCCTCAGAAACAGAAAATAGTTGTATCTATTTTGGGTCATGTTTAATCAATGCTGAGGTTATCTCGGCACTTACGAACAACATTATGTAATGCAATTAATAATATCTGCGCAGCACGTGGGTGGGTATTGCATTGATTTGGGGATGCCTCCTGGTACCCGTAAAATACACGATGTCTGGAAACTCGTTGTACAAAAACTGGTGAATTTACGTCACATTTGGAAGTGGACTTACGATACTTGACGATAACTTTTTGAAGTGAAATTTCTGTAGACCCGCTGTGATTCGGACTTCGAATGAAACGGAAATGACGATTACTGCCCTCATTGACCGCTTTGATTACGATGCCACTTTTATATGCTCCTATTGCTTGAGATAAGAAACGGAAATTACGCGAGGTCTACGCTCATTGGTCGCTTTGATTATGACCTCACTTTTCAAGTATTGGTTGAGATTCTTTTAATAAAGTTTCGCTTCTACGGCGTGTAAAAGTGAACTCGATTTTTTTTATTTGATCTTTCATTTTTGAACCCAAGGTTGGAATTTTTTAAAAGTGTGAAAAAATTCGATAGCAAAAGGGGTTAAATTTTTTTGTTTAACCCTTAAATAATCGGGCGTATTTTGACGGTAGTTAAAAACATTTCCGCTTTGAAATAAAATCCAAATAAATAGAATATTTGTGAATTAACTAACTAACTAACCATCACGCTGTTTCCCCGCAGAGGTAGGCAGAGAGGACGGACCGCCAAACAACTCGGTCTTGGCACACACTCTTTGCCTCACTCACATGAATACATCGTCTCATACATTCTCTTCTATTATTCTAACTTTTGACATGACCCGACTCAAGTATCTGATTCACTTGATCGTGCCATGTCTTCCTCGGACATCCCCGAATTTTTCTATTATTTACATTTACTTCTTACACTACTTTCTTCATATTGAACATATCCGAAAACTAAAAACTGTTTTCTAAAGGTGATGAAATATGCTTTCAAATTTTATTATTAGAAATAACCATGTCGTTTTAACGTATAAATTTGTTTAACGCAAACTTTAAAAAGTTTTAATGTGGGGCTCACCTTTTCGTTTTTTCTATCTTAAATTACTGACATCGAAAATAAATAACAACACACACATGTTTTATTAGACTAATGAATTATAAGCGTTTTTGTCACCTCCCTTAATGATTAGTGTAAAAATAATTCTAAAAAAATTCAACAAAGTTTCTTTATTTTTCAAATTGCCGTCGGAAATCTTTGTTTCATAAAGGTATACATTTCAATTATTTTGTGGTTAACTTTTAGATTTCAATATAAAACGTGTTGCTTTCTCTTTCCAATACCATTTACACCACACTTCTCACTATGGTAGTAAGGAAGATACAACGATTTCTATGAGGCCTATAATATGAGCTGGGACAAATATGGTCTCCTGCGATTAAACAGGTTTAAAGCGAACATCCGACTCCAAAAGTTTTTTTTTTAAATGAGAAAAAAATGGAATGTTCAGATCGAAATAAATAGGTTTGTTTGGAGTTTTCTATGTGATGTAGCTTCATCAGTGTTTCTCTTGTCCTGCGAGTTTCCTTACACCGTGTACAAGCCGAGGTCGTGTTTTTGATGTGTTCACTCTGTATCATGGAAATGATTATGCGCGAGTGTCGATAACGAACAGATAAACGCTGCGAGCAACCCGCGGGTCAAGAGATACTCACTCAGAAAGAGCCACAATTGCTACCAAAATGACGCGTTCAATAGCTCAGATACAAATTTTAGGATTTATAAAAAAAATATATGTTTCAGGAACATTGCCTTTAAAAAAAGGATATTTATCTTTCGAATGTTAGTAAACTAGAAAAAATACGACATCCCACCACTTTCCCGACGGCTTTATAAGGAAACATATGGTTTCCTTCTTCACCGCACACGTCAAGCCTCTATTTTTTATTGAACTAAGCTACATTTATTTGAACGACTCTAATCACTCCAATTTCCATGCGTACGGGGTTAGTAAGTAGTATGCAAGTACTTACATTAACATAATACACAAGAGAAATAGAAGTAGTAGCCTGTGAAATAATTCCTTTGAAATCGGTAATATAAAAAATAGAGATAAAAGTGTTAGTAAAATAAGAGCTGCAGCCAGTTGAAGAACCTTCTGGAATAAGAAATAATATAATATAATGCAAGTATTTACAAAAATAACAGAGAACATAAAATGGGTAACACAGATAGTCAGATAAGGCATTCCACAAACCACGAGGCAGTCCCAATAACAATGTGCATAGCTATCGGCCCAACTCCAGACGAAGCCCGAAGACCGCGCCCTTTAGCCGGTTCCCCGATTTTGCCTCGAAGAATTGTATGAGGGAAAGAAGTGGAATATTTAGAAGATCCCGGGAAAAAGATGAGCGTCGGGTTGTCGGAGGGGGGCGGAAGGACGTCGCGGTAGACCGCGCGGCTATTCCTCAGGCCAACGCATGTCATTGGGGGGGAATATACACGAACATGGTCTATCCCATCCCCTTTTTATGTGGTGATGACGATACATAATATGTACAGGTCAGTTGCGCCACTAAAGTATGGAGACCTATGTTTATAAAGTAAGAAAATAATAAGAGCAATTATACATACCATAGTACCTATAGAGCTTACGACATCTTTCCAATGACATTAAAAAAATACAAGACACATTATTTTAGGCCTTTTAATAAGCCTAAAAAAATAAAGTATTAGGTCTATAAAAAAACACTTTCAAGTGCAAACTCTCCTTTATAAACCCGTTTTCGGATGTGATTTTATTGTTAAATGTAAAAAATTCAGTTTCTTTTATAATAATCGCAAAAAAATGTTTCCCGTTTTTATTTTTGACAATCGATACGGCCAGCACCAGAATTTGGAGTTTTAATGTGAACCTTATTCAATCGGCGTAAGAACCATGCACTTGGCACACCCATTTCGTATGAGTTACGCCCCGCCTGTGACGGGAAATAGACGTCCTAGTTCCGTGAAATCAATTTTTAATTTCCTTGTTATTTCAATAAACAATGCGTAAAAAAGGGGTTAATGTTTTTACAGGCCTTTACGAAATGAACCCGTAAAAAAAAACTCAAATACCTTTTCTTACCTTTCGAAAAGCTTTTTCTCAAGTATTTTTAAACTCCTCCCAAAAAGAGGCGTGGATTCGGATTTTGATTTTTTCCTGGACTATTCGATCACCTTAATGCAAATGGCCACTCCCTTCGCAGCCGTCAGAAGTACGAACACCGGCTACCAAAGCAGCGAGAGCCGACCGCATTGGAGTGAGGCCAAGCGGAACTCAGGAAGCCAATTATTCTTAGTTTAATTGGCCGCGCGGATTGCGATGGCGTTCGATGGCCTGGCCTACTTCACCCCAAGCTTCCCGGAGCGATAGATTCTCCCAGTATCGCCCTGGCAAAAGATAAAAACCGCCAATAAAAAAGATCCTGTGAATGGCCAACATTTAAAATTGATTTATTTATTTATTTATTAATTAATTAATAATAAGTTGGTATGGATATCAAAGGAATTTATTAAATGCCTAATTTTTGTATTATTGTGTAATTGTTGTATGGTACATAGGTAGTTTTATCCTTATGCATTTGAATGAAAATACGTTTCACACTTTTATTATTCGGCGGTAGATCGTCTCTGCACAGTGCACACCCCTTCATGAACGCTTAGTCATATTTAGTGCTAGTTGGTATACCGTATTTTCCCTAAACCGACTACATATTGTGTATAACTATGCCGGAGGAATCTACCTAATGCGAGTGAACAGTAGTTTGATGTTATAATTGATGTCACCATTCTGTACAAGGATAGTTTTATGAAAGATTTGATAAAATAAAAAATAAAAACAAATAAAAAACTGTGGTTTGTCATTCTTTTATGTTGTTTCGGGTTCACCCCTGGTTCTACCTTGATTTCTAATGTTGATAATTAATACTTACATTTTTTTCCACTTAAAAGATATGATCTAAGATAAACCTAACCCGTAATCGACCAGCTGATCAGTGATTAGCTTCGGGTTTTGTTTATTAGTAAATTTATAAGTCGATAAAACGACGAAAATAAAATATTTTACGTATTAGTAGTTATCTGCTTTATTTAGTTGTATGTATAATGTTTACGTAATAAATAAATCATATTTATTAGGTAGGTTTATCGTTAAGAGGAAACCGCGCGGCATTTTGTCCAAACAAATGTCTTCCCCAATTTCCTCTCTGGATTTTGACACTATTGCAAATATTTTATTAAATTATTATATAGATATTGACCACGGTACGTTTTTTTCATTCACTCCATTCGAGGAGGCCCTGAGGAAAATAATTCTTCTCAGGGCCTACGTCATATTTAGGGATGCTGTATGGAAGGTCAGGAAGTTCTGGGAACGTAAAAGGTATGAGGGGTTGGTAGAAATCTGGGGTTAGTGTCTCCAGGAGTATCGAACGTATGAATCCATCCCTCCCACTGCGGTACAAGACGATGTTCCGAGAGTGTCCTGCTGGAGAGATCAAAAGACTTCCCTCAACCAGTCTCTCCCATCTCACTAAGAGTGACCTATGGCAGAGGCGTTGGTTCAGACATACAGTAAACAAAATAGACAATGTAACTTTTAAAAAAGCAAAACGTACAGTAATATTTTCTTTTATACAGTTGGTAAAAAATCTTTAAAATCTGTCCAGTTTTGTTAGATATATTTTTGTTCAGTTTTGTGGAAAAAAACGAGTGGGCTTTAGACCACATGACTGAAGTAAAACTTCACTAACTTATATCTCCCTCTCAACTTCCGTTCGCCTCACCCAATCACACTTTTCATAACGTTCACGCATTCACCAGCTTACTCCCCAAGTCAAGCGTGCGTAAAGAAGTTTTACTTCAAAAATGGGGAGCACAAAACCTCGACATTGACTACTTTATTTAGGTATCATTATCCTGAGGTGCAGTTGTCCCTTTCTTCGCTCAGTAGTATTCGGGGGGGGGGGGGGGTGATAGCGATAGTGACAGTTTGCTAAAATACCTGTTATTAAAATTTATCGGCGACCGTGTTTCCCCTTAAGTGTTGTTATCGCTGCAAAGTTGTAATTGCTCTTTAATATTGTTAAATATTATATACCTTAGTACAATCAGGGCAAAATTAATTACGCATTTTTATATTTTTACTTTTACGTCTTAATAAATATTTTATATTTATTTACGTTTTTTAATTGTATGTTCGTTCCTTGACCTACATACGTAATATTTACTCCGATTCTCGATTGAAAAAGAGTTTATAGATTTCAGCAATCGTTCAAGAATGACCAAATTCCGACAAATATTCGAATAGGTTACAGTACCTACTACTGTAGTTCTACTATACCCGAGGCCCAGATATTCCGCAGAAAATCACACGTGAAAAGTCATCCATTAGCCATTTAGCGCCATTTCATTTTTTGACAGTTCTCTTTAAATGCCTTTTCCTTTTCTAAGCATCCAAAATGTGAGTATGTTGCCTGTGTTATAACTATCTTTTTTTACATTAGCTCCACACAGGAGGCCCTGAAGAAGATAATTTCCTTCAGGGCCTCTTAGGGGATGCTGTGTGGATGGTCTTTTTAAGAAAGGGAAGAGTAGGAATCTGGGGGTCAGTGTGTCCCGTAGTGACGGACGTATGAATCCATCCCTCCAACTGCGGTGCACGGCGATGGGTCGAGAGAGTCCGGCTGGAAAGGACAAAAGGCCTTCCTCAACCAGTCGCCATGCAACAGACGGGCAGACGCATCCGCCGCCAAGACCCGAACGAACCTCACCCATGAACTCGGGCACCCCTGCTAAGCCACCAAAAGTAACGAACCACTTGGAGTGACCTATGGCAGAGGTGTTGGTTATCCAATATAAATATCATTATTAATATTCGAACAAAGACATATTGCAAGTTCCAGCACTCTCTTCCACACTTGGTCAACGTAGCTTTAGATACATTGCCAAAAAATATTCAACATGCTCCCAGAAAACATCAAACTGAGTCAGATACAGAAAGAGTTTAAAAAATATGTTAAAATTGGGATATATTCTAATGATTGAGTCTATACTGGTGCCCTCACCCTAACGCCTTGTTATTGGCAGTACTCATTGTAGTAATAACCTTGCACATTTTGAATTATGTATAAACAAACAATAATGTTAACTAAAATAAAGTTTTGCTGTATAGGAATCTACATTATACAATTATAAAAAAAAACATAGATAAAATACGAGAAACAATTTACTAAAAATTCTGCCTCAATAAAGGTTGACCTAGTGAGGCAGGCTATGCACAACTAAAGATATTGTATAATTATACTAGTTCTAAATAACCGATCTTACATTACTTTCTGTTTGTTATTTTTTTTGTACTGATGTAATCTATTTGTAAACTACATTGAAAATGTACTTTTTTTTAGTTATAATGTTTAATTGAATAAAGATATGTCATTATTATCATTACATAGTATAAAAAAATGAAGTCGCTCAAAATGTATGTGCGCATAGATCTTTTAAACTACGCAACGGATTTTCATGCGGTTTTGACCAATAGATAGAGTGATTCAAGAGGAAGGTTTATATGTATAACACGTTCTTATTGTAGTAAAGAAAAGCCGATAAATTCAAATATTAAATTCAGGCAGCGGGCAGCTGGCAAGCGGGTGGTGTGGATTTTATAAATGTTGGGTAATAGCGTTGTGTTTCGTTATCCAGAGCAACGAGTGGCCGGGTCTGCTAGTTATTAATAAATGGTTCCCGGGGCGGTGGTCCCCACACCCGTCTCCCAAATTGAAATGTCTGTCTGTCCATGTATTTTATGCCTTTGAGTTGTAGTCACTTGATATGTTATTCTTCTATATCTATTTTCAATACATATTGTGAAATTAACCTGCTGCAAACTGCTTTGGCAGTTTAACGCGTGCTTATAATGAATAATAATGAAAAAAATTATAAATAAGCCACCAAAAAAACTGGTCGTATTTTTTCTGTCTGAAATGGCTTTATCTGTTTTTACTCGTCACACTGAACTGAGCTCAAGTGGTGCTCTGAAGCAGTTGATTGGCTACTAACTGTCAAACAACGTGATAACGATAAGAAACAATTTCTTAGAATGTCAAATAATCTCAATCATTTTATAGGTTTTGTAATTCCGTGCGCAGCCATTATTATCAGCATCATTGAATTATTGCGGACCATTAACTCTAATAACGAATCTGAACACTTTTATCAAAAACGTAATAAAGTTTTTTTTATTATAGAGTGTGATTCCAGTAAAATCAATAATAGCTCAAGTGAATTCGGCTTCCGTACCGTAAATCAGGAATAGCTCTAGTGAATGCGGCTTTAGTACTGCAAATCAGGAATAGTTAGTCCAAACAATAGGTACGGAAGCCGCCTTCACTAGAGTTTTTCCTGGTTTACAGTACGGAATACGCTTCCGTACTGTAAATAGGAAAAGCTCAAGTGAATGCGGTTTCCATACTGTAAATCAGGAATAATTCAAGTGAATGCGGTTTCCATACTGTAAATCAGGAATAGCTCTAGTGAATTCGGCTTCCATACTGCTAATCCGGAATAGCTCTAGTGAATGAGGCTTCCACACTGTAAATCACGAATAACTCGAAGTAAAGCAGTTTCCGTACTGTAAGTCAGGATTATTGCCCACCATGTATCTAAATCACCTTGATGCATCGTCTTGTCTCTACCTAGTGTCAGACAGTCATTTCCAAATGATCGATAATGGGAAAATCGTCAAAACACGCAGTAATCCACCAATAATAACACCACTGAAGAGATAAAACTCTAGAATCAGGCTACGGGCATATCCGTGTGCCCGACAAGTTTCATTTTATATCACTTTTGATGAGACATTTCCAAATACATATTCAAAATCTTTCTTGACCAGAAAATCAACTTCATTAGCCTTTCTGCAGCCGAAAGGGATCATCGCCTCAATTGCGTCGGAAAACGATTAAACTTTCCTTCCCAGAGACTGGCTCTTAAACTGATGTGAACTTTTAATTTTTTATTTTATTTATTTAACGTTTCCGGATTACAAATAACCCGATAATATTTGAAAATCTTCGGGCTTTGAAATCCGTTGCTTGTGTTGTGATGAAGGGCTTAGCCAGCGCTAGCTTAGACTTAAACGCGATGCCAACACCGGTCAAAAAAATGGTTTGACTGGGGATTGAAAATTCCTCCCTTGGGATTCAACATCTACAGGGATGGAGGCAATGTGCGGTATGTAGGTACGTGTGATTTCTAACAAAAGTTTTGTCGAGTTTGAAATCGCATATCGGGAAGTGGGTTAATTTCCTTCAGTAAGATTCCATTTCATGCATTCATTCAATCAAAGAAACTCGAAATTCAAATAGATACCTTTAAATACTCCATTATTATCAGATTATTTTTGTTAAGTGGTTTGTAGTCATCCTTGAGAAGTAATATGGAAAAAAAATCAGAATGTGCAATTCACAAGTGGTTGAAGTGAACCCTCCAGAAAACTAAAGTATACAAGAGTGGAGAGACTACGAAGCACTTTTTTTATCAATGTGAAGAATTATTTATTCCATATTTTCGTCGTCCAATTCCAGTGCACCTTTTCCTATACATTTGGTCATTTTCAAAGTATTTGGGTTTTCTTCTTCGGAGTCGCTCGATGTCGCTTTTTTTGTATTTTCTTTGCCTGTTCATTTTGGAGTGGTTTGAAGATTGGATAATGATTTTAAAAAAATAAAAATATATCTATTTTTTTGGATTTCATAAGATTCGCTCCTTGATCCCCTGAATGTCTGGCCGCTAAGGTTCTTCGGGCGCTTTATACCACTAGGCTAAAGAAGACTTGAGTACCTACTCATGAAATAAATACATATTTTATTGCTATCTCATTCTCTCGCAAGCAAAATGCTATAGATGTATGTATATATTTGTCTCTTTTTAGACGCTCGCTTCCGTTTCATCGATATTCAAATCCCAACGGTGCTAAAGTTTGCACTTCAAAAATGATTAAACACATGTTTAATGTTTGAGTCCCCCTGTTATTTCAGATATTATCAACCTATTCACGATTACCAAAGCAATTACGTATATTTATTTACTATTAGGATCTAACGAGAATATAACGAATCTAATTTGATTCGTCTTAAAATCGGTAATTTGAAGGAGAAATTCTTGGTTCTAGCTTTTCATCCTTTTATTTTAATTAAAATTGGTGAATTTACTGTTTTAAAAAAAACGTATCCGTCATTGTGAGTTCGATTCCTCGGCTGGCTACGTCATCCATCACGACACAAGCAACACTTTCCACTTACTATAGTGGTAGTAGGAGTTTATTTAAAAAAATATCGACAAGGGTACCTACTCGTACCTATAGGGGTTGCAGAAAATACTTCCCATAGCTAAACGGTTGCATGTTGGAAAAAATAACGATTTTATTTAATTTTTTTCTGAAAATTTACATCCATACATAAATATATTAAAACAATTTTTAACTTTTTTACACTTTTATTTTATTTCTGAGAAGTTTCAGCTAATCACGGCCATCTTCAGACAAGTTTTAAATAAACTATGGTAACTTTTGGGGAGGGGGTATCGAGGCTGAATTTATTAAATTTATTTATATTTATTTTTAACCTAACGAGTAAAACCTTAAATTGTAATATTTAATTAAATTAAGACAATATTAGCGAAACTCAATCGAAAATCTGAAAACAGAAAAACATATTGGCACCTCAGGGACTTGAACCCAGGACCTTAGGCTTTCCGGGCCGCAGCTCTACCAACTAAGCTAAGGTGTTCCTATCCGATTTTGTCTTTTTTAACTGTCATACTTAAATATAGTTAAACATCCCAATAAAATATGAGTTAAGAAAATGAAGATAATGTTGGGAGTTCTTAGTTTAACAGTTAAAAATGACCGAACCGGATAAGGACACCTTAGCTCAGTTGGTAGAGTCGCGGCCCGGACTGAAAGCCGAAGGCCCTGGGTTCGATTCTCAAAGGTGCCAATATCTTATTCTGATTGTTCTGCCTAGCGATTCCGTATTATTTTTAGAGATCGTTATTGGATAACGAACGTTATCTTCTGTCAGATTTGTGTGATTTTTACGTCACATATTTTAGTTTAGATCGATTTAAACAAGTACGCATGATTATTTACTCATTTAATGTACGTTGTACATAGAAAACGCAAATAACAGCCATAAAAATCACACAAATCTGACAGGAGATTACGTCCGTTAGCCAATAACGATCTCACAAAAAATACGGAATCGCTAGGCTGGTTCCAGATTTCCGATTGAGTTTCGGTAACATTGTATTCATTTAATTATTATAAGCAATAATTATCAGCCTGAAACACTCATCCACATTGAAAAAATCTTCCGAGAAAAGATACATGACGCCAATGGGACTTGAACCCGTGCCCTTCTGATTGCCGGTCAGCTGCTCTCCCAATTGAGCTATGGCGGCTTATCTTATACCCGCCAAATGATTCAATATATACTAGTGTTTCATTCAACAATTAGTGCTTATAATTTTTTTAAGCAAGACTTTATTTTTGCAAGAGTGACACTGTTAGTGTTAAATCCGTCGCTAGGTGGCGTCGAGACAAATTATGTCTTCATTTATTGGGGAAATACTTAAACATGTCAAATATTAATTATTATTTTTAATTGTTAAACTCACGTTTTTTAAAACAAGATTTTTATGCATAGCACAAAGGGTAACAATTATTATAAGCAATAATTATCAGCTGACCGGCAATCAGAAGGGCACGGGTTCAAGTCCCGTTGGCGTCATGTATCTTTTCTCGGAAGATTTTTTCAATGTGGATGAGTGTTTCAGGCTGATAATTATTGCTTATAATAATTGTTACCCTTTGTGATATGCATAAAAATCTTGTCTTAAGAAACGTTAGTTTAACAATTAAAAATAATAATTATTCATTTAATTATTAAAATTATATTTTTTCTTCAAACACACCGAAATTATTTTGTGACACCATTTTAATTTAAAATTAATAGATTTAATTCCTAGATGTGACCTATTATTTTTTTTCTGATTTTTAGAATTGGAACTTTCGTTTGATAGTCACTAATATTGTGTTCAGTGATCAAATAAAATTTACTTGCGAATACCGTTATTGGAACCCGTGACCTGTGGATTTGTAGCCAAGGATCATAGCCCCTCAATGTGAAATGTATTTTGGCAACATAATTTTTCTTTCCAATAAACGGCCGTACAGATCACACTTCTAGGAAGTATTGCTTCAGTGTCTATACTATATTGACCTTTGGCATTTTTGTATCGCTCTATCTTTTGGGGGATCGTCCCGGCAAATTAGAATTGCCGAAACATTTCTGGGTTATCTTTAATAATTCGTGATTCATTTCAGATTAATGTTATTACGACATTGACGTTCGGATTAACGAGATCCACCGCTGCAACTCGTCACATTCTATAATCGAGTCAACGGTTATCATCGTTTTTTGCAACTAAATACAAAATATGACCCGGACAATATCCGATACAAGGTCCATAGTGCAACAGATATAATGAAAGTGTTTTGTTAATAGAAAGGTACGATAAAATATAGACTCCGATACGTAATTAGATAATGTTTTAAATGGTGACCTGACAGTTGATCCCACGACAATTGGCCCCCGAAATTATAATTATTATAATTTTTTGTACATTATTTACCAATTTCAAAATCGATTACATAAATACATTTCATAATAAGTTGGTATGCAGTATGCATATCAAACGAAATTATTCTCAGTGTAATTTTATCCTGGATACATTTGAATGAAAGTACCTTTTATACTTTTGTATTCGGTGTATGTAAATATTATAAATGATCAGAAAACCATTTTGAATTTATTATTTATTTATTATTTATTTATTTATTTTCCATGTTCTCCGTAAAACGGTTATTCACCAATACATTATGGAGAAGATTACAAATTAGACAAAAAGTATAGCAAAACACATAAAAAGGTCAGTTTCACTACTTTGTGACATACGTCAAAAGATAATTGTTAAACTGCCTGTAGGTTACGTTAAAAATGTCGATGGTCAATGCAGACTCGTTGAGCAGTTCAGTCGCTCTGTTGACTGGCGCGTTCTGATAGGCAGAAGTCCTCGCTTTTGGAGCATAAAAAAGGGTATGGGACCTTCCACGAGTATACTTGTCTGGGACATATAAGTTAATCTCCAATATTTTTTTTCCATTGTGAACCGTAATGTAAAGAATTATTATTCTTAATTATTTATTTATGCTTAAAGTAGTACTTAAAAAAATAAAAGATATGTAGGAAACACAACAATAATTATTAAATAAAATAAAAATGAATTTTGTCATGTAAGATATGATTTGAGATTTTCACGGCCAAAAGAAATCGTGATATTTTTTATATTCAAGCCTTGTTGCTCCTTTAGCCAACGTTTCGGACTGCGTTACAGTGTCCGTCATCAGGGCAGATATTTAGTAGTAGATTGTGCTCAAGTGTACATACTCAGCATGTTCAGGTGCTGTGACCATAACGGGCGGTGGTTCTTAGTTCTATGAGGGTTGGCAACACTGAATGGTAGACGGGGGTTATCTGACCAGAACGAGCATCGCAGGAAAATTGTAATAGGTAAACTCACGTTGTAGTGTCGAGATGCGTGAAAGATGTCGGCATAAGATCCCGCCAAATGCTGTGATCCGCTTTTTACTCACGGAAGGAATAACACCTACAAGAAAAAGTGAGGTTTTCTGAGATCTATTATGACTGGAGATGATAGTGGGTGAGTCATTACACGCCGGGGAAAAAAACAGTCAAAGTGCCGTCACACCAATTCCCCATCTGTCAAAAAATTGAAAACCACAATTTCGGGCAAAAAAAATCATGTCTCCACTGTTTTGGGACTGAAAAATCACCATTTTGGTCGAATTTCTGCCTCAGGTTGAGACCATCAATGCACAACAATATTGTGGTATCCTAAAAAAAACATTCAGGAGCATTCAAAACAAAAGGAGGAGAATGCTGACCAGAAAAGTGTGCCTTTTTTCATGAAAACGTCCGTCCTCACACAGCCTTAGCCACCAATACAATACGCTCTTGGACTCATTTGATTGGGATGTTTTGAACCATCGTATCCCCGCGAAATCCCCTGACTTGGCGTCTTCAGATTATCATCTTTTCACCTTCCTGAAGGAATGTATGGATGAAAATAATTTTTCAACGAGCAGGTGCAGAACGTTGTCCTGAAGTGGGGGAAGGAGCTGGCGGGAGATTTTTTCGAGGAGGGCATAAAGAAACTTGTGTCACTGAACGGGATGGCATTATTTGGAAAAAATAGTCAACAAGTGTATCAACAATATCCTGTAATTTTTTTCTAACACTTTAAAAAAAATTTCAGAAAACCTTTCTGCCTCGTACATAAGTACATTCATGGTGAAATGCATACACCTAAGCACACTTATGCACGCACCTCACCACAATCTTCGATTTCACATCTGCCCTGAAGATGGACTCTGAAACGCTGTCCGAAACGTTGGCTAAAGAAGGAGGTAGCGCAACAAGGCATGATGCCCCAAAAAAATAAATGATAATAGAATCTTAATGCTTTTTGTTAGGTACGAACTAACAAAACATACTTTAATACTTAAATAAATTTTAATATTTAATATACGAGTATGCTTTGTTCACGAATATTGCACAGTGCATTATTTTTAGCTATTTACGTACGACACGTATTTTGGAACTACCGTGCGATTCGTATGTGATTTGTTTTTCGTAGATGAGTTATAATTTTTTTTTCTGATGAACAGACTAGTTAATTATTTCCTTCAAGGTTATTTTAGATGTCAGGTTCAGTAATGAATATATATTACACTAGTCCCCGGCTTCATTCGGGCTTTCGGCAGAGTTTTTCGAAATCAGAGGTAGACAGTGATTTTCCTCCTATTTTTAACGTCAAGTAAGCAAAATTTCTTCAATTGAGTTATGGCAAACGGGGATGGTGGTGATTTTTAGAAATCTCTCTTAGATTTTGTCCTTTGTTTTGAAAGTTAAGTGTGCAAAATTTCATCAATTTCAGAATGCATCTGTGGATATGCTTAAAAATAAAATCCTCGCAGCCGAAAAATTGAAGTAGAATTTTCTATTCACAAATCAATGTTTTACATCAAAGTATACCACCGCAACGTTGTAAATAGGAATGTGACTTTTACATAAATAATCGATTCTTTTCTTAGCATGAAAAATCGATTTATAAATTATCAATTTTCCTTGAAAATTTGTTATAATAATCGGTTTTTCCCCAAATTTGTCAAATTAAAATAAACGCGAAAAATATCTTTAATCGTAGTTTTATTGATTAAAAAATATTCAACAGAAATTATTGGTTTTAAAATAATCAACCGAAATCAAAAGCTTTTTTAAGACTAATCAACACAAATTACAAATTGTCCCGTTGGCGGCAAGTATCTTTTCTCGGAAGATTTTTTTCAATGTAGATGAGTGTTGCAGGCTGATAATTATTGCTTATAATAATTGTTACAAATTGTTCGTTGACTCTGACTTAATCTCGTGACAAGTTTGATTAGAAACTTCAACTAAACTGCTTTCAAAGCACAAAAGAAATGTCATCGTTGACGCACAGATGGCGTTAATGTCATGTTTTGTTTATGATTCCGGACTAATGACTAAGCGTAGAAGGGCTGCGAATGAAAAAATCGGCAGTGTAAAAAATTCGATTACTACTTAATCGATTTTTTTAGAAAATTAAAATCGATTTTAATTATCGATTTTTTTTCATTATCGATTATTTTTTTACATCCCTAGATGTAAATAGTAACATTTATCACAATTACAGCACCCAAACCTTGTACAGCACCAAATAATTACCTAAACCTACGAATAAGGGCAGGTTTTATAACCAGCCGTTCGTTACGCTTGATACCATTTTTAACAATATTCGTTTAGCGGTAAACCGAATATTTGTTAATAATGGTATCGAATGTAACGAACGGATTATTTTGAACAATATTCGTTTGGCGGTATAACAAATATTTGTTAATGCTGGTATCAAGCGTAACGAACTTCCCTTATTTGTTTAAGTAATGATTTAATTCTGTGCGAAATGAAGTGATTTTAATTTGAAAATTAGATCGTTTACAAATATTTTAGATGCTTTAATTAAATACTACGAGTGGAATACATATTTTAAAAAGCCATCTCTAAAAATATTTAAATCTCCAACTTCGAACCCTTTTTCGATCAGATTTTATTGTATAATGTGGAAAATAATATTGTTTAGAAAATTTTCGTAAAACATTTAAATACTTGTTCCTGAACTTCGTTAAATAAAATAAAACACATTTGTTGGCGATGTTTTTTTTCCTGAATAAATAACAGGAGGCTAGTACTTAAGTGTTACCTTATCGCCATCTTTTTTTTTACATGAGCTCCACACAGGAGGCCCCGAGGAAAATAATTTCTCTTATGGCCTGTGCCATCTTTGGGGATGCTTTGTGGAGGGTTTTTTTAAGGAAAGGAAGGAGAGGAGAGTTCTGGGAAGGAAAAGGGTTTAAGGGGTGGGTAGGAATCTGGGGTTCAGTGTGTCCTGGTCATCCGCCTCCAAGACCTAGACAAACCTCACCCCATGAACCCGGCCACCCCTGCTAAATCACCAAACGTAGCGAACCACTTGGGGTTGACCTATGGCAGAGGTGTTGGTTATCCAATAAAGGTTCCCGGGGCGGCGGTACCCATTCCCGCCTCCCAAATTATTCTACATAAGGAGTGTTATTGTAAGCGGCCTATCCCGAAATTAACACGTCGTGGTGCATCACCTTCAGAGACCTAAGCTCAATTCTGACTTTCAAAAATACATTTGAATTACGTGTGTTAACGGTAATTTGGTAATATTTACATTAGGATTTTTATAGTGAAACACTGTAGATGTATTTTTTTTCATTTATTAATATGTGCTTAAAGGTATTTGAAACAAACAAAAAATTACACACGGTTTATAAATCAAAAAAACATGCAGATTGATTACGCACACTTAACCTAAAGCTCTTGGATGAAAATGACCCACCCGGATACTTTATTACATAAGTGTACGCTTAATTACAAGACAAATGCAGCAACTAATTCGCCAATCCATCGTGCTTCAATAATATAGGTCTAAATTCTAACATCGACATTTTCTCCGATTCACTGCCCAAATTTAAAAAGAGCATCATGTCAATAATATAATTTGTTCAATGCGCACACATACTTACATACATGCACACATACTCACACACAAACACCCTAACACCTTCCCACTGAGGTATGTTGTGAGGCTGAAGGTAGTGGGGAGTGGGGAGGGGAAGAGGAAGGTGGGGAAGTACCTGGCTATTCAAATCTGGTCACCAAACACGGCTGAAGCCATTTCAAGCAACGTTTCAATTCTGAATGGTGGTCTTACACCAGGGCGATACTGAGAGTATCTTCCACTCTGGAACGTGCCGCAAATATACTATATATATTATTTTAAATGAATAAATTGTGAAATAACACAAATTAATCAAATAAAATTTATTTGCCACGCCGGGATTCGATCCCGCGACCTTCGGAGTGCTACTCAAGAGCCTTACCACTGGAATATGCCGGCCGTAAATAAATAAGTAAAATAAATAAAACACACGGAACATTTCACTACAGAAATTAAACATGAGATTAAGTATGCATATGTTTAAAAATCATTGTTTTATGTAGAAGGGTAGGTGTAAAGTAATTTACCTGACATTTTTTATTTTCTACCGCCGAGCTCACTGTACTCCTACACACACACGACCTGCTTCAAGGCAAGCTAAAATGCTATAGAATTGAGGGATGAACGCAGGTGAGCACGCACGAATTTGTCGCAAATGCGTACGCTTACCCACCGCGTACACATACCAACCGCGTTCACTTAATCACCTCGTATACTTACCCCAACTGCGTTTTGTAAGTACATCAGATAAGTTTTTTTCCTGTCTAAGCCCTAATTCATAAACAAATCACACATACAAGTCGAGAATACGAAAATGAAAAGATTAACCATTTTTCGTATAAGTTGGTTTACCGAATCACGAAACTAATGCCGGTCCAGGGTATCTAGCATGGTCGATCGATGTAGGTTTTATCGAAAATGTCGGTAACTTGTCATCTCTCCCGAGCACGACTGCAGGCCGCTAACGAACAAACAACAGTTCACAACGATTCCTTAATCGTTCCTAATTTATTAGACGTGAACTGTTATTTCTTCGTTAGCGGCCTACAGTCGTGCTCAGGAGCGCTCACAAGTTACCGACATTTTCGATAAAACCTATATCGATCGACCATACTAGGGGGCCAGGTTATTTGGCCCGGTCGATCGATCGAAGGTTTTATCGATAATGTCGGTAACTTGTCATCGTTGTATAGCATCATTGCAGATCGCCAGTGAACAAACAACTACTCAAAACAACTAAATGTTCTTAATTTATTCGACGTGAACTGTTGTTTTTACGTAAGCGATCTGTAATCGTGATCGGGAACGATGACAAGTTATCGACATTATCAATAAATCCTTTGTCGATCGACCGTGCTGAATATCCTGAATGCCTTATATAATAATGTGCTATTTTTTTAGATTTCCATCCATTGATTTTGTAATTAACCTTTGTTTGATTTGATATGATTTATCTAAAAGCCTGCCATGTACGTAGTAGGTAGGTACCTACTCTCTTTGCTGTGATTCTAACAGCGCGCCGTTATCTATATTGGTCGAAATAAACTAAATAATAGCTAATAAAAATATGTTGTAAAAATAATCGCTAGTAAAAATCAATTCCTTTATTATTCCGAGAAGTGCGTTATAATAAATACTAAATTCGCTTATCTCAATCATTTATCGATTCCCAATCTCTGCGCGGTTCAAATACAACTTTCCAAAGTTTTCCAAACTTTATTTTAAAAAACTCTTTCGCAGTGTACAAATAGAAAATCACAATATTTTCAAAGCTTAGGTTTTTAGTGTTTTATTTGTCTGAATCAATAGAAGCTCCGTATGGGTTATTTAAAAATTGGTGGTTTATTTATCGGTAGATGTAGTTTGTGCTGACGGGTATATTTAATGATTTTGTTGAAGTGAAAACTTTTTTAACACCGTTGTGATTTGAAACTCCGTGAAACGAAAAATAGCGACACTAAAAAGAAACAAACACATACATATATAGGATTTTAGTTTCGACAGAATGAGATAATCCGTTTTTCCAGCTTCGTGGCCTCCCTACTCTTGTCTAACTCGAATTATAAAAAATGTTAAAAATATTTATGCATTTGTATAATTGTGACGTGTAAGAACATTTATTTATTTGTCTTTTATTTCTGAGTGCAAGATACTCACAGTATCATCATCCTTGTAAGAGATCAACATTCAGAACTAACCATTGCAAAAGCAAAATTTAATGGTGGATAATACATATTTGTAGATGAACAAACAGTTCCGTCAAAAATCTAATTGTGTAGGGGAGACGGAGTGAAGATTTTCGAGAAGCATCAACTTTCCGTGGCACGGCAAAAATGCGTTGTGACGGGAATATTTTAGATAGGCGGTATTTCATTCCTGTAGCATCGTAGATAGGCGATATTCCATTCCTGTTGTATTGTAGATTGGCAATATTTCTTTCCTGTTGTATTGTGGATACGCGATTTTTCATTCCTATAGCACTGTAGAAATGCGGTATTTCATTCCTGTTGTAGAAGAAGATTGCAGATAGGCGATATTTTATTCGTGTAGCATTCCATTCCTGTTGTAATAAAGATAGGCGTATTTAGATCCTTATGTGTAGTAGATAGGCGGTATTTCATTCGTGTTGTAGAAGAAGATTGCAGATAGGCGATATTTTATTCGTGTAGCATTCCATTCCTGTTGTAATAAAGATAGGCGTATTTAGATCCTTATGTGTAGTAGATAGGCGGTATTTCATTCGTGTTGTAATTTAGATACGCGATTCCTGTCGTATTGTAGAATGGCGGTATTTCATTCCTGTTGTAGAAGAAGATTGCAGATAGGCGATATTTTATTCGTGTAGCATTCCATTCCTGTTGTAATAAAGATAGGCGTATTTAGATCCTTATGTGTAGTAGATAGGCGGTATTTCATTCGTGTTGTAATTTAGATACGCGATTCCTGTCGTATTGTAGAATGGCGGTATTTCATTCCTGTTGTAGAAGAAGATTGCAGATAGGCGATATTTTATTCGTGTAGCATTCCATTCCTGTTGTAATAAAGATAGGCGTATTTAGATCCTTATGTGTAGTAGATAGGCGGTATTTCATTCGTGTTGTAATTTAGATACGCGATTCCTGTCGTATTGTAGAATGGCGGTATTTCATTCCTGTTGTAGAAGAAGATTGCAGATAGGCGATATTTTATTCGTGTAGCATTCCATTCCTGTTGTAATAAAGATAGGCGTATTTAGATCCTTATGTGTAGTAGATAGGCGGTATTTCATTCGTGTTGTAATTTAGATACGCGATTCCTGTCGTATTGTAGAATGGCGGTATTTCATTCCTGTTGTAGAAGAAGATTGCAGATAGGCGATATTTTATTCGTGTAGCATTCCATTCCTGTTGTAATAAAGATAGGCGTATTTAGATCCTTATGTGTAGTAGATAGGCGGTATTTCATTCGTGTTGTAATTTAGATACGCGATTCCTGTAGTATTGTAGATAAGCGTATTTCATTCTTGTTGTTTTGGAAATAGGCGGCTTTTCATTCAAAATATTACCGATGTTGGTTGTCTGCAGTGGCGTAGCTAGCATGGGTGGCACCCGGGGCGGATGTCACCCCCCCCCCCCCCCGGGGCGTAGTGTCACCCCCCCCCCCTCTACGAAAGTTGACTTGAGAAATTCAAAACGCTAATTTCGACTTCATAAAATTGGTCCACAATTCGGGGCACTCCACGGGAAGCCATAGAGTTACGAATATATAAATAACAATATTTGCGCACTTGAAGTGAAATATCGCAAAACTTCGCTATATAAATACTACGTTATTATTATAAACAAACCGTGTTCATGTGTATGCAATATCTTGGTTACGTATATGCAATATATTGGTCGAGTGGCACCCCCCTTCGGGTGGCACCCGGGGCGGTCCGCCCCCCCCCCCCCCCTCGCTACGCCACTGGTTGTCTGGTATTACTTTTTTGCAGCTATGCATGTGTGTTATGTGCTAGTTTTATAAAATTTAAAAATTCGTGATATGTGTTAGTTTTACAAAAAAAAAACTAAGCAGACGTACTAGGCGAAATTCGCTAATCTAACTTCATAAGTATTAATAGTTTATTTTTAAAATGTCTGTTTTTATAATTTCTGTTATAAAAACTAAAAAAAAAAAAAAATTCTTCGTCGATGGGTACGTGTAATGCTTTAAGTAGCATTTAAAACGATTTTATCATTCACGGTAGGGCGTTAGGGTGAAATCACGGAATAATTTGTATGTAACCTTTTCTGACGCATTTCCTACTCATATAATGCAGTGTATGATTTATTTATTGATTTAACAAACACTAGTCGAAATTTTAATTAATGCAGAATTGTAATATGAAATTATATATAGAAGAAATGTGCATAAAGGAGTTTAACAAGTGTATGGTTTTATTAATTTATTTTAATTTATTTATTTACTTCCATTAAACAAACTTTTACATAAAACATATTTCTTAAACATAAACGCGAAAGAAAAACAGATATTTTATCAACCATTAACCAACGTTTTTTGCACATCCAGAATTAAACAACTTCACTATGTAAATCAGCTCTATTTGATGACAAAAAATGTATTAAAGCCAGTTTATATTACAATATTGTTGAACTAAATATACTCGTATCTACGATGTGGAAGTGTTATATTTCGAAAATTTTGGATTCGTCTCACATGCGTATAATATTGCAACGATGAAGATGAATTGTTACAATAATATGGTAGGCATTGTCTTGTAACTGACCTGCCAGGAACATGAAACGAAATTAAATATAGCCACTAAATAGGGGTATTCAACATCGAATTAGTAATTTTAAACACACGCAAATCGCAAATAGTTATTCCAGCTAATTTAAATAAATTTAATGAGTAAAGTATAAGTTAATGTATCTTAGGAATTTCTTTGGAATTCTTTTCTTTCAACAGTTTGACTGAACTTTATAATTTGGAGACCAAACTGTGGAATTAAATTCGTTATGACAACTTATTATTGAAATTGTGAGAGTCATTTGCAAAACTTTGTTGGATATTATTTCTATAAGCTTGATAAAATAGAGTTTCCTGTGAACTCATATATACAAGTCATTTATAATTAGTTTCAAGTGTAAAAAGGTAGAAAGAATAGTAGTTTTAGATATATTAATTATGCGCGAACCTAAACGGTGCAACTCACCTCTACGGTGTAGTTTAGCTAGATAGGTAGGTACCGTTGGAACAATAAACGGAAACAGTAACCCACCATAGGTCAATCCACGTGCATATATAATTTTCTTTCATTTTAAAAAGTCAGTGGTCGCTTTACTATTGGAACCAAATCAAAGACAAATTTCATAAACATATAAAAAATGTGGCGCCGGTAGTTGCAACGTTCGGCTAGCAGTCTGTTCGATCGAGTTTGTACTCGACTCAGAGGGCACCGACTCGGCCCTATCAATAAGAATGAAGATAAGTAATAGGTAAATTTTAGGTTCCATCGGCTTTTCTTACCCTAGCTCTACACTACTCGCAAAGTTCCTCGACGAAATATTCGGGAAAGTTGACCGAAGTTCGAATTCGAAGTACATCGCTACACACTCGTTCAACTTCGCGAGAAACTCATTCGCGCGGTGGTGCCGTCACGACTCGCACGTCATGGACGCTCAAGTAGCAGCTGCCGTTGCAATGTGCACGCTCGCATATTATAACTATGTACACATTTTTACATTCATAAGTACAAAACCCAAGAAATAACAACTAACACGTACATTAGAAACACTAGATCTCACGGTCAAAAACATATCCAACAAGTAACTACTAACACAATATTTGGGCAAAAAAGCTTCTTATATTGTGGCATTAAATTCTACAATAAAATACCACTCTCACTCAAAAACCTCAACATTATAACATTTAAATTTCAAATAAAAAGCTGGATACTAAATATAGGGAGATCAGAAATAGAAAATATACTGATATCAAATACAGACTAAAACCAAATCTAGTGAACTGAATTATAAAGAAAACACTATCTTATTTACTTTATAATTATTTAAAAAAAATACTACATGAATATATGTTATGTCTAATTCATATTAATTTCTTATAATTAAATTATAATATGTAAATGAAATCCTCAGCACGGGAGATCCCAGTGAGGATATCATTATCTCCACTTGTTACTAAAAAAAGAAGACAATAAACCATTATTATTATTATTATTTATTGACGCATCTTTTTTTCTACGGTAGCTTCTGTACGTAGCAAAAAGCGAATCCTTCTTTTTCTTTAATTCGTCTACGGGTATTTCTAACATGCCCCGGTCGCAGGAGCAACAGAATTTGCTCCTGCGACCACTGTATTCCACTCATAATCGTGCCGTGTGACAATACTAATAAAAAATAATTACTAGCGCGCACGTGCATTCACTGCATTCACGACGACGTATTAAAGCGAACTGAAGTTAACCGAGTAATGTAGAGAGGCACTTCGTGTAGGCACTTCGTGCAACTTCGAGTCCTTTGACTCGGGCGCAAAAACCGACAAAAAATGGAGGTCGCCCGAGGCGAGCCAAGGTTGGACGAAGTAAGACGAAGTGCCTCTCCGCACTATCGTATTCGGCTAACCTCGTTCAACTTTGCGAATAGTGTGGAGCTAGAGTTACATAAAAAAATCACGTTTTGAAAAGCAGTGTAGTGACCTGTGAACATTTCAAGAACTTTTTATAAATTTACTGATAATTGAAAATCGTTCTTCAAGCGAACATTGCAACAGGAAAAATATCTAATCATTCGTCTGTTCACTTTCGCAGTGTTTTATCGTAATATTGTCAAATAATGCAACACATAGCCTTGTATTTATCATTGGATCAAAACACAAGCTTTCTGTAGGTACTCGTATGTATTTTGCTCGCATGTTTACTTTTTTAACACATTTTTACCAGTATAATGTTGTATCATTATTGTCAGATTCATAAAAGTTATATATATGAATGGATGGTTTGCAATTTTATAGCTAGGAACATCACCAAATTTAATGTAATTTGAGTTCGCGTAATAATCGGAGTTCCCTATGTTTTAAAAGAAATTGATTTAGTTATGTATTATTAAAGAGTGAAAAATGGTTCTTACTTTTAAGTACAAGGTGGGGCAAAAGTAATCACCCTATTGGAAAACGCTATAACTTTTTCAAATGGTGCCAAATGTCATTTCGGTTTTGACATTTGTGAAGTAAACAAGCGCAGAATACAAATCGACAAGCCATAAATCGGTTTACTCCGCAAGAACGCGGAATAATTGTTTCCATTCTTTTGCGCAACAATTCGTCGGTTGTGTTGGCGCAGCGTGAATTTCGTCTCAGATTTCCTGGCCGTCCGACACCAACTGGAGAAACACTGCGGCATTTGGCCACTCGCCTTGAAGAGACTGGGACAACACGAGATGTTCCCAAGGCTGGCCGGCCCCGGAGCAGCCGTTCTGCTGAGAAAATCGCTGCTGTTGCCCAAGACGTCGAAGATGAGCCCGGAACATCGACCAGACGATGTGCCACGCAATTGGGCATTAGCCGGCGGTCCCTACGCAGATTTTTGGTGAAAGATATGAAGATGATCCCTTACAAAGTGCATCAGCGTTGACCGCCAAACGCATATAACCTACGCTCAAGCTATCCCGAATCTCAACGAAAAGTTGGACGATTTTTCATCGAAAATTATCATGAGCGATGAAGCTCATTTCCATCTTAGCGGTTCCGTGAATAAACAAAATAATCGTTTCTGAGGCACCGAAAATCGGTGAATCACCCACAAAGAGCCATTACACCCGCTCAAAGTAACTGCGTGGTGTGCTGATTATGCTGGAGGAGTCATCGGGCCATTTTTTTTTTGAGAACGCCGTGGGCCAAACGACGACTGTGGACGGGGCGCACTACAGAGTCATGATTACCGAATTTTTTCTTCCTCAATTGGATGAATTGGGACTGGAGAACATGTGGTTCCAACAGGACGGTGCGACGGCGCACAGTGCTCGAGCCACAACTGATATTCTGAATGAAGCACTTCCGAGTCACTTAATCTCTCGTTTTGGTGATTTGCACTGGCCGGCCAGATCACCCGATTTAACCGTTCCAGACTTTTTTTATGGGTTTTTTTGAAGTCTCGGGTTTACGTCAACAAGCCTCAGACTCTTGAAGTCCTTAAGGCGAGTATTCGCCAGGAATGCGAGAACCTGTTGCCCGAAGTTCTGGAAAGAGTGATTGAAAAAACGGGCCCGTATGGTCATCAACTCTGGCGGCGGCCATATGGCCGATATCATTTTCTCGACTTGATGTAATAAATTCTAATGGATTAAATAAACACATTTCACAAGCAAAACGAAAGTTTTTCATTAAACAAAAAAATTACAGCAAAAGAACATCGGGTGTTTACTTTTGCCCCACCTTGTACTTTACCTAAATCGATGATATTAAAATACAGTGTAAAATATTATATATTAAAAACATGTAGAAGTGAAACCTTCAGAAAATTAAAATAGACGAGAGTGGGGAGTTTACGAAGCACCGCACAAAGACCTGTTTTCTATCTCATTCTCTCGCAGGCTAAATCCCACAGATAAGTTTCAAATCACAACGGTGCTAAAGGAGTTTTCACTTCATCAAAAAACTAGTATTGTATCGAGTTGTGTCCTCTCGAACTGAAGTTCTTTTCGTGTTTTATGCAAAAAGCATTTTTTTAAATTAACTCCACACAGGAGGCCCTGAGGAAAATAATTTCCCCCAGGGCCAATGCCATCTTTGAAGATGATGTGTGGAGGGTACCCTAGTGAAGGAATCCGTAAGACTGTTCGTAACTTTATCTCACGAAGGAGGTGGTAAACGCGACCCAACATTCGCCGAAGATCAAAATAAGAAAAGGTTGACGACCCAGGAGTGAACTAAATACTTTGTGCACCACTGATCTGAGAGAACGAACAAAAATCCAACGATAAACAGTACGATATAATGAAATGATGTATTGTTATTTTTCGCATTGTTGTCCCTTGAGCCCAAGAAATAAGTGTGCACAGTAATGCAAAAAGCGCGGTAGCTCCCTACATACCAAGTGACAAGTGTTATCAGAATTCTGGGCGAAAGGGGCAAGTGGTTGAGAAGGATTCAGGCAATAGAGGGAATAGGGGCAATCATTGTAGAATCAAATACATATAATCCAGGCAATAGAAACAAGTATTGGATAGAATCCAGGGTATAGAATAAAAGTATTTAAATGTATAGTGTAGAATATTATCAGGAGTTTTGGCTATAATCCAGGCAATCGAAACAGGTGTTTGTTAGAACCCAGAGGATCGTAACAAGTGTTAGGTAGATTTCAGCAAACAAGAGATAGAAATAAGTGTTGGATAATAATATAATCCAGGCTATAGAAACAGGTGTTGGACAAAATCCCGAGAATAGTTTCAAGTTTTAGATAGATTACAGAATAAGGGATTAATACAGTAGTCAGGGCATGCAAACAAGCGTTGGAAGGAGTCTAGGAAAAATTGACAAATAGTGTTAGACTGAATCTAGAGGACGAGGACTGTTTAAAGGCAAAATTAAGGACGAGTAAAGGACAGGCAGGGAGTGTGTGCGGTGAGATAATGGGGTGCAATGTGTTCGCAGAGGTGCAGAAGGCGTGGGGGCAGGTGAGCACGGCGGAGGCTGGCGTGAAGGCCATGAGCGAGCTGCTGGGCACGGGTCTGCTGGTGCTGATGGCGTGCATGGGCTGCCTGCCCGGCTGGGCCACGGGCGCGCCCCCGCCGGTGCAGTACTCCCTCAGCGTGGGACTTGTCGTCATGTTCGTCGTTCAGGTCTACCACACTTCCTTATTTTACTTCCTTGCTTTACTTGTGTACTGCTTCCAATATTGCAGCGTGTTCTTGAAGTGTATTCATGTGGTACAATTTTTTCATTAGCTACTATGTCAACATCAATCTACTAACTTATCAGAAGAAGATAATACTAATAAATCTAAACGAAAAATGAAAAACAACATGACACGGAAAAATAAAAAGCTAACTGTCGCAACTAGAACTCGAACCCAGGATCTCTCATTTTACCAAACATTTTTTTTTTAATTCTCGGTACAAACCAGTTCTTTGAACATTTGTTTCCATCAAAAAAGGTGTCTGCCAAAAATATGAGAAAAAAATAGACAAATATAATATTGAAATATTGGTTCCCGGTAAGACGGGAGATCCTGGATTCGAGTCCCAATTGCGACCGTTAGCTTTTTGTTTGTTGTTTTTCATATTTTCTTTCCCTTTTTTCAAAAATATACATTTGAATGTAAGAATATATTCAAAAGCTTTTTTAAAAAAGAGAAACAAAAAAAAAATGTAAACCAACTTTGTCTTTGAAATTTGTTCTTCGCATTCAAATTTCTTAATTAATTATGTGAATTACACTGTTTTATTTTGATTTAACATCTAATAAATAGCTATTTTGATACACAAAAAGTCAGAAAAACAACACCAAAGCTTTATAATTCAATAAGTTCAAAGCGATGCAGAATCGGTTCCATGCCAACTCAGAATCAAGTCAACTCAACACCTCTTTAGAAAGTCATTAAAAGCTATGAAAAAATAATTTGAAAATAGCCCATAACCCTAACCTAACGTAACCTATTTAACCTTTTTTTTATATATTTTTTCATCGCTTTTAATGACTTTTCTGAGGAGGTTCTGAGTTGATTTCATTCCGAGTTGCCGGTCACCTTAGAATCATGTTCTTTCAGAAAGTACCACTAATTTCTGAACAGCTTTTGGTTTTTTTTTAATTTGAACTTAGACCATTTTGCTTTTTACATTCTTTAATTTTTTCTACGAGCCATCTGTATGTTGCCATTTAAAACCTTTTAAACGATCGCAGCGCAATCAATTTTTGTCTACCGGATTAATGTCAGAAAAGCTCCACAATGTATTATCTCCTCTCATGTGTCGAATTTTTTTCAAATAGATAATCATTTTTATTGACATGTCTGGGGCCTTTGGTTAAATGTAATGACTTCTAGGAAAAATCTGTTCAGATGTTTGCAGAAGAAATAAGCATTAAACGTTGCATTATTTTTGGAATACGGTCCACAGAATTTTAGCTATAAATGTGCCCGAGACAATAGGCAATAATTACAGTTCAAAATTAAAAAAAAAACTTTAAATGAAACTGTTTAAAAGTATTCATATATTATTTTGGTTTTTAATCGTTAATAATTAAATACATTTTCCCAGTTAGAGTGCCTTATGAGCCTTAATAATAGCTCCTCGACTAGTAATCTGAAGGTGGCATGTTCGAATCCCGGCGTGAGCGTATATATTTTATTTGAATAATTTGTGTCATTTTACAATTAATAAATTAAAAATAATATATAGTATGTATGCGGCACGTTCCAGAGTGGAAGATACTCTCAGTCGCCCTGGTGTAAGAAGATCGCCATTCAGAACTGAAAAGTTACTTTAAATGACTTTAGCCGTGATTTGTGACCAGTTCTGAATAGCCAGGTACTTCCCGGCCTTCCTTTCCCCCATCTCCTTCTGCTCCTCACTACATTCAGCCTCATAGCATACCCCAGTAAGGGATGCCATAGTCTCACTGGCTGCAGACGGGAGCAGTTGGGAATATTGTGAGGTATTCACATAAAACAAAACTTAAATATAATGAGAAATTACCATATAAAAGTAGAGAGAGAAGAATCAGATTATAAGTGATTACAAAACAAATATATAAATATGTTGATAGATACATATAACAGGCATATAAGAATAAAACGCAAATAACATTCTCAAACAAAGCATTAGTTTTTCTTTTCTTTTTGTATGTTCAATAATATAATTATTTAATTTAAAAAACACCGTTTATTTAGAAACAATCAGCTATGTAATTATTATTACGCGTGACAGCTGTTTTGCCTTCTGAAGCAGAACTTGTTTATAAATAACCTGTTTTTACAAATTGTATAATGATGTTATTAAACATTTAAACGAAGGAATTACAAAAAAAAATAGAATTCTACAAATTAAAATTGATAACAATAAAAAAACAGTAATAGTTATTTTATATTTTCAAAATATAATTTCCCATTTACTGATTGTTAATTGCAAAACTTAATAGAAACACAAAGAAAACAGGGTATAACTTGCTGGTGTAACTCGAGTTATGTTAAACTAGTTTTATTATATATGGGTGTTGCATTTACCATTATATAATAAATCTCGCGGAACGGGTTGGCTATTCATAATTTCATTTTCTATGGTTAAAGTAGTACTGATGCCTATATACATACATAAATATATGAATATGAATCCCTGTGTCCCTTGGTCACGCCATAAGTTCAGAACGACTTTACCTATTTCATTCATCTTTTTTTATAAGTTTTCTAATACTTTGTACAAGGTTCTTTGGATTGGATAACTTCAGAAAATTTAACGACTATTTTAACTTAGCACGTTTGACAGTTCGCGCGTTTGAGGAAATTGAATTTAGCAGGCAGCTGTTTTGACCTATCTTTATAATTTAAAACGCATATAAATAAAGTAGCACATATCTGTAATCGTTTATATCATATCCTTATTAGATATTTGATATACGAGCATCTTTTGATTAAAAAAGAAATATTCAGTTTGGATAAGCGTTTTGAGGTCAAATTCAAATATAAGGTTTGTATGAAAGGGTCGCGGTGCCGTTCCTTAAGAGGAAATACTAGCGGCGTTTTTTCCAAACAAACGTATTCCCCGTTTATCTCTCTGGACTTTGACCCTAGAGCAAATTTTTTTTTACATAATATAGATATCAACCACTAGCGTGTCGGTACGTTTTGCTTTTTTCGATAATTTACTTCTTATAGAAGTTAAGACCTTCCAAAAATGAATAAAATTGCCTGGTTTAAACGCCGTCAAAAGACGTTCAGTATACAAACTAAACAATGTATTTTTTAAAAAAGCAAAACGTACCGACATAGAATATTTTCTTCTAATACAGTTAGTGAAAAAACAATTTAAAATCGGTCCAGTTTTGGAGAAGAAAAATGGGGAATACAAAACATCGATTTTGACGATTTTATTTAGGTATTTTCGGCCCGATATGCAGTTGTCCCTTTCGCTCAGTTCCCCTGAGGGGAGCGCAGAGTGAAACAGAAGACATTCGTTACAATACCTATCGACGATATTTTTAAATGACCGGCATAGCTCTTAATGTTTTGTCCTCATACCAGGCCATATCTGTAATATCTTGCATACAGAATATTATATTATTTTTAATATGTATATGGGTATAAGTGAGTGTCGGAGTGGTCATGGTAATTGATTTTTCAAAAAAAAAGATACATATGGATATATATTTTAAGTAAAGTGTAACTATGTACTTGGGAAGTGTGTTTACGAGAGATGGATATTGAAGTCTTAGTAATTAGTACGGATAATGAAGAAGAGTAAAAACAGCAAAACGCTCATGGCGCTGACAAAAAAAATGTCCAAAGAAATTAAGCTAGCAGTTCACGATGGAGTGCTGGTTCCTACCCTGAGATATGGCATGTCATAATTGTGGAACTGGCAGAGGATGAAAGTAGAATGAATGTTATTTCGAGCTGTGAAGTTGTGACGTTGAAGACACCGGTAGCGTAAGAATATATGTACAGAGTATTAAGGGACATACTTGACTTACTTAACCTGTGATTTCTGGCATTATTTGGAGTAAATTACGTAAATTAAATTTTGGTCTCCAATCAAAATCTATTAAAAAATGTTCTTAAACATTTCGTCACTGGTCACTCAGCCGAGTAACTGCCGAACCCCTCACGTCCATTACCTACTGTTTTTTTTTGGTTTTTTAGTTGAAAATAAAAACATAAAAATTGTCGCCAGGGACCAACATTTTGTTAACATTTTTACTCCAAATAATGTCAGGAATCACTGGTTAAAGAAAGTAAAAAAAACGTGTTTCCCTCAACGCCCTGAATATTGATTAGGAACATTTATAATCTGACAAAGAGGAACTAAAAGTGATGTAAACCAGTATACTTTCTCTAGAAAACGAAACTAAGAAGAAAGTTGAGAGAAAAAAGTTTTTTGAAAAAATAAATCTTTTGGTAGCTACAAAATTCTCATCAATAGTTTTCGTGTGAAATGAAGGCATTGTCATTCATCTGTAATATTTAGATATTGTTCAGGTGCTTACGCAAATATTCCAAAGTTCTTTTTGAAGATTTGAGAGATTTGTAGATAAAATTCCCGCTTGGCTTACCCATCTAATAATCCCCACAGATTTGATAATATATCTAAAAGATTGTAACAAAAATAAACAGAAATAGTATGTCAAATCAAAAACAAATCGCTCATTATTATTGTTATGTACCGAATTAATAACAACATTCTTGAGGGCCATTAACCAGCCAGCGGCCGAGAATTCATATTTCGTCGAAAGATGTTCGTACGATCGTATAGGGCGGTTCCAATGAGAAAGATTAATTATTCTCCGTACCAGTAAATAAATAGACAGACAAGTATTTTCGTCACAAAACACGTGTGCGGATCTTTTTTTAAATAATTTTATTTAAGGGCCCGCAACCCGAATTTCTACCCATTTCTTACATATCTCCCTTAAACACGTTAAGTTTTAAAGCTCTTAAAAATATATGTTATTCTTGAAGATAATATCTACACATTCCCCGCGTCGAAATGCAAATTATATAAAATTCCCTCGTTAGAAAAAAATCGCAAAGTATGCTTAAAAAATTATTATAAACAAGTTTGTTTCAGTTGTTTTACAAGTTATATGTATGAAAAAAATCACAGTGTTTCTTTAAATACTGTTTAAGACAATGCCCGCGAGATTTTTGCTCTATTTTAAACGAGTCGTGTTTTATTAAACATTTTCGCAATTTTCGCATCGATTTTGTCGCTGTAAATGTTAGCGCTCTCCTCTAACATTCGTAATTTCGTATCTCTCCATCTTCTTCTTTTCGGGCCCGGTTGCGAAGCCTTAAACTAAAATTGTAATTCTGAAACATAGCTTTTCCAGATAATTTATTGATTTATTTTGTTGCATGATTATATAATTTGAAATGGTTCACGAAGAGTTCATCGAAAACGAATTCATCAAAAATCGATTCATCGAAAATCATTCATCGAAAGCAAATTCATCGAAAACGAGTCAATCGAAAACCAATTCATCGAAAATCAATTCATCGAAAGCAAATTCATCGAAAACGAGTTCATCGAAAACCAGTTCATCGAAAATCAATTCATCGAAAACCAATTCATCGAATGATCAATTCTTCGAATCGCCAATTCATCGAAAAAATATATTTTGTTGATATTTGAGAGAAATGCCGAGCGGACCGAGAAGTTAAAAAAACATTGGTCAACCTAAACTAACCTAACCTAACCTAACCTAACTTAACTTAACCTAACCTAACCTAACCTAACCTAACCTAACCTAACCTAGCCTAACCTATCTTAACCTATTTAACCAATTTTTAAATATTTTTTTATCATCACTCTTAGTGACCTTTCTGAGTTATTTACGAGTTGGTTTCATTATGAGTTGTCTGGTCACCGTTCCTTAGATATCCCTTTTTTGCAGTATCAGACAATCGGAAATCGAAGAGATAACCTATAAATTTTACATTGTCACTACGAAACTGACAGTTGCTAATCACTTTAACTCAGTTAAACAGACCTTTTTGGGTATTTAATTTTGACAGCTCTAATATCTACAAAAAAATGTATTTCGATGAATTGGCGATTCGATGAATTGGTCATTCGATGAATTGATTTTCGATGAATTGATTTTCGATGAATTGGCGATTCGATGAATTGGTCATTCGATGAATTGATTTTCGATGAATTGGTTTTCGATGAACTCGTTTTCGATGAATTTGCTTTCGATGAATTGATTTTCGATGAACACGTTTTCGGTGAATTTGCTTTCGATGAATGGATTTTCGATGAAATCGTCGGTTACCATTTTAAATGTATGTTGTATAATACAAAATTTTGTTTGAAAATTTAACAAACCTGCCATCGTCCTAAAAAAAATAAAAATAAACATAGCTTTACTAGATAAAAGAACAGTCTGTCGAAATCAATTTATATTTTTTAGTGGAAAACAGTCAATACATCTAAAATTTGATTTAAAAATGACATATTTCCGGTTTTGTCTGGTTATTCCCTCTTAAGTAATATCTATTCCTAAAATACTCGTATAGCATTAACAGCGCAAATCCGTGATATTAAACACCTAGCGGGATATCACAACAAACTTATTTTTTGACATTATTTCAATTAAAAATTAATAAAATACATTATTATTGACACCTTTAAGTCTATTGTTGTAATTACTTTTAAGTAAACCCTGATGAAATAATAATAATAATAATAATAATAATAAGCCTTTTTATTCTGAACTTCTGTTAGGTATGTATTAGACATGATCTTATTTGTTATAGTATATCCCGAAGCTCAGTTTGCCTCTTGGCATAGGCCTCCTCTAACATTTTCCATGAAATAAGCGTTGCTTCTAAAACATGTTGGTTTAAAAAAAATAAAAGTGGTTAACTAAGTATTTTATTAATTTAAAAAAATAAATTATTTTTTCATCAATAATTTACACAGTTGAAAAAATACTTAGGAACAATTTCATAAACTTCTTTAATTGGACCATATTAAACTGGCCTTAAGCATTATAGAATTCTGATAGTATTAATAAGCTAGCGTCTGTACTATACTAATATTTAACAATATTGTTATTTCATCAATGATTTACACAGTTGAAAAAAATACTTAGGACCAATTTCATAAACTTCCGTAATAGGAACTTGTAAAATGGTCTTATGCATTATATAATTCCAATAGTATTAATATGCTAGCGTCTGTACTTTATTATTTATTTATTTATAAAACACATGATACATAATTGAGACATTTACATAGATAAGATATATTAAATCACCATACTAGGCGGCTGCCTGTTTCATGGTGACCATTAGAGTATAGTTACTTTGTATGAAATATGAAGTCTAGTGTAAACTAGTGATGTAACGAATATTCGCATTCGCGAATATTTTTGCATATTCGCATTCGCAAAGTTCGAGCGAATGTTTTACAAATGTGAACAACAGAAAAAAAAACACGAGACTTTAAATTATAGGATCGACACAAATGCTTCATAAGATAAGTCTTACGAATCCAACACTTTCCACGAAACTAAATGGTAAGTCTTCCAAGGCAACCATTTCACTCATTGAATTATTAACGGCCAATGACTTCATAGATTTATTATTCCACTGTTTCGTTTTATCGACACATTCTTGGAGCAATATCTAATTCATATCGGATTTAGTACTTTTATGGGAAGATGATCCCACTTCAAGTGTTTTAGATGCATTATGTTTTCGTTTTTCACACTTTTCTAATTCGGAAAACTTTGTTTTATGCATTGCCTTCAAATGATTTCTCACAGCCGTTGTAGTTCTTCCTTTTCTAGAATATTCCTTTTTACACAGCTTGCAGTTAGCTCGTTCAGCGTCGCAAGGTGTAAAATAAGTCCAAATTTCACTAGAATTTGATTCACTCATGTTAATCACTAATCAATCACCTTCTAACCTTAAAATTCACTTGTTTTTGTTTACGAAATGAAATAAAATAAAATAAAATGAAATAAAACAAACGATCGCCTTTTTTCGGATCAACTCAGAAATTCTCAATAATTAAAAAAAAAACTCAAATTCGCATTCGCGTTCGCGAATGTCGGTAGCAGATATTCGCATTCGCGAATGCTCAAAAAATGACATTCGTTACATCACTAGTGTAAACATATGGATTTTGTATAAATGTTGCTAAAAATTGGAAACATTATAATAAAAGGTAGAAAATGGAAAATAGGAAGGAAAAAAGAAGTAAATTAGTTATTAAGTTATAAAAATGTACTTTTTTTTCAATATGTACTCTATATACGAGATACAGGTACACACATCTATACAGATATAAAGAAACATACATAACTTTTTATTTATATATGTCTGCATGCAAGCACAACGTACATATATATCTCTACAGGTATACATCTCTACAGGTATAAACCCATGTATACGAGTATAACCACATCCTCACATATATATAAAATATAAAAAATATAAAATATTTACACCTCTATCTGAGAACAATAATTTATTCATTTGAAAATAATTCGAGTGCGGTTTACACGCGGTAGAAGCGAAACGTTACCAAAACAATCTCAAACAATACTTGAAAAGTCACATCATAATCAAAGCGGCCAATGAGCGCAGTTGATGCGTCGCAGGTGCAGTAATCGTCATTTCCGTTTCATCCGAAATCCAAATCACAGCGGGGCTACAGAAGTTTCATAAACTCCTGTAATTAGGACTGGCCTTATGGAATGTATAAAATGATAATAATTGTCCTATTATAATTAATAACCATAAAATGTCATAAATATTACATGATACCAACAATATTATGTAAATAAATTAATTAATTAAATACATAAATAAGGATGAAAATGTGACTTGACGGATGCTACTTTCTATTGACATTATCATTTGTGTTGATTTAACCTTTTCTGGAATTATGTTATTATTTTTCGCAAATTGAGTTGTAGGTACTCAATTACTTAGAACTGAGATTTAAACAATTTATGGTTAAACAGTAAACATCGTTCTAGTAAATATTTATAATTTCGATATTATTTTTCACTTAGAGTCTGGTGACGTTTAGAGTCCAGTGAGATAATAATACCGATCATTATTTTAATTGAATACAGTGGTATTTATGAATTATTTATATTTAATAGACTATTAACGATACGGAACTACTTCTAAAAATACTACTTAGTACAGGTAAATCATTTTGAAGAGGATACGTTTGTATTTATTTTTGCGTACCGTTAGTTTTTAGAAATAGTTTGGAACGCCAGCCAGCTGTCCCCTCTTGCCCCGAAATGCCCAAAGATTCTATGTGCCGGCGACGTTATTTTTTTTTACATGAGCTCTACAGCTTCCACAGGAGACCCCAAGGAAAAAATCCCTGAGGAACTGTGTCATTTTGAAGATGTAGGGTCTTTTCGTGAAGTCCGGTTGAAGAGGTCAAAAACCCTCTACCAGTCTCCGTCTATCCGGCGCGCCAAGCAGTAGGCGGGCAAACGCATTCGTCGCCAAGACCTAGAAAAACCTCATCCTATAAAACCAATATCAAACCGATCACGGGCACTCTTGCTAGGTCACCAAATATAGATAACCACTTGTGTTGACCAATTTGGTTGACCAAAGTTGGCAGGGTTAGCCAATAATTCCCGGGGCGGCGGTACCCATACCCGCCTCCCAAATGATTGTTATATTGTTAATTCATTATAATTATCATTATTCTCAACTGGCATCAGTACTCAAATACTTTTAGAAGTAAATCGTTTTACTTATTAAGATTCGCGATTTTCAGATACAGGTCCTATCATGAAGAAAAATAGGATTTTCAAAAATGTATACGAATGCAACTACCTTTGATGCAACAACTATCTTAGAAGCAGAGATGTACATGGACTTGCACCTTTATGATTTAGTTGCATTTGAGTATTATGACTCAAATCCATTTGCATCCTTCTGTCTCTAACATTACTACGCTTTCTATGGAAGTAAACAATTTTAAAACATTGATCCTTTCATAATACACCACATGTCATAACAAAATATTCCATCTCATTTTGAAGCCGAAGGACTTAAGTCCTTTTTGTTTGACTCAAGTCAGCATTTTTTTTAAACAATTTTTTTAAAGTCTGTACCTATATATAAAATATTTCGTTTTATTTGCTCGTTTTTAAAACAAAACTAATTGATTTAATAATTACTTTTTTGTAATCTATTAGCATGGATATCCGAAGAAGTTATGAGACAATAGTTATAGAAATAAAAGTTTTTTGGCTCTCCTGAATATTTAGGTACCGTTTTGGACTTGCATCCGTGTGCTTCTCGGGTATATGGGTATTTATTTTACTTATTGTTTACAAGCAGACCCCGCCACACGTTGCTGTGGCTAACGAAACACAACGCCATTACCCAACCTTTATAAAATCCACACCACCCGCTTGCCAGCTGCCCGCTGCCCGCTGCCTGAATTGAATATTTGAATTTCGCGATAAACTCAAAGACGGCGGTGGTTACAAAGGTTGGATTTTACGAAGTGTTTTATTAGCCACAGCAACGCGTGGCTGGGTCAGCTAGTCATCAAATAAAATAATTCAAATCAAATACCTACTTACTCCAGGACATCTACTTTCCAATATCTTCCGCAGAACGAATTTCAAAAAGAACTATAGTACGGCCCGCCAGCCGTTTTAAATCGCACAAAAATATGTTTTCTTTAAATTTCTCGGCTTTTCTCTAATATAATGTGCATGTATTATACATATAAACATTCCTCTTCAATCACTCTATCTATTGGTGAAAACCGTATGAAAATCCGTTGCGCAGTTTAAAAGATTAACGCTCACATAAATTTTTAGCGACTTCATTTTATACTATGTAATGATGATTGGGTTAGCTGTAACAAATAGGATATCCCTAAAAGCCATAACTTTTACTTGCATAATAAAGACTTTTCAAATTTGAATAAAATTGTTATTTTCTAATTATCCGGTACGCCATTTCATAAGCAAGGGTCTCTTTAAAACAATTAACCTGTAACTGCTTGTATTCAATTATTAGTTTCAATACGTTCTCAAAGTGTTGTGGAAAATAGTGTCAGGGGGGTTTACGTAGATATTGAAGTATGTGGGTTGGGTTGGACGTGCCTGGTGAAGGTAACACGACCGGGGATTGTACGTTATGCTAGACGCGGTCATGTCCAGAGTTGGTATGGTGAGAGCTAGCGGAAGTGACCGGTCGTAGTGGTCATAACCGTTGTAAGGGTGACGAGGGCACTGTCCCGAGGAGTTCCATCCTCAGGGATGCTCTCGATCGATAAATTTTATCGACAGTAACACTAATTTTTTGAGTGAAAAAATCTCTTGCACCGTTGTGATTTGAAACTAGATGAAACTCGATAAACACATACGTCTATAGGATATACGCCTGCAAGAGAATGAGATAGTAATAAAATATTTATCTCATTCACCGATACTCGTTTCCAATATAATATGATAAATTCACAGTCCGGCTTGAGTCTCTTTTAGTGTAGTGGTATAAAGCGCCTGCCGAACATTAGCGGCCAGACATGTAGGGGACCAAGGATCAAATCCTAAGAAATCCAAAAAAAATTTATATATAAATATTTTTGTAACATCAATCAAAATGAACAGACAAAAGAAAGCAACATCTAGCAACTCCGAAGAAGAAAACACAAATACTAATAAGATTATATTATTACTACAGTCATCTTGATTCGCTTCTCAAATATGGAATCCTCAATATAATATTTATATTAAGCGCATTGAAACCATCCAAAGAAAATTTGTCCATCATTTAAATTTCAAGTTGGTTATCATGACATAAACAGCTCGCTGGACCTTTATGGACTTAAATCATTAAAAATTAGAAGAGACTCCGCAGATATACATAATATAGGTATCTTCATAAAATTATCAATGGTTTTATTGATTGTTCGCTCCTTCTGGCTGAGATTAATTTTAGAGTCCCAGGTGTTAGAACCAGAGAAAAATCACTTTTTCATCTTCAAAAATGTTCTACTAATCTCAGACAAAATGCTTTTATATTCAAAACATGCAATGTATTTGATAAGAATTTCAATAATATAGACATTTTCTCATGTAATTTAAGTACCTTAAAAAAGTATGTCATAGCCAACATTACATAATTTTTTGATCGTATTACAAGTTATCATGTTATTGCTGTGAATCCTTTCCAGTTGCATACTTGTCATTCGACTTACTATTGTATTCACTCTTGAGTTGTAGGTATGTAGAATGTACATATTATTATTATTGCTGCTGTGGAGTGAGAATACATTTCTGACTCTGAATACTTCATGTTTGAAATTTAGTAAGCAGATTATTATAGTTTATATTGTGTTTTTATATCTTTTTTTTAATAATTTTCATAATTTTTGTATTTTTGTTAAGTTCTTACGGGTACTGGACCCTTACTTTCTTGTTTTACTTTTTAATTATAATTTTAATTATGTGAAAATCTGTCATTGGATATTATGTATATTATTAATGTTATTATTATAAGTGTAAAATTTCTGTTGATTTTCCATAATAAATAAATTAAAATAAAATAAAATAAGATGACCAAATATACAGGAAAAGGTGCACTGGAATTCGACGACAAAAATATGGAAAAAAACATTCTTCACATTAATAAAAAAAAGTGCTTTGTAGTCTCACCACTCTTTTCTACTGTAGTTTTCTGAAGGTTTCACTTCTACCGCGTGTGAATTGCACACTCTGATGTTTTTTTCTAATTTTCTCTTATTTTAAATCAAAATCAAAATTTCCTCTCAAATTATAATAAATATTAACACTAAATTGAGCTGTCGTAGGTATTTGGGAACGTTGTTAATAACCGATTTTGTCTTCCCCTAGCACGAGCACATTTATCGTCAATTTTGTTTTTTTTTTTACACTAAATTGTGAAGTCGTACTCCGGAAAGTAAACAAATAAACGATATTGTCATCCCACGGCACGTGCACAGCTTTATCGACAATATCGTTTATTTATTAACATTAAATTAAGCCGTCATGCTCAGGAACACAACGGATTGGAACACATAACAAATCACCGATATAGTCGATTAAATCTTTATCGATGTTTGTGCTGTGGGGCATTGCTAAAAGACCATCATTCAGAATAGAAACTTTGCTAGATACGTCATTTAGCTGTGTTTGGTGACAACTTCTGAAACTTTAAGTTTTTTCAACCTTCCTTACTCCCTTCAACATCTCCTCATACCCTAATTGGATATGACATTGTCTCTGTACACCGAAGGATTGGAGCATTTGGGGCTCTTGTGCGGTATCCACATATATATATATATATATTTTTACATTAACTCCACACAGGAGGCCCAGAGGAAAATAATTTCCCTTAGGGCCTATTTCATCTGAAATGGTGTGTGGAGGTTCTTTTTAAGTTAGAAAGGAATAAGCATTGGTCTTGAAGAGATCTATGTTGTAGGAAGGAGGAAACACAAAGGCCGGCAAATCGTTCCATAGCCGAGCTGTTGAACACAAGAACGAGTCGAAGAAGCGACCCGTTCTCATGTGACGAATGTCAAATGTGTACATATGTTGGGCACGCGTTTGGGAATCAATGACGCTAGTTCCTCGGAGCATCTTCTATTGAAATACCGGTAGAACAAAGATAGCATTCCCACCCGTCGTCTGTGCTCTAAAGATTGCAATCCGTCTGTTAAATTAAGAGAATCTATCAGACGGCCCGTTTCTGCACAGATTCGAGGGTTTTTTCAGGTATTTTGGGGCTCCTGACCAGAGGTGGCTGCCAAATTCAACCGTGGAGCGCACTTGTGATTTGTACAGGATTAGTAGTTGTGTACTATCTGCAGTATGCGCGGGCCCTGTACAGTACGCCCAGTTTTTGGGAGGCTAACTTAACTCTGGCTTCGATGGAGCCCCCATACCTGAGCTGGTCACTTAGAGTTACAAGCATATCAATGGAGGGCCTGTTCGGAAGATTGCTTCCGTTGAAGGATACTAGAATTTTTCTTACAACTTTTCACTTAAATAACATAAAAAGTTATTTAAGTGATAACTTCTTTAGCACCGTTATGATTTGAAACTCGATGAAACGGAAGCGAGCGACACTAAAAGGAGACAAACACATACATCTACAGGATTTAGCCAGCTAGAGAATGGGATGGCAATAAAATATTTATTTATTTCACGAATACTCGGTTCCAATATAATACGATAAATTCATAGTCCCACGCTAGTGTCCCTAGGTCTAGTGCATAGGTTCTCAACCTGATTTTGCCCACCGCCCACTTTAACTCTCAACAGGCAAGATGCCAAACATAACGTCCGTAACCAAGTGGGTCGGCCGATGACTCCATGCATTTTTTTTACGGGCGTTTAAACCATGAAGATCTTTTTTTTTTGTTATTTGTTCATTTTATTGGGCAGGTAATATTACCTATATTTGACAAAATATTTTTTTCTGCGATCAACGATTTTTTCACTTTTTTTAAACGGCACGTTATGTTTTAATCCTTTGCACAGGAATACCTAAAATACTAAAAATACATTTCATGTATTTAAGCAGATATAAGAAGGATAGTGATTTTGGTTTCTACCTTCGGCCTCAGTTGGCTGCGGGCGAGTTAAGAATATGTATTTTTTTAGAGCCCCCCCCAATTGTTTTTTACTTATGGGGGGAGGGGTTCGGAGGTCAACTGTCACGGAATCAATCATCATCATCTTCATTATTGGCTCTACAACCCCTGGTGGGTCTTGGTCTCCTCAAAAGTCTTCCTCCACTCATCTCGGTTTTATGCCAGCTCTCTCCAGTTTAGAAGCTCCAAGATGGATATGTCTTTTAGGACGTTGTCGCTCTATCTTAGTCTTGGTCTTCCCAGGCTCCTTCGCCCTATTGGTCTTGAGTTCAGCGGAGACTTTGGTGCTTAATGCTCGGTTATTCTCTCCACATGACCCAGCCACCGAAGTCTTCCAAGTTTTATAAATTTTGCGACGTTTATAGAGCTCATTGTTATAACGTCTGCGCCAAAATCCATTTTCTAGAACCGGTCCGAAGATGCGCCTCAAAATTTTTCTTTCAAAAACGTCCAGTGCTCGCTCATTCCTCTTAGTTAGTACCCAAGTCTCAGCGTACGTAAGTACTGGTCTGATAAGTGTTTTGTATACTAATATCTTCGTGTTTCTGGACAACAGTCTGGACTTTAATTGGTTTTGTAGGCGAAGATAACAGCGATTTGCGTTCACTATGCGCTTCTGGATCTCCTCTATGGTATTATTGTCGTTTGTTATCAGGGAGCCTAGGTATGTGAATCTTGGTACCGTCACGGAATCAATAATTCAATTAAAATATATTAATTAATTTTTTTAGGCTACCGCCTTCCTTCTTGCATTCATGATAAATTATTTATTTAAAAAAGAAGATATACACACAAAAAAATATTTCATATTATCCAATTTAATGAAGATCTGAATGTAATGGATTATTTCAGTTTTTTCATCGTATTTTTAAACATATTTTTTACCTGCCCACGCCCTCACTCAACGCCCCACAATTTTCTCAAGATCTTCTACTGCCCCCATGAAAGTCTCAAACGCCCACAAGGGGGCGTTTGAGACTTTCAAAGATTTTTTTTAAACAATTTCCAATCTTTAAACTATGTGCTCCAAAATGAGCAGACAAAGAACACACAGAAGAGAGCTACATCTAGCGACTCCGAAGAAGAAGAAAACATAAGTACTAATAAGATGACCAAATGTATAGGAAAAGGTGCACTGGAATTCGACGACAAAAATATCGAAAAAATCATCCTTCACATTGATAAAAAAGTGCTTTGTAGTCTCCCCACTCTTGTCTACTTTAGCTTTCTTAAGGTTCCACTTCTACCGGGTGTCATTTGCACGCTTTGATTTTTTTGTAGTTATATATCTCGTTGAATTTAATGTTTCAAAGACCCAATCTTGTCTGATTACGTCTAAAAGGGATCGCAATGAAAATCTAGTCTCTTTCAACGGAAGCAATCTTTCGAACAGGCCCTCCATTGATTTGCTTGGTGTAACCCTAAGTGACCAGCTCAGGTATGGGGGCTCCATCGAAGCCAGAGTAAAGTTAGCCTCCCAAAAACTGGGCGTACTGTACAGGGCCCGCAGATACTTTAATAGTACACAACTGCTAACCCTGTACAAATCGCAAGTGCGCCCCACGGTTGAATTTGGCAGCCACCTCTGGTCTGGAGCTCCAAAATACCTGAAAAATACCCTCGACTCTGTGCAGAAACGGGCGGTCCGTTTGATAGATTCTCCCACCTTAACAGACGGATTGCAATCTTTAGATCACAGGCGTCGAGTGGGAATGCTATCCTTGTTCTACCGGTATTACAATGGAAGATGCTCCGAGGAACTAGCATCATTGATCCCTTCGGCACCGGTGCATAGTCGGGAAACACGCCAAACGCGTGCCCAACATTTGTACACAGTTGACATTTGTCACATGAGAACGGGTCGTTTCTTCGACTCGTTCTTGTGTTCAACAGCTCGGCTGTGGAATGATTTGCCGGCCTCTGTGTTTCCTCCTTCCTACAACATGGGTCTCTTCAAGACCAATGTTCATTCCTTCCTCTCCTCAAAAAGACCCTCCACACAGCATCCCAGATGACATAGGCCCTGAGGGAAATTATTTTCCTCAGGGCCTCCTGTGTGGAGTTAATGTAAAAAAAAAAAAAAAAAATTAGAAAAGCGTAATACTATCTGTCGATAAAATACAGTTTGATAATGTTAAAAATGGAAAGTTCATTGCCCTGGATTAGATTCCTTAGTGCGTACGTTCAACAGTTAGACAGTTTTGCACAAGGCAGTTTTGCAAAAAACTCGTTTGCAGCCATTTGTCCATTTACATAATGTAAACAAACAATTGTGAAATTACGTTTATCGTAGTGATGTTTTGAGCTAAAACATATATGTAGATATTTGTTAATTTATTTTTGAACCACACGAAGGTTTACCTGGTATATTTATATAATTTACGTATTTTTCGTTGAAAAATCTGTTAAACGCTTTTATAATTACCCTGACGATCCACGATTACGGTACCGTGACGGCACCAAAAAAAAACTAAAACGTCCTTTATTTATCCTAATAATGCTGCGGCTCTTTCTTACACATCAAATAAAGGGAGTCAAAAGATGAAACACACAATATATGTGTGTCTATTTCCTCCAAAGTACCTACTACTTTTTTTCATTGGAGAAAACATATATCTTATTGCGGTGACGGGAATTCCGTTTCATTTTCTTTATACGTATGAGAAAGATGTATGACAATGATTGCATGTTTCCTTTAGGGGGATGCAGATGGTTCACGGCGAGTTCATCGAAAATCAATACATCGAAAGCAAATTTATCGAAAACGAGTTCATCGAAAACGAGTTTATCGAAAACAAGTTCGTCGAAAACCAATTCATCGAATAATCAATTTAGCGAATCGCCAATTCATCGAAAAAAATATTTTTGTAGATATTTGAGAGGAATGCCGAGCGGACCGGGAAGTTAAAAAGCATTGGTCAATAAAAGTGACAATAAATTTATATATAAAAACATTGATAATAAAACTTTGGACAATGAGACTAACCTAACCTAACCTTTTTTTCGATGAATTGGCGAATCGATGAATTGATCATTCGATTAATTAGTTTTCGATGAATTGGTTTTCGATGAACTCGTTTTCGATGAACTCGTTTTCGATGAATTTGCTTTCGATGAATTGATTTTTGATGAACTCGTCGGTTACCGGTGCAGACATATGTTCACCGTTTGTCTAATTTTTGACTGTTGTTATTTATTTTTTAATTCTGAGCTGCAGCCTTCGATACGTTAATGGCTGTAGCATTGTTTGTTTAAGAACAAAAGCAAAACTATCTGCACATTGACATTTGACGTTTTTGAGTTTTTGGAAGTCACTCGCACTTAAATATTATCCTCGTATATTCGGTAACCGACGAGTTCATCGAAAATCAATTCATCGAAAACAAATTCATCGAAAACGAGTTCATCAAAACCGAGTTCACCGAAAAAGACTTAATCGAAACGAAAACCAATTCATCAAATGATCAATTCATCGAATGATCAATTCATCGATTCGCCAATTCATCGAAAAAAAAGGTTAGGTTAGGTTAGGTTAGTCTCCTTGTCCATAGTTTTATTATTAATTTTTTTATATATAAATTTATTGTCAACTTTTATTGACCAATGCTTGTTTAACTTCCCGCTCCGCTCGGCATTTCACTCAAATGTCTACAAAATATTTTTTTCGATGAATTGGCGATTCGCTAAATTGATCATTCGATGAATTGGTTTTCGATGAATTGGTTTTCGATGAATTGGTTTTCGATGAACTCGTTTTCGATCAATTTTCTTTCGATGAACTCGCCGTGAACCATATATTTCATACTTTCAAAATTATCGTTACGGCTAGCAGTATTGTTGGGGTCCACGGAGACATCACGGCGCGGTGTGTGAGAGAGTTGCAAGAAAATTATTACCTTTTTTTCCTTTGGAGGACATAGACCTATGTACAATGTGTATCTCATCTTTTGAAAGAAATGCAGAATTGTTGTGATAATTAACGTACGTTTATTGCCTTTTTTGTGCCGTTGCGGGTACCCTAAATGTGGATCTTCACGGTAATTATAAAAGAGCTCAATCACAGGATTTTTTCTAGTTTTGTTGAAAATGCTTGCAAGATGTTCTTTGTTCTGAAAAATGGATGTTAGCGGGCAATAGTTTGGTATTCAGATTTATTTATCGCATACCCACGGTAAAAATGCGTTCTATTTTTTTTGATGTGCCATTATTTTAATCGTTTAATGATGAAGGTAGGTCGCTTTGTCTATCAGGCAAATACAAGGTAAACCGACTGGACTAGAAATATGGAATGTAAAAAAAAGCAATAAATAATTACCTTGGTTTATTTTAATTTGTCGTAAAAACGAACAATTCTCGGTTTATCAGCTGTTGGTAAGTTTATTGTTTTATGTGAATATTGCTCAAATGTTCCAATATCTCCCGACTGTTAGGAACCAACTGGACTATTACATTCCTAATTGAGATATGCTGTGATGCTAAAGGGAGTGGGGGAGGAAAGAAGATGTGGAGAATAAAGGTTTGAAAGGGTTCCATGCCAACTCAGAATGAAACCAAAACAGAACCACCTCAGAAAGGTCATTAAAAGCTATGAAAAAATAATTTTAACTTATCCTATTTAACCATTTAAAAATATATATATCATCACTCTTAATAATGATCTTTATGAGGTGGTTCTGAGTTGGTTTCATACTGAGTTGGCCGGTCACCGTTTGAAAGTATCAAGATATTCAGATCCTGCTACCAAACATGGCTAAAGTCAACTGAAGCAATTTTTCGATGGTTTTCTTTATTTGAATTCTTCGCAAGAGTCACCTCTGTTTTTTGTCGTAACTCTCACAGAAGACACAGTGTTTTTACTTATCTGGCGTTATTGTTGTTTTGTCTAATATTTTGTTAAAAAACTCTTTTTTTTAATACAAGTTAATAAATAATACATTAATCAATTACTAATATACCTGTTCTTTGCTTATTAAAATTATTGTTTGCGACATTTTGTTTGCTTTGTACCTATGGACCATTAATGTTTGGTAAGTGATTGTTTAACAAATTGTGTAAAATTTATAATACGTTTTTTAGTAGGGGGAATATGCAACTGTTTAAAGAGTTGCCAAAAGATTTTCAGAACTATTATTACACCAATTTTTTTTAAATATTTGAGCTGACTATTATTTTGGTGTTACTATCCGCTTGCAGTTAATGGCGAGAGGTGATGAAGTTTAAATGATATAGTTTTAAGTTTAAGTTTGTATATTAATTTATACATTTAATTAATTGTTCAAGTTCTTTGCAATAACTGGCCCTAAGATCTTCAACTAATGTAACTATCCCCATTCACACTTTTTAAACATAACACATGGTTCAAATAACAATATCATAACACGAATTCGTCTAGTGAGGCGGGTAATGTACTCACATTATCATATTTAACCCAATAATCGCCCGGGTTCAAATCTTCCGGATCGCCGGCAATCAAATAAAATATACTTTTTGGCCACACTGCTTAGCGCATACTACTTAAATTACTGTATATTATAATCGGTTCCGTGCCAACTGAGAATATAGACAACTCAACACCTCTTTTCAAAGTCATTAAAAACAATGAAAAAAAATAATTTTAAAATAACCTATAACCCTAACCTAACGTAACTTGTTTAACCAATTTTTCCATCACTCTTAATTACTTTTCTGAGGTGGTTCTGAGTTGGTTTCATTCTGAGTTGTCCGGTCACCATTATAATCATGTAAATATTTTCCTTGCGATGATTATTATACTAGTCCCAGCGAGAGATCGAACGTGACGTCATCGTTCTAGTAACTTCTATCTTTTTCTTTTTCAAACAAGACGCGTGAGAAGGAAGAGGACGAAAGTCAATGATGTCAGTACGAGCTCTCGCGGGTACTAGTGCGTTTGTAACTATATTAATATTAAATAAATATTCTGAGCTAATTACATAAATCTGAATTACTTACTGCGAATAATTTGAATATTATGAATGTGTGTTCGTTTTGATGTGCCAAGGCGAGGGCAGGGTATTCAATAATAGAGGCGATAATGGTTTGCATATTAATGTTGTTACAATATCGGCGCATGTTTTTAGTTTATCATTAATTTACTGTTATAAGTACCTATTTATCTAATATGTAAGATGTACCTACTTGATATGTTGACCCACAGCTCCCACACTTCCAATTTTTTATAATGCCGACTTATACACATCATGTTCTCCACAATACCACTTGCTGTATAATTATGGGCCGATATATCAGTTCTCTTGATCTTTATGCTTGCTAAATATTTGAATCCTTGCTAAAATTTAAGCGTGCTAATTCAGTCACTTAAGGCACCGTATCCCTGCTCAAAAAGAAGAAGATGGAGAGATACGTAATTACGAATGTTGGAGAGAGCGCGCTTATATTTAAAACAATAGAATTTAAGCCAAAATTGTGAAAATATTTAATAAAACAGGTCTCGTTTAAAATAGACCAAAAATCTCGTGGTGAACATCTAAAAAAGCTTTTAAAGAAGCACTGTGATTTTTTTCAACCATATAACCTCTAAAATAACTGAAATGAACGTGTTTATAATAATTTTAGGAGCATAATTTGCGATTTTCTTCTATTCAGGGAATTTCATATAGGTACTCGTAATTTGCGTTTCGGCGTGAAATATGTCTGATATTATCTTAAAAAATAACACATATTTTTTTTAAGAGCTTAAAAACTTCAAATGTTTAAGGGAGATATGTAAGAAATCGGTAGTAATTCTGGTAGCGGCGGCTTTTTCCTTGCTAACGGTAAACTAGAAGCTCAAATTTCCATCGACATTTGAAAAAATTTGCATTTACGTAGATAATAATTGCTCTCTTTCATCTCGCCGAAAATTACGTAAAGTCGTAAATTGCCTACTTTTCTCAAAATGGACTTCAATGATTCATTGATACATGAATATGCATTCTAAAATAGTTTGATAAGTTTAGAATAAAAGAGATTTTAAAAATTCCAATGTGAGAATATGTTTATTTTTAACGGTTAGTTCGTCATTATATCACGAAACTTATGTAGAACCGTTGTGATTAGGAATTCGGATGAAACGGAAATGACGCACACAGCACCTGCGAAGCATCAAGGCTCCGATGTGAGATGGTTGAGATGTAGAACGGAAACGGCGCCAGGTCTGCGCTCATTGGCTGCTTTGATTATGACCTCACTTTTCAAGTCTCCTTGGTTCTTCATTGGTTGAGATTGTTTTGGTAAAGTTTCGCTTCTACCGCGTGTTAACTGTACTCGAATTTTTTTTACATTGTCTCCACACAGGATAATTCCCCTCAGAGCATGTGTCATCTTTGGAGATTTTGGGAACGGAAGGGGAGGAAGTTCTGGAAAGAAAAAGGGTATCAGGGGTGGGTAGGAATCTGGCTTTTTTTTTATTTACTAGTTTTTTATATTTTTTGAAGAGATAAATCATTTAAATTTACTGAATTTAAAGTTAATGTTACTTATATATACAAATAGAACGGCGTACATGCGTCTTGCATTTTTTACCGCATGTGGGTATTTAAAATAGTACCTGGCTGTTATAGGCTTAGAGGTCTTGTGTTTTATCGGTAGGCAAAAATTGTTATGTAAAAACCCTACGAAAATTGCATGTTTTACATAGCTCAACAAAGCAACTGGCATCAAGCAAGGGGAAATATATACATACGTGTGTGTTTGTGTTATGTTGGGAGTGGGAAGGAGTCGGTCATGTCCTTTTATTTGGAGCTCTTCCGCATTTGCCTTTTGGGAATGAGGAAACCATGAAAAACCTCATCCGGGAAGAGTCGACCGACAGTCAACGTGAAACTATGCGGCCGTCAGTGATTTCAGTAAATGAAATCCTGCTTAGCAATCTGGCGGTCAATGTGTCCAGGAGTAACGGACGTGTGAATCCAACCCTCCCATTGCGGTGCAAGGCGATGTTCCGAGAGAGTCCGCCTGGAAAAGTGAAACTCAACCATTCCCTCCCGATCCGACCTGTCAGGAAGCTGGTGAGCAGACGCATCCGCCGCTAAGACCCGCACAAACTTCACCCCATGAACCCGGGTACCCCGGCTAAGTCACCAAACGTAGCAAACCACTTGGGGTGTCCTACGGCAGAGGTGTTGGTTATCTAATAATTTAAACACGCGTAAAAATTGGTCGTTCACGTTTTGAACATCACACAACTGACGACAGTTTAATTTTGAAAATATTTAACAACGTTAATATTCCAACTTATCCATTGCAGGGATCGCGCCAATAATAAAAAAAAAAAAGATGTCGGGAGATCGTGATTTTTGGCCGATCGATTTGGTAAATTCCCTCCCTCATTAAAAAAAAACCATACTTCCGAAATTTATTTCTTTTATTGACAAAACAACATAATGAACTTGAATATGGCATACGAACATACGAGCCGATTGTCGAATTCAGATGCTGTGTAGGGATTTTTTTAAATGAAAGGTACGAGGGAAACATCTGGGAGGAAAAAGGTATAATAATAATTGGCTATTTTATATAGCGCCGTTTTTGTGAAAAATCACCTCAAGGGCGCTGTACAAATAAGTATTTAGGAATTAATATTACTGGATTACAACTTAGATTTACAATTATAACCAGTGACTTACATCTAAGACTTATAGCTAGTGACTTATTTTACTGGCTTAGAATTAAGATTTACAATTATAACTAGTGAATTACACCTAAGACTTATAGCTAGTGACTTATATAATTGCTGATCTAAAGCAAGTGACTTAATGACATAAATATTTAAATTAGATTAAGATTAGCGTCGTATGAGGGGTAGGTGGGAATCTAAAGGTCAGTGTGTCTAGGATTTTTGAAACCATCTCTCCTGCTGTGTGGGAGGTTCGGGAGAGTCAGCTTTAGAGGTAAAAAGATCTCCCTCAACCAGTCTCTCCAAATCCATCCCGCCACCCAGTAGACGGGAAAACGCATCCGCTGCCAAGACAATTACATCAATTTTTTAACGACATGTTTTAATGTTTTAATATTGACATGATAAAACAAATCAAATCACTGTCAACTGTCACTGTGGCAATAGTTACGACTTTTTATAACGCACTGATAAAGTGGTTAAAGTTCACGAAGTCAACTCTGCTCACAATTTACTATAAACAAAACATCGAACGTCATTAGAATGTTTTCTTCAAGGCAAATAATTAAACCGATCAAAATTTGGCGGGTACCTCTTGATATCAGTCGATAATCTTATTTGAGGGAATTCCTCGTTGAACTTTGATAACCGGAACAATCAAAATATTTACATTGTACCACAGATCTATTGATAAAGAAGTAAAATTATGACTCGCAAATACTGTGTAGTTGATTAGTTGATTTCATAGAAGATTGTTATGAATGAATTTCATTGACGGGAAAATTGGCTGTTGACGGAACGATCAATATTTTGATAACCAAATCGGTCAAATTTTGACGGGTGCTATACATTGTTTTAGATAAGATTTAATCAAAGATAGGTACCCACTTGCATCAAAATATGAAAATATTTTTTTAATGGCAATAAATGTTGAAGCATAGTTTCCCAAACTATGCTTCAACATTTTTTCACCCCCTTTCTTGAAAACAACCTTCATGAAAATTTCGTCGACAAGGAAAATCGTCCGTTACGTTAGCTTTTTTTTGTAAAGTACGACCCTCGACTCCCTATTCCCCAGACAATTTGGGAGGCGGGTACGGGTACCGCTGCCCGGGAAACCATTTATCAGATAATCAACACCTCTACCATAGATTTCCCAAGAGGTCGCTACTTTTGGTGGCTTAGCAGGGTGTGCCCGGGTTCATGGAGTGAGGTTTGTCCGGATGCGTCTGCCCACCGACTGCGTGGTAAGCCAAATCGGGAGAGATTGTTGAAGGAGATCTTTTGTCTTCCCCGGCAGGACTCAGGACACTGCCTTGCACCGCAGTGGAAGGGAAAGATTCATACATCCGTCACCCCTGGACACACTGAACCCCAGATTCCTACACACCCCTCCTACTTTTTCCTTCTCAGAACTTCCTCTTCTTCATTTCCCTAAAAGATGCTCCACACCGCGTCCCCAAAGATGACATCACACGCGGTAGAAGTGGAACGAGAAAGTCGCTAGATGTTGCTTTCTTTTTTTGCCTGTTTATTTTAAAGTGGTTTGAAGATTGGATATTGATTTACAAAAACAAAAATGTTATTTTTTGGATTTCATCGTTTGGTTTGGCCGCTGAGATTAGCGACGCACTATACCGCTGCGCTATGGGACGCGCTCAGCGAGGGGCGAATTTATGCATTATATTCCGACCCGTAAAAAAACAAAGCGGCCAATGAGCGCAGACCTATCGTCATTTCCGTTTTATATAGGAGCCTTGAGCGCAGTTTGATGCTTCGCAGGTGCCGTAGTGCGTCATTTTCGTTTCATCCGAATTTCAAATCACTCTAACGGGGCTAAGTAAGTTTCACTTCAAAAAGACAAACCAATGAAATTGACATTCCATTCAAGAAAAAAATGTTTAGATCAATTTCAACAGAAGTAAGAGAAAAATTACCTTCTCCGGACACACAAATACTTCAAGCGTCCATAGTAAATACTTGAATCTGTATAAACCTACATATTAAATGTAAAAATGTCTATAGATATTTTCACCTTTTTTATGGGTTTTCTTATGGCCCTCACCTTGCTACTCCCTTTTAGTGCAGAGTCAGTCACTACCACGAATTTAGTCTGGAGAAACATTCATGCCAGGAGTGCCTAATTCACATTTATAAATCCCTCATGATTGCAGATTGTTTATCAATTTATTGACGTAAGAAATTCGGTATCAATATTTTGACTTCTACATTTTAGTAGGCCACAATTTCAATAATCTAGAACACTTGGATGCTAGCACGGTCGATCGAATAAATGCGCACTTGAAGTGAAATGTCACAAAACTGCGCTATATTTTATTTATTTTGTTTATTATTTATTTGTTTATTAAGACATATACAGTACATTATAATACAGATTATAAGGTATGTTAAATTAAATTATTACATGGTTATGTACCTATTACGTAAGTCCATAGAAATGTCATTTGATAATTACGCCTGAGAAATGAACCGGTCTTAAAACTTAATTATTGAATGAATGAAGTAATAATAATAAAAAAGGAAGAAAAGAGGGGGGGGGGAGATAAGGAGACATTTTAAAATCAAGAATTATATGCTCACTAAATGTAATGTTATTAGTTGTTATTATTGTTAAATCCTTTGCCAAATGCACATATTTTTGTGAAAAATACGTGTTGGCTTTAGACCACACGACTGAAGTAAAACTTTACTAACTTATATCTCCCTCTCAACTTCCGTTCGCCTCACCCGACCGTTCGCCTCGCCCGATCACACTTTTCATAACGCTCTCGTCACGCATTCACCAGCTTATTCCCCAAGTAAAGCGTGCGTAAAGGCCCGACCGATCGCCTAGCCCGATCACACTTTTCGTAACGCTCTCGTCACGCATTCACCAGCTTACTCTTCAAGTCAAGCGTGCGTAAAGAAGTTTTACTTCAATAATGTCCTTCGTTATGCAAAATAACTGGCTTATTAATGAGTGGAGGTGAACTAACGAAGCTGTTAGAAATTAGAATTGAAAAAAAGGTAAACTTTATGAATTTATCTAAGATACTATCAATTTATTCTGTTCGTAATGTTCATAGAGAAACGAAAGTTTTTCAAATATGACTAAATATCTCATCAACTAATTAACCCCCATTTAGTGTCAAAAAGTACAAGCGAAGTGCCAATGTATATATTAAAGTTAGTATTTCAATTCTAAATTGTAAATTTATTAGTATTATTTTAATTTTTCGCAGCGGTTTGACCGGATCACATATCCGCCAGTTGTGCCAGCGCATTTTGATTTCTTATTTATTCACTGTTAATATCGTTTTGGCTATCAACCGTGCTCGGAATATATTTATAAAGTAAAGCCTATCGATCCGATATTGTAAACTTATCGATTTCACTGTGCTAGGCCCCCTGACACAAGGGATAGGTGAGGGTTGTTTCATACTAGGTACTTTCTGGCAAGGGATCGTCCATTAATCACGTGAGTCTCGAAAGGGGGGGGGGGAGGGTTCGGAAAAAATCACGAAATATCACAAGGATGGGGGGGGGGGGAGGGGGGGATAATAATAATAATAATAATGTTTATTCCAGGATGTGGGGAGGATAGTGCAATCCCACACGTCCCATAAAGTATAATGAGATATCACGTGTATTTATTTTTCGTTGAACGCACGATTTCTAAACCAAATGCCAGTCAAAAACAACTTAATGTCCCTCTGGAAATTTTTACCACGTTGCATTATTTTCCGAAATTTAATCAGATATACCTGTATTTAAAGATAATATTCTGAAAATTTCAATTTACTTTGTTTACTTCTCCAATTTGAGCCCGGGTTCATAGGGTGAGGTTTGCCTAGGTCTTGGAGGCGGAGGACCAGGAAACACTGAAACCCAGATTCCTACCCACCCCTTAAACCCTTTTCCTTCCCAGAACTCTTCTCTCCTTCCTTTCCTTAAAAAACCCTCCACACAGCATCCCCAAAGATGACATAGGCCCTGAGAGAAATTATTTTCCTCAGGGCCTCCTGTGTGGAGTTCATGTAAAAAAATAAATAATTGAAAATACACGTGATTTTGGGTATGGGGGGGGGGGGTGGTAGTCTAAAACCTCACTACATATCACCAGGGGGGGGGGGGGTTAAAAAGTTGCTAAAAACATCATGTGATTAATGGACAAAACCTAAGTACCTAAATCAAATAATTAAATACTGAGAAAGACACTTCTACGAGATTAACACCCATAAATCTAACAGCGTTGAGTTGTTAAAAATTGTAAGCCTGCTCCCGTGAACCATAATTTTCGATCTATAAATAATTTTAACGATATTGACCCCGCTGCTGACATTTCAACTTTGGCTTTGTACATTTTAGGTTATCGTGTTTAGTACCACATAGTTTCAAAGTGTAATATTGTGAGAATTACGTCAAAATACGAGTTTAACGATCTGTGACATAATGTGTCTTTGAGACAAGCACAGCTATCTGTGACCCTTGCCGTACTTTCCCGTCTTTTAATTACAAATTATTCTAATTAAAAAATAAAAATTTGACGCCACCTAGCGAGGGATTTAACACTTACAATGTCTCTCTCGCAAAAATAAAGTTGGTTGTTTTCAGGTGGAAAAAATATAACAAGCAGTAATTGTTGAATGAAACACTAGTATATATTGAATTATTTGGCGGGTATTTGATAAGCCGCCATAGCTCAGTGGTCAAGAGCAGCTGGCCGGCAATCAGAAGGACACGGGTTCAAGTCCCGTTGGCGGCAAGTATCTTTTCTCGGAAGACTTTTCAATGTAGATGAGTGTTTCAGGCTGATAATTATTGCTTATAATAATTTTTACCCTTTGTGCTATGCATAAAAATCTTGTCTAAACGTTAGTTCATAAATTAAAAACAATAATTCAAAATAATTGTTAACTTTATGTAGAATTTTTACCATCAATTTAATACTTAATCATAATAATGACACTAAAATAACTTTGTTTAATTCCATTTTATTATATATTTTTTAAAACCAACCGGTTTCGGTCCGACCGGAACCTTCCTTAGGGTGAATAAAATGGTGACCGGACAACTCAGAATGAAACCAACTGAGAAGCACCTCAGAAATGTCATTTTAAGAGTGATGATAAAAAATATAAAAAATTGGTTAAATAGGTTAAGTTAGGTTAGGGTTACCGGTTACCGGCTATTTTAAAACTATTTTTTCATAGCTGTTAATGACCTTTCTGAGGTGTTTCTGAGTTGGTTTCATTCTAAAAGGCATGGAACCGAATAAAATATATTAAATAAAAAACAGGATTACAGAACAGGCGCCGCATCCGCGCTTAAAAAGAAGAAGATGGAGAGATATGTAATTACGAATGCGTTAATATTTAAAGCGATAAAATCGATGCGAAAATTGTGAACATGTTTAATAAAACACGACTCGTTTAAAATAGAGCAAGAATCTTGCGATAATTGTCTTTAGTTTTATTTAAAGAAACGCTGTGAATTTTTTCATACATATAACTTGTAAAATAACTGAAACAAACGTGTTAATAATAATTTTTGGAGCATACTTTGTGATTTTTTTCTATCGAGGGAATTTTCTATAATTTGCGTTTTGGCGCGATAAATGTCTAGATATTATCTTAAAAAAAACATATATTTTTTTAAGAGCTTAAAAACTTCAAATTTTTAAGGGATATTTGTAAGAAATCGGTAGAAATTGGGAGAACCGAGGCTTAAGTATCATTGAAAAGAAACATTGTGTTTTTTGAAGTAAAACTTCTTTACGCAAGCTTGACTTGGGGAGTAAGCTGTTGAATGCGTGACGAGAGCGTTATGAAAAGTGTGATCGGGCGACGCGAACGGAAGTAGAGAGGGGGATATAAGTTAGTGAAGATAGAAAGAGAGAGAGTTCCGTTTCGTATATTACTGTAGGGGCGAGAGAGAGAGAGGTGCGAGCACACATTTTCTTTCTCTCTTTCTCTCATAGCCAGTTACGTTTCGTATATCTAAGACACAGTGCAGACCTATTGTTTGTATCACACTGTAGGAGTAAGAGAGAGCAGTGCGCGCGCACATTTTCTTTCTCTCTTCTTATCATATAGATGGAGCTAAATAAGTTTTACTTCAGTCGTGTGGTCTAAAGCACACTCGTTCTTTTCTATAACTTATAAAATAACTGAAACAAACGTGTTTATAATAATTTTCGGAGCATACTTTGCAATTTTTTTCTATCGAGGGAATTTCATATAATTTGCGTTTCGGCGTGGAATGCGAGATATTATCTTAAAAAATAACACATATTTTTTTAAGAGCTTGAAAATGTCAAATGTTTAAGGGAGATATGTAAGATATCGGTAGAAATTCGTTGTAGCAGCGGATGAAAAGTAGAAGAGGGAGAGAGAACATCAACTTTGGAGGTACCTAAGTTGGAGGGGATAAAAACAGGCGTGGGAAAAGCAAATATGTGAAAAATGGGGATATTTGACAAATCTTATTAAATTAATAGTTGGATAGAAAGATAAAAGATAGGTATATTATTTTTATTCAAGATTTTGTAAAATCCAATATTGAAAATTGGTTGGTCATCTTTTCTTTTCTTTTGAATTCCAAGTGTTACAAATCTACAAATAAGTTGTCCCGCACAGAAAATTTTATACTTTATAAGTACGTTATTAGTGTTAAATGTCTACATCAATCCTGTGCTAATTTTATTGCTACAGTGTGCGTTTTATCAAATAAAACATTTTTGAAGTGAAACTTCTGCAGCCCCGCTGTGATTTGGATTTCGGATGAAACGGAAAAGACGATTACTGCACCTGCGACGCGTCAATTGCGCTCATTGGCCGCTTTGATTAAGATGTCATTTTTAAAGGCTCCTATTGGTTGAGATATGAAATGGAAATTACGTTAGGTCTGCGCTCATTGGTCGCTTTGATTATGACGTCACTTTTCAAGTATTGGTTGAGATTGTTTTGGTAAAGTTTCGCTTCTACCGCGTGTAAACAGCACTCATTTTTTTTTCTGGCAATAGGCCAAAATAATTCTACAATTCGAAAAAAACATACGTTCGCGAAATGTCCATTGGAATAAAAACATGATTATTCGACATTTTAGTATCTTCTGTATTTTTCATTTTCATACAAGACCTGTGAAAAGGAAGATTTTTATGAACTGATTTTAGGCCGATCGTCGATGACGTGCATACGATGTCTCCGTAGGATAGGTATACTATTCCCATTCTACTATTTTTTCCGTCTTGCGTGGTGGAGTATTTTGTTTTTGAGGTAAAACTTCTTTACGCACGCTTAACTTGGCGAGTAAGCTGGTGAATGCGTGACGAGAGCGTTACGAAAAGCGAGGCGAACGGTAATTGAGAGGGAGATACAAGTTAGTGAAGATAGAAAGAGAGAAAGAGTTACTTTTCGCATTACTGTAGGGACAAGAGAGATAGGTGCGAGCACACAGTTTCTTTCTCTCTTTCTCCCATAGCCAGTTACGTTTCGTATATCTAAGACACAGTGCAGGCCTATTGTCTGTATCACACTGTAGGAGCAAGAGAGAGCAGTGCGCGCGCACATTTTCTTTCTCTCTTCCTATCATATAGATGGAGCTAAATAAGTTTCACTTCAGTTGTGTGGTCTAAAGCACACTTGTTTTTTTATGTTGCGCTCATTTAGATGTTCTTTGCGTTGAAAAATAATAAACATAAACCTAAGGCACAGAAAAAAAAAACAGAGTGTGCAATTCACATGCGGTAGAAGTGAAACATTCAGAAAACTAAAGTAGACAAGAGTGGGGAGACTACGAAGCACTTTTTTTATCAATATGAAGGATGATTTTTTCCGTATTTTTGCCGTCGAAATCCAGTGCGTTTCCTACACATTTGGTCATCTTATTAGTATTTGTGTGTTCTTTTTCGGAGATGCAAGATGTCGTTTTCTTTTATGATTCGATCAAAATCTGAAAATACAAAAATCAGAAAAATATACGGACACATCTAGGACTCGAACCCAGGAACTTCGCGCCGGGTGGAGCTCTACCGTATTACAATTCGAGGTTTTATTCATTAGGTTAAAAATAAATTAAAAATCGGAGTGTCCAATTCACACGCGGTATAAGTGAAACCTTCAGAAAACTAAAGTATATAAGAGTGAGGATACTACGAAGCCCCGCATTAAGAGGAGACCGATTAGTCTATCTCATTCTTTCGCAGGCTAAATCCAAGTGTTTGTCTATTTTTAGTGTCGCTATTTTTCCTGTCATCGAGTTTCTAATCACAACGGTGCTAAAGAAGTTTTCATTTAAAAAAATAGATATAATAGAAAATGGTCCTTCGAGATTTAAATTGCAACACTACTTTATTGGTAACAAATAAATAAATTGCTAAAATAACGGCACCTTTATGGCGTAGTCGCAGTTTCGCGATTCCATTTTTGTGGTCTTTTCGAGCCTGGATTTCCAAAGTCTTAAATAATTTCCTGCTTATTCTTTGCAAATAAATATTATTTGATTATTAAATTAATTTTCATTTTCATTTGGCCGCCAAAAACCGGCATAGTGTTTAATTGTTGCGTTTTAATTAAGTACAAATACAAAGAATTAATTATGACGACAGTCGATAATTGCGATATTAAATCAAATGACTAGAATCTTAGATTAATTTAATTTACAATCCGATATCGGTGTTTTTCGAAAGAGCAAAGATTATCGCGGAGAGAGAGAGAGAGACGGGAAGTTCTGAGGAATTTAGCTACCTATTACGCTCAATTCAACACTTTTTTTGTCGGAATTTAATAAGTTTCATTTGAAAAAGGATCAAAAATACCTAATAAACTTAAATTTATGAAATTAATTCGATAATAAAGACTGTTTTGTTGTTATCGAAAAGCAAGACGCATCTCGCTAAAATCACTATCGGCAGAAACTAAATAATCACCAATAAATATTAATTATACCTTCTACCACCCATCGATACGCCATTGTTTGATTGTAATGAAGAGAATTGGCCAGTATTTCTGATATAAAATTTTAATTAAATATTCACTAGAACGTAAATTTGAAATGGTACATCGCAATAAATGCTGTGTATGTAATAATAATAATAAAAATATTTATTTTCCAATAGATTTTTACATATTTTTATACATCTTTTGAAGTGAAAACTTCTTTAGCACCGTTGTGATTTGAAACTCGATGAAACGAATAAGCGGCACTAAAAAGAGACAAAACATACAAATTCAGTTAAACTCCAAAGTGAACCATATTATCTGTTTTTGCAGGAATAATTCCGAACGATCATAAATATTTAGTAATAATTTGGTAAGTTCTTGAAAAAATATTAAGACAAGCGCGTGTTTTTATACAATATTTTGAAATTTAAAGTTATTGTCACTGAATTGCAAACGAGTTAAATAATTTAATCCAACAGTTTTCTGTTTCGATGTTTGCGCTCAAACAAATAGGTATTAATCCCTCAGAACTACCCGATCATTGTAACCCGTTCACGAACCACCAGTAAGTTTTATTTTTAATTTTTTGAAGCAAAACTTCTTTACGCACGCTTGACTTGGGGAGTAAGCTGGTGAATGCGTGGCGAGAGCGTTACGAAAAGTGTGATCGGGCGAGGCGAACGGTCGGGCCTTTACGCATACTTGACTTGGGGAGTACGTTGGTGAATGCGTGACAAGAGCGTTATGTAAAGTGTGATCGGGCGAGGCGAATGGAAATTGAGAGGGAAATATAAGTTAGTGAAGTTTTACTTCAGTCGTGTGGTCTAAAGCACACTCGTTTTATTTTTTTAATTTATTTTACACATTTTACAAATATAGGACAAAAAGTCCCGATAAACTACTTTTTAGCAGTTTGTCTAACGGGTTCTTTATATTAAAGATCTTATTATAGTGATTTAATAGTTACATTTTTACAATAATTATGTAAAATTAATTTTTTTACAGAAATATAGAGAAAAGAATCATAAATAGCAATTATAAAGTCTTAATATGACATTGTAAGCTAATACAAATTAATTCTTTCAGTAAGCCAAGTCTTCAGTAAATTCACCAATTGTTTGTTTTGGGCACAGTTTTTAATTTCAACAGGTAACATATTTAAACAACTGGGAATCATGTAATTTAACGTTCTTTGTCCATATTTATTTGTATGCTTAGGTACAATTAGTTCTTCATTAAAGTTAAAACGAGTATTATGGTTGTGTTCCAGTCTGTTTATATAATATAAAGGGTTATCTATGTGCTGAAATATAATTTTGTGCCACAGAATTACACTCACTGAAAGAATTTTGAGACTTTGATAAAAGTATTGAATATTATGTCTTTATTTGTATAATTTTTTTCAGACAATAATTTAACCAATGAATTTTGCATTGATTCAACATAGACGATATATTTGTTGTGTTTTTGGGGTGTTAAAAACACAAAAACACAAAAAAAAAGTTATGCACACTTGTAACAGCTTCACTACGCACATTCATGTTACGCGCACTAAATAAAACTACTAACAAGACTAACTTAACTAATTATCTAAAAACAATTTTCTTTCATATGGGCAGAGAGAATGAATCACCACAAATATTGTGTATACGATCTTAGGAGTCTGGACCCCTAGATTCCTATCCTCATACCTTTTTACTTTCCAGAATTTCCTCTCCTTCCTTTCCATAAAAATACCCCCCATACAGCATCCCCAAATATGACAAAGGCCCTGAGGGGTTTGGATCGTGTCATGTTCCCGACATCGTCTTTCCTTATAAACTTGCGCGTCATGTTATACCTATTCTCCTATCTGTCTTTCTCCGTGCACAATCTCTAGGTGTCCATCTCTTATTATATTATTTAAATTTCACACCAAGGACGGAATATTTCACATAATTTAAACAATTCATCAAATTTCAAATTCAATTTCTGTGAAAGTCTTAGGGTCAGATCGGTCAGATGTTTCAAGAATTTGAAAAAAATCATAGTTAAAATTCAAGTTGTGTAAAAGTTGTAATCCAGTTAATTATGTAATTATATCATTTTTGGCCAATTGTTTCACATAACTGAAATGATAACACAACTTGAATAAAACTTACACAGAACTTGTTTTTTTTTAAACTTCAAAACTTGATTGTTAAAATTCTGTGAAATAACCAGTCACTATTAGTGTTATCTTTTCTTATCAAGTTCTGTTATTATCCAAGTAACTGTGAAACGATGAAATACGATGAAATAATAACACAACTTGAATTATTTGAAATTTAAAGAATTGTTCAAATTTTGTGAAACAAACTCTTCGTTATAAACTTTTTTGCTTCTAATGCATTGTATCTCTTTTACTGCGTGATGTATGTATCTAAAAATAAAAATAATACTATTAGTTTTTTCTTAATTGTTTCGTTATAGATCTGTGCACACATATCTGGTGCCCACATAAACCCAGCTGTTACGCTCGCCGCCCTGATCTACGGCTCGATCTCCGTGCCCATGGCGTGCGTGTACGCGCTCTCGCAGTTCGTGGGTGCAGTGCTCGGATACGGGCTTCTCATGGTCATCACGCCTGAGGTGGCCCTGGGCGGGGACAAGGCCTTCTGCGTCACGATGCCCAACGACGCCCTGTCTGGCTTGCAGGTGACTTCCACTCCTGGAAAAAATATCATTACGTCATTTCTCACCATCACCAGCACGATTATTTTCCCGTATCGCAATAAGGAATTTTATAATTTTTGCAATGACTCCACACAGTAGACCCTGATTAAAATAATTTCCTTCAGGGTCTACATATGTTATCCTTGCGGATGCTGTGTGTAGGGTCTTTATGAAAGTAAATAGAGGAAGATCTAGGAAGGAAAAAGGTATGAGGGGTGGGTAAGAATCTAGGGGTCAGTGAGTCCAGGAGTGAAACCGGTCTCTCCCGATCCGGCCCGCCACGAAGTAAGTGGACAGACGCATCCGCCTTCAAGACCTATAGACAAACCTCACCCGGACCCATGGCAGAGGTGTTGGTTCGCAAGGCGATAGTTACCCGTATTCTTAAATCCCTATATTCAATAGTTCAATTTTTTTTATAAATGTTGACATTATAACCTTAAGTATCGGTACATATACACCGTGATCGGAAACTCGTAGTGCAATCGAGAGACTGGTAAATATTCATTACGTTTGGAGTAGATTTTGTGATGAACTTTTTTTTCTAGTTTTCGTTTCCGACAAAATCGAGTTCGTGTTTTGTTGGTCGAATTTGAGAAAAATCGATTGTGTCGTTTAAAATACGTCGAAGCAGAGCCGCTGATGCTGCAGTCAAATCGCATTGAATTTCCTCATTCACTGAAAAGATTTGTCGTGGAGCCCCTCCAAATTGAGGTTTGGAGGGATCGTGATTGGAGGGGGGGGGGCATTAGGCATTAGGTACAAATTCAAAGCAGCTTTCAATTATGTGTTTGGCAATTCCCTTCTCGGAATTCAGATGTTACAATCCTTCCCTTTGTTGTGATTCCAGGCCGTCATCGTTGAGGCCATCATCACAGGCATCCTGATTCTACTGTGCTGCTCGCTGTGGGACAAGCGCAACAGTCATAATACGGACGGCGTCGCCATCAAGTTCGGACTCACCATAGCTACCCTGGCCATGTCCGCGGTGAGTCTATTCCCCTGCCGCACGTTGGTGGAAGTTTGGCAAGTTTGGTGGAAAATCGGCATGTTCCGATTTTTTTTGCCAATGAACTCTCAATTCACCAATGACATAACAAATGTCATTGAAAATAATATTCAAAGCTTACTTACTCTATAATTAGTCAAAGAACAGAGATTTTCGTGCGCGCATTTATGTACGCTGCTGTATCTAGGAGAGCTTGAAGTTGTGCGGAATCATGTTGTTTGTGTACTTAGAGATGCCACGAGTAGTGATTTTGCCGAATACCGAATATTCGGCTAGGCTAGGGTCGTGTCACAACATGCATTCTTTACTGATTGTTACCTCAAATTGTGTTAGGTACTTGTAGTGTGATTGTTGGTACTTGTAGTACTTTTTGGTACTTGTAGTTGGTACTTGTAGTGTGTTTGTTCGCGAAAAGCTTTATGAAATGGCACCATTTAATAAAATCTCACCTATTTGGGAATATTATGAAATTTGTAGTGAAGACCATAAGTATTAAATTTATATGCATTTTTTCCATGATTTGGTATTCGGTATTCGGCCGTATGGTTCGAAATATTCAGCCGAATACCGATTAGTAAAAAAAGTTGCCGAATACCGAAATAGTAGCTGAATATTCGTGGCATCTCTAGTACTTATCATTCAATAAAAGTTTTTGAAGTAAAACTTCTTTACCAACGCTTGATTTGGAGAGTAAGCTGGTGAATGCGTTACGAAAAGTGTGATCGGGCGAGTCGAACGGTCGGGCCTTTACGTACGCTTGAATTGGGGAGTAAGCTGGCGAATGCGTGACGAGAGCGTTACGAAAAGTGTGATCGGGCGAGGCGAACGGTCGGGCGAGGCGAACAGAAGTTGAGAGTGAGACATAAGTTAGTGAAATTTTACTTCTGTCGTGTGGTCTAAGTCTAAAGCACACTCGTGTATCACACATACTTAAATAAACTTCAAGGAACGTGCTGTATTTCTATTATTGCTATGTAACATCAATTAATAATGTTATCTTTATTGCTTGGGATACTCCTTAAATATGTCAAATCATTCCAGTAATAATTCTTTCAGTAAGTTAATGTCAATCACCAAATGAGTTTCAAATAATTTCTGCAATCAAAGATTGCAACCGAAAATCACATTTTGTATTTATGTTAAAATTAATATTTTTATTACCATTAGTACATTTATTTAATTTTTTATTACTTTCTGTTTTTTTTTTTAAATTAATATTATAATCAATAAAATACAATACTTAGAGCAATAGTTGTATGTATTTCATATTATCACTTAAAAACGACAAATGGTCGAACGCCGAGAGCGATGTCGCGCCAAATCATTCAAATCCGCCACTGTGTGCCATCTGGGAAGTCTGTGTCTGAGCCTTTTTCACAAGAGAAATGAATGGGAGGGAGGGGTTACGATTTACGATCCACCCAATAAGCCACATCATTTGTCTCTCTTTCGAGATAGGACACGGTCTGTAGCCTCCCTAACAAAAACTAATGAAATTTATAAAAAAAGCTTACAGTAGCCGCCAAAAATTCCGCACATGCTTTACAAAGAAGATAAATATTTTGGCTGTGAAAATCTCTAATCAAGTATTAATTATATTGTTGAAAAAATATGTGACAATTGAACTGTTGCAGGAATCCAAATCTTCTTCTCCCAAACTCTGATCTAATGTGTGCTACGGGGGCTGTCAACTTATGTATAATCTACAGCATTTTGATAGCTTTAAGTTCAGGTTTTGATAAACATTGTCTGCTTTATGTTTTCAGGGTTCTTTCACCGGAGCGAGTATGAATCCTGCGAGGTCCTTTGGCCCCGCCCTCTTCACAGGTCAATGGGCTTCCCACTGGGTAATTATTGTTATTTATTGATATTGCATTTAGTTTAGAATATTCTGTCTTTCAAAATTTGGAACAATTTCATCGATAGCCCATTTCTCTTGGGATGCTATGATTTATATGTACCAGGGGTCTTAGCATGGTTGATCGATATAGGTTTTATCGAAAATGTCGGTAACTTGTCATCGCTCCCGAGCACGACTGCAGGCCGCTAACGAACAAACGATAGTTAACAACGACTAAGGGTTCCTAATTTATTTGACCTAAACTGTTGTTTGTTCATTAGTGTCCTGCAGTGGTGCTCGGGAGCGATGACAAGTTACCGACATCTTCGATATAGGTTTTATCGAAAATGTCGGTAACTTGTCATCGTTCCTTAGCACTATTGCAGGCCGCTAATGAACAAACAACAGTTCACAATGACTAAGGGTTTCTAATTTATTTGACGTGAACTGTTGTTTGTTCGTTAGCGGCCTGCAGTCGTGCTCAGAAGCGATGACAAGTTACCGACGTTTTCGATAAACCCTATATCGATCGACCATACTAGGGGCCCAGACCACTACAGCCGAAGTCGACATCATGACTAATTTAAAGTACCGAAAGGCAGAACAGACGTCTTGGCAAAGCATAGCATGACGAGGGGAGTGGTGCTGTTGAATGAAATTGCAAACCATTGGGATGTAAGTGACTGTGCCTTTATATGCCTTAAAAATATTATTGAAGAGTCGCTTGCCTAAATGCTGATAGGGTAACTAAATTGTACTGTAATTGGAATTATTCTGTTGTACAATAATAATAAATAAATAAATCTAAAAAGCCCTGGGCAGAGCATTAGTGCCATTTTGAATGACTATAGGGTGAGGTGAAATTGCCTGGCAGCCATCTTTGATGATATACTTTTGAAGTGATTTGTATGCAAAGTGTATATTATATATATAATGATCTATTTTTATGTTATTAATGCATTTATAATGGCTTTTTTATTTTTGTACTAGCTTTTACCCGTGGCTTCGCTCGCATGGTATTAGGGGAAAGATTTTTCACGTGAAATGTTTTTACCGGAATAAAAAGTAGCCTATGTCATTTCCCAGTTCTCCAATTATCTCTGTGCAAAAATCACATAGATCGGTCGCTCCATTTATATTATTTAGGATTTTAAATTAGGTACTTTCCATTAGGGAGCATAAATGGGGGGAAGGGGGGTCCAGCAAAATCTCACATTACTTGAAAAGAATATAAATAATGGCTCAAATTTATCTCACCAAGGGGGAGGGTTAGGGGGGGGGGGGGGGGGGGGGGGTCGAGCTTGGAAGAATAACTGTTCACGTAATTAATGTATGCTCCCTTACACAATTCAATTTACCAAATTCTGACATAGGTATTTACATACAATTGCCGGCATGGGAACTTAATTAAAAAATTCATTCATTAATTCAATCATTAATCCATTCATTCAATCATTCATTCATTCATTCAATCTTTCAATCATTCATTTATTCATTTCTCGGCTTGCGTTGTCTTCCCTCACCATACTCCCCTCGCCCGCTTCCCCCGTCTCGCGAACCCCCCTCCCGAGTTCCCCACCCCCTCCTGGGTTCTCCTCTCCCCTCACGGGTTCCTCTCATCTTCCCGGATACCCCTCCCCCCTCCCCTCTCCCGCGAACACATCAAATCCCCAAAGTTTCATGGCAATCAGATGAACGGTTAGCAATGCATAATTTCATGAGGCCAGAACTCACTATAGAAACCATCGCGGGCATGCACACATCAAATCCCCAAAGTTTCATCGCAATCGGATGAATGGTTTACCAACGCATAGCATATACAGGGTGTCCGGGGGTAAAGTGCATTAACTTCGGGAGGTGATTCTACATGATGGTAGGAGTAAAAAAGATTAACAACTTTTTCCGAAATTATAATAAAGTTAGCCACCCAAAAACTGGGGTACTGTACATTGTACAGGGCCTGCAGATACTTTAACGACTGTGTGCAGAAACAGGCGGTTCGTTTGATAGAATCTCCCATCAATTACAATCTTTAGAGCCCAGGCGTCGAGTGGGAATATCTATCCTTGTTCTACCGGTATTACAATGGAAGATGCTCCGAGGAACTAGCATCATTGATCCCTGCGGCACCGGTGCATAGTCGGGAAACACGCCAAAAGCCTAGTAGCCCAATATTTGTACACGGTTGACATTTGTCACATGAGAACGGGTCGCTTCTTCGACTTGTTCTTGTGTTCAACAGCTCGGCTGTGGAATGATTTGCCGGCCTCTGTGTTTCCTCCTTCCTACAACATGGGTCTCTTCAAGACCAATGCTCATTCCTTCCTCTCCTCAAAAACACCCTCCACACAGCATCTCAGATGACATAGTCTCTGAGGGAAATTATTTTCCTCAGGGCCTCCTGTGTGGAGTTAATGTAAAAAAATAAATATAAATGTATATATACAAACCCAGAAACAAACATATTTTGATTTTTATATACATATATAGATTGTTAATGCAATTATAATAGCTTTTGATTTTTTTGTTATTTGATGAGAGGGAATGGTATATGTCAGAAAAATTATTAATTTTGAATGTTGCCACAATTAAAAGTCACGGACCGCCACTGTTACACAACACATTGATAATTTTCCAAGTCCTAAAAATCGACCTGTCTGCACTATTATGTTTGAGTTCTGTTCAGCGAGTTGTCTAATGATGTGTGTGTTGCAGGTGTACTACGTAGGCCCCTTCCTGGGTGCCTCTATCTGCTCGCTGATGTACTGCTACGTGTTCCGCAGTGATCCGCCCACCCCCTCCCCCCGCGAAGAGGAGCCCCTCACCGAGATCCGCGACAAGCCCACCACCCCCGACGTCTAGTCTCCCACCCCCACATCCTCTCTGCGTAACCACTGTGATCTCTACAATACCTCAGGAATCTTACAAAAAGTTACGTTTTGGAAGTGTTTTCTCCACAGTTTTTATGGACAGAATTATCATAAGGGTTGTATGATGAGACGTTTTTTATTTCAGTCACTGAGAAAAACCGATAGAAATGTATTGCACAAAACTCGTTTTTTTTATTGCTTCTGTTGAAATTGATCTTTGCTTTTTTGTTTTCAAGAATGATCAATTCCATTAACCTATCTGGGGCCTACAGGTCTAAAGGTCGGACATCTATTTTTATGGTTCCATGACAGTTGATCTGCCGACAGTTAGCCCCCGGCATACTCATATTCAATATGCAGTCGGTTTAGGTAAAATATGATATATCTACTTACTCAAAATATAACTGTGACTATATAAGTACTATATAAGTGACTCGACGGGTGTACAGAGAGAATGTACCACCGAATAACAAAACTATAAAACATGTTTTCATAATTTTTTTTTTTTTTTTACATTAGCTCCATACAGGAGGCCCTGAGGAAAATAATTCCCCTCAGGACCTATGCCATCTTTGGGTTTGCTGTGTGGAGGGTCTTCTGAGGGAAAGAAGAAGAGGAAGAAGTGGGAAGGAAAAAGGTGAAAGCGGTGGATAGGAATCTGGGGGTTAGTGTGTCAAGGAGTGACAAACGTATAAACCAATCCCTCCCACTGCGGGAAAGGCGATGTTCCGAGAGAGTCCTGCTGGAAAGATCTACAGGTCTCCCTCAATCAGTCTCTCCCGATCCGGCCTGCCACGCAGTCAGTGGGCAGACGCATCCGCCACCAAGTCCGGACAAACCTCACCCCATGAACTCGGGCACCCTCGCTAAGTCACCAAACGTAGCGAACCACTTGGGGTGACCTATGGCAGAGGTGTTAGTAATTAGTTAGTTAGTTCCCGAGGCGGCAGTACCCATAACCGCCCCCCAAATTGATTCGATTGCACCACGAATAAAACTACTTGTCTGTATAATGTATACACCTGCGTATGAGTACAAAAGTCGACACTGTATATGAATTCGTTTGATATTCATACCAACTTATTATTAAAGTTATTTTTGAAGCCAATTTTATGTTTGAAATTGGTAAGCAATGCGTAAAAAATTATAGTTTTATGGTCAATATTATATCGGGGGGCCAATTGCCCGTGGCCGTGGGTCAACTGTCGGGTTAGCGGTTTTTTTTTCAATTGGGTATAGATCAGTTTCAGTGAGTACAGTCATAATATTATTTGAACTCATGGTTGATTACAAATAAAAACCAATACCCGTTATAAAGCAATGTGATAAATGTGTATAATAATTATATTGTGATCACTTGTAATCCGCCAGTAAAATATCAATCACTTACCCTGCACAAAACTTATCGTTATGGGAAGTTGCACTTTTTTAAAGTGTGTAAATGAACAATACCAGATAAATATTTATAATTATTTTTATTGGTGTAGAATAAGAACAATAATAAATGCCAAATTATCTCTTAATTATAACTTAATTGTAATAGGATATTTTTCTAACTATTATTAATCACATTTCTTTATTATTTTTGACTCAGATCAGATCATATCCATAAAGGATTGTCTTGATTCATACAAAAGTAATTTGTTTAATGACACATTCTCTATTCCAAATCGTGTTAATTTATAGTACTGGTGCAGCTAACGGCTCTCAGAGTCAAGATATTTAAAAAAATATATTAATTACAATATATTATTCATCATAAAATGTTTTTGTTGTGACTTATGTAGGAAACCATGTGTGTAATAAGTTTCAATAGGTTGTTATTTTTACTGAATACTGATTCCTTCAAATGGCGAAACGGTTATCACATGTAACAATAATAACCATCAATAATTGTTAAATTTATAATTATATTTAAGAAAATATTTTTTATTTACACTTCTCTCAACAAATTATTATCTTCATCCGTTTCAAAAATAACCAAAGATTAAATGGTCCATGAATAAAATTAATTTAACCAATGTTATATAATTGTTATTTTATATTGTGAAATAAATGAGCGATTGAAACTTTGTGTATAAATTGGCATTTTTTATTATACCTCGATTTTTATTTTCTGTGGGGCTGGGGAAGATTTTTTGAATATTTGCAATTTAAAAGTGCTCTTAAATAAAACTTACGCTAAAATATGAATCATTATATAAATTAATATGCTTCACAAATAATTCAAGCATTAAAATATAATAACATATACAATAAATACATTATTTGGTAAAAGTAAAAGTCATCAGTGGAATCCATTTCTTCGTCAAACTGTTCTGTCTTGGCTGAATTTAGCAACAAACCATATTTATGTGGATCACGGGCTTGTCTCAAAAATGATTTTCTTTGTCACAAGCGTTTGACATGTCATGTCACAGCAACGAACAGAGGAGATTTGGGACATAGTAAACCATTTTAGATTGTATATATGTAAATATCAAGTAATATACAAAATGCTTTATTAATGTTAATAATGATTTAATAATCACAAATAATGTTCGGAATTCGTAAGTTAGTAATGGTGCCCTTTTTCATGGCACCTTATGAACATTATGTTTAACAACATTATTAACATCATAAAATGAAATAACAACTAACAAGCATTTAGAAAGGCTATATCTCAGATATTTAAAGGTCAAAACACATCCAAGCGAATACAAATCTTATAAATATTATGGTTAGTACTAAACTCAACAACAAAATACCATTCTCTTTAAAAAATCACAACAACTTTGTAACATAATTAAAATAAAAAGCTAGATACAAAACATAGGGAGATTGGAAACAAAACATACATATCGATTGTCCAGTTGATTAGTCAGACATCTCCAAATACTAAGTTTTGAGATAATGGGGAAAGCAGTATTTAAATGTTCACCATAAATCATATATTATTTAAACATAAAAATTTAACATTTTTCGGTACGTTCTTAAATTTTCGATGCGTTTTGGATTAACATAATCATTCACTGTCAAACAGGTATAATTTATCGGAAAATATTATTATTATTTTTTTTTATATTAACTCCACACAGGAGGCCCTGAGGAAAATAATTTCCCTCAGGGCCTATGTCATCTGGGATGCTGTGTGGAGGGTCTTTTTGAGGAGAGGAAGGAATGAACATTGGTCTTGAAGAGACCCATGTTGTAGGAAGGAGGAAACACAGAGGCCGTTAACGAAAAAGTGCTGCTAACTCAATTCACAAAAAGAATAACAAAATTATAAAAACATACCGACATAACTTCTTCTTTCGAGAACAGATATATTTTTTTAAATTATAATTTCGTGAAAGTTTCGGTGTAGAAAACTGTTTTCTCCCTAAACCACTTTCCGAGCGATTTCTGTAGGTATATTAGAGAGTTTACGGCAGTTGTCCCGTTCACACGTTTTACGGATGAGCTTGTTTGAGCAGGACAGAGTAGAAATAATAAAATGCCTAAATGTTCCGCGTTTGGTTTAAAGTACAATTAAGTGTGCTATAAATATAATGGTCTGGTACATAAGTATGACATTTTGAAATATATCCTCCTAGCGACCCAGAAAACATCAACATTTTGTTTAATTCATTACAATTTTTTCTACATTGTGATTGATTTGGTGTTGTTAATGAGTAGTATTGTACCAGATAGAGGGTACACTTTTACATATAACTGCGTACCCAACTCAAACATCGATTTTTCGGAGATGTCTGACCTGGACGATCGAAATACTGACACCAAATGCAGACTGAAACAGAAACTTCATATTATCCTACTAATATTATATAGGCGAAAGTTTGTATGAATGTATGTGTGTTTGTTACTCTTTCACGCAAAAACTACTGAATGGATTTTAATGAAACTTTACAATAAAATAGTTCATACATCAGAATAACATATAGGCTTATAGCTCAGAGCTCTGGAATTATGAAATTTGTATAAATAAAATTGTAATAGGTGACACGATTAGTAAGATATCTATAATTTAGTTGATTCAAATTATTATGGGAGTACTTCAAATAAATAAGGGAGGGGGGAGGGGGTGGGTGGAGGGGGGGAGGGGTTAGAGGGGGGAGGGAGGGGTTAGAGAGTGGAGGGGGGGGATGGAGAGGGGGAGGGGGGGTGGAGGAGGCGGAATGGGTAGCCCCCTAATACCATGCGAGCAAAGCCACGGGAAAAAGCTAGTTATTCATATAATTAAATCCAAATGAGGATATCATTTAGTTTAATTTTAATGACTATTTAACAAATACAAAGGAAAGAAGTTTATTGACAGTCCTCCTCAAGAGAAAGGCGGTCTGTAGGTTTTTGTATGGTTTAGTTTGTCTTCATGAATATAGATTTCCACAAAAAAAAAAAAAAAAAAAATCATGTTTTTTTACATTGTTTAGGTTGTATAAAATATATTAAGTTGTACTACTTGTAACAAAATGCAGATAATAAAACATATTATTAACTAGCAAGTTCCCGGTATGTGTTGCAATGCCAATTAAAAAATAAATTGTTTTTCCCTGCGTGTCTTTTCCTATTCGTTCCGTTCCCCTTCCGCCTCTCCTTCCTCTCCCGCGTCCCCTTCTCGCATTCCAACTCCTCCTTCTCTGCCTTCCTCGGGCATGCTCACAACAAATCACCAAAGATTCATCGCAATCGAATGAATAGTTTAGGAAATAATTTCATAATGCCAGTGCTCACCACTATATATAGAAACCGCCGTGGGCATGGATACAACAATTCACTAAAGTTTCATCACTATCGGATTAATGTAGGAAATAATTTCATGACCTAAGACCTCACTATTAAACATACAAACCATCGCGGGCATGCGCACAACAAATCCCCAAAGTTTCATCACAATCGGATGAATGGTTTAGCAATGCAAAATTTTATGATGCCAGAGCTCACTATTTTGAATAGAAACTGTCGCAGGCATACCCAAATCAAATCCCCAAAGTTTCATCGCAATCGTATTAATGGATTAGCAATGCATAATTTCATGACACTAGAGATCACTATTATATTTATTTATTTTATATTTTAAAAAAGAAATACAAACATTCCCGGGTTACGAATAACCCGACAATATTTTAAAATCTCCTACTATCACCACAGTAAGCGGAAAATGTTGCTTGTGTCGTGATGGAGAAAGTAGCCAGCCGAGGAATCGAAAATTGGACGCCTGGATGGGACCCAAACGCGATGCCAACTCAGCTACTGACCAGTCAATATATATATATATAGAAACCATCGCAGGCATGCGCAAATCTAATTAGAAAAATTTCACTGCAATCGAATGAATGGTTTAGCAACGCATAAACAACAAACATACATACGTATAAGCAAGCAAACATACATTGATTTTTATATACAGTAGAAATCGGATATAATGACTTCGCTTATAATGGCTTACCGTTTTTAGCGATGGCAATTTAAATTGTAAAGTTAGAGTTCATAGTTAGGTACTAGAAACACATATATGTATATATATATATTTTTATTTTTTTTTCATTTTTTTTTTCATTAACTCCACACAGAAAATAATTTCCCTCGGGGCCTATGTCATCTGAGATGCTGTGTGGAGTGTCTTTTTGAGGAGAGGAAGGAATGAACATTGGTCTTGAAGAGACCCATGTTGTAGGAAGGAGGAAACATAAAGGCCGGCAAATCGTCCCACAGCCGAGCTGTTGAACACAAGAACGAGTCGAAGAAGCGACCCGTTCTCATGTGACCAATGTCAACCGTGTACATACGTTGGGCACGCGTTTGGCGTGTTTCCGACTATGCACCGGTGCCGAAGGGATCAATGACGCTAGTTCCTCGGAGCATCTTCCATTGAAATATCGATAGAAGAAGTATAGCATTCCTACCTGACGCCTGTGCTCTAAAGATTGCAATCCATCTGTTAAATTGGGAGAATCTATCAGGCGCACCGCGCGTTTCTGCACAAGTCGAGGGTTTTTTCAGGTATTTTGGGGCTCCAGACAAGAGGTGGCTGCCATATTCAACCGTGGGGCGCACTTGTGATTTGTACAGGTTTAGCAGTTGTGTACTATCTGCGGGCCCTGTAGAGTACACCCAGTTTTTGAGAGGCTAACTTAACTCTGGCTTTAATGGAGCCCCCATATCTAAGCTGGTCACTTAGAGTTACACCAAGCATATCAATGGAGGGCCTGTTCGGAATATTGCTTCCGTTGAAAGAAACTAGATATATGTTTAGTAGGACTCCATTTTAAGCTACCTATTTTAATGATAATTCGTCCGGTTAGAACAACGCGCTGTGTTTTGTGTACAAAACCTACGCACCAATACCTAGCCGCCCCGCGCCTCACCACTCCCCGTGCCCGGCTACACCCCGTGCGCTAACACCTATCCTTATTGGCACGCGTAAATCACAGTCAGTGTTTATCATCTGTTGTGACTAGGTTAAAAGCTCCGCACAATAAGTTCCATGAAGCGAAAAAAGTGCTATAAGTATTACATCTTTTAGAAACCGGTGAATCAAATGTAACCCTCGCGAAGATATTCAGCGTGCCTCATCGTCTCATATAAAAATAAATTTAAATTATCCGGCCATTTTATGCGGTTAGTTCGGGAAAGTATCGCCGGTCCCTTGAAGGTCGTTTTATTACTATGTATATACAGTCCCTGGCCAAATTATTAGACGCACTGTATTTTTTTTGTAATTTTATGTTTCTTAAGAGTTTTTATGCAATAATTGTATATTTAAACTACAATATTATTGATTTTTATTTTAAAGAATTGTTGTAGACTACATATTTGTATTTATTTTTAACATATGGCAACACTGTGTTGACAAAGTGATACATGAACGTAAACAAGTACAAACCTGTATCAGTCGCGATCGGAATCGAGTCAGGTACGGATGTGTTTCTGTGGCTCTATGGACTGTGGTTGTTTGTTTAACAGTTTTATACTACTCAGTTATTAGTTTACTTAAAAAAAAAAAAAACAAATCAATCTAAAATAATAAAACGGTACAATATAACACGGTAATTAACATTTTACATGAAATCTTGCAGTGCGTCTAATAATTTGGCCAGGGACTGTACATAGATATTATTCTTATATACAATTATAAAATTTTATTTACGTTTTAGTGATTTATTTTTGGGGCATCTTTAGCCAATGTTTCGGACAGTGTTGCAATGTCCATCATCAGGGAAAGTAGCATCACACCTCTGTCCTGATGATGGACATTATAACACAACATTGGCTAAAGAAGGAGGTAACTCAACACGGCATAACATCCCAAAAATAAATCACTGTAATACTTTGGCTGTGAAAATCTAAAATCAAATCTTATTAATGTTAATTTATTTATTTATAGTTTCATGCATTTTATTTTTTTTAAATATTATTTTTATTAATTTTATTTTTGTAGTATTTAACTAGAGTAAAAATAATTTTTACTCTCTTTATAATACTTGGCTGCAAGACAGCAACTAAATCAAAATGTATGTAATGATATTTATCTTTAGCGGTTATAACAAATAACAACCACAATGTCTATAGTTTTATTGTTAATTTGTCAAGTTGCACATTGGGCATCTTTGACTTTTTTCCACCCCTGCAATTAATTTGCGCTTTAATTTTTTTGGCGCAGGGGACTCTAGCACGCTGTCCGGCACAAACCCCTTCCACGTAGTTCCGTGGGGTCCTCCCTTCATTATTGTGTAGTGCCTTCTAAGGCTTTTGGCACTTGCCAGATGGACGTTGTGCCTCTCTAGGTTTTCAATCATCGCACTGGCGTAAGCTTGTCCAGTGCTGGCGTTAATACCGCGGCTCCGACGTTGAGTTCTGAAATAATTAAATATGTAAGTAACATGGTACAACATCGCCGTCAGACATTAAGTGAGGTTTTTGAGTCGGGTTAAAGAATGGGCTGTAGGAATTGATTTAATAATGTAGGCCTTGATGAGGTCCGATTAGATGGAGAAGGAAAAACAACTGCCGCTAACTCATTCTAAATACGAGCCTTCTTACACAGAAATGACACATTCTCATGAAGCTAATACCAACTGTGAACGGGTGTTAAGTTTTTGTCTGTGGAATTTCTTACACATACACTGGTGTGCTGTGGGATAAATACAAAAGTTAATACGTACATACATACTGTTTTCCTTTTGTTAAGTCTCAAGTGTAATCACCCTGCTGAGAACTTCGGTGTAACCTCTCCCTCTTTCTCATTAACATTGCTACAATGGAGCTCTCATTGGCAGGACTACAGGGAATTGGGACAGATTGCTAGACTTCACAATTCGACCCTTTGGAATAAAAAAGTTCCATCTATCGCGGTAAGTCATGTGATAATGAACTCCACAGTAGTACAGATCCTATTATCGCACGACGCTATCGCTACAAATGGAACCCTGTTATTCTAAAGGGTCGAATTGGTAATGATACAGGACTTGATGTCCTGTTATCAGAACACTTTCTATTTTCCTTTCATTAACTAAATAACCACCGTGCCGATTTCCGTAGGAGTAAGCAGAGAGGATAAACCACCAAGCTACTCTGTGACGGCACACTTTCCTTGCTTCATTCACATTTATAGAAGACAATGGTCATATATCTTATACTCTTCTGTTATTCTTACATTATAATGAACAAAAATACCCATTGAATAGGAATAAAGGGTACGCCTTGAGCGCCAGCTTTTCCATATGGAAATCTGACAGTAATACATAATTCTGTTTGTGGGTTTTTACCCAATAAAGGTGTAAGTTAAGTTATTTTTAAATTTTAAGATTTTGGTTTTGTTCATCCCACAATTTAATTCACAAGCTCCTCAAACTTCAGGTGTAGTCGAAAAGTCTTGTGTGATGTCTGCGTCTGCAGATACTGGATTTTCAAATCGACGAATCTCATAAATAATAGACTTCCATGGTAGTCCGATGCCAATCAAGAGTTTTGTTAACAGGAATAAAAGTCTGCAGCCCCTGATGTTTCTGAACAGTTACGTGATGAAAATAAAGATGGAGATGGCGATGGCAAAGTGATTGCGTCGATCAGCCACAGGGATGGTGGCCGAGTTCAGGTTAGTCAAAGAATGAGGGCTCAAGGCCAATCTTGCCTTCTTTACCCTTTTGCGTAGATGGTCAACCCCAAACTGTGCAGAGAAAAATATAGATGTTACCAATATAACAAGTTCGAAATTTCATTTTTCAGGTACCTAAAGGTATCCACTCGGAACCCATACACTTGTTACATAATTCTTACATAATTTTTATGTAACAATTCTTAAATGTACAAATTTTTCTCGGCCATTATTGTCCCAATATCTACAATGATGCTCCATTGCACAGATAAGTTTGAAGATCTATACTAAATTACTCTAATAATACAAGCGTTGTTAAAAGACGGTTGAAATAATCTGTCCCGTTGTGCGCAGATGTTGTTGAGTTATGAGCGGCTACTCCCCAAGCAGATTTTACTGTCTTAAGCTGTAAACAGAGCACCCAGCATTAAAATATCACGCGTTCAAAAAGATAAAGGAGGTAGTTACTTACAGGCTGGTACTTGGAATATTTCGGAAGTATATGGAATCATTTGCACTGGCGAAGTCTTCAGTAATGACAGGCACCAGAACTGGATTCTGTGGATTACCTTCCAACTGCAAAAACACAAAAATACGCCTCATAAAACAAAAAGTATTTTGAATTCTTAATTGTTTCATATCCGGGCCGCAATCTGTCGAAAAAGTAAACTATGTTGAGTTTGTTTTTGACTCAAAAGATTTTCTATGGATAGATCGAGATTTGTAGCCCATGTACTTGTAAGTAAATTATTTTAACCGGTCTGCTTGTTTAGGAATAAATACATCCCAAAACACGAAATCGTATTATACTTTCATAAGACCAAAAACGTCCTGAGCGACCTTACATTTTCAAAGCTGTATATCTCTCTTCCTCTCATGCAAACGTATGTATTTTTCTTTTAACCAGAAAGACGACGAAATAATGCTTTGAAATTTTTTATTTATAAGTACGTGTTACATGATTAATACATTTACTTGAGAAGATACATTAGGTCACCATACTATATATAAGCTATCTTGCATAGATATTTTACAATCTCGATCCAAAGTGACGGTTTCAGAATTTCCCAAAAACCCAGGCTTCCGGATTGTGAGGTGCGAATATATTGAACCAAGCAGAAGGGTTAAAGGATATTAGCCTATTTTGTCTTTTGTTATTTCACAATTTAATCATTAAAGCCATCATAGATGAAAAACCGTTTCCGTAGAATAAAGAATAACACAAGAAGTGCGTTGTGGTGGTGTTTCGTGATCCAAATCTAGGCCCAAATTGGGCTTGTATTTGGATTGAGATCATGTTGATTATATTGAGATCTATGATTTCAGAGGAGTGTAAGTGAGACGGAATACTCAGTGGTGGTTGGGCTAAATGGAGAGTTTGTTTCCATTCAAATATATATGAAAGGTACTTCTAGCTTTATATTTTTTGTTCTATGCCTTTCTCACACAACAAGAAATGTCAAATGGGATTGATGCTTTCAAAACATTTTCTGTTCCATATGCTCATCATTGTGCCAGCCAAAACTTATCTAAATCTAGACACCAAAACTCTGGTTGTAGAGTTTAGTCAGAAAATTGTCGCCGAAGAAAAGGCAGCCGGTTCTTCAATGATGTACACCTGGAAAGAATTTTAAAAAATTCAAATTGATGTTCATTCAAATTCAATTTAGACTCTTGAGGTGAGGAAGTGATGAATTCATTTGATTTATCACACCTATGTTTAATCATCTAACTCAGTGGTCCCCAACCTATGGGCCGCGGCCCAGTAATGGGCCGTGGACAAATGGTAATGGGCCGTGCAAGGGCTTGCATAAAATCAAAATACTTTTGAAAAAAAAAATTTAAGCTGTTATTATCGTTGTTCTTATGTAAATGTAAAATTCGGGTGAAGGTTATTAATGAATGTAAGAAAATTATTTAATATAATTATTTAATATAATGTAACCGTAACCCATGTATGCACACCTACACTTATAGATAATCCAGAAGTTTCAATTGTTCCCCTTATATATTTACCTATTGCATAATGTTATTCTATTTCTGTTATAATTAGTGTAACTCGCTCATCAAGCACAAGAACTAGTTTCTTCTTTGGTGAGATTGCAATTTTAAATAATTTGTGTACCGATATATAATTTATATAAAACCACTGTACTATATATCTATATTAAATAAAAAAAAATAAAAATAAAAAAAATCTGTTGCTAACTGACCAAGTAACGAAGATATTTTCAACTAACATAACTGGGCCGCGGCGACAAAAAGGTTGGGGCCCACTGATCTAACTAACTAACCATCACAGAGGACGGATCGCCAAACAATTCAGTCTTGGCACACTCTCCTTGCCTTATTCAAATTCATGCATCTTTTCATAAATGCTCTTCCGTTATTCCGAATCTTGAGATGGCTTGACTCGAGCATCGGTGTCACTTGTTTAAGCCTTCGTGTCTTCATGTGTCCCCGACTTCTAATTCGCGTCACATATTCTCCTTGCATTCCTTTGCCTCTACATGCCCAAATCATTAAAACTTTCTTTTTTAATGTTACTCATTATGCTTAGATCAGCCTTGCATTTTTGCAAATCTCCATATATTTATATATTTATGTACATGGTTTTACCAGAGAAATGCCCCAGGGATTTCATTTGCACAGCATTCAGTCAACTTTCATTCCGACTGTCAGTTCCATGCCTCACTGCCGTGGTAAGTAAAAACACAGTGTCTTTCATGAGACTCTCCATGGCAGTCTACATTGGGGTAGATAGCAGAACCCATTGTGGACTGCTAGCTTCGCTTCTTTGAACAATCTTATTTAACATGTTATCAATTAGCAGCACTGACCTTTAATACATCAAGGCATTCCTTTTGGAGGAAGTCCACGAAACCGGAGTACCCGTATTCCTTGACGGGGAGCAGCTGGCCTTGGAGGTCACCATAGTCACGTAGCAAGTCTACCACATTCATCTGCAGCGGGGTCGAGCACACCACGCACAACAGTACCTTCTTCAGCTCCTTCAATTCGGTGGCTACTCGGTTTTGGGTTTCCATATCACCGTCCTGGAAGATATAAATATAGCTCCATTATTTATTTTCATAAATTTTATACTTACCATCCCTTTAGACAGTTTAGACCGTATCAATTACCTGTCATTAATGAATATTATTTAAAATATTCCATCTTTAGAAAACAGATAAAAAATAAATGACCTAACTTTTTTATTAAAATTATTAAACTCTGAAGTCGATTGATGTGAACTCCTGCAATTAATAAATCACGAACAACCAGATAAACATTAAAATTTTATATACATACATCTCATTCCAAATATAGTTTGCATTCCCCAATACATCATTTACGTAGTCTTGTTAACAAATTCTTAAACGTATAAATAAAAATGAAACCATGAAAACCAAAGTTTTTCACTGTAATACATTGACTTGATGGGGTCAATGGGATTCAGTAGAAAATTCACATTCTTACCACTACGTCGCCCGAGTTCTTAATTGTCCAAACTACCATTTGCGTATTTTACAGGAGGAGGTTTTCTTTGATTATTTCAATGAAACATTATGATAGGTGTGTAAAACGAAGCTATTTACGTAAAGGCAAAGGTCTCATAAGTTGAAATAATTCTTAATAAGGTGACTTATTATCGTTTTTGATACTTTATTTTTAATTTTAAAATGGAGATTGAGCAAGAATGCAAAATTAAAATTATTCTTAAGGAGATTGACCAGACTAAAATGGAGATAGAGCAAATTCTGCATAAATATTTTCCGTGCTTTATTGTGCAAACGACCATCTCAAGTTATATACAGGATGAGTTTATTTTCAATATATCTCTTTGTGATATCGACAATTGTGGTGGCATATATGTATAAAAACTTATTAATTATGTTGCTTGTCTGTCCGTCATTATTTTCTCTTCCATTTAACCGGTTGTGATGAAACTTTGGGTAGTTATTGTGCGCTTGCACGCTAATAATTTCTACGTATATAATAATTTCTTCTTTGTATAATGGTGAGCTCTGACTTTATGAAATTTGCACACATATTCCCTTATTATTTTCTGTACCATTCATCCGATTCCGATGATACTTTCGTGAGATGTTTTACGCATGCCCGCGAAGGTTTCAATATATAATGGTAGGTTCTGGTATTATCAAATTTGCAATTAAGTGAGTTCTGGTGTTATTAAATTTTCCTTCATTATTTCCTAAACTATTCATCCGATTGCGATGAAACTTTGGTGAGGTATTGTGCGCACGCCTGCGAAAATTTCTATATATATGATGAGCTCTGGCGTTATGTAATTTTCATAAAAATTACGTTATTATTTTCTACGCTTCCGGTGAAACTTTGGTGAGTTTTTTTACGAACGGCAGCGAAGGTCTCTGTTGTCACCCTAATGGTTGTGGCAACATTTTTTTTGTGTTGCCGATTGCCAGGGCGATTTCGTATTGCCACGGATTTTTTAATTTCTTCTTCTCTTGTTACCGTCCGTCTTGGGCGGGTCGTTTTTGGCAAAACGTCTGCTGCCAGGTTTTCACTTCATGTGGGTTATAAAAACCGCGGAGAGAGATAGCATTATTGGGCTCACCGTACATGAGCTACCCTACGGGTCTTTTTATTGTTTGAATAAAGACCAATATTCAAGAGCTGGAGTTATTATTGAAGAGTTACTCCAGCCACACTTCCTTTCGGAATCAGGTGTTACCACGCCGGATTGCTCTGTCAGGAGAGCGGAAGTTGAGATCCTGAACATATGTAATGGTCAGATCTGGGGTTATGAAATTCGCTTAAAATTATCTTATTTTTTCCTACACAATTTAACCGATTGTGGTGAAACTTTGGTCAGTTGTTGTGCTGAAACCGCGAAGGTTTCTATGTATAATGGTGAGCTCTGACTTAATAATATTTATTTAAAAAAAAATACATTAGGCGGCTCGTGAGTTGTTTGAAAAATGTGTGTATTTTACAAAGTTAAGCGGTAGGGGGAAGGGGGGGTGGGGAATCTGGGAGGGAGGAAAGAAGGAACGAAGCCGAGGGAGTCGCAGGAGTGAAACAAGGGAGGGGCGACGGGGAAAGTGGAAGCGGAAGGGGGGAGGGGTTTTTTTTTTTACGTGAGCTCCACAAAGGAGGCCCTGAGGAAAATAATTTCCCTCAGAACCTATGTCATCTTTGGGGATGCTGTGTGGAGGGTTTTTTTTAAGGAAGGGAAGGAGAGGAGAGTTCTGGGAAGGAAAAGGGTTTAAGGGATGGGTAGGAATCTGGGGTTCAGTATGTCCTGGCCAAAGGAAGATGGAAGGTGAAAGGGGAAAGCGGAAGGGACCGTGGAAGGGGGACGGGGCGGGAACGGGAACGCATTGGAATGGACGTGCTGCGATAATTACTTTAAAAAATACCATAGCTTTAATTGAAACACACTAAAATTTGTTAAAAATTTATTGAAATGCGTTTTCGTGAGAAAAATACAAACAATCTGAGAATAAGGCAGAGGGGACGCCTGAGGGGAACAGGGCGGGAACGGGAACGCTTTGAAAAGGTAATTGAAACACATTAAAATATTTTTTGATTTTTTTTTTGTGAGGAAAATAAAAACCATATGAGAATAATGAATTAAAACATTTTTATACCGATTTCAATAATCTTAATCTTAAATACATACGAAAATGGCGTTACCGCGTAAATGAATTAATTTAAACATATTTAATATGTTGAATGCCTATTTTTTGCATGTTTTGTGTCTCCCTCGACATAAATACTCACTTTGCGTGATAATAAAGATAAATCTAACTGTTTGAATAAGAAATATTGCGTATTACCAGATGGCCGGCGGCCTGACTAGCATTCCGAAGGTCGCGGGATCGAATCCCGGCGTGGCAAATAAATTTTATTTGATTAATTTGTGTAATTCACAATTTATTCATTTTAAATAATATATAGTATATTTGCGGCACGTTCCAGAGTGGAAGATACTCTCAGTATCGCCCTGGTGTGAGACCACCATTCAGAATTGAAACGTTGCTTGAAATGGCTTCTGCCGTGTTTGGTGATCAGATCTGAATAGCCAGGTACTTCCCCACCTTCCTATTCCCTATCTCCTTCCCCTCCCCACTACCTATAGCTTCACAACATACCCCAATTGGGGATGCCATAGTCCCACTGGCTCCAGACGGGAGCAGTTGGGACTCTTGTGCGGTATTCATGTAAAAAAAAGCGGCGTAATTCATAAATAATAAAATATTTTTCACAGAGTCAATAGTTATTGAGTTATAATTAAAATCCTGGAAAAACTCTTTTTTTTCATGTTCTTTAGCTAAAACTCAAATCCCAACCATATTTTTGTTGGCGAAACTCGGATCACCCCACAACACATAAATGAGGAAAAAATCAGAACTGCACCAGAATTTATATCAACAAACTGCCTAATAACGGGACTTATTCTTAAATGTCAAACAAAGGCTTCATACAAATACGGATAAACTGACAATTTCGAATCGAACTTCTAACTTTAATATGAAATGATAATCAACAAAACTGATTTCGACAATAAAAACTCTCGGAAAGGAGAACTGTGTTAAAACCGAGAAATGAACATGCTGTATTACAAAGTTCGTTGCCATTTATAAAACAAAACTGAAACGTCATTGATAAAGATACTTAAAACTAATACTAACCGCTCTATTTCAGCACTGCTGCGTATGTATGATCTTTTGTCAATAGTTTTAGACATTTTGTTGTAATTTCGTTATTCAAAAACTCACTTGTAATACAATTAAATGCCTTTTGCTTCCTCGTAACACACCACAATAACAAAAACAATGTGAAGTAAACAAACAACATGGCGGCGCCGTATCGTGGATCGGCGTGCTGTGATTGGTCGACTGGTGGAGTTTGACTAATCTAGCCCGCAAATTTTATTTCGCGGCAAATGAGATTGAACTAAGAAGGAGTTTAACTAATTAAGAACTCACTTTTAGAATATTGTTGTGGACATTGACATTTTAAAAAGCTTGTAATTAATTGTATATGGCTCGTAAAACTATTTTTTATTTATCTAACGATGCGAAATTTTATCCTTAACATGATTGCATTTAAAACTCATTTTCGATAAAATGGTAGTTTGCACAATTAAGAACTCGGGCGACGACTAGCCGTTTCTTATTGTTAGGATTACTTAATTACACACAAACTATTTCTACGGGTAATCTGTACCCGGTTCAGTGGGAGATTACTGTGGTCTCCATGTTGTGTCTCCATGTGTGGGAGAGCAGAGGGGGGTTTCGAGTAGGTGAAGGCTTTGGTAGCGGGTAGACATGCAGCTTGGCTTCCGAGAGGTGCTCAACTGCTATCTGATGATGATTCCTAGAGCAGTTTGCCTTGTATTTGCCTTGGCTGGGTCACAGCGTCGAAGAGTAGGAGACGAAAGGCACTCAACTGCGCTTGGATGGCGGGTGGGTAGGCTCAGCAGGTCCCATTGGGCTGATAGGAATTTATTCCTTCTTAAGCAACGTCTCAAACTGGGGAGGCAAGCGGAATGCTTGTTTAGGGGGAGGCTCACTTCATCGCACTTCAAACCTCGGTTCAGCTGGTATAGAGCATGTGCGGCCATTCGCGCTTACGAAAATCATACATTTTGATACATATTTAATTTTAATTAACACTTTTCAACATTGTGTCTAATCTTAATGCTTCTTTATTTTAAGTATGCCCGCGAAGGTTTCTACATATAGTGGTGAGCTCTAGCTTTATGAAATTATTTCCTATACCATTCATCTGAATGCCATGAAACTTTGGTGAGTTGTTATGTGCACACTTGCAAAATTAGGGAGGGGGAAGGAGAACGAAAGAGGGGGTCTCACGGGAGGGAGTATGATAGAGAGGGGGAAGGTGGAAAGGGAAGGCAGGAGGGGGGATATTTCGTAATAAATATAAATTAAGTTTTTAGGCAAGTTTTTTAATATTAAGTAATTATTTTTTAAGTTAAAAAAATTGTTATATTTGTGCATGTACATAGTTGTAAATTGTTTAAATGAAATGAAATTTCGGTGATCTGTGCCTAAAAGTGCGGCAGTTAGGGGAATAATTACCTACTTTTACAGTAATTAAGTTGAATCAAAGTTTTTGAAATGAAAACTTCTTTAGGACCGTGTGCACTTTTTTGTGATTTGAAACTTGATGAAACGAAAAGGCGACCCTAAAAAGAGACAAACACATACATCTTAGTATACGATTTAGCCTACGAGAGAATGAGATAGAATAATCAGTCACCTCTTTGTGCGGTGCTACGTAGCTTCTTCACTCTTATCTACTTTAGTTTTCTTAAGATTTCACTTTTACCGCGTGTGAATTTAACATTTGTATTTTTTTTCAATAAAATATTCGTATTAAGCATAGCCAGTAAGGGTCGACCGAGACAGGTTTTTCGTTCTCGGCCGAGACCAAGAATAGATAAACTGAGAAAAAAAATTAAAATGTACTATTTTTGCATAATATAGTATATTTAAGAATGTAATAATAATTTGTTTTAAATAGTTTTAATAATCAGAATTGAACAACATGATGCTGTAGCGCATAAAAAGAAATTTTTCTGCGTTTTCACCCTTCAAAGAGTGTCGCCTCATGTCGTATAATTGACCAGCTCTGCTAAAGTTCTGTTCACTTGCTACACTAGTAGGCGGTGCTGATAAAAACTTTCATTACAATCGACAGCTCTCTCACGCACTGACACCAAGTGACGAATGTGCACGCGCGCGGTAGATTTGAATCCCATTATCCTATACCGTACCTACTTAAAACGGTCTCGGTTATGGCCGAGAATCTCGGCGATTTTTCACCGAGAACCGAGACGGGGTTCTCGGTAGAATTTGTAGCTGAGAATGCCGACACCGAGATGTCGGTCGACCCTTTATTATATTATATTTTATTATTTATGGCCAGCCATTCTTTATTTTTTTTACCTAAATTGGCGATTTTTATTTCAATATATAAACATTAAATAGATCCAAAAAGGAGTATTGCAGATATGAAATCTAATGCCACTAAACAGTATCTACTCGTATAATACTTACTAGAAATTCAACTCGCGCGTCAACTGCTTGTCAATTGAGGCTATCGTTATCACCTTTTTTCGAACTCCACCCGTTTCATCACCGTCCTCTGAATCTCCATATCAGAAACACCACCTTCTCTAGTTCTCTAGTTGACACAGTTATTCATCTGTAATTGATAACAAGTCACTACCGAATTAATTAGTGTTTTAGAAATTAAGAAATATACAAAGATAATAATCTGGAAAAGTCCCCTACACTTGTCAAAAATATGCCCATGATCGTCTATCTGCGTTATATTACTGTTATAAGTAAATTTAACCGGTGTTGTTATGACACAACCCATTGTATGCGTCTAAATAAATGTAATTTGAGTAGGAAATATTGATAACTCACCAAATGACAAATGACGGAAGAAATTCGATGGAACGAAAAAATAGCAGCCTCAATCTGACAGCTGTCAAAATTCAAAATATTTACCTTTCTTGTGGTATTTGGGGTATTCCCGCTAGTGTTGGGTAGGACATGACATCAGGATGAGTTTGTGTGAGGTACTCAAATACTGAAATGAGGTGTAGAGTCACACCTCAATTGAGGTGAGGTGTGACAATATTTTAGCTTACGGGTATTAATGGGTGGGGGGGGGTTGACTAGAGAATTTCAGAATGCGTGATTTTTACATTAGTTCCACACAGGAGGCCCTGAGGAAGTAAGGCTGGAGAAGTCAATAGGACTCCCTTCACAAACCCTTTACGATAAGAATATTAGACACAACTACCTACTAACTAATAGGAAGAGAATTCCCAAAATTATTTCTTTCCTTAACTTTTTATACTGGCAGTTCTATTATTATCAGTGTATAGACCTCAAGTACAATTTTTTTTTCTAATTTTCTCTTATTGAAGTGAAAACTTCTTTAGCACCGTTGTCATTTGAAAGCGACACTAAAAAGAGACATACGCATACGTCTAAAGGATTTAGCCTGCGAGAGAATGATATAGCAATAAAATATTTATTTCATTCACTGGTACTCGGTTCCAATATAATACGATAAATCAACAGTCTCGCTCAAGTCTCTTTTAGTGTAGTGGTGTAAAGCGCCTTTTAGGGGATCTAGGATCAAATCCTACGAAATAAAATAAATAAATTATGTTTATTTTTGTAAAATCAATGTTTAATCTTCTAACCACTTCAAAATTAACAGGCAAAATAATGCGACATTTAGCGACTCCGAAGAAGAAAACACGAATACTAAAAAGATGACCAAATGTATAGGAAAAAGTGCACTGGAATTCGACGACAAAAATATGGAAAAGAATCACCCTTCACATTGATAAAAAAGTGCTTTGTAGTCTCCCCACTCTTGTCTACTTTAGTTTTCTGAAGATTTCAGTTCTACCGCGTGTGAATTGCACACTCTTTTTTTAATTTTCGTTTTTTCGTTTACGTTTACGTTTCGTTTACGTTTTTTTGTAAATTTTCTCTTATTTTAAATCAAAATCAAAATTTCCTCTCAAATCATAAGATTTGTAAGTAAATACTATGTCTACCTAATTAATTAATAAAACATTAAATTTGATAAAAGAATCTTTACTGAACAATTAAAGCGGCCACCATCTTCAACCGGAACCGGAACGTAACAAATAAATACAGACAGATTGACAGTCGAGTTAAAACGCTTTCAAATCTAAGATATTCCATGTTACGAAACACCGTTGAAGCACCATTATTTTCTTTTTTTAAATTAATATATTTTTTTTTAAATTCAGCTATAGAGAATTAAATCAAAATACTTGCGCCTGCCAGCTTCATGGTGACCAATGGAATATATAGTTATTTTGAATAAGGTATAAATAGTACTATTTGGATTGAATAGTAACCCGACAGTTGATCTCCCAACAGTTAGCCCCCCGAAATTATAAATTTTTATTACCTATTTTAAAACTAAAATCGACTTCAAAAATACTTTTAATAATAAGTTTGTATTTAAACGAATTTATTTAGTGTCATTTTTTTGTACTTCCGTGCATACGCTGATATACATAGTATGCAGAAACTAATTTTATCTTTGGTGCATTTGATTTAAAACATGTTTCACACTTTTGTTGTTTTCTTTATTTTTGAAGCGAAACTTCTATAGCCCCGCTATGTTTTGGATTTCGGATGAAACGGAAATGACGATTACTGCACCTGCCACGCGTCAACTGCGCTCAATGTGATTATATATCACTTTTAACGGCTCCTATTGGTTGAGATATGAAACGGAAATTACGCTGGTCTGCGCTCATTGGTCGCTTTGATTATGACCTCACTTTTCAAGTATTGGTTGAGATTGTTTTGGTAAAGTTTCGCTTCTACCGCGTGTAAACTGCACTCGATTTTTTTTAAAATTTTATTATAAGAGCTTTGTACATTGTATAGATTTTTATGTTATTTCATCCGTCATGCTAGGGATGTCCCTGTGTTATCATCTCTGCACCCTTAGTAATATTTTGTGTAAGTAGGTATACGGTGTTTTCCATAAACCGACTGCACATTGTACCTACATACATAAGTATGCCAGGGGCCAACTATTGGGGGATCAACATGTGTAAAAATGCTGAGAGTTGGAAAAATTATAACGGAAAATAAATTTTTATATTTATAAACTGAACAAATTGAAAACCATTATTCAATTAACAATAATGATTATTATTATACAATAGCTACCTTAAACAAACTAACTATTATTCACAAAATGTGTACTTATGTGTTTATGTCGTAGGTGACCGGCCTTTATACATATAAGTAGGTACGAATATTTTAAATACCGGGTTAAACTGCGTGAACCAAGTATAAACGTATAAACGTGAACCAAGATGGTGCGCATAGCGAATGTTGAAAGTGAAAGTTGAAATAAAATAAAAATAAACATTTTATTAGTCCAGTAAATGCTTTCGTAATATGTAATATGTACTGTTAAACCCACTACCCATTAATGCCATTGGACTTGACAATATTGACAAACCGTCACTGCATTCCGCACACGGAATGAAGGCGGTTTTCAGTCTCTAATATAGGGTGGGCCATAAACATTTGCACTTTTGTAATCGTGTTAGCGGGGATTCCGAGTGGGGGTGACCGGACAACTCAGAATGAAACCAACTCAGAAGCACCTCAGAAAGGTCATTAAGAGTGATGATAAAGAAATATAAAAAAATGGTTAAATAGGTTAAGTTAGGTTAGGGTTACCGGCTATTTTAATTTTTTTTTCGTAGCTTTTAATGACCTTTCTGAGGTATTTCTGAGTTGGTTTCATTTTGAATGGGCATGGAACCAGGCGGCGAGCATCATTGTTTTGTAAAAGAGAATAGAATCATTGTTGAACAGAAAAGAACAAAATTATTTTTTTGTAAAAAATATTATAGTATTTGTAAAAAATTTTACCCAGAAAGTGCGTTGCTCTCCCGTAAAGAGATCCATTGCCACTAAATTTCCAATAAGCGAGCATAAGTGACCCCGCTCTCCTATCCCGCTCGGGAGAGCAACGCACTTTCTGGGTAATTTTTTTTTACAAAAACAATAATTTTGTTCTTTTCTGTTCTACAATGATTCTATTCTCTTTTACAAAACAATGATGCTCGCCGCCTATTTCTTTCGCTTCACCAATTACAGAATATTAATCAGTGCCTAAGTGTTAATTTAATTATATCATGGTTTAAAAATTTCGAAGAAACCGGCAGGAAAACAAACAAACTGATCTCGCACAGCCCGGATCTAACCCCATTTGATTTTTTATGGGATATGTTTGTGTCTTACAAGTTGTGTGTCTACGTAAATAAACCAGCGACTATACACCAATTAAAGAAGAACATCCGTAATGAAATGGACATAATACCCCGAGACTTGTGCCGAAAAGTTTTCGAAAATATAAGGGCCTGATTTGAGAAATGCCGGCGGCGAGATTGCGCCCATTTTGACGAAATTATTTTTACGAAATGATTTTCCATTGAATTTTTGTTCTTATCAATAATAATTTTTTAAACACCATCTGTATTTTTTTTCATGATTATTTCAAAAGTGCAAATGAGTACGGCCCACCCTATATACTATAAACAGGGGGTATTTCACCATCCGCTTCTTAGCTTATCCATAAGATACTGTTAATTTTCGATTTATGATTTGCGGTTTATTTATTTACTAGCAGACCCGGCCACACGTTGCTGTGGCTAACGAAACACAACGCCATTACCCAACCTTTATAAAATCCACACCACAATTTCTCGGCTTTTCTCTACTATAATAAGCATGTATTATAGATATAAACCTTCCTCTTGAATCAACTATGTTATTTTTTCTTTATATAATAATATAGTTAGCGATCGCCACTAATTATACAATGCTTGCAATGCAACACTGGAAATTTGAAAAGGGAAAATCAAATACCTACTTACTCTAGGACATCTATTTTACAATTTCTTCCGTAGAACGAATTTCAAAAGTGACTATAGTACAGCCGTTTTAAATCGCACTATGTTTTCTGTGAATTTCTCGGCTTTTCTCTAATATAATTTACATGTATTATACATATAAACATTCCTCTTCAATCACTCTATCTATTGGTGAAAACCGCATGAAAATCCGTTGCGTAGTTTAAAAGATTAAAGCGCACATTTTGAGCGACTTCATTTTATACTATGTAATGATGATGATTAAGTCAGAATTTATTATTCGTTAATCGAACCTATAAATTTTTTTTTTTTTCAATTATTTCTGGCTTTCACCCTTCAAGGGTGTTCTAGGCCATCATTTATAATTACAGAGAAAGGAAAGGTGAATTTATATATTAATTTTATTTAAATGAGCAAATTTCAGAATTTTATGGAAGATTGGAGTAGAGTTCAGACTTAGAAGAGATGAAATGTTGAATGGAGGAGAGGCAATTTTTGATAACGCTTAATAGAAGAGAGGATATTTATTTAGAGAGGGACAATCAAAAAATATGTGATCTAAAGTTCCCACATCTAGACCACAGAACGTACAGTCTGGGGAGTCAAGCACATGAATTTTATAAAGGTGAGAAGGAACGGAACAATGTCCGATTCTCATACGAATAAGTAAGGAAATTTCTTTTTTGGAAAAATGGGGGAATTTTTGAAACCACGGTTTTGATGGGATAGTCCTTTGAATTGAGGCGTAACGGGCACCCTTGGATTGACTAGCAATGTTCCAATACTCTGTCCAAACATTGCGGGATCTATCTTTGATGATGGAAAAAATATCAGACAGGGGAATATGGTTTACGAGGGTAACGGTAGGGTTAGACGCTCCTTGTTTAGCCAAGGAATCAGCAATATCGTTACCCACTATGCCAACATGTCCAGGAATCCAAATCAGAGTGACAGTTTTTCCAGAGCTTTGAATGGAGGTTATCAATACTCGAATAAGACATACAAAGTGATCATCAGGATGAAGAAGAGGACTGGTTTTAAGTTTTTGGAGGGAACTGAGAGAGTCAGAGAGAACAAGAGAATGTTCAAAATTATTTTTTATTATATATTTGAGAGATTCAATAATCGCAATGCACTCGGCAGAAAATATTGAAAATTGGTTTGAAATTGAATAAAATATTCTTTCATTACAATTATTGTGGTAAACGTTAATACCAATACCACAGTTAGGAGAGTCCGGAGATTTGGAGCCATCAGTAAATAAAAGAGAAGAGTTGGGCCATTTAGAAGAAATAATGTCATTGAACATATTATTGACAGTGCGGGCTGGGAGATTGGAATGACTTTTAAGGATGCCGATCCCTTCTAAAATCGGTGGGGATAGGGTGACGTGACTATATTTTAATTTGTACAAAGGAAGAAGATCATTTTTGATAATTTGAAGCTCTGAGAGAGAGCGAAAATTTTTACAGATGGCAGGGAGAGGTTTAGTTCGAGCTCTGATTGTAGATGAATGTGTTGAGTCGTTGAACAACGAGACTCTGGGAATAACCTGATGACTTTTAGAATTTAAACATTTAAGAACAAATTTGTCAGCAAATAGTTGACGCCTTAAATAAAGAGGAGGATCAGAACATTCTACTTGAAGGGAATTGATAGGCGACGATTGCATCGCGCCAGTTATTATTCGCAATGACTTAGATTGAATTTTGTCTAATTTACTGAGTGCATTTTTGGATGCAGTACTAAAAAGGGGGCAGGCATAGTCGAGATGGCTTCGAATAAGTGCATTGTAGAGCAACTTAATGCAGATAGGATGTGCACCCCACCAAACGCCAGTCAATGATCTGATAATATTTAAAATTTTTTCACATTTAGTAACTATATTATTAATGTGGGAAGACCATTTAAGTTTCCTATCAAATGTTACTCCCAAAAATTTAACTTCGGAAGCATTGGGGATTGGAGAGTTTTTAAATAAAATTTGAACAGGGGGGTTATTATGACGATTTGAGAAGGTGACACACTGACTCTTTTGTACTGAAAGTTCAAGACCATTTAAAGTGAGCCATGTGCAAAGGGCATCCATGGCTTCATTAAGATATTTGACGGCGGATGGAATGATTTTGGATGATAAGAAGAAAGCTATGTCATCTGCGAACTCAACAACTTTTACTTGAGGGGGAATGGTGACATGCATATCGTGTGTGTATATATTATACAGTAAGGGGGATAATACATCGCCTTGGGGTAAACCCTTCCAAATTGACCTACTCTGAGGAGTAACATCTGGTAGCTCAATGAAAATTTTCCTATCGAGAAAAAGATTAATAATAGATTGGACAAACATGAGGGGTAAGCCAAGGCCTAAAAGTTTTTTTTAAGAATTGGGATGGAAACATTGTCAAAGGCGCCTTCTATGTCTATAAAGACTGCAAGACATACTTCTTTGTTAGAAATGGATAAATTAATATCAGTGCTGATGATGGCAAGGTTATCTTGTGTAGATTTCTTTTTCCTAAATCCAAATTGGGATGGAGAGAGAAGATGATTACTCTCGACAAAAAATTCTAACCGGTTTTTAATTAATTTTTCATAAATTTTACTAAGGGTGGATGAAAGAGCAATTGGTCTATAGTTGGATCCAGAATTGGGTGATTTGTTTAATTTTAGAATTGGGATGATTATTTGAGAACTCCAGTCATCAGGTATTATGCCAGTCTGGAAGATTTTATTTAAGATGCATAAAAAGTGATTTAGAACATTATCATTACTATTTTTGATAATGCTATAAGGTATACCATCTCTGCCTGGAGATGAGTCCTTGACTGTTGATAAACAATTTTTTAATTCAATTAAAGTGAATGGAGAGTCTAGCCAATGATCAGACATAGGAGTGTTGTGGATTGGAGTTATTTCATCTAAGTTAGGTACAGAAGGGGGGGCAATTTTGTCCAAGAACTCGTCTATCCATTTAGAATGAGAAGCTCGAGGAGATGTTGGACTGAAGGAGGATCGAAATCTTCGAATCATAGACCAAACTTCCGAAATTGGAGTGTTCGGAGATACTGAACTGCAGAAGTTGTACCACCCGGATCTTTTTTTTGACCTCAATACCCTTTTGGCATTGGCTTCGGCATTTTTGTATATGAGATAGTTCTCCATAGTCATATTGTGACGATAGGAAAGAGATTTAGCTTTCAGAATTCTCACTACTTTGGAACATTCCTCATCCCACCAGGGAGTCGGAGGGAGTTTTTTGAGAGATTTGGTTTTAGGGGGAGGATTTGATTTATTGATTGCAGTTACGAGCATTGATTTGAAGTTATCGTAGTCATCTTTGACAGATAATGTATCGGTATAGGATAAATTTTGTATAAACTTATCCATATGTGAGTTAAATTCGTCCCATTTGGTGTGTTTTGTTTTAATCTTTGTCGAAATATGGGACTTGTCTGAATGGAAAGAAGTTTGATAAGTGATGGTGATCGGGAAATGATCACTGGAGCAAGGGTCGGGGGACACCACCCACGAGGAGAGAGGTGCCAGATTAGTAGAGCATATGGAGAGATCCACTGCACTGGGGTTTGTGTTGGGGCGAGAGATTCTAGTAGGAGATCCGTCATTCAAAAGAAAAAGGTTGGATTCATCTAGGAAATCCATCATACTTCGACCGTCTCGATCACAGAAAGCAGAACCCCAGACGGGGGAATGGGCATTAAAATCACCCAATAAAAAGAAAGGAGGGCTTAGTTGACGGACAATTTGCAACCACGCTTGTTTATTGAAGTGCGATGTTGGGGGAAGATAGATAGAAACAAAGGAAGTGTCCTTTATTTTAGCTGCAACCATTTGAAAGTCAGCATTGGGGGGTTTGATATTAATTGGGAAAAACGAAAGGGATTTTTTAATAAAAAGGGCAGCACCACCGCCCGTACCTTCCGGGCGATCATCGCGGAGACAGGAGTACCCTCCCACATTAAAGTGGGTGGATGGAGTAAACCATGTCTCCGAGATAGCAGCCACAGAAACAAGGTTTGAATTTAATAGGTTAAGAAGGTTCGATTTGTTAGAAATAGCACTGCGGCTATTCCACTGAAGAATTCTGACATCTTGAAGAGCCATTTTGAATAAATGATTTTAATGTGGAAATAATAGAAGCAGCGTTGGACGGTAGATTAGTTTGAGAAGAAATTAGGTCAATTAGAAGCATAATAAGAGTTTGAATAAATGAAGAATTATCTTGGGAGAATTGTTCAGAAAGCTTTTGATGGTTTGTTGAGGATGAATTATAATTGTTTGCGCACCCATTTGTGGCATTTGAAAGAGGTGAACCATTGGGATTTAAGAGAAGTGAGTTGTGTTGTTGCTGATCGTATCCAGGAGCCGGTTTAGAGATAGGGTTTTTGTATGTGAATTTAGTTGAACGAGAAGATGTTGAGGAGGAGGCGGGTGGGTTAGATGAAGAGTTACTGGATAAAACCTCAGCAAATGATTTTTTGACAGGCGGGAATAGTTTAGAAGCCTGCAGAAAAGACAAGTTCTCAGAGGCCATAGAAATTTTTATATTTTTTTGGCGAGATTGTTCCGGACAAGAAGAGTTAATGGCGGAATGAGCACCTGAGCAGTTAAAACATTTAGGTGAAGAGAGAGAAGAACATTGGTCAGCCGTGTGGTTTTCTCCACATTTGAAACATCTGGGAGGGGATCTGCATGCAGCTTTGGTATGACCAAAACGACAGCAATTGTAACATTGAGTGGTGGGATAAGTATACATTTCAACTGGTAAGGAGTTGAAAAATAAATAAATATGGGAGGGAAGAGATTGTCCTTCAAATGTGATGACGACAGATTGGGAGGGCTTCCAGGAAACGATGCCCTCAGAAGAGTCCTTATAATTTAACCTCCTGGCTTTTATGGGATTGCCGATATGTTGGGGGGTTGAAAGTGAAGACAGGATTTCTGGAATGGACAGATCGGTCGAGATACCTCTGACGAGGCCCATTCGAGTGACATTGAAAGTTGGGATGTACGCCTTGAATTTAGAATTTGATGAAATAAATATGTTTTTGATAAAGTTGTTGGCGGCTGAACCTGAGAGGAATTCAACAGAGATTCGGAAGCGACCCTCAGCTTTTACACCTCCAGGCTTAATCGAAAGGTTCTTGCTATTTGATAGAAATTTACCAAATTCAAGAGGGTGGATAGTTTTACCTTGCTCAGTTTTTTGAGCGTACACAATGAACGGGCCACAGGAATGAGGAGAATAAAAGTTTGTAGGAGGAGGTTGAGGAAGAGCAGGTGAAGACTGAGAAGAAGAAGGAGAGTCATGTTTTATTGAGGAAGAGGGACTAAACTTCCTTTTTTTTGTGGTAGTCAGAATGACAGATTCACTGTCTGAAATTACTACATTTTCACCATCTGGGGGGTCAGGGGGAGGATCTGGGGGCTTTTTAGGGTGTCCAGGGGGGTCCTCCTCCATTGTTCACAAAATTACAAAAGAAAAAATGTATGGAAAGTGACAGAAATAAAAAAGGTTATAAATATCTGGAAATCAGCGACGAAAAGTGACTCCTGGAAGATCAGAGGGGAGAAGAATCCTCAAGGAACAACACACTACACTTTTATTGACCAGAAAACATAAAAATATTAGTTAAAATAATAAAAAAAGATTATTTTTTCCTAGGCGAAAACAAAATAACTGTGACAGCCAGATGTTCAAAATTCCCTACCCTGATCAGTTGTTGCATTCATTTATAATACAATACAAACTGACCAACCTATAAATTATTGTAATATTTAACGGATAGGTCGGTCGAGTTTTCTAACTATTGCGAGTATTTTTTTTTAAATTTTTGAAGTGAAAACTTCTTTAGTACCTACCGTTGTGATTTGAAACTCAATGAAATGAAAAATAGCGACACTAAAAAGAGACAAACATATACATCCGTATGATTTAGCCTGCGAGAGAGGTCTCCTCTTTGTGCGGTGCATGAGTTTGGACCTAAGAGTATGGATACTAGTTTGGACCCTCCAAAAATCGTTAAAATTGCCTGGTTTGAACGCCATCAACAAACGTTCAAGCATCAAAAAGTTCATTTACATTTTTTACCCCACATAATTTCAGAAATCACTAGTTAAAGCAAGCCATGTGACGATGTACGTATATATTATAAACTAGCGAGTTACCGGCATGCGTTGCTATGTCATTATACATAAATTGTTTCTCCCTGCGTGTTCTTTCCCAGTCGTCCCGTTCCCCTTCCGCCTCCTCCACCTTCCCTCTCCCCACTTCACTCCCCCCCCCTTCCCCCGTCCCGCGAATCCCACTCCCTGGTTCCCCTCCCCCCCCTCCTCTCCCACGAACCCCCTATCCGAATTCCCCTCCCCCCTCCCGCATTCCATACATTCAGTCCCGCTACATTCAGTTTTCAAACAGCTCGCGTGCCACCTATTGCAATTTTTTTATACAAAATCATTATGCCAGAGCTAACCGCTTATTTTATACAAACCTTGTTCTGACAATAAAACACAAAAAAAGGAATTATCCAATTTGGCGCAGTCGTTCGAAAGTTATGCGGGTTTCATACATGTTATCGATTCATTTTTATTTACATAGATAGATACACACATTCAAAAACTGTGCTCAAATAAAATAATAAATTAGATTAAATGAAAGAATTAAATTTCAAATTACAAACATAATCCCAAATTCACAAACGCAAGTAGGTAGGTTTTCTTTTCAGCGGGCATTTATACATATTATAACATGATACATTAATTTGTTAGGTTTGTTTTTTATGTGAATACCACATAAGATTCCCAACCGTGGAGCGAGTGAGACTATGACATCCCGAATTGGGGTAAGTCATGAAGCTGATGGTAGTGGGAGGGAGAAAAGGAAAGGTTTCATGGGGAACCTGGCTATTCGCATCTGGTCACCAAACACGGCGAAAACCATTTCAAGCAACGTTTCAATTCAGCATTGATCCTTGTATGTCATCAGGACACCAGGGCAATACTGAGATTATCTACTACTCTGAAACGTGTCGCAAATATTTCACAGTAGGTATACCTAATAGCTAATAAATTTTTAAATAACACAAATTTAAATTTACTTACGCACGCCAGATTCGTAGATGGGAATCGTAACCAATCTAGCACAGAGGCCTTGTTGTTTGCTTGTAAATTATCATCACTTTTCTTCAATATTCTTTTTGTCACTGTTGTGTTTTGTTATGAAACTGAATGAGAATGCGATTGGAACACAGGGAGTCGAATCACTTGAATCTTCGCTTGGTTTCACTAACCGTCTGATGCACGAGGATTATGCATTTACAGTCGTACAACCAAACATGAAAGCCACTCGACCATTCTAATTAATATTTATTATTTTTTTCGGTAATTATAATTTTTTTTTTCTGAAATATAAATTTTACATTAAATTAAATGACGGCCGGCGTGGTTAAGGAGTAAGGCTATTGGTCGCGTGATCGAATCCCGGCGTGGGCAAATTTATTTTATTTGTTTAATTTGTGTTATTTCGCAATTAATTCATTTAAAATAATATGCTGTCTATTTGCAGCACGTTCCAGAGTGGAAGATATTCTCAGTATCGCCCTGGTGTAAGACTACCATTGAATTCAAACGTTGTTTGAAATGGCTTTAGCCGTGTTTGGTGACCAGATCTGAATAGCCAGATACTTCCCAACCTTCCTCTCCCCATCTTCTTCCCCTCCCCACTACCTTAAGTCTTACAACATACCCCAATTGGGGAAGCCATAGTCTCACTGGTTCTAAACGGGAGCAGCTGGGACCCTTGTGAGGTATTCACATAATTTTTTTTTTAAATAAAAAAAAAACAAACTCTTTTGAAATCAATATTTCCAGATAAATATATACACATATTATTATTATTATTACTACATAGTACCTGTTAGAAATTATAATGGCGGTTATTTTCGTGATTTGACTACATAATTCTACTGAATGTTTATTTTTTAACTACTTTTAAGAGTGCCAAGACCGAGTCGTTTGGCAGTCTGCCTTCTCTACGTACCTTTGCGGAGAAACGGCGTGATGGTTAGTTAGTTAATCTATTTTAATTTCGATTTTGTTTTCGTGAATCAATGAATTAATAATATACCTTGTAATAATTTGAAACGCATTAAAATTGCAGTCATAAAAATCAAACATGAAGCTATTTGAATTCAGCCCCGAAGAAAACATTTTCTTTGTTGAGTAAATAATAATTTAAGTCAAGAACCTTCATGTGAAACTTTACCTGTATATTTTATGGTCTAATTTGGACTTTGGCAACTCAAGTCACCAATGTCTACTGTGTAAATTTTTGATATGGAGAAATCTTTCTTCACTCTGAGAAAGTTGCTTGTACAAACAACAAACACACAAGGCGTAGGGTGTTTACAAAGAAGATTGCGGAATGCTATAATAAGTAATTACAGTTCATTGTGATAACTTTGCCCAAACCACCAAGTTTAGCAAACGTGCTGTTTGTGAAACTTAAAAGTTAGTGACTAGGCCTCCAGACAATTTTTAAAACATCTAACATTACCACAATAATATTATTAGGTCCTTACATATGAAATTGGCGTTTTGCCGTGCTGGCAACTTTGATCTCTAATATCTAATATCTTCTCTTTGGTTAAGAATTCCAAATTCAAATTTATTCAGCTATTTACTCATGTATTTGTGTTTCGAAAATTATAATTAATTTGTTTTTTCCTTTATTGTTTTTTTTCTTTACGTCACTTAGTTTACAAAATGGAAAACTTGAAATATCGCGTTATTTACGAGTACGAGTTCCACCGTGGCACCAGTGCTGCAGAAACGGCTCGAAGGATTAATGATGTGTATGGCGACGGTGCCGCAAAAGAAAACACTGTAGTGTTTTTTTTTGTCGTTCACTACAGCTTTCTTAAATCTGGCCAGACGATTACGGCAGATGTCTATTGTCAGCAACTGCAAACCATGATGGAAAAGCTAGCTGCTAAACAACTGAGGCTGGTTAGGGGGCGTTCAAGTATTACGTAACGCAATTTTTGAAGATTTTTGACCCCCCCCTCTCCCCCATGTAACACGCCGTAACGTTTTTCCGTACCCCCCCCCCCCCTCCCCTAAACGTTACGTAACGCCCAAGTGACAATTTTTACCTGAAAGTCACAATTAAGTACTGGAAATTAGCTTAAATACCTTTTTCCTTGTTTTAATCGCATTTGCGGTAGTAAATAAAACAAGAGATTTCGAGAACGAAAAGGATTGCCAAGTTGGAAGATTTTAATTCCTTAGTTTTTTTTATCTAAATAAAGAAAAACATGTTACGTAACGCGTTGTTCGAACCCCCCCCCCCCCCCCCCCGTAACGCACAGTAACGTTTCACAAGACCCCCCCCCCCTCCCCTCCAAGTGCGTTACGTAATACTTGAACGGCCCCTTAATCGCTCTAGGCCACTGCTGCTTCATGACAACGCTAGACCACACACTGCACAACAGACGGCTACCAAATTAGAGGAGCTTCAATTGGACATCCACCGTACTCTCCGGACCTTGCCCCAACAGATTACCATTTTTTTCGATATTTGGATAACTTCTTGCAAGTGAAAAAATTCAGCTCCGATGGGGCAGTCCAAACCGCCTTCAAAGATTTTATTGATTCCCGTCCGAATGGTTTTTTTAGCATATTAGGTCCTTACATATGAAATAATAAATATAGTAGGTCCTTACATATGAAATTGGCGTTTTGTATGGGAGGAACATAAAGTCGTTTTTTTTTAAATATAATATATTTATTTAATCAAAGTATGTACCGTTACTATCTATGCACTTTTGCCATCTCATAGGTAGTTCATCGATCGCTTAACTAAGTGTAGTTGTAATTAAAAAAAGTATTTTAATTTTCATTAGTGCGGATTTCGGAACTCAATTTCAATTACGGAGGGTTTTGGAACACACATTTTTTTGTATTTATATTTTGGCCAGTGCAGAGGAGTGAAAAGGTTGAAATCATATAAAAAATATTATATTAGGTACAAAGATACAAATACACAACTTATTAGAGAAGATATCATTTTTTCATTTATATTTAATAAAAATGTAACAATGGTTGAGATAAGACATTTTAGTTAGTCGTTGTAATTATATGCGGTAAGAGAGCATTGTTTTTAAAAACTTAGGCTATTATCAGACCAATACAATTTTCTATGGCTTCACATAAACTCAAATTAGAAGTTTCTTGTTGTGTACTTCCGAAAGATTTTTTGAGATATCAACGATTTTTTGTAGAAACTGAGGTTTTATAAGTGTTTATGCCATATTTTTTGTTTAATAAATCGTTGACATCCTTCACTTGAAAAAATTCACACCCTAGAAAAAATATTGAAAATATAATTTCATAAAATCATATAAAATATAAAGCCAAAACTATAATAAAAATGAGACGCATTGAAAACTTCAATGAAATTCGGGTAAAATTTTCAAATGTTTAAATATTGATTTTTTCGTTCTAAATTATTATTTTTTCACGTTTCTGGTTTTTGCATTAGCTTCCTTAATTTACCAGAAAGGTATTCAGTTACCATTATTAATTAGATGATTAGGCATGATTTTGTTGAGAAATTAGTAGAATAAGCAAGACAAAAATCAACCATCCGCACCAAAATTGTTTGAAAATAATCGATTGGCTGTCTCAATTAGGGAGTATTTTGGAACTAAGACCCATATTTAAACACGATTTATTAAGAAACAAATTTTTTGGAAATAGTTACAACTGCATCGCATCTTTGTGAGAAACCACGTCAGATGGCATTCACACCTAATTTTGGACCAAAATTCATTAGGGAGGATATTGGAACTCAACGATTCATTTAACAGGTGTGTAATACTTACAAATCTCAGATATGTGATTTAATAGATAGGTGTGGTTATTAATCGTGGCACTTTATCAAAACGCACGATTGTAATTTTTTTTACATTAGCTCCACGCTCCACAGAGGAGGCACTTAGAAAAATAATTTCTCTAGGGACTTACGTCATCTTTGGGATGCGGTAAGTAGGGTCTTTTTAGGAAAGGAAGGAAAGGAAGTTCCGGGAAGGAAAAGTAATGAGGAGTAGGTAGGTCTGGTAGGAATCTGGGGGTCCGTGTGTTTAGGAGTGACGGACATATGAATCCATCTCTCCCTCTGCGGTACAGAGGGAGGGATGGATTCATTTCACGGATTAAAAAAATCAACTTTAGTCTCGATTTAATCAAAAACGAAAGTCAAATAAAAACAAGTTTTGTAGACCAAAAACATTGTCTCCAAATTTGATGAAGATTCATCGCCTTCCCGCTTGTAGGTAATAGTTTCTGGGCACCATGTATTTGTTTTGTTCAGTGGTAGCATTCCATCGACTGGATTTACCATGGAACTAAGATTGAAGGGAAGCGGCAATACTTTCGGAATATTACTGGGATAAGCGAAAAACCTATGTAGCTCTCCAAATTTGTAGCCGTCTAGTGGGAGGGGATAGAAACGGGGAATGTGGCTAGCTTGCGGGGGGAAGGCGGCGCTGTGGAGATAAGGGCCGAACTGTGAATGGGAATCATTATTATTTTTATATTTTTTAAACTTTCGTTAATTTTTTATTACATTTTGGACATAAAATATAATACCTTATTTAAAAAATAAGTAATGAAATGAGGAGAGGGTAGTAACAAGGAGACTGGAGACTTATGTGTTGTTTAATTTTTATTGTTCCCTATACAAGTTATTTTAAGTTACCTTCATCTACTAGGACGTACTTAACTCATTTTTTGCGAAATCAAGATTTGTGAAGCGCTTGTCGAAATACATCGGCCTCACTTTTCACTTGACAAGTGCAAGTGGGTAAAAAAACTAGTGTTATGAACTCACTGTAACTCAAGGCACCATTCCTTGGTGCTATCATTGCTTAACTCATCAGTTTGAAATAGATTTTAATTTATCATATAAATAGTAAGTATGGTTTTTTATACGTATTTTATAAAATCAACAGGCTTGCAGTGAAAATTTTTGTGTGTTCTATTCTGATGTAAGCTGGTGCTTGTGTTTTAAGAAAGGAGTGCTCGATATTAATCTTATAAAAGAACTGTATTTACAGTTTTACAATGATAACAAAAAAATAAGTGATAGGAACAAACACTGCTTGACTTATTTGCGTGGGCAAATAAATTTTATTTGATTAATTTGTGTTATTTCATAATTAATTTATTTAAAAATAATGTACATATTATTTTATACTAGCAGATCCGGCCACACGTTGCTGTGGCTAACGTAAAAAAATGCCACGCCATTACCCAACCTTTATAACCAACGCCATCTGTTAAATTAAATCCACACCGCCCATATTTGTCAGCCCATTGCCCGCTGCCCGCTGCCGCTTAACCAGATATGTTATATATTTCAATAAATTTACACAAAACCTTGACAAATTATATACCTAAACCTTTCTCATGAATCACTCTATCTATTGGTGAAAACCGCATGAAAATCCGTTTGGGTAGTTTTTGAGTTTATCGCGAATAGACAGACAGACAGACGCGGCGAATAACTTTGTTTTATAATATGTAGAGATATACCATATAATATATCACAAGAATCCCAACTGCTTCCGTCTGTAGCATGTACGTTGTGAGGCTGAAGGTAAATGGTGAGGGGAAATAAATGGTGGAGAGAAAGCTGGAGAAGTACTCGGCTATTCAGATCTAGTCGACAAACACTGCTAAATTAATTTCAAGCAACATTTCAATTCTGAATGGTGGTCTTACCTACGCCAGAGCGATACTGAGAATGTCTTCCACCTGGAACGTGCCGGAAATATATCTTATAATGTTTTTAATTATAAAATGTTGAAAACACAGATCAATCGAATAAAATTTATTTCGGGATTTGAACCCGCGACCTCCAGATTGTTAGTCAAGAGCTTTACCCCTCGACCACGAGGGCATGTCAATGTGACTTTTACATAACAATACAGTGATTATAAACTTTGAATTGACGTTGTAAACATATGTAAAAGGAGTGGTAAATTAGTAGGAAGAAAATCTAAAAATAACAGTGCAAAAAAGACAAAATAAAAATTTAAAAAAATGAATAAGCTAAATGATAAAAAACATATACCTATGACATGTGTGAATCACAACTTTATATTTGTGCGTTATGATTAATAAAAACATAAAAGTTTTTTGGTAATTTTTAATTATTATAATTTAAGTTGACTGATTCGGCCCATTGGCAGTCGGAGTTCACGTGATAACATCGGGCTCATGGCGATGGCGGTTGAAATGAACACGCCGAAAATTATAAAATGTATATTTAAGCTATGTTTAAACACTTACATATGAAAGGTAAGACTGTCTTTCTTCTTAAAGGTCTTCATAGAACTACTTTTACACAATTTTACGGCACAGTGGACCATTTTTCTATGTTTTATGAACGTTTTTCTGTGAGCTCTATGCGCGACCGAGGTGTAAAAGCCAATGTCAGCCATCTAAAAACCGTTCGGTAAAATTTTTGAAAAGGCATGCTTTGGGCAGAGGGGCACACTTTACATGCCGTCTCTCTAGTATCCATACTCTTAGATACTCTTAGGGATTTACCAATACCTATTCATTTTTGCTGCTTTTCACAAGTAGGTATTTTCAGTTCCGTCTTTACCCAGGTTTCAGAAAGGTTCCACCTGAAAAATAAATGACATCTCTTCCGTTTTTCGAATCAGTAAACTTTATATCCGTTTATATTCGTTTTCGTGGGAAGGGCTTATTAGAATTTTATGTATTGTTATTTTCGTATAGGTTTCGGGAGATAATGTAGATAATCATAGTTAAAATAATAAAAGTACTAGTTTTCATACGAAAAAAATCTACGAAAACTCTTAATTTTTGACATCTCGCATTGACCCATATTGGTATTTACCATTTCTTAGGGTACTTAGCTTCTAAACTTATCAAACTGATTTGATAAGCTGTGAGAAGGCTGGAAGTTCGTGCGGACGCGATTAGACACGTCAAAAAACTTCCGAAAGAATAAGTTCTGTAACTTGCTTTAAATTACGTTAAGTGACTTTTGGTGTCGTTTACATTGGTAATTTGGCCATAAATCGATTACAAGAGCGAATTACAGGAAAAAAATTACGAGTCTAAATCCAGCCTTCGACCTGTCAAAAAATTTTCGTAAGAACAACTTCTGTAACTAGCTATAAATTACGGTAAGTGACTTTTGCTGTCGTTTACATTGGTTAATTAGACATAAGTCGCTTACGTGAGCGACTTGCGGGAAAAAACTTACCTACGTGTGTAAATGCAGCCGATTTATTATATTTTATGAACCATATAATAAATCGTTTATAAACCTTCCTATCCCCTTTTACTTATTATGTGCACAGTGTTACAGCTTCGGAAGTACCTGGCTATTCAGATCTGGTCACTAAAAAGGGCTAAAGCCATTTTTTTACAGAAAAGAATACTTATACACAAGGGCGGATCCAGAATTTTTTTTTACTGGGGGGGGGGGGGGAAGGGGTGGACGGGCAAAAAAAAATCAATAATTGCTGTTAGAAATAAACTTGAAGTATGATACTTCAAGTTTATTATAAGTTCAAGTATGTAGGTATAGGAAGGTTTATGAAAGTGTCAAACAATAGAAAAATTAAATGTTTAATAAAGACAGTTTGTGCTTCTAAGTATGTACTGTGATGGAATCTCCAGAGTACACAAAAATACCGGCTGGGGGGGCACGTGCCCCCCCCCCCCCCCTTTAAATCCGCCCTTGCTTATACACATTTCTTTGCAACTTCATAGGTATTATCTGCACTTCGAAGCCAAGGGGGGGGGTCACATAGTCGTGGTCAAGTCACAAGAAGTTATAATTTAATTTTGATAATAATAATCTAATAATAATCCATAATATTATAATGGAACAAGAAAACTCTGCCCAACAATTCCTGGCAAAGGCAACCTCTATTTTAAACCTATTAAATATCATCATAATGGACACATCTAACAAATTCACCAAGGAACAAATAGCGAAACTCGCCCCTAAATTCACCGATCTATTGGGTAATGTCGGTCAAATGGGTGTAAAGTTAGGGAGCCTTGAAGGAGAATTGAAGACCTACAAATATATGTCTTCTAATCAAACACCCGAAAATGGGAACAGAACGTATAGTTCGATTACGTCCAACCAAGTCCTCCCGAAATATCCACCGAACACAAGAAATAATGCCCCTATACTTCCTGCGAGACCAGCCGTACTTATCTTCCCCAAAGATGACAAGTCACTTCCTTCCAGCAGTACTCTTGAAACTCTCAAAACCTCAACTAACCCATCATCTTTGGGAATTACAATCACGGGGTTACGAGAAATAAGGAACGGAGGTGTAGTCGTGCATCCAAGTACCGATGCAGAGGCCATAAAACTTGCCAATGCACCGACCCTATCCGATGCTGGTCTGAAAGCAGCAGTTTTTTCACATAAACTTCCTCGGATAGCTATCCATGGTCTACCTCAAGTTGTGCCCCTCGAGAACATTATCTTGGCAATCCACCAGCAAACACACGAAGAAACCGGTCTACAAATTAATGAATTGAAAGATAAATTGCAGTTCTCTCACAAAGTAGGACCTCGTACCGGATCGTGCACTCATGTCTTCAGAGTTCCTCCTTCTGTTCGTCACTCCCTCATTCGCTTCTCTAAACTGGCTATGGACTGGCAAATACACACCGTAAGGGATTGGATCGACAGTCTAAAATGTGGACACTGTCAACTTTACGGCCATACGGCGTCGAAATGTAACGCAGACATGCCTACATGTTCTCACTGTGGAAAACCTGGACACAATCGAGATGCTTGCCCGACTCCTGAAAAGCCACCAGCATGTGCTACCTGCAAGTTCTTCAGAAAACCGTCCACACACAACACTGGCTCCCCTGACTGTCCTGCCCGCCAAGCCGCTGAGAGACGCGAATTATCTCGAGTCAATTTTTTAGGCTGAATCAGAATCGACACCTTATTAATACTAACTTTTCCACCTATTATCAAAATATTCGTGGTCTCAATACTAAGCTAAACTCCTTTAGATGCTCCATAAATTTATGCCCTTATGATTTTTTATGTTTTACCGAAACATGGCTATCAGACAATATTGCTTCAACAGAACTTGGACTCCATGACTACATTATTTTTCGCTGTGACCGCTCTTCCTCTTCTAACAAGTGTAGAGGAGGTGGGGTAATGATATGTATTAAAAAAAAATACTCTTGCCACATTCTTGAATCGTCTAATAATGTATCTGAACAATTATTTATTTGTGTTCTACTTGGTTCCAAGAAACTTGTCATTGGTTGTGTATACATTCCCCCCTCCTCTTCAATAGAAATCTATAAGTCACATACTGAAGCAGTTGAGCGTGTTTCCATAAAGGCCGATTCCTTACTTATTTGTGGTGATTATAATCTTCCTAAAATAGTGTGGCTTAATGATAGTCATGGTGTGAAAACTCCTAATAATGTTTCCCTTCATGCTTCCATAATAGTAAATTTCTTTGCCTTCCTGAATATGTACCAATTAAACTCGATCAATAACTGTGGAGGTTACTGTCTTGATCTAATATTTACCAATATGCCTAGCGTTTGTGTATGTGAAGCTACTGACTCAATATTACCAATAGATAAATATCATCCACCACTCGATATTAACTTCACTAATCCTTTCAAAAGTGACACTCTGAAATCAGCAGTTACATTCCACTACAAATTTAACAAAGGTGATTATACTGGCATGAATAGGTACCTTGCCCAATATGACTGGGCAGGTATGTTATCAAACAACAATATTAACGATGCTGTATTTAAATTCAACGAATGTATAACTCATGCTATAGATTTGTTCGTTCCAAGGGGAACTTTTTCCCAGCCTAAATTTCCTATTTGGTTCAGTATGAAACTAAAGCATTTGATTATGGAAAAAAAGAAAACACACAAGTTATTCAAATTAACGAACAACTTAGCGCTTTATCAAAAATTTTCTCAGTTAAGAGAATTATCCAAAATTGAATCTAACTTGTGTTATAAATCTTATATTGAACTCACTGAGACAAAATTAAATCTTAACCCTAAACAATTTTGGAAATTTATTAAACAAAAACGTATTGATAACGATCTCCCTTCAAGTTTATTTTTTAATGATACTCACGCCACCAACGATTTCGATATTGCCAACCTTTTTGCTGAACATTTCTCCTCTGTCTATACTGATAACATATGCACCATCCCTCCACTTAAATATGCTAATACTATTGACCTTAATAATTGCGAAATCACACTTGTAGATGTTTTCAATTACTTAAAAAATCTTCCCAGCAAAACAAGCACTGGTCCTGAATGGTATACCTGAAATATTATTGAAAGAATGTAAATCTGTTGTATCTAAGCCAATTTGTTTATTATATAACTTATCATTATCATCTGCCACTTTTCCGGATTCCTGGAAGGTTTCCTATATACGACCTATTTTTAAATCGGGTAATAGGTCGAACGTAGAAAACTATAGACCTATATCGATGTTATCTCATATTCCTAAAATCTTTGAATCTATAATCACAAAAAAAAATAACACCTATTTTCAAAAATGTGCTGATTGAGGAACAGCATGGCTTTAGATCTGCTAAATCTACCACTACAAACTTACTCTCCTTCACCAAACACCGTAATCAATGGCCTAGAAGATAAATCACAAGTAGATGTTCTATATACCGACTTTTCTAAAGCTTTTGACAAAGTAAAACACGCTATCCTCATGGCCAAGCTATATGCTATAGGTATACGAAACCCATTGCTATCTTTCTTTAATTCTTATTTAAGCAATAGAAAACAAAGAGTTAAAATAAATAACATTGAGTCTATTATTATTGAAGTAACATCCGGCGTACCGCAAGGAGCACATTTAGCCCCGCTTCTCTTCAACTTGTTTATAAATGACATTATTCGTATTTTCTCTCACACACGCTTTTGGCTTTTTGCTGATGACAATAAGATCCTAAAAATAATCAAAAACTACCATGACTGCCTTCTTTTCCAATCAGATATTGACTCTTTCAATGACTGGTGTAAAATTAATTGCTTGGAACTAAATGTCGATAAGTGCAAAATTATGTCCTTCTACAGATCTAAAAATCCGATTGTTTTCGAATACAAATTAAATAATAATTGCCTAACAACTGTTCAATCTATTAAAGATCTTGGTGTCTCTCTTGATAGCAAGCTTTCTTTCCGGGAACATATAAATACGATTGTAATAAATCTCTCAAACTACTTGGTTTTATCACTAGAACCACTTCTGACTTCAAAAACATAAATACCCTAAGAACTCTTTACTGCTCCTTGGTTCGCCCCCATCTTGAATATGCTTGTATTATATGGTCTCCTTTTTATGCTGTCCATATTCGTCATATTGAATCCGTTCAACATCGGTTCCTAAAGGGAATTGCTTGGAGGCTAGGATTAGAGCGAGGCAATTACTCGTATGCTGAAATTGAACAAACTCTAAACCTTTCTCCTTTAGAAGACCGTCGGATAAAATCTGATCTCATTTGTTTCTTCAAAATTATTAACTGTTTAATCGACTCGCCTACATTACTACAACTCATCACATTTAATATACCTTCTCGTAGACTCAGAAATAAAGACCTGATTTTCCTCAATCAGCACTCGACTAACTATGGTTATAACTCACCACTGTCCAGAATGTGTAGACTGGTCAACTCACGTCAAGACCTTGATTTTTTGGTATTAGCTTAAATGATTTCTGTCGCTCTTTAAACAAATGAAGATATGTAATATTCACCCTAATTTTTGCAAGGTCTTGACGTGACTTGACACTTATTTTTCTTCTATTTTCACTGTTTGTCTTTGCTTTCATGTACCATCCGAATCCTTACATTGTTCATTTCTATACTTCGTGATACTTTGTTTTAAATTGGACGTAAGTCCGTAAATAAATAAATAAATAAATAAATAAATAAATAAATAATAATAGATACAAGTAAAAAGTAGGTAGGTAATTTTGATAATAATAGATACAAAAAAAATATTAAAAAAATATGTTTAACAATTTTAATTAGTGGTCCACCTAGGTAATGGACCCAGCCCAGGGGAGTTTCACGACCCCCATGATCCCCCCCCCCTGGATCCGCCATTGTTCGAAGCAATGCAAAATCATGTGGATTTGGTTTGAATATTGGATCGCTTTTTTGATCATTAGAAATTTTGTAGATACTACTGCGAAAATTCGCGAAATTAAATAATTAAATACTGCGAGTAAAACACATCTTGGCCTTTGATGTAATTGAAGTATAATCCAAAAAAATGCATATAAAAACTGCTTTAAAGTTTAAAATCTCCTACTTACGAACTCCTTTTCGGTTACCCTTTTATTGAATGATGCGGCAAGTTGTATTTTTTTAATGATTATTTAACATTTATATATTCGCAAAATAAAATAAAACCTCAGTTTTAGATGAAGGTTTTTTTTTGCGTGAAGGGCAGGCGGCCGGGAATTTTTACATTATCGCCTTCTGGGAGTGACTTTATCAGCGATTCAAGTCCGAATGTTACACGATGTGGTGCATCTCCTTCATAGATAATTGCTGTTTTCTATCTTTAGGGAACGTACCCATACTACGTGATCAACTTTTTGCAATTTTTAACCCCCCCCCCGGTGACCAAAAACCTAAGCAACCCGCCGCTCATTTGTATGGAGCGTAACATTTTTGAAGACCCCTCCCCCCCCCCCCCCCTAAACGTGTCAAGTAATATGGGTACGTTCCCTACTTGACAATATTTATAAGTAGTAGCGGCGTTAGGGTAGGGCGCGGTTGGGCGACCGCCCAGGGCGCCGGACATAAAGGGGCGCCACGGGAGCCGCAGGCGCCCCTTTATATTCCCTAAATTTTGGAAAAAAATTGTTATGGTGGCAACACTAGAACTGAAACGTAGTGTACAATCCCTTCGATCGAAGCACTGCATGCAGTTCATTTTACCGGGAATCCTTAACCATAGAGAAACACATTATATATCTCTTTTTAACATTTTATTTAAAAAGAGTTGGCATTATTTTTGACGAAGCAGAACACATCCAGCTCATTCTCATTCTTTGCATAAGTGGACGCACTTAAAACAGTTATTCCAATTATTTTTAAATCAAACAAACCCAATAATCAAACGTTCCACGCTACGTTGCGATGCTTTTATTCGTCACTCTTGGTTCCGACTAGGGAATACCATTAGTTTTATCTAAAAAGTTGAAATATAAATAGTGTAAATGTATGTATTTGTTATTAGATATTTTGACGGATCATTTTATTAGGTAAGTACAAATTTATTTTAACAATCTATACTAAACACTCCCTTCTACTATATTTTTCTCTCTCTGCTATCTATCGATCTCTATAACATTTGATTGTATGTTTATACGTTTGGGGCGGGGTGATCTTTGGAACTAATTATACTATATTGATGAAATTTTGATACGGAGATAACATAGATCCCGAGGAAATATATCGATTACCTACTTTTTAATGCGGAAAAAATCTCATTCCCACGAGAACGAGTGGATGATCGTGATTTTTTCGCCCAAATCTAAGCCTTGTCGCGAAACACAAGCTTGTAAAAGTAAAACATTTCACAAATATTCTGCTGCCATGTCAATGTTACCTACATTTTTTTATCTTCCTTCCCGTGTTTAACACTATCCCAAATATAATGCGTTTTTGGTCGTCCTCGCTGGATAGCGTTATAATGAAAATTTAATCAATTTATTTTTAGAAATGTTTCGACTTACAGAAATTTAATTTGTTGCAGATTTTATTGTTATTATTTTATTTACTAATTAGTACAAAATGTCTGAAGACGTTGATCTAATCAAAAGAAATCTGGGTGAAAATATAGAAAACGAAAAGCAGAAAAAGAAAAGAAATTTCCAAAAACAAAAAAAAATTATGAATATAGATAAATATATCATAACAAAAATCAAAACCTGAATGTGGCATCTACATCTGGAATACAAACGAATTCATCGGTAATGGAGCCTCTGTCTGACAAGTCAGATCAGATAATTGCTGAAGAGATTGTGGACGAAGTTTCCCGAAGTGAGAGAATAAGTTGTCATACAATTACAGATACTGCTCAGGATGACTCCATTGGTGATGTACAACAAATACAAATGTTAGATGACGTTAGTACTGTTGTCCCGAATATAGCTAGTGGGCCTGACGGAATACCTGCCCTGGTTTTGCAGAGGTGCGCTGCAGAAATAGCTCCAATTTTGACGAAGCCTTTCAAAATGTCCCTGATGTCTGGCTCTGTGCCCTCTCGTTGGAAAAAAGCGATCATTCACTTTATTCCAAAGAAGGTGACCTCATAGAAGATCACATCAGTTCTGTCTAAGGTGATGGAACGTGTGATCAACGACAAACTGCTCACATACCTCGAGAAGAACAAAATTATTAACGATCATCAATACGGATTCCGGCGGAACCGCTTGTGCGGTGATCTTCTCGCGTATGTGATGCATGTTTGGGGGCAGTGGCTGGAACGTTTCGGTGAGACCCAAACGGTTGCACTGGATATTTCCAAAACCTTTGACCGGGCTTGGCACCGAGGGCTTATCAACAAGCTGCCTTCTTACGGACTTCCCGCATCCTTGTGTACTTGGATTGCCGATTTTTTGAGGGAGACGTCGATTCAGGTGGTAGCTGACGTTTTCACCTCTTCCTCGCATTCGATAAATGCTGGCGTCCCACAGGGATCGGTTCTGTCACCGACTTTGTTTCTGCTGCACATCAATGACCTCTTGTCAACTTGTCATGTGCACCGATTCATTGTTACGCGGATGACAGTACAGTCCATGATAGCTTTTTGTTTGACAAGCCCCCAAAGGGCACACAAACTCCAATAGCTCGGAGGGCTTTGAAGCAAAGAATGGACGGTTACCTCGAGAGTGTTTTCTCTTGGGGTAAGAATAACCTCGTTGAATTTAATATCTCAAAGACCCAATCATTTTTGATAACGTCTAAAAGGGATCGAAATGAAAATCTAGTATCCTTCAACGGAAGCAATCTTCCGAACAGGACTTCCTTCGATATGTTTGGTGTAACTCTAAGTGACCAGCTCAGGTACGGGGGCTCCATCGAAACCAGAGTCAAGTTAGCCTCTCAGAAACTGGGCGTACTGTACAGGGCCCGCAAGATACTTTAATAGTACACAACTGCTAACCCTGTATAAATCGAAAGTGCGCCCCACGGTTGAATTTGGCAGCCACCTCTAGTCTGGAGCTCCAAAATACCTAAAAAAAACCCTTGACTCTGTGCAGAAACGGGCGGTCCGTTTGATAGATTCTCCGATCCTAACAGACGGACTACAATCTTTAGAGCATAGGCGTCAGGTGGGAATGCTGTCCTTGTTCTACCGGTATTACAATAGAAGATGCTCTGAGGAACTAACGTCATTGATCCCCTCGGCACCGGTGCGTAGTCGGGAAATACGCCAAACACGCGCCCAACATTTGTACATGGTTGAAATTAGTCACATGAGAACGGGTCGTTTCCATGACTCGTTCTTGAGTTCAACGGCTCAGCTGTGGAACGATTTGCCGGCCTCTGTGTTTCCTCCTTCCTACAACATGGGTCTCTTCATGACCCATGTTCACTCCTTCCTTTCCTCAAAAAGGCCCTCCACACAGCGTCTTCAAAGATGACATAAGCCCTGAGGGAAATTATTTTCCTCAGGGCCTCCTGTGTGGAGTTAATGTAAAAAAAAAAATAGCGGATCCTGTCACTTGGCCACTCATTCGAAATAGCAAAATAATTGATCATATAATTACTAGTGGCCCAGTGCAAACTCACACTGATAATTATCCGAAGAATGATACAGGGCGACATTTCTCTAATTCTCATTTCATAAAAAAAACTAGCAAACAATGAAACAATACATTCACGATACAACCTATCTGCGATCGACAATATCTCAATCTAAATTGACAAACTTGGCAACCTTGTCAATCGAAAATGAAATTTCTGAAAACATCGATTTTGATAAAACTTAGGTAATCAAAGAATTTTATTAGGTTTTCAAAAAATCACCTTTCTAGTCTTCAATAGAAAGACTAGAAAAGTCTTTCTATTTAAGACTAGAAAAGCGATTTTTTTTTTAGTTTTTTTAAATAAATAGTTTGTTTTTTTAATAAACAGTTATTCCAATATACCTACCCATTGCATTTTTTCGTATGGAAATTGCAGTTAGGGGGCGCCGAGGAAATCTCGCCCAGGGCGCTGGTAGTGCTAAAAACGGCCCTGTTTATAACTTATCTCCATGACCACTGGAGCGACAGCGCAATTTAAAACTTTTTTCTCCGATTGCTTATATCTTAGATTTTTGGAGATCATTTTGAATATTTTCCGCCTCCATTAAAAAAAATCATTCCTCCGAATTTTTATATGGAGACATGCAAACCGACTATAGTTCTATATAGCCAAAGAAGTCGTCTATCTTTTGTCGATTATCACATATTCGTAGGAATTAAAAAAATATATTATAAAATCGTAAACTTCTTCTTAATTACTTAGAAATATGAAAAAAAAATGCCAAAATTGGCGGCAAAGCAATCCAAGGTATTTTAAATAGTGCCATATTGTGGCAAAAAGCGCTCCAGTAGATAAAGCCCATTTTGTATTGTGTAGATTAATAGGCGTATTATATTATAGATATTCATATATTTTTTTAAATTTTCAGCAAGTTCATTTATTGGTACTTATAGGTTTTTTCGTGTGGGTTCTGGATTCTAATTTTACAAAAAAAAACACTTTTTCTCTATTATTTGTAAATAATTTAAGTATGTAATGAAATGCGTATGTTTCCCCGTAATTCTATAATATTATTTTGGTGGGACTGGATTAAGGGGAAAGCTACAAAATACCCAACCAAACTAAAAAATATTTTAAATGCAATTAAGTGTAATAAATATAATTATGATTATTAAAAAAATAACTCACAAAATGACAAACTTGCTACCCCGAAATCATGCAAAAATGAATTCCTTAATAACATAAATAAAATAATTCCACGTTCTAGATATTTGATAAACATACCTTTTGATTCAAAAAAATATTGTTCAGTTTGGATATTTTGACCTCAAATACAAATTGAAAACTCTTGCTAAAGTGATAGTCGTTCTTTGCAGAAGTTGAGCTATTCTACCAATTATTAAAAACTAACTAGGGTACCCGGCTTCGCACAGGACGACATTCGAGAGGGTTCTGGAATATGCCGCGTTGATGTTCTCGATTCCCTATTCCCGAACATTCCAGAATGTTCCGGGATGTTTTGGAATGTTGTGGAATGCTCTCGAATACTCTCGAATGTTCTGGACTATTCTAGAAATTTCTAGAGGGTGAAACTTCGTGCCCTTACATCTTCAAAAGCACGCCCTTCAGGTAAAACGGGAATCTTTTTCATGGATGGGGGATAGAGGGTTGCGACACCATATAAATCCCTTGATCGTATAGGGACTCATTTCTGAGTTTTAGCAGGATGCACACTTATATACACTTTCTTTTATAATGTGTTAGGAGTTCCCAGCATGCGTTGCTATGCCACTAAATAAAGAAATTGTTTCTCCCTACGTGTCCTGTTCCCTTATTCGTCCTGTTCCCCTTCCTCTCCCGCATCCCATTCTCCTCACGCGTTCCCACAATGTCTTCTCCGTCTTCCCTCTCCCCATTCCCGTTTCCCCCTTCCCGGGAACCCTCCTCCCGAGTATCCCCCCTCCCCCCCCCCCGAGTTCCAGTCCCCCCTCCCGCATTCCATACATTCAATTTTCAAACAGCTCGCGTACCACCTATTGCAATTTTTTGTATATAAATTTCATAATTCCAGAGCTCACCAGTATATATAGAAACTTTCGCGAGCGTGCTCACAATAACTCACGAAAGTTTCCTCTCAATCGGATGAACGGTTTAGCAATGCTTAGTTTCATTATGCCAGAACTATAATGTATAGAAACCATCGCGGGCACGCAAACATCAAATCCTGAAAGTTTCATTGTAATCGGATGAATCAATTTTCTTTTAGTTTTTTTAGTTGCTGCTTAAGGACAAGCTTTGGTCAATGTGCACGCCCAGGTATTTTTCATTATCTAAATTATGTAGTTACCATTATAAAGCTTTTCTTTGTGAATTCACCAAAAAGAAAAACGTCATCTCATTACAAAGGCTTTTCTTTGGAAAGCTTATATTTGGAATAACAGTGGCCCCAGTACGAATCCTTGTGGAACTCCTCAGTTTATAGTGAGTTGACTATTTTAATTAGAGATGTAACTATCCGGTATCCGGCCAATCCGGCCTAAATTTCAATTTAATTATGACGGCTTTTATTTAAAGTCGAAAAAGTTACAAAAAGTCATAAGGCCTTCCAAAAAACTAAAATAATCAACAAATTTAATTTTAGCTATTCAATCACACACTCACGCGATCACTCACGAATACTCACTACGGCAACCGAAACCGCCCGAATTGATCTGATCGCGTTCGCATCTGTGCGGCGCTAAACTCGTCACGACATGCAACGAGACAATGGGCCGAATATCCGGCCGCCGGATATCTGGCCATCCGGCCTCGCAGCTCGCAGAATATCCGGTATCCGGCCAAACAACTATCCGTTTAATTTCTAATTTTAATCTTCTTTTCCAACACATTCCTTTCTTTTGCTTAGAAATGAATTGAAAATTTTGAGATCAGGACCAGTTACACTTGCTTTTTCCACGTAAGATTCTACACTAGACTCATTAATTTGTAACCCAAAGCCCGCCTTTAATAAACTAATTTATTTATTTTATTTATTTATTTAAACGCCCATAGGGCTTTTACATAGAATGCAGTACATTTTTTTAATTACAGTGAAAAGAATGGGTTTACAAAATACAATACACAATACAAGTAACATAATATTTGTTAAAAACAAAATATAGGTTACATAAAATATAAGGGTTAAAAAAAATAAAATAAAAAATTTAGGTTACATAAAATATAAGCGTTAACAAAATACAGGTAACATAAAATATAAGAAACAAAATATAGTCCATAAAATATAGTAGTTGACATAAAGTAGGTAATTTTTAAAATTGTTGTTCTCATTAGTTTACGGGATAGGTAGAAATAAATAGTTGGCACATATGGCGTTTGAAGTTTGCTAAGTTCAAATTATTGTCAAATACATCCAGATTGTTTAAGTATTTGTTACCAAGACTATGCAAACGTTGTATTGGAGAATGTAAATCATAGTTCGAATGAGATGTACGTATATAAAATGTCAATGTTTGTCTAGTTGTTCGTGTAGGTACATGTAGATTTATTAATTGCAGAAGTTCACAACTGTCGAATTTAGAGTTTAATAATTTTAATAAAAAAGTTAGGTCGTTTATTTTTCGTCGGTTTTCTAATGTTGGAATATTTAAAGTATTCATTAACGACGGATAATTTATGTGCTCTAAAGGGATGTTAAGTTTAAAATTTACAAAACGTAGAAATTTTCTTTGAATTCTTTCAATAGTATGAATATGAATTTTATAGAAGGGCGACCAGACTATGGAGTTATATTCTATTAGGCTTCTAACAAGGGATGTATACAGTATTTTAATGATTTGTAACGATTCAAAGTTTTTAATTGTTCTTAACACAAATCCTAAAGTTTTCATACCCTTATTTGCAGTTTGTTGAATGTGAACCGTGAAGTCTAGTTTCTCATCCATTATTATGCCAAGATCCCGCATTTCCGATGAAGAAATGTCAGCCCTAATTCAGTAACAGGTGAAGGACGCCGAAAATAATGGCTGTGGGTGTCCGAGTATAGGAAGAGAGGGATACCAAGGAAGACTGGAGGACTGAGGACTGCCAGCCAGTGGAGACACTTGTGGAGGAGGTCAAATCCCATTCTGGAATATAGCGCTGTCATTATCAAATAGGTTGTTCATTATTCTCAGTGACGCAGTAACGGTCCAACAATAATTTAATAACTGAGCAGAGCAATAATTCCCACAGTGGGCATAATTTTGTCTCTCATCCCATCTCATGATTAAAAAATAAGCTTTATTTTTCAAATGTATTTATTTTCCATTAATTTAATGAATACATTATGATGATTTTTTAATAATAAAAAAGTAACGCCTACATTGTTTAACATTATTTAATAATAACAGTATTTTCGTAATTATTATTTTATAACAAGATGTTTCAAACGCGATTACAGGAAACGTAGGTAGTAGGTACGTTACCGAAGTATAAGTTTAGTACATATAAGAGAAATGTCACGAACTAACGCACGACCTTGAAAAGGTGTTGGCTCAGCAATAATATCATTTGTATCGAAGAAACATTGAATCATTATATTAACAGGCTATGCAATTTTAATTAACTGGTATTATTTGAATTCACATCAGTTTATCAACATGTTTATTATTAAAATATTATATGCACTTTCACATGTCAAAATTTAATCAAGCGAACATTTCCGTGGAAAACAATGATACGAGGATAATTCCGATAGTGGGGGGTAATTATCGCACAACGCTTACAATAAAAGGTTTCAACAGGGATACTAGTTCGGCAAGAGGTACCACAACTGAGGCCACTAAGTTGCCAGATGTGATGTCACAGGGGATGGTGCAAGAGATGTCACAAAGGTATGACAAGTGAGGCCACAGAGATACCAATGGGGATATTAAAAGTGATGCTACATAGTTTACCTCAAGGGTTCCACAATAGAGGTCACTCACGGGTAACACGGGTGAAGCTTCTGAGGTAAGGAAGGGATGTCACAAGGAATGTCACAAAGGTTGTCTCAAAGTTTACATAAGAGTGGCTACCGAGATATTATAAGGGATGTCACAAGGGAAAGATTGCCTCAAGGGTTATACAAGTTTGTCCACCAAAATACAAGAAGGGATGTCACAATAGAAAGGTTTCTCCGAGGATACACAAGTGGGGCCACGTAGGTACTAGAAGAGATGTCACAAACGAAGGACTTCTCCAGGGATACACAAGTGGGACCACCGAGGTATCAGAAGGGTTTATGTCATAAGGGAAAGATTGCCTCAAGGGTTATACAAGTAGGGCTACCAAAGTAAAAGAAGGGATGTCACAATAGAAAGGTTTCTCCAAGGATACACAAGCGGGGCCACAGAGGTACTAGAAGGGATGTCACAAAGGAAAGCCTTCTCCAGGGACACATAAGTGGGACCACCAAGGTATCAGAAGGGTTTATGTCACAAGGGAAAGATTGCCTTAAGGGTTAAGCAAGTGGGGCCATTAAAGTACCAGAAGGAATATCATAATAGAAAGGTTCCTCCAAGGATACACAAGTAAGAACCACCGAGGTACCAGAAGGGATGTCACAAAGGATGCCACAAAGAACCAGAGATCAGAGGCACAACACTAAGTACATACCAACTAATTGTATAACAATGTAACAATCCTACAACACAAGGCAACGTGACAGGTACCTTCACATGATGAAGGTATCATGACTTGATCTTGATGCACTGCAAATAGGCACATGTCCTTCCCCCTAATACCTCTGAAACCACGTCTGAAACCAATATAAAGTGTTCGTTCAGTTTCATTAGTGCATTATATCACCACCAATTTACTTTCTCCCCCGAAGTTATTCAGCGAAGTTCAAATATTCAGTCTAAAGTTCGCAAGTAGATTTCTAGACAATATCGTTACTACGAGGTATACTGGTATACTTTCGAGTATTTTGCACTCTAGCGACAACAATATAATGCCTGTAAATGTTTACCATCCCTCTCAATTAGTATTATTTCCCTTTTCATTAGCTATTGTTATAACAAATGTCACAAGGAATGTGATACAACATTCGAGCTATCCATTACATTATTACATTGAAATGTGGATTAATAACTTCCGGTTGTGTGGTATACTATAATACCTATATACCTATAATAATAATAATATATAACATCATAATAATACGACTTAAAAAAATAACCTGTATTAGGTAAAATTGAAGCTTTTCCTACAGTATATCAAAAATATCATATTTATATGTTATACAATCTTAAAACTAATAAATGTTTTAATAAATTATTTATTGAAGGTTGGACATTATTTCATTCAAGCTGAATAGTAATTATTCGAAACTAACTTCATCAAAATGGGAGAAGATGTCTCATTTCTCCCTCTACCTAATTTCTTCCCCATTCCTGTCGATTTCTGCCTGTTTATCTCATTTCTTCTCCACACCCGTTGCTTTCTCTCTCTTTATCTCAATTCTTCCACACACCCGTCGCTCTCTGCCTCTTTATCTAAGATTTTCCCCACACTAGGCGCTTTCTACCTGTTTGTCTCAGTTCTTCCCCACTTCTGTCACTTTCTCCGTATTTATCTCAGTTTTTCCCCACACCCGCCGCATTCTCCCCCTTTACTTCAATTCTTCCCCACAGTTGTTGCTTTCTCGCTCTTTATCTCAATTCTTTCCCACACCCATCGCTTTCTACCTCTTCTACACATCTCAATTCTACCCCAGAACTGTGGCTTTCTCCATCTTTATCTCAATTCTTCCCCTCACGCGTTGCTTTCTCCCTCTTCTACATATCTCAATTCTTCCCCACACCTTTCACATTCTTTCTCTTTATCTCAGTTCTTCCCCACACCCGTCGCTTTCTCCCTCTTTATTTTAATATTTCCCAAAGCTATTTATTTCTCCCATTTATCTCATTTCTTTCCCTACCCCGTCGGGCGCCGCTTTTTACCTCTTTACTTAATTTCTTCCCCACACTTGTCACTTTCTCCCTCTTTCTTTAAGTTTTACCTCATTCATTTCCTCAGTCGGTTTCTCGCATCAGTTCGAATTACAAGAACAAGTTTCAGTGAACCATTTATATTAAAATTTTATTTGGCGTAGGTTCGTATCGATACGAGGAAAAGAATGTTTTCGAAAGAATAATATTATAAATATTGTATACATAGTTTATATAAATTACTTTTCATTCTTCAAGAACAAATATTAAAAAAAATAACTTCGTATTAAATTAAAACCCCTGTATTTTAACTCTAAAATATTTCGTCAGAACACATACAAACTAAAATCCTTGGATTTTTATTGTACAATAATTAATCAGAACATAATTTACATAAAAAAATACAAAATGAATTTTCTATTCTACTCCCCCTCCAAAAACAAAAGAAGAACATAGCAATAATTCTGATTTTAGAGTTGGCTTATTTAATGAATTACCTAAAAATGATATTAAATACTTATTAGCCTTTTTTTCAAAAATGAATTTGGTCAAATATCTATTTACGTATGATCTTGGAGGTATGATGCATTTTACCTTTGCACCAAAGTGTGAGACCCGTCTGAAGCGACTCACGGCTTAGTGCGTATTTCTAAACTCCATCACTTCTGATTACCATCTTATGATCACGACCAACGATCAGCGCCACTTTAAATTTAACAAAATTGAACGAACCGTATTGAGACGATTCTCTGCACGGTTCAGAATTTGATCAACTTGTGATCAGTAGTGAAATAAGCCAGCTAAGCTATTAACACCTCTGACATGAGTCACCCCAGGTGAGGATGATCAGAGTCTTGGGGGCGGATGCGTTTGAGGGGCCGGTAGAGGAAGATCCTTTTACCTCTCCAGCAGGATGCTCTCAACCCATCGCCGTGTACCACAATGGGAGGGATGGTTCACGTGTTCGTCATTCCTGGACACACTAACCCCTAGATTTCTACCCAGAGTTTTACTTACCATGTACATTTGTTACTTAAATTTTTCATTTGTCTACTACCAGTTTCGACACATCATTTTATACCCACAACTCACACTTATTTTATAGATTGATAGTGAATGACACATATGCTTCGAAACCGGTAACAGATAAATTCAAATTTAAGTAACAGATGCAGATGGAAAGTAAAACTCTTCAAAACAAAATGAATATATTATCTTTATGCCTCCTGTGCGAAGTTTGAAAAAAAAAAAATAAAAGCTTAGCTGCCATATTTATATACCGGTTATGAAATGTGATGGTGTTTGAAACACCAAAAGCACAAACATAGATAGATTAAAGGCATAAAAAATAATGGGGAAAAGCTTGTTCTGTGATTTATAATCTGTTTTGTATCCTGTGTGTTTGGACGAATCAGCATTCCTAAATGGAATTATTAGAGTGGAGTCGAGTGGAGAGTGGACAGACGCGATGGAGTCAGACACTCGTGTCCGCTGCGCGCCTGTACTAGGCTCGGGGAAGCCGCGGAGCGCGCGCGCCATCCGTTAGCTCGTAAGTCATCATATCCTCACCACACAGCTTGAAGGTGCTGTCGTTGTTGGAGGACCTGAAATTGACATATCATTGATTAAATGCTTTTATTATTACCGTGACGTCAAAAATGGCAACATACATTTTCTGTCGCTACAACACTGCAGCACTTTCAAAAGACAAGATATACAATGTACATAGGTCTGTTTCCTCCAAAGAAAAACTGCGATAATTTTCTTACATCTCTCTCACACACCGTACCGTGACGTCTATTCATATGGGTTTCACCTAAAAAGAGCTAAACTGGAGACATTTAGGATTAGGACTTGACTCAAATAATGAAGTCATTCTAGTAAACGATGACATATTAATAAAATGACTCTTGTGGTTTTAGATAATTTTTTAGCTTAAGCTGATTTTCATGAAAATTTTTGGTAATGTTTGGATTGTTAAAATAAGTTATTTCTAGGTAGAGGTAGATATTTAGCATATGCTTGGTATATAATTTTGAAATTCTATTACTATCTGATATTTGGCTGATGGGTATATTAAAATGTTATCTTTTTAATTGCTTTTTTTCGGCTGTTATTGATTTTTTTTAATGCATTATTAGGTACATTGGATCAATTTAATGTATTATTAGGTATGAGTTCAGTAGCTTTTAGTATTAAGGATAAATAGATTGTTTTTCTCGCCTGGAATAAATAACTTGGTCTGAGATTCCTTCGAGCCTCCTCTGAAACAAATGGGCTTTGAATAGCAACATGAGGCCGAGGATAACGATAGGCAGCCCGAGTAATGCACAGATCAGCTCGCCGCTCAATCCTGGCTGCATCACTAGGCTTCCATCTGTAAACAGTTCAATCAATATAGTACCAAATGAGTTCAAAACATCCAATAATATAGATTTATTACTAATACACCTCATTACCTTGGTTTTGTGAGAATATTGACCACCAAACTCCAGTCAGGGGTAGGGCCGGAGACATCATGGCGATGGTAAAGACAGATGACTGACATAATATCAGATACCTTATAGAACTGATTGAGAAAATTGTATAGGCAATGCAAACAGTCCATCCATAAATATAAAGATTCCCACAGCCTTCAGAATCAAGCTTGGTTATGGCGTACACAACATGGTGAACTTGGCTCATGGCCTTCTCGCCATCCGGTTCAGTTCCCAGTGGGTCAAATTTAACAATGTCTTCATTTTTGGAATCACGGTAAATATCAAAGTCATCTCTGTCTCTATGTTTCAGGTTGCTCTCAAACCTGTCGATGTTTTTAAAAAAGTTTTCCACATCAGTAGAATCATTATACGATTGTACGGGAACATCCCTTCTGATCCTTTCAGAATTAGTCCTATTGGTTTTGCCATTCTCATTTTGCCTAATAGGGGACTGTCTCACAGATCTTCGTCTAGTTGTATTGTCGCCCGGTGTCGCATTTTGAACTACTACAAACCTCAAGTCTATTCTCCCTCTGTGTTGGCGGTGCATCTTTGCTGGCAACGGATCGTGTTCACGAATGAACAGATCTTGTTTAAATGTTATTTCATGTCCATTTATGTTGAAGCTGGTTTTATTGAGGATCACATGCCCAACCAGATCAGGCTTGAGTTTGTTAGTAATGACGTGTCCTTGTAGGATTGAATCTGTTGGCTGTATTATTTTGAAACCCATGGCGTTTGTCTGATCTGAGGTTCGTTTTTCTCTTCGCATTTTGGTGGAGTTTGGGTTTTTTTCTTTTGCATTTGCTGTTTCATTTAACTGTTCTGTGAAAGATTGGTTTAATTTAATAGCATTAGCCATCTTGCTTTGGGTGCGTATGTTTGACCTATTGTCTATATTAGATATTATTCTTTTTTTACTTTCTGATCCCAGTTGAAGCTTCTTTATAAAGATAGTTCTTCTCCTCTTTGGATGGTTACCTATTTTAGATCGAGCTCTTTCAAAATTATTTTCTTGTTTATGCTGTTGATGAATTATGGTAGTGTCTAATCTGAAATTGAGACAATTGATTTATAATTACACACACACTACACGGTCACTTTCTAATAATCAGACCTGTGTATGGCTTACCTCTTGTGTCGAGTGTGAAGTTTATGCTGCAGTAGTTGTCGTTTGGGGGCTCTCATTAGTGTATTTTCAAAGGCATCCAAATCCTTTAATGCATTTAGTCTACTGGCTCTGTAATAAAAAAATTAATTAAGGGGCCGTTCGAGTATTACGTATCGCACTTGGGGGGGGGGGGGGGTCTTGTGAAACGTTACTGTGGGGGGGTTCGAACAACGCGTTACGTAACACGTTTTTAAAAATGTTAAAAAATTGCGTTACGTAATACTTGAACGCCCCCTAACCTAATATTCATTTCATTCATTAGAAACATGACTGACAACGCATAGATAGGTTTACGCTAATGCATGTAAGATGATAGAAACTAGATGAATATCATTTATGAATATCAATTATATATTAATTTTTCAATTTTGTCATCAATGTGTTTTTTTTTCCATTTTATCTTTTACACTTTCCATATTTTTGTAAAAAAATATATTAGCTGCCGATACTTCGGTTAGTACAACTGTAAAAATTGTATATAAAAAAAAAAAAACAAATGAAGGCAATTAAAATTTATAATATAACGTTTTGTGTATGCACGGAAATTATATACAGATTAAGGGAGATCTTTTGTCCTCTCCAGCGATCTCTCTCGACCCATCGCCATGAACCGCGTTGATAGGGTAGATTCATAAGGAAGAAGGTTTGAGGGGTGGGTAGTAATCTGGAGTCAATGCGTCCAAGAGTGATGGAATTATGAATCCATCCTTCTCGTAAAATCATTCAGATTCTCCAGAAAATCACGCAGATTCGCATTCATCTACATAAATAAATGATACCGAATGAGTCCCATAGACCAAAAAACTACTTGACCGATTTTCCTGAAAATTTTCAAGTTTGTTCTTATTAGTGTCAGAAGTGTTTAGGTTTAGATAATGGTTTGAATGGAAGAAGAAATCGGGGACTCCCGAGGAAGGTACGGCACCATGAAGTGAATCAAATACTTATTGTATAACAAAGAAAGGGGTAAAATGAGAATGTATGGAAAAAGTCAAAAATGCCCCGGGCAAGAGCCCAAAATAAGACGATCAAGTGAAACAAATACTTTAAAGCATAAACTTTTTTCAATTCTTAAAAATAACATTATTTCCACTTAAAACTACAGTTTTCAGGGTCACTAGAATTCAAAACCTTATCGAGCAACATCGGGTTACGTCAGCTAGTTTAACGTATTCAGAATAATTGTATATATTAACTAACTTTATTGAAAACAACTTACTCAGGTTCCAACAAATAGCGCGGCACGGAGGGATTAAGAGGCGACTGGTTGGTGGTGTTGGCGGTGGCTGTTGGTAAGTCCGCCGGGGGTCTGGGTGACGTCACAGGGACCCCCAGCGGCGCCATGGCGGCTGCCGGAAGAGTGTTGACCAGGTGCCGGATATGCTTCCTCTCGCCCCATTGGGGGACATGGCACTCCAAGCCCTTCACTGTGTTATTCCACATGATAGCACTGTACTCTGAACCCTGAAAATAGCAAACAGTGTAATATAATTTTTGGACAAAACCGGACAAATCAGAATGCCAGAAAAATTATATAAAGTGTTCAAAGTCATGAAAAGTGATGGATAAAATTAGGTTTACCAGAGTTAGCAAAAAGTCACGGCGGCAGGTACCCAAGGTTCATAGAAAATGCGTTAAGGTTAGCTCATGTGAGCTCGTCGGGCCTTTTTCGAAATTTTGAACCCGTGACATAGTTTGAAGTGAAACACTGCCACTTGTATTGCAGTTAATTAAAATCTCCCAGTGGAATATGAACTTCAAGCTACGTCACGATTTTTTAGCCAGTCATCGCTCTACCTCTTCAATGAGCTAACGCATTTTCTACGAATCTCAGCAGGTACCTGTATTCTAAATATTGACGCTTTCTAATTTTGTGATTAAATAATTTAGATGCACTTGAAATAAAGAAAGCCGTTAAAACCAAAAGCCAAACTCTTAATAATCAATTAAATGTGCCCAATATTTCTTATATTTCTCACAAATTCATAAATATACTATTATCCCTTTCACCTGTTCAGGTGACGCTTTGTTTCTTTAGATATAACATCGTCGGTCCAATGCCAAAGTCGCGAATCCCAATTTTTTTTTTAATTTTTCTTTATTCATTGCTTTGGTGGTTACATAATTTGTGAATTTTTTAACCAGCGTGCTAGCCATATGCCCTCATTCTGGCGGTCGATAAATTTATTTTTAAAATGCATTGTTGCCAGTTCGCTCGGTTTAAAATTTTATATAATATAGCAGATTGTAAGGGTTTTGTAATATTTCTTTAAATCATATATTTAATATCACAATAGGTAGAGATAAGTTTAATAAATAAATCGATGTTGTTGAATAATTATACAACTAATAATTAAAAGACAACGACTGAAGTTTTGAAAGCACATACCTATAAGCAACAGCGTTCCAAGAGGAATGGGCTATCAAAATAGTTTAAGGTGAACTCCTTACTCTTATGGAGGAGAAGGCCACGTGGAGGGTTCCCACGCAGAGCAAGAGCAGCCACGTGAAGGCCTGTATCCACAGCGCAGTCACAATGCTGGATTTCCTGGTCTTCTCGCGAATACTCGGACACCGCAACTGGTCTGAAATAATATGCAATGTGTTCGTTACTACTTATTCAATTAATTAGTCATATCTTGTGATGCTTGTAATCCTCATTACAGTATTTAATTATTGAAGATGATGATATCATAATATATAACATCAAATAATTTCACACATAGCTACTGTTTTAATTTGTTTTCGAATTCAAGAATTCGACACAAGATGTCGCTACTTCCATCAGCAGGTCGGACGGGGACGTCTCCTCCCTAGGTATAACTGCTACGAATTCGTGAATATGTGGTATCTCTCCGGATATGAAAAGATTGACGGCAATAACATATTGTATCAAGTGGCTATATATTACATATGACGTCATTGCTCTGTCTCGGTTACTTTTTCCCGGTGACTAGCTAAAGTGGATCCGAGGAATGGGCTGTTTTTGGAATCAGTTCGTATTGGATCTATAAAATGGTCACCAATACTAACTGGGCGAAGCCGAACCAAAAACTGCCCGCAAGGCCTAGCAGTAACCCAGCAGGTTTTTAACGGATAGTTAATTAATAATTATCCTTAAATATCTCCAAACTAACATTATGTACCTACCATGAAAATGTTCACAATAATTAACCGATTAGAATTTGCCGAGATTGTAGGCTTCCCAAAACTAAACTTACATGCTCACAAAACATTGTGTTTTAAAGGGGAACGGTTGCGCATCCTTTTTAATGCAAAATTTAAATTGGATTTGATGCCAAAATACCCTAAAATTAAAAAAAAAAAATTAATCAAATTATCTAATGCAGTTATGTATTACTTTATTTATTAATGTATATATTATTAAATTTAGGCCATTGAAGAATGCAATGTTGCATGATTTTAGATGTGACTTGGCATTTATTTACGAGTTAGTTATAATTACAAAAAAATCTTTGCCTATCTACTGGGTAAATAAAATGAAAAAAAAAATTTAAAGCCGTTTTCTTGGGAAGAAATTTAAATTTGCTTTAAATTTGTGATTCAAAATAAATCGGTTTTGTATTTCATCATACTTATATTGTTTCATAACGCTGATGGATTTCATTCGTATTTGTGTTCCAATTGGCCTAGCAGATTGGAGGAATCCAGATTTTGGACTTCCGCACATTAAGTGTACCTACCTACACGGTGGACATAAGTCAAGTACCGCAATATCGCAAGTCTGTCAACAACCATCGTAACACATCGTAATGTGAAATGACATTTCGCTGTACGTTGAAATGTTATTTATCAATCGGAAGTGTGTAATATGAAGCATTATATCGCCGTCGTTCATCGAATGCTTTATGTGAACCGTTTATTCGTCTCATGACTCAACTTTATCGTGGTTTTAATAACCGACCAGAACAATCATCGTACGCTTTTGGATACACCTGTGACTGTTACCGAATGGCCGCAAGGTTATTCTGACCCCCGTGCATCGTCACGAATCATATATACATATAGTAAATAGAGGGAAAAAAAACGAGTGTGCTTTAGACCACACAACTGAAGTAAAACTTCTTTAGCTCCATCTATATGATAGGAAGAGAGAAAGAAAATGTGCGCTGCTCTCTCTTGCTTCTACAGTGTGATACAGACAATATGCCAGCACTGTGTCGATATACGAAACGTAACTGCCTATCAGTGAAAGAGAGAAAGAAAATGTGTGCTCGCACCTCTCTCTCTTGCCCCTACAGTAATAAATACGAAACATAACTCTCTCTCTTTCCATCTTCACTAACTTATATCTCCCTCTCAAGGGGCCGTTCAAGTATTACATAACGCACTTGGGGGGGGTCTTGTGATACGTTACTGTGCGAGAGGGGTGGGCGGGGGGGGGGGGGGGGGGGGGGGTTCGAACAATGCGTTATTATGTAACTTGTTTTTCTTTATTTAGATAAAAAAACTAGGGAATTAAAATCTTCCAAGTTGCCAACCCTTTTCATTCTCGAAATCTATTGTTTTACTTATTACCGCAAACGCGATTAAAACAAGAAAAAAGGCCCGTTACATGGGGGGGAGGGGTGTCAAAAATCTTCAAAAATTGTCTTACGTAATACTTGAACGCCCCCCAATAACCGTTCGCCTCACTTTTCGTAACGCTCTTGTCACGCATTCGCCAGCTTACTCCCCAAGTCAAATGTGCGTAAAGAAGTTTTACTTCAATTCTACTGAATTTTTAAATTGAAAATATAGCCCATTAAACAAATACACAACAATAAACGAACACAAAATCCATACTGGATATTATATAATACCTTCAGATTAGAAAAATGTTTTTTCTGTTTGGTTGGGTATTTTAACCCTAAGTCTAAATTTAAGTTTTGTATAAATAAGATTACGCAACCGTTCCTCTTAAAGGTCAAAACTTTATAACCCTTTTAATAGCCAAGATGTATGAATGTGAACGAGGCAAGGAGTGTGTGCCAAGACTGAGTTGTTTGACGGTCCGTCCTCTCTGCCTACCCCTGCGGAGAAACGGCGTGATGGTTAGTTAGTTTAATTTGATTAGATTATGTTCGCAAGCAGAGATAGTTTCCAAAAGTACTGATAAAGTAATAATTGAGTGTACCACTGGGTTGAGTGTTGGAGTGATGTGTCGGGAGGGTGGAGGCGAGGTCCACACTGGTCCTGCGAAATGCCTCTCCGCCCTCCTCCTCGCGGGACACGATGCGCGACACCGTGGACAGGAGCGAGCCAGACAGGGACACGTACAGGGCACCCTGTATACATACAATCACTTCCATCAAGGGCGTAGCTATAGCAGTCATTTATTAAACATAAATAGTTCGTTCATTTATAACATTGATAAAAGAGATGGTTTTTTTTTTACATGAATACCGCACAAGCGTCCCAACTGCTCCCTTCTGGAGCCAGTGGAACTATGGAATCCCCAATTGGGGTATGTTGTGAGGCTGAAAGTAGTGGGGAGGGGAAGTAGATAGGGAAGAGGAAGGTGGGGAAGTACCTGGCTATTCAGATCTGGTCACCAAACACGGCTAAGGCCTTTTCAAGCAACGTTTGATTTCTGATTGGTCGCCTTAGACCAGGGCGATACTGAGAGTATCTTCCACTCTGGAAAGTGCCATAAATATACTATACATATATTATTTTAAATGAATAAATTGTGAAGTAACACAAATTAATCAAATAAAATTTATTTGCCACGCCGGGATTCGATCCCGCGACCGAGTCAATAGCCGAGTCAAGAGCCTTACTGCTGGGCTACGCCGGCCGTCACCAAACAGTACTGTTGTATTTTCCAGGAATTTAATCTACAAGCACTATTATGTTTTTTCCAAAGCAATACTGAGGTCGATGGGGGAGAGGGGTTTGAACACCCTACCCCCCCCCCCCCCCCCCCCTGTATTTTCTGTTTTACATTAGCTCCACACAGGGGGCCCTGAGGAAAATAATTACCCTCAGGGCCTAGGTATGTCATCTTTGGGGATGCTGTGTGGAGGGTCTTTTTAGGAAAAGGAAGGAAATTCTGGGAAGGAAAAGGTATGAGGGGTAGGTAAGAATCTGGGGGTCAGTTTTTCCAGATATTAATGAATTCACTTATGAATTCATCCCTTCCACTGTCGTCCAAATCCTGCTGAGAGTCCTGCTGGAGAGGTCAAAAGATCTTCCTTAACCAGTCTCTCCCGATCCGGCCTGCCACGCAGTTGGTGGGTAGACGCATCCGCCGACAAGATCCAGACAAACCTGACCCCATGAACCTGGGCTCCCCAGATAAGCCACCAAACGTAGCAAACCACTTAGTGTATCCTATGGCAGAGATGTTGGTTTTCCAATAAATGGTTCCCGAGGCGGCGGTACCCGTACCCGCCTCCCATATTGTGGGAGGCAGATATGGGTACCATGGGTATTGTTATCATCTTATATTGGAAACAAATCGTTAGCAACCAACCCACAAACAAGATATCTGAGGTCGAGGTCCTTGGCTACAAATCCAGAGTTAGCCAGTTCAATTAAATTTTATTTAATGAATTTGTGTTATTTTACATGTTATTTTCAGGCAGAGTGTTGAAATAGCAACGCGTGTATGGAAACCAGACGCTTTTTTACACTCGGCTACCGACAGTTAATATTTAATATTATGAATGTGAGTCAACGTATCGCAAGATGTTGTTTTCTATGAGAATGCATAATTAATTACTTACTGTTAACAAACTAAAAAAATACTTACAGGTGGTTAAAAAGAAGTGATATTGGTACGTGGAATTAGGTTTATTTTTTATTTATTTTATTTTAAATGCACATTTATAGTTATACGTAACCAATAATAAACATACATTTTATTTTATTAAGTAATAATAGCGTTTTTGAATGGGTAATTTAGTAACAGAATCATTTTTCCGAGCGGCATTACTAATGGTAAGTTAGTTTTGCATCTCGGAACAACAAAAGTTCTGTGTCTGCGCGCTCTTGTGAAGTTGTCGGGGACATAAAACTCAAATTTTTGTATTATATCGGGAATACAGATGTTACCGTTTAAAAGTTTATATGCTATATAATATATATTGGGTACAGTCACGGGCTGGTTAAACTTACCACTGGACGCTGAATAAAGTGTTCCTCCATTAGAGTGAAGTGAAGTGTGAACAGTCCCAGGCCAAACAGATATACCACGGTCCATCCAACGCGGGACTGCCAACTGCTTTCTGAAACATTCACCAACTCTGTACATTCAAGAACTTTGTTCTGCTTACCTCTAATATAATATATAAGGCTGATTATCTGTTGGTGAGTTGGTTTGTTTTGATTTGCATACAAATCTACGGTTTTATTCTGAGTTTGATGAAATTTGGCAAACTTGACCATCAAAAACTGACCCTCAGAACAAGAGGAAGGTCTGTATATTATGAGGGATTTAATTTTTTTTACTGTCTAGGGGCCATCCATAAATTACGTCACACGAATTTCATGATTTCTTGATGCCCTCCTCGTCCCTGTCACACTTCGTCACATTTGTGAGACTCCCTCCCCCATAGTGTGAAGTCACATATTTTGCAATTTTAAAAAAGTTTTGTCTAAAGCCCAGGTAATCCTGGGAACATCCTGTTAGACCTGTGCCACAAGCAGCTATAAAAGATGTGGCTTTTCGTATTTCGGCATGTTGCTCACCGTACATTCTCAATGGGAATATACGGCGAGCGATATGCTGAAATGGGCCTAGCCACATATTTTATAGCTGTGTGTGGCACCCGTCTTAATACCGATGTATACATAAAGAAGTGTCCTGAGAGTAAGCAGAAGGCAATCATATACAGCCAAATCCGGCCTTCATACTTTTCATCCCTTCTTTCATCTACCAATCAACCAACCCACATCACCTATTACAAAAGATAATAAACTGAAGTCATAGAAGGGGAAATATTAAAGTAATGTTGTTAGATGTTATGTTCAATATGTTTTTCAGTATACCTATTCGAGATTCAGCGCCGCGACACTTGAACTCGTCACAGAGTCCGTAATCGGCAGCGATGAACAATCCAACGGCCATGACGGATGCCGCAAACAACTTTCGAAGACCCAACACTGAAATTATAATGAGCGTGCATTATATTATGTACGACTGAAAAATCATCAATTTAGAGTACAATATTTTTCTTATTTTAATATTCAATTTGGGAAGATAAGGTAACAAACAAAAATGTTATTTAAATAGCAAATATTCATATCCACTGTTTTACAAATTTAATTCAGAACTGCTTATTCGATTTGGTACTAATAAAAAATATGTAACTCCTCTTGTGATGCTATATAAGTCGTTGAAGTTTTTAGGCAGGCGTGTCTAAACGCAATTATAAGCTATAGCATTCTAACAATTGTTATTAAAAAAAAAAATTATTAATGAAACTCGCAGTTTATTTTATCATAGAATTAGGCAGGTACCTAATTTCAAAGGTGTTTGAATAAGTTTAAGAAACATCAATGTAAATTTATTTTTGAAAAGTGGAACATAAATTATTCAATTATTTTTTGAAAGAAGGTATTTGAGACTTGAAAATTTGCTAGGCGCTTCACTTATTGGTCTGGAGCCTGAGGTGGTGGACTCTATACTGAGTACTGAGAGTCTAACGTGATTTTTATTTCACAGTTGAATCGTGCGCTAATTTTTAAAATGATTGCTTCATTAATCTAATTGTTTCTTTATCAGAAGGCCGCGATCAGTATTTTCGTAGCGCCGTGAAAGTGTTTAATTTACTTTATTATTGTTCAATTCAAATAACCGCAATTTATTTACTATGGATTAATTTTTCATATTGCCGAGTAACAAGGCTATCAATATAATAAACTAGCTGGGTTACCCGGCTTCGCTCGGGACAACATTCGAGAGTGTTCCGGAAAGTTTCACATTGATGTTCCCGATTCCCTATTCCCGAACATTCCACAATTTTCCAGAATGTTCCTGTATGTTCTGGAACGTTGTGGAATGCTCTCTAATACTCTGACTGGGGTGTCCGGCTTCGCTCAGGGATTTGATGTGAGATTGAATTGACATTCTAATCCACGACGGATCTTGCTTTATATACCCTATATGGGTAGCCCCATACAAAAAAGTCTTCAAATGTTCCAGAATAATTTTCCAGAACATTCCGCAACATTCAGGAGTGTTCTGGAATGTTCCGCAATGATCAGGGATATTCCATCCTATTCCCGAACATTCCACAACATTCCAGAATGTTCCTGGATGTTCTGGAATGTGGTGGAATGCTCAAGAATACTCTGGAATGTTTTCACCTGATCTAGAAATTTCAAGGGGGCGAAACTTCCAGCCCTTATATTTTTCAAAGCACGCCATTCGGGTAAAAACGGGAACTTTCTTCATAGATAGGGAGGGCTACCACACAATATAACTCCCGTTATCGTACCGGGACTCGTCTTTGAATTTTAGCGGCATGCACGTTATACACTTTTTTGACAATTTATATTGAAGATTAAGATTATACAAACTTCTAGAACTTTCCAGAGCCTTCTAGACTCACCGACACTCTCCGCCACTCATTTCTGAAAGCTTCTAGAACTTCCTCCTTCCAAAACATCCTAGAGCATTAGGGAAACTTCCAGAACTATCTAGAACCTTCTAGACTCACCGACACACTCCATCGCTCCTTCCAGAACTTTTTAGAGCTTTATCAAGCCTTCTAGAACTTTTCGTAACCTCCTAGACATACTTTCTTTCTAGAGCTTAATCAAGCCTTCTAGAACTTTCCGGAACGTTCTAGACTCACCTACATACTCCGCCACTCCTTCCAAAATTTTAAACTGCTTTTACGAACCTTCTAGAACTTTTGGAATATTCTAGACTCATCGACATACTCCGCCACTCATTTCAGAACTTTGTACAGCTTTATCGAACCTTCTAGAACTTTTCAAAACCTTCTCGACTCACCAACATACTCCACTCCTTCCAGAATTTTCTACAGATTTATCGAACCTTATAGAACTTTCCGGAATCTTCTAGACTCACCGACATACTCCGCCACTCCTTTCAGAACTTTCTACAGCTTTATCGAACCTTATAGAACTTTCCGGAACCATCTAAACTCCCCGACATACTTTCTTTTTAGAGCTTAATTAATCCTTCTAGAACTTTCCGGAACCTACTACAGCTTTATCGAACCTTATAGAACTTTCCCGGAACCTTCTAGACTCACCGACATACTCCGCCACTCCTTTCAGAACTTTCTATAGCTTTATCGAACCTTATAGAACTTTCCGGAACCTTCTAGACTCACCGACATGCTCCGCCCCTCCTTCCAGAACTTTCTAAAGCTTTATCGAACCTTCTAGATGTTTCCGGACCTTCTAGACTCACCAACATACTCCGCCACTCATTTCAGAACTTTGTACAGCCCTATCGAACCTTTTAGAAGTACTTACAGCTTGATGGAACCTTCTAGAATTTTCCAGGACCTTCTTTAGACACACCGACACACTCCTCCACTCCTATCAGATATTTCTACAGCTTTACGGAACCTTCTAGAACTTTCTACAGTTTTAACGAACCTTCTAGAACTTACCGGAAACTTCTAAACTAACCGATATATTCCACCATTCCTTTCAGAACTTTCTACAGCTTTATCAAACCTTCTAGAATTTCCCGGGACCTTCTTGACAAACAGACACACTCCTCCACTCCTATCAGAACTTTCAACAGCTTTACGGAACCTTCTAGAACTTTCTACAGTTTTATCGAACCTTCTAGCCGGAAACTTTAAGCCCACCGACATATTTCACCATTGCTTTCAGAACTTTGTACAGCTTTATCGAACCTTCTAGAACTTCTTACAGCTTTGTGGAATCTTCTAGAATTTTCCGGAACCTTCTACATACACCGATACGCTCCTTCACTCCTTTCAGAACTTTCTATAGACTTATGGAACCTTCCAGAACTCTCTACAGCTTTATCAAACCTTCTAGAACTTTCCGGAACCATCTAGACTCACCGACTACTCCGCCACTACTTCCAGAACTTTGTTAAGCCCTATCGAACCTTCTAGAACTTCCACAGCTTTATGGAACCTTCTAGAATATTTTGGAACCTTCTAGACACACCGACACACTCCTCCAGTCCTTTCAGAACTTTGTATAGCTCTATCGAACCTCCTAGAACTTTCTGAAGTTTCTAGACCTACCGCCAATTATTTCTGAAAGCTTCTAGAACTTTCTCCATCCACAATTTTATAAAACATTTGTGGACCATCAGATCCTTCTAGACTCACCAACATACTACGCCACACCTTTCAGAACTTTCTACAGCTTTATCGAACCTTCTAGAACTTTCCACAACCTTCTAGATTCACCGACTTACTCCGTCACTCCTTCCAGAACTTTGTACAGCTCTATCGAACCTTCTAGAACTTCCTACAGCTTTTTGGAATCTTCTAGAATTTTCCGGAACCTTCTAGACACACCGACACACTCCTCCACTCCTTTCAGAACTTTCTACAGCTTTATCGAACCTTCTAGAATTTTCCGGAACCTTCTACACCGACACACTCCTCCACTCCTTTCAGAACTTTCTACAGCTTTATCGAACCTTCATGAAATTTCCGGAACCTTCTAGAATCGCTTACTTACTCCTCCACTTCTTCCAGAACATTCCAGAGTTTTATCGAATTTTCTAGAAGTTTCCGGAATCTTCTAGACTCTTCTTGAAATTTCTAGAGTCTTCTTATAACTTTCAGCCCTTATAACTTCAAAAGCAAGCCCTTTAGGTAAAAACGAATACCCTTATTCCCTAGGGGGGATAGAGATCTACCATACCATATAACTCTCTTGATCGTACCGGCACTCCTTTCTGAGTTTTTGCGTTCCGCACGTTTTTTTGGACTTAATATAATATAATATATATTGATTATGGAAGATCATCTACCAACAAGGAGTCTAGCCTGACCGATTTTTAAGAAATCTTGGAGTATTTGAGAAAATTCTGTTTTGCTCATGGAAAGATAGACTCGCCTGGACTTGTAGTTGTTCCTTTGATTAATTAATTTTAAAAAATTGTTTAAAATTATAATTTTTTAGCTTTACGAATCGAAATCAATATTATGGAAACCGGAGCATTGCCTGCACAATTGTAGGGAACTGATAAGATACAATCAGCTGTTCGATGTCTGCCATTTTGGAGTTCGAAGTTCGGAGTTGAAAGGTTGCCTTCAGTGTGGAAGTTGTATAAAATTCACTCGCTTTATTGCCTGCGAACTTCGTTACAGGTACTTTACAGATACTTTCGTACAGTGGCGTAGCTAGCATGGGTGGCACCCGGGGTGGTGTCAAAACGTGGTGTCACCCTCCCCCCCTCCCCCCCCATTAAAGATTACTTTGAGAAATTTAAAACGCAAATTTCGACCTCCTTAAATATAAAAACATTACTAGCTAGTCAAATGTGTAAACAAAACAACCAAATTTTTTGGGAATCCTGACCGACCGAGCCATAGAGCTACAAATAACAGAGTTCCGAGTGGAGTCTTCAATTCTAATATGCTGCAAAATTCTGAAGAAAATCATTTGCTGGCATGAAAACATCATTTTAACAACCAATAATAAAGTTAAAACCATTTTTGTGTTCTGAGTGTAACGATAAAATTTCAATTGTGAAAAAGTAAAGGTGTAGGTCCTCAGCTTTAATTATTAATGTACGCAGTACACGGAAATGGTTTTCCTCCGATCTTTGCAGCATATGGTTGCAACATTCAAATCTTGCACGTGGAACTCGAACATGGTTTCCTTTGAAATTTCATTTGAAACTCTGTTCATCTGCGGACCCTTTTCGAAGGAAACCATTCACGAGTTCCACTATTGCAAGGTATTCCCCGAGTTGCAAGATATGAATGTTTCAGACGACGTGCTGCAAATACCGGAGGAAAACCATTTTCATGTTATGGGTGTAGTTTTAACTAAAAACAAGTTACCGAATACAGATTCAATCTTAAATTTCAACCAGTTTTGAATTAATAATCAATAAGGTTCAATTTTATTTTTTTTTCAATTTTAATTTTAGCCGGTAGACTCTTACCAGATTAATTCTTAAGTTAAAACAAGTCTTGTATTCAGAATTTCAAAAAAAATATCCAGATGAGGATGCATGTACTGACGCATTTCGAAGGAAACCATTCTCATTTTCCAAATGCAGTTAAAAAAATCAATTTGCATACTATGTGGTGCAAAAATCTGAGGAAAACCATTTTTGAGTTCTGGTTTTCAGTTTTGAACCTGGAGAAACGCAAACAGAAAGTTAAAACCAGTTTTGTTCTCCAAATGCAGGATAAATTTCAAAACCGTTCTGAAGTTCCGAGTGGAGTCTTCAATTCTAATATGCTGTAAAATTCTGAGGAAAATCATTGGCTGGCGTGAAAATAACATTTTAACAGCCCTTTCTTAAGTTAAAACCAGTTTTGTGTTCAGAGTGTAACGAAAAAATTTAAATTGTGAGATAGTAAAAGTGTGAGTCCTCAGCTTTAATTATTAATGCACGCAGTACACGAAAATGGTTTTACTCCGATCTTTGTAGCACAAATTCTTCAACTTTCAAATCTTGCACGTGGAACTCGAAAATGGTTTCCTTTGAAATTTCATTTGTAACTCTCTTCAGGTGCGGACCCATTTCGAAGGAAACCATTCCCGAGTTCTATTATTGCAAGATATTTCCCGAGTTGCAAGATATGAAAGTTTCAGACTATGTGCTGTAAATATCGGAGGAAAACTATTTACATGTTATGGGTATAGTTTTAATTAAAACGAGTTACCGAATACAGATTCAATGTTAAATTGAAACCAGTTTTGAGATGTGCTTAAAATTTGAGTTGCACACCGTACGCTCCAAAATTCGAAAGAAAATCATTTGCTTGTTCCGTGTGTAACTTATATTCAAGCTTTTGGATTCTCACACAGACCGACTCTTAACTTAAATCTGGAAAAAAATGTGAGGTTAGTATAGGCCGGGTCAACGAATCAATATACCGTCAAGACGCCATACTCACGTAACGTCCCCAATCAAAAAACTTTTTATTTTTCAAAATTAGGACTAATGCAAAAATCTGATTTAAGGATTACTAGTTTATCGATCATACTTATACATATAATTATACATTAAAATATGCAGTACCTTTATTTTTAGTAACTAAAACTAGATTTTGGATAATATCCAACCTAATATTGGATAAAATAATTTAGGTATTATGATTTACAGCGCTAGTAATGCAAAGGTGACCTCTTATCCAAAGAATCGACAACTGATCGAAATCTGAGGGTGCTCTTACATTTGGTAGACGAATTACTTAGCTTGCGAAACTACCCCAGTGTAAGCAGCTATTCGTTTGGTGTAAATACTGTCGGAAGTTGACTTGGTAATCGGTGTAAATAGCGCTTCGTCCACAAATTCAAAACGCATATTTCGAATTCATAAAAAACATTTTCTGAAAACCTCCAAATTACTTATTATTTTTTTATTTATTTATTCATGTATACAAAACAATATAATAAAGAAAAAAAAACATAGAGATGATTGATCATTTTTCTTCAATCAGTTATCAATCGATTCTGGTATAATTGCAATCAAGTTTTGCGTCTATTAGAAGAATGAACTATCAAAAACCCACTTATCTTGTATCTTGTTTTTTTTTTAAATGATCTTTCAGCACTAATAAAAACGCTAATAGAATAACTTTTTCACTAATTCAAGTCAGTCAATAGATAACAATTCGCTTCACGAGTTTACGTTTACGATAAAAATAACATTACGAAAATAGAATGACACAAGGAATATTTCAGGGAAATCCCCGGCTGAGCAACACTTCGAGCTAGGAAAGAAAATAAAAATAATAAAATATTTTTTCGGGAATCCCCGACCGAACGAGCCATAGAGCTAAATAACAGTCAGTGTTCAAGCGTAAAATATTTTTTGTGGCAATTTTGAACTTTCGTAAGTTTTTTCTCCACGTCCGAGTGTCACCCCCCCTTTGGGTGGCACCCGGGGCGGTCCGCCCCCCCTCGCTACGCTACTGCAACTTTCGTACGGTGGTTACAAGAATCCATTTTTAAATAACTGAACGCAGAGTCAGAATTCGATTTGAAATACTTATTTTGGTTTGTCGTTTTGACAAATGTTTTACGGGCGGTTTTTTTAAATGATTTTCGGCAATGGTTTTTTCGCACCCATAAAATTATGACCCGTCTTTCCGGTATATAAAAATTGATCCGATTTTTCGGATTGAAATTTTCAAAAAAACGCCAGTGTTTCAAATATACAATTAAAAAAATACGGAGTGTCTTAGAATATTTGCCTAAACCGATTTTTTTTTTAAATGTGATGTAATTGGCCTATTGATTCAAATTCGTTTTAGACAATTTATCTAATATTTGCACAGATATTAAAAAAAATATGTACATTTATCAGCTATTTTTGGCAGTTTTTTTGAAGATAAGACTAGTTTTTCATTTATGCGAGTATGCATACCGCTGCGCCGGGAACCATTTACTGAATAACCAATACCTCTGCCATAGGTCACTCCAGCATGTATTATGAAATACACAAAATAAATATTGCTGTGATTCTCCTTCTCACATTTTACGATCCAGTTTTGTTTCAATATTTAAGTTAAACGGCTCTTTGGGGACTTTCAGGTTTACTAATAAAAAAAAACACTTCCCAATCGGTAAACGATAATTTAGTTACAAATTGAATAAATATAATAGTCAATCTCAGATTCGATTTGGTATTGACCGCGGCGACCGGCACTGCTGGTCACCACTGCCGTCGCGTTGCCTTGTTGACAGGTTGCCATGGTAGCGGCTCACGACAATTAAGGTGAAACAGATGTGACAATTCCCCATACAATCTATTTTTCAGCCGCATTTGAAAACTACAGATAACATTTTATTTATTTTAGTACCGAAAAATAATACTAATAATGAAATTACCGCGAACCAAAATTTCACTGTTCTATCACTAATAATAACCAAGTAATTAAATTAACAAATTCCTTTTCCCGTGGATAGCGATTGTGTCGCCAACCGTTTATTTTTCAGTTTCTTCATGAGCGGATGGCCTAAAACCGTGGTCGTCAAACTGCGGCCCACGGGCCGCATGCTGCCCGCGGCAGGTACCTATTTGTGCGGCCCGCACAAATATCTTCCGCTTTTTAAAATTTTGAAATATCTTTTTTTTTCATTTACATTTATATTAACCTGCTTTTTCTTTATGGATTGAAACCTTATGGAATGTGTGGGACTGCACTCTCTTCCCCACATACCGGAATAAACTTATTATTATTATTATGGCATGTACTTTGAGTAGGCAATGACTACCTAAACTGATTTTGCTTTAAATAAATATATAGTAGTACGCGGGAGGATACTTCCTTCGACGTACTCATATCTCTGTGACTTAATTTTCGAAAATGAGCTTCTTAAAAAACAAGTACCGCAATCGCCTTTCCTCTCATTTAGAAGACGCAATGAGGATTGCGTGAAATCCCAAGAAGGCTGGCAGAAATAATTTTTAAAAAAGTACAACATCATAATACCTAAATTACATGATAGTTTCAATTCATATAAATAATATGTTTGTAGATCTAATAAAAATCTTGAATATACATACAATTTTTTTCAATTTACGTAAGGGACGCCAAAATCGTAATTTATATGTTTGATTAAAAAAGACTTTATTCACAAAGCGCCTGGCATCCAGCGCAAGTTGTTCTATCGGTTAATCATTTGATTTCAAAATTGGTTTTTTTGGTTCAAAATTTCGCAGTTGGTTTTTGAACACATCCTGTCGATTTTGTCGTGAGGGTGTGGGCAGGTAAAAAATATGGTCTAAAAAGACAAAAAACACCCTAATCACGTACTAATATGTAAGCAATGTAAACTTCAATACTGGTTAATTTTTGTTAAACTCACTTTCGGTAGTTCGGGAAGTGGATGAAAATTGATCTGCAAGATATCTTTAGATTCAGATGTGTATATTTCGCATTAAATAAGACGATTTGAAAATATTTGACAAATAAAAAAAACAGTTGAGCCCGCAACCCCCCCCCCCCCCCCCCCCCCCCCCCCAAAAAAAATTTTGCACATTTTAAATACCTTGGAAATATTCCGAAATTCAACAGATAAATACAACCCCCTTTGGCTGGTAAAATAATTAAATTTATCCATAAAATAATACTAATATATACTGTCAATAGCGCTTCTCTACCGCCCCTAAACTCCCCCCGTCCCGTAGAACAGTGGGGACTTCAAAAGACAGTAAACAAGATCCCGCCAGCGAGGCGCCTCCCTTGCCGCTCAATAGCCTTATTACTTGACGTTATAATTACATATTACCTACTTGGAAGTTCTTTTCAAAAAATTATACGAACATTAATAAGTCACTTAGATTCTCTATCGTATTAAATTTTCCAAGCAGCTCAATAAGCAAACGATTTATGTGCCTTTTAACGTGTTTCTCTTACAAAACCTGGACTAGTAATAATTGGACTGTTAATTTTACAACAAAAGTGTTTATGGAAAATTTGAAGAAGACTAAATTACGTACATTTTTTGTTACAAATCGTGAAACTAAAGTTTTCTTGTCTTCTACACAATATCATTTTAAAGTATTTCCACAACACAATACAGCAAAATATATTTCAAATTACAGTAATTTTTCGTGTTACATAGAGGAGAGAAAGAGAAAGGGGGGGGGGGTTAAAAATTGCAAAAAGTTGGTCAAGTAGTATTTTTATAGTAGTTCCCTTATTAATTTCTGTCAGTATTTTGATTTTTATTATGGTGACAGCTGTTTCGGCGTTCAAGGTCAATATCAGCTATGGTTAGGGAACGTACCCATACTACGTGACCAACGTTTTGCAATTTTTAACCCATAAGATTAAAATAGAGAAGATACTCGTATATATTGTATTAAGGATGGGGGGGGGTACTTACTTTTCTTGCAGAGGAAGAAGTAGTAGAGAAGCGCGAGCAGCACAACCACGGCCTTGAGCGGGTCCTGCAGGTGACAGGGCACGCGGCCCTCGACCTGCGAGTACGCCACCAACAGGCAGCCTGCGCCGTAGCTCAGCCCCGCTTCGCACAACCTGTCAACAATGTCACCAACACACCGCATCACTCACTGCCCCTCACAACAAAAGGGTCTCACCCACTTGTTTATTTGTTGCCCTCACCCTTATTGGCAGGTCTATGTTTTCTTATGTCATAGTATTTATTCATTCAAAGCATATCACCCTGGTGAAAGACCACCATTCAGAATAAAAATGGCTCTAGCAGTATTTGGTTACCATATCTGAATAGCCAGATACTTCCCCAACACCCTCTTCTCCATCTCTTTCCCCTCCCCACTCAGCCTCATAGCAGAAGTCCCAACCGCTCCCAACCGTCTGGAACCAGTCAGACTATGGAATCCCCAATTGGGTTTCATTGTGAGGCTGAATATAAAAGACAGGAAGGAGACGGGGATGAAGAAGATGGGGAAGTACCGAACTCTTCAGATCTGCTTCTTAAATATGGCTAAAGCCATTTCAAGCAACGTGCGTTTACCACGAATGTATATTATTTTAAATTAATGAATCGTGAAATAACAAAAATTAGTTACCTAAATAATATTTACTTTCGCAAGCAATGATTTGAACCCGCGACCTCCGTAATCTTACGAGGGGACTGAAACCACTCTACCACAGAGGCTGTTATATATTTATTTATATTTGGGTTTTTACAGATGTCCCCACTTACGTAAGATCAATCCAGTTACGAAAACCATACAGATAAAACTATAGACTCATACAATTACTAAAATCTATAGTCAGACATATTATGATACATTAATTCGCATACGTATGTTTAAAGATTCAAAAACAAAACAAATAAAAATAAAAACACAAAATTATAAAGTTATACAAAAGCTCGCTCAAGTGACAAATAATACAAATAGCACGAGACAAAAATAGAGAATTAAGTAATTCATAAAATATATTTTTTGCAAAAGCAGACCTTTTTTCATATAAATTCGACGAATTTTTTTACTTCAGCACACACCACACACCCTATCTAACTATAGTTGACACATTTGGGTCAATGGGCTAAAATAGTCGAAATTATTTTTAAATGTATTCGGATGAAAAAGTTATGACAACGGAAACAATGGGAATTAGAAAAAAAATATTTCAATATTGGTAAGACAGTAGATATTCGTGAATTATTTTATGAAAACATAAGAGCATTCTATTTCTATTTGTATTAATCTTGAGGTATTCAATAGATTCAATACGAACATCATAACATGATTTGAACGAACATGTTTCCAAGACCCAATCGTTTCTGAATACGTCTAAAAGGGATCGAAATGAAAATCTAGTCTCTTTCAACGGAAACAGTCTTCCGAACAGGACCTCCATTGATATGCTTGGTGTTACTCTAGTGACCAGCTCAGATATGGGGGCTCCATCGAAGCCAGAGTTAAATTAGCCTCTCAAAAACTGGGCGTTCAATAGTACACAACTGCTAACCCTGTACAAATCACAAGTGCGCCCCACGGTTGAATTTGGCAGCCACCTCTGGTCTGGAGTCCCAAAATACATTAAAAAAACCCTCGACTCTGTGCAGAAACGGGCGGTCCGTCTGATAGATTCTCCTAATCTAACAAAAGGATTGCAATCTTTAGAGCACAGGCGTATGGTGGGAATGCTACCCTTGTTCTACCGGTATTTCAATGGAAGACGCTCTGAGGAACTAGCGTCATTGATCCCTTCGGCACCGGTGCATAGTCGGGAAACACGCCAAACGCGTGCCCAAAATATGTACACGGTTGACACTTATCTCATGAGAATGGGCCGCTTCTTCCACTCGTTCTTGTGTTCAACAGCTCGGCTATGGAACGCTTTGCCGGCCTTTGTTTTCCTCCTTCCTGTTACAACATCTGTCTCTTCAAGACCAATGTTCATGCCTTCCTCTCCTCAAAAAGACCCTCCACACAGCATGTCAGATGACATAGGCCCTGAGGGAAATTATTTTCCCCAGGGCCCCCTGTGTGGAGTTAATGTAAAATTAAAAAAAGATCTAAGATGGTTAAGTAGATTGCATTATTTTGAAAGATAACAGTCTTAGCAATTTTTTAACCTATTCTACGAGTAGGTACAATATTATCTTATTTGCAGTAATGTGGATGCCAAATAGTGCTGTCATATTTCCTTCTTGAGCAAACTATCAATTGTTTAGGTTTTGCGAAAATTGGCGACACCTTTCTTTCAAATCGGTGTGTATCGTAATACGTTCAGTTCTCTGTTCAGCTGTTTCGAATAAAAGGCAAATTAAAAACATAAATCGTAGTTGACAATGAAAGCGTGAACGCTAATCGACTGCGCAAACCGTAAATCTGCACAATCGAGATTGTTTAGAAGGGTGACCCGACGATTGGCCCGGCGACAGTTGGTCCGGCGACAGTTGGTCAGGCGACAGTTGGTCCGGCCGACAGTCGTCCGGCCGACATTCGGTCCGGCGACAATTGGTCCGGCGAGAATTGGTCCGGCTGAAAGTTTATAAGATGTTTTCTTCAAGTAAGTATGCAAAGGGGATATACGGCCGTACAACCAAAGTCGGTATAATTATATCTGAAGGCATCTTGAGTGAAAATCCGCTGTAAAAATATTTTTACTAATAATTTCGACTCTCCGAAGAAGGATGCGGCAATCACAAAATACGACATACTTATACGTGCAGTCGGCTTAGCAAAAAAACGCTAAAGATTCCTACTTGCATATGATATAACTTTTATATCTGAATATAACACTATATTTCCAACTGCTCCCAACCGTCCAGAGCCAGTGAGACTGTGGCTTCCCCAATTTTGGTATGGTGTGATGCTGAAGGTAGGGGGGGGGGGGAGGAGATGTGGAAAATGTACCTGTCTATTCAGATATAGTCATCAAACACGGCTAATGCCATTTCAAGTAACGTTACAATTTTGAATGAATGCTGACGAATAGCAAAGTACGACCTCCTAAATCTTAAGTAGATATTGCACCATGGAAGTATGTCGTATTTGGTATTCGTCTGTATTCATTCAGAATTGCAACGTTATTTGAAATTATTTTTGCCGTGTATGGTGACTAGATCTGGATAGCCAGTAAATTTTCCACACTGCAGTGCAAGGCGATGGGTCGAGAGAGTCAGGCTGGAGAGATTAAAAGTTCTCCCTCAACCAGTCTCTTCTGATCCGGCCCGCCATGCATTAGGTGGACAAAGGCATCCCCCGCCAAGACCTAGACAAACCTCATCCCGTAAACACGGTCACCAATCGTAGCAAATCACTTGGGATGGGACTATGGCAGGGGTGTTGGTTATCCAATAAATGGTTCCCGGGGCGGCGGTAAATCCGCCTCCTAAATCTTAGATATTGCATATATAAGTATGTCGTATTTCGCTATTCGTCAGTATTCATTTAGAATTGTAACGTTATTTGAAATGACTTTAGCCGTGTTTGATGACTATATCTGAATAGCCAGGTATATCGACTTTGGTTGTACGGCCGTATATCCTCTTTGCATACTTACTTGAAGAAAACATCTTCTAAACTTTCGGCCGGACCAAATGTCGGCCGGACAAACTGTCAGCCGGACCAACTGTCGCCGGACCAATTGTCGCCGGACCAACTGTCAGCGGACCAACTGTCTTGGAATCGTTTAGAAGAGGCAAAAACCGATTTTATCAAGTTCTTAATAGCTGGCAGATTGGATAACCAGCGGCCAAGAATTTAAATTTCGTTGAACGATGGTCTTGCGATCATGCCCTTGCAACTGTACAGGGCGGTTCCGAAGAGAAAGATTAATTATTCTCCATACCAGCATTTTAACATAATAACTCAATATCGATTTTATTTCATTCAAAATTTGCTTTGATAAATACCTACATTCAAAAATGCTCAAACACGTGACGATAAAACTATTAAAATTATGTACTTTTTGAAATTATTTTTTGATCATAAGTATTTACAATTTTTCAATAATGTCTAAGCAAAATAAAACGTACATTTTTTTTTAAATGTTAGTTTGTAAGACTGTAAATAAAAAGACAAACTGAAGTATTTTCGTCACAAGACGCGGGCGCGGATATTTTCTTAATGATTTTATTTGAACTAAAATTAAAATTCTGAAAAGTAGCGTTTCCATATAATTTATTTTACTGCATGATTATATGATTTGAAATGTATGTTGTATAATACAAATCTTTGTTTGATAATTTAACAAATCTGCCAACGACCTACGGTAAAATCGTATTGTACTAAAAATTAACAAATTTTCTCAAAATATAAAACATAGCTTTACTAGATAAAAGAATAGTTTTTCGAAATCAATTTATTATAATTTTGTTGTGGAAAAGAGTCAATACGTCTAAAATTGGATTTAAAAATGACATATTTCCGGTTTTGTCTAGCTATTCCCTCTTGATTTCTATAGTAACTTCAGAGAGAGATCGTACGTGACCTCATTGTATTGGTATTGTCTTATTTTTCGTTTTCATATAAGACGAAGAAGGAAGATTTTATTACTTTGCAGTTGAAGACTTTCTAAGAGACCCCCAATCAGTATTCAGGAACGAATTTAAACCATATTTTCAAATAAAATGTTGATGTGACGGTTTGCAAGCCTGCCAACGAAATACACAAGCGTCCACATAACTGGTTAGATCAGACACAAAACTCTTCCAAATTAAATCCTGCAGAATATTCTGAGCTTTCTTGTAGACCGACCTCAAAAATTCAAATCAAAATCACCAAGTTCCCCCTTTCGTAACTCAATATGGCGTAGAACCTACCCGCTTAAAGTGCGGACAGCGTTTTATAATCAATCATTCGAAGACGGTTTGGCGCCATCGCATTTCTGGGGGGTGGGTTACATTTTCGCAAAACACAAGTATTAAATTAAAACCACTGCGTCATAGTCAACGGGCTTGTACCATATCGAAACATTTATAATACACTAGCTGGTTCCCGGCACGCGTTGCAAACCCATATACAAGGAAATAAATTGTTTCTCCCTTTCGTCCTTTCCCGTGCGTCCCCGTTCCCCTCCCGCGTTCCCCTTTTATCATCCACGCCTTCCCTCTCCTCTCACCCGCTCCCCGTCCCGCCAACCCCCCTCCCGCGTTCCATATATTCAGTCCCAGTTCATTCAGGTTTCAAACAGCTCGCGTGCCACCTATTACAATTTTTTTTTCAAATTTTCATTTTTCATATATTACAAATATTAAATTTTGTATATTATAAGAACAATCAATTAAATATGGTACCTAGCATACGAGTATGTACCTATTTAAAATATCTATAATTCTTGATTCGATTCGAGGTATTTAGTAAGAACTTCGAACTGTAGGTACTCGTCTGTTTTCGATACGACGGGCGCCCCGTTGGTCTTTTGTTGTTTTGATGTCTGAAATATACCATGTCTTATCTCCAATAGCGCAGGAATCTGCAACTTTGAGATAAAAGAGACATGGGTAGGTTTTACACCATCTCTTTTTTCAGCCCGATTCCAATTAGAGACCAAAATCGTCGTTTTACGCTTTACGCGATCGCCATTTTCACCTCTATTTTCATATCTACGATTTCAATTGTCATCACTGCAAATAACACATGGACCACGCTGTTTGCTGTGATGCCAACTGAAATCGTAAATATGAAAATAGAGATGAAAATAGCGATCGCCTAAAGCGAGAAATGTTGACTTTGGTCTCTAATTGTAATCGGGCTGAAAAAAGATGTCGTGTATTGCAGGCATAACTAAACATCACGTCGTTTCTCCACAGGAGCAGACAGAAAGGATTTGTACAACCCTTCTGTTATTCTGACTGCAGAAGAGGCGTACCCAGAAGCTGCGTACGGATCTAACATTTTATTAATGTGTTTACTTTTTAATTAAAGTTTGTAAATTGGGTTGTCGTGTCGGAGCGCCCCAGATTCGGTAATCTAGGTAGCGTGTGTCAGTGCAATAGCCCGGCCCGACCCGACCCGGGTAGATGCAGTAATGACGGGTCACCGCGCTGCACTCTCACTCTCGGCTGCAACTAGCAGTCCTGCAGGATGTGCAATTTGCAATTGTCAACAAATTAGCCCCAATACGCGACGGTCCCGCTGGGAACCGTTTAACGACTTACCGCGGTGATGGCCGTACCTACCGACAGTTGAATACTCGACTACATCTACGGGTCATCGTTACCATTCGTGACCTGGGTCAACTTTTACACACAGATTTGACAGGGATGATAAACTTTATTTCTACATATTTATAAATTAGTATTTTGATTTTATTGCAGATAGAAAGGCTTCATTTGTAGTAGATACAATATCATTTGAATATATATGGTTTATAATTTAGGAACAGGTATTCATAGGAGCGAATTGGATGTGAAAAATATGTTTTATATATAATATCAACCTTGTTTACTCTTGTAAAATTACACTTACGGAATCCCTTTAACGTTTACTGAAAAGTTGCTTTTTCCACGTAGGTTTTCCCTTCTAAAAATCAATCAGCGTTATTTCTAATTTGTATTTCAACTTGGAAACTATAATTTATACCTAGACCAATTACCTATTTGATCCCCACGTACACTAAAATCCTATTATATTAAAGGTGAAAGTTTGTATGGATGTATGTTTGTTACTCTTTCACACAAAAATTATTGAATGGACTTTAAAAATTATTTTACTAATAGAAAACTACATTATTTGCGAGATCTATAGGCTATATATATTGGTAAGCTCCGGCGTTATGAATAAACTCTGGCGTTATGAAATTATTTATCATACGTTTTCTGTCAATAACAAAATCGATTTATTGCAAACGTCAACCAATTGTCGCCTTGGAAACGATGTTTTTTTTTTAATTAGGCAATTCACCCTAAAGTAGTCCTTTGTTGGCGTCGTACTTAATAACTATATCTAAAAATGAATCACCGAAATGTATGTATGCGCATAAACCCAAACGACTACATCAAATTGGATAATTCTTTTTTTTCTTCGTTATTTTGTGTAAAACTACCGTTGAGTTCTGGCATTATGAAATTTGTATAAAAAATTATAATAGGTGGCACGCGAGCAGTTTGAAAACTGAAAGTATCGGGAATGAATGTGTGGAATGCGAGAGGTGAGAGGGGGAGTGGGGAGGGGGGAGGGAGTGTAGGGAGGATGTTGGTGGAGGGGGATAGGGGAAGGGGAGGAGGAGGGGGGAGGGGGTTAGGGGAGGGAGAGGGGGGAGGGAAGGAAGGGGAAGGGGGTGGGGTGGAAGAAGGTGAAGGGAGGTGGAGTGGGGAAGGTATGAGGTGGGGGAGGGGTGGGTGGTGAAGGAGGGGGGAGATGATGGATGAGTGGAGTGGGGAGAAGGAAGGTGTAGGGGGTGAGGAAATGGGGTTGATGGGGGGAGTGGTGTGGGGAGAGGGAATGTGGAGGGGTAGGGGGGGTGGGAGGGGTGGGTGGAGAGAGAGAGGGGGAGCGGGTTGATGGGGGGAGTGGAGTAGAGAGTGGGAAGGTGGAGGAGGCGGAGTGGGGTGGGAGAGGGGGGTTGATGGATGAGTGGAGTGGGGAGAAGGAAGGTGTAGGGGGTGAGGAAATGGGGTTGATGGGGGGAGTGGTGTGGGGAGAGGGAATGTGGAGGGGTAGGGGGGGTGGGGAGGGGTGGGTGGAGAGAGAGGGGGAGCGGGTTGATGGGGGGAGTGGAGTAGAGAGAGGGAAGGTGGAGGAGGCGGAGTGGGGTGGGAGAGGGGGGGGGGGGAAGGAAGGGGAAGGGGGTGGGGTGGAGGAAGGTGAAGGGAGGTGGAGTGGGGAAGGTATGAGGTGGGGGAGGGGTGGGTGGTGAAGGAGGGGGAGGGAGAGGGGGGTTGATGGATGAGCGGAGTGGGGAGAAGGAAGGTGGAGGAGGTAGGAGTGGGGGGAGGGGTGGGTGGAGGGGTAGGGGGTGAGGGAGTTTGATGGGGGGAGTGGAGTCTGGGGAGGGGCTGGTGGAGGGGGAGGGGTGGGTGGAGGGGGGAGGGGTGTTGATGGGGGAAGTGGAGTGGGGAGAGGGAAGGTGGAGGAGGCTGAGTGGGAATCCCCTAATACCATGCGAGCGAAGCCGCGGGAAAAAGCTAGAACCTAATAAAGACGCTTCTTTTCATTTTATCAAAGAATTTTGACGTAGGTACTACTAGGACCTTCTACTTATAACAAGTAATTTAACAATATACCAACATAAATTCTTGTGAATGTATTTTGACCATTTCAAGCTCTAGTACTAAAAATAACAAACTATTTGCAGATTTCTTAGGATAACAATATATAGGGGTAGTCGATATGACTAAGGATTTTGTGTTTACTATGCGGTGTTTCGGGAACCTATACATACATGATGCGATGTATTTTTGGAATTTTTGCTGAATTATAAACGTCCTTCAACATTATCTCCTAAAGTTTTATGACGCTTGTAATCACTTGGATGCCGCGGCCCGCGAGCCCACTTCGGATAAATAAAATATCAAAAAAATGCTGTAAAGAATATTCAACGTTGTTTTGCAAAAACATTTAACGGAAAACATCCAAAGTTTTGAATCAACCGCTCAATACGATATGATTTTTCTTAAATATTCTTATAAAGGCGCAATAACGCGGTGTTCACCAAGTGTACAAAACAATCACCTTCGCAGCGCAGCACTTTTTTGTTGAGATCTGATGTTTGATGCATTTTAAAGGTTTCAGTTTCATGAAATACCAAAAGTTTTGTTGCCTAAACTTCATTTGAACTTTCGTACGACAAAATCAACAGTTGTCCAATATCGCAAGTAGAAATATTGTATTTTATTCGTTTATATTTCAGAATTATAAAAATCGTCAGTATTTATTGGTTTGGACCTGGCCAAATTTTCGCCTACTTTGTTTTATAAATTCTTTAATTTATTTATGGAAAATTATCATTTTTGAAAATACAAATAGATTTGCCACACCATCGACTGCAAACTTAAAAAAGTCAAGCTACAGGCACCCTATCTCCTGCGGCCCGCGAACAAATTAAAAACTAATAAATTGGTACTCCGGCTAAAAACGTTGATCATCACTGCTAAGCAAAATTTTCACATTTTTTAACTCTTTTCCTGTGTATTCTGCTTGTCCCATCGCGTAACTAAGCATTATTTAAAGAAAATTCTCATTAAAAAGCTTTTAAAATGAATTTTAATTTCACAACGCAAAGCTTTATTTTACTATCAGACCCTTCCTTCGTTAACATTTACTTTACCATTATGAAAATAAATATTGAGGTTCTGAGCTAATAGTCTTTCAGAACAATAGGTCACAACTAATTGATAGTAAATATTGTATTAATACTATATGAAAAAGGAAGTGTATTAACATGCTGGAAACTACTAACTATTGTATAACTATTATACATGAATTCAGATTGTTTGTCAGGTCGCAAGTAAACGGTTTATTGGGATCAGTGCTCAGATTGTTGGGATCAGTCGCAAACGGTACATAGTAGATAATAATAACACGATTAGGTAATTAAATAGGTCGCAACGCATACACATACACAAACACAAACAGTAATAATATATAAGGAATAATATGTACGCAAATAGTAATAATATATAAGGAAAAATAATAAATATGTATGCATGTAAGTTTGTTCTATAATAAGGATTTACAAGAAGCGCGTTTACTTCGAAAGGTGATTCTACATGATGGTAGTGTAAACGTTTTTTTATTTTATTTTCTACGTTTTGACCAGCAAACTATCTTAAAAGGCTGGAAGTTCGAAATAAGTCATTCGTATTTTTTATTTTATTTTATTAAAAGACAAATAACTATGTTCAGTGTACATTTACTCCTGATGATGTGAACATTGTTCACGAAACAAATAGATTGTGTATAAAATAGAGTGATGTAAACAAAGTTATTTGTCTTTTAATAAAATAAATAACGCCATCACGTGAAAACCTGTCGGAAGAAGTTTTCTTCGAAAAATTAAATTCGTATTTTTTATTTGTACCGCACTTCACTCCCCGACACCTTGTGTACAGGGTGTTAAGGGACGTACTTGACTTACTTCAACCAGTGATTCCGGACATTATTTGAAGTTAAAAATGTTATCGAAATTTTGATCTCTGGTGACATTATTGATGTATTATTTCAATTAAAATCAGTAGACACTGCAGACAGTTGGGTAGGAGTCAGAGGTTGATCGGTTATTCGACTGAGTGACCAATGGAAGGGTTTTTTTGGGTTATTTTGTGAAAATAAACATGAAAAAGTGACTTGTATACTTTGTACACGTTTCCTTTGTACTTCCTCACCTTCCTCATCCCCATCTCCGTCCCCTCCCCACTACCTTCAGCCTAACAACATGCCCCAATTGGAGATGCCATAGTCTCACTGGGTCCAGATGGGAGCAGTTGGTGACTCTTGTGCGATATTCATATAAAAAATAAAACGAAAAATTATTAGTAACAAACTTATTCAGAAAATGTTTTTTTAGTAGTTTAAGCACTTATTATCATTTTTTAAAGCTTTTTATTGAATAACGTATTGTCGTAACTTATTTTTTGGAGTATTATGCGGTGTTGCGTTACCGCCTTTAGTCAACGTTCATACATCATTAGAGCAGTGTTATGAAAAGATTCATATCATTACTTAAATTATTAATTTTTACGCGGGCATCATTTTGTGAAGGAGTTTGCATGATTCGTCGCGGGGTTTTCGTTTTCTGTTTCCATCACTCTTGAAATAGCAGACTATTTGGGTCATCATCGCAGGAAATTTATTAACCTGCAAATACCCCCGCGAAACCATTACATTATACATCCGACCTGTATTTACACACCATTACGCACCTGAAGTGAAATAACACTAAACTGCGCTACATAAATATAACGTTATTATTATTACACATCTGCCCAATGGTGGACTGCAAAAGAAAGAGGTTAAAGAAGGAGGTGGCGCAACACGGTATAATACCCCAAAAATAATCACGATAACCAAAATTTCATTTACGTTTTTTACTTCGAAAAATGGTTAATGTCAATTAAGTGCGACTTTTGACACCCTGTACATTTTATAATACCGATTGTTGTATAAAATTGTGATATGTGTGCAAAGTTATGTTCAATCGCAGAAGGACCAATTTACGAAACACTGTAAAATTATTTATTTTGAGAGTTTCTATGAATTGCTAAATATTTTAAAAAGCGTTAGATATAACAGTCAACAATTTCAAATTAAAATATGAAAACGGTTTCGCCGTTTAGCCGCCTTCTATGGACACTGCAAATTTTGAGCTAAATTTTCTTTTGAGAATAAAGCACATCGTCAGCGTCTCACCTTCTGAAGGGGATGGGGCACCGGCTGACCTTCGGGCCCTGCACGCGGCCCACGCGCTGCAGCAGGCCGGCGGCCAACAGTAGGGCGAGTACACAGCCGCTGGCCGGCAGCAGGTACATGAGTGGCGTGGCGTGCGTGCGGCGCGCGTAGGCTGGGAACAGCACCATGAGCGCGGTGGCCGACAGCGCTAGCGCCAGGCCCGTCAGCGCGAGCTCCAGAGCGCCGGGCGAGCGCGCGCCCCGCTCTGCCGCCTGCTCGGGCGGGTCCTTGGCGGAACAAGTGTGCGTCTGCTCCTCCTCGGAGCTGGGAGAACTGGATCCCGCTCGCAGCAGCTCCTCGTGGTCCGAGGCCGACGGGCTTTCTTCATCTTCCATCTCGTACATGCTCTCGCTCTCTTCCGGCGAGCTCGGTCTCCCTTCCTCCGACCCCCGTACTTTTCTCTCCACTCTTTGATTACACACCAACTTTCTGCAACAGTGCAAAAATCAAAAATTAAAATTTAACAAATTTAATAAAACAATATTTTATATTTTGAACGGAAAATTGAAATGCCGTAAAGGACAATAAATCCAAAAAGGAGATAAGTATGTCATTTTTAATAGTTTTTTTAGAGAAACTTCTTTAGCCCCGCTGTGACTTGGATTTCGGATGAAACGGAAATGACGATTACTGCACCTGCGACGCATCAACTGTGCTAATTGGTCGCTTTAATTTTGATGTCACTTTTAATGCCACTTTTAATTGGTTGAGATATGAAACGGAAAAGACGCGAGGTCTGCGCTCATTGGTCGCTTTGATTATGACCTCACTTTTTAAGTATTGGTTGATATTGTTTTGTTAAAGTTTCGCTTCTACCGCCTGTAAACTGCACTCAATTTTTTTTTCTCTTTCGATCTGCATCATCGAAATATTTCTAGGAAAATAAGTTCATCTTTTACGACGTGCATTTTAAGAGGATTTCGTTCTGAAAAATTAAATACAGTTATTCAACAAATTGACAAAATGACAAAATTCTGAAAGATCTATTCAATGTTATTTTATAATAAAAAATCGTAATAAACAGGAGGTATGATTTCTTGAAAGAATGAAAAACTTTAATTTCGCTCCACTGAACAATCAACATTTTTTCTTTTACAGCATTTCAAATTTCCGTGACCGATATATCGATCGTCCAAGTTGATTAGTCAGACATTTCCGAAAAATCTAAATTTGTGTTGAGTATGCAGTTAAACAATTAAACAATATAAAAGTGTATCCTCTAACTGGTACAATAATCAGATTATTCATAGAATCAATTACAATGCAAAAAAACTTACAGTGAATCAAGCAAAATGTTCACGTTTTCTGGGTAACTAGTAGGATATTTCAAATAATGTACCGGACCGTTGTGCCTCCTGGGGTACTAGCACGGTAGATCGATAAGGATTGATAGGTTAACTTTCGGTAGATCACTAACGAATAAGTGACTGTTCACAATGACTAATTATTCTTAATTTTATCGACTTCAACTGTTGTTTGTACGTTAGCGATCTGCAGTTGTCCTAGAGAACGATGAGAACTTACCGAAAGTTATCCTATCAATCCTTATCGATCGACCGTGCTGGAGGTCATGCCGGGCGATTCTTCATATTTTGTGAGATCGAGATCTCCTGACAGACGAGGTCTCCTGTCAGATTTGTGTCATTTTCTGTGGCTGTTATTTGCTTTTTCTACGGGCCGATGTCAGATTTCAACCGTGAGCTGTCACGTATTTTAGTTTAGATCGTTTTAAACCGGCGAAGATGGCCCAATACCCATAGAAAAAGCAAATAACAGCCATAGAAAATAACACAAATCTGACGGGAGATCTCGTCCGTCAGGAGATCTCGATCCCACAAAAGATAATAGAATCGCTCGGCTGGTATTATTTTACAGAATATTTATTATCGAACCCGCGTGTAAATAATATTTGATTTATATTGCCTTTCTCATTATTTCAAATCTTAGTGTTTTGAGATGTATGACTAATTAATAGTACCTACAGGTTTACATAAAAGTTAAAAACATCAAAAATATTAAATTCGGTTGACTGTGCGATCTGCGTGACTCTGGTTCAATGAACTCAAATTTGCTTTGAATTTAAGTGTAATTTTAAAATTGGATCTGCTTGTGTCTAGAATTCAGATAAAATACAAAGTACACCTATCAATAATAAACGGGGGCTGTCCGTAAAATAAGATCTCCAAGGTGCTGCGGTCGCGAGGAACGAATTTTACGCGCAATCCGGCAATACTGGCATATAGCCTGGTTCCCCTATGCCTAATGCCCACCACGCTTCACTCTCTGTGACGCTTGGTATCGGCGTGGCAGCCGTTCGCGATGGAGTTTCCGCTCGCCGCACCCGCCAGGAGTGAATAACGCTCCGTAATTTTGTATATTCACATTTAAAAAAAGTTAGACCCTGTATAAGATTACTCAGGTCCATTTTTTTTCAACATAAAACTCAAACTAATTCAGAAAATGTTTTTTTTTAAATTAGTTTAGGTACTTAATTATTATTATGTTTTAAACTTTTTGTTGTTAAGATCTGAGGTTCTTATGGTCAAAATTATTTATTTTTGGGTTATTATGCCACCTTATTTATTCAACGTTTCGGACAGCATTACAGTGTCCGTCATCAAGCAGATGTGATTACACATTACAATGTGTAATCACATCACAATCGATCAAACATTACACATCTGCTTTATGTTATTGTTACGTACACTATTATACTGTCCGAAACGTTGGCCAAAGATGAAGGAAGCAGTACACGGCACAATAACACAAAAACAAATAACAATGTGTTTTTAGTTTCTTTTAAAATATATTTTAGGTCTGTCAATATTGTAGTGGTTTATATCAACGCACTCACAGATACTTTAATTTGAAACGCAGACTGACACCGATCTATCACCAAATACAGACAAAACATCATTCCACATGCCAGAAATGTATGTATTGCTGGTGGGCTTTATATTGCCACGAATATAAGAAATAGGCATAAAAATCGCTTGACAAACAGAGTCTATAAAAGCTCGATCTCCAGCGCAAAAGTGTTTTTTAAATAAAAAAAATTCAAAGAAAAAAAATGAATTAATGAAAACTGACACAGATGACTTTAGCCATAAGATAGTGTTTTTAAAAAATTGTTTCTTATGTGCGTTCATACTCTGCTAATAAAAAAAATCAGAGTGCAATTCACATGTTGTAGAAGCGAAACCTTCAAAAAACTATAGTAGACAAGGGTGGGGACGCTACGAAGCACCGCACAAAGAGAAGACCGATTATTCTATCTCAACCTCTTGCAGGTTAAATACTAAAAGATGTATGCGTTTGTCTCTTTTTAGTGTCGCTTTTTCGTTTTATAGAGTTTCAAATCACATGGAGTTTCATTTCACTTCAAAAACAATTTTTTAGTAGTTTACGCTAATATTTTTTACAAGGTAATTAACAATTTTATTTTAATTCTACTCCATGTAAATGTTAGGAAAAGTTTCAATTTATCCAATGCATATTTTTTGTATTTATAATGTAAACCGATTCATAGTAACGTTACTTTTAATAAATATTTATCTTGCTATCGGTGTACACACATTAAAATAATGTAAACAATGACCAAATATTAAAAGTCATAAAACGACAATGACTACAATGCAATGGTTTTAATAATATGATTGATCAAAAACTTCATTGGGGTCATTTGACCACTCTGGTCTTTCTAGTGTTAATCTAAAATCGGATTTAGCAAGCTTCGCTTTTGAGGCACCTAAATAAAAAAAAAATGAATTAAAGAAAATCGATATACTACACTTAATTTAGATCAGTGTGATAGGTTAAACATTTTAGTATTGTTAATAAACGTGCTCCAAACAATACAAATAATATTTACTAAGTATAAATATATATACATATAGGGGTTGTTTACGCAACATATGTAAGCACCTTTACAAATCTGGCCTCAATAACACAGCCCTACTTCGGTACATATCTATGAATTGCGCCAATAACTAGGTATTTAGTTGTTCTGTAATCTCGATCGTATAAAAATAAGATTATTGTGATTTCTTACCGATGAGTGTTTAGCAACATCTATTCACACGTTAAAAAATTTGCAACACACAACTGCCAAGATTACATGGAAAACAGTCAACAACAGCACAACAGCCTCGCTCGATCAGAGAAACTGGAGACGAACCATCGGTGAAGGCGAGTGTCGCTGCCGACAGAACCGAGATGAAACTGCACTGATTTCACAAGGCAGAGATTCCGCTAATAATGCTGCGTCCATTTCCCGTCCCCTCCGAACGACGCGGGCCCTACGCGCAGGGGACGGACCGCACGTCTCCCAACCCAGCGAGCCCCGATTCTGCTGATCCATCCAGCATCCCATTCATGAAGCATCTAAAACGCTAAATTAATATGCCAAACGGCACGCTTTGCGTTTACGCACTCGATTTCAATATTTTATACTACACAAAGAATCAATGATTCATTATTGTCACTAAATAAAAACAATATTATTATTTAGTTTTACCTTTCTGAGCAGCAGATTAGCGGTATGACCCATCGTTTAAACTGTAAACTGACGCCTTCACTAAGACATTATAAAAACCATGCGAAGATGAGATGAATACCTATAAACAAATTTTCTCGAAGGATGCTATTTGTTCAGTGGCGTGGAGTGACAAAATATTTTTCACACATATTGTTTTATACTGGGATGTTTGATTGCACCTTCGCAACTGAACAAGAATAATATTTTATAAACAATTATAATTTTTTTTATTATTATTTTTAATGAAAATGCACTTAATCTTCCTCATAATTCTTTGAATCACAATGTTATTAATTTATAATCAAGTCGCAATTCGTTTATTATTATTATTATTTATTCAGTTGAATTGAATTCCAATGACACAGTACTGTGGTGTCCGGAAAGCCGACGATCGATATTGGGTGAGAACTGTTTGGAGTCCTAAAATGAGAATGTCGTCTGCGGGAGATTCTCTCTACGTCACTCTCGCCTCTGAGGCGCGGCGCGCGCGCATTGCGCAATCCGCCCTCTCCTTCAGGTCCGACCAAAGAGAAGACAGCCCAGTGGACTTTCCGCGTATTTACCCTCCCTTTTCCCAAAGACGTGTACAAGGAAATCTTCTTTCACCATTGATTGCCTTTTTGTGTTGTTAGTCTAGTTGCAATAATTCATGTTCTGTGTGAAATTTAGTTATATGAGAATACCTCGTGAAACATGCTACCAAACTTGCCTTTATTTGTCAGAGTAAGATGTCACGCCTTTGGGTTCGGTGCAAGGGTTGATAGTCGTTTGTTGAAGTGATACACAGCGATAAAAGGATGCGATGGAGACCTAACCAGGCGTCGCCATGCTTGGGAGAAAGCAGAGTTTGAAGGGAGAGCCCGTTCTGGCGGACTACGGACCTGAGGAGTCGCTCAACGAGAGCGCGGACATCGAATGGGTCAACAAGGTACGTACCCGTACCCGTACCCGTGTCCTGTGTGTCGTGTCCTAGTGTGCAGTGTGTGCGTCGGCCTCGCCGCACGTCATCCGTCAACCTGTCACCATGTGGACAGCCGCCCACGTGTATTGCCATAGGTACGGTTGTATTGCAGTTTGCACTGTGTGCGGCGCCGCCACTCAATCAACTCTCCTGCCCTCAGCAAGTAGACAGCAAGTGCCATTCTTTCCATGCAATCGGATCAACTTATATTCCCCTCACATAAGATTAAACCAGTCCCTTCGGTTGAAAAAGTTGGTAATTTTATTGTAATTTTTTTAAATCCATTTTGTTGTCAATTTTAACACTACTTTATCTAACTTGATTTAATAAAATTTTCTGAATTTTTAAAAAATTTTCATGCCGTTGTTTTCAAATTTCAAAAACATCATAAACTTATGTCAACAATTATTAATCCGTTAATTCAATATCTGGCCATAGGTACCTATATACGGTGATAACATCTTGTACTCCTCAAATTATTTATTTATTTTTGGAAAGTTATGGCAAATCGTAAAGTTAAAATAGATACATATATTATTATTATAATAAAAGTACTTAGTTAACTTTACCAATTATAAACTTTCCTCTGCTTAAAGCGAAAGTTGTAAGATAATGAAAGATGTGAAAATGCAATGTGATGTTTTTTGTATAATTTACAAGTTGTTGTATTCTTTGTTGTTATGTTATGTTATTTTTTTGTGTTGTTGTTTACCTAACATACATAAAAAATTAAAACATTTAGGGTAGTCGTTTCACGGAATTTGAATACCTAATTTATTAAATTTCAAAGTTATATTTCAGGTTGTGTGAAAGTTCTATTATAATTTCAGTTATGTGAAGCAATTGGCCAGAAATGATATAATAACAGAACCTTCGTAGAACTTGAAAATTAACTTTGAAATTTTAAGAATTGTTCAAATTCTATGAAACAACCAATCCTTAATAGTCATTTAACCACTCAGTGCTGTGAGTAAACAATAACTAGATTTTCACCAATAAGCCGACGCTAAATTTTCGGCGCGCTCCAGCTGATTCTATTTTCGTAATAACATAGGTACTTGTTTTTTAAATTGTATATTTTACCACCATTTTAGGCTTCGTAAATTGTACCACCTTACCAGATAGTGAATTGAATACATATGAATTGTAAAAATCATAACATAAACACATAACTGAATTGCCTAATTGCCTTAACATTTCGTATTTGTTTAGTGATACATTGAAGATGTCCACTGACTTTAATTATTTCCCTGCATTAGTATTCTGGACAAAGAGGAATATATACGGTAGTCAGTCCCAGAATTTTAACTCTGAAATAAACCCTGACTTCTAATATTACGTAATGGAATCCGAAAGCTTATCAATGCAAGCAATTCTGGACTATTACATAGGTAATTTAAAATTATATGCCATTTTTAAAAGGGTGTTGTCGTTCAACAAAATTGCTGGAATACCCAATTTAAAACTTAGAAAACGTAAGAATTTGTTTTCATTTCGAAATCATAACTACACGTATTCTTTCAATAGCTCGTACACGAATGTTATAATGTGGGTTCCAGGCGGGAGAATATAATACAAGTGTGTAATTTAAGTATTTTTAATTAACATATTTAAAAGTGAAGAGTTGTCTCGCTGGACGAGTTTATGTTGAAATTCGTTTGAACTACCTACATGTAATATTTATTTTTTGGGTGTTATGCAGTGTTGCGCTACCTACCTCCTTCTTTAGCCAACGTTTCGGACACTGGGACATTACAGTGTCCATCACACATCTGCCCTGATGATGGGCAGTATAATGCTGTCCGAAACGTTAGCTAAAGAAGGAGGTAGCGCAACACGGCATAACACCCCAAAAATAAATAACGAAAATACTTTTGGCCGTGAAAATCTAAAATCATACCTACGTGCAATTATTATAGAATAATACAAATTATGGTTTAAACTTTAAACTGTCATAAAACGAGAAATCTTCAGGGTCGAATAGGGTAATTTATGTAGGTAATTTTTTAAATTTTATTTGTGAGGTGGGTATGGGGTATGTATATTTACATTTTAAATATACCTCTATATTGGTTATTTTTTATCACATTGCAAAAACAAAAATTGTTCTAAAATTAGATAAAATAATCTTTCCAATGTATATATTAGAAATTAATAATTTTATTTCTAAATATTTAAATTATGATATTGAAAATGTCAGGTCAGATCGGGAGAGACTGGTTGAGGGAGATATTTTGACCTCTCCAGCAGACTCTCTCGGAACATTGCCTTGCGTGGTAGGAATAGATTAAAACGTCCCTCACTTCTGGACACACTGACTCCCAAATTCCTATCCACCCCTCATATATTTTTTCTTTCCCAGAACTTCCTCTCCTTCCTTCCCCTAAAAAGATTTCCCCTAAAAGAATTATTTTCCTCAGGGCCTCCTGTATAGAACTAATATTTAAAAAATCGAGTGCAGTTTACACGCGCTAGAAGCGAAACTTTACCAAAACAATGTCAACCAATAGTGAAAAGTGAGGTCACAATCAAAGCGACCAATGAGCGCAGTCCTCGCATCATTTCCGTTTCATATCTCAACTAATAGGAGCCTTTAAAAGTGACATCGTAATCAACGCGGCCAATGAGCGCAGTTGGTGCGTCGCAGGTGTAGTAATCATCATTTCCGTTTCATCCGAAATCCAAATCACAGAGGGGCTATAGAAGTTTCATTTCAAAAAGTGTTTTAAATGAAAATATGTTGGTATTGTTGTTTGCAGCTATGGGTTCGCAGACTGATGCGGTTCTGCGCGCTCGTCAGCCTGATGTCCGTGTCGATGAACACGCCAAAGACCTTCGAGAAGCTCCCGCCTTTACAATACTTCACCTTCTCCTGCGATGTAGTCGTTACCTTCCTCTTCACTGCAGAGATGATTGCCAAAATGCACATCAGAGGAATTCTCAAGGTATACAACACTGCCGTTCAGTATCTTGTGCATGCTTTTTGATCTACTGGCATACAGAGCTCCGGGCCAAAAAGGCCCCTTTCTCTTTCATCATGAGGCGATCCCTGGCCAACTCGAACTCCAACCAGTTCAACCTTCCAACTCGAATTTCCAACGAACGAATTTCCAACTTCCGCACGAACTACCTACTCCTCCACACAATCGTCCAAACGTTTGAAGTTGGCCTCAGTGTGACCGTACCATTAAAGTTTTCTCCATTTACTTTCAAAGTGCAGGGATTTTTTAAAAGTAGGTACCTAAGTATTAAAATTTGAAAATCCAACCGATTGTTACTTTCTGGCGGCAAAATAAAAAATATTCTGTCATGAACTGTCACTGAACTCGTATATTGACTAGCTGAATAGGTAGCACGCAAATAGGACAATAATAATGTAAATAAGTTTTTTGTGCAGTGTAAAAAGACAGGATCAATGTCAATGTTGTGGTTACGTCATTGATAATGGCAAGTGATAATGGCAGAGCTTCAATTGCAAAATTTTCGCACCAGTTGCTTTGTTGACGTTTGCGGAAACACCCGATTAGAAGGTACCTAAAGTGTGCGAATTCAATGATAATATTTTGATTTTACTTCCAATAACTGAACAAAAAAAGAATCACGGATGGTAATTGGGCTTAAGTTCGGTTTATGGGCGAAATTCCTAAAAAATAAAACTAGTTATTTTTATACTAATTTGGGGTCGGGGAATCCGAATCTGAAAGAATTAGGCGGCGGCAAGCAATATTAACTGAATTACAGGACTTTAAAAAATTTTATACACATACAGGAAAATAGCCATTTTGGAAGCATTTTGATTCCTAGAAAATCAAACTAGTTATTTTTATACTAACTATGGGCCGGGGAATCCGAATCTGAAAGAATTAGGCGGCGGCAAGCAATATTAACTGAATTAAACGACGTTAAAATTTTCTATACACACACACATGAAAATAATCATTTCGGAAGTATTTTGACACACGCAGTACAAAGATCATAGAAAAACAAGAAATATACAAAAACATGTGCCGGCAGTGTTACCAGCTCTCAAAAATATTTATCTCTATATCAATAATTTCCGACACGATAATTCTTCACATAACACTTTAACCTGATGAATTACGACTATCTCAACGGCGTATTCTTAAACCAAAAGTATGAAAATTCGTAGTCTTAAAAATGCGTAACCTAACCTAACCTAACGTTAGGTTTGTGTAACATGGTTTGTGCCCCTTTATACCGCCTGCTCGCGTCCCTAACCTAACCTAACCTAACGCTAGGTTTGTGTAACATGGTTTGTGCCCCTTTATACCGCCTGCTCGCGTCACGGCAAAAAAACATCCCTGTTTTCAAGTAATTTAGCGGCTACGCTAGGTTTGTGTAACATGGTTTGTGCCCCTTTATACCGCCTGCTCGCGTCACGGCAAAAAAACATCCCTGTTTTCAAGTAGTTTAGCGGCTACGCTAGGTTTGTGTAACATGGTTTGTGCCCCTTTATACCGCCTGCTCGCGTCCCTAACCTAACGCTAGGTTTGTGTAACATGGTTTGTGCCCCTTTATACCGCCTGCTCGCGTCACGGCAAAAAAACATCCCTGTTTTCAAGTAGTTTAGCGGCTACGCTAGGTTTGTGTATCATGGTTTGTGCCCCTTTATACCGCCTGCTCGCGTCACGGCAAAAAAACATCCCTGTTTTCGAGTAGTTTAGCGGCTACGCTAGGTTTGTGTAACATGGTTTGTGCCCCTTTATACCGCCTGCTCGCGTCACGGCAAAAAAACATCCCTGTTTTCGAGTAGTTTAGCGGCTACGCTAGGTTTGTGTAACATGGTTTGTGCCCCTTTATACCGCCTGCTCGCGTCACGGCAAAAAAACATCCCTGTTTTCAAGTAGTTTAGCAGCTACGCCGGGTTTATGTAACATGGTTTGTGATACAAAATAACGTGCCCCTTTATAATGCCTACTCGCGTCAAGGCATAAAAACTCCACAATACTAGTTGGTGTACCTCCCTAAAATATTTGAGAATCAATTATAAAAAATAAGTACTTAAAATATAAACATGTTATTTTACGTTATAAATATTACTGCTTAATGGCAACACTTAATTTTGTGTGGTAAAAACATCTATGTTATCGTGTTTTTCTATGATCTTTGTACTACATGTGTCAAAATACTTCCGGAATGATTATTTTCATGTGTGTGTGTATAGGAAAATTTTAAGTCGTGTAATTAAGTTAATATTGCTTGCCGCCGCCTAATTCTTTCAGATTCGGATTCCCCGGCCCATAGTTAGTATAAAAATAACTAGTTTGATTTTCTAGGAATCAAAATGCTTCCAAAATGGCTATTTTCCTGTATGTGTATAAAAAATTTTAAAGTCCTGTAATTCAGTTAATATTGCTTGCCGCCGCCTAATTCTTTCAGATTCGGATTCCCCGACCCCAAATTAGTATAAAAATAACTAGTTTTATTTTTTAGGAATTTGGCCCATAAACCGAACTTTACCCCAAGTAGCGCCTCCCATCATGTGTCACTGCTCACTGGCTCAACCACCATACAAGTCCGAACCCGTTTTGTTTTTTAGTAGAGTCATAGTAGCCGTAGAAATGTCATCTCGTTGGAGCAAAGAAGCTACTCTAAAATTTGTAACGTTGTATTTGAAACAGGAATAAACAAATTAAGGAATTAGAAAAGGGAATAAATCTCTTCTAACATATCTATCACAACCTGCAATTGGCCTATTTACTTTGATCTGTTGAAACACTCACTAACTATACTTGATCGTAATGCAAACACTTTTTGGTCAGTCAAATGGCATATTACTCGCCACTCAACTAAACTTATCTAATCCGAATAAGGCATAACCGCCACACTTTTAGGCACAGATTACGGAAATTTTACTTCATTGCAACAATTACTACAAGAATTATAAAAATATATTAGACAATATGGATTTACACGCACAAAATAGATTATTAGGTCCTTAGTTTGGGTTAACCTCCTCAGACCCAGGGAAAAAAGTGTTTCAAATACAAATATTTTTATGTTAATTTATATTTCTAAAAAAGTATATAAAAAGGTTATTGAATTTTTTTTTAAAGCTCACTATTTTCAGAATCATTTCTCAGTCCCGGTACGAGACACTGGGTTTCTAGCTACTAGTTTGAATCTAATAATAATCCAGGAATCACATCACTTTTTTTTTGGTCGAACACAGAAGGTAATGCATCTTTTACCGTCTATCCATGCGAAATTAAATGTTTCTTGTAGTAATTAAGTTGAAAGGTAGTCTAATTTCTAAAATCCAAAATAGCTCAATAGATGGATCCATAGATTTATTCACCATTCAGGTTTAGAGATGGGTAAGTTTTGCATTTTGACGGAGGCCTCCGAGGCCGGCTTCCTTTTAAAAGTACTCGAGTTCTAGGAGCAGGTCCCGGGTCAGAGTTCTTGGATGTCGACTGGGTACTATAGGCTGTTGCAGCTACCGGAACGCACACAAGAATCCAGACAAGAATCCACACAATCTCGAAGGCATTCGGGTTCCAGCTCTGGGTCTGGCTCAGAATTCCAGGTTTATTTATCAATTTAGGTCCGAGTCCTGGACCGGGTTCTTTGGGAGTAGTCGATTTGAAAAAGGTGTAGGAGTAGGATCCGCTTCCCGCGAAGAACCCGAGTTCAAGAGCTCACTCCAGCCGAACCTACACATCACTACTCACGATAGAGCAATTATTGAATGAGCGACCGGGAATCGCACAGCAAAATAATCATTCCGCTGCGTTAATCAAAATGCACACATTCCTCCATCAATTTTCCCAAGTCTCAATTGTCAATAACTTATAAAATGTTGTAAAAAATCAATTAGCAATAATTTTCAATCGCAGCAATGACATAAATAATTGAAGTATCGATAATTGATATTTTTCGTCTCCGGGACGCTTTAATGGATGTTGCTCTGATCTTGTATAATATATTTTGTTCCAGGGTGAAGTGCCGTACCTGAAGGACCACTGGTGCCAGTTTGACGCCTCAATGGTGTTCTTCCTGTGGGTGTCGGTGATCCTGCAGATGTTCGAGATGCCCGGAGTGGTACCACGCTTCAGCTATTTGAGTATCCTTAGAGCTCCCCGACCTCTCATCATGATCCGCTTCCTACGGGTGTTCCTCAAGTTCTCCATGCCCAAGTCGAGGATCAATCAGATTTTCAAGTAAGACATCTAAATAATACATTTTACCTATTGCTAAATATTTCACGGGACTGATTTTCAATCTGACATCGACAATTTACGTCTGTTAGGAAAATACCAACGATTCCTGAAAGAATCTCAACCCATTGACCCGACTTTCAACACTGCCTGAAAATGCTAATAGCTAATGCACAATCAATAGTTTTTGTCATTTTGCTACCACAAATTAAACTTACTTGTTTATTGATTTATTATTGATTTTTATAATATTACTAGCTGACCCGGCCATGCGTTGCTGTGGCTAATAAAATACAACGTCATCTACTGGATGGTTATCCAACCTTTATAACCACCGCCGACTTTAAGTTTATCGCAAAGAGGACTTTAATTTATAATACGTAGAGATGGTGTGAAAGATTATAATAATGTGCATGAAATGCTTGGGGTAACTAAAGTATTTAAGATACGATTTTAGATTTTCACGGCCAAAAATTATTTTGTTAATAGTTTTTGGGGTATTATGCCGTGTTGCGCTACCTCCTTCTTTAGCCAACGTTTCAGACAGCAACGCTGTCACACGGCATAATACCCAACACGGCATAATACCCCAAAAACTAATAACAAAATAAAGTATTTAAGTTAATAAGGATTAATACTGTATCCGTCTAAATAACTTTTCAATTACCGCAATGTACGTGACCATTTTTTTAGAAGATAGAATGGGTATAGTAAGCTATCCGTAAAAGATAGATATATGCCTTCACGGACTTTTTTGTAGATCTATAAAAGAGGAATATCCCACCATGCATTGTTTTGTTATATCCCAAAAGGATTAAGCAGCGTTTTCGATGAAAGCTACCAGGCGGCTAGATTTTTCCGATACTTCTAACAATTATCGTTAGGTTTCAACCAATTTACACAAATTACATACTTAAACCTTCCTCACGAAACACTCTATCTATTGGTGAAAATCGCATGAAAATCCGTTCAGTAGTTTTCGAGTTTATCGCGAACAGACAGACAGACAGATAGACAGACGACGCGGGGTACTTTAATTTATAATATGTAGAGATGAAGAAAGAGGTTTTAGTGGATTTCCAAAAGCTTGATTTTGATGATGTGTATTTTGTGTTGCGCTACCTCCATCTTCGGATTCAGACAGCGTTACAGTGTCCATCATTAGGGCATGGCAATGCAGCGGCAAAGTGAAGAATTCCTGGACCCCTGGCATAGTCGAGCGAGAAGAATTGTATCGATAATTTTTCGGTAATTTTTCATTCAGGACAACGGCAGATTGCTAATGCACAAATAACAGTTGACTTCAAACACTAAGTCACTATAACTAACTACCCATCACGCAGTTTATCTGCAGGGGTAGGCTGAGAGAACGGACCGCCAAACAACTCGGTCTTGGCACACACTCTTTGCCTCACTCACTCTCATACATTGTCTCAGACATACTCTTCTATTATTCTGACTTTTAACATGACCCGACTCAAGTATCTGATTCACTTGATCGTGCCATGTGTTCCTCGGGTGTCCCTGACTTCTTCTATCATCCACATTTGGGTCATATATTCTTGAGGGAGCAGACTGCGGATCTCAGAGACGGGAGATAAATGAAAGGCGTCAGTCGATGTGTGAGTCAGTCTTTATTGGGCTACGTAGCGAAGGTCGAAGCGGAGAGGAGTGACAGTGGTGCAGTGAGTGTTGCTGCTGCGTTGCTGCTGCGTGATGATGGTCAGGAAGCTGCGGCGGTGAAGATCACTGGTCTTCAGGTAGCCGGCGTGTTGCTCTACACCGTGGCGGTGTAGAAGTGACCTTGGTCCAGGCGCTCGATCGACGTCATGTTGACGGGATATGGCGGCTATGTGTCCTTTGAGTCGGAGCACACGTGACGTAGGAAGGAACCTTGAGAGGCGATGAGGATGACCTCTGGCAGCGGAACGCGATGGGTTTCGAATGCCAGAGAACGGGTTGCACCTATGTGAACAGCAAGCTCGTGCTTGGTAGTTGATAGGTCGGGTGACATCTCATGTCGAGGCGAGAATGGGCCGGACAGCGAGATGGTGGTTGGAGATGGAGTTCTCGAGGGTGTGTCGAAGATGTTCCTGGAGTCACACTGGATATGCGTTAATCACAAGTTGCTGACTACGCGGGCTGTAGCCCCGCGAGGGCTTGTACTTTGTTGCGGCACTGTACTGTTGTAATCACTGCTTGGTGTGTATTACTTGACAGATAAATAGGCTGAACTGAGACTGACTAGCGCAGTGTTTACTCGCTTGCTTTTATATGCGCGACCGGCAGAGTAGCTTGCAAAAGCGCCAGGTAATGCTCGAACGTTCTGCGGCCGTTGTAATGAGCGGCCGTTAGTTCGAGGCATTTCGCGTAAGTGGCGGAATAATTAACCGCTGTAGGTAGATATGTACCGGCAGTACCTTACGCGGTGTGTGCCGTATGTATTTCTCGCGTGTTCTTAGAAAGCCAGTGGCGGCGCAATGAATTCGGCGTAAGTGGGCGCTTCATTCTTCTTACACTACTTTCTTCGTTCATTCGCTCTATTTAGTTGCCTTATTAACAAGTTGCCATGGTAGTGGCTCACGAACTGTCAAGTTTTGTCATGTTTTAACAAGTCAGATAAAAAAAATATCGATTTTGTTCAGGAGGTTGATTGCGATTGCGTCAACAACTGTTTTTTTTTTTCAGTTTCTCCATGAGCGAAGGCCCTTACACCCTTTGTGGATCACACATACTCCTCAGGGATCTCATTTAAAAAGCATTCCGTTTACTTTCATCCTTCCTCTGCCAGTTCCATTTCTCACTGCCATACATCAGGGTAGGTACCAGGACTCCATTGTTTTTTATTAGCGCCAACGGCATTCAGTCCTCCATTAATGGAGTTACCTGCATTTACCCTTCTTTCAATATCTCTATCAGCCTTCCCATCTCTCGTAAACTACCCAGATACACAAACTCATCCACATGCTCCAAGTATTCATCTTTCACAACTATATTGCACACTGTTTTCGTACCCTCTCTTTCAAACACCATGACTTCAGACTAACTTACATTCAAAACTCATTCTTCATACATACTTCGTTCAGATATGAGAGTCTGTAGAAATGAGCACCGCATCATCTGCATACAATAGGCAACATTCTTTCAGATTACCTAATTTCGCACCCAATCCCAAGTCCTTCATTCTAATGGTCGACTGAGATCTCGGTCTCGGCATTCTCGGCTACAAATTCTACCGAGAACTCTGTCTCGATTTTTCGCCGAGAGACCGTTGTAAGTAGATACGGTATAGGATAATGGGATTCAAATCTACCGTGCATATCCACATTTGTCACTTGGTGTAAACAAACAATTATAGTTAAAGGAAGTTTGTTTGAATTTTGTTCGTAGTAGAAAAAAAAAAGTTCTTTTATGTGTTTTTGTGATTAATTATAATTACTAGCCAGAATAACTACATAAACTAATTAAGTAAATATCAAGATCATTACGTATTATTTTATTCGTATGTTGGAAAGCTGGTAAGTAAGTTTTTTAGATTCAGTAGTCACATTCATCAGAATACGTAAATTCGCTGATTTGTATGTTCGTTGCTGTTTTTAATAGAACTTAGTTCATAATAAATTGCCAAAAACAGCAATGAACATAAAAATCAACTAATCGATGTGTTTTGATGAATGTGGCAATTGATTCACGGATAGGGTTTGTTAGGTAAAGTTTGTTTTAATAGTTAAAATAATTTTCAAGGTCCCCCGAAAAACACCGCACGTATAGTGAATCGTGTGACATCATCACTAGAAGAAAGTATGGTACTATTCGATAAGTTAAAACATTATTTAGGTGGAATTATTTATTTATTATATTATATGTATTATGTTATTATATTTTTCAATATTATTACAGGAGAGTGGTATAGAAATTGTTTGAAATTATTATTTTTTTAGCTTTTAAAATCAATACTATCTCAAACGGAGCATCACCTGCACACTGCAAAAATTGTAGGCAAATAAGATACAGGCGATACAGCGCCTACAAGCTGATCGACGATGACCATTTTGAATTCGAAGTTCGTAGAAAAGAGAGTCGTTCGCGAATGAGTCGGCTCAGTGACCCGGATCTTCATACGGATCCGGTTCCGTAAGACCGATCTTCAAAGCTACAGACACACTTGCTCGCGGTTCGGATCTTTGGGAACAAGTGAGCGGGTAGCAATTGCTACTAGGTAGCATGCTCTTTGGCTTCTAATGAGCAAGTGTGTCCGTAGCTTAATTCAGTCGTTCAATTGAGCCGATTCACATAACCGGATCTTTTCATTCTCGTTCAACTGAGCCGCTTTGCCCGTCTCTAGGTAGCATTTTGATGTAGCATATTATACAATTTTTTCATACAGTTTAAAGATTTTCAATATTTTAAATAATAGAGATAAACTAATAGAGATACCTCTATTTTTGATACTGAGTTATTTAGGCTTAAATATTGTTTCAATAAACAACAACTAAATCTCTATAAATATGAAATAACGAATAACATGAAATGTTATTAATACTGATGGCTTGTATCATACCTACATAATCAAAGTTTCAATACAATGACTGGTGACGCGTGACATCAGCACTAACCATTCAGTAATACCAACTTTACAGTGTGTTTTGACGAGAAGTTTAAAAATGCACTTTTTAATAATTTTTTGAGAACTCTACGTTTAATATTATGAAATAAAACTTATATATTCAGAATCAGCGTTCGTTGGTCTGTATGAACATATTTTTTTAAAGTCATAATATTTTTCATAGGAGTTCCTTATTATCCATGTATGGATTGGATAACCATGGTGACATTATGCAGCCTTGCTTGTCGAACCACCCCGTAAAACCACCGTTCACCCTAACACATGCAACGCTTTCCGCGTACAGAGACGCAATTGCTTGTATGAGATTTGTATTCACTCCATACTTGGACAACATCTTTCATAGCTTTTTCCTGTTGACTCGGTTGTATGCTTTTTGTAGATCTACAAAGGCGCAGAAGAGTTTCTGGTTTTTTGCCAGAATCGGCCATTTTTCGCCGAGAACTGAGACAGAGTTCTCGGTAGAATTTGTAGCCGAGAATGCCGATCAAAAATATCTCTTGAAATCAGTTATCATAATTTGGCTTTTCCAGGGCCCATAATTATTATCCCCTACTAGTATTGTTTTTATACATTACTATGAATTTTTTTTTACAGACGTTCGAGTCAACAGATCTACAATGTCACATTATTTTTTCTGTTCTTCATGTCGCTGTACAGTTTATTGGGAGTGCAATTCTTCGGAGAGTTAAAAAACCACTGTGTCTTAAATACAACTCATCCAGAGTAAGTGAAAAAAATCTTATCACCAAATTTGGTTTAGTTTCATAATCTGATCTGTATCTGCAGTATGAACTAAGAATCATTTATGTTTTAATGAGTTTTTGTTTATTCTAGTTACATTACAATCAATTCGATTGCCATCCCTGACACATTCTGCTCTCCAGAACCAGGCTCTGGCTACCAATGTCCGACGGGAATGAAATGCATGAAGCTGCACCTATCCAAGTACATTATGGGTTTCAACGGATTTGAAGAATTCAGTGAGTACCACAGATCTAAGAAACAAGAGATATGTCGTTAACCACTCCAACCCCTAAGCGTTTTACCCGTTTACACGACAATAGAACAATAGCAGTCAAGTATGATAAGCGTGTTTTCACGCTAATGCGTGTGTTCCCAAATAAATCGTTATAACTCTGTTATTGTTCTAGTGACAACCCTAAAACAAAAAGTAGAAGATCCATATTGAATCAAGCTTCACATCTCTATTCAAAGTTGTCCATAGAAGTAAATAAAAAATACTTATTTTGTAGAAACAGTTTTCACCCACCAAATCGCCTGCGTGCCGTTAGACATTGATATTTTTTTTTATTAAATATTATTGTATGAAATCGTTAAAAAGTGAGGTTACAAAATTGTTTATTACACTTTTATACAATGGAATAAGTGTTTTTTTTTTAATATATTCTGTGATTTTAGTACCGTTTTCATATAAAAATATCATGTGCGCCATTTTTACATTTTTTTTTATGTTTGCATTCTAAATTTTAATATTAACAAATGTTAATATTTATTTGTTATATAACAATTTGAAAGCTTATTTCATAACCTTTCAAAAACATTTTTTAGTGTTAGGTTGCGTTCAGAAATGTTTAATTTATAGAGCTTTAATTGATAAGCGGAAATAACACAAAGTTTTTATAAATCTCACAGTTCGTTTAAGACAAAAAACTTACATAATCGCAAAATACCTGAGTGGTTAAGGGCGAGGGAAAGAAACTAAAACGAGTGGGGTGGTGGGGTGGTCGTGGGAGTTTGCCTTTCAGTGATTTATGAATAAATGTATCCGAAAATCTGGGTGCGTTAATTGTTAATTGTCAATTCTTCGTCCAGACAGTCCGAACAATGCACAACACATTCCCAACTTGCAAAATAAAGTGTTTGGAATCATTTGTGTTTTAATTATGTATGTGTTGTAGTGAGTTCTCAGGAATGCATTATTAATCAAAGAAAAACAATTAATTTGATAATCTCTTAACATTTTTTTCTGGAATATAAATGACTAGCTTTTACCGGCGGCGATTAGGGAGAAATTACTGTGCAAAGAATTTTTCCACAGGTATGAAATGTTTTTCCGGGATGAAAAGTAGCCTATGATTTCTTAGTCCTCCAACTATGCCTATGCATAAAATCACGTCGATCGGTAGCTTCGTTGCGACGTGGAAGAAGGACAAACAATGAAACTTTCACATTATAATATTAATTAGGATAATTAAAATAATATTTGTGTTCCAGCAACCAGTATATTCACAGTATACCAAGCTGCTTCTCAAGAAGGATGGGTATTCATTATGTACCGGGCCATTGACTCCTTACCGGCTTGGAGAGCTGCACTATACTTCAGGTTTGCAACAAGCGTGCACTTACTAACATTAAACTTATCCACTTCTGCCATTGGTCACTCCGAATGGTTCGCTACATTTGATGGCTAAGCAGGGGTGCAGGGTCATGGGGTGAGGTTTGTCCGGGTCCACTTCCACCTACCAACTGCGTGGCAGGCCAGATCGAGAGAGACTGGTTGATGGAGACCTCGCCTTGCACTGCAGAGGGAAGGATGGATTAACAATCCATCACTCCTGGACACACTGACTCCCAGATTCCTACCCACCCCTTGTACCTTTTTCTTTCTCAGAACTTCCTCTTCTTTCCCTAGAAGACCCTATACACAGCATCCCCAAAGTGACATTAGCACTGAGGGATTTATTTTCCTCACAGCCTAATATAAAAATAAATAAATAAACTCAATATGTATCGTCCTTTCTTCTTTCCAATGCCTGTAACTTATTGGGTTCCACGACAACTCAACAAAGTGGCATTTCAACACCCCTTTGAAAGGTCATTTAAAAGTTATGAAAAAAAAACTTAAAAATTAGCCCATGACTTAACCTATGTAACCTATTCAACCAATTTTTAAATTTTTTTCATATATCGAGGTGATGAAGTTGCATGTTTTTGAGTTGTCCGGTCACAAGCTTGATAGCATCTCACTAATTGAAATGTAAATTAAACTAGTTGATATTTGGAAGCATGATTAAATTTTGGGACTTTGATAAGTGACATGGCTTGACTCGGCACACTGATGTTATCTTTAAATTCTTGTGTATTTTCCAGCACCATGATCTTCTTCCTGGCCTGGTTGGTGAAGAATGTGTTTATTGCCGTCATTACGGAGACCTTCAATGAGATCCGAGTTCAGTTCCAACAGATGTGGGGAGTCCGGGGGCACATTCAGAATAGCACCGCCTCACAGATCCTCACGGGAGATGATGCCGGATGGAGACTCATCACTCTGGATGAAAACAAACATGGAGGTAAGTCTCCCAACTATTTACTCAATTCATTTGGTCTTCCAGTAATTTAGATAAGCCATTGTAACATTCTCACGATAAGAATAATAATCATTGCATGATCCCCTCACCATATGATTCTAATTACGCCACATAAAATCAATGGCTCCATGATTTATTATTGTAAATTCTTAGGTAAACAAATAATCACAATCTGGTTTTATGGCTAGCTTTACACTTGTAAGTTAAATTACAGCTTGCAAGATTTCTTGAGAAGTTATTTATAAGTACTTCATATTCTTCCAACTTTTGATATCAATGCTCGCATAAGTTGTTCGAAAGTTTAAATTATGTAAGTGTTTACATCGGCCGATACACTTGTAAATTTATTCACGGTAAGATGGCTTCCCGTCAACCACGAGTTGCATCTAGCACAATTTACACAATTTTGTCAAAAAGTCGAAATGGCTCTAATGAAGTATTGGCTTGAGAGAAAAAAATCACCACGCTTTTGCGCTGCAATGGGAGAATTTAGAATTGAATACTGACTTGGAATTTGTCATATTAGAAAAAATTGCATGGCTAATCGAAAAGAATTGCGCTCATTTTCAGAAGGCATTTTTACTACCTGGAATTTTGCCTTATGAGAAAAAACTTACAATTGGAAAGGCTGCCTTATTTGATTACTATGCAGCAGAAATAATATAATTTGGAGGCTTATTAGAGGCCGATTATACTATCACCGAGGAGTGCATAACTCGTTGCAATTATTAATATGTTTTCAGGGCTTGCTCCAGAATCGTGCCAACAAATCTTAAGATCAGCATACTTCCGCTTACTTGTAATGACTGTTATACTTGCAAATGGAATTGTAACAGCAACAATGAATTTCAAACATGATGGCCGTCCCAGAAGAGTTTTCTATGAAAATTATTACTATATTGAAGTAGGTCGTGAACAAACTTTTAGTAGGTACCACGTAAAGAGATTGTTCAGTGCTTTTTCTTGTGTAATCTGGCTTTGTGCATGTCCTTCTGACTCTTTGAGGTTCATAGATTCTATGCATGTACAGAGACCGTTCAATATTTCTGCTTGTGTCATCCAGCATTGTGCATGATCTGTTGACTGTTGGAGATTCTGTGCATGTACAGAGACCATTCAGTATTTTTTGCTTGTCCGGCATTGTGCATGATTTGTTGACTCTTGGAGATTCTGTGTATGCACAGAGACCGTTCAGTGTTTCTGCTTGTGTCATCCAGCGTTGTGCATGATCTGTTGACTCTTGGAGATTTTGTGTACATACAGAGACCGTTCAGTTTTTCTGCTTGTATCAGCCGGCATTGGGTATGTCCTGTTGACCCTTGGTGATTCTATTCATAGCAATCCAATCATATTTCATGTATTAATAATGTTATTGAAGAAAGCAAACATTTTGTGGCTTGATATTATACAAATTAAAAAGTTCTTTTAGATAGGTTGTGTTTTCATTATACGTTTTGTACGTAATACAGGATGTAGTTTAGTTGTAGTTGGTTTTAACATTCTGATGCTTATTATCTAGTGTTCAAAAACAAACTAATGCATAATAATTTTCTTCTAGGTTGCTTTCACAATATTTTTAGATTTGGAAACTCTTTTTAAAATTTGGTGCCTTGGATGGAGAGGATATTTCAAACACTCTATTCACAAATTTGAACTACTTTTGGCTATTGGAACTACTTTACACGTAATTCCAGCGCTGTACCTCTCTGGATTCACATACTTTCAGGTACTTTCACCTACTTTGTGTGTAACTATATAATTAATACAATCATGTATTCAATTCAACAAACATTTCACACAACAAATTTAACATGTTCTTTGAAACCGAACAGTGAGTTTTCAAGTTTTTTGGCACTACATGTATTAATATAATAATATATCAACAGTACTCTTATATAACGAATTTGGTAACGTTATATAACCTGTAATGTTTTAATATTTTGCACACAAATAAAATAAATAAATAAAGTATGTATTACCAGTCTCACAACAGACATCGTCTAGTGAGGTGAGTAACTTACTAGTATCAGAATATTTTATCTCAATAAACTAATAAATTGCCGGTAATTAAAATTAAATTAAATGTGTGTGTTTCCCAGGTGCTGCGAGTGGTGCGACTCATCAAGGCCTCGCCGCTGTTGGAGGGATTTGTTTACAAGATCTTCGGACCCGGAAAGAAACTTGGAAGTCTCATAATATTCACCATGTGCTTACTAATCATCAGTTCTTCCATATCTATGCAGTTGTTCTGCTTTCTGTGTGACTTCACTAAATTCGAAAGCTTTCCGGAGGTACCTACAAACTTTAAAATTTTTATTTGCATGACTATCTCCTTAGCTCAGGCTTCTGGAAACCTTAAAAATTAGCTGTTGCGATAAAGCAATTTTTTTTAAAACAATGTTTTCTGCATTTAGTTAAAAAGGATTCACGTTCGCAACACAGTATTGTAGATTATATGTACACACTCACAAAGTGCAAAACTGCTAAATGTCTGTACAAATCGCAAGTGGTCTGGAGCCCCAAAATGCCTATAAAAAAACGTCGACTCTGTGCAAAAATGGCGGTCCGTTTGATAGATCCTCCTACCTTAACAAACGGGTTGCAATCTTTAGAGCACAGGCGTTGGGTGCGAGTGCTGTCCTTATTCTACCGGTATTTCAATGGAAGATGGTCCGAAATACTAGCGTCATTGATTCCTTCAGCACCAGTGCACAGTTGGAAATCACGCCAAGCGCGCGCCATACATTTACACAATTGACATTTTTCACATGAGAGTCATTTCATAAGGGCCATTTCCACAACTCGTTCTTGAGTTGTATAAATGTCTGTAGTCGGCTACGGAATGATTTGCCGGCCTCTGTGTTTCCTCCCTCATACAATATAGTTCACTCCTACCTTTCCACAAAAAGACCCACCACATAGCATCCCCAAAGGGCCTCCTGAGTGGAGTTAATGTAAAAAAAAACTTCACCCCAAACTACCAATCTGTCCTGATGACGAATACTGTAATGCTGTCTGAAAAGTTTGCAAAAAATGGCAAAAGCTCTACACGACAAAAAAAAAACACAAAAATTAATCACGATGATACTTTTGGCCATGAAAATCTCAAATCATATCTAATTATATTATATAGTGATATGTTACTTAATTATATCTAATTAAATAACATATAATGATTACCAGTAATAATTGTATAATTTGGTAATTTCTACCATTGTAGGCTTTCATGTCTATGTTCCAAATTCTGACCCAAGAAGCCTGGGTAGAAGTAATGGATGAGACGATGATAAGGACTAGTCAAACGCTGACTCCACTGGTCGCCATGTACTTCATCCTCTACCATCTATTTGTGACTCTTGTAAGTAGAATATGTATTTCAAATTCTTTTCTAATTATACCATCTGAAAGTGAATTGCTTTGTCCCTTAAGCCCTGAATTATTAAGCTATGATATTGGCCCTCACCCCTGAATTAATTTTCTACCAAATATTGTAAATCTACATCGATGTGCTAAATCTAATTGTATAATTTTTAAACAATATGTTTAAATGTATTATCTTCCTAAAATTGTTAAACTTCTCAAAATTGTGTTAAACTTCTTAAAATTGTGAATTATGCAAAAAAAAATTATTGAGTTAAAAAAAAATGCATGTGTAAATGTGGATACAAATTTTTTTATTTTAAATTGCCTACTTTTATTTATCAAGTGAGTTTTTGGCCAATTTGCAAATATTCTCAAGTGTTCACTAGCCAAATGTTGCCAATTTGAAGAGATATTTTTAAATATTTCGAAAGTTCCCATGTGTTTTATACTTCAATCAATCACGAAGATAACTGTATTTTCACTTTCTAACAATATGTAGATATCACACATCTCTTCTGAATTATTTGTTATTGACATTTCGAGAAATTATTGAAATATTTTTTCTTACTTATCACACATTTCATATTAAAAAACGCATTTTGAAATTTAAATTTATATCTGTGATTATCAACTAGGCTATGGATAACACATACAGGGTGTCCGAGGGTAAAGTGCATTAACTTTGGGAGGTGATTCTACATGATGGTAGGAGTAAAAAAGATTGGGGGGGGGACCCTTAAGGCGATAATTTATATGTAACAATATATTTTTTTTAATGTGGTACTTCTCAAAGTATTCGGGGAGATGAAGGGCCAGATTGCATATTGTTGCATTCCCAGAGCTATTTTGAAGAAATTCAATGGCTGGTGGCTGCTTGCAAACTTTGAATATATCAGGAAAAAACTTTACAAACACATTATTGCCAATACTCCGAAAAGAAAGCTTCAATATCTATGGAGCGATTGGCATTTCAAATTCGATTCAGAGATGTCACCAGTGTGGTATGTCCGCTTTTAGTTTTAGGCCAACCTACTTCTAGACCGCAATAGAGGTTAAAGTGTTGAATACAGAAAACATAATAATGAGTAAAATGGTTTGTTTATTCCAGACAGTAAAGTGCAAGTTTGTTTACAGATTGTGCTCTCACTCTTCGTGGCGGTTATCCTGGATAATCTGGAGTTGGACGAAGATATTAAGAAACTGAAGCAGCTGAAGTTCAGAGAGCAAAGTGCTGAAATCAAAGAGAGTCTACCGTTCAGATTAAGGGTTTTTGAAAAATTTCCCGATAGTCCTCAAATGACCTGTCTTCACAAAGTTCCCAGTGACTTCAATTTACCAAAAGTTAGTCTGAATATAATGTTCTATGTAAACTTGTTTTCTGTCAAGTTATTCTCACAAAGGCAGGTAAGGGAACCACCACCCTTTCGATACCTAACACCTGTGCCATAGATCCAACCCAAGTGCCATAGATCATGGGGGTGAAGTTTGACTAGGTTTTGGTGGCGAACGTGTTTGCCCACCTACTAAGTGGCGGGTTGAATCGGGAGAGACTGGTTAAGAGAGACCGTTTGACCTCTCCAACAGAACTTTCTTGACCCATAGCCTTGCACCGCAGTGGAAGGGATTGATTCATTCATAGTTTCATTTATATAGTTCCTTCACTCCTGGTCCCACTGACTCCCAGATTCCTACCCACCCCTCATACATTTTTCCTTCCCAATACTAGATCTACTTCTTATCCTTAAAAAGACTCTCCACACATTGTGCCCAAAGATGGTGATAATGTTAAAAAAAAAAATATATATATTGTATAACTTTACACCGTATCAGGATTTAATATATTGTTTGTTCACACTGTTGGTCAAAATTACTTTCTGCAAAACAATTTTACCCTCACCCCAAAATTGAATAATATTTTAAGAATGCAATTTTGGATAAAAAAATATATAATTACACATATATTGCTTTTACAGAAACTCATTTGACGACCTTTAGTTGACTTCTATGTGGAATAAAGGCTTAGAATCGTAATATCGATAATAATAATGTGGTAAAAGTGAACCCTTAATGTTGGTCAGGTGCGCGAGTCTTTCATGCGGCAGTTTGTGTACGAGGTGGAGGAGGAGGAACTGGACGGGCCGTCGGGCAAGAAGTGCGCGGGCGGCTCGGCCTGGGACTGCAAGATCGTGTACCGCAAGCAGCGCCCCGTGCGCACCCTCGCCATGGCACCCAAGCTGCGCCAGGGCTCCATCGATCTGCGCAAGGCCGCTGTAGCCATCATCATCAAGTATTTATATACCTTCTTCAATACGTCATATATCACATTGCCATTATCACCAAGTAATTATACAAATCACAGCTCATATAAAATTCTGCTTCAACAGAGCAGCACACCCATTCACAGCTGCTGTTGTTGGCAACAAGATTAATAGTTCTTTATGACTAAAGATTTATGTCAGAAAGTTGCCCGCATATAGAACGCTTCGCTAGCATTAAATTTGACTTTCCACCTTCATTGGAAAATTTTAGGCTTTTTTCTGCGACTTTTTGAAGTAGAGAAAAGGGGAGTACGGTCACTTAGTGACCATCTGCAGAATCAACTAACTTTATATTAAATAACTTAATAAACGCTTGCAAAGTATTTATTTGGTAACCACGACTAATTAGAATCATTTTATGCTATTGGAACAAATACCCTCGAATATGAATAATGTAAAATTAAAAGAATTTGTTTGTTTTAACCATTTTTAATGTCTATAAAACCGACATGTTTCGAGAGCGACGCTCTCTTCCTTAGAAGTAAAAGAAAACCAAGCCACACATCTCGTGCTGCTAACGAGGCTTTAGTATAGCACACTGCCATCAGAAAAAGGTATAAATATTCTACGGTATTTGTTGAAAGTCATTAAAATGCTGAATATTTTTGGCGACTGTTAAATTCCTTTAAGTGATGTCCCAGATGTGAAGCAGCTTTTGATCCGGAGTCAGGGAAATTAACAAACTCTTCAATCCCTTCCTTTACCCAACTGGCAACTCGCGGTTTGAAGTATAAACTCGTGTCTCTAGTGACTCCAACAACCAGCGGCTCATGCTGGGAGACTCGGCTCTGCTGGCGGTGGGCGGTGTGGGGGCCAAGAGCGCCGGGGGCCTCAAGTCCCAGGGAACTGTCACCAGCGCCAAGCAAATGCGCATCGATCAAAAGAAGTTGGTCCCTATGTATTTTACAATAGTTAAAATCAAACAATTCCCTATTATTGTTATTGGTATGGTATTTTGTGTATTTGATTAATGCTTACTCGTAGATATTAACTTTTTTTTCTGCATTAATTTTAATTTAATCATTATTTAAGGTAAGTTTCAGAGTTCGTATTAAAAAAGAATGTAACGATTGTCCAATTAATTAGTTAGACTTCTTCAAATACTAAGTTTTGCGATAATGAGGAAGCAATATTCGAATACTCACCATAAATCAAATAGTATTTACATGTGTCTGAGTTTTACATATGCTCTAAAATAGCACAGGAAGGCATAATGGTCCGGTACATTAGTATGTCATTTTGAAATATCATACTAGTGACCCAGAAAACCTCGAAATTTTCTTTAATTCACTACAAGTTTTTTTGGATTAATTAATTGATTTGGAGGTGTTTCTGAGTAATCTGAGAACATACGAGGGTGGTCCGATAAGTACTTAGCCTATAAAAGAGAAACGAAAATTTTGGAATTTTTTTTTATTTATTTCTCAACGTAATCTCCTTTTAGCTCGATACTCTTGACCCAGCGATGCTCCAATTTCTTTAACCCGTCTGAAAAATACGTTTTCTCGAGGTCTGCAAAGTAGGCCTCCATGGCGGCGATGACCTCCTCATTCGACTCAAATTTCTGTCCGGTGAGTGACTTTTTCAAGTTTGGAAACAAAAAGAAGTCGCAGGGGGCCAAATCTGGAGAATACGGTGGATGGGGCAGCTGGTTCGTAGCCCAATTCGACCAATTTGGCTGTGGCGAGGGAGGTGGTAATGATGGTGGTAGAGCACTTTTTTCTTCGCCAAATGGGGCCGTTTTTTCTGCAATTCGGCGTCGAATAGGCCCAATGATTCAGCATAGTACAGCCCTGTGATTGTTTAGCCCTTCTCCAGGTAGTGGACAGTGAAAATCACCATCAGTAAAACAGTGGCCATCACCTTTCCGGCCAATAGGACAGTCTTCGCCATCTTCTGAGCACCTTCACCGGGTGAAGTCCACTGTTTCGACTGTTCCTTGGTCTCTGGTGTATACCAGTGGATCCATGTTGCGTCGACGGTTTGCGTCACTGTCTCAGCTATCTCGCACACTTTCAATCGGCGGTCTGCCAATACGAGATGGTGGATTTTTGATAATTCGGGGAACCAGGGCGTGGCTCATCAAAAGCCGATGTGCGACCACGTTGAAACTCGTTAAACCAATTTTTGACGGTCGCCATCGAAGGAAAAGAGTCACCGTACACAGCATCGAAGCGCTCTTTGATTTCGCTGCGGATTTCCCTTCGAAAAACAAGAATCGAAACACCGACCGATATTGTTCTTCTTCCATTTTTCTAAAATCCGCAGACATGCCCGTTTCCACACGCGGTCAAAACAAAACTACGAGTCCAATTCGGCTGAAATTTCGACAGTAGCCGTCTACGAGAATGTACTACACAATAGTGGCGCCTCTTGCGATAGTGGCGCCATCGGTCGGTGATGCTAAGTACTTATCGGACCACCCTCGTATTGTACTTTTGCATTTATGTAACTGCATACTCAACTCAAATTTCGATTTATCAGAGATATCTGACTAATCAATTGGATTATTGAAATCATTTTAAAATAAGTTAAAATGATGAAAACATTTTGAAAGCATGCATATAATATGTTTTATTCTTAGCCTGTGTTCCGGCCAGGTATAAAGTCAGGGTTTAGCTAAACTTATATTAATTTGTAATTTTTTTATCCCCATTTTAACATTTGAACATTGGTTAAAAAATATTCCTAACCACTAATCGCAGCTAAACACTAGCTTTAACTGATAATTTCAGAACAAACCACAATAACAGATGAAACCCTAAATTTTTAAACGTGGTATTCAATTTATTTTTTCATTCATTTTAAAAACATCACAAAATTAAGATTTCAATGCGTTTTTCAAAGAGAGAAAATAGATAAGATAAGCAGATTAATACTAATAGCAACAAAATTTATACTAATAGCCGTCCAAATTGTGCTTCATTGATGTTAAACATATTGATGTTCGAAGGGATTCAATTTAACAGGCTCCCGACTGGCATGACCGTTGGCAAGTTAGTTCTGCAAGCCGGGAGATAAAACAAAATGTAAATGATAAAAAAAATGCTTAAACAAATGCTGTCAATGACGGAGATAACCATTGGGAACTTAGAAACTAATGTTCTCCATGATAGTTGAGTTTTGGAATCATCCACGAATCAATCTGAAGAAATGTATTACAATGAACACATCCATTCTGACCTGTATATGGTTCATACCGAGCATGCTCAAGAGAAAGTCGGTAGTGTATAGCCAAGGGAGTAGCCAGTAGCCATATTTCCTCAGGTAAAGAAATCTCAGAAATTATTAAGGATTGTGTAAGATCGTCCGGTAAATCCAATAACTCTGTGGAATACGCCTACACAGATAAGTTACCACATGCACGTATTACAATTTTGTTATATCTATGTATATCGAAATGAAATTACTGATTCAACAAAGTGATGATGTCTGATATGTGACTTTCCAACTTTGGGACCGTCAGGTTCGGCTCGCGATCGATCCGCCGGTCGGTGCGTTCGGGCTCCATCAAGCTAAAGCAGACGTACGAGCACCTGATGGAGAACGGGGACATCGGCGCTGCGCCGCGTGTCACCAGCAGCCGCGCACGCCCGCACGATCTCGACATCAAGCTGCTGCAGGCCAAGCGACAGCAAGCTGAGATGCGACGGTAATACTCCAACATCATTAATTTCTCCGATTTATCCTATTCGGATCAGAGACCCATCACTTCGTGGCGTCTCTGTCCTTTGATATTTCAGTCCATTGCAGGCCCAGGTATTATTATACCCTTTTAATAAATAAATTTCATGTGAAGCTATTTTAAAAAGCACAAAACCTTTCAGGTAATTTATTCATTTAAATACACCCAGTAAATAGTACATACAAGCTTTATTAAATTGTACAAAAATTTAATAAAATACTGCAAATCTAGCTGCTTTTTTAGCAAAGAATCATGAAAATTGTCTAAATGCAGTAATTTTTCACAGCGGGTAATAAAAATAATAATTAATATCACACCATTCTGATATTGTCTACTACATTAAAAATTACAGGTAAGCCAATTTATAATCTTGTGTATTATACAATTAACTTTCTAGAATAATACTAAAATCTATCTATTTTTTTTTAAATATTCATATTGAGGGATCAGTAGGATTTATAGGTTTAATTAGGAATTCCACAGAGCCGAACCCTCTGATATGAAAATATCTGGAGTCGGTGAATTATTTTTCCATATGGTCTCTGGTAGGTTGACATGTTGTTCTTGTATTGTTTTGTAATTACAATACTTATATAGTGCAATTGCATAACGTGGATTGACCAGATGATCATTTGGGAAGTGTGTGAAAGGGTTTAGTTTTTCCTGTGGGGAAAATCAAACCCGGACATTTAAATCTGGTGTGTAAAAATCCATATAAAAATATCTAATTGGTTAGAAACTAGGGTGTTTATTAATTTAAGCACCCTAGCCCGTCAGGGGTCGTATATATCTTTTCCATGTTGTACTGCTGTTCTACAGAAATCAGCGTGAGGAAGACTTGCGTGAGAACCACCCTCTGTTTGATACACCCCTGCTGGCTGTGCCTAGGGAATCACGCTTCCGAAAGCTGTGCCAAGGTGCCGTGTACGCGCGCTACGACGCTCGCCTCAAAGACCCGCTCACCGGCAAGGAAAGGAAGGTTCACTACAAGACACTGCAGTAAGTTCACACTAGTTATGCTTTGTGTTAATTCCTCTGTCTGTAACTCTGGTTCAATGAACTTTAGAACTTTTGCTTTGAATTGTTTTCAAAATTAGAAGTGCTTGTTTGGAGAATTCTGACAAGCAATAAAATACCTATAATATTGTAATACTTTTAACAGAAAATTATTTTAATTGACATTTTTTAATTTGCCATTTTTTAATTTTTGGATTTGCCGAGAATTCTAACTATCCCTGTTGATCTATTATATTGAGTGAAAAAATGACACAAAGTGAAAAATTGGTTCTACTTTTTTACCTTCATTTAGTCCAATTTGATTTCCAATGCTCTAAAACTACCGAATTTGTTTCCTGTGCACTGCTCATAGCATGATAATAGTGGAACATGTTTTGACGAGATTGAAAATGGCGCCTGCATGATTTTTCACGGGGCCGCACTAGTTTAATATATTATGTATGTATTTTAAAATTTCAGTAACTTCCTTGGCCTTGTAACGTACTTGGACTGGGTTATGATATGCGTTACAACACTTTCCTGTTTGTCCATGATGTTTGAAACCCCGCTGTATAGAGTCATGGATAATCCCGCACTGCAGGTAAAATCTGTTAACCACACCACCCACAACATTTAAACCAATCAATCAATACTTTTTCCCAAAAAACATTTCTTTGCTTCTGATATGCGCTCATCAAACCGACAGTTCCGAAGAACAATGTTGAATGTGCGATTTTGTAGTTTTGCAGTAGAGCTGCTTAAAATTTCGCTCCTGCATTTTACTATTTTTGAGATCAAGAATTATAATGGCGTATAAGAAAAATATATATACATATTTAATTTCATTTCATCCATAATTCTGAAAATTCAGACTTTTAAATTAACAAAAAAAAAATTAAAATAAGCCAACATCATTTTTAGCAGGTCTGACAATGCTCTTCAGGACAGTCGAAACATTTTAGTTAATTTCCCGTAAGGGGGCATACATTAATTACGTGAGCTCAAAAAGGGTGGCGGGAGTCCAGCAAAATCTCACGTTACATGAAAAGAATATATGATTACTACAAGATGAAGTGGCCCAAATTTATCTCACCAAAGGAGGGGGGGGGGTCTAGATTGGAAGAAAAACTGCTCACGTAATTAATGTATGCCCCCTTACGGGAAATTAATTAAGGGTATTTATTACTGAACTGTGTCTTGGAGTTTGCAAAAGCCGTTCTGGAATTTGTCAGAAATCTAGAGATAGGCACGAAAAACTGTTTTTAACATATTGAATATTAAAAAATAAAATCGAGTGCACTTCAGTGCACAAGATTTAAAAATAATTGATTTTTATTTTCAATTTACTTCAAGTACTTACTTTTTTATCAATGTATCAAAACCAGCTGAATTTTCCAGAGCGGATTTTGCATCTCCACAACACCACTATAAAATTAACTACACAAATGAAATATTTAAAAAAATGTCATTGCAGGTGGCCGAATATGGTTTTGTGATATTTATGAGTTTGGAACTGGCATTGAAAATTCTTGCGGATGGACTATTCTTTACTCCAAAGGCATATTTGAAGGATGCTGCTTCCGTTTTGGATGTCTTTATATATGTGGTTAGTTCATTTTCAGTTAATCTTTGTAATCATTAATTATTATAATTTTAAAAGCTTGTTTTACATCCAAAACTGCTTGAACACAAAATACAGCTTTAGATGCAAATGGATTGTTTGCTCCTTCACAAAGATACAGTGATTGGTTATCTCTTTTTCTTCCATACCTAGTTTTTCCTACACATATTATCACCCAATTCCATCAAACACTGTATCGGATATGTTATCAGGGAAATAGAAGATGGGGAGTGTTTGCTAACTTCCTCGTTTTCTAATTTCCTGTCGCGGGGCGGACACCCTCCCCCTTTAGCCGGCATTATTTTAATGATAGTAGCGGCGACCCAGACCCGTCTATATACGCTAGACCGTCGTACCGTCTCACCCTCCGCTCCCCGCTTCGACCAATACGAACGCCGATAATCATTTTGGTTGGATACGGGCGGTTGTTTGTATTTTTGATATTGTATGTGTTATGTTTACATTTGATTTACAGGAGTTCGGCCTATAATTTTGCCTAATAAATGATAATGAAAGGTAGGCCGAACTCCACTTTGCATAATTAGCTAATAAGAAATATTGTAAATCTAGTTATAAGTTACATATTATGTTGAAATCCTCTGAATATTGTAGAGACGGGGACCCACAGACATTTTTTGTATTCGTGTTTCTTTTCTTTAATAAATATATGGCAGAGAGATGGTTTTGGTCGACAGAAAGAATACAGAGAAAAGGGTAGCCCAAAAGGTCAAAACGTCCGCCACGCGAATTGTGGCGGTGGTTATGACCTATGAAACATTCAATTGAATGAATAGGGCCGCACCGAAAACCCCCCACTCGGTCGAAGAGGGTTTTGGAATAAATAGCGGTGCAACCCTGGAACAAGGGCACTCTAGTACTGAACGCGAAAAGATACCCTTCTCTCTGCCGGCCGGACAATCTCTCGACAGAATTTCACCTAGAACTCGACTGATTTCACGAGACCTAGCGGTTGATCCCGACTTACTGGTGACCTATTTCTATAGTCTATGTGAATGGCGGAAAAGTTTCTTACAAACACCATTTGATATGTTTTCGATCTTTAGTATTTACACTCCATTTTCAAGTGCATCTGAAGCTGTAATTCGTAAGCAGTTTCGGATGCAACAGTTTGCTTACCACAAGTATGTAATTTACTTAACTTTCATCTAATACTTCATTATTTCCAACAGGTATCTTTAACTTTCCTTTGGTGGATGCCAGTGAATGTCCCTCCCGGCTCATCTGCCCAACTATTGATGGTATTACGTTGTGTCCGCCCATTGAGGATATTCACCCTAATTCCGCACATGAGGAAAGTGGTCTATGAGTTGTGTCGAGGATTCAAGGAGATCTTGCTGGTGAGTTCCACTCCACATTTCCCACTACCAAGTAGAGGTTGCAGTAGGACTAGGGAATGCAATCTCGTTCTCGCGAGATCTCGGCCTTTTTTAGCGAGATTGATCTCGGACGAAAAAAGGGCGAGATCTCACGAGTTTAACGAGATTGCACTAGAGCATAAAAACATCTTATTCGAAGCGCGGACTGACACAGACGGAGTTGCGGTCTGTCGGTTTCGTTCGGTGCGCGTGAGGCGGCGGCCTGAGGTAGCCTGAGATCTATGGTTCCAACTAGCGTTAAATCCGAAAGGGCCTTCCCAGCGACTGGTTACCTGGCCAACAATATAAGATGCTGTTTAGCAGACGATTCTTTGGACATTTTGTGCTTCTTAAGGAGCTATTTTCAAAATAATTCGTAATAATGGTATATGATTTGAACTGAACAAATCTTTTATTTGATTGGTATATTTTGTAATTAATCTGTAATTTCTAATAGTCTGACTAATTGGTATATTTTATTAATTAATCTGTAATATCTAATGGATCTACTTAGCAGATATAGTTTTATTTAATTGGTAGAAGAAGTCGAGGACGCCCGAGGAAGACGTGGTACGACCAAGTGAATCAGATACTTAAGTCGGGCCATTTGAAAAGTCGGAATAATAGAAGAGCATGTATGAATGTGAACGAGGCAAGGAGTGTGTGCCAAGATCGAGTTATTTGGCGGTTCGTCCTCTCTTCCTACCGGGGAAACGGCGTGATGGTTAGTTAGTTAGTTAGTTAGTTCATATCAATATCTCAGTTTAATAGTCAACTCAACTTAGATAATAGGTTTAATTTTTTTTTACTTCTTGCTGTTTTGTTTGTTATAAAATAACTGTTTTATTACTAAAAGATTTTTGTTTGATATTAGAAGAGAAGACTGGTTGTTTCTTTCATTTGCTATTTGATACATAGATACGTTCGTCAAAGTTTACTACTTAGAAGTTTATTAAAAAATTATAGACAAATACGTCAAACAATGTTAGATGCATAAAAGTCTATTGAAAAATTCGTGAAAATAAAAGTTTATCTTATAATACTTATAATTTTTATTATTTTTTTCCTAATTTATTCAAATATTGTGACTATTTGCAAAAAAAACACACAAAACTGTCAATCTCGCGAGATCTCGAAATTGGCGAGATCTCGCAGTATTGTTATTTATAAACTCGCGAGATCTCACTTGAGCCCCAATCTCGCGAGATTTGCATTCCCTAAGTAGGACCATCTGGGAGCCGTGCAATAATTGATAAAACTAAATCTGTAAATTAGAATGCAATCACACCTCAACTCCAGAATAAACTAACTAACTAACCATATTGTCCTTTCAACCTAGGAGTAGGCAAAACGGACTGCCCAATATCTTGATCTTGGCATGCAGCATATTCCGTAATACATTCACATTCATTCATTGTCTCAAACATCATACCCTGTTATTATGATTCTTGACATTAATTTGGTTCACTTGATCGTTCCATGACTTACTTGGTCTTCCCGACTTCTTCACTCATTCACATTCGCATCATAATTTTTCTTTGTTCATTTGTTATACAAGCCTAAACCATTTAAGTTTCCTTTTCTTAATCTTACTCATTACATCATCCTTGCGTTCTCTGCGAATCTCCACATTTCTCTATCATTAGACTATCATACACGATTTTCCCACACGTATGCTTTAAGGATCTCATTTCTATAGCATTCAGTCTACAGCTTCCAGAATAAATACTAAGAATAAAAAAACATTGAATGAGAACATAATACTAATAAATCTAAATGAAAATATGAAACAGAACAAGACACACAAAAATGAAGCTGTAACGGATGCAACTGGGACTCGAACCCAGGATCTCTTGTCTTACTGGAACAAACACTTTAACCAATTCGGCCATTAGATCTCTTATGGGCTCTCCACACGACACTGCATGTAGTGACTGCGGCAGTGACTGCAGAGAGCGTGGAGTTGAGCAAACTAGCGCCGTCTCGTTTGTTAAAGGGCCACTAGAACGAGACAACGCTAGTTCGCTCAACTCCACCCTCTTTGCAGTCACTGCCGCAGTCACTACACGCAGTGTCGTGTGTAGGCCGCTTTATTTTAAAGTCATTTTTGTCCATTCATATTTAAAAATCAGAATTAACAATGCATATTATCTTTGACTGATTTTTCCCATGTTTTTGGCTGTTGCATTTTTAAAACATCACAAAGTTCTAAAGAATTGGTTTGTAACCTAGATAGTGTCTCAGATAAACATATCCAATATTATTTATATGGGACACCTATTGACCTACTCTAAAACTCTTCAATTTTTATTGGAGTTTTTTTTTTACATTAACTCCACACAGGAGGCCTTGAGGAAAATAATTTCCCTCGGGGCCTATGTCATCTGGGATGCTGTGTGGAGGGTCTTTTTGAGGAAAGGAAGGAATGAACATTGGTCTTGAAGAGATCTATGTTGTAGAAAGGAGGAAACACAGAGGCCTCTTGTAGTACCTCTTGTAGTACAGAGTACTCTTGTTATAATATCTCGGAGTACTCTTGTTATAATATCTTATGAAGGATATACCTATCAATGTAATATATTGTTGAAGAAGAAGATAATACCAATAAATCTGAAGCCACTGAAAAATAAAAAGTTAATGGTCGCAACTGGGACTCAAACTGGAGTTGGTTAAATCGTTTGTCCCGGTAAGGCAAGTGCATTATAATATGAGTTTGGGATGTGTAAATAATCTCAAACCCTGTGGGACGTAATATCCCTAAAAATTAATTTTGATTGTTGAAATCTACTCGCGGACCAAATGATAGCAAATAAAATGATAATCAGGGAAAACTGCAAGCATACAAAGAAACACTAACCTTATATGTCGCTTTGTTCTGCATAAGCAGCCTTCATGTTGTATTTTCAGTCCAAATGTTCCACGCACCAAATACAATATTTAACCGAGACAATTAGGTTTGGTCGCTAGTCCGGAGAGAAAATAATTCACAATGCCTTGACACGAGAAAAAACAAAAGCGGTCGAAATACGTTGGCAATAATGATTTTACGTAAGGTGTCAAACCAAATTTGAAACATTTGAATATTCATCCAGTTCTTGCTTGCAATCCATTGCTCAGTTGTTTTAGAACAATACAAATCAGTGATGTAAGCACACCACAGATTTCGCCATACATATCACCTTTGCGATATATTTTTATATTATTGTCGAGATCACAGAAAAATTATTGAAATATTATGATGCTTTACCAACAAGAGATTCTAGGTTCGAGTCCCGCGGTTGCGATGTTGCGACCATAACCTTTTTATTTTTCTGTATCTTTTTTCTGTATTTTCTGTTTAGATGTGTTAGCAATATCTTCTTACTGAAGGGGTCAATTATTATTAATTTTGATTTTTAAAAAGATGAACATTCCCAGGTTGCGAATAATGTGACAATATTTTAAAATCTACTACCACTACAGTAAGCGGAAATGTTGCAATTATTTCTTCAAACTGATATTTATTTTAGATTTAACTAACTTAACTATGTCAAAAGCTTTTGATTTTTTGTTTTAGGTATCAACATTACTAATTCTATTGATGTTCATTTTTGCGAGTTACGGTGTACAATTATATGGAGGAAGGTAAGTTTTAATCTTTGGTTTATAATTACAAAAGCCATTATTAATTATGTCAAATTGTTCCGAACTAATAATTTATTGAATATTAACAGGCTAGCTCGCTGCAATGATCCAACAATTATAAGGCGTGAAGATTGCGTTGGGATTTTTATGCGACGTGTGTTTGTCACTAAAATGAAGCTGCAACCCGGTATCAATGAAACATATCCATCAATGCTTGTACCTAGGGTCTGGTAAGTACTGTGGAAATAATAAATTACAAAATGATCGAATGAAAACAGTATAACCAAAGTAGAATCTACAATTCAGAGCATGCTTTAAGAAGTAGATTAATATAATTTTATTGAAGAGAAAATAATTACGTAACAGATCTAAAGTTTTATTTAGTTGCAACAACAATATCACATTTAATTTGTAGAACTCCATTTTAATTTATTCCTTTTACATATTCTTTAATATTATTATTTAATTTATAAAAACAGTTAGGTTATAGGTACTATAATGATAGATTAGTGTAGTGTAAAATACTTATTGGTTTTATTTTTATTACCTATGGCCTTATTGATTTCCGAGTAAAATGTCAGAATTATCAATGGTTATTTCCTTTCAAAGTTTCCCCAATTACTGCGTTGTTTAAAATTTGACTAAATATTGTTTTAGTCTGTCAATTGATTCGAGTTGATTTGAGTTGGCTTGAGGTTTTTTTCTCTAATCGTAGTTAACTAAAAACTTAAGAGTAGATAATATTAAAAATAGAACTACACAATTTGTAGGCTGGCAACACCAATTTAACTGTCAAATATTCTTTTAAAGCGCAATGACACTAAATATAGGTATAGAACGCTGTAAATCACATTTAAAAAAACATTTTTTGTTCTTAAAGAAAAAAAATTTAAATCTAAGAAGCACTCTTAAGGTACTGCTAATGACATAAATTTGAATTTAACAGTAGGTGGAAAGGGAGAATCACTACTTTTAGATCTGAATGAGTTAAATATATTCAGATCTAAAATTAGAGACATGATCTAAAGCCCGGGAAATGTTAGGTATAGTCTGTCAAATAAGAGTAGAAAATATAAAAACTGGAACTACTAAATTTGTAGACTGGCAACACTAATTTAACTGTCAAATATTTCTTTGAAGTTCAATGATACTGAATGTATAGAACACAGTAAACCACATTTTAAAAACATTTTTTCTTCATGACATAAATTTGATTAAAAGGTGATTTATAAAGCGATTTGCTTTAATTTAATTTAACATAAATTTGAATTTAACAATAGATAGAAAGGAAGAATCACTAATGGTGAGTTTAGTTACACTACTTTTAGATCAGAATGAGTTAAATATATTCAGATCTAAAATTAGAGACATGATCTAAAGCCCAGGCAACGCTAGGTACTTTATCTAGTATTAAATAAATGTGAGCAATTTCTAAACTGTGCTTTATATTTTATTACATTATAGTTATTCTTCATTATGTTAACACAAAATTGCAAAGGTATAATAATAATATACCTATATGCAATTCTAATTTTGAGATCGGCGGGTATCTATACTGCAATTAAAAAATATTTTTTCCACTATTACGCCTTTTTAATTTTTTATAAAAATGTAGGTTACACAGCTTTACTTTAACACCATGAGTTATGTGTTTAGTATTGCCATTTGATCAACAGTGGCGCCCTCATATATTTTCTACTCTTATTTGACAAACTGTACTTATTATTACAATTTCGTTATTCTTCATTAAGTTAACACAAAATTGCAATGGTATAAAATACCTATGCGCAATTCTAATTTTGAGAGTGATCTTAATGAATTTATTGCAATGAAAAAATATTTATTTTTTATTTTATGCCGTTTAATTTTGTACAAAAATGTAGATTACACAGCTTTACAATTCCACCAGGAGTTATATTTTTAGTTTTGCCATTTGAACAATGGTGGTGCTCTCCTGTGTTTTCTACTCTTATTTGATAAATTATAAGTGAGATAATTCCAAATGATGACCCAGGGCTTTCTTTTTACCAACATATAGAGAACCCAAAAAATTTTAATTTTCTTTTTTTTGGTTTTAAAAAACTTTTTGTGCTGGCTCCACTCCTCATGCAAATGATAACTCATCAAAAAAGTAAAAAAAGTCAAACTCAATAAAAAAAAGTCATCCTACCAACCGACTCCAAATGAGATGTAGATTCACTGTTTTCCTGCTTGTACTGCTGGTTTCCAGACCCCATATGTATCTTTTTGTTTTGAAGAGTTTCAATTTTCAGTGTACATTTGTTACTTTAATTTTAAATTTTTGCGACCGGTTTCGACACGTCCGTGCCATTCACGTGCCCCATATATATCTTTAAATTTCAGGGCAAATCCTCGACGGTTTAACTTTGACAACATTGGAGACGCAATGCTCGCTTTATTTGAAGTCCTCTCGTTCAAGGGATGGCTCGATGTCAGAGATGTTCTCATCAAAGCTTTAGGACCGGTAAGTTAACTTTATTTTAGTTACTATGCCGTGTTTGCTTTCTATCTAACATGGATTAAGTATGGTGACAAATAGCATCCTATTGATGTCCTACATTAACTCAATGTAGTATAATTAATGTTTTTTTACAATGTTTTTTTTTTCTAGGTACACGCAATTTATATCCACGTTTATATTTTCTTGGGTTGCATGATTGGACTTACCCTCTTTGTGGGAGTGGTCATTGCCAACTACTCGGAAAACAAGGGAACCGCTTTGCTCACAGTCGATCAAAGGAGATGGTAAATATTAATACAATATTTATTTTGTTATGCCTGTACGGGCTTTTAGAAACATGTGACATACTCGTTCATACAAATTTTGTGAATTAGTAATGATCAAGTCAAATATGCTAATTAAATTACGTAGAACCCAAGCAAAAGAATAGTATGTATTGTGCTAACAATTAACATTGATTATTAATATTGAAGTATGTTATTATAGCCTGCTTGGAACTATATTCCTTGCAGTTGAACATGTCTACTACTTCTTATACTACTCTAACTGCATGCAATCTAGGTACAAGCCAGTATCTAAATGAGTCAATCCTTATATTGTTGTCGCAATTAAAAACAATTTTAGTTGGAGTAGTTCTTGTTGGTATGTGAAAGGTGATTAAGTTTAATGAATAGCGGCTGCCTGTAATACCGTTAACAATTTAAAAAATAAAAGTCGATTCGGAAATAAGTCTTCCATCTGAAAGTTTTAATAATTTATTTCTTTCACAGTGGTTATAATTTATTGTTTATATATATATATATATATATATTAGCTTATAGTAAATATATCTTTAGAATTTATGCTGAATTTTCTCAATGGAATCGGAAAGGATTTTGTAGTGAGGGGACCAAATAGAAGAGTTATATTTGACTTGACTTCGTACTATAGAAGAGTATAAAATTTTTAATGTTGAAACATTTTTAAAGTTTCGGCCATTATGGAGAATGAAGCCAAACATAGAAGGAATGTTTTGATGTATTTGCATTATGAATCGTCATCATCATCATCATGCATCATCATCATTCAGGTGCGACCTGAAGAAGAGATTGAAGATAGCGCAGCCATTGCATCTGCCGCCGCGCCCCGATGGCCGGAGATTCCGCGCTGCCGCCTACGATGTGACGCAGCACATTGCCTTCAAGCGCTGCATTGCTATAGCCGTGCTGCTCAACAGCAGTCTGCTGGCTGTGACGGTACTGAACAACTCCTTACTATTGACCATATCTCTCTTGTTGCTTTACCTGGATTTATTCACTATACAATTCTCTCTCACTATTCCCCACCCTGAAAACCAAGCAAGTGTCCAATAGGCGCTTTCTAATTTCGCACTCTCACGTTTACAGAATGGCGACGATACAAAAAGGCAATAAACATATATTCTTTATCACAATCATGCTGCAGCTCTTTCTTACGCATTAAATAATGACTCGTTCTTAAGCAATACATTTATTTTTATTTATTTATTTTTTAAAAGCATTACATATTACAATGATCTTTGGCTGTCCAACTAGGAATTTTCCCCGTTTTAGGACAGTCAGAATAAACAGATTTATTACATGAAATATTGTTTTGTCTGTTATATTGACTTTTACTTAGATATTACGCATGGTGGATAGTATATTAAAGTTTTGTTAGTATATACAAGAAGTTGCTTATGAAAGTAAATATATGTTTTTTTAAATAATATAAACAATATAAACGTAGAGAAGAGAAATAAAAGAAAATTCAACAGAAACAAAAAATTTCTAAACATGTATTTTTTTCGTTTCGTATGATGAATTTATGAACTGGAGTGTAGCAGCCAGCGTCTGCTACCTCATGCTTTGGAATGTTTTCAAAAAGTAGCTATCTTTCCAGAAGCATATTACAATGATATTAAAATATTTGAATTGAGAACCATTGACAGTTAAACGACGTTCGTTTGGCTTTTCTAGAGAAGCAAGTAGTTGTGAAAATCTGTAACGTTGTCCATACATAAATTCATTTTGCAAATTATATTTTTAAAGTAGAACTCAATAAATAACTTACAACACGCAACCATAGTTCTACATTGGTGACCCCGACGTGATTTGAACACGCAACCTTCTGATAATAATAATAATAATAATCAAAAAAATAGATAAAGAAAAGGAAGTAGAGAAACGCTAAAAGCAAAGAAAAATTTAAGCATTTTTTAAATTACATTGGATAAAAATAATATTAATGTAATACAAATATAATGCCAACCTACGAGAAAGGTCAACAAAAAAAAAAAAACAATTTAATGACTGTTATTTATCATATTTTCGCATTCAAGACCAGAAGTCGATCATTTACCAGATAACGCAGAATGCTAGCACTTTTTGATTTCCATGCATCAGGTATAAGATTAAGCAATTTAGGGCCTAAGTACGAGAATTGTCTTTGAGCTAAAGATGAATCACACACAATGTATGTCTCATCATTATTTAATGTGTAAGAAAGAGCTGCAGCATTATTGTGATAAGGAACTTATGTTTATTGCCTTTTTATATCATCGCCGTTCCGTAACATGGGAATATTAAAAGCCGCTAATTAGTGAAAGTTGTAGATTGTAGAAGATACATTCAAGATATGCTTAAAATTATAATAGATATTTGCGAGAAGACCCCACTTTTTAAAATTAACGAGAGGAACAGAAACAGAGGATTTTCAAAAATGTCCTAAAACAACAATTTAATTAACCCCGTTGACTGATAAAGTAGTTACTCAGTTTGTAAGAGTAAGATAACCCAACCTGAAGTTGTACAAAGCTTGCCCACGGCGGAATACTTAAATCCACATTTGAATACAGCCGTATTATAGAGCTTATTATTAAAAATAACAGCGTCGGCGCTGAAAATAAATCGAGCAGCGGATCAGTGATTTGCATATGATGCGTATTCTGGTTCCATTGGACCTTTCATAGCTACAGTAAGCAAGATTAAAAATACGACATCATCTATTTTAGTGTCTACTAAGCATGTTATCTGTGATCTGTTTTTTTGAACGCATAATCATAATTGCAAACATTTATAAAAAATTACCGTCTTTAGTGAATTTGATCAAAAATTCAACACAATTATACGACACTTGCAGTGGATAAAAGAGGCAGCCCACACTGAATGGTTGGCATTCACATCAGCTCTACTGACGCTGGTGTTTGTGGCCGAAGTGGTTCTGAAGAACATCGCCTTCACCCCGCGTGGCTACTGGCAGAGTCGCCGCAACCGCTATGATCTGCTAGTCACAGTGGCCGGCTGCATGTGGATCTTCATACACTGCACCTTGAAGGTTGGTCGCTCTTGCCTATTCATTCTTCTCCAGAGATTCCATTATTAACTTACTTCAATCATGACTAATAATTCATGACTTCTTGGCATCAGAGTATGGTCAGGCATACTGAGGCAAGTCAATAGCTTTATGCAGTGAAAGATTGAGCACAGAGATGTTACAGGTGGTTCCCAATATCCTTTGATTTGGGAGAAACTTCAGAAAGAAGCAAGCATCTTTCTACAATGTTTTTCAGTAAAATAAGAAATGTTAATGCCGGTTCTTTAGGTACATTTTAAATTAGCACAATAAGGCCTTAACTATAAAGCCTAATACACATAATCGTTCTAATTACGGTTTTACTCAGTATCGAGTAAATATCACCGGGTACATAGCAATTTGAAGCTCCTAATTTATTTCGTACTTACTGGCTTGGAGTCATCAAGCCAAGCCCTAGAATGTTTAAGTTACATTGAATAAGTTAGTAGTGGATAAGCCACTGTTTCTTCCACATTGTGGACATGCTGAGGCTCAAAATTTTTGTCATAACTAAATGTGAGAGAACCTCGCCTCAAGCCTTCATTCTTACTCGTCGGTTTTACTTGATTGTGTAATAACGAATGTGTGTGCAAGACTTAATATGTGTGTACAGGTTTCTTACAATATTATTGATTGTTTTTAATTTGTAATAATAATTTGATATATTTTTTAGAATGATCTATCTTACTTCATCGGCTTCATGGTGGTAATTCTGCGCTTCTTCACAATAACTGGCAAACATACGACTCTGAAGATGCTGATGCTCACAGTGGGAGTTTCCGTTTGCAAGTCATTCTTCATCATCTTTGGAATGTTCCTGTTGGTCTTCTTTTACGCACTAGCAGGGACAATTGTTTTCGGGAATGTCAAGTATGGTGAAGGCATTGGAAGGTAAGTTCACATGGTGTACACATAATGTCATTCTTTCAAAGTATGTTTTTTCGTCATAAGTTCTGTAATGCATAAATTGAAAATGTTTGCATATGAAAGGCGGGCCAACTTTAATACGGCGATCCACGGCGTGGCGATGCTGTTTCGCATTGTGACGGGGGAAGACTGGAATAAGATAATGCATGACTGCATGGTGGCGCCACCATATTGCACCCCGCGGGACAACTACTGGGAGACTGACTGCGGTAACTTCACCGCCTCCCTAATATACTTCTGCACCTTCTATGTGATCATTACATACATTGTGCTGAATCTACTTGTGGGTAAGAACAAAGTTGTATGTAATCACTTCTGCTGTTCCATTTACATACATATCTTATACAGTACCATTATAATTAATATCTGATTTCTCTTTCACAAGACAATGTTTGTTATAAAATGTTCAGTAAATCTCTCATCTATATGTGCGATTGTACTTACTGTGCCAAAGCGATATTTTAATATGTATATAGGTATTTAATGCGAAATAGAATGTTCTCCCTGAAATATTTAGCTTTTTTTATTAAATTACTTATCATATTATAATTCATTATACATACTGTTATTCCATGACAGTTGGTCCCCCGTCAGTTGGTCCCGGGGCATACGTGTATACAGTATGCAGTCGGTTTTACACAAAATATTACTATGTTTCCATGAAGTGGTGTGCAGAAAGCATGTACCGCCGAATAACCAAAGTATAAAATATATTTTCATTCAAATGCATGAAGGACAAAACTCATGGTCTATATACTACATAAATACCAGTATATAAGTACAAAAAATCCACATTGTAAATAAAACTTACGAATACCGACAGTAACTACATGACAAAATACACTATTCTACTGCAGCATTCATAAGCGAAACTACATTGCCCACTCTACGATACAACGATTTCACACCATGGGAAATCAGTACATAGGTGATGTTGACTAATTTAACATAAACTTGGCGAATTTTGTGGATCCTGTAAAAAATTTATTCCATAACTATTCCCAAACATATCTCAATTTTTGTAAACCTATCAAATTGCTGTATTTTTGTATTTTTACGACATATGAATTTTTTATCTATTTTTATTTTTATTATTTCTTTATCTGTTTAAAAATCATCTGTCATGAATTAATTGTATGACCAAATATGTAAAAGCCCTCTGGGCATTAAAAAAAAAATAATAATAAAACTGTCAGGGTTTCAGCTGTCAGGTCACCATATACTGTAGATACCTATTCAAATTGATATTGATCTGAAATTTTATGATTTGATATTTCCACGCCCAATTATCGTGGTTAATCTTTGGGTTATTATGCCTCTTTGCGCTTCCTTCTTCCTTAGTTAACATTTCGGAAGGATGGTGCTATAGTGTCCATCATCATGTCAACGACATGGACACTGTATGAAATGTTTATCCCTATTCCATCAGTTGTTTTCTTGTTGCTGTTAATTAAAGGCATCATATCATTCATAAGCGAGTAATACTTCTAGGGTATGCTAATAACACATGTTATAAAGTCTCGGTAATGGTTATTTTGGCAATTTTACAGTATTTCTTTACCTCACAATACCAGAATCCTATGGACAATAGATATCGTGAACTGGGGCTGAACTGACATGTTATATTATTTGAGAGCTAACTTTAAGAATGAATAAATATTCATGCAATATTCATACATGGTCACTTTGTTCATCACCCCAACCACTTATTGTATTATTATTTCCCCGAATGAGCGCTTTTATAATCACCGTGACAATTCACATTACGGTTACTGTACTGTGATGGCAAAAAAAAGCAATATCCAGTTTCCTCCAGAGTACTAATTTTTCCCTGCGTTTCATTTTCTTTATACGTGTGAGGGAGATGTACGATAATGATTGTATGGAGGGGGGTGCAGACATATGTTCACCATTTGTCTCATTTTCGACTGTTATTATTTAGTGTGGAAGAAAGAACTGCAGCATTATGTGTTTAAGAACAAAAATAAAATCATCAGCGCATTACCATTTGACATTTTTAAATTTTTGGAATTTACTTGCACTTCAATATTATCCTTGTAACTATATTCCATACTTTCAAAATTATCATCACGGCTAGTAGTATTGTAGGGGTCTATGGAGACCTCACGGTAGGTGTGTGAGAGAGATGCAAGAAAATGAACACTTTTTTTCCTTTTGAGGAACCAGATCTACCTACATTGAGTATCTCATCTTTTGAAAGAGCTACAGTATTATAGCGATAAGGAGCGTATTTTTATTGCCTTTTTTTTTATATGTCACAGTACCATAACCGTGAAATGTCAATGTAACAATAAAAGCGTTCATTGGTTTTGATGTTTCGAAAACATGATAATCTGATGTCGACGTGCTTTAAGTATTATTTTTTTTGCAGCCATCATCATGGAGAACTTTTCCTTATTCTACTCTAATGAAGAAGACGCCCTTCTGTCTTATGCAGACATCAGGAACTTTCAGAACACATGGAATATTGTGGACATTCACCAAAGGGGAGTGATTCCTGTTAGACGAGTGAGTTGATAAAATATTATTTACAAATTCACAGCGTTTTGTAGGATATTTGATGTAAAAACATCATGTATAACCCATCAGGCCATGGTAAAAAAAATGTACGCTTTGCAATAAAATCCAAATAAATGGAATATTTCTAAATGTATCCGAAAACTAAAAATTGTTTTCGAAAGGTGATGAAATAAGCCTTCAAATGATTTTTTTGGAAATAAACATATAATTTAATAAATATAAACATTTTTAATGCAAATATAAAAAAAATTAAAATAGCTCACCTTATTTTTTTTCTAACTAAAATTACTGATATTGAAAACAATAAAATACACCCATATTATTTTAGACAATTTTTTACAAACATTCTTGTCACCTCACTTTTTTTTCATTTCATTAAAAAAATAATAATTAATACAAAATTTACGAAGTTTTACAACTTTGGTTTCAAAGATGTACCTACACATTTTCATTTTTTTTGTGTTAACTTCTAGATTTGAATATAAAGCATTTTGTTTTCTCTTTGTAACACCTTTTAGATCTTATTTCTGCACTGTGCATATAACACCTTTTAGATCATATTTAGCACTGTGACAGTAAAGACATTTAAAGGATTTCTATTAGAGCTTTTCCCAAAAGAATATTTGATAAAAACATTTGATCGGTGTTATTGTGACAATCAACTTTATTCATCATATCAGCGTGTTATTATCATTAAAATAAATTAAAAGTTGTGCAAATGGTTCGTTCTTAAATCGACATGAATTCATTACTACATACCTCAATGTCATGATTTGTTTAATTGCCGTGTTATGATGATTTGTTTAATTAAATAAGTGATTAATGATTAAATAAGTGATGTATATAAATCGATTTATTTTTATTGAATTAAATTATTGGTTTCAGGTAAAGTTTATTTTACGACTGTTAAAAGGCCGGCTCGAGTGCGACCCACAAAAGGATAGACTCCTTTTTAAATACATGTGCTACGAATTAGAAAAACTTCATAACGGTGAAGACGTCACCTTTCATGATGTTATAAAGTAAGTTTCCTCTTGAATAAAGATCCCGAACATATTTTTATGTAGAACAACTCACCTATGAAACATACCACTGACATCTGTCTTTCCTCTAATCTGAACCTCTTCATGGCCTGCAATAACAAGCTCCTACCTTTCTTAACCCGCATCACAGTGTCGCCCAACCGGGTGGCGATGCAGTTCTCCCAAAGACAGTACAGACTGTTTTTTTAATTTTATTTCTGTTATACACCAGATTATGTGGACTATCAAAATGGTGAAATATGTTTGCAACTATTAATTTGTGGACTATCAAAATGGTGAAATATGTTAAGTCGGATCCTTGTTCCTCATCACCGAGACCTCTACTCTAATTTCCACGGTGGACAAGATTCCTCTACTCCTCACGGTCCTGTACTGCGCGAGAGCCAAGGACACCGACGTACTTGTCACATCCAGAGATACTTTGTCATTCCAGTGCATTGGTGACCTTCCTCTACTTTTTTCCACATTGCCAGTGATTATGAGTTTCTCAAGTTGGTGTCCTCAGTTTGGCTAGCAACGGGTCTAAAGTATCTTATGATACATTGTAAGCAGATAGTTGAAAGCCTATTGTGGATCCCTAGGATCCAGAAAGGACACATTTGCGCATCTGGAGCATTTTTCTCCAGCACCACACATTGAGAGTGTTATTTATCCGCGCTTTTTTTTGGTGGCTCTAAGTGTCCACTCTTTGTGAAACATGGGCAGTTGAGCCAAAATATGCATACCATTCCTCAATGTAATTAATCTGTTTGTAGAACTTAATCTAAAGTGTTTTTGTTCCAGTATGTTGTCTTACCGGTCCGTTGATATCAGAAAGGCTCTGCAGCTGGAAGAACTGTTAGCAAGAGAAGAGTTTGAATATTTAATAGAGGAAGAAGTAGCCAAGCAAACCATCAGAACCTGGCTTGAGGGATGTTTGAAGAAGATTCGGGCGACGAGTGTGAGTTGACACAAAATTAGACATTGTTTTTATGTATGTACATATTTGAAACAGAAATAAAAATATATCCTTGTATGATTTCAGAAACAACAATCTAGTTTGATGGCGGGACTTCGTGCCACCAATGAAATTCAAGCTGCCTTAGAAGCTGATGATCAAGTTGTTTTAGCTCGAGTTGATTCAGGAAATAAGGTACTATTGATAATAATGCTATATTATTAAATTTGGGTACCACCGCCTGCCACAACATTCTTAGTATAACACACATCTCTGCTGTACCCTGCTATATCTGCTCACCCCAAGTGGCCAGCTATGTTTGGTGATTTAGCAGGGGTGCCCAGGTTCATGGGATGATGTTTGTCCAGATTTTGGTTGCCAGCTGTGCGGCGGGACTGATCTTTCTGATTCATATGTCCCACATGGTCAAACTGGCCCCCACATTTCTACCCGCCCAGATTTATGTTAAGTTGTCTGAAATATTGTGGTTTTTCCAGGGCAATTTGGATAACATTCAGCACCATGAGCAGCAATCCGGATCAGCTATCACCATCGGATCTTATACGGAACTTCCCACCTCCACTAATGTTCGCCCAGGACTTAGAGCCGGGAAGAAACCGGGGCCCGTGGTCACTGGGGCCAGCCAGGGACTCAGCAGGTAAATAAAACTCTCCTCACAACATGTTGAAATTATTAAATAATAGCGCAGACCCATGAAAATTCATGGGATTTTATAATTGTAGGATTTGTGAAGCTGAAATTATTTCATTATTTATTTAAAGAGAAGAAATTTACTTATTGAATGTTAGTGTAATGTATCGTAATAGTCTATGATCTTACATACTTTATCATAGTAGTCTATGGCCACATAGTTGAGATTACAGGTTGCTTTATTTACATTTATCATAATGTTTACAATGAATATTTAATTGGACCAGACTATGTACACTTTCTATAGGAGGCTATTCTGCGGTGTTAAAGGTTAGTTAAAGTTAATCTGCGACTCTAAGTTATTCTGAAACAGATGTCCTTTCAATAGGAGGCTCTAAGTTATTCTTCGGCTGAATTCGCAACACTGATGATGTCCAGCCGTCTATCTTCGTTACCGTATCATTACCGTAACCGTTTCTATATTAGACCCGAACGAAGATAGATAATAGTTTTCTAAGGTACTACTTAACTGAGACACAGTTGAGACACCACAAAACAAAGTATAACTAACTATACTAACGACATCTGTTAAAGGTTGTTTAAACTACATGACTAATCCTATGACTACTACACATGGACATTAGCCTAGTGTGGTAGCTAAAAAAAAAAAAAAATCTGTAACAAATAAAATATTATGAAATAAAAAAATTTTAATTAAAAATCCTGAACACCACAGTTAAAAAAACATTTTTAACCAAAAGTTTTTATGAAATTTTTAGATCTGATAGTGCTGGCAGTCAAGGAAGAAAGTTTCTGCAGCCAACTTTGAGTGACCCTCATCCTACAAGCTCCAAAAGACCACAAGGTTTGTGTTTCATAAATACATATTATTTAATCACATATTATTAGAAGCTGAATGTATTTATAAGGTTTTTCGCTCATAAGAAGTCAGTTCCAAATGAACACATGGCTGTCATCAGTTGTTTTATTTTGCTCCTTCTAAAAATAATATATTTTATTATTTTAATCAATATTTTTTTATATTTCACTATTTTAACTGTTAAACGCATATTGAAGGTGTGTTTCAGTCTTGAATCAACCGCGGTCCACTACACAACACAACTGTGTTCAGTTACCAACATATTGTATTTCTAAATAAAGATACATTTATTTGAAACAAATTATTGTTCCACTCCGTTTTATTAATCCTGCTTTAACAGGTTATGGGCTCAGTTAACGTCTAACTGTGGAAATAAAGATAACGCAAGTGAAATTATTCGGCAGTCTCACGTGTCGCGGAACGGAAGTCCACCATTGTTCGTGTGTCAGTTTTCAAAAAGTGCAAGGTGTGAATAAAAATCGCGATGTCCGTCGGTATCTCAGTGAAGGTGTGAAGCCTTTCGATGGAACAAATTTCCAGGGCTGGAAAGCTCAAGTGAATGCACTATTTGTGATAAACGATGTTCTGGATGTCGTTGATGGCATGAGAGAGACACCTGCTGCTGGTGACGGGCATGCGGCCGCGCTAAAGAAAAACATGAAAGATGACGCAATGGCAAAATTTATAATTCTGTCAAACATTGACGAGGCTCAACAAGTATGTGTGCTGTCGTGCATCTCTGCGAAAGAGATGTGGGACAAATTGTGTCTCATTCACGAGCAGAAAACCGCGACAAACAAGCTGGGTCTGCTGCAAAGATTCCATGCTTATCGAATGAGCGAAGCAGATACGGCGGTTCAGCATGTAGCCAGGGTGATGAATATGGCGAGTCAACTGAAGGACGTCGGCGAGAAAGTATCGGACGCTATGGTAATGGCAAAAATACTCGCGAGTCTCACTACGAAGTTTAGCACGCTGCAGGTGGCGTGGGACAGTGTGAACCCTGTTCGACAAACTCTTGACAATCTCCAGGAACGGCTAATAAGAGAGGATTTGAGACTCAACGGCGAAGAAGAAACGTCGGAAGCGCTGGCTGCAACAGCCAAAAAATGTCGTGGGCGAGAAACAAAAAGTTCTGAAAATAAAAAGACTGAAAATAAAAAGGAAGTTCAGTGTTATACGTGCCAAGGCATGGGACATATCGCGAGTCAGTGTCGGAACAAGCGGAAGCCACGTGACAGCGGCGATAAATCATGTGATTGCGCGTTTGTAAGAATGACAGGTAGCTCGATCGCGTCGGGTTCGAAAAGTGTGGAAAGCGCCTGTGTACTGTGGATGGAGAGCGGCGTAACGGCGATCGATCTAAGCGAGGTCTGGCTGATTGACAGCGGCGCATCGAAGCATCTAACCCACCGACGTGACTGGCTGACTGACTATAAGCCGGATAATACGGGCGCTACAGTATCTCTTGGTAATAATCAGATGTGCAACTTTGCTGGTGAAGGCACGGTGCGAATTAAAAAATTGATTGATGGAGTGTGGCAAGACGCAAGAATTGAAAAAGTGCTACACATTCCGAAATTAAGAAAAAACTTATTCTCCGTCGGAGTATGTACAAAGAAGGGATTCAGAGTGCGTTTCTAAAATAATCGGGTTATCGTGGATCGCGATGGTGAAGTTGCCGGGACGGGCATGAAACAAAACAATGACGTTTATCGCATGTTCTTCAAGGTCACGAAACAAGGAAGCGCTGAAGAAGCTAACGTAGCTACCACAAATTTAACTTTGTGGCACGAGCGATTGGGACACGTCGGAAAGCGGGCGATTCGCGAATTAGCGGAAAAAGGGCTCGTGAGTGGAGTGACATTTTCGGATAAAAGTGACGTTTTCTGTGAACCATGCCAATTGGGGAAATTGCACAGGCTGCCTTTCAACAAGAATCTGGAGCGAAATAAGAAAATAAAGCCGGGTGAGTAAATGCATTCGGATGTCTGTGGGCCGATGTCAATGAACTCTGTCGGAGGATCGAGATATTTTTTGACATTTAAAGATGAAGCAACAGGCTACAGACACGTGTACTTCTTGAAAACGAAATCCGAGGTGTATGAAAAGTTCAAGATCTTCGAGAAGATGATCGAGAACAAGTTTGGAAGATAAATGAAAACTCTTCGCTCTGACAATGGCCGAGAATTTTGCAATGACCAGATGGATAAATACCTCGAAGAATGCGGAATAAAGTGAGAGACAACAGCTCCATACAATCCGGAGCAAAATGGCAAGGCCGAACGTGACAATCGGACGATTGTCGAAAGTGCTCGTACAATGATAATCGCGAAGAATCTTCCATTAACCTTATGGGCGGAAGCTGTGAATTGTGCGGTATACATTCTCAACCGAACCATGTGGACGAGTGGTGCAGTAACGCCGTACGAAGCGTGGATTGGAAAAGCTCCGAACCTGAAGCATCTTTGAATTTTTGGATTAGACGCGTACGTGCACACTCCCAAACAATTCACGCGAAAATTCGACGCGCGGGCGACCAAAAAGATCTTCGTCGGATATTCGGAAGAATCGACGAATTACCGGGTGTATGATCCTGAAAAGAAAAAGGTCAGTGTAGTTCGAAATGTCGTGTTCAACGAGAAAATCGGGGCGACAGAGGCGGAACAAAACGAGATGGAGAAGGAATACGAAACAATTCTTTCACGACCCGAGGCACGAGAGAACGAGAACATGATCGACAACAAAGAAAACGACGACAACATCGGAGAACGACAAGAAGAAGAAAACAACAAGGGCGACGAACGAGAGGACGAGCAAGAAGGACAACGAATCCTGCGAGATCGAGCACTGATTCAAATTCCTAGAAGATATCAACACAATGCAAATGTGGCCGAGTACTTAGTCCCAATAACGTACGAAGAAGCGACGAATAGCACTGAAGCCGTGCAGTGGGCGGGTGCTATTCAAAATGAATTTAAAGCACATGAAAACAATCGTACGTGGAAACTCGTGAAGAAAACGCCAGAGATGAGACTAATCGACTCGAAATGGGTATTTCGGGTAAAGACGGATGTAGACGGGAAGTCACATCATTTCAAGGCTCGATTATGCGCAAGGGGCTTTCTGCAAAGAGAGGGGATCGACTTCAAGGAAACGTTTTCTCCAGTGGTGAGATATGACTCACTGAGAATTTTGCTGCCAACGATAGCCGCCGAAAATATTGAAGTAATGCAATTTGACGTTCAAACTGTATTCCTATATAGCGAACTGGAAGAAACAATCTTCATGAAAGTTCCGGAAGGACTGAAGCTGAAAGAAGATAAAATGAATGTCGTGTGCAAACTCGAGAGGTCACTTTATGGACTCAAACAAGCTCCAAGATGTTGGAATCAACGATTCACTAAGTTTTTGAGTGAATTCAACTTAGTAGAGTGCGAAGCAGACAGGTGTGTGTTTACTGGAATGTTTAAAAATGACAAAGTGTATCTGGCTCTATTCGTCGATGATGGGCTAGTAGCCTCCAATAATGTAGAGACTCTTAAGGAAATTATTCAACTTAGCGAATCGTTTAAAATTACAGTCGAAGACTCGAATGTTTTTGTCGGGTTTCAAATCAAAAGGGATAGAGAGAGGGGTAAACTGATGATTCATCAGAGCGCGTACACGCAGAAAATAATTGAAAAATTCAGAGTGGCGGACGCGAAAACGGTGAGCGTGCCGGCGGATCCCCAGAGCTGGCTCCAGTCATGGAAAACATTGGAAAAATGAGAAATGTACCGTATCAAAAAGCAATAGGTTTCCTAGTCTTTCTAGCAGCCGTATCGAGGCCAGACATCGCGTTCGCAGTAAATGCAGTAAGCAAGTATTTAAACGAGTACGACTCATCACATTGGCAAGCGGTAAAGAGAATATTCGCATATCTAAAAGTCACAACTAATTATGGTATTGAATATCAAAGCGGCGGTAGCGAAGCAAAATTGATAGGTTTCTCGGATGCTGATTACGCCGGAGATGTAGAAACGCGAAGGTCTACAACAGGATACGTTTTCTGTCTCGCGAATGGGGCTGTAACGTGGTCATCACAGCGGCAAAGACTCGTGACGCTAAGTACGACGGAAGCTGAATATAGAGCTGCATCGGCAGCAGCTCGGGAAGTAGTCTGAATTAGAAAGTTGTTATCGGACATTGGATGTCCTTGTGTCGAAGAAACAACGCTTTATGTTGATAACCAAAGTGCTATTCAATTGGTTAAAAATCCGGTATATCACAAAAGAACAAAGCATATTAATGTACATTTTCACTTTATTCGCGAGAAAGTAAATAATAAAGAGATCATAGTTGAATACGTTCCGTCTGAAAATCAAAGGGCGGATATATTTACAAAGGCGCTGCCGCGAGACCGTTTCCAGGATGTGTTTTAAATTGAACATGAAATGTAGTGATAAATTAGAAACACTTGAACGGCGGTAGTGTTAAGGCATATTGAGTTCAGCGTGTTTCAGTCTCGGATCAACCGCGGTCCACTACACAACACAACTGTGTTCAGTTACCAACATATTGTATTTCTAAATAAAGATACGTTTAATAAAATGAAACAATGCAACTTTGTATAAACCACTTATAAAATGTGCAAATCCGACCGGTTTCGGAACAAACGTTCCTTCGTCAGGGAAAGCTTATACTAATTTGACAGTTTAGAACAATGTTTTATTATGGTAGGGGTGGAGCCGTTGTTAGTTAATAATGTAGATTGGGTGGGTAGGTATTAGTGTAGAGTGGGTGGGTAGGGGAACAAATCCATGATTGGGCTATATGACAATATTTTTTGTTTGTTGATAATAGATTCATTATTTTTAAGGGATTTTTTAATTTCCAAAGCTTCTTAGTTATCTAAACGTTTTCCTTTATGATTAATATGAAGAATATTTATCCCTGTGTTTTTTTCAAAACTATGGTTATTTTCAATGATATGGTTAGCGAACTCAGAAAAATTATTATTATTAAGACACCTTAAATGTTCTTTGATTCTGATTTCAAAATTACGAGTTGTTTTTCCAATATAAAATGAGGGACAATCATTGCATTTGAGTTTATATATTCCGGAATTAGTCAATTTATGGTCTTTATCCTTAGTATTTCTCAAAAAATTACCGATATTATTTCTTGTATAAAACGCTGGTTTAATATTAGAAGGGAAATTTTTGCAACATTGAACTGAAAAATTATTAATATACAAAATTTTACGCCATTCTTTATCAATAATATTATTAGAATTGTATAGATATTTATTTTTTTAAATTTTGCTAAGTTTTTTATTTAGGATGTTATCAATTAATTTTGGTTCATATCCGTTATTTATAGCAATTTGTTTTATTATAGAAAGTTCAGAAAGGAAATTATTATTAGACATTGGGACATTTACTAAGCGGTGTATCATGGAATGGAAGGTGGAGTGTTTTTGTGAGACAGGGTGGTTGGAGGTCTTATGAATTACTATGTCAGTGTATGTTGGCTTGCGATATATACTAAAATCGATTTTATTATTTATAATAGATAAAGTTAAATCCAAAAAGTTTAATTTTTCATTGCCTATTTCTATCATTTATAAGTATTTGCACATTTTATAAGTGGTTTATACAAAGTTGCATTGTTTCCTTTTATTATAATGGATAACCACAAAGTAATAGCTACATTCAAAAATATAAAGATACGTTTATTTGAAACAAATTATTGTTCCACTCCGTTTCATTAATCCTGCTTTAACATTAACCAATATTTTTTTTATATTTTCTGTCCAAAAAAAGTGTAGTGTGTTATGCCTTGAGGATTCTCCTCCCTCCTGATCTTCCAGGAGTCACTTTTCGTCACTGATTTCCAGATATTTATAAGCTTTTTTCACTCTGTCACTTTCTATACTCTTATTTTTCATTGTAATTTTGTGAATACCCTCCTATTACCCTAGAATTACCCTCCTGGACACCCTAAAAAGCCGGTGAAAATATATAATTTCATACAGTGAATCTGTCATTCTGACTTTGACAAAAAAAGGAAGTTTAGTCCCTCTTCCCTGATAAAACTTGACTCACCTTCTACATCACAGTCTCCACCAGCTCTTTCTCATCCTCCTCCAGCAAACTTTTATTCTCCTCATTCCTGTGTCCCGTACATAGTGTATGCTCCAAAAACTTACCAAGGCAAAACCATTCACCCCCTTGAATTTGATAAATTCCTACTAATTGGGCGATTTTAATACTCATCCCACCATCTGGGTTCAGCTTTCTCTGATCGAGATGGTCGAACTGTGATGGATTTCCTAGATGAATCCAACCTTTTCCTTTTGAATGATGGACCTCTCGCCCCAACACAAACCCCAGTGCAGTGGATCTCTCCAGATGCTCTACTAATCTGGCACCTCTCTTCTAGTGACCCGACCCTTGCTCCTGAGATCATTTCCAGTCCCATATTTCAACAATGATTAAAACACACCAAATGGGACAAATTTAACTCGCATATGGATAAGTTTACCGATATTTTATCTGTCAAAGATGACTATGATAACTTCGAATCAATGCTCATAACTGCAATAAATAAATCAAATCCTTTGAAGCAATTTGTATTTTTTTAATTTTAGAATATTACGTAACCAAAATTAAATATGTTCTTAAATGAATAATAATATAACTTTTATCCTGCAAAAGACTAACTTCATCACTCTTCATATAGAATATGTATTTGTTTTCAGCCCCGTCTACAGGAAAACTTGCGTGCGCCCGAGGGGCTGGAGGAGGTGGGGGAGGCAGCTCGGAAGGAGAGGCGAGTCCCGGGGCCGGCGCCGAGGAACGGCCGCGCCTGCCACCCGCCGTCCACGACGTGCGTGACTGGTGGCGTGCCCAACTCGTGCACACCCAGTGTCACTAACTACATTGCGCTGGCTCTCTTCTCTCATCCACCATCTTACATTCAACCAACCACCACAATCAAGTCATGCTACCAACTGTCGCATATTATTCTCTGACAACAATTCCATAATTATATAATAGTCTAGAAATTATTCCATATTTGAAAAAGCATTAACTTTGTGGCTCGCCATAATTTACAATAAAAATATATAAATTTGTTATAGACCACTGTCATTGTATTTTATTCACACTCTAACGGTTTTGGAAGAACCCTTCCTTCTTCAGGAGAATATTAGAACTAACCTACGATACAGAATATTCACAGACGTACATAAATTTTAGGTGCTTAAGTAGGAGGTGAACTGAGGGGAAGGGGTAGTTATGGGATTTCCGGGAAGAACAGAGCGGTTTATTGGAAATATGTCTAGAATAGGACTAAAAGATAAATTATTTTGGTTATTCAAAATACTAGAGAAACCGGTGGAATGTGAATAAAATAAAATTAAAGTCGTCTATAACATATTTGTTTTTAATTTATAAATTATTCCATTAAAATTATTATTTATAGCTTGAGTAAAAAAAGATAAAAAATATAGGGTATTAAATTATGCTTTCATTTAGAATATTTAGAGAATAAGGAAGGATTAGAATAGACTTTATGTAAGAGGAGAGTCGGAATTTACACAGAAAGAGAGGAGGGATTATTCAAACATATCTAATTAAGAATTTATTATATATTGCTCCAATATGTAAATTAACAACAGAAATTTGGAAGTAATAAATTTAAGAACATAGAAATTAATAATAACTCTACAGGGAGCAGTCAATTCCTCCTACAAGGCAGATTTTTAAAAATGGCGGCTGCAGTCACAAATCAAATTTATGTTGACGTGATTTATTTTTGGGTATTGTGCCATGTTGCACTACATCTTTCTTTAGCCAACGTTTCGGACAGCATTGCAGTGTACATCATCATGGCAGAAGTGTAATCAAAGATGATGCGATAGCATGCAGCTAACTGCAATCCTCTTCCAGCTGGTATTACAGTATAATTGTATAATATCTGCTCATGGAGCGTTGGACCTGGCAACACGGTATATCGTCTACATATATAAACACACACTTTATCACAATCTTCGATTACACATCTGCCATGACCGTGCATCTGACCGAAATGACTAAGGAAGAAGGTTGCGCAACACGGCGTAATACCCCAAAAATAAATCACGATAATACTTTTGGCCATGTAAATCTCAAATCATACCTGATAATATCATTGGTTGGGAATTCACGAAGACTAAACAAAAATAACTAACACACCACAATAACCTGTAATGGTACCTGGCCACAGGCGAAACCTTTTTATTTTTTAAAAAAGCACCCCATTAAAAAATAAAATAAAATACATAATACCAATTTATAGGATGAAGCAATTTCTGTTAATTTTTTCACTGCAAATAAATAAAAAAAAAAACTATTGTTTCTTTGATATACGTAATGAAGAGAACAATAGTATGACATCCTCCTCTCCTGATGTTACTTTACTGAGAGACTCGCCTTCGTTACTTTATTAAAGATGGACAAATATTATGCACAAATTTTGGTCTGCAATTTGACTATGTAATATACTTTATCAGTGAGAAGCCATTTTGGCTAAAATTAAACAAATAATTAATATAATATTTATGTAAGTACATTATTATTGTTATTAGTAAATACTAAGTAAGTATTTTTATAGTGATTATTATTTAGTGCCAGATTATGCTTAAAATCACATTTGTGTGTATTAAATATGTTTAATAAAGTGCTAGTGTTTAGCAAAAAGACATTATGACACAATTTTATGAATTTAGTACAAGTAGACGTAGTTTACAAAAACGGCAGTAAGAACATTCAATATATTTCGATGCTGGAAAGGAAAAATGGCTAAACCACCATACAGCTGTGAAATTAAAGATAAATAAATAATAATTGGATAATTTATAAAGCGCCGTTTTTGTGAAAAATCACCTCAAGGGCGCTGTATATAAGCTGTATGTAAATATAAGCTATCTTGTTTGTGTAATGTTTGGTATTATTTACATCAAACACTCTTAGTTTTGTGGGGGTACTTCTCAATAGCTTTAGGTTCTTGACATTGATTGATGAACACAAGCACTAACAAACAATAAAGCTTATTGTGTAGAATCCTTAATGTAACAGCTGTATGGCGCTTTAACAATTTTTCCTTCCAGCGTCTATTTAAAGTATGTAGTTAACTTGCAATACTATTTTTAATTATTTGAATACAATAATTTGCCATAACACATTAGGGGTCGTCCATTAATCATGTGAGGCTCGAAAGGAGGGAGTGGTTCGGAAAAAAATCACGAAATATCATGGGGGGGTGGGGATATAATGAGATATCACATGTATTTATTTTTCGTTGAACGCATGATAATATTCAGAAAATTTCAATATACTCTGTACTAAAAAAATACATGTGATATTGGGTATGGGGGGGGGGGGTAGTCTAAAACCTCACCACATATCACCGGGCGGGGGGGGGAGGGGGCGTTGAAAAGTTGCTAAAAAACATCACTTTATTAATGGACGACCCCTTATATGTAATAAATATTTTTCTTAAAAGCTGTAGCAGGTAGGTATATTATTATTATATACATACGTATTAGCCAAAACTGAACTAACAATGGCAATACTTAGAAGTGAAATACCCAATATTTAAATTAATATTCCTTGTTGAATTAGTTCTCATTACATTTATTATTGTAGTGTGAGGGGCTCTGGAAAGCCAGTATAAACCCTGGTAATTAACCAAATGCAATTACTTAATATGGCCTCTGAAGGAACTGAATGTAAATCATTTGGAAAGAAAACAGATTTCATAATTTCCATTTTCATGTTACCATAAAATGTTCATTGATTTAAAAAAAATCACCATTTTGATTCATCTTAAAACTAATAAAATGAGGATTTACTAATTTTTCCTGAGCTCTTCATCATGCAGGAAGAACAAAGCACACCTTGTAAATTGCCAATACATATGTATATTTATTTATCTTTGATAATAATATAAAGGTGTTCATAAAATATATTGAATAGTAAAGTTGTCGTCCGTGCACTGATTTCCCCATATTACTATACTGTGTGGAAACATTGACACTTAGAGCCACAAAAGAAAATGGATAGACGTCCTCAAAAGTAGTGTTGGAGAAAAATGCTCAGGATTCCATGAACAGCAAGGCGCACTAATATACTCATTCTGGAAGAGTTAGGGCCTCCACTCACGGAGAAACTGAAAAGCAACCAGTTCTAAATGCAACTGAAAAACCAGGGCTGCCGGTCGCCGCGGCAGTGGAGTTACATTGTTGCATTCACTTGCTTTGTTGACAGGTTGCCATGGTAGTGGCTCACGAACTGTCAAGTTTTGACATGTCAGATCAGAAAAATATCGATTTTGTTAAGGAGGTTGATTGCAATTGCGTTCAGAACTGGTTTCTTTTCAGTTTCTCCATGAGCGGAGGCCCTTAGGCATCCATAACAGGCTGTCAACTGTCTGCCTACAGCATATTAAAATATACTTTAGGCAGTTGTTAATCAAACTGAGGACTCTAATCTGGTGAAACTCATGGTCACTGGTAAAGTGGAAGGCAGGAGAAGCAGGGAAAGATCAAGTGTTGCCTATGGGGAGTGGAGAAGTCTTAAATATCAGGGAAATCGGAGTAGCGCTCATATCCTCAGCAATGAGGAACCGACATAAAAAGACGAAAGTTGTTAAAGTTAGAACATACTACTTTTTTAAATACCTTATAATATTATTAGAAAATATACATCGAGCCATAATTGGCAACACAGCGTAAGTGACTTGTCAAATTGAGATTTTTAACGAAAGCTCTTCAATGCCCTTTACAAGCGACACAAATATAACAGTTCTATCTCATACCCCTGCCACTTTTTTAGTAGCTGTGCCTTAAATTTAGTTCCTTAAAGCGGTTCATTAAATTTGGTGACTTAGCAGGGTTACCCAGGTTCATGGGATGAGGTTGGTCTGGATCTTGGCGGCGGATTTGTCTGCCCACTAACTGTGCAGCAAGACGGATTGACTGATTGAGGGAGACCTTTTGACCCTCCAGCCAGACTCTCTAGGAACATCGCCTTGCACCGCAATGGGAGAGATAGATTCACACGTCCGTCCTGGACACACTGACCCCCAGATTCCTACCATCCCTCACACTCTTTTCTTTCCCAGAACTTCCTCTCCTTCCTTTCCTAAAAAGACCCTCCACACAGTATCCCCAAAGATGACTTTAGCCCTGAGGTGAATTATTTTCCTCAGGGCCTCCTGTGTGGAGCTAATTAAAAAAAAAGATTTTATGAAACGTTATGCTATCTAAGTACTATCTGCAATAGGCCACTTGCATCACATTTTTTTCCGGTTTAGGCAAATATTCTAAGACATTCTGTATTTTTTTTTTTATCATATTTTTGAAAATTTCAATCCGAAAAATCAGACCATTTTTTATAAACCGAAAAGACGGGACATAATTTTATAGGTGCGAAAAACGATAATTACACAGCCGAAAATCATTTAAAAAAAATAATGTTTTCCACAAGAAAGGGCACAGGAGAACAACGAGGCATACCAAAAATATTACATGTCATAAATATTTTTTTCCTTGGTCCATCTTATTGATCATAAATCATTATAATGTTCAACGTCTATATTACTAAATCCAATGTAATATACTTGTAAATTATAATAATAATAAGAATATTAAAAAATTGTTATTTTGTTAAAATCAGCACCACTACAATTATACCTCTAAAACACCTACAGACGGCGTAAAATGTACGGGGTTCTCTTCATAACGTCTGTCAAAAAGTCAAACCAAATGATAAGTTCGCAGAGAACAAACAATAAATCTAGTGAATGCTAAATTTCAAATTCAAAAATTCGCCTGAAATCAAAGTGTTGCCATATAAAATAAATAAATCAGTGTGGAATTTTACAAAATTAATAGGAACATTTTCGGAGACGGGACATTTTCATGTAGTGACATCATGGGCCCAAATAATGGATTTATTTATTTTAAAATAAAATAAAAAACTGTGCATTTCTAAAAAATTTTAGTAACATTTTTAAGTAATCTTAGTAAAAAAATCTATCCACATGATTTTTTCCAAGTCGTTATGAAATCCATGCATGTGGCCTATTAATAAATATCTCAAAGAAAGCCAAGTAATGGAGGTCATCACCAGAATAGAGAAATCCAACTTGAGGATTACATATGTTGAAGTTTACAAGACAGACATCAAAACATTCTCAATCATTCTCTGCATCGAGACCCTGCTTAAGAACTGGAAGGTTTAATACCGAGTTACGAAGACAAGAAAATGGACTGGCTTTAATTCTTGAAAGAAAACCTAAGCCAACCACTGATGTAGTAACCAGAGATAAACATAACTTAGAAAATAATATTTTTCTTAGTTTTAACTGGATTTGGCTAAGTGCAACAGGATAATTAATAATTTTAAAAAGCACAACTTTACATTTACCTATCTAATAATATGTCCCTTTGTAAAGCAATTATAAATATTAAGTTTATATAACAGTTAGTTTTTTTATATTAGTTTGTTATAATAGTTAGTTATTTATGAACTATCTCTATTTCTTTTACGTTTATAAAAAAAAAGCGTTACTACTCAAAATAGCGTTTGCGACATTTTTGAAAAAAAAACATGTTATTTTTGGTCACAGGTAAAACAGCTACTATCTCGAGAACTAAAGTTAACATTCAAATAATTGTATTTTCATTTCTGTATTGGCAGTAACCAAAGATTATTAATCATAATTAACCAAAATCCTTTTTATTTATTTTATTTTAATACTGCACAAGAATCCCAACTGCTCCCATCTGGAACCAGTGAAACTTTGCGATCCCCAATTGGAGTATGTTGTGCGACTGAAGATAGCGGGAGGGGAAGAAGTTGGGTAGAGGAAGATGGGGAAGTACTGCCTATTCAGATCTGGTCACTAAACAAGGCTTAAGCCATTTTAAGCAACTCTTCAATTCTAAATTGTAATCTAACACCAGAGCGATACTGAGAGTATCTTCCACTCTGGAAGATGCAGCATATATATTATGTATAGTATCTGACCGAAACAGGACATTCTACCGAAACCGAAACCGAAAATTCGGTAGCTGTCTCAGTTTCGGCCGAAACCGAAACGGAAACATTTTAGACGTGTTATTATTTACTGAAATTCGGCTTATATTTTACACTTATACAAATAGTTAACATGTGTTAAATGAAATAAAAAGTAAAAGTATTTTCGTTATTTATTTTTGGGGTGTTATGCCGTGTTGCGCTACCTCCTTCTTTAGCCAACGTTTCGGATATCGTTGCAGTGTCCATCATCAGGGCAGATCCGGTAGATGTGTAATTTTGAGTGGTGAAATTGCAAAGGTGTCAAAAACGTTGGCTAAAGAAGGAGGTAGCGCAACACGGCATAACACCCCAAAAACAAATAACGAAAATACTTTTGGCCGTGAAAATCTTAAAACGTATCTAACATGTTAACTACTTCTTGGAACAAAAATTTGTCAATAATCAACACTTATGTTCATTATAAAGGAAGAACCTCAGTAATTGAGTATTTTAATTTATATTGCGTTTACAATCACAACATTCTTAAGACTAAATTTACCATTATTGAGATCTTTTGCAGAGTGTTGGTGCGGCCGAAGGTTCGGCAGGAAATCTGCCGAAACCGATACTAGATTTTTTTACCGAAACCGAACCTTCGGTCGGTCACTAATTATATATTATTTTTACACTAAATTGTGAAATAACATAAATTAATCAAATAAAATTTTATTGCGCACTCTGGACCTATGATCTTTGGATTGCTAGTCGAGAGCTTTACCCCTCAACCACGGAGGCATACCTATCAAACAAACAAGGAATCAATTTAGAAAATTATTTTTAAAAACTGTCTTCTGAATAATTTACTACCTGGTTCTTACACTGTTCTGCCGATTATAGCTCGAAATATTAAGTCTTTACATATGAAATTGGCGTTTTGCCGTACTGACAACTTTGATCTCAAATATCTTCTCTTTGGTTAGAATTTATACAGCTATTTACTCATGTATTTGTGTTTCGAAAATTATAATTCATTTGTTTTTTCCTTAATTTTTTTTTTTCTTTGTGTCACTTAGTTTACAAAATGGAAAACTTGAAATATCGCGTTATTTACGAGTATGAGTTCCACCGTGGCACCAGTGCTGCAGAAACAGCTTGATGTGTATGGCGACGGTGCCGCAAAAGAAAACACAGTTGTGTTGTGTTTTTTTTTTTTTTTGTGTCGTTCACTACAGCTTTCTTAAATCTGGCCAGACGATTACGGCAGATGTCCATTGTCAGCAACTGCAAACCATGATGCATGATGGAAAAGCTAGCTGCTAAACAACCGAGGCTGGTTAATCGCTCTAGGCCACTGCTGCTTCATGACAACACTAGACCACACACTGCACAACAGACGGCTACCAAATTAGAGGAGCTTCAATTGGACATCCACCTTACTCTCCGGACCTTGCCCCAACAGATTACCATTTTTTTCGAAATTTGGATAACTTCTTGCAAGGGAAAAAATTCAACTCCAATGGGGCAGTCAAACCGCCTTCAAAGATTTTGTTGATTACCGTCCGAATGGTTTTTTTAGTAAAGGGGTCGATGAACTACCTATGAGATGGCAAAAGTGCATAGATAGCAATGGTACATACTTTGATTAAATAAATATATTATATTTTAAAAAAATCGACTTTATGTTCCTCCCATACAAAACGCCAATTTCATATGTAAGGACCTAATATTATCATAAAACATACAATTTTATCTAGGCTGCTTACAGAGCAGACCAAAATATTACATACTTATATTTAAAATATAATTATTATAAGCAATAATTATCAGCTTGAAACACTCATCTACATTGAAAAAATCTTCCGAGAAAAGATACTTGCTGCCAATGGGACTTGAACCCGTGTCCTTCTGATTGCCGGTCAGCTGCTCTTGACCACTGAGCTATGGCGGCTTATCTAATACCCGCCAAATAATTCAATATATACTAGTTTTTCATTGAACAATTACTGTTTATTACATTTTTTCCACCTGAAAACAACCAACTTTATTTTTGTGAGAAAAAGAGCAGCTGACCGGCAATCAGAAGGACACGGGTTCAAGTCTTGTTGGCGGCAAGTATCTTTTCTCGGAAGATTTTTTCAATGTAGATGAGTGTTTCAAGCTGATAATTATTGTTACCCTTTGTGCTATGCATAAAAATCTTGTCTTAAACGTTAGTTTATCAAATGAAAATAATAATTAAAATATAATTCCTTTGCATACGCACAAAGGAAAGCCTTTCACAGTTGATGCGACAAACTTTTTAGAATATAGATTTGCTCAGAATGTAATTATAATTATAATTTTTTTTTTTTTGTATAGTACTTTTGAATAGCAATTAAGTAAATAACAGAGGAGATTGGGGACAGTGGCACCGCCCATGCCATTGGGTAAGTGAGGCAACCGAACCACAACCAGGAACACCGAGCCTCACTCAATATTATGCAGACATTGGTAGGTGGCCATTGCGTCGCCATTACGCTTAATTGTCCAAACAACCATTTTAATTTTTGTTCAATTTCATTTTTAAAATTAAAAATCGAGTATCAAAAATGATAACTTTACTGAGAATTATTTAAATTAATGAGACCTTTACCTTTATGGAAATCTTCACCTTCTATCATAATGATTCATTGAAATAACGAAAGAAAACCTCCTTCTCCTGTAAATTTTGCTAATGATCATTTGGACAATTAAGAACCAAGGCGACAATTGATTGCAAAATCCTTTGTACGTAGTGAGAAAATATTACACTTTAAAAAAAAAATATTACATTAGTTCGGCATAGAAAATAAATTCCCTCAAGGCCTGTGTCATCTTAGTTGAAGCTGTATGGAGGGTTTTTCATGGAAATTAAAAAGGGGCGAGGGCAGGAATTTGAGTATCCAGGAGTGAAAGACTTAGGAATGCATCCCTCCAACTGAAAGGCGATGGATCGAAAGTCCGGATGAAGAGGTCAAAATCTTGCCTCAACAAGTCGTTCTCAATCTGGCTCCCAAGCAGTAGGAGGGCAGATGCATCCTCCGCCAAGATCTGGACAAACCTCACCCCACAAACTCGGGCACCCCTGCACCAAATGTAGCGAACTACTAAGGGTGACCTATGGCAGAAGTGTTAGTTATCCAACAAATGGTTCCCTGGGCTGCGATACCCGTATCCGCCTCCCAAATTTTATTCTTTGCTTCATCCGTAAACATTTAACGGGTCTTTGTATTTATCTTCAATAATTGAATATGAACAAGAAATATGTAAGTAGGTATTTATAATAATTAAGTGTTGATTATATGTATATATTTATTATGTATAGTACAGAGTGAATGCTAAAGTGTTATGTACAGAGTATCAATTAAATTCTTAAAACAACTACATTTTGTCATTACTTTTAAAACAAAAACCATACAAAACAAGTTATAAATAATAAACAATTAAGTAACTTACAAAGGATATTATAAAGCCTGGTAGAGCGCTAAAATAGAAGAGGAAGGGGAGATATGTAATTACGAATGTTAAATGGAGCAGGCTAATATTAAAAATGATAATATCGAAAATTGTGAAAATGTTAAAAGTAAAAATACTCGTTTAAAATACAACAAAAATACTACTTACAACTTGTAAAATAATTTCAGAAATAGAATGTTTATAATAATTTTCGGAGCACATCTTACGATTTTGTTCTATCGGGGGAATTTCATACAATAGAGAACTCCAGTCCAATTTTTTTATTTTTTTTAATGAATAAAGACCTTCAAACTTAAATAACTGCATTTTTATTTTTATTTTTATAGTTAGTTTTAATAGTTAAAATAATTGTCAAAGTTTTAATTTTTAAAGACTCCCAGAAACGCACCGTATCTTTGGTGGTCTTCACCCACCGATAATTTTTTTACTTTTTAAGTTGTCATTTTGAATCAGTGATGTTATGTCGAGGGAAATTTCCCTAGATCTAGGGGAGAAAAATATTTTTTAGGGATAAGGGAAATCAAGACAAAATCTAGGGAAATTTCGAACTCTGGCAAAAATTTTATTACATATGACAGTATTACTGGTATTATTTATATATATACGTATATATATTTTTTGGAATTCCTATGAATCTTAATTATTTTTCATGTACTTACATGCCATGTTATTTTTAACACTGACAACTCAAAATGATATTAGGGAACGTACCCATACTACGTGACACGTTCGGGGAAGGGGGGGGTCTTCAAAATACCACGCTTGGTACAAATGAGCGGCGGGTTGCTTATGATTTTTATTTTGCAAAATGTTTTTTTTTAAATTTGGAATTCAGTTTCTAATTCAGTGGTGAGTGTATTCGTACTTTTAAATTATTACTTCACGTAGCAAAAAGTGTTTTATTTGGAAAATCACGGTATTATTAGTATATTTACCAAGTTCCGATATCTTTCCAATTAATTATCATGTTAATTAACATATAACAGGATTAGTGTTACACAATCAGGTGGCTACGTAGGTAATTGCGTAAATGTGAAATTCTAGGGAAATTTCACTTCTAACTGTTGGCAACACTGTGAAGAACCCAGAATAATCATGGCGGAATGCTTTGTAATGACTTTTAGGTGTGAGGTGTGTTTTTTATTCAAGATTAACTGCTTTTAATATAGAAAAACATTGGTAAAATGTCCACATTTCACCGCTACTGTTATTGTATTTAATCAAAGTGCAATATAAATCATCGCTTTCATTGCAAATAGATGTGACATCGTGTTTTGTGTCAGGCGTTACTTTGTAGGTACATTGTTTTATGTATAATACATACAGAAACACTGGTATTTATAATACACTGATCATGACGAGTGTGTAACAACTTGTATAAAAAGCCCTATACTAAAAACAATTTGATAATACATAACCAAATAATGTCAAAATATGACACGACTTTAACCTCAAATAGACAAAATTTATTGCAGATTGTCCGCAAATATAGCCCTTTTCGTAAATTGTTGAGGGCCTAAATTATGTTTCAATAAACACAATAACTATTATTTATCTAAATCTCTATAAACAGTATGAAAATAAACCAAAAACACGAAATGTTGAATTGCATAGGTACGTGTGCACTTCAAGTCATTTCAAATGTCAATACAATACAATACACAGGTGACAGGTTAACTGTGACGTCACCGTTAACCATTTCAGTAATGCCAACTTAACGCTGTGTTTTGGGAAGAGGTTTAAAAATGCACTTTTTAATAATTTATTAAAAACTCTGCATTTAATATTATGAAATAAAACTTATATATTCAGAATCAGCGTTTCTTGGTCTATATGAACATATTTTTTTAAAGCCATAATATTTTTCACTGGAGTTCCTTATTACCGATTCGGCGTAACAAATTTTTTTAGATATTATCGTCAAAAATAACATATATTTTTAAGAAACAGTGTTCAAGAGAAATATGTTATAAAACGGTAGAAATTCGGAATGGCGTGGCTTAAAAGATAGGTTCACCTGCCACCTTAATTGAAGAATAGTGCAGCGGTTTTTTATTGCGATCTGTGTTTAATGTATTTTAATGGTTTCCGTTTTACAAAATAACAAAAATTTCTTGACGAAAGATTGTACTTATAAATATTGTAATTTCGAATGAAAATAAACCAACAACCAACACCATTTATTGATTTGACCTTGAACACAAAAAATTTGTCTCTGGCAATTTTTGCCCTCTTTTCGCGACTACGTTTTTGAATCAACCGCCAAAATTTAAAGTACTTTTATAAGTTCTTTAATATTTCCAAATGAAAAAAATCGATAGTATTTATTGTTTTGGCCGCAACCGGGACCGAAAAGAAGAAGATGGAGAGATACGAAATTATGAATGTTAGAGGAGAGCGCTAACATTTACAGCGACAAAATCGATGCGAAAATTGCGAAAATGTTTAATAAAACACGACATTGTCTTAAACAGCATTTAACGAAACACTGTGATTTTTTTTCATACATATAACTTGTAAAATAACTGAAACAAACGTGTTAATAATAATTTTTGGAGCATACTACTGTGCGATTTTTTTCTATCGAGGGAATTTTATATATTAATTGTTTTTGTGTTTAATTCGTAGAACTCCATTTTAATTTTTAGAAATTTAATTAAAATTAAATTTGATAATGTTATTATCGAGTTCTGCAAGTTTTTTGGTTAGTGTTTTAGTTACAGCTTTTTCGACTTGTAAGGTCATTTTCAAACTGTGGTGAAGCCACGTACGGACGACTTATTTATAAGATTTTAAATGTCAATTTTTGAAGGTGTCTAAGTTGATTTATTACCGGTTAAACCAATTTGTAGAGACACTAATTGAGAGAGTGCTAATGTGGGATTCGGAGTATTTCCCTTTGGTTTGCGTTGCACTAAGTGTAAGGGTTTTCTTAATTGGTTTAGAATGACGTTATTGCTATGACTCATTTAAGTGCATTATATTTTTTAGGTTTGGTAAACATACTAAGTAGTGGGGAATAAATAATTTTCCTTACTTTATTAATTAGCGTTATGTTGGGGTCATTCGTTCGTTTATTGATTTCTAATTGTTCAAGCAAATTTAATCTAAGACCCTTTCGTTCTATATCTTTGAATCTAGTTGAGAATGCCCTACCTGTTTGTCCGATGTATGTAGCGTTACAGTCGGCGTGGTCCATTAAAAACCATTACATATAGAACATTACATTAAAAACCATTACATATAGAACGAAAGGGTCTTAGATTAAATTTGCTTGAACAATTAGAAATCAATAAACGAACGAATGACCCCAACATAACGCTAATTAATAAAGTAAGGAAAATTATTTATTCCCCACTACTTAGTATGTTTACCAAACCTAAAAAATATAATGCACTTAAATGAGTCATAGCAATAATGTCATTCTAAATCAATTAAGAAAACGCTTACACTTAGTGCAAGGCAACAAAGGGAAATACTCAGAATCCCACATTAGCACTCTCTCAATTAGTGTCTCTACAAATTGGCTTAACCGGTAATAAATCAACTTAGACACCTTCAAAAATTGACATTTAAAATCTTATAAATAAGTCGTCCGTACGTGGCTTCACCACAGTTTGAAAATGACCTTACAAGTCGAAACAGCTGTAACTAAAACACTTACCAAAAAACTTGCAGAACTCGATAATAACATTATCAAATTTAATTTTAATTAAATTTCTAAAAAAAAAAAAAAAGAATTTTATATAATTTGCGTTTCGGCGCGGGCAATATCTAGATATTATTTTCAAGAATAACATTTTTTTTAAGAGCTTTAAAACGTAACGTGTTTAAGGGAGAATGTAAGAAATCGGTAGAAATTCGGGTTGCGGGCAATGACGTTATATAGTATGTAACGTCATCGGTTGCGGGCCCTTAATTAGACGTCACATGCAAATATGAGCGCTGGGCCCGAGCTCACTCCAGACCACGTCCTACATTATAATTGATTATTTATTTTATTTCTATTACCGCTTATGTTTTTTATTTATTTTTTCTTTTCTTTCCTATTTCCTTTTTTTTCACTTTATCTGTTGTGTAAATATGTACAACTTTATGGGACGTGTGGGATTGCACTATCCTCCCCACATCCTGGAATAAACATTATTATTATTATTAAATATGGGTAGTGCTAAACGCCGCGTAAAATAAAAACAAATTGACAGGTCAGCGCAGTGATGGTATACCTAAAAATTTTATTTTCCTAGATTTCAGACCAATATTTCCCTTTTAAGATTTGAATTCTCACAATACATATTAAAAAAAGGTAATTTTTGGAGATCGCTGGCAACGGTTAATATGCACTTTAAAAAAAACCTTTTAATTCACCTTAATTACATTAAAAGGCAACTATTTGCATCGGGGAAGTGGAAAATATTTCATTCTAAATTTCGATTACGTAAAATTAAAATTAGCTTTCGTCTTGTGAGATTGTACGCCATTAGCATAAATAAACCAGTCATTGCCATTAGCTATTAGCTCATTCGCTGTCACTTTGGTATGTTGGTATTCCTGATACACTTGAATGTATAACGAACGGCTAGAAGATTTTGAAGGTACGGGGCACTTTCTTTTGAATCACAAACCATGTTACACAAACCTAGCGTAGCCGCTAAACTACTTGAAAACTGGGATGTTTTTCTTGCCTTGACGCGAGTAGGCGTTATAAAGGGGCACTTTCTTTTGTATCACAAACCATGTTACACAAACCTAGAATTCCCATAAAGTCTGCTACGCTTTGCTCTAGCATATTTTCGTACAGTAACAAGAATACCAACATAACAAAATGACATTTGAAAATAATGTTGAAAGCTAATTTAGAATGAAATATTTTCCACTTCCCCCAATGCAAATAGTTGTCTTTTAATGTAGGTGAATCAAAAGATTTTTTCAAAAAAAGTGCGTATTAACCATTGCCAGCGATCTCAAAAATTTACCAAAAAAATAAATCAGTGAGTTAGTTATAAAAATCATTCATTAAACGTCAACAAAATAGGGTAGGGGATAAGCATATAAATAAGTCGAGTGTGTCCTGTGGTGAGGTTTTTATCCAGTAGAGACTTTTTTCCTCACGATGACATTAATGTAATGTAAACTCAGTCAAGTAAATAATCACCTTCAGAAGGTAATAGTTATAAGGCCGAATGAGCCGTAAAACTTGTTAGTTATAACATGAAAGGGTATTGCAAAGCCCTAGCTATTTAGAGGATTACGAAAGAATCCGTAGAATCAAAAAAAAATAAAATAAAATAAAATCTCACCACAGTTTGGTAATGGCGTTGAGCGCAGAAACATGCGTCAAAATCAATGACGTTATAACGTCATTGGTCAAAATACTTTACAGAACTTAATGCTAACATTAAAATTTGATAGATGGATAAGGTATTTTATAAAAAAAAGAGTTCTGCCAAAAAATATATTTTATCATTTTAAATTATTTATTTAAAAAAAATAACAAAATGATAGATATTATCAACTAATAATTTTGTAATTTGATTCCTCTTTTCACTACAATCAGAAACGTAAACGATTTATTAGGTACTCGTACTTGAAAAAAGCGAAATCGGGTGAAACGTGCAGCGCCACTTTTAACCCCGTTATTCTCAAAATTCTGAGCAAAAAGAACAGTTTCTATGAAGCCGTTCGTTTTGTGTTTATTTTGGAATAACAATCTTCATCTTGCTTCGCAGGAATTCAAAGATGGAAGTCTCCGGAGGATTTATGTTTTGACATTCGGCGATTAATGTTTTGTGGCATTTATTTTATTTTGATGTAGGAAGCCGTGTTTTGTTTGTGAACGATCATTTATTACGTTTAGTTGCTGGCTTTAGAAAAGTCTTTGTTCAATATGGTTTGAAGTTTGACGGTGTCTTGTTCCGAGAACGTATTCCTCCGAAAATAGCCGTTTAATTATAAATAGTTAAGTGCAGTGGATGGCTCGTGTTCATCGGCAATATGGGTGAGAAGTTGCTAATAACTAAAGTAGGAAATGGACGCGGCACGGCGCAACTGCCCATGTGCAGCACTATTGATTGGATGCATCTACATGCAGCCTATACATGTCATGTCCACCTACAAACAGTACAGTGCTTGTGTTTGGACGTGTTTAGGGAATTGGCCCTTTTCTTTTCTTCCCCCGTTCTTTCCCCCTAGTTCCCCTGTCCCGCTATCCAACCCCTTCTTGTAATGGAACTGATTAATTTCTTTTCAATTTGCTTTGTTAATTTGGATTCTCAGCAATCTGATGTGTTCCTGGGTATGTAAATCTAACTGCGCTCTCCTATCCCTTACCTTTGAGCCCCGGATAATGGGTGTGTACTGTTTCTAGTCATGCTAACAAACTAATGATCTATCATGTATAATTGCTTTATAATAGAGCTATGTACAGTTTTCTTTATAAATATTGTTGTTTCTTTTGCAATGGAAACATACCAAATTTTGTCACCTCATTTCAACTGCTGCACAATATATCAAATGATTTTATTTTGTAATATTACAAACACTATTGAATCAACAAATAACTCTAATTTCCATTGTTCCAGATTTGGGGATTAGCCTGTTTGATTTCTTGATTGAAGCGGAGCTCCATCATTACTATGATCAAATAAAGTAAGTCTGAAAGTAAATGAGTAACAAGAAAACATAGCTTATTCTATTGCCAATATAATAATAGAAAATCAACTGTTACACAAGGAATGCACGCCACAAGGTGTATGTTTAATACAACATTCTAAATACACCTGTAAATAGACCAACTCATTATTATTTTAAACATTTGTTTAAGAAGCACACATAATAATCTAATAATAGAAGGTGCATTCATAGTCATTGAGCAAATATAACTCTTTTTGCCTCACAGGGATTTGCAATGTCAGCGGAGGTGTGTTTGTGTGCGCAGCTTTTATTCAGGGTAGGCAGTAGGAAAAACACTGAATTAATTGTAAATAAAAAAATTCAGTTGTGGAAAGTTTTGCTAATAAAGCTGCTGACTTTGCTGATCTTTGCTGTTACATCAAATATCCAAATAACTGCTTCATTTGCATCTTTACTTGGAGCAATTACTGATTCCAATCAAACTTGGTTGTAATGAGTACGACTGTGAGGGGACCGATTAAATTAAATACCTACGTGCCTCTATGATCAATATGTAGATATGTAGATCGTCCAGTTGATTCATCTCCAAATAATAAGTTTTGAAAAAATGAGGAAATCAATAATAATAATAATATTTGGATGATTTATATAGCGCCGTTTTTGTGAAAATAAAATATCCGAATTCTCACCATAATTTAAATATTATTTACAGGTGACTGTGTTTTATATATTAAATATGCTATAAAATAACTCCGGGAGGTATAACGGTCCAGTACATTACAATGATATTTTGAAATATCCTACTAGGGATCCACAAGTTTTTTTGTATCATAATTGATTTGGTTGATTTTATGAGAAATCTGAGTGTTGTACCAGATAGAGGGTACACTTAAATAACTGCAAACTCAACTCAAATTTCGATTTTTAGGAGATGTCTGACTAATCAACTGGACGATTGATATTCACAAATGTATAGTATATTAAAATATAGCACTTTACAACTATGATTACCTGGTTCGAGGCTTCCAAGAAAAATATCATTAAATTGTTTGTCGTATTATCACTAGCGTATTGTATCGCTTGCAAAATCTGACTTGTCAAAAATCACTCCTGTGAGATTGTTATTGGTTTTCAACAAAAATTATACTTGTAACAAACCAGTGAAGCACACCCTTCAGCCCAACTGCACTGCGGCGTGCTTCTGAATGTGAAACGCTCGCTCTGTTCCAGGACTGACCTGAAGATCCTGAAGACGTCGCAGCTGAAGTATGTGACGGACGAGGACCTGACGCTGCTGGGTATGTCCCGCCCCGAGCAGCGGCGCCTCAAGAAGTTCTTCACCAAGTACTACCCGCAGAACTACCTGTCGCGCATCAAGAGACTGCTGGGGCCGGGCAAGAAGGACGAGCACTCGGGGTGGCTAGGCGCGCTGTCGGAGGAGCGCGCGCCCGAACTTCTGACAGAAGCTCCTGAGAGTCGCTCGCCCGGCACTCCGAACAAGCACATCATCCCCGCTGAGAGCATCACCATCAACAAGGAGCTGGGCGTGGGCGAGTTCGGCGTGGTGCAGCAGGGCGTGTGGACCAACGATGGCCACAGGGTAATTTAACAAATAGTTTATAATAATATAAATCCATAACACCGCATACTTATAATTTCATTCCCATTAGCCACTGACATTCAAATTAATAAACGAGCCCATCAGAGAAAAGGGAACAAACTACGGTACGCGGAGCGACCAACTCAACTCACAGTGAAAAAAATGGATCAGTAAGCTCTTACACCCATTTTTGCAAGATTAGGCTCATACTGAGGGAATGGTTCCGGGCAACCGAAGTGGCTCAGCAGCAGGTGTACTAAATTGAACAGTTAGCTTTCTTAACTACTCTTACCCAGAGGCGGCTCTAGGGGTCCAGAAGTGGAAGGTCATTTAAAAAAATGATATTACCTATGATACAATGTCATATTAAATATAACAATATTCATTTATAGGAACCTCACGAGAGTCAAATTCACCCACATACGTCAAATTACGTTTAATATAGTAAATTATTTCATGCGACAAGCGTAAAATATGCGAAATCAACCTACGTTTATCAAACCATCTCTTTCAGACGAATGATATTCAGCATGCTCTCTCTCCCTCACGGCTATGACCCAAACCGTTTTCAGAATCCGAAAACTTTTTAAAAAGGGACATAGTGCCATCTCATTTATTGTGTAGTGCGTAAAGAGACAGAAGATGTGATACCAGGGCATTTCATAATTTGACCCAGCCAATCGCAGTGCCTGGGAAAGGAAGCTTCCATTTAAGATGTTAGATGTCACTGCTTGCCGCTGCCGGCTTTCTCTTGCGGTACATTTCAAATACATTAGAATAATACCAGTTGTTTTGATTTGCTTAATATTTCATAATAATATTGTTTTACTGTCATCTTATAATTTTGGGAGGTTTTCGACCAATTGTCCTGAGGGAAGGACCGCCACTGCTCTTACCTACGCAAAGTGCCCTTTGTGTAGGCCCACACTCCTTGCTTCGTCCACATTCAACATGAAATCACTTACTACTTTTCTCAATTAGTTGCCTGCAATGAGTAAAAAGCTGGAAATCTAAACCCGCACTTCTTGCTTCATCCACATTCAAACAAACATATATTAAATACATTTGTAGGCACACACTCATTCCCTCATACATTTTACCAATTAACAACGGGCAAAAAGCTTGTTAAGTATTACAATAATTTCTCAGCTCAATATTTGCACAATGATTATTTTAATACTAATACACACACGGGCTCATGTAAATCGGGCCTATCTCTGTTGAATATGCGTGACTTATTTTTCTCTTGTATGATGGAAAATCTGAGTTGCTCAGTAACTTGTAGTATTGGAATTTGCTTGCTTGAGTTTCTATCTCTAACACATAACATTTATTGTTGCCAATGAAAGTCAACACAACATTACACCCTTTGTGACAATAATGTTTAAAAAAAATTCAATAATATTATTTTTGTCACTGTTATGTTATAAGAATGGAGGATTAGAATGATTGCTCTATGCAGTAGACTCCCTATACTAGTTCCTAGTCGATGAAGTCCGTATGAGCTTTCACTGGGACTAGTTTATTTACTGATTCTTTAGAAACGAGTTGTTTCGCAGAATTTAAACCATTCATCAAATTTAAAGTTAAAATTCAAGTTCTGTGAAAGCTGTATTTAAGTTCTGTTATTATTTCATCACGGGTCAGTTGAGTTCACAGTACTTGGATAATAATTGAACTTTACTAATAACAGAACTTGAATAATGACAGAACTTTCACTGAATTATTAACTTTGAAATTTGATTGAACTTTGAAATTGTTCAACGGTTGCTGCTAACCCTATACAAATTTCAAGTAGATAAGTTTTAAGATTTTCACGGCCAAAAGCATTCTCGTTATTTGTTTTAAAAAAAAAAAATTTTCAAGTATGCCAAATTTGGTAGCCACCTCTAGGCTGGAGCCCCACAATACTTGATAAACCTATTTGATTCTGGGCAAAGGAAGGCATTCCGTCGCATGATTGACAATCTGTTGTTAGCAGACCGATAACCATCTCTAATGCACAGGTGCGATGTAGGCAGTTTTAGTCTGTTTTACAGGTATTTAAATGGGGCCTGCTCTAAGGCGCTAGCAGCATTGATCCCTGGTGCACGTGAGCGATCCCTGGTGCACATGAGTGATCCCTGGTGCACACAAACTCAAAGGTCACGAGAACTCCTAGTGGATGTTGGCTTCATCATTTAAACTACCCGTCCTTAATATCCACTAGACCGTCTCCATTAGTGAGTCTACCGTAGCTTGATGCATGTTTGTTTTGTTTTCCAGATCCAAGTGGCCATCAAATGTCTGAGTCGAGAGCGCATGCACAGCAACTCGATGGAGTTCCTGAAGGAGGCCGCCATCATGTACAGCATCGAGCACAAGAGCATCGTGCGGCTCTACGGGGTGGTGCTCCACCCGGACTCGCTGATGCTGGTTCGTAGCCCTCACTACAAGTAACACAACAAACAACCCGCCCTGACCTCGGGGGCAATGTCTCTCTGTTTACCTTCCAACTGAGCAAACATAGAGACATTGTGAATATAGATATTTTTAAATATAACTGTTATTATGTGTTTGCGTTGAGTTGTTGATTCAGTTATAAGATGGCTTAGGGAATCTAATAACTGTACTCTAGAGACTATTAGTCCTATGCACATTTCACCGGAAGCGCAAACATATTTTTCAATTAATGTTTTTTTATTTACACTTGGATTGTTAAGTTTTTTTTTTTTTTTTTTTTAAATTTTCCTTAAGTAGATAACTTTCTTTATAACACAGAGCTGTTTGTCTAAATACTCTTAGTGAAACTCTCTTAAGAAGTTTTCCAGAAGAAGAACCAATAAAACTAAACTTCTTAAGACAAACGGCTGCATGACATTTTTCATACTAAACTTAAATTTGGATTTGAGGCCAAAATACTGAAATCGAGCGAAAAATCCTTTTTTAAAAAAAATCAAATATTATAGCAAGTATGTATCTTTTAAAAAAAATAAATTATTTATTAACCAAGAATAACATAACAATATATACAATATACCTACATATTATTTATTTTTTTGGTATATACTACCTCACTAGGCTGAGCCTGTTCTGAGGTGGCAGGTATCTAGTTTGGATACAAGCTACTTTATTTGTTTGTGTTTTGGATTATAAAATTTAGGCCATTTAGACTTCTTAATTGGGAACTTCTTAAAGCGAGTATGCTGAAAATTATTGAATTATCACTTTACTACAACTAATTACTACAAGAAACAACCATTTACGTTGGGGAAGATGGAAAAACATGTATAAAATAAATTACATGCAAAAATATTAGGTTCTTAGTTTGGGTTATTTAAATAATTTGTGCATATTTAGATTGAAGCGTAACCTCTCTGCAAACATCACATGGTACTAAAAAGATCAAACATTACGGAAAACATGGAGAATTTTGAACTTTGAAAAAAAAAGGAATTTTGCCAACTTATATTTTATCATCTCCCCCAACGTAAATAGTTATTTCTTATATTATCTTTACAGAAATTTTACCTACGTTTGTTTCACAATACTAATTCAATGTGTTTTTAACTTTTGCGTTTTCTAATAAATCTGCAATATTATTGATACATGCAATATAATTGATACATGCAAGCGTTATTGAGATAATTTTGCAAAATATTGTGGAGTTCGTGATCTCTTAAACATAATTATGAAAATATTGTTGAAATGAAAGGAAACTTGCATTTTTTTCTTTTATTTTCTTACAGTACAACAGAAAAATGAGTCTGAATAACATTACGTTTATTAAATTTTAGTTATAACTCCTATTTGTAACGCAGTTCAAGAATCCAAAGAGTTCTTAATTAGGTGGAAAGTGTTTATTGGGGAGTGGGGTAATCTAGGAAAAATTTTGTTTCTCGAAAGTCGAAGTGTGTTTTGCTAACTATTATGTACTCTTCTTTTGTACATTTTTCTTATATTTTCAAGATTAAAATATATTTTTTTATATCTATAAATGAAACAAAATTTATTTGTTTGCATCATATATTTTTTTATATCTGCTGACCGGTTTCAATACAAACGTTACTTCCTCAGGGCAACACGTACTAACTTGACATGACAAAATGATGGCTGAACAATTACAAACACTTTCCGCTGCCCCATTATTTAGGGACTCTTTTAATCTTTAAACTGTATTATTAATAGGAGTTATGACTATAGTTTTGTGAATGTACCAATTATTATTTGAGGCGCTCAGCGGAAGAGTGTCCCAACCCACATCAGCGAAAACATCATATTTTTTATATATTTTTGTTGTATCTTTTTTGTCGTATCTAAGTGGCCCAATTTTAGTTTTAACTGATTTCAAAAGACCTTTGAAATAGTGAAAACTAAAATTGGGCCACTGTGGCTTCATAGATATGACAAAGATATATAAAAAATGATGTTTTCGCTGATTACAAATTTTTGTGAGGTGGGCCACTCTTCCGCTAGGCGCCTCATTTATTGGGGCTATTTTAGAAGGAAAATTTTTTCTGTACTTTATACGATCAATATTTGGACATATTTCTATGAATGCGTTACTTACAGATGTTGAAACTTATCTGTGCAGTCGGGGCATCCCTGTTGTACAAACTGAGACTTATTTTTTTCCTCACTTGTTATTTCTATTGGCTGTCTACACATATAAGTTTGTAAATCTGTACTGTTTTTTGTCATCTGAAAGGCGATTCTGTATCTTTTGTATTACCTTTCGTGTTAAGTCAGCGTTACAAGACAATTAAGACGAATAGGAAAAATCTGTTGAATGTCGGAAGGCGTCCGTCATGCGTTAGCGCCTGTCAAACTTCTTTGATTTTCTAATATTATGTGGCTCTCAATGACTTGTCTATGCCTGTCGTGTGTTGATGTCAGTTGGTGTATATTAATTACCTACTTAAAGACACAAATTATTTATTAGTTATAATAACTACTTGCATATATTAGCTTAATTGGCATTTACATATGACTAACGTTTGTCTTATTATTTTGATATTTGTATGCGATGATATTAGATTTGCTAATTTTCCTGCGATTAACATCTCTTTACGAGGATCACGTCATCTCAGGCGTAAGCGTAACTACTTAAGTAAAAGTTGGTGTCTTAACACAAGTGCAGTATTTAGCTTGTTAGCGTGATATGATACATTTAAGAAAAATGTCAAAATATGTCATGTGCGGCCGATTTAATGTGACTGTCGCAAAGATACGTAATCATCCTTTAGAGCTTGCACAGGTAAAAAGTTATTGTTCAAGAGGTTGTGCAGCCGTTGCCGAAATATCACTCTGCCCATAAATTAATATAAATTAGTCTCCCTAACTGAATTCACAAATCATTTTACGCTTTTCAAACCCTTATCGACTTCTCCAAACTTGTTTTAAACACTAAAAATTAAAAATCGTCACTGTTTATATTTCGTACAAAAACAAAAGTCCTCCCTCTAGTTTTGTTGGGAAAGTGCAGAGGTGCAGGTGGCAGTGCACGGCAGCAAGCCACCAATGAGTGCTAGCACACTAACAAACCACAACCTTTCTACACAGAGCAAGATATGTGGACTCCTCTCTCTTTGTACCTAACACGAACCACCAATGATCGAAGGAATTATTTTTTCAAAAAGGATTTGATCATTTGATTAAACTGCTGTCGGCTCAGTTAGCATCTGTGATGGGCGTGGCGAGCGACCATGTGCACATATGTATACATTTTACAGACACTCTAGGGTGTCTCGAGTCTTAGATAGAGATGGTTGATACCTGAAATAGGCTGTCATTGGGGTTCCGGTAACCGGAGACCGATACAAAACTGCAACAACACTCTCTCGCAAGAACGAGACTCGAGGCGCGCCTGGTCTACACAATTTAACACGTTTCTACACGGCTCATCATTCTGTCTATGGCATTTTTTCTTTGTTCTATGCCCTCTATAGTTGACAGTCTAAGTCAGTGGTCTTCAACCTTTTTGAGCCGTCGTACCCCTTGTCTCTTACTACAAATTTGTTGTTCCTCCTACCCTCTATTTATCTTTTTTACATGTGTAATGAAAGATGTGTTTCATTTGTAATTTTTAATACTTTCATTATTACACGAATTTAGCAATCAAGTCACACAAATACTGCAAATAGTAACACAATTAAGTAATGCAATTTTATACAGAGTGCAACACGACTTCAGGCATTTTAACCTGTGATTCTACATGCGTGCCACGTTACCCTCAGGGGTATATGAATATTTTATATGAATCACCATGACATCGAGTATTTTGCCTCAGTTTAAATTTTTGTGCTTGTTTATTTAACAGAAGTGAAAAAATCGTTATAATTCGTTGCGCCTAAAGAAAGTGTATCAGTGTGCGTAGCTCGTGAATGAACTTATTTTCTATATTGACATCATGTCCACTCGCAGCAACTTCTGCAGCACCGCAGTTAAGAATCACTGGTCTAAATCATCAATTGACCAAAGATGAAATCTTTTTGACCCAAATGCTTCGCCAGTGGGTCTTGATACACCGGGGTCGTGTAAAGTAACGGATCGACCCAGAACTAGTCTGCGCACCTTTTTGAGCTTGTGGTCTAGCTAACAAGCCTTTGGAAGGAAACAGCGTAGCATATTATTTAATGCTAAAAGTTATTTTTTATTTATTTATTGAATGACATAATTACATTGGTTTGGAAAAGCTGAACAAGAAAATATATTTTTTGTGATAGCCATTTTTACTTATTGTTAGAGTTTCTCCACTTTGAAAGCATCCTATACAATATATTATGTACCTTAATTTTGTCTTGTTCAGCTAATCATTGATATACTTAACTTTGATTTGTCTTGTAAAATATGTTTTCTGAAATCAATATCATATAAAAAAAACAATACATTATATGCCTTATTATGTATGTAACTTTAATTCTTCGATAACAAAATATTAAAGATACATATGTTTTCATATTCAGATTAAATAAATCGGAATAAAGAAAGCAAACATTTTTGCTGTTTCAAACATAACTTTTTTGTTTACTTTTCTTGTTTTGTTTACATAATGTAAAAAGATATGCTCTCTGTATTGCATAGGTTACAGAACTGGCTCCCCTGAGGTCCTTGCTAGAATGTTTGAAGGAGATTTCGCTGCGAACCAGTTTCCCCGTCTTGACCTTGTGCGAATTTGCGCTGCAGATTTGCGAAGGAATGTCGTATCTTGAGAACAAACGACTGATACACAGGTATATAAGAAAATAAATTAAATTATAGACATTTTGTTTCAGGTAAATCATTTAACAGAGATTCTTGCTTTGTAGGGGTGTAGGCACTGTGTGGATAAACACGTTAAGATTGTTCATAATCCCTTTTAGAGCAAGAAGTTTGGATGCAATTTCAAATTAAAAATCCTTATTATGCAAATAAAATATAAAGTAACAATGTTTTAGCAATCCGATTTCTTACTTATTTTTGTTAGGAAACTAATGAACCAAAAAACATAAAAATAATATTCTTGAATTGAATTTAAAGAGATGCACCACATTGTGTAATATTTTGGATACGGCTATAGATGGCGATAAGGTATAAATTCCCGCTTAACACTAAGCCGCCTGTTTCGATTTACGCACGAAAAAAACATAGCCAAAAAGCATGGTTTATTTTATTTTATGAAGTTCAGGCACAAATATTTAAATGTTTTACTTATAAATGATCATTTTCTAATAAACTTAATTTGCGACATTATACAATAACACCATTTCCGAGAAGAGGTTCGTAAGTAGGAGATTTTGAACTATATATATTTCATTGACTGAAAGACTATTAGAACAATAAACTATCTACCAAAACAACATTACTTGCATTTATTATGTAAATTAATAGGTTTTACGATGTTTTAGTCAAGGAACACGCATAAATTGTGACGGTTAAATTCGCGGCAAAAGTGACATTTCAATGTCATAGACAAAATCGTTTTAAAAATATTCTGGGATTGCAAGGTGAATGAAACTAGTGGCTATATCATCTATGATGTTAGCGCAAGCGATTCTGACCGTGTTCATACAAATTCTGTACATAGAAGGGCCAAAATCGCAGACAAAAAGTTTTGGTCGAAAATTTTATTTAAATTTTCGAATTATTTTCTCGCGCATGCGCATATGACGTGCGCGCCCGCGCGTCTCCGGCCCATTAGAGGTTAATTAAAGCTTCTAAAATATTTCTAAGCCATCAAATTTTTAAACCAAAAACATATGATTTTGTATTAATTAGTGCACCCCCCTAAATCTAGATCTAGCATCAGTACTGAAGTACTTTTAAAAGTATGCTAATGCTGGGTGAAAATAATTATTTTAATAAAAGTCGCAAAGCTCGCAAAATCTTGGGTTGGGTTTACTGCAGGGTAGTAGGGGACTGCGGGCTGCTGTTACAAAATAGTTTGAAAATGTTTCTAAACTTTTGATACTGATTGGTGTGCACAAATGCATTTAAATGTGCAGTCTTTAAAATGATTTGCCTGTAAGATTCCGTGTTATTTACAATAAAAATCTATGTACTGCTTTAATTTTTATGACTGTTTTTGCGGTCACTACATTACTTGCTTATTATTACATGTAATTTTATTATTTTAGGGATCTGGCTGCTCGAAACATTCTGGTGTTCACGAAGAATAAAGTGAAGATTTCTGACTTTGGCCTCTCTCGGGCGCTGGGCGTCGGCAAGGACTACTATCAGACCAATTTCAACGTCAACCTCAAATTGCCAATTGCTTGGTGAGTACCTACACATTCCATTTATTTAACATTGCACACTCCTAATTGCTCTGCACTTTTGATTGGACTTATTCCAGTTCTTTTGATAGGCATTTTACACAATGCTATTTTCATTTTTTCATTTTAGATTACCACATGGAAATCATATTGGGACTAGAGCATGCAATACCGTTATATCGTTACTGCAATTTTGCGAATTTCGCGCTGTTTTTCAGTACCGCAAAAGCGAGATTAGAAATGCGAATTTCGCTGTGTTAAAAACGAACCGTGATAGGGAAATTCCTGCTACGAACAGTGCGTCGGGGAATTTCCGAATTCCCTACAGCAAACTAACGTTCGTTTGAAGTCTTACTCATCTCAGTCTCACTCGCAACTATTCGCAAGTCAGATAAGTGAGTGACTAATCTGTCCTATTTTTTTTTGTTTACTACCTGAAAGCGTGAAAAAATAATTATTTTGACTAATATATTAACGTATTTTACTTGTATTCGTGTATCAAACTTTTTTTTGTAAAAAATGAATACAATTAATTATATTGAATTCAAAGACTTCAATAGTTCTAATATAGTGTGGAAACATTTTTTGCGATCTATAGATCGTCAATTAGCGAAGTGTAAACTCTGTCCAGTTATTATTAAAACTAGTGGACGATCAACAAGCAAACTACATACTCATTTACCCACTAAGTACGGAATTGGAGCTAAAAATGTTAACTCCGATGAGATATCAGAAAAGGTTGATTGTCCTAGCGCAATACCAACCGCGAGCCGCAGCCAATCTACCGAGGTAGCAGCTACAACCTCAATCTTAATTGGCGAAGATGACCACATCAAAAAACTATAATCACCGGCGAAAAAAAGGAAGATATCATACTATTTCGAAAAAAACTGATTGACTTTCTATGAAAGTGTCCCGTATGGCGGCAAAAGATGGATTACCATTTAAAGTTTTTGTAAGTTCAGAAGATATACGGTCTTCGTTACTAATTTCGCAATATGCCAAGTTATGAGGTTCTACAAAATTAAACGCCCAATAATATATAGTTATGCACTCTGTAATGTAGACTTAATCTCTGTAGTCGAAATACTTGACCTAGGCATCATTTTTGACCAGAAACTCTGCTTTGTATCTCGTGTAACTTCTATAGCCAACAGGGCTATGAAAATGTTAGGTTTTATTTTAAGGATTTCCAAAGATTTTAAAAATATTCACGCATTAAAAATTCTGTTCACATCTCTCGTTAGAAGCATTCATTCACCTGTCTTTAATAATCACAATAATATTATTGAAAAAGTTCAACGCAAGTTTTTGAGGTGTATTAATTTTCGACTTGGAATCCCTTTAGAATCAATAAATTATGACTTTTGAGGGAGCGGGCCGTATCGGCAGAGACGGGGCGAGAAATAAAAGGCGTAAGTCGGTGTAGTGAGTCAGTCGTTTATTAGGCTACGTAGCGAGGTCGGTAAAACGGTAACATGATGTAATGCGGAGTGCCTTAGATGAGAAGCTGCAGGCGCTCGGAGGAGATGGAGATGGTGTGGTGAAGGTCAGCGAGTTGCTCAACACCTTGGCGGTGGAGATGACCTATCTTCCAGGCCGTTGCTCGACGCTTTGAGTCGCGGAGATGAACGGTGAGTGGCTCGGTGAGCTGAGCCACCAGCAGGTAGTCCTGGCGAAGCGGAGCGTGTTTCCATGGCAGCGAAGCACGGTGGGGCTTCGGGGTGCCATGAAATGGTGAGCTGATCCCTGGACTGAAGGTGGCGTCAAACCTTGTAAGTCGCGGGATGTAGCTGTTCTGCGGAGCTGAAGGCACGATGGGCCTTATAGCCGAGACGTGGTGATGGACCTCGGGAAGCTGCCCTGGATGCGTAGAGATGCCATGCAGGAGCACTTGTGCGGAGATCTGTTACATGTTGATTTGTTGACCGACAAATAGTCTGGGACTGACGGAGCGAGCGCCGAGTTTAGTCGCTTTATATATACCAGCGCGACCAGTGGAGTAATGTTCCATTCGCCGGCAATGTGTACACTAGAAGGTACTCGAACATACCCGGTGCTGAATATTCAGGCGGCTTATAAACTCCAGACCTTTCTAGGCGGTGGCGATATTATCATTCATCGAGACGGCCGCGGCAGGCGAGCAAAGTACATCGCGGCCGGCATAAGTAGGTACCTAGACAAGTGCCGGCGGCGCGCGAATATTAGATGTTTCTCGTGTCTTCTTTTGATGGCGAAGTTGATAATGATGTGTCGCCACACTTTTTATTACACTCATTGAAATTGTTGAAGATAAGTGACAGAAGAAAAATTTTTGATTTCATATTTTTATACAAAATTGTAAATCATCAGTTGGATAGCCCTGATATATTAAAGTTGATTCACTTTCATGTACCTACCAATAGACCAAGGTTCCCTAGTATGTATTATTGTGACAATTATACGTCTGTCGCAGGATATAATTCTGTTATAAATAGAATACTCACCTTTGGTAATTTTTATGCCAATGTTGCTGATATTTTTAATATTTCCTTATTAAAATACAAGGCTCTACTTACCAAACATTTCAGCCTTACGTATTGTAACGAGGTTACTTCATAACAAGTTTTTCTTTTTATTTCATTGTATCCTTTTAAAGTTTTCATTAGTTGTTAGAAATTTTTTCTCTTATTATGAGAAATTAAAAAAAAAAAACAATCTTTCTTCACTGTACTATGACTGTTTAAATATATTAAATAACACATGTTTGTAAATAGCACTTTGTGCCGTAAATTTTAAATAAATAAATAAATATCGCAAATTTTGAGGTATTACATGTCCGATACCGCAATATTGAGGCATTGAATATATACTGCGGTATTGCACACTCTAATTGGGACCCATAAGAAAAATCTTTGTTTTGCATAATCATTATTTTCATATGATTTCATAGAAAAGAAAAGAAATAATATTTTTGAATGGTACTAAATTGTCAAAAAATGGCAATGCCTTGAACATAACCATGGATCACATGAAGATATCTATCATTTGCCTTTGTCATCAACAAATCATCAAAAATATGTGCAAAATTGACAATACATATCAGTAATACACTTTCCCAATTCACTTCCCAATTACTTTATCAGTAATAAACAGTCAAATTGGGAGGTTTGGAAGGTGTGGATACTGCCACCCCTGGAACCATTTACTGAATAACCACCGCTCCTAACGTAGGTCACCCCAAGGGTTTGCTATGTTTGGTGACTTAGCAGGGGTGGCTAGGTTCATTGGGTGAGGTTTGTCTAGGACTTGGCAATGGATGCATTTGCCCACCGACTGCGTGGCGGGCCCGATCGGGGGAGACTGATTGAGGGAGAACTTTTGACCTCTCCAGCCAGTCTCGACCCATCGCCTTGCATCACAGTGGAAGGAATGGATTCACACGTCCGTCACTCCTGGACACACTGACACCCAGATTCCTATGCACCCCTCATACCTTTTTCCTTCCCAAAACTTTCTCTCCTTCCTTTCCCTAAAAAGACCCTCCACACGATATCCCCAAAGACGATGTAGGCTCCGAGGGAAATTGTTTTCCTCAGAGTATCTTGTATGAAGCTAATGTAAAAAACCAAGCGTAGGGAATGTGGCGAACCCATCGCTTAGGGAGTGGAAACACAAACCTGCAATAGCCATCCCAAGCCAAGGTGTGAGCTACCGTGCTCAGGCTGAATGGGGAACAGCGACACGAACGGTGCCTCCGAGAAACAAGGTCGCATCTCGGAGTATTTAGACCTCACTCCAGCACTCAGCGCTCTGCTGGAGTGGACCTTCTATTTCCCTGGTAACCCGTGGGACAAAAAAATTGGACCATTCGAAAACTAGGGGCCTTTTGGGAACCTAGGAGTGCTGAGGCCACCTCAGTGGATTTCCTTCCTGGGGCCGTAGGAGGAACCAAGAGGAGGAACCGTGGAGAGGTGAGCTGAGGCCACCTCCATGAACTCTTCTCTTGTGGGGCTTTCAAGGAACCAAGGGGAAGGGCACTCTTCCAGCGCGGGGCCTTTGTGGAACCAAGGAGGAGTGAAGTGGAGAGATGATGTCCTCTTCCCATGTGGGGCCTTCGAGGAACCATGTAGGACTGAAGAGGAGAAATGAGGCCATCTTGGTGAACTCTTCCTCTCTGGGGCCTTTAAGGAACCAAGGAGGAGAGATGAAGTTCTCTTCCCTCCTGGGGCCCTCGGGGAACCAAGGTGGAGTGGACTCTTCCCTTATGGGGCCTTTAGGGAACCAAGGGGAGGTGGACTCTTCGTCGTGGAGCCTTCGGGGAACTAAGGAGTGGAGAGGAGAGATGAAGCCCTCTTCCGTCGTAGGGCCTTCGGGGAACCAAGATGGAGTGAAGAGGGGAAATGAGACCTGGGAAGACACATTGTCGAACCAGAAGATATAGCTTCATTTCCAATGACAATCCTGGTGAACTTTATAAAAGCGACTGGGTTACTGTCAAAGGAATGAGGTAAAATGGGAGATAGTACAATGTGTCCATGGCCCACGGGAACTACATATATGTAAACCGTCTCCGATTATTTAAAAAAAATAATAATAATGTAAAAAAAAAAACACAAATCGTCTATGTAAATACAATACCGCGTACGAGCCAATAATTTCAAAATAAAGCCAAAAACTAGCCGCATTGATTAGTGCTTTCAAATTGTGAAATTGACCAAAAGACTGCTTGTACTGGGTTAAAATTCAATACTGCAAATGTTCATTCTCCAGTACTAAACAAGCAAGAGGGCATATATCCCTAAATTTTTTAAACAAATGGTTCTTTGACGTGTTGGACCTACCCCAACAATATTATAGTCTTTTTTTATCAATATTTTAAATATAAAACAAAGTAAACATATTACATATAACATTTCCACATAATAATGTTACGTAAAACAATGACAGACGAAAGACGTCAAATGATGGCCGCCATGTTAAACTGTACGAAAATTGGTACCAGAATAATTTTTTATTCCGAATCCGTATGGAAAGTGAACACAAAACATCTCATGTAAAACACTCAAAGGACGCCGAGGTTCAGTTTGCTTTGAATAAATACTAAACTTGTCTACTAATTTCAAGTCTGACAACTTGATATTTGCTGCTCGTCAGTGGCGGACTAACGGAGAGGGGAGGGTGGGGGGGGACTTTTGTCCTGGGGGGCCTTCAAACGCCTCAATGTTCCATTTTTAACAAGGCTTTAAGGCACCAGAACACTGTAAAAAAAAATTTTGTCATTTTTTAAAAATTACATTTTCTGAAAAATGAATTTGAAGAATGCTCTCACCAAATGTTTTAAAGAAATTCGAAAAATTGACAGATACAGCATTTTATGTGAAATCATTTGAAACAGATTGTGTGTTGAATTATCCTTCAGCAAAACTTTTACAGCCTTACTAAAAAAAAAACCACAGCGCGACCGATTAACTGTGTTATTGCAATAACATAAGTAAAGCTCGTATACACTAAAAGACGTTTTATTACCAATAACGTTTCTTACGTGTTCACGCTGTTAAAACGCATTGAAGATGTGGCAACGTTGTATATGGTTTTAATTTACTAGGAAACAATGTTGTTTTAATTTTTCTCCGCAAGGGGCATTATTGGCGCGCTTATGCATTAGTTCGTCGGCCTGCGACAGTCCGCGATGACAAAACAGTTCGGTGTGTTTTACGGCGGGATATCGAAAATTTTGTGATTTTACTTAATAATTTCTATTGTAGTGACGAATTTACTCTTCTGTTCACATAATTGATATATTTACCATATTATTTGTGTGGTTTACATCAGTTTAATCAAGTTATTGTACAAACGCCATACTTTCAAAGTTGAACTGTTGTTTAAATATTGTTTTTTATAGGTTACTTAAGATAAAATTTTCATTTTAAGATCTTTATTTTAAGAGAATTTCTTAAAAGTGATAATTTTTTATAATATTAAAATCAACATCTTCAAAAAAATTAACATCTTTAGAGATGCAAGAAATCTGTTTTAAATTTCGGTATTATTTCTAAGTTATTTTTTTGGCAATAAAAAAAACTTTGAAATTTTTTATTATTTTTTTTATTGTATACACGATATAAAAGTGAGGTGATAGTTTCCTTCCAAATTTATTACATAAAAGGACTGTGTTTTTTAAATTTTGATTTTATTTAAATTTCTCTACATTTTGGTCAAAAATGTTGTGGGAGGAAATTTTTTTCCATGTTTTTCCGAGTTTGAATTATAAAATATGGCAGTTTTTGAAAGCTAAAGTGTATTTCAAATACTCAAATCTAAAAGGTAATTTTATCTAGTTTTCATAAATGGTATTTGTTTTTACGACACCTTCAAAAATAAGAAATATATAGAACATTCAAAATACTATGGAAAAATTACAAATATCGTTCGGACATCAATGGTTAAAACAGAGATAAACTACCCTCTCAGGCCGTGGAAACCATGTGTATTTCTTTCAAAGAACAAATTTTTAATTAGTAATGTTTTCACATCCGCGGCCGTTTGTCAATTGAATAAAATTTTCACTGGGTTTTTTAGTAAGGCTGTAAATGTGTTTTTCTCTAAACTATGTGTTTCAACCTAGTTGACAACATATTAGAAACTATACATCCGATGTGCATGCACCGAGTCTTAACCCGTCTGCTTGGTTCAATATATTCGCACCTCATAATCCGGAAGCCTCAGTTTCGCGCGTAAATTCTGAAACCATCACTTTGGATCGAGATTGTAAAATATCTATGCAAGATAGCTTTCATATTTCAAAGACAATAAGAAGCATTTTCATTCTCTTTCTGGTTAAAAGAAAAAATACATATGTTTGCATGAGAGGAAGAGAGATATATAGCTTTTAAAATGTAAGGTCGCTCGGGACGTTTTTGGTCTTATGAAAGTATAACGCGATTACGTGTCTTGGGATGTATTTATTCCAAAACAAGCAGACGGGTTAAACTGTTCGAAAATTCAGTGTCTATGGCACCACATAGGGGAATTTTGATATCTGAAAAAAAGAAAAAGGCGGACCAGCGAGTTTTATTTTCCATTTTTAATGGATAATTTTCAACATTCATAAAAAAAAATAAAAGGGGGCCCTTTATAAAAAAATCCCATTGTGGTGCCATAATGACTGGATTTTCAAACAGTTGACTTGGTGCATGCAAATCGGATGTACAGTTTTTCTAATATGTTCGAAACGCTTTCAAAGTTTTGCTGAAGGATAATTCATCAGTATCATATAAAATGCTGTATCTCTGTCAATTTTACAAATTTCCTTAAAACATTTGGTGAGAGCATTCTTAACAAATACAAGGTGGGGCAAAAGTAATCATCCTATTGGAAAACGCTATAACTTTTGCAAATGGCGACAAATGTCAATTCGGTTTTGACATTTGTGAAGTAAACAAACGCAAAATACAAATCGGCAAGTCATGAATCAGTTTACTCCGCAAAAACGCGGAATAATTGGTCCCATATTTTGCGCAACAATTCGTTGGTTGTGTTGGCGCAGCGTGAATTTCGTCGCAGATTTCCTGGCCGTCCGACACCAACTGGACAAACACTGCGGTATTTGGCCACTCGCCTTGAAGGGACTGGGACAACATGAGATGTTCCCAAGGGTGGCCTGCCCCGGAGCAGCCGTTCTGCTGAGAATATCGCTGCTGTTGCCCAAGATGTCGAACATGAGCCCGGAACATCGAACAGACGACGTGCCACGCAATTGGGCATTAGCCGGCGGTCCCTACGCAGAATTTTGGTGAAAGATTTGAAGATGTTCCCTTACAAAGTGCAGACAGTGCATCAGCTGTTAGCTGTTGACCGCCAAACGCAGTTAACCTACCCTCAAGTCATCCTGAATCTCAACGAAAAGGTGGACGATTTTTCATCGAAAATTGTCATGAACGATGAAGCTCATTTCCATAATAGCGGTTACGTGAATAAACAAAATAATCATTTCCGAGGCACCAAAAATCCGAGTATCACCCACGAAGAGCCATTACACCCGCTCAAAAGTACTGCGTGGTGTGCTGTTTACGCTGGAGGAGTCATCGGTCCATTTTTTTTAGAATGCCACGGGCCAAACGACGACTGTGGACAGCGTGCGCTACAGAGCCATGATTACCGACTTTTTTTCTTCCGCAATTGGATGGATTGGGACTGAAGAACATGTGGTTACAACAGGACGGTGCAACGGCGTACACAGCTCGAACCACGACCGATATTCTGAAGGAAGAATTTCCGGGTCGCCTAATCTTTCGTTTTGGTGATTTGCACTGGCCGGCCAGATCACCCTATTTAACCGTTCCAGACTTCTTTTTATGGTTTTTTTTTTTAAGTCGCGGGTTTACGTCATCAAGTCTCAGACTCTTGAAGCCCTTAAGGAGAATATTCGCCAAGAATTCGAGAACCTATCGCCCAAAGTTCTGGCAAGAGTGATGGAAAATGCCATAAAACGGGCCCGTATGGTCATCAACTCTGGCGGCGATCACTTGGCCGATATCATTTTCTCGACATGATGGAATAAATTCTAATGGATTAAATAAACAAATTTCACAACCTTTGGTGCTGGTTGTGAAATTCACAACCTTTGGTGCTGGTTTTTCATTTAATAAAAAAATTACAGCAAAAAACATCGGATGATTACTTTTGCCCCCCACCTTGTACATCTTTCAGAAAATGAAATAAAAAAAAAAATGATAATTTTATTTTATTTCACAGTGTCCTGGTGCTTTAAAACCTTGTTTAGAATGTGATCAAGGGAGCATGGAGGCGTTTGGAGGCTCCCCCAGGACCAGAGGCCCGAGTGAACTGAATAAAAAGCTTGTAAAATTACATCAATTTCTTAAACTAGGGGAGGGCCTCATTCAGTTGTGCCGCCCCCGGCCTCTGACGGGCTTAGTCCGCCACTGCTACTAGTCGATAATAATAAGTGTTGCCCTGAACGGAAAATCAGTGTCAATGTGATCGGTACCAGTTTGAATGAAAACTGATCGTACCAATTTTAATAAGACCTTTTGAATCCTCGGCCCCCCACCACGGACTTGTAAAGTACATTATTTGTTGAAGAAAGAATTTCGATATATTTGAAAATGATTTAACAAATTGACCTTTACTTCAGATGATGACCGGACAACTCAGAATAAATTCAACTCAACACCTCCTTTGAAAAGTCATTTAAAGCTTGAAAATATAAAAAAATTACAAGTGTGCAGTTCACAAACGGTAGAAGTGAAACTATCAGAAAAGTAGACAAGAGTGGGGAGGCTACGAATTACCGCACAAAGATTATTCTATCTCATTTTCTCGCAGGCTAAATCCTACAGATGTATGCGTGTGTGTGTCTTTTTAGCGTCGCTTTTTCGTTTCATTGAGTTTCAAATAACAACGGTGTTAAAGAAGTTATGTTAGGTTAAGGGCTCTTTTTCAATTTGGTTTATTCACAGCTTTTAACGAGTCAGAGGCCAGGCCATTTCGCGGAAATTCGCGGAACTTTGCAAAAAAACACTAAAAAACCACCACTTTGAATTTTGAATTGAATGTTTTGTTGATAAATTTTGAGCTATTGTATATTTTATTAACTGAAACACGTTCACATCACAATAAACTATCTACGAAAACCACATTACTTGCATTTATTACGTAAATTAATAGGTTTTATGATCGTTTTATTCGCGATACACGCATTAATTGCGACCGTTAAATTCACGGCAAATTCTGACAGCCGATTGTCACAGAAAAAATCGTTTTAAAAATATTCCAGGGTGACAAGGTGAATGAAACTTGTAGCGTCTCCGAGAGTAATGACAGCGCAAGCAATTCTGACACTGTTCTTCATACAAATTGTGTACATAGAAGGGCCAAAATCGTAGACCAAAAGTTTTTTGTCGGAAACATTATTCAAATATTTGAATTATTTTCTCGCGCATGCGCAGATGCCGCGGCCACCGGGTGACAAGCGGCCGCCCAGAGGTTAATGACTTTTCAAAGAGGTGCTGAGTTGAGTTGATTCTGAATTGTCATGGAACCACATCTGGTGCACAGTTAACATACAGACCACAGATATGTTTACAACACACTTCAGCGAATGAATCATACAATTTTTTTTTAATGTGAATATCTCGCAGCTGCTCCCATCTGGAGCCAGTGAGACTGTGGTCTTACAAAATACCCCATCATCGTAAGTAGATAATGAAAACGTTTTGTGGTTGTCGAAAGTGAACAAAAAAAAACCACTCTGCAGAAACGGGCCGTCTGTTTGATAGATTCTCCTAACTTAACAAACGGATTGCAATCTTTAGAGCACAGGCGTCAGGTGGGAATTTTTTTATTTATTTTTTATTTATTGGCAATGCTTATTAAAAATACATATAAAGTTAAATCAGTTACATAGTTACATAAGGTTAACAAAAAAAAAAAAAAATTGCCTTTCCTCACCATAAAGAGACAATGCTCTTGTGTTTGGTGAGGGAGTTCTGGCTCAATTAGTAAACTAAAAGATCGTGTAATTTAGTAATAACGGCTATTGTATATAATAAGTAGGTTAAAAAATCATGTATAAATTTAATAATAAAAATCCCGAAGAGTTTAAAAAAATCATAATATAAATTAAAAAATATCATTATAAATGAAAGAATCATGTAAGTTTAAGTTTATACAATAGTAGACTCAGAGATATAGAAACTAAGAAATGAAAGAAAAAGAAGGAATGAATGATTAAAAAAATAGCAGACTTTAAGATACAAAGTAAACATATTTGGGACTTTTATAGCAGTTTAAGGTAATTTTTTAATTTGGGCTTAAATTCCTGCATATTTTCGATGGTTTTTAATTTTAATGGGAGGTTGTTATAATAGATTATGCCCAGATAAAGATAGGAATTTTGAATGTGCTTAGTATTAAATTTAGGGATTTTAATAGTTTTCTGGTATCTTGCTGATGTATTGAATTGGAAGTTACGAGCTTTTAACTGTATTTCTTTGTAAATTTGAAGTATTGAATATTTTTTATAGATTTTGTCTATTGTAGGCACATTGAATATTGAAAAAAGAATTTCAGTAGGAAATTTAGACGGTTTTCTCAAGATTACCTTAATTATCAACCTTTGAACTATTTTGAGGGGATTTAAAATATTGTCATATGTTCCTCCCCAGCCAATAATACCATATTGCAATATAGATTGAACAGTTGCATAGTACACTATTTTTAGGTTTTCTAAGCTAAGAATATTTCTAAGTTTAATAAATATATAAATACATTTCCTAATCCTTTTGACGAGTTCACAAATATGTGTTTTCCATTTAAAATGTTGATCTATATACACACCAAGATATTTGATTTTGGGAGTTGGACTAAGTATAGCACAATCTTGATTGCAGTTAGTTTTATTACATTTACTTTGGTGTATTATGATGTTTAAATTTGGTTCTAATTTGAATTTATTGATAGAGAATGGGATAAATTTTGTTTTTTCAGTGTTTAGAGACAGGAGATTTTTATCGAACCAATTTTTCAATATGTTAATATCAATATTCGCTAGGTTATTAATAATATTAATTATAATTAATGTTATTAATCTGGAATAAACGAATTAAAAAAAAAAAAATTAACAGTATTCCAATCGGTACCTTCAATTATTATGACAGTATCGTCAACATAAGATATTATTTTTCCGTTTAGTTTTTGTATGAATATGTCATTAACATAGATAATAAACAGTAACGGTCCCAGGACTGTACCTTGAGGTATGCCGAAATGACTGCCGGAATGCTGTCCTTGTTCTACCAGTATTACAATGAAAGATGATCCTAGGAATTAGCATTTTGATGATTCCCTCGTTGATCACCTTGGATCGCCTTGGATCCCCTGGGCACCGGTGCATAGTCGGGAAACACGCCAAACTCGCGCCCAACATTTGTACATGGTTGACATTAGTCACATGAGAACGGGTCATTTCTATGACTCGTTCTTGAGTTCAACAGCTCGACTGTGGAACAATTTGCCAGCCTCTGTGTTTCCTTCCTCCTACAACACGGGTCTCTTCAAGATCCATGTTCACTCCTCCCTCTCCTTAAAAAGACCCTCCACACAGCATCTTCAAAGACGACACAGTCCCTGAGAGAAATTATTTTCCTCAGGGCCTCCTGTGTGGAGTTAATGTAAAAAAAAGTGGTTTTCATAAACTTCTCCAATGTGCAGCATTGTGTCATTGTTATAAATATCCCATATTTTATCCAAAACCAAGCACATTTCTTTCTCGGTCGTGTGTGGGAAGGTTTAGGTAATGTTTGTTTGCTTGCAGGTGTGCCCCTGAATGCATCAGCTACCTGCGCTTCACTTCGGCCAGCGACGTGTGGGCGTACGCCGTCACTCTGTGGGAGATGTTCTCCTACGGTTTCCAGCCCTGGGCAGCCTTCTCTGGACATCAAATACTCGTCGCCATTGATGCTCCTAATTTCCAAGTAATTACATTTTTATTATTTTACGTACGGTCCTGGAATGGTATTCAGAATAATGAGTGGTTTCCCAATTTGTTATATAATCTGAAATGCTCTAAAAAAATCAACAATATCTAAAAATTTTTGTTTAAACTAATTAATTGAAAATCTTTAAAAAAATTAACACATAGGTATGTACAGTTGAGTAATAAAAACCACACTGATTTTTGGCTATCATTATTCGATCCAAACAAAACTGTATTCAGAAGTCCTATTATTATTATTAAACCATCAGGTCATGATAATACTCTGTCAATAGTCAAAATTTCAATTTAAACAATAACACCTAAATTAAAAAGGTAAACAAACAACAAATATATATGGGTTATCGTATCCCATAACTTTGTCAAAACTAAAAGATCACACGGATGGCATTTCTAAGGTGTCACTTACACTATAAAATACAATCATATTTTAATGAAAACGGTCACTTAAATGTGAAAACGGTTTCTTTCATATTTATTTCATAATTATTTGATAATCACTTTAATATTGCATAAGAAAGATTCGCTCTAATGTAATCACTTATAAATCATTGTTTTGTTTCATTTTTTATTTTTTACACATATTTAAAAAAAAAAACCTAAGGACATATATTTTTTTAAATTTTATCTATTGTTGAAAATGGTATGAACTAATGATATAATAAATGAGAACATTTTGTCTGATCTCTTAACACTTTGTTATTAAGGGTCGGGTTTGGAAAACATCGCTCCGCATTAGCAGTAGCATCCGCGTCTCGTAGCACCAATACTAGAAAATTATATACGGGTAGTTAGAAAAATGTGTAAAGTTACTAGTGATTAAATTTTTTTTAACTGTAATCTTACAATTTCTATAAGTTATACATACTGCAACTTTAGTTAAAACGTTGAAAAAGGCCTTCGCGATTATCTCTCCTGAACCTGTTGTAAACATTTTTACCAAAAATCCTTCCGTAATCTCAGAGTAAACATTATGTTAAAACTTGCTATTAAATTAAAAGCACTTCAGTGTATCTAGATTTTTATTGTAATTCGCCTAAACTTTCTCAATTTTTCAACTATTCTCCGCCATACAAAAATGTATGGCAAAATAATACGCCGCGCGATGTCTTATATAACGGTTGAATTTCACAGAATTCATTCAGTTGTGAGAGAGCGGTCAAGGTGAGGGCACGCATATTTTTTTCGCAGCAATTTTGTTCGCTGTTTATTCGATTTTTGAAGGAATCATTGAGGAGATAGGTGTTACAGTAACCGGGTAAGTAGAAATAAAGTATATCTAATAAATTATTTTTAACTTGATTTACAGTTTTACAGATTTTATTTTATTTTTTTTTTTTAAGCTTCAGGTACCTTCAAAATGGGTAAAAATAAAGGAATTCTTGCTTACCGTGCCATAAAAAATAGACCCTCCCACTGGAAGAAAAGGAGAATAAGGTAATAATGTCAATTTTTTTTTTTTTTACTGATTTCTATCAAAGGTAGTTTGAAGGTGGACTGAAGTCATTTTGCTATTTGACTTCTAAAAATTTCGGCATCCATCTTGAATTTCTCTGTAGTTATCTACCGATTTGGTTCAATATCAGAATTCGGGCGTTTAGAAGTGCACTAATGTCAAAATGCAAAATTTCGGCATCCATCTTGAATTTCTCGTGTTCTCTACCGATCTGGTTCAAAATCAGTATTGGGGAGTATTGGCGAGCACTGAACTCGGATCTAATGTCCAAATGCAAATTTTCGGCATCCATCTTGAATTTCTTTAGTTATCTACCGATTTGGTTCAAAATCAGGATTAGGGCGTTTGGACGTGCACTGAACTCGGATCTAATGTCAAAATGCAAAATTTTGGCATCCATCTTGAATATCTTAACCTCTGGGCGGCCGCTTGTCACCCGGTGGCCGCGGCATCTGCGCATGCGCGAGAAAATAATTCAAATATTTGAATAATATTTCCGACAAAAAACTTTTGGTCTACGATTTTGGCCCTTATATGTACACAATTTGTATGAAGAACAATGTCAGAATCGCTTGCGCTGTCATTACTCTCGGAGACGCTACAAGTTTCATTCACCTTGTCACCCTGGAATATTTTTAAAACGATTTTTTCTATGACAATCGGCTGTCAGAATTTGCCGCGAATTTAACGGTCGCAATAAATGCGTGTATCGCGAATAAAACGATCATAAAACCTATTAATTTACGTAATAAATGCAAGTAATGTGGTTTTCGTAGATAGTTTATTGTGATGTGAACGTGTTTCAGTTAATAAAATATACAATAGCTCAAAATTTATCAACAAAACATTCAATTCAAAATTCAAAGTGGTGGTTTTTTAGTGTTTTTTGCGAAGTTCCGCGAATTTCCGCTAAATGGCCTGGCCTCCAACAAGTTAAGTACTTTGACGATTTGGTTCAAAATCAGGTTTAAGGAGTTTGGGGTTCACCGAACTCGAATTTAATGTCAAAATGCATAATTTCGACGACCATTTTGAGTTCTCTACCGATTCCGTTCAAATTGTCACTAAGTTTTATTGAAAACAACGACAACATCCATTGATAAATCGAATGAATTTCGATGTTGGGTAAATTCTGGGTTGTATTATTACAAATAAATTTATTTTATATGTTTTTTTAGAAAAGCAGCAGAAGCAATATAAATGACGTCGTTATAACAGAAACTATCAGTGAACATGTAAGTTTTTTAAATAAACATAAGCGGCCTGAGTAATGGCCTTCCATATAAACTTTTTGCTATAATGAATGATCTACCACACTTTTTGTGAATGTTTAGAATTATCGATAATAGACCTGGAGAAAGGATGATGTCATTACAAAATGACAGTCTTATGAATAAATGAGGAGCTAACACTTATCACTCTGTATTGTTTTGTATTTTTTTTATTAATAAGTTTACATTACAAATGTATAGTATAATGTCCTCCACGCTAGGAATTCACCTGTGTTGTGGAGGACATTTTTCAATTGTAAAATTTATTTATTTTATTTATTTATTTATTTATTTTATTTTAAATGCACATTTACAGTTATACATAACCAATAATAAACATACATTTTATTTTATTAAGTAATTATAGCGTTTTTGAATTGATGAATATTTAGTTTAAAAATATCTATGTCAGGGGGCAGGAAATTTAGTAAAATAATCATTTTTCCGAGCGGCATTACTAATGGTAAGTTAGTTCTGCATCTCGGAACAACAAAATTTCTGTGTCTGCGCGCTCTTGTGAAGTTGTCGGGGACATAAAATTCAAATTTTTGTAATATATCGGGAACACAGATGTTACCTTTTAAAAGTTTATATGCTGTTGTCAGCAAAGCAGTTTTCCTTCTTTCGGCGAGGCTATTAATACCCAGCATGCCGGACAAAAAGGCTGATGGATATAACCAGGGATAATATCCGAAGTCTCTAAGATATAAATATCTCAGAAACTTCTTTTGCACTTTCTCAATCATTTGAGAGTATGTTAAATCCACTGGTCCCCATATTACTGAACCACTTTCCAAAATGCTACGTACTAAACTATAGTATAGCAAACGAATCGCGGCTGAGCTGCAAAAGTGTCTGGAGTTGCTTAGCACAAATCCTAGCATTCTTAGAGCTTTGCTGCATATCGTTTCTATGTGGACGTGAAATGTTAGGTGCGCATCAAATGTGATTCCCAAATCTCTCAAAATAACGACGTGCTGAAGAGACGAATAAGCCATTTTGTAGTTATAGTAAATCGTTTTGTTCGCCTTGGTGTAGCACATGATAGAGCATTTCTTAATATTAAATCCTAATTTATTGGTGTGACTCCATTCGACGATAGAATTTATATCACTTTGTAGCTGCAAGCAATTTTCCAAAGATTTTATTAAAAGGAATAATTTAAGGTCATCCGCGAATAAGAGAAACTTAGAAAATTTTATGCAATGATAAATGTCGTTGATAAATAGAGAGAAAAGTAAGGGTCCAAGATTTGACCCCTGCGGAACTCCAGAGTTTGTGATGAAGTTGGAAGAGTTAAATATACCATAAGTTACGTATTGCTGTCTGTTTGAGAAATAACTTAGAAATAGACGTAGAAGTTTCGCTGAAAATCCAAATTGGTCGAGTTTATTTAGGAGAATAAGCGGATCTACCGAGTCAAAGGCTTTTGCGAAGTCGTTGTATGATACATCTACTTGATTGTTGCTATCAAGAGCTTGAGATATGTACTCCGTAAAAACCATTAGATTAGACACAGTAGATCTGCCAGACCTAAAACCGTGTTGCTGGTCAATTATAAAGGGTTCAACTTGAGTATAAATGAATTTATGAATTATTAGTTCAAACAACTTGGCTGGAGAGGATAGGATCGCCACTGGTCTGTAATTAGAGACAGGAGCCTTATCACCAGTTTTATGTAACGGTGTAACTTTGGAGATCTTCCACAAGTCTGGGAATATTCCGGAGTTAAGTGAGAGATTATAAATATATGCGAGAGGTGTTAATAAGGGCTCAAAACAGCCCTTTAACACGAATGACGGAATAAGATCCGGTCCAAAAGAAGTTTTGGCTTTTAATTTTTTAGCAGCCGCGGTGATGTCAATGTTTGTGATGTTTTGAATATCAACATTATGCGCTATTAGTGGCGTATTTTTTCCAGGTATAAAAGATTTCAAGTCCGCAGCTTCCTTACTATAAGTTGATTTAAAATAGTCTGCAAATGCTTCTGGAATATCTGCTCCTGAGAAAGACTGATCATTCCAAGTAACATGGTCAACAAACCCGCCATCACTTCTCTTGGACGAGATATATTTCCAGAAAGATTTGGGATCACATCTGATATTTTTTTCAACAGAATTAATATATTGCACATGTGCTAATCGAATACTGCGTTTTATTTTTGTTCTGAGTAGACAAAACATGTCCCGTTCACTTACCATTCCAGTTTTCTTCCATTTTTTGTAATGTTTGAATTTGAGCTTTATGTCGCTAACAACCTCACTAGAAAACCATTTAGGATATTTCCTACCATTCCTCGGAGTGCGCTTAATTTTGAAACACGTATCAAAGTATTTATAAATTATAGAATAGAAAAAGTTTGTCGCTAAATTAACATCATTTATGTCTTTCAAAGGTTGCCAATCATGGGATTGTAAATGGCAATAAAGAGCCTTATAAGCAATAAAGAGCCTTATGAGCCTATAATAGTAAACAAGTATATAATAGTAACTTTGTTATTTTTGGATAATGCTGTGAAATAACTATAATAATTGTGGGTAATAATTAATTTATTTTGAACTTACATATAACATTTGCAATTTTACCTGTAACACGCACAACACGAGTTACAGCGTGTTTTATACAAAGAAAAAAAAACTTTTCAATAGCCTTCTATAAAAAAACAGAGTGGAAGATACTTTATGTATCGCCCTGGTGTAAGACCACTATTCAGGATTGAAACGTTGCTTGAAATGGCTTTAGCCGTGTGTGGTGACCAAATCTGAATAGCCAGGTACTTCCCCTATATTATTCCCCTCCCACCTTATTCAGCCTCACAACACACCCCAATCACTGGCCCCAGGCGATTGGTAACAGTTGGGACTTTGTAAGGTAGGTACATAAAAATAAAAATAAAACATTTAGTTGTTTTATAAAAATTTGTCTGAACTTCTTTATATTTTTGACTGTCTTTTTCTAAATGTGCTTCGTTCTACTTTATGTATATCAAAGATAAATTGTAAAATATATTCTTTCTTACTAGGTATTAATAAAAATCTGTATGCATATAAATAAACTTTCAAAAACAAAACTACCTGTTTTTTTTAATTTCTAAGGCACAGAGTAAAAACTGATTGTCGTAACTTATCCACACCCATTATTTTCTGGTAAAATTATAAAAAAATTAATAACATTATACAAACCATATGTGAACCAGAAATTTTTTCCACATCAAAACACACTTAAATTCTATGTCACATTGAGTCAAAAACTAAGACGTCTGTAAAGGTCCAGGGGCTAAAAAAAGTCTATGTATCCTTGCCCTTGCATAATATGATTTATAGTCTGTCGAGCTGTATCAATTATGTTGGAAATAAATTAAAATTTTACAAAGCAAGTGTATTTTTATTCCGTATTTTATCAAAATGCTGAGCAGCCGTGCCTGAATCTAACCGAAATACACAGTAGATCGCGGCGGCCGAGCTTGTTTGCAACTACCAAAAATACCTAACTGCAGTGAATGGGCAGTTTGACCCAGGCGCAAATGTCTCTATGAGCTATCCACGCTATTCCACAATATGATTCTTAGTATGTTAAGCTGTATCCATTATTATAGTAGGAACTAAATTTTAATTTTATAAGGCAAGTGTATTTTTATTTCCTAAGTCCGTAGTGTCTAGTATACCCACATCTCCTCTAGTCAGACTCAGGCGGTCAGCTGCGGCCGTGTTTGTCTACAAGTACAAGAAATACCTAACTGCAGCGTCAGCGGGGTTTGATACCCGACCCTTAATTCATATATTTTTATCACTTATTATTTTCTCTGTTTATCATTTTATTTTTAAATTTTATTTTGTGTTCCGTATCGATGCCTGGAATCCATTATGAGAGAGAGCTAGCTCTTTCGCCCTTATAGTTTCAGTTTCGCGCGTGTTTATTCCCTATATTTGCCCTTTTTTTATTCGACTTGCCACATTTTCTCTCTGCTGGCAACACTAGTGACGCGCATCTCAGATCACGTGATGTTATTGTTTGTCATATGACGCCGTTTTTTCGCGCCGAAAGCAGTTTTCGTGTTTCGCTGTACTTAAAAAACCAATTTTGAGTCGAAAATCGAAGTTTATTCCCTGCTCTTTCAGTTTAACACGTTCACGGGCAGTGAGTCACCCTACTTTGGCACTATTTTTTTGTATTAGATTTTTGCGATTGCTCTAGCATTTCCGTCATGATACGTACCAACCAACACCATCAAGTGCGACGCGAATGCTCTAGCAGACGAATCTCAATACATTTGACGCATGCTATAGCATACGCCACCACGCGGGGTACGCCGGGCGAGCTGTAGGGGAAGGGGTCAACACTGTTTTATCTTTGTGTGCAGAAAAGGTCTCATGTGACAGTAAGCGATCTGTGGTTGTGTCAGCAGTGACAGTAAGAAATAGACTACCTATATTTTATAGGGATAAAGCAACTGCTCAAGCATATCTGACAAAAAAAACTCAATAAACTTCGAATGCTATAGCATCCGCGACATAATTAAACTATCCAATGCGAATGCTATAGCATGCTCGTCCGGGAACGTGTTAAACATTAAATATACCGTGATAAATAGTTTTCTGAGAAATTGACTAAATGTTTAGTGTGTTTTTTCAGTTGTTTACGTGTTTAAACTGTGCAACAAAATGAGTGATATCGACAACTAAGACGCTTCGCCGGTCGGAAACAATGATCAAGCACGAGTTTCTCGGAAACGCCGAATGCCGCGCGAAAGCCGTGGATCCGACACTTCGGAAGAAATGCATTACTATCGGGATCCTCGGGTAGACATCCTGATGCAACAGATGTCGGCCATGACGGACGTTTTATCTGGGAATCGGGTAGAGTTCGCGGAGAAAACGGTCTCGGACAAAGAAGACTCCGCGGGAGAGATGCGGCAAGAGGTAGAATCGGGGTTTTTAGAGATGCCCGCCAGCCTAGCCGCTCAGAAAAACGTTTTGGAGTTCTGCAATCCAAGCACATTGGTGAAGGAATCGCCGATTCCGAAGGCGGACGCAAGAAGAGTCGCAGTTATCTCGGCTCTTCAGCGTTTTGGCTCGGAGGAATGGTCGCGTGTTTGCTATGCCGAAACACAGAAAGTATACACCGCCACGCCCGCCTTCGTAGAGCTGGAGGTAAATGAAGAACTAGGAGGTTTGATAAGAACAACTCCTTCGCGCCAGCCCTGGACCGTTCCCTGGGAGCCCTCTCCAATGCAGTGCTATCCCAAACAGAGTCGGTCAGAGGAAACATGCAGGCACTGGTGAACTGGGCATCCGAACCAGGCACCTGCTTGACCCCTGCGACTCTGTTTGACAAGATTCAGGGGATGTTTGCCAAGTACAGTAAGACCACGGACGACGTCCTACAGATTTTATGCAGAAGGCGAACGAAATGCCTACAAAGTAGGCGAAAGGCCCTGCTAGAGGGAGTAAGGGACCCGTACATCAAGGAAGGCCTTGCCAGGATTCCTCCGAGCGCCAGTCACCTCTTTAATAAAGAGGAACTAGCAAGTTATATCGTGGCAAACGGGGGACGAGACAAGATATTCGGTAGTGCATCCTCGTCGTATATCCCCCGTCAACCTCAACCCTCTACCTCACAAGCAGCAAGACCGGTGATAGAGGCTCCACACTCCCGACCTAGGAAGCCCTTTCGACCTGCCCCTAGGCCAGAGAAAGACAGGACGTACAGGCAGCCCGCCAAAAAGCCAGAGCCCTCTCGCAAGGCGGCCAGCGATCGGGGTAGAAGGCGATGGAGGTGACTGGAGGCCGGAGCCATTCTGGGGAGGACGCCTAAAGGCATATCAGGAGGTGTGGAGGGAGCTGGGAGCATCACCGCTAATCCTGAACATTCTAAAAGGAGCAAGGATACACTTCATATCAAAACCTCCTCGGGCGCTCCCATCGGCCGAGCTGAAGCAGAATTTCAGGACAAGGTTGTCTCCAGGCATGACTGCACACATCGAAACGATGAAAGCGTCAAAAATCCTGGAGGCAGCAGACGACTCCCCAAGCTTCCTGTCAGGTATGTTCCTTACCTCCAAATCAGACCACACCCTCAGGCCCATCTTCAACCTGAAGGCCTTGAACGTCTTCATAGACTCAAAGCCCTTCAGACTCTTCAGTCATTTTCGGGTCCCGGAATTCCTCCAACCCGACGACTGGCTGATAAAAGTCGACCTCTCCCAGGCTTACTTCCACGTGCCAATTGCTAGATCACACCGGAAGTTCCTGCGCCTCGTGTACAACGGAGAGCTCCTTCAGATGACGTGTCTGCCCTTCGGCCTGTCATCAGCGCCAAGGATCTTCTCGCTGCTCTCAAACTGGGTAGCAGAACTACTAAGGAAAAAGGGACTCAGGATTGTAGTCTACCTAGACGACTTCTTAGTAGCAAACCAGTCCAGAAAACTTCTCACCTCCCAAGCCTATAGTGCACACACTTCAACAGCTAGGCTGGTGCATAAACCCGGACAAGTGTGTCCTGACACCCACGCAGAAGTTGGAGTTTCTGGGTATAACATGGGACACGAGAGCAGATCAAAAATCTCTCTCCGACCGCAAGTGCGCTGGTCTACGCCAAGCCTTGCAGGTTCCCTTGGAAGTCGGCAGTTGCTCTCCCAGGCAGGCTCTCGGTCTACTGGGAAGACTCAACTTTGCAAATTTCGTGATCCCTCGTGGTCGCTTGCATTGCCGCAGACTGCACCCGGACAAGTGTGTCCTGACACCCACGCAGAAGTTGGAGTTCCTGGGTATAACATGGGACACGAGAGCAGATCAAAAGTCTCTCTCTGACCGCAAGTGCGCTGGTCTACGCCAAGCCTTGCAGGTTCCCTTGGAAGTCGGCAGTTGCTCTCCCAGGCAGGCTCTCGGTCTACTGGGAAGACTCAACTTTGCAAATTTCGTGATCCCTCGTGGTCGCTTGCATTGCCGCAGACTGCAGAGGTTCAGCCGCCGCATACAGCACCTGAAACCATCGCGGCCCGTTGCTCTGCCCAACGCAGCACGGCAGGACATACAGTGGTGGCTAGCAGCCATTGGAAGGACAAGCCCAATGTCTTATCTTAACAAGACGAATGTCTTATTGCAGACGGACAACAAGACAGTAGTGGCTTATGTCAACAAGGAAGGGGGTACAAAATCGTTAGCCCTTCTGGAAACAACGCGGGAGCTACTGGATTTCGTAGACCAGATGGAGATATCTCTGACAGCCCAATACATTCCAGGAAGATACAACGGAATTGCGGACTGTCTCTCGGGGCGCACCACTTCCAGAGTGGCATCTACTAAGTCCGGCAACGAAGGAGATATTCAAAAAATGGGGTCGCCCTCAAATAGACCTGTTCGCTTCAGCCACTGCTCACGTGGTACCAACATACGTCTCCAGAGACTCAAGCGACTGCTTAGCCTGCTTTCCCAACGCGTTCAGTCAACCTTGGGACTACAATCTAGCTTGGGTATTCCCTCCGCCAAACCTCGTTCCGAGAGCGCTCACCCACCTAAATCAGGAAAAGGGCATGTTCCTTCTAGTCGTCCCAAAATGGGAGAAGACTTTCTGGAGAAGCGACCTAAAACAGCGAAGAGACGAACCTCCCATACGCCTGCGCAACCTAGAGGGAGTCCTCATAGACACATCGACAGGACTACCCCCTCCCAGGATTCAGGATCTGGAACTAGAGGTCTGGAGAATTGCGGGTGGGAACAAGCCCTGACAACATGGAGTCAGGAAGAACGCCAACTCCTCAAGTCATCCTGGAGAGAGTCTACACTGAAGACCTACAAACCTGCGTGGGATAGGTGGCGTAAATGGGGCACTCAAAACGGTGTGGACATCAACAATCCCCCACCAACTACGGTTGCCAGGTATCTAGCCCACCTATTTGTTCAAGGAGGCCTAGCCCCAGGGACCATTCAGGTCCACAAGTCAGCCATTGTTACCTTCTGCGGCCCAGCTCAGAATGCGAGAAAAAATCAGCTCTGATTTCTTGGTAAGACACGTTCTCAAGGCAATCTCAATGGCAAGGAGGACCAAGGAGAAAGCCCCTATCTGGGATCCCAGACAAGTAATAGACTGGCTGGTCAAGAATTCCCCCGCAGAAGACTCGCTGTTTGAAGCGTCACGGAGGGCAGCAATACTCCTCGTCCTGGCGTCAGGCAGGAGAGTTCATGATTTGACACTGCTCAGAATCACCCCAGAACATTTCATCGACAAGAGGAACTGTATTACCCTGTGGCCAATTTTTGGGGCAAAAACCGACACAGCCAACCATGTTGGAAACTGACGGGCTCACAAAAAGATAACATCAACCTCCTTAAATGGTTGAGAAAAGTCGTTGCCCTCTCTACAGCCAGAAGAGGTCCACTACTAAAGAACCTATGAACCTATGTGTGACCACATCAGGAGAAACAAAACCGGCAACGCAAACAATAATAGGGGGATGGATCAAATCAGTCCTCAGAGAAGCTGGAGTCCACGCAACCCCGGGAAGTGTACGCTCGGCTGTAGCCTCCTTAAACTGGTTGGAAGACTACCTCATAGAGGAGATTCTTGCTAGAGGGAATTGGAAGTCTGAGCACACCTTCCGGAAGTTCTACCAGAAGGAGATAGCGCACTCCAGAAGCGAGCACCTCCAGCACTCAATGGCTCCATTCTTTACTCCAGTGTAAATAGCATCACATATAACGCTAAGTTTTCAGATCACCAGGTGAGAGCAAACACATCTCATAATGGATTCCAGGCATCGATACGGAACACAAAATAGAATAATTTTACCTACCAATAAAATTTATATTTTGTTTCCATCGATGCCTGGAATCCAGGTAATCCCTACCTGGTGCATTACGAGTCATATGACAAACAATAACATCACGTGATCTGAGATGCGCGTCACTAGTGTTGCCAGCAGAGAGAAAATGTGGCAAGTCGAATAAAAAAAGGGCAAATATAGGGAATAAACACGCGCGAAACTGAAACTATAAGGGCGAAAGAGCTAGCTCTCTCTCATAATGGATTCCAGGCATCGATGGAAACAAAATATAAATTTTATTGGTAGGTAAAATTATTCTATTATTTTGCTTTTACTTAACTGTTTTGCATGACCGATATTTGCGTGTGTTATTTTTTATTAAATTGTGAATTTATTAACCCCGATACAGGCGAACCCTAGTGGGGTTAATAATTACATGCTAAAAATATATGTACATAAATTGTGAAGAAGCAATAAATAAATAAACAAATAAAAAAAATAGGTCAGAATATTTCCGCTTCGCAATAAAATGCAAATAAATGGAATATTTTTGAACGCATCCTAAAACTAACAACTGTTTTTTGAAAGGTGATAAAGTACACCTTTTAAATTTTAGAAGTCAAAATAAAAATGCCATTTTTGGAATACAAACATTTTCAATGCAATCTTTAAAAATGGCTCACCTTAGGTTTTTTCTAACTAAAATTACTGACAAAAAAAAAATAATGACACACATATTTTATTAGGCAAAAGTATTATAAACATTATCGTCAACTCACTTGTCTGTCGTTTCATATAAAAATAATTAATAACATATTCCAAAAGTTTTAACCACTCTGACCTGTAAGCCTGTTTACACAACAATATAACAATAGCAGTCCAATAAGCGTGTTTTCACGCTAAAACGTGTGTTCCCACAGAAATTGTTATAACTCTATTATTGCTCTAGTGACAACCCTAAAACAAAAAATAGAAGATCTATTTTGAATCAAGCTTCACATTTCTATACAAAGTCGTCCATAGAAGTACACAAAAAAAATACTTATTTTGTAGAAACAGTTCTTACCCACCAAATCGCATACGCGCTGTTAGAAATTGTTTATTATACATTTATACAAAAGAATAAGTTTTTCGTTATTTGTTTTTGGGGTGTTATGCCGTGTACATCTACCGGATCTGCCCTGATGATGGACACTGCAACGATGTCCGAAACGTTGGCTAAAGAAGGAGGTTGCGCAACACGGCATAACACCCCAAAAACATATAACGAAAATGCTTTTGGCCGTGAAAATCTTAAAACTTAACCAAAAGAATAAGTGTTTTTTTTTTTTTTTTTACATAATCTGTGATTTTGTACCGTTTTCACATAAAAAACATCACATGAGTCACTTTTACAATTTTTTTATGTTTTCATTCTAAATTTTAATATTTTCAAATGTTAATATTTATTTGTAATATAACAATTTGAACGCTTATTTGATAACCTTTCAAACACATTTTTACTATTTCGCTACATTCAGAAATGTTTAATTTATAGAGTTTTGATTACGAAGCGGAAATAACACAAAGTTTTTATAAATCTGACAAGTTTAAGACAAAAAACTTCAACACAAAAAACTCACACAATCGCAAAAAATGAGTGGTTAAAATTGATAACTTTGGTTTCTTATAGATGTATATGTTAATTATTTTGTGGTTAACTTTTAGATTTGAATATAAGCGTGGTGTTTTATCTTTCTAACACCATTCAGATCATATTTCTAACCATGAATAGTAAAGGAGACACACATGTTTCTATCAGACCTGTACGTGTTGTTACGAGGGATTAAAAATAATAACTGGTTTTTTCAGTGATTGTAATTATTGTTCATGAAGATTCATTTTAAATTTAAGCTTCATTTTCAAAATTGAAATTGATTGTGCAAAGAATTCAGACATCAGATAGAGTACCTGCCTACAATATAATATTTTAACAGACAATTATTTTAATTGTCTCTTCCAAAATTGGATTAGGTGTAATTGTGAGTTTTTACGGGTCTGTGCTGGTTCATATTAAAATCATATTAATTCTTTCCCTTACAATTAACCAGCAGTATTGAACCTTGTCTGTGATTGATTCCAGCGCTTGGAGCAACCGGAATGTTGTCCACGCGAATACTTTGCCCTGATGCAGAAGTGTTGGCACCATGAATCTACTAAGCGCCCCAAGTTCTCAGAGATCCTCCACATGCTTCCCGATTGCAAACCAGAGCAGGTCAGTGAAGTTTAGTTACTAAAAATCATAATGTTGCCAATAGATGACGCTTGAATCATTTTCATAAAATTTAGTTTTTCCTTAATAAGATTGAAACTGTTGTATTTTATCACATTTATTGGATGGTGGAATGAGGATATTATATTTAATTTGGCAGGTGGGTATTAGGACTGCTTCCCCGGGAACCATTTATTGAATAACCAATACCTTTGCCTTAGTTCACCCCAAGTGGTTCTCTACGTTTGGTGACTTAGAAGGAGTGCCCTGGTTCAAGCGGTGAGGTTTGCCTAGGTTTTGGCTGCGGATGCAACTGCCCACCAACTGCATGGCAGGCCAGATCAAAAGAGACAGTTTGAGGGAGACCTTTTGACCTCTCCAGCAGGACTCTCATGGAACATCACCTTGCAACGCAGTAGGAGGGATGGATTCATACATCCATCCCTCGTATCTTTTTCCTTCCCAGAATTAAGAAGACCCTCCACACAGCAATCCCAAAGATGATAGGTCTTGAGGGGAATTATTTTCGTCAGCACCTCCTGTGGACTGTAAATTTTCCAATGTGTTAACCCAGAGGCTTTTTCTTAAAAAGATTTCTGGCCTTTTTCTTAAAAAGGCCAGAAAATTCCAGGAAAAATACGGAAATTTCGTAACAAAACACGATTTTGAATTGAATGTTTTGTTGATTAATTTTGAGCTATTGTATATTTTATTGACTGAAACACGTTCACAACACAATAAACTATCCACCAAAACAACATTACTTGCATTTATTACGTAAATTAATAGGTTTTACGATGTTTTAGTCGCGGAACACGCATTAGTTGCGACGGTTAAATTCGCTGCAAATTCTGACAGGTCAATTTCATAGACGAAATCGTTTTAAAAATATTCTGGGGTTGCAATGTGAATGAAACTTTTAGGCATCTCATAGAGTAATGTTGGCGCAAGCGATTCTGACACTGTTCTTCATACAAATTCTGTACATAGAAGGGCCAAAATCGCAGACAAAAAGTTTTTTGTCGAAAATATTGTTCAAATATTTGAATTATTTTCTCACGCATGCGCATACGACGCGCGCGCCGGCGCGTCTCTGGCCTGTCACCGGTTAAATATAAACATTTAACAAAACTATATTTTAAAATGAGGCGCTCAGCGGAACCAACCCACAAAAATTCGTAATCAGCGAAAACATCATAGTGAAACCCTCTTAACCCCTCCGCAACGTAAGTAGATATAAGCGTTAAAAATAGGACAGCAGTCAAGTACAATAAGCGTGTTTATACGTCAGCGCATGTGTTTCCATAGAAATCGTTAACTCCGTTATTGTTTTAGTTACATCCCTAAATCAAAAAGTAAAAGGTCGATAGTAGATCAAGCTGCACATCCCTATCAAGTTGTCTATGGAAATACATAGCAGGAATCAGCTGTCAGTCGTGTAGTTGACAAAAATATTTACCCGCGCAAATTTGCTCCACCGCGCTCCACATTTTAAATTTTAATTAAATATTTTTATATGAAATGATAAAAAAGTGAGGTGACAAAAGTATTTATTACACATACATACAATAGAATAAGTATTATTGTTTACATAATCTGTGATTTCTGTGATTTTAGTACCTTTTTCACATAAAAACATCACGTGAGTCATTTTTACGTATTTTTAATGTTTGCATTCTAAATTTTAATATTTACAAATGCTAATATTTATTTGTAATATAATAATTTGAAAGCCTATTTTGTAACCTTTCTAAAACAGTTTTTACTATTCGGCTAAGTTTAGAAATGTTTCATTTATAGAGCTTTAATTGTGAAGCGGTAAAAACAAAAAGTTTTCGAAAAATGTCATTTTGTTAGAGACACCAAAAGCGAATATTGTCGAAAATTCGGAGGGGTTAACCTTTCCCTTACTGTGCTAAAAAAATACGCGCGCTCCGGTGCTGTGTATTCAATTCACGTGTTAAAATCATCGATTTTATTTCGGAAATATATGAACATTCATAGCTAATCGCTTTTGTTTTTCGTAATTTGTGTTACAAGTGATAATAATTGTAATTTAATTGCTGAAAACATGAAAAAACCATCGTCCGTTGCTGAAAAAACGGGCGAGGAGACCATCTCAAAGGATTGCCCGAGAACGACTGAGGCGCTGGGCGCTGGGCTGCTACCCAATACATATATACAGCTATGTATGTTAGCTACTACGCGGTCGTAGGTATCGACGGTCGAAACACAACACGGCTGTCTCTGTTTCTCATGTTCCCGTATAGCAAAGTAGAGCGAGACGTCACATAGCGTGTCATCTCCCCCCGCACACTCTTGGCGTATCACGGTCCACACTGGCACACGGTTGATTGTATTTGTGGTTTATTCCCGATATTTAACAAAATATCTCTGATTTTGAATTAAATTTGCTAATTATTTAAAATATTATTTTTTAATTCAGTGTGTAAATGTATAACAGAGGAATACCTAAGATCTGAACCCAGAATTCATTATATTTATAGAGATATAAAAGTTATTATAAGCAATGTGTAGTATTTACGCATTACAGACCAGGAAAGGTTAAGAAGTTTTCCAAGGGACTGGAAAAAAAAAACTTCTTAAGCAGGAAAAACCTTATGTGTGGGAAAAATTGGGCCAAAAAACTTCTTAAGCCACGAAACTTCTTAACACGTTCCCGGACGAGCATGCTATAGCATTCGCATTGGATAGTTTAATTATGTCGCGGATGCTATAGCATTCGAAGTTTATTGAGTTTTTTTGTCAGATATGCTTGAGCAGTTGCTTTATCCCTATAAAATATAGGTAGTCTATTTCTTACTGTCACTGCTGACACAACCACAGATCGCTTACTGTCACATGAGACCTTTTCTGCACACAAAGATAAAACAGTGTTGACCCCTTCCCCTACAGCTCGCCCGGCGTACCCCGCGTGGTGGCGTATGCTATAGCATGCGTCAAATGTATTGAGATTCGTCTGCTAGAGCATTCGCGTCGCACTTGATGGTGTTGGTTGGTACGTATCATGACGGAAATGCTAGAGCAATCGCAAAAATCTAATACAAAAAAATAGTGCCAAAGTAGGGTGACTCACTGCCCGTGAACGTGTTAAGAGAGAACTTCTTAACCTCTTATTGGCCGGAGACGCGCGGGCGTGCGCGTATTGTGGGCAGGCGCGAGAAAATAATTTGAAAAAAAATTCGAACAAAACATGTTTGTCTGCGATTTTGGCCCTTCTATGTACAGAATTTGTATGAAGAACAAGGTCAGAATCGCTTGCGCCAACATTACCCCATAAGATAGGTAAAAATTTCATTCACCTTGCAACCCCAGAATATTTTTAAACGATTTTATCTGTGGCGTGAAAATGTCAAATTTGCCGCGAATTTTATCCGTCAAGGTCGATGCTTGTTCCTCGACGAAAACATCGTAAAACCTATTCATTTACGTAATTAACGCAAGTAATGTTGTTTTGGTACATAGTTTATTGTTCTAGGAATGTGTTTCGGTCAATAAAATATACGATAGCTCAAAATTAATCCATAAAACATTCAATTCAAAATCGTGTTTTGTTACGAAATTTCTGTATTTTTCCTGGAATTTGCCGGCCTTTGACCGGTTAAGAGGGTTTCACTTTTGTCATATCTATGAAGCCACAGTGGCCCAATTTTAGTTTTCTCTATTTCAAAGATCCTTTGAAATCAGAGAAAACTAAAATTGGGCCACTTTGGCTTCGTAGATATGACAAAAATGTATAACAATATGATGTTTTTGCTGATTACGATTATGAGTAATCAGCAAAAACATATGATTAGGGGCCACTCTTCGGCTGAGAGCCTCAAATGTGAACGAGTAATGATTTAATTGATTTCAGGTGCAAGCCGTATCAACAAGTGAATTTGATCCAAACACAAAAAGGGCTGATCAACTGTTCTACAGAGGCGGAGAGATAATCACGGTCATTGACAAAGGGTAATTAATTATTCCAGTTCAGAAGTAATCAAGAATTAGAAGTTAATTATTTCCAAATCACAGGAATGTTGACGTTGTTTTTATTTTTTTGAAGGGGAAGTCCGGCGGCTACGCAGTGGAAGGGAATCCTGACCAACGGGACGACCGGCTTGTTCAACCCACAGAATGTGGTGTCCTATCTCGGGGCAAGCTTACCCTCATCGGCCAACCAGGTTACTTGACTCTCATATATCAGAATATTAACCACTCCGACCGTAAGCGTGTTTATACGACAATGCAATAATAACAGTCAAGTTCAATAAGCATGTTTTCACACTAACGCATGTGTTCCCACAGAAATCGTTATAACACTGTTATTGTTCTAGTGACAACCCGAAAACAAAAAGTAGAATATCCATATTGAGTGTAGCTTTACATCTCTATTCAAAGTTCTATAGAAAAGACTTATATAATTAGTACATAAAAATAGACTTATTTTGTAGAAACAGTTATCACCCGCCAAATCGCCTACGTGCCGTTAGACATTGTTAATTTTTTATTAAATATTATTGTACGAAATAGTAAAAAAGTGTAATGACAAAATTGTTTATTATATAATAGAATAAGTTTTTTTTTTTTTTTTTTTTTACATAATCCGTGATTTTAGTACCGTTTTCACATAAAAACAGCACAAGAGTCATTTTTACAATTTTTTTTTATGTTTGCATTCTAAATTTTAATATTTTAATGGTAATATTTATTTGTAATATAACAATTTGAAAGCTTATTTCATAACCTTTCAAAAACAGTTTTTAGTATTTCAAAAACAGTTTTTAGTATTCGGTTAATAAGTTATAACACTTTTTTCTGTAAACCGTTTTTGTATTAAGGTCACTCAGACAAAACAGTAACAGTACACAGTTTTATCACTAGAAATTATCAACTAGGTAAGTATTTATATTTGGTAATGACAAAAGGGTACGCGGAACTGAGTCGCGGAATTGGCCTATGGTTGCTTTGGGCGGATTACTGTCTTCCAAGGGCTGTGCTGGGCAGCTGGGTAGCCAAGAGAAGGAGTGCGCCTTAATGAACCTAGGTAGTGCTCAAGTGCGGCGTGCACGGGTATTTGGCCGCTGGAAGTAGATATCTGTCTTCTGAGGGCCGTGCGGGGCACAGGTAGCCAGCAGAAGGAGGGTACTAACCAGGGCAAGGTTGACTGGAGAACTGTGTCGTGAACTGATGAGATGCCGCTTATAAGGGCTCCGTCAGGTGTGTGCGCCGCGGAAGGTGTGGCCAGCCACCTGGTAAGGATGCATAGGTGTCTAATGCACGTCTCGCCAGCATTGCGAAACGGGAATGAGATAACACTGTATGGGTAGAGAGAGAAGGTGTATTGGGATGAATATTCCGCGCGCTACAAAGTTAAGAATTTCATTATTAGAATGGTTTTCTCTAATCTGCTGTACCGAATGGATACCGTTTTTTTTTAAATTTTTTAGGAGGGTATTGGTATCGCTGCCCCGGGAATTATTTATTGGATAATCAACAGCTCTGCCATAGGACACCTCAAGTGTCCCATAAGGGAACTATATCGGGGCCCATATGAAAAATCTTTGCTTTACACAATCATTTTCGTACTTACAATATCATACAGTTGGAATAATATTTTGAGACAGTACTAAATCGTCAAGTTTGGAACCAGAAGACATAGCCACATATTCAAAGACATCTCTGGTGAACTTCAAAGATGTTACTGTTGAAAGAATGATATAAAACAGGAGATCACACAATGGGTCTATGGCCTAAGTGCGTAATCAACTCAAATATCGATTTTTCGGAGATGTCCGACTTATCAACTGGACGATCGATGTGCATGATAACTTTTAATAAGAAATCTTGAAAATCATAAATGTGTTGTTTTCAGAATGTATTCACCAGATCGACCGGCGAAGGAGCGGGAAGTAGTATCCGCAACTCCCTCATAAGGGACCGTTCCGCTTCCAAACGCCGGCTCAGGAGTGACATGATCTCGGCTCCTCAAGGAGAGGTCAAACACACGGGCCACGTCGGGCTGGACGGCGCATACTTTGGAGATGTCTCCTTTCTTGAGGTTCATATCTTTTAATATTTATGCAAATTAAACATACACATTGCATTATAAAATAATTGAAAATCATTTTAAAATTTAGAAAATCATATGTCCTTACAAAGGCTGACTGGAATATTGGGAATGGCATTTATAACCTTGTTAAACATTGAAACAGTTAAAAATATTGTTATCTCTTTTATTCGCAAACTACTAATCTATGCCACTGATATAAAAGTTGTTGCGCAAACATGTAATTGTAATCCTCATCAGGGGTGTTACGGATATTCCTAGTAATCCGCAGATGTCAAAATTTTGCATATCAGGGGTGTAACGGATATTCGCATCCGCATCCGCAAATGCGGAATATCCGCACTAATTTAGACATCGATATGAACGTCTAATAATCCGCATGCGCAGATGTGATCGTCTAATAATCCGCATCCGCCGATGTCAAAATGTTTGCATCCGCAACAACCCTGATCCTCATGTCATTATTATTCATTCGAATTTGTCTCATGGTAAAACTCACATCATTGATGAAACTCTTGCAAATTCGCTTTTTAAACTCGATTTATTCGAGGGCTGTCTGTAAAATAAGCTCTCCAAGTGCTGCAGTCGCAAGGAACAATTTTACGAGAGATCCGGCAATACTGGCGTGTAGCCTGGTTCCCCTACGCCAAATCCTCACCACGCTGCACTCTCTGCGATACTTAGCCTCGGCAGCCGTCCGCGACAGAGCTTCCACTCGCCGCACCTGCCAGGTGTGAATTACGCTCTATAATTAGTTTTTTGTGCAAAGAGCAAAACTCCGGTAGAAATTCATTCTCAGCTACTTGAAGTGTACCGAAAAAAGTGTACGAGTGCGACAACGAACACAAATGGTGCAGAGAATTTAAAAGCATGGTGAAAGGCCATCGGTTTCAGAAGAAAATATTGCCAAAGTGAATAAAACAATGAATGCATATCGACGGGTGACGGGTCGGGAGCTCTGTGATATGATCCCTGATGTCAGTAAGACCACTCCGATGTCAGTGTACTCTGATGTAAGTAAAACCCACCTCCCGAGTTCCCCTCCCCCTTCCCAGGTTCTCCTCCCCCCTTTCTGTTTCCCCTCCCTGTTTCCTCTCTGTTTCTCATTCCCGGTACACTTAGTTTTCAAACGGCTCGCGTGATATTGACAAGATTTTGACACAACATTTGGGAGACCACAAGGTCTGCCTAAGGTGGGTCTCAAAATGCTCACTAAAGATCACAAACAACAAGGGGATGAAGCATACTGCGAATTCCTCGAGTTCTACGACATCAATGGCAAGAATTCTTGGACTCAATTGTGACTGGGGACGAGACCTGGAAACACTACACGACACCGGAGACAAAGGAACAATCCCAGTGGTGTCATTCAGATTCGCCGAAGCAAAGTTTATTATTATTATTTATTACTGAGCTAACTCACACCTGAGACTAAGCGTCACAGAGGGTGCATCGTGGTAGGGATTTGACGAAGGGAAGCCATTGTTATGTATAAAACATAGGTTAATTGTCGTTTTAAGTAAGAACTGGAATCTATGAGGCGGCACGATAGCATTGTCTATTGTTTTTCATCCTGGCAACACCAGAGAGGAGCGGAAATGTGATGGTGGCACTTCCCCCGGCGGGCGTAAGGCCCGCCGGAGGCCGTGAGAGTTTTGGAGAGAGAATCGGGCAAGATGGAGTGCATCGGTGCCTAATCAGAGAGATTCGAAGTTCCCGTAAAGTTCGGGCGGTTATTATAGTGCCGTTACAAGTTTATTTGAGTTCCCGTTATGGTTTCGACCCCGCGAGTCGCGCTCCGGAAATAAATGTTGTGTTCACACAATGGCCGAATTGTATTTTGTCGTGGAATAGGAAATTTCGTTCTGGACAGTAAACGCCCCTGCCTTTAGTCCCAGAAACACCGTGGGCTAGTGTGATTTCCGGCCAATATAATGTTCTACCCGATCTCCGCCAGGAAATCTCCTGGTGTATCAATTCACGATACACGTGCGTGACTTTATCGTTTGCCATCCGCGCCAGCTTACTCCACCGTGGGACGTGGAGTAGCCTTATTTGCTCGCGCCAGAGTATTTGCTCATGCTGCAGAGGACATCGTTTGCCATCCGCGCCAGCTTACTCCACCGTGGGACGTGGAGTAGCCTTATTTGCTCGCGCCAGAGTATTTGCTCATGCTGCAGAGGACATCGTTTGCCATCCGCGCCAGCTTACTCCACCGTGGGACGTGGAGTAGCCTTATTTGCTCGCGCCAGAGTATTTGCTCATGCTGCAGAGGACATCGTTTGCCATCCGCGCCAGCTTACTCCACCGTGGGACGTGGAGTAGCCTTATTTGCTCGCGCCGGAGTATTTGCTCATGCTGCAGAGGCCAGAGGATTCCTGCCGCCATTATAGTCAGCTCGCATCACCGTGGGACGTGGGCAGTTGCACCAACCTTAGTCACCGGGAGGATCCCTCATCGTCTAAACGACCGCGTTAATAGTCAGATTACTTTAGCTTTAGTTATCGGTTATGGTCTGTGGGGGTAAGTTCTTTCCTATCTGTATTATTATTTGCAATATTTGAAATAAACCTATACGGTTAGTCCAATTATAATTAACCTTATTTTATTTACAAAACCTGGTAATTCCTGCCTATGCCTGACATCTTAGAACTTAATTCCCCGCTCTGGGAGGGGGGATCTCTGCTCTACCGCTGTGCTGGTCGATTTGGCGGGTCTGATGCTGAGGATTCCTCGGGATCAGATCCTGGCGCGTCCGGTACTAACCGGCAAAGCCATTTCGTCCACTCACCTTAATTAAATCCCTTTAATAAATAAGCCAACTTGTGGCAATTCAGAGGACCCTAACATGGCGCCTACAACTGTGTTCTGGGCTCGTATAATTCTTATTTGTCTAGGTTTTGGGTTGGAGTTACTATAGTTTTGTTTTGTAATCGATCAATAATTGTTTTTGTTATTTCGAAGCATCTCACATAAAACATAACCTTTAAATGTCATTCCGGTATACACGTAAATATTGCGAGGTTATCAATCTGTCAACAATACAGCCAACTTGATGATAATTCTGTACACATTATTATTATATATTTGTTTGTGGGTTAAGTTATTCGGACTTACGGGCAACACGAATACTAAGTGTCAATTTGACAGACGGCTATGTCAATCGTAAACAAACATTGCATTTTGACAACAACTGTCAAAATGTAATTACACCTTTAAGTTTTTAAGATTGTCGTGTACAATGAATACTATTAAGCGCTTATAAATACGATTAATTATATAATTGCTCTGCGGGTAAGCAATATATTCGTAGCTATCGTTACTAGCTAATTTATTGACATTGTACATTTAATTATTGGAATTTTACAATTATACTTTTCAAAATGTCGACTACAATAGACAACATCAATAGTAGATCGAAAGATGAACTTTCTGCGGAACTTTTATCAAGGAATATAACACCAGACGGTACTTTAGAAGAAATGCGGATTCAAGCCAGAAGGCATAACAAAAATATTAAAATATCTGAAGCTATCGAGCATCATGAGATAAGTGTTAACCCAGATAATGACAGCGAATTTGGCTCAAACTACATTAAATATACAAAAGTTATTTATAATGAATCAAACTCTTCTTCATCTTCATCCACAAGTACTATTAATAATTGGAATATTAAATTTGATGGTAATAGTTGCGTAAGAGACTTTATACTGGAAATAGAAGAGAAATGTAGAATTAGGAACGTTCGTCATGACGATTTAGTGAGATGTTTTCCTGATATTTTAGATGGATTGGCATTATTATGGTTCAGATCAATTTATACACCTGATTTGACTTGGAATGAATTATCTATATTACTTATAAAACAATTCGAAACAAATAATAGACAGATTGAATTAAAATCACAACTTTTCTCTATGAAACAACCAGCTGGTATGTCAGCCTTTGAATTTACGTTAAGAATGCAGAAGCACAATAATATGCTTGATTCTAAATTACCACTCTCTGAACTTTTACAATTATGCATGAGGGCATTACTACCCATTTATATCAACCTTCTGGCATCTAGAGATTTCAACTCATTTTCAGAACTTACCGAAGCTACAAATAAACTGGAGTCTTATTCAACGTCTAATTTGTTAGAAAATAATTCTTCTTCTTTTTCTAATGATAATCCACTTAAGGATAATAAAAAAAATTATTATTTCACTAATTCACGGGGCAGTAATAATAATAATTTCAATTCTAATCGTAACTCGTATCGTGGTACCTACAATAATCGTTCTACGGATTATAATTATAAACAAAATAATAATAATAATTATAATAATAATAATTATAATAATAATAATTATAATAATAATAATAAACAATATAGTGGCAATTCTGCTAATATCAATAATACTCGTTTTTTCTATAATAATCAATCTAAAAAGAATACTTCTAATGATTGTAGAGAAAAGGAGATGTGTCATCCTGAACCAAATTCTACCAAGAACAATATTTATTGTTCTTTTTGTAAATTAAAAGGTCATTTACTATCGGATTGTAGGAAGAGAAGACAAAACAATTCCAATCCGAAAGTTGCTTCTGTTAAACATGGGGATTCAAAAAACTAGATGTGAGTCGCTCTGCTCACGCGCCTTCCTTTGCGCAGAGGAAGTGCGAGTGGCAGAGTTGGCTCCGTCAGGTTAATCAGTTCTTTCGGACTCGAGTTCTGAGGTGGAGGTACCGCCGCCGAAGGATCCCGATTTTAACAGGCGATTTTAATGTTAAGGATATACTTAAATCAGATAGCATACCAGCTTAGTCGGCTATCATAAAGCATCTTCACAGGCGCTATCTTTAATTTAAACCTCTTCAATACAGCTCATTTCAGTTCAGCTTGATCAGCCGGATTGCTTTGACCAGTATTGGACATAAAATACATAAGTAAATAATTAATTTTTAAGTGGTCTTTTGTAGAAAATTAAAATCTTACTCCAGTTGATTACTCGAGTATAATTTCACATTAAAATAATAATTAAGATTTGTTAGTTTATTTATGTACAATTATGAGATGCCTCGAAGTACAAATACATATATGTATATATATATATATAATAAGTTCACTATGGTTTATATTTATCTTTAAGTTTATTTCCTTGTCAACTCAGAATGCATGACGATATGAACCCGCTTATCCTTTTGTATTCTGAGTCCATACAGTTTAAAATACTCTGTATTTGTCCTACTAAGTTTTTGTCAACTTGGAATATACGATAATATGAACCCGCATATCCTCGTGTATTCCAAGTTCAATCTCATATGAACTGTGTTCATATACTTTTATATTGCATAAACGTAATTAAGAACATTAAGAGGTATTCGCCCAAAATTTCAATATGTTCTCAATTTAATAATGTTTTAACTACATTTGCTAAACAATAAAAATAACTTACTATAATTATTCAGAAATTTCATTAATTTGAAGAATTTAATCAATTCCCAAGCTATGAGTGTGATTGATTAGTTCCTGCGAGAACTTCAGTAATTAGTTACGATGCACTAATACCTACTGCACCTTCTGGTACAAAAGTCACATACTTAATTAATTGGCACCATTTTTTTTAACGATGGTTGTTGACTATTGATAGCACCATTTATTTACGATGGTCGCTAACCATTCTATTGTCACCATTTTTAACAATGGTTGAATAATAAATAAATTGGCATCATTCATGCGATGATTGTATGACTATCCTTAACACCATTCAGTTACAATGGTTGGTTATATCCTGTATTTCATATACAAATGTTCTAATAAACTTATATTTTGTTTTCTATTATATAACTGTCAGAAAAACTTATCCCACGAGACCAGTTAGAGAGTTAGATAGGTAGGCTCTTCTAAAGAGGAACTCTTTTATCCAGAATGGATTTAAAATCAGTGTTGAAGTGCAGATGGTACACCATCTAAGTGTATAGCCTACTTTGGCTTACTTAAAAGTGTTCTGAACAGTGATGCTTTACGCATATTTAATGTGTTGATGTTTATTGATGTCATATCTTGGTGATAATATCTATTCTAATATTAAGTTCTATTCTGTTATAGATGCTACGTCTACGGTAGTCCCAGACGAGAGTCAGAATACATCACCCAGCGTCTTATATGCTGTGGGTGATTACGGGCCCCGTTCACGTATCTTCTTATTGTCTACAAATTGTCTACAATTAAGGTCTTTAACTCTAAGTACTGATTTAATTATATCTAATTGTCTAACTTCGAATGGATGCGTCGCAGACTCTACCATCATGTCTTCAGCATGATGGGCGCGACTGATTTTGTCACGCACCCATTTGCAAGCATACTGTTGCTGGTAGTTTTGTTTTTTTTTCTGATGTACAACTCATTTTTATGATATTATGTTTATGTATGTTTTTAGGAACCCATCAGACCAAGTTAGGGTATCTCTTAGCTCAGGCTTTTCTTTTGTTCTCCTTGTGTTTGAGGGCAAACACCTTGGGGGCGAGCGGGGTAATGTTATGTATAAAACATAGGTTAATTGTCGTTTTAAGTAAGAACTGGAATCTATGAGGCGGCACGATAGCATTGTCTATTGTTTTTCATCCTGGCAACACCAGAGAGGAGCGGAAATGTGATGGTGGCACTTCCCCCGGCGGGCGTAAGGCCCGCCGGAGGCCGTGAGAGTTTTGGAGAGAGAATCGGGCAAGATGGAGTGCATCGGTGCCTAATCAGAGAGATTCGAAGTTCCCGTAAAGTTCGGGCGGTTATTATAGTGCCGTTACAAGTTTATTTGAGTTCCCGTTATGGTTTCGACCCCGCGAGTCGCGCTCCGGAAATAAATGTTGTGTTCACACAATGGCCGAATTGTATTTTGTCGTGGAATAGGAAATTTCGTTCTGGACAGTAAACGCCCCTGCCTTTAGTCCCAGAAACACCGTGGGCTAGTGTGATTTCCGGCCAATATAATGTTCTACCCGATCTCCGCCAGGAAATCTCCTGGTGTATCAATTCACGATACACGTGCGTGACTTTATCGTTTGCCATCCGCGCCAGCTTACTCCACCGTGGGACGTGGAGTAGCCTTATTTGCTCGCGCCAGAGTATTTGCTCATGCTGCAGAGGACATCGTTTGCCATCCGCGCCAGCTTACTCCACCGTGGGACGTGGAGTAGCCTTATTTGCTCGCGCCAGAGTATTTGCTCATGCTGCAGAGGACATCGTTTGCCATCCGCGCCAGCTTACTCCACCGTGGGACGTGGAGTAGCCTTATTTGCTCGCGCCAGAGTATTTGCTCATGCTGCAGAGGACATCGTTTGCCATCCGCGCCAGCTTACTCCACCGTGGGACGTGGAGTAGCCTTATTTGCTCGCGCCGGAGTATTTGCTCATGCTGCAGAGGCCAGAGGATTCCTGCCGCCATTATAGTCAGCTCGCATCACCGTGGGACGTGGGCAGTTGCACCAACCTTAGTCACCGGGAGGATCCCTCATCGTCTAAACGACCGCGTTAATAGTCAGATTACTTTAGCTTTAGTTATCGGTTATGGTCTGTGGGGGTAAGTTCTTTCCTATCTGTATTATTATTTGCAATATTTGAAATAAACCTATACGGTTAGTCCAATTATAATTAACCTTATTTTATTTACAAAACCTGGTAATTCCTGCCTATGCCTGACATCTTAGAACTTAATTCCCCGCTCTGGGAGGGGGGATCTCTGCTCTACCGCTGTGCTGGTCGATTTGGCGGGTCTGATGCTGAGGATTCCTCGGGATCAGATCCTGGCGCGTCCGGTACTAACCGGCAAAGCCATTTCGTCCACTCACCTTAATTAAATCCCTTTAATAAATAAGCCAACTTGTGGCAATTCAGAGGACCCTAACACCATGCTACACGCCAGAACTCCTGGGTTGCATGTAAAATTGTTCCTCACGACCGCAGCACCTTGGGGACCTTATTTTACGGATAGCCCTCGTATTTGATTTGAATGGGGCATCCTCATGTTAAGTATCTTTTTCGAAGTGAAACTTCTTTAGCCTCGTTGGATGAAACGGAAATGACGCGTCACATTACGAGAAGCGAAAAATATAATATGTGTCACCCGATCGATAATCCAGGATAGATTGATGGAATATTTGTAGAGGAAAACAAACAATGTGACTGGTACAATTGCAGTTCTACAGGCTTGTTCTGGATAGTCTGCAGGGTAAAGATTGAGAGTTATATATTACCTCTGTATCCATTTATTGATGTATGTTGTTCTTTTCAGTACAATCACTTACCTCGCCAAGTGGTGACCCCGTACAAGCCGTCGGAGGATTTGGAGCAGACGCCGCTGATCAACCCCAACTCCCCGTCGCACCTCACCGGCAACAACACGGTGAGCTCGGCGCACCCCATCCTGCTGCGCGAGACACACCCGCGCCACGGCGCCGCCAACCACGCCGCTCAAGATGATGAAGCCAAATACCGTACGTTCAATGATTGTCATTTATATATTATAATGCTCGAAAATGTAACAATGATTAGTCTTACTGATTCAAAGCCTCAAAGAATGGCTTGAAAGTTTAACAGAAGATGACCCAAGTCATTACGAATTCAAGTATTCCCAATCTTGAAACCCAAACCTGCACTGTACAATAGCTTGTGTCGCTCTCCATAGAGAGAAAAAAAATGGCCTTATTTTAAACGCCCGGGGTCTCAAAAGTTTCGTATGATCTGTAGTTATTTGAAAACGTAAAAATAAATGAAATTATTGTTCACTATTAGCCCGCTGAAATGGCTGGAAGTTTTGAAAAAAAAAAGATTTCGTGATTTGGAAAAAAAATAAAACAAATGGTCCATATTTTATATTTTGTACTAAACTTAATTTTTATTCCATAACTGCGGTACAAAGAATGCGAACAAAATAATATTTTTTGAAACATATGTGATGTGTTTGTTAAAAATATAAAAGGGGAAAATAACACTTTTCTGGATAAAATCAGTATTCTTGTTGACTTACTTGTGTTCATAAACTTGATTTTTTTTTCATTTTTGTCAGCTATACGCATTTTTTATTAACAAATTAATTATTGAAAAAAAAAGTTAATTGAAGTAATTAAAAAAAAATGTTTTAGATTTGTTTTCTGATTTTCAATGCATAATAGGTTATGGGCTAACAACCATTTAAAAAAAAATTTTAAATGCAGTTCTCATTTCCATTATAAGACACAACTTTTGAGACCCCGGGAGTTTCTGAATTCAAAAGTTAAAATAATTGACACACCCTACTGTACAATCTGTTATGGTTAACAATTATGGTTATGGTCAACTATATGTTAAATATTATTATGGTCACAATTTAATTTTTTCACTATATTCATATTTTATCTTTTTAATCATTACAAAGTTTTTTTTATAGGAAATTCCGCCAGCTTTAGTTTGGATACCCTCTCTCATCAGATGCCACAGGTAATAATTACAGTAGAACCCCATTAATTCGAAATCCACGGGATATCGAAAATAAAATTTCGAATTAACGAACTCCCAAATAATAAAAAAAAAATTGTCAAAAATTGAGTCCCCCGGCTGCAAATTCAAATTCGGGTAGGTTCTATGGAATAAATTTGTAATAATAGAATAATTTTACCTACCAATAAAATTTATATTTTGTTTCCATCGATGCCTGGAATCCATTATGAGAGAGAGAGCTAGCTCTTTCGCCCTTATAGTTTCAGTTTCGCGCGTGTTTATTCCCTATATTTGCCCTTTTTTTATTCGACTTACCACATTTTCTCTCTGCTGGCAACACTAGTGACGCGCATCTCAGATCACGTGATGTTATTGTTTGTCATATGACTCGTAATGCACCAGGTAGGGATTATCTGGATTCCAGGCATCGATGGAAACAAAATATAAATTTTATTGGTAGGTAAAATTATTCTATTTTGTGTTCCGTATCGATGCCTGGAATCCATTATGAGATGTGTTTGCTCTCACCTGGTGATCTGAAAACTTAGCGTTATATGTGATGCTATTTACACTGGAGTAAAGAATGGAGCCATTGAGTGCTGGAGGTGCTCACTTCTGGAGTGCGCTATCTCCTTCTGGTAGAACTTCCGCAAGGTGTGCTCGGACTTCCAATTCCCTCTAGCAAGAATCTCCTCTATGGGGTAGTCTTCCAACCAGTTTAAGGAGGCTACAGCCGAGCGTACACTTCCCGGGGTTGCGTGGACTCCAGCTTTTCTGAGGACTGATTTGATCCATCCCCCTATTATCGTTTGCGTTGCCGGTTTTGTTTCTGCTGATGTGGTCACAAATAGGTTCTTTAGTAGTGGACCTCTTCTGGCTGTAGAGAGGGCAACGACTTTTCTCAACCATTTAAGGAGGTTGATGTTATCTTTTTGTGAGCCCGTCAGTTTCCAACCTGATTGTTTATGGTTGGCTGTGTCGGTTTTTGCCCCAAAAATTGGCCACAGGGTAATAGAGTTCCTCTTGTCGATGAAATGTTCTGGGGTGATTCTGAGCAGTGTCAAATCATGAACTCTCTGCCTGACGCCAGGACGAGGAGTATTGCTGCCCTCCGTGACGCTTCAAACAGCGAGTCTTCTGTGGGGGAATTCTTGACCAGCCAGTCTATTACTTGTCTGGGATACCAGATAGGGGCTTTCTCCTTGGTCCTCCTTGCCATTGAGATTGCCTTGAGAACGTGTCTTACCAAGAAATCAAAGCTGATTTTTCTCGCATTCTGAGCTGGGCCGCAGAAGGTAACAATGGCTGACTTGTGGACCTGAATGGTCCCTGGGGCTAGGCCTCCTTGAACAAATAGGTGGGCTAGATACCTGGCAACCGTAGTTGGTGGGGGATTGTTGACGTCCACACCGTTTTGAGTGCCCCATTTACGCCACCTATCCCACTCAGGTTTGTAGGTCTTCGGTGTAGACTCTCTCCAGGATGACTTGAGGAGTTGGCGTTCTTCCTGACTCCATGTTGTCAGGGCTTGTTCCCACCCGCAATTCTCCAGACCTCTAGTTCCAGATCCTGAATCCTGGGAGGGGGTAGTCCTGTCGATGTGTCTATGAGGACTCCCTCTAGGTTGCGCAGGCGTATGGGAGGTTCGTCTGTTCGCTGTTTTAGGTCGCTTCTCCAGAAAGTCTTCTCCCATTTTGGGACGACTAGAAGGAACATGCCCTTTGCCTGATTTAGGTGGGTGAGCACTCTCGGAACGAGGTTTGGTGGAGGGAATACCCAAGCTAGATTGTAGTCCCAAGGTTGACTGAACGCGTTGGGAAAGCAGGCTAAGCAGTCGCTTGAGTCTCTGGAGACGTATGTTGGTACCACGTGAGCAGTGGCTGAAGCGAACAGGTCTATTTGAGGGCGACCCCATTTTTTTAATATCTCCTTCGTTGCCGGACTTAGTAGATGCCACTCTGGAAGCGGTGCGCCCCGAGAGAGACGGTCCGCAATTCCGTTGTATCTTCCTGGAATGTATTGGGCTGTCAGAGATATCTCCATCTGGTCTACGAAATCCAGTAGCTCCCGCGTTGTTTCCAGAAGGGCTAACGATTTTGTACCCCCTTCCTTGTTGACATAAGCCACTACTGTCTTGTTGTCTGTCTGCAATAAGACATTCGTCTTGTTAAGATAAGACATTGGGCTTGTCCTTCCAATGGCTGCTAGCCACCACTGTATATCCTGCCGTGCTGCGTTGGGCAGAGCAACGGGCCGCGATGGTTTCAGGTGCTGTATGCGGCGGCTGAACCTCTGCAGTCTGCGGCAATGCAAGCGACCACGAGGGATCACGAAATTTGCAAAGTTGAGTCTTCCCAGTAGACCGAGAGCCTGCCTGGGAGAGCAACTGCCGACTTCCAAGGGAACCTGCAAGGCTTGGCGTAGACCAGCGCACTTGCGGTCGGAGAGAGACTTTTGATCTGCTCTCGTGTCCCATGTTATACCCAGGAACTCCAACTTCTGCGTGGGTGTCAGGACACACTTGTCCGGGTGCAGTCTGCGGCAATGCAAGCGACCACGAGGGATCACGAAATTTGCAAAGTTGAGTCTTCCCAGTAGACCGAGAGCCTGCCTGGGAGAGCAACTGCCGACTTCCAAGGGAACCTGCAAGGCTTGGCGTAGACCAGCGCACTTGCGGTCGGAGAGAGACTTTTGATCTGCTCTCGTGTCCCATGTTATACCCAGAAACTCCAACTTCCGCGTGGGTGTCAGGACACACTTGTCCAGGTTTATGCACCAGCCTAGCTGTTGAAGTGTGTGCACTATAGCAACGGCTTGGGAGGTGAGAAGTTTTCTGGACTGGTTTGCTACTAAGAAGTCGTCTAGGTAGACTACAATCCTGAGTCCCTTTTTCCTTAGTAGTTCTGCTACCCAGTTTGAGAGCAGCGAGAAGATCCTTGGCGCTGATGACAGGCCGAAGGGCAGACACGTCATCTGAAGGAGCTCTCCGTTGTACACGAGGCGCAGGAACTTCCGGTGTGATCTTGCGATTGGCACGTGGAAGTAAGCCTGAGAGAGGTCGACTTTTATCAGCCAGTCGTCGGGTTGGAGGAATTCCGGGACCCGAAAATGACTGAAGAGTCTGAAGGGCTTTAGTCTATGAAGACGTTCAAGGCCTTCAAGTTGAAGATGGGCTTGAGGGTGTGGTCTGATTTGGAGGTAAGGAACATACCTGACAGGAAGCTTGGGGAGTCGTCTGCTGCCTCCAGGATTTTTGACGCTTTCATCGTTTCGATGTGTGCGGTCATGCCTGGAGACCAACCTTGTCCTGAAATTCTGCTTCAGCTCGGCCGATGGGAGCGCCCGAGGAGGTTTTGATATGAAGTGTATCCTTGCTCCTTTTAGAATGTTCAGGATTAGCGGTGATGCTCCCAGCTCCCTCCACACCTCCTGATATGCCTTTAGGCGTCCTCCCCAGAATGGCTCCGGCCTCCAGTCACCTCCATCGCCTTCTACCCCGATCGCTGGCCGCCTTGCGAGAGGGCTCTGGCTTTTTGGCGGGCTGCCTGTACGTCCTGTCTTTCTCTGGCCTAGGGGCAGGTCGAAAGGGCTTCCTAGGTCGGGAGTGTGGAGCCTCTATCACCGGTCTTGCTGCTTGTGAGGTAGAGGGTTGAGGTTGACGGGGGATATACGACGAGGATGCACTACCGAATATCTTGTCTCGTCCCCCGTTTGCCACGATATAACTTGCTAGTTCCTCTTTATTGAAGAGGTGACTGGCGCTCGGAGGAATCCTGGCAAGGCCTTCCTTGATGTACGGGTCCCTTACTCCCTCTAGCAGGGCCTTTCGCCTACTTTGTAGGCATTCCGTTCGCCTTCCGCATAAAATCTGTAGGACGTCGTCCGTGGTCTTACTGTACTTGGCAAACATCCCCTGAATCTTGTCAAACAGAGTCGCAGGGGTCAAGCAGGTGCCTGGTTCGGATGCCCAGTTTACCAGTGCCTGCATGTTTCCTCTGACCGACTCTGTTTGGGATAGCACTGCATTGGAGAGGGCTCCCAGGGAACGGTCCAGGGCTGGCGCGAAGGAGTTGTTCTTATGAAACCTCCTAGTTCTTCATTTACCTCCAGCTCTACGAAGGCGGGCGTGGCGGTGTATACTTTCTGTGTTTCGGCATAGCGAACACGCGATCATTCCTCCGAGCCAAAACGCTGAAGAGCCGAGATAACTGCGACTCTTCTTGCGCCCGCCTCCGGAATCGGCGATTCCTTCACCAATGTGCTTGGATTGCAGAACTCCATAACGTTTTTCTGAGCGGCTAGGCTGGCGGGCATCTCTAAAAACCCCGATTCTACCTCTTGCCGCATCTCTCCCGCGGAGTCTTCTTTGTCCGAGACCGTTTTCTCCGCGAGCTCTACCCGATTCCCAGATAAAACGTCCGTCATGGCCGACATCTGTTGCATCAGGATGTCTACCCGAGGATCCCGATAGTAATGCCTTTCTTCCGAAGTGTCGGATCCAGAGCTTTCGCGCGGCATTTGGCGTTTCCGAGAAACTCGTGCTTGATCATTGTTTCCGACCGGCGAAGCGTCTTAGTTGTCGATATCACTCATTTTGTTGCACAGTTTAAACACGTAAACAACCGAAAAAACACGCTAAATAATTAGTCAATTTCTCAGAAAACTATCTATCACGGTATATTTAATGTTTAAACTGAAAGAGCGGGAATAAACTTCGATTTTCGTCTCAAAATTGGTTTTTTAAGTACAGCGAAACACGAAAACTGCTTTCGGCGCGAAAAAACGGCGTCATATGACAAACAATAACATCACGTGATCTGAGATGCGCGTCACTAGTGTTGCCAGCAGAGAGAAAATGTGGTAAGTCGAATAAAAAAAGGGCAAATATAGGGAATAAACACGCGCGAAACTGAAACTATAAGGGCGAAAGAGCTAGCTCTCTCTCTCATAATGGATTCCAGGCATCGATACGGAACACAAAATACGACTTATTCCCGTATAAATCAACTTTCGCAAATGTTTACCGCCGTGGTTGGCCCTGTATTCAAAGTAAATTTATGAAAACACAAAATTTTCGGAGCCGTTTTATGTCGAGGCCGTTCCTTTAAAGTCATAAAAATGTGGTATACTACGCAGCCAATTACCGAAATTTTGCAGCCGATTACCAATGCATCTGGCCCTTAGAATTCAGATATCCGATATAAATTCATAAAAATACAATACATTTTGCGTAAATCCCGTAAAGACCGAATCCCGTCGCGGCCTGCCCTCTAAATTCAGATACGTATTTGAAATAAATTCGTAAAAATACCGCATTATAATATCCTCATAAATCAAATTTTCGCGGCTCATTAATGCCACGGCCGGATCTTCAAATTTAGATTCTTCTTCTTCCTTTGCGCTGTCCCAACTCATTGCCTAGGTAGGCTGTTGGGGTCGGCTCTTCTCGTTCTCAGGTTGTAATATCTTCTGTTCTGGATCTTCAAATTTAGATGTTTGAAGTAAATTTGTAAAATTATGATATATTTCGTTGAATCCCGTCACGGCCGGCCCTCTAAATTCAGCTACCTTTTCGAAATAAATTCATAAAAATATGATTTGTTTCCGCGTAAATCAAAATTTCGCTGCCGATTTCCGTCGACGTCGGCCATTCTAATTCAGATATTCTAAATAAATTCATAAAAATACTGATAATTTCCGAATAAATCGCAATATTGCGGTCAAAACCCATCGTAGGCCAGGAAAATCACGGTAATTTCTTAACAAAGCACCACTTTGAATTTTGAATTAAATGTTTTGTGGATTAATCGGTCAAATGCCGGGCCATTTCGCAGAAATTCGCGGAACTTCACAAAAAACACTAAAAAACCACCACTTTGAATTTTGAATTGAATGTTTTGTTGATAAATTTTGAGCTATTGTATATTTTATTGGCTGAAACACGTTCACAACACAATAAACTATCTACTAAAACCACATTACTTGCATTTATTACGTAAATTAATAGGTTTTACGACGTTTTATTCGCGATACACGCATTTATTGCGACCGTTAAATCCGCGGCAAATTATGACAGCGCATTGTCACAGATAAAATCGTTTTAAAAATATTCCAGGGTGACAAGGTGAATGAAACTTTTAACACCACCTAGAGTAATGATGGCGCAAGCGATTTTGACACTGTTCTTCATACAAATTCTGTACATATAAGGGTCAAAATCGCAGACAAAAAGTTTTTCGTCGACAATATTATTCAAATATTTGAATTATTTTCTCGCGCATGCGCATATGACGCCCCCAATTCCGCATTCCCGGCCTGTCACAGGTTAATTTTGAGCATCGTATATTTTATTGACCGAAACACATTCCTAGAACAATAAACTATGTACCAAAAAAACATGCCATTATTTGCGCCATTATTTGGGCCATTATTTGCGTTAATTACGTAAATTGATAGGTTTTAGGATGTTTTCATCAAGTAACACTCATCGGACTTTGACAGAAAGAATCGCGGCAAATTTGACATTTTGATGCCACAGATAAAATCATTTAAAAATATTCTGGGGTTAAAAATATTATATCATGGGTAAATATTGGCGCAAGCGATTCTGATCTTGTCCTTCATACAAATTCTGTACATAGAAGGGTCAAAATTTATTCCGAGCGCATTCGCAAACTGCGCGTGGATTCGCGTCTCCGGCAAATAACAGGTTAATTTAGAAGACAATAATGTACTATGACTGATGAAGTGCTGTTACTTACAGGCTATGTGGCCCGGAAGCAAGAAGCCAAGTGACAGTCACCATTCAGCCAAGGGCAGGAATGCTGAGGCCAATCACCCCAATGACAGCGATGATGGGGAAGTTGATCCGGAACTTCAACCCCACGAATATCAGGAGATTTCTGATGATGACGACCAGGTATTTTAACATTATTATAATTTGGGTAGCGAGTATGGGTATTGCTGTCCCGGGAATCAGTCATTGGATAACCAAAACCTCTGCCATAGACCACCCTAAGTGGACTTTGGGTGTCCGGGTTCATGGGGTGAAGTTTGTCTACATCTTGGTGGCAGATGCGACTGCCTATCAACTGCGTTGTGGGCTGGATCGGGAGTGGCCGGATGAGACCTTTTAATTCTCCAGTCAGACTCGACCCCAATGAATTCCTGGACTCACTGACCTCCAGATTCCTACCCACCCCGTCATACCTTTTTCCTTCCCAGAACTTCCTCTCTTTCCTTCCTTTCCTTTAAAAGATCCTCTGCACAGCATCCCCAAAGATGACATATTGATGAAAAATATTTTGCTCAAGGCCTCCTGTGAGGAGTTAATGTAAAAAAAAATTAAAATAAGCTTAAGCGAATATCTTTTTAAGGGGAACAAACCATCTGAAAGAAAAACCAATAGAAGTGTTTTCTGTGAAATTGATAAAACTTTTACAAATATTGAAATTCTTTCCACTTCCTTAATAATTTTTTTCAGAAATTCTTTTTTAAACCTATTACTAACCACTCCGACCACTAAGCGTGTTTACACTAACAGCAACGACCCAGACACTGCTTCTGATCTTCTCCAGTCTCTGGATGACGGGCGCATGAACAGGTGGAACGAACTAATGGAAGAAATGAGTTTCTAACACTCGAGCAGAAAAGCGTGGCAAACACTCAGGCGACTCGGAGCTGCAAATCAGCCAATTAAGACAACCCCCAAAGTGTCCCCAAATGCTGTTGCTCACCAACTACTCCGCAGTTCAAAAACGACAACAAGGTCTAATATAAGCCACCAGATCAAAAAATCCCTGAAAGCGGCGCGGCTAAAATGGCCGGTGAACCCTAACGATGTGGTCGCCGTTACAGCTGATGATGTAGACATCGCCCTCACTTCAACAAAAGCTGGGAAAGCAGCTGGATGCGACGGAGTTCTTCCAGACTTTCTGAAACATACTGGGCCACGGACAAAGTTATGGATCGCAAAACTGTTTACTGAAATTTTTAAAACTGGAGTAATTCCAAATATCTGGAAAAAAACTAAAGTTATTGCGATCCTCAAACCCAACAAGCCAACAGAAGATCCAAACAGCTATCGGCCCATCTCGCTTTTAAGTACCATGTACAAACTCCTAGAGCGAGTGGTGCTCCGCAGACTTACCCCAATTCTGGAGAAAGTGGTTCCACAAGAGCAAGCTGGCTTCAGACCAGGCCGTAACTGTTGTGACCAGGTGCTAGCTCTGACAACATACATCGAATCTGGATTCCAGAAACGGCTTAAGACTGCGGCAGCGTTCATTGATCTCTCTGCGGCTTACGACACGGTGTGGCACAAAGGCCTCCTTGTCAAGCTCTATGACACCATAGAGGATGGCAACACAGTACGACTTATTGAGCAACTACTAACTGGCCGTACTTTCAGGGTTTTTCTAGGAGGGCTAAAAAGCAAAAAATGCACCTGAATAATGGCCTTGCCCAAGGCTCAGTGCTGGCCCCATCGCTCTTCAACATCTATACACGAGATCTTCCTCACACTGAAGGCAGAAAATTTGCTTACGCAGATGACTTCGCCATCACAGTCCAAGCCAAAACCCTCAATGCAGCAGAAGAGATCCTTAATTCTGACCTCAAGGCTATGGAAGAATTTTTCCTCAATTGGCGACTAAAGCCAAATGGGTCGAAAACAGTTGTGACAGCTTTCCATCTCAGTAATTCACAGGCAAACGCAAAACTCTGTGTTCAGTTTGATGGAAAAAATATTTACCATGACCCCCATCCCCGCTATCTTGGAGTAACTTTGGACAGGAGCCTGAATTAACGGAAACACATGGAAACAGTGGGCAAAAAAACCAGAACAAGACTAAACTTAGTCAATAAGCTGGCTGGTACTAGCTGGGGATGCGACGCCAACACGCTCAGAACGGCATCCATTGCCCTGGTTTTCTCAGCAGCTGAATACTGTGCTCCAGTATGGGCCAGAAGCGCCTACACTTCCATGGTCGACGTTCAGCTTAATGCCACAATGCGAACCATCAGCGGAACCTTAAAATCGACTCCTCTTCCTTGGCTCCCCGTACTTGCAAATATAACCCCGCCAAATATCAGGCGAGAGATTGCAACACTGAGGGAATACAAGAAGGCGCTGCAAAAAAGCGAAATACCCTTGCACGATGATGTCGTTTCTCACCCGGCATGCCGCTTAAAGTCTCGAAAACCCTTCTGGACGGAAGGAGAAAGACTCCTTCGAACACCTCTCACCCCAGAAGATAGGTGGAAGCTTGAGTGGCAATCAGCCAACGTCAAAAACGCACATCTCGTGCAAGACCCCACTGAGAGACAGCCTGGGTTCTCATTGCCTCGCAAACTCTGGACTGCCATCAATAGGATAAGGTGCTCCCATAGCCGTTGTGCTCACATGATGCATAGATGGGGCCTTAAAGAGTCGGCGACGTGTGAATGCGGTGCGGTGCAGACCACCGAACATGTGGTCAACGAATGCCCGCTCCATTCATTCCCCGGCGGGATTGATGAGGTCCACAGGGCAACGCCTGAGGCCCTAGACTGGCTCGCAGACCTAGATGTCCCCCTCTGACCCCCCACCATACGAAAGAAGAAGAAGACTAACAGCATGCTAACGCATGTGTTCCCACAGAAGTCGTTCTAACTCTGTTATTGTTCTAGTGACAACCCTAAAACAAAAAGTATAAGATCCATATTGAATTAAGCTTCACATATCCATTTAAAGTTGTCCATAGAAGTACATAAAAAATACTTATTTTGTAGAAACAGTTTTCACCCGCCAAATCGCTTACTCGCCGTTGGACATTGTTAATTTTTTTGTATGAAATGATAAAAAAAAGAGGTGGCGAAATTGTTTGTTATATATACATTTATACAATAGAATAGGAGTTTTTTTTCACATAGTCTTTGATTTTAGTACCGTTTTTACATAAAACATCATGTGGGTCATTTTTACAATTTTGTTATGTTTGCATTCTAAATTTTAATATATATAAATGTTAATATTTATTTGTAATATAACAATTTGAAACCTTATTTCATAACCTTTCAAAACCAATTCTTTGTATTCGGCTATATTCAGAAATGTTTCATTTATAGAGCTTTAATTGTGAAGCGGAAATAACACAAAGTTTTTATAAAGCAGACAGTTAAAGACAAAAAACTTGTATAATTGCAAAATACCTTGAAACGTATCATGTTCATATAAAATGTAACCTTGCGGCAGAGCAGAGACCAGGGCTCAGGATAGTGGGCCAAGTAGTTATCTGTCATGTAGGTAGGGTTTTCAGTCAAATAAAAGAAGAGGAACTTTATAAAAATGTATTGAATCCAAACCAAAAAGCAACAAGGAAGTGTACAAACTTCGTACCAATGTAACAAAAGAAAATATAAAAAATACACATACCAGATGGACTCCTAATGGACACGCTAAACTAACTATACGGAAATAACCCCGGTAGACGAACGCGATCTTGCTTCGCAGTGAGAAAACACGAGACGGGACGGGAACTCCAGTCTTCCCATATGGGAACGGCGCGGAATCCAGAGCACCAAGGTCGTCCTTCTAATTGGGCAGGAGGCCGCTATACCTCCAAGGAGCGCATTCAGCCACGGGCCATCACGACGAACTCCAATCAAAAGGCACGTGGCCCCCAACAGTATCCAAGTCTGGCGTATTACGGTTAGCAGACCGTGACTTTGCGACGCGGGGTCGTGAAGGCATATTATAGTAGCCAACACCAGGAGCAATTCACTTCACGATTCCTTTTCCAGAAATAATTCCACAAAACGGCCAACCAGCCACATCAGAAAAAGTGGGACTTTCACGTCATCCACTATAAATAACTCGTACACGAACCTCGCGTGTTACGTAAAAAACACCCCGCGTTCTTTTAGGTTTAAAATCGACTTAGATTCTCATGATTAAACGTAAATTTAAACACCAGGATGGTGAGTGACCAATTTCCGACCCAACTGCCCAAGTTGATCGGAAGGAAGTGCCCATAAACAAAAAGGAACTCTCTCTTTTCCAAAAATTACCAGTGTCCAAAAAAAACACCATAGACAAAATAACCACCTAAGCAAGAACTGCATTAGTCACATAATTATTTATGTGACAACCTGAGTGGTTAATTTCATTGACATGTCTGAGGCCGAGGCTTAGTAGATTTGCGACAAGCATTTTCTTTCAAATCTGTAGATCACATTTGATGGAATTATCTGTTCAGTGACTTCAATAAATTAGTGCTAATGGATCTTAAATAATTTTTTATCTGTAAAATATTATATTTTTGTACAATTTTTTTTTATTTCCAGAAGCCCTCTGCCGATTTTGGCCAGCCCCTCCTCGAGGAGATGGAGTCCATCTTTCGCAGCCTGCGGGGACACAGCCTGGGGGGACACAGCCTGGGGGGACACAGCAAGGTCCCCCCCACCTCGCAGGATCACGAGGGAACCAATCACCGCAATGAACTCACCGAACTGAGCTCGAGGTATGTGATGGAAAAATAGGTAAATTGTTTTGTCATGGCACTGTACATTCGCAAGCGGTAAATAAGTTACACAATTTAAAAACATGTTATATGTCTACGTGTAACCGGTGACAGGCCGGAGACGCGCCGGCGCGCGCGTCGTATGCGCATGCGCGAGAAAATAATTAAAATATTTGAACAATATTTTCGACAAAAAACTTTTGGTCTGCGATTTTGGCCCTTCTATGTACAGAATTTGTATGAAGAACAGTGTCAGAATCCCTTGCGCCAACATTACTCTATGAGACGCCCAAAAGTTTCATTCACCTTGCAACCCCAGAATATTTTTAAAACGATTTCGTCTATGACATTGACCTGTCAGAATTTGCCGCGAATTTAACCGTCGCAACTAATGCGTGTTCCGCGACTAAAACATCGTAAAACCTATTAATTTACGTAATAAATGCAAGTAATGTTGTTTTGGTAGATAGTTTATTGTGTTGTGAACGTGTTTCAGTCAATAAAATATACAATAGCTCAAAATTAATCAACAAAACATTCAATTCAAAATTCAAAATCGTGTTTTGTTACGAAATTTCCGTATTTTTCCTGGAATTTGCTGGCCTTTGACGGGTTAAAGTAATTAAAAAAAAATAATAATTCCAAAGGATGACGGAATGTTTTCATTGAGTATGAAATGGAAACTAATAACAATAATATTTGTATAGCCCCGTTTTTTTTTAAAATCACCTCAAGGACGCTGTACATATTATATATTACTTTCATGCATGTAATAATGTGTATCGGTACACCATACATTGATAATGTGCTAAATACAATCATTGATTTTATATGTGACGCCTTTCTATATCTACGTCTTGATTATTATAAATAAGTAAAATTTGGTTTCTACAGGTTAAACCACACGGCAACACTGTCCAAGAAAAAGCAAACGTCTGTGAAACAAATCTCGGGTCATGACAAGAAGATGCTGGACTCAGCAATTGCCCTGGCTAACGAATTAACTGCAAAGTGAGTTGAATAAGAATAAAATACACAATGATAATTTGTTTTTGTTGATTGCCTAGCAATGGAGCAATAATAACAACCACACACCCCACATACTGTTGACGTGGGTTACTTTGTCCCTAAATTTGGGACATTTTTCACGAATCGCTAAGATGAATTAATTAATCGCAAACTTTTTTGTTGTTAGTATATCAGTGTTACAATGATTTTAGTATCAACTCAGAGGTATGTTTAACAAGTTGCGAAGCGCAAATCAAAACAAATGGTGATCGGACAACTCAGAATCATGCAACTTCAAACCTCCTTTGAAAAGTCATTGAAGTGATGAAAAAAAATATAAAAAAATGGTTTAATAGGTTACGTTAAGTGAGGTTATTTTTTTTATATTTAAAAAATTTCTTCATAACTTTTAATGACTTTTCTCAAAGAGGTGTTTAAATAGCATGATTCTGAGTTGTCATGGAACCGAAACAAATATGCCCAAGTGCATATTTATATATTTTAAATGTTGGACTAATGTTGGTCCTAGGAGAGTGCTACATTGGCCTGCCGATTTTCTACACCCAAAAAAATATTTTTAACTAAAGTCGATTTTAATTCAGTTGAAATTCCAAAAACAAATCAATTTCTTTTAAGTGTAACCATTTAAAAAATATGTATGTGTGCAGAAGGAACATTCAGTTTTCTTTTCTTGGCATGTTTCAATCCTAGATTGTTCTAAATTGTGCACGAAAGAGCATGCAATAAGTTCGATGTTTACAATGCGATCCTGTCATGGCAATCTATTTGATGGTAATTATTTGTTAACTGGGAAAAACCACATCTTTCTCTCGAAGCCAGCAAAGGGCAAAGAAACTGTTCTGTAGGTGTCGTTGGTATTTTCCTTCGTATGTGGCAGCTTTCCATGTCTAGTAATGTTTACCTCCACTTGCATTTGAGAATCTCCAAAAATTAGCCAAATTAATGGCTGTAGAAAATAAGTTGCATTAGGGGGCAAGCAATTCTGTTAACCCGTCTGCTTGGTTCAATATATTCGCACCTCACAATCCGGAAGCCTCGGTTTCACACGTAAATTCTGAAACCGTCTGATAGCTTTCATATTTCAAAGACAATAAGAAGCATTATTTTGTTCTCTTTCGTTCTCTTTCTGGTTAAAAGAAAAAGACATACATTTGCATGAGAGGAAGAGAGATATACAGCTTTTAAAATGTAAGGTCACTCTGGGACGTTTTTGGTCTTATGAAAGTATAACGCGATTACATGTTTTGTGATGTATTTATTCCTAAACAAGCAGACGGGTTAAGACTCTTCCGTTAATATGTATGAAAAGTTGTCACCAATTACCTACTCTATGAACATTTCACCTAGTGGACCAAAGTTATCTGAAACATGGGCCAAAGTAGCAAATCTAGTGGCTGGAGTACATATATGTGTTGTATTAGGGGGCAAGCATTCGATAAGACTCTTCCGTTAATTTGTGATGAAAAGTTGTCTCCAATTACCTACTTTTTTAACATTTCAGTGGGCCAAAGTTACCCAAAATATGGGCTAAACTATACTGATATTTTGTTTCCTAAATTTAGGCAACTAAACTTGTGAAAATCTTTTGAATTTACGAATGTCATACTCCTAAATACATGTCTAACAAAAAAACAGCTGTCATTATAAATGGTAGCAAACACGCATTTTCAGTGCGTGTTTGCTACCAATGCTCGCTAAAGCAGTACAATGTGGCGAGAATTTCAAACTTTTTTCCGGTTCGTGCTGATGTTACCCTCCAGACCTAAAGTAACCCGATTCGACAGTAATCACTCGATTTATCAATCAATGACCCATCCAACGATCTAAAACAACAATTACATTTGGACGGAGAAATTTCATTCACTACCGTATAAAACTTTACAATAGATTACCACTCTCCTACAAAAACCTTACAAACATCGACACAACCAAATCATCTATGTACATATTAAAAAAATGGATCGGAGACATAGAGAGAAATGAAATTGACCAAATATTACAACCAAACACACGAAAAAATGAATCAATCAAAATAACTTAAAAACAATACACTTTGAACAAAACACTACCATCTTTTAACCTAATCTTTAAAATTCTATCCAAATTAAAATGTATTCCTCAGCACAGGGAATCTCAGCGAAGTGATATAATAAATTAATTAAATATGTTTGTTTGTTGGTCACCAGGTCGATGACAGACCTGGAACACAAATCAGAAGAGGTGCCCCTCACCCCCACCACTCCCAACGAGAGGTCCAAGTTCCACTTCCGCTTTCCTCTCGGCAACCACTCCCACGCCTCCGCCACCCTCAAGGCTGACTCCAAACCTACTGACACCTACGGTAAGTCGCTAATGTAGTAGAACCCCGCAAATTCCAGATCCACAAGACCTTGAAAAACAAATATCGAATTAACGAGTCCCTCAAAATTATAAACTTAAAGAAAAAGGAGTGGTGCATTACACGGACCACAGTAAGATAAACCAACCTGTCGGTGTACCATCCTTGGCGCTCGAGTCTAATAGGCACACAGCGGATTACTGAACTTGGCATACGAATATCAGCGAATTGTAGAGTTTGATTTTGTGCTTTCAACCTGTAAAATGACAATAGATTTATGATACATAGTGGACTGAGTGGCGGATTACTGAGCTGTACCTTTATTTGGTGGATTTTTTAGCAAGGAATTTACATTTTAGACAAAATCGCCACTATACATAACCATCCGTCTTCAAGAATAAATGAACTATTTTCATTGGGTCATTATTACTTAATACGAGAGGATTTTTCTTTTAGTGCCTACGAATGTACATTATTTCAATTTATTGCTTTGATTCTAAAATCTTGTGTTTTTACCAGGTAACAAAATGGACAAGCGCACATGCACCTTCAGCCAAGAAGCCCAAAGTGTTCCTGATATCCAGGTAGGATTCCATTACCTTTTTCATAACTTAATTATTATTACTTTAACACTACTTGTTTTCTTAAAGTAGTTGACATTTTGGACCGTGGTTTGTTACTGTCATGAATAGTGATATTTCTACTAATAACTTACTTTTAACACTGTGAAATACATACCTAATTGAGATACTTATAACACTTGTCAGTCTCGGGAGTCTACAGAATACAGAAATGCTAAGCTGTTTGTTACACTGGCTTAACGCACAGCTGCCAAGCTTAGAACTGACGGAAAGATTTTAGTTTTTAACAATGCTTTTAAGAGCTTTGTTTTTGGTAAAAATTACTATGATGATCTAATTTTCCTTTGTTCGTGCTTCTCCTTTTCCACTTCACCAATGTCACTTTCATAATATAATTTATAATTTTAATTTTCATCCTTATTATACGTATTTTGTAAACTGCATTGTGAAATGTGTATTATTTGAAATATATTTGGTTTGGTTGCGTGTAGAAGTTGCAATGCTCCCTCCAGTCACTGAGCTCCATCACCAGCAACGATGTAGATTCCATTTCACACAACATCCTGAGGTTACCTTTGTGGGACAAGGCTTCGGCCGAGTTCTGTTTCGCCAAGTCTAGGGAATTGCTCTCCAAGCCCCTGAACATTACCTCCTACTCGGATCTTAGTGAGATGTCTCAGGGAACATTGACGCCCTTGAACAAGGAATCGTACTATGAAGATATCATGCACGGTTTAAAGGAATATCTTCCTACTGAACACAAGAGTTTGCAGAATATTATTAATTCTGATGAAAAAACCGTCTCAGACAATGACACTCTTACTAAAAAGTCTTCGTTGAAAAGCATAAATAATGATAAAAACCGAATATCCAAAAAGAATGTTTTCTCGGACGAAGAAGAAATTTTACAATCCCCTCTTGTAATCACAGAGGATAGTGGCACCTTGAAAAGAATGAGTAAAAGGACATCAGAATTCCGGAGCTCCCTGAGAGGTCCTCCTAAGGGGAGTAGGCCCGTAGAGAAGGAATATAACACCAAGTCTTCATCCTTTGACTTACTGGAGACTATTGACCGCAGCTTATCTAAAGTGGGAATATTCAATTCCAAGAAAACTAAGGGGAGTCCTTCCAGTCCTCAATTCAATACGAGGAACGCCAGCATGACCCCCAAGTCTGTCAAGTCTCCCAATGCCAGCTTCTTTCTGTTCCCCAGCGGCAACGACATCGTTATTGAGCCTGACTACGAGCGAAGTAAGGCCAACACTGGGTACGAGCATGACCTGGATGTATACAGTCCTCGCAGTCTACAGAACGGCGTTTTGTATAAAGAGCCACCCAGTAAGTTGGCCCAACAGTATGATAGTAATTTCCAAGGAATTCCAAAATCTGACAGTTTTTCAAAGAAGAAGTCTGTTTTTGACCCAACCCAACGTCGTAATAATAATTTTACAAAAAAAATTGATGCTAAACCTAATAACACTGTTTTCGAAGGTAATTCCATTTACGTTCAACAAATAGATGGAAAGAAATATGTTGTCGCAGCACCTAAAAATTACGGTTTTGATAGTAAAATGATTTTTAGTCCTGGATTACATAACTCAAACACAAGCATTCATTCCGCTTACCAAGTACCCAAAACTCCAAACCCTAATAACGATTATTACACCAGTCGCCCTAGGGCTTTATCATTCTCTGAAAGAAATGTATTGCCACATCCTTGCAAATCGAATTTCTCCGTTCAGAAGGTCCTGAGTTCCAAGTCCATCAAAGCCCGCAACCTTCGGCGCCAGTCGTACAACCCCGGGGTGTACGATGTGGACACCTCGTCTAGCGACAGTGACGTCAACCTGGACTACTCCATCAGTCACTCCGAGTGTGACATTAGACTTATCATGAATAAAACTTCTGCTCAAACATCCAAACACGTCAGGCAATTATCCTACCGTAAAAGCTCTCAGAAAACAGCAGGTACTAAAATATCTTCTAAATTGTCCACCTCCAATTCTAGTATTAGAAGTGTACCTCAAAATTTTATGGCAGCAAGTGGGGGCAATGACCCTATCTCAAATGAATTCATTTCTTCACGGCCTTTAAAAAGTAATGTGGGAAGTTATTTTGAACCTTTTGATGCCCAATATAATCACGCAAGTGTGGGATACATGATGAGAAACAAAGCAAAAATTACTTCCCAGAAAATAAGGCCACATATGAATGAAACCACTTACAGATCAGATAATCGGGAGTTTGCCGAAGAGCTACTGAGAATCAAACCCAAGCCAGTTCTAGCCACTCATCACCTGCACCCCGGTTATGGAATTGAGTCTTCCAACTTCGATGTTTCCAAACTGACGGGAAAGAGTCCCCCGCCCTCGCAGAACTTCTTAAACAATCCCAACGGGGCGTCTCCCTCCCCCGCCCCTCCCCCCGCCTTCAACTGGCCTGAGGCCATCAGTGGCTCGGCGGTGAGCACCAATTTCCCAGCGGCCAAGGACTGGTACACTGTGGACCGGCACACACTCGAGCGAATCCACAACACCTCCAGCTCTTCCTCTCACTCCAGCAATGACTCCTTGACAGAATATCCTGATTTTAAAATGGATTACTCAATTGGTTTTCCGCCTAGTCCTGCCCCCTAATTTTTCCGCTCAACACGACGTCTTGTTTATATATTATTTAATGACGTATTCCGCGCCGAAAGTAACTTTCTGCACCTTTCCGGAGCCTAGTGGTTTCAAACGGTAGTGATTATTTTGCAATTGTTTTACAGCGCTTTCCCCGCTTAGTCTGCTCAAACACTGCCACACAACAATACTGCGTAACCACAATAACAGGGTCTAGGGTTCTGTATATCTCAAAAATATTTCTTAAATTGGGAATTTACGACTTCCTGCTACTTATTCCTGCACTACTTCTTCTGCAGGTCTTTTGCAATCGAGCACATCAATCTTAATAGATTGGCCCAGAATGTTTTTGTTTCAGAATGGTTTATTGTCCTTACGTGCTTCGTACATTAGTTTTTCCAAATATTTTTTGTATTTAAGCAATCTTACTCAAACTACGATAAGATGAATAAATTGTCATAATATTATGTAACACTGTCTATTGTACTATTACCCACCTTGTTTATTAAATGTTTTTCCTAAAGTCACTGATGTTATTCGATGCCAATTTCGATGCCAAAATTTCTTTACCTATTATAAACAAAATATAACGATATGATGGGATTCTCACTTTGGATGATATGTATTATGTATTTTCTACATCACAGGGGATGTCTATTAAAAAATATAAACATTTGTTAAATACATTTCTATAGCCACAAAGTAAGAGAGCTTTTCTCTACAAAATTATTCAATTATTATATTGGAGCGAATAGTGTTATTAATGAGGTCTTCCGGGGTCTAGCTCCGTGAAATTGATAACTATACAAGGAGTAACTACCGATGATTTTATACCGTTTCTCCAAGCTCTGATATTGATAGCCAGTCTGACAGGGAGTGAATAAGAATGTTGACAGGGAATAAATAAGTGAATGTTGACAGGGAATAAATAAGAAATCAGTATACAATGGCAACACTGGCGGATCTGTCTGTGAACGACTTCATAAAAATTAAAAATACTAATAAATTAACAATTTCAAATTGAAATACTAATTTTAATATACATTGACGTTTCGCATGTACCTTTTGAGACTGAACGGGAGTTAATTAGTTAATGAGGTCTTTTTTCATATTTCAACTGCTTTCGTTTCTCCAAATTCGAATGGAATAAAATAATCGCATCTCAGATGAATTATTTAAATCTATGGATTGCGTAAATGATTTCTTTAAAATCTAGGAGCAACGTTAGTTCACCTCCATTCATTAATCAATCAGTTTTTTTGCATGACGAACATCATTATCCAAAATGTTTTGTACATTGAAAATTTGTCAATATTTCTTATCAATTGTTGACCGTGCTTACAAATGTTGATAACTGACCTTAGATGACGGATTTAATCAATAAGGCGTTGGTAAACGATTTTATCTATCGTCCGTACTAGATCTCCAGGTTACAAGAGCTGTGTATAGAAGAGGTAAAATAGATGATAAGCATTTACCAAAGTAGCGGGTACATATTGATATTGTTTTAGTCATAACTCATAACTCTTAACATAAAATAAGCAGTGCTTTTAACACTGAGTGAGATATTTTTTAGGCATTTAGAGATTGTAGTGGTTCAGGATCTTTTTAAATTTTATAATACTAAAAATGCTTTATTGAAAAACATTCAATTTTAGCCAGCACTTTGATAGTTAATGCAGTAGAATCCGGATATAACGACCCTCAAGGGGCCGGAAATTCTTTGCCGTACTAACCGAACGACGCCCAAAACGGCCGGATAATTTAAACATAATTTAAGCCGAACTCCTTCTGAGGGCTACATTTGATTCACCAGCTTCTAAACGGTGTAATATAGCACTTTTTCCTTCAATTGAAAAACACTTTCGCTTCACGGAACTCATTGTGTTGAGTTTTTAACCTAGTCACAACAGATGATAAACACTGGCTGTGATTTACGCATGCTAATAAGGATAGGGGAGTAGGCGAGGCGCGGGGCGGCGAGGTATTGGTGCGTAAGTTTTGTAAACAGAACAGTGCGCGTCATTCTAACCCCACGAATTATCATTAAAATAGGTCAAAATAGGTGGCTTTAAGCAGTTGGTTGCTTAAAACCTAACTTGAGTTTACATTGTTGTCGCTAAAAACGGTAAGCCGTTACAATCGAAGTTGTTATATCCAAATTCTACTGTATTTTCAAAAATAATAATTGCACCAGCAATGCTTTAGCCAAGGGTCAGCTCTAAGAGCTGATATTGTTCATTTTAAATGGTTTTCAAACATTGTTGAAGTATTAATTGTTTTTGTTGAAGTTAATTACCACATTTAAGGTTTGTTTTGTTAGCGTCACTTCCAGTTAGAAACTTGTCCTTATTCCAATTTTTTACGAAATATTATTATTATTTAAAGATTTAGGTTTAACGGGGGTCGGAGCAATAAAATAGTTGTGTGTACATATATTGATGTTGTGTTAAGACGGGTCATGACCTTAAACATGAACATTCGCTTGAATCCCAGGTGAAGCGGGAAGGCAGGCGGGGGGGGGGGGGGGGATTAGCTAATTTTTTTACAGCTGCCGCGCAAGACGGTTGGTAACGAAGAATAAATCGAATGAGTATTTGGGTTACGTCAACAGTCTAATAAATATGTCTTTAAATTGCAAATAAATACTGTTGTAATGAATGATTATTTCTTTCGTGAACTAACTTGTAAATAAAGTTTATTAATTATAAATCGGTTTCAGAGATACGGAAGAAATTGACCAATTCAAATCGGTATTCTTAATTTCTGATAAATAAATAATTAATAAAAATTCGACGTAGGTAGTACAGTCTAACTTGAAATCTGCGTGTTCTCCTTGATCGTCTACAATCTGCAATCGTCTACAATCTTTTCGCTAAATTTCACATCAGAACCTGTCGTCTCTTAAATGGTAACTTTAGGTCGTGCAATAATTAATATTAGTCCGAAATCTTTCCTAATAAATAAATATCAAAATATCTCTGTTTTACCACAGACCACACACTTACCACACTTACCACAGACCACTAGCTAAATTGTGTGTGACCGCGCGAACTTCCAACCATGTTTCAAGAAATGGAGGAGACGGAAAACAATTTTTTTTTTACAGTGATGTTCAAGTCAACGTTCATGTTGATTCCAGATACTAATATCTACACCCTGTGTGTCAGACGAATATCTACAGCTCATATGTTGATCTATGAACTTCAGAGTGAGGACTAATATCTACAGAGCTAAGGTCGGACGAATATCTATGACGGTCCCAGGTGACTAATATCAATGGAGCGTAGGTTGGACTAATATCTACAGAGGGCAGCTGAGCAAGAGGTTGGACGGAAAAGCATAAATTACTTCAATTACGTAATTACTAATTACGTAAAGGCTTAAACTTTTAAAGTACGTACATGAAGTTTTTGCATAATATTACGTATTTTTCTGTTTACGAGGACATTAATTTAATGAACAAACATGGAGGTCATAATACAGAGATAATTATTTATTTCGAAATAAACGGCACCACAACCTAACTTAACCTAACCTAACCTAACTGACATAGAAATGGTCATGGTAACAGACTAAATAATTTAGAAGCACTCGAAATAAAGAAAGCTGTTTAAACAAAAACCCAAATCCTTAATAATCAGCTAAATGTGTCCAATAGTCCGATATTAGGGATTTTTACATACATAAGTACATAAATTAAGTTTTTTAAACTGCATACGCAATATTACGTTATTCCAATATGCTATACATAATTGCAAATCCAACCTCTGCCAGTGCTGTAGATATTCATCCACACTTTGCTCGCATAGATAAAAATTGCAAAAAGTTGGTCACGTAGTATGGGTACATTCCCTTAGTTGTGGCTAGTTAGGGGCAGATTGCCTGTTCTAAGGAACCAAATGCTCCAGTTATGCTTGGTGTACTATTCTGTTTTGTTAGATTTATTATTCTGATTTAATTGATCAGTAATTTATTTTTTATATTTCATAGATACATTTATATAGCAAATATGTAATATAATAAGAAGTGCATCAACCAACCTGTATAATAATTATTAGTAACAATTGAGAACATTTGAAATAAGTGAAAATAATTAAGTCGATATTAGTTTGATAGACTTAGGTAGATTTGATTAGGCAGATAGACAGTTTATGAGCACTATAATTATTGTTTTTTTTTCAATGTAGGTATCTAGTAAGTAGGTTATTTTAAGTGTATGTATGTATAAGTTTAAGTGACATTATTTAACAATGTCATCTTTGTTCTCTACTTTACTTTTGCTCATTTCCCCTACCATCTAAAATTATCAACACCGATATTTAAAAATCTCAACTTCCTTTATTAATTTATTGTTATTTATAGATATTATTTTGCGAACTGAGGCGAACTGAAAACTTAATACTGTATAGGATTAAATACATACTTTTAGTGAATTGACATAAGTTTCAGTAAGTTCTTAAACATTGTGGGACAGTGGAAATTCTAATAAATAAATTATCTACTTGTGAAGCAATAATGATAAGGGGGCGTTCAAGTATTACGTAACGCAATTTTTGAAGATTTTTGACCCCCCCTCCCCCCCACGTAACGCGCCGTAATGTTTTACCATACCCCCCCCCCCCCCCCTAAACGTTACGTAACGCTCAAGTAACAATTTTTACCTGAAAGTCACAATTAAGTACTGGAAAGTCGCTTAAATACCTCTTTTTCTTGTTTTAATCGCATTTGCGATAATAAATAAAACAAGAGATTTCGAGAACGAAAAGGATTGCCAAGTTGGAAGATTTTAATTCCTTAGTTTTTTTTATCTAAATAAAGAAAAACATGTTACGTAACGCGTTGTTCGAACCCCCCCCCCCGTAACGCACAGTAACGTTTCACAAGACCCCCCCTCCCCCCCCAAGTGCGTTACGTAATACTTGAACGGCCCCTAACAACAAGCACCCCAAGCAAATTAATATGAAAGATTTCAGCACGTGTCTAATCCTACTTCCAGTAAGACTTTTTCGCTTTTTTATTAAAGTTTGTGTATTGCACCATTTCTCTTTAAATTTCAAAAGATCTCATTTTGACAGCAGTGGAGATTGTTTATTTTGTAAATAAGTCACATCCGTTTGCCAAAGAACTGCACTGCAGACCGGATCGGGAGAGTCTGGTGGAGAAAGGCCACCTCTTGACTTCTCCAGCAGAACTTCTCGACCGATATCGCCTTGCACCACAGTGCAGATGGATTCATACGTCCGTCACTCCTGGACACACTGCCCCAGATTCCTACCCACCTCTCACATCTTTTTCCTTCCTAGAATTTCCTCACCTTCTTTTCATGAAAAGATCCTCCACACAGCATCCCCAAAGACTACGTAGGCCCTGAGAGGAATTATTTTCCCAGTGGAGATAATGTAAAATAAACTGTAATTCATAAACATTTTTTATAAAAACTGTGGCTATAGAAATGTGTTTACTGAATGGAGTAACTCCATTTATATTCTACTTGATAATAGAGTTAGTAGAATATTCGGTTTTGAATATTTTTATTTATCTACTTTTCCCCAAAGTCGACATCTTTTCTACCTTCCCCAAAGTCAACATCCCTCTAGGGTTGCGTACACTCGCCGAACTACGAATTATGGGAAAGAAACGAAGGAAACGCCATAATTCGTGGCTTGTCGCGCGCAAATGTATTCGCAGCATAAGGTTGTAGTAATATCTTAGGTTTTTCATTTTTATGTACTTTCAAAATCACATATTATTTACAATACAATTATAAGTCCTGATAAACTACTTTATAGCAGTTTTTCAAAAGGGGTTCTATTACGCATCCATTATATAATTACATACATAAATTAAATTTTTTAATTACATACATTATACATATTACATACATAAATTACATTATATAATACATAGATTATATAAATAAATATTAAGGTTATTGCATTTCTATTTAACAAATGCAACCATTTCTATTTATGATAAAATTAGATCCCGCTAATAAAAGAAGCATAACGGAAGTTAAAGCATAAGAATAATCAACATTGTTTGTTTAGATTAATCTTTTCTATGTCAATTCAAAATAGTACATTTTTAAAAGTTTTAATGTTGAATAATGTACATTTATTACCTATTAGTAAATGAATATTATACAAAAGGCAAAAGCAATGTCAAACCTCTTTACCATCAGTTCTTCATTTTTTTATCAATCACTGTGATGTTTTTATTCGACTGACTAATTTAGAAAATTGTCAAACGATGACTGAATCTATTTAAGATTATTTTTGAGTGGTTGGAAACATTTGGCTTGTAATTATTAATCCAGAACAGAGTGACAGCAACTTGTGATGGTGGTATTGAAAATTAAAGTTTCATTTGGCTTAAAAATCAAATGCTCCAAATTGAATCCAAATGTTCAGGAGATCAATTATTGAAATTCAGTCTTGTCAAAAGCATATACATGAAGAGTTCATTTTTACTTAGCTGTTAGGGGATCTCGTGGTGGTGTATAAATTTGGTTGAGCGACTTCTGAAATTGAAGGATTTTCGACTTCCGTTGAAGAGTTTTATTATTTCCTCTTGATGCGGGTGAAAGCCCGCCCCTTTCAAGAATGTTTTCTTCAGTTATCTGTCAAGTCCATGAGCACATAGGAAAAATCAATACCTCCAAAGGTTGGAATAGAACGATTTGTCTTCTTGGTAACCTGCAGCTCTAGCTTCTATGCAAAACGCTATGAGATGGTCAACACTTCTTGTCCTGTAAATGTGATATTATTGTTGTAGCAATGTCAATTTGCATATTATGTATTTCGTACATTTTACACCAAACACAAATAATGTATCATCTTACTTCTCTTCAGTAGCCCTATTTAAAAGTACCTCCTCTCATTCATAATTAGCTTTGGATTAAGATTGGACAAATTAGATTTTTTTCTTCAATTTATGTTCAAGTCATGTGTCTATTGTGATATTTTAATAGGAATACTAGATACTTTAATCGTCTTCAATAATACTTTGTGTATTATTGATCATTCACAGTTTGCCTAAATTGCCAATGTTACATTTACGTACCTATTAGAAAAAAATCATTTGTTAAGTAATGAATAAATTATGATTTCACTCAGCCATTCATCTTCCGTTATATTACTTCCTTATGTCTTACAATGAATAATCATTAGACATATAATAAGTATGTTTTTAATTATAGTGATATATTATGGGGAGGGACATTATTTAACATATTTTAATGTGAAAGTGTATACGTAATGATATTATATATATCGATACTCTTTGGTGTGTGGCAACTGCGGAGAATAATGGAATGGCTCTCAGTCCAGCCCTGCTCACAGTTTGTTTATCTCTAACAGATCTGGCTCTGTAATATCTCTACTCACATCTTTTTGGGACATTAATAAATTGTTGTCACCATTAATCAATGCTGTCCAAAAAAGTTTGTGTTGAGCGCTCATCCCTTTGTCAAGTTTGTTTCTTGTTCTCCATTCTGTTGCTCACTAAACTTGGGTCGAATTAAACTATTTTCTCTCAACTTGTTTGGGTAATTAATAGCATTTCTCCTCTTTGGAAGTCTGTTTTTAGATTGTTTGCCCTGAACATTTTCTATGTGAAACCAATTTTCTGTAGATTTCATAACATTTTCGTACTCGCGTAATTCTTGTGTTAAATGAATGTCTATGATATTATAATCTCCTTTAATCACGTAGTAAATCATTTAAATTAATCCCAGTTATCAAGCATATTTTGGTTTATTATTCAAACATTAAATAGCCAGTTAAAACTACTGATATATGGGGTAAATTATGCCGTGTTGCGCTACCTCCTACTTTGGCCAATATTTGAGACTTGCAGTCCATCATCGTGGCAAATGTTTCTGAATTGTTGATGAGCTTGAACTTTATGTATTGGAAAATATTAATATAGCTATCTTCACATTGATCTTAATAAAAGAAGGGTAATTATTCCCCTACCACTGCACTTTAGGCATAGAATATGAAAATTACACTTTGTTTCAACAATTACTGCAAGAATCAACTACAGTGAAACCCCCTTAAGAAGTTTTCCAAGGACCGGAAAAAACAAACTTAAGCAGGAAAATCTTATATGTGGGAAAAATTGGGCCAATTTTGGGCCGAGGGTTCGAAAAAACCAAAGTTCTTAAGCCGCCGCTACCCGAATTTCTACTGATTTCTTACATATCTCCCTTAAACACGTTAAGTTTTAAAGCTCTTAAAAATGTAGATATGATTCTTGAAGATAATATCTAGACATTCCCCACGCCGAAACGTAAATTATATAAAATTCCCTTGATAGAAAAAAAATCGCAAAGTATGCTCCAAAAATTATTATAAACACATTTGTTTTAGTTATTTTACAAGTTATGTGTATGTACAAATTCACAATGTTTCTTTAAATACTGTTTAAGACAACCTCCGCGAGATTTTTGCTCTATTTTAAAAGAGTAGTGTTTTATTAAACATTTTCACAATTTTCGCATCGGTTTTGTCGCTTTAAATACTAGCGCGCTCCTCTAACATTCGTAATTTCATATCTCTCCATCTTCTTCTTTTTGAGCCCGGTTGCGGCGCCTTAAGCCAAGAAACTTAAGAGAGTACTTCTTAAGAGGGTTTCACTGTATTTACATTCACAAAATAGGTTAATAGGTTCTTAGTTTGGGATAAATAAGTCATTCATGCGTGTTTAGATTGAAACAAAACTCATGCAAATGTCAATCCATACAAAAAAAAAATGTCAGCAAAGTAATCATTTTATATGGAAAATTTTGAGCTTTGAATAAAAATTAAATTTTAATGCATCTTTTACCATCTATATAAAAGTAATTAGTTGTTTCTTGTAGTAACTAATAAATGTTGTGTAATTTCCAAAATCTGTGCGACGGTTAGTGGAGTATTTACCAAAAGAAGCGGTGGGAAAATATCTGATTGGTTCTAATGGTTGGAGGATGTGCAGCTTGCTTGACCTGTCTGAGTGCAAGTGCACTGGGTCTTGACGTATTCCCATTCATGTTATCATTTCTCACAAAGGTTAGGGAACGTACCCATACTACGTGACACGTTTAGGGGGGGGGGTCTTCAAAATGTCACGCTTAGTACAAATGAGCGGCGGCGGGCTTAGGTTTTTAGTCACCGGGGGGGAGTGGGGGGGGGGGTTAAAAATGGCAAAAAGTTGGTCACGTAGTATGGGTACGTTTCCTTATCTCAATATTCTATGTAAATTGCAAATCAATCAAACATACATTCGTACTGACTCACACTGTATTATTACATCAACTGACTTGAAGTAAAACATTATTATAAAATTAAAACACTTTTTAACCTATTTTAATATAAATTTCTTTATAATATAAATAAGTGGAAATAAGTTAAAACGTGTTTTAATTTCAATTTTAGTACAATTTAATTCCACCACGTAAAACATTACTAATTTATTATGTACTTAGGCATAAAATATGTAATCCAAATCTTGTACTAGTCATACTTATAATAAATCATATTAACTACATAAAAAAATGCTTTTTAATTTTTTAGTTAACCTACAATTGGTGACAAATAATCTACACTTTAAACATAAAAAAACACTCTCCCACACGAAAGCAACTGCAATACAAATTATTATTTATTTATTATGCTCACCATCAATATAATAATTTTTGTAAAATTTATTTTAATCTAAAAGTTATTATATTTTATTTTGTATAGGCCTATAAATGTTATGTTTTAGTGTAATTTAGCATGCTGCATGACTTTTTATTTATTTATTAATTTTTCTATAATGTAGCATTATTCTTATTATGGTTTAAAATTTTGATTTGTTTTTGTTATTTTTTTGTTAATTTTTCCTTCACCTTCCTTCACTCCCTCTCCCAACTCTTAGTCTAGCCTGACGGAGGAGGGCAAGCTGGCGTACGAGAGTCTGGTGGAGCAGCCTGCGCGCCTCGTGAACACGCTCATCAACATCCGCCAGAAGCAGGGCAGCGGTCCCGCTCCTGCCGAACCTCATCCGGCCTCCAAGCACGACCACAGGTATTGCAACATATATCACAACAAACTAAAATGCACGGCAGTTGCTGGCATCCTTTACTTTATAGAATATTTATGTATCAAGTATATCATTTTCAGTTTGGGATCTCCTAAAGCGGCTGAATCATCATCTGTTTTGTCAGAACTCTTGACAATTAGCTTGAACAAGATGGAACCTAGTCCAGACAAAGTGGTAAGTGTTTTGAATACTTCACTCAATGAAAGTAGTTAGAACTCAGCTTGTTACTACAAAGTGTATTATTCCTGTTATGTGTGTGTTGCAGGTGCAGGAGACAGGGAACGCACTTCCCCTTCCACCGAGAGACCGCACTGTCGTATCGCAAAGTTCTAGAAAACGTCACACAAGAAAATATCCTTTGATAATTCAAGATTCTAATTTGCAAAGAACTCTAAATCGCTTGAACCACCAGCCATTGTCGGAATATTGTGTGATGGCTTCCTTTGAGAAGAGTCCCCAAAGTAACTCCAATATCAAAGACAGAATCGCCCCTGCAGATCCTCGCACTGAATCTATTTCCAGCCATAATTTCAGCACGCCATATGAAAATTCCAACGTTGGTCACTACCAAAATGTTTTCACAAAATTTCCATTCACTAACCAAGACTCGTTTGACACCCATTCATTGAAATTTGAAGCTCAATTAGAAAATAACTTTGCTTCTATTGATTGTTGCGATGGCGCAGCCATCCACGATGACTTTGAACTGAATACCTCTGCCTCCAAGAATACAGGTGAATCAAACACATCCATTAATTGTGCTTCAAATAGAAATGAGTCCAACCAGACAGATAAAGACGAAACTGCAGAGGTTGCCGATTATTTATACAAAATGACCAACTTAGACAATATGGAATATATAGATGGGCCGAATGGTTGTTTGAATCCTTTTGCTACCCAAATTGAAGATTCTTGTAACACGGCTACTAATCCATTTAGTGATCAAAACTTGACCAAAAGAAATGCGAACTTTTCTTCTCAACCACCCAGTGAGTTGGCCAGAAATGCACTTTTCAACAAAATAAAGACTGATTTACAAAACCTTGATATGGTTAAACCAAAAGAAGACTCAACAGAAAATGTTCCTGAGGAAATAGAAGAAGGTAACTTAGAAAACCAAAGTGAATTAGAGAAAACTCTGTCAGTAGCCAGCTTGGAGGTGAATTCTTTGAATGATATGGCAATGCCAGCTGTTTGCAACGAAGGTGATGAAAATAGTCAGAGACACGCTCTTGGAGGAGAAGGTGTTGATCAGGCGCTGGCATTGGCGCCTGTTCCCAAACTGAGAGACGTAAATAGACAGCAAATCCGTCTCGGAGATATTTCTGACCATCAGGCATTGCCAGCTGCTTCCAAGCAAAGTGATACTAATTGGCAAAGACGCAGCCTTGGAGACAACATTGATGATCTGCCATCTGTTTCCAAGCAAAGTGATGTTAATTGGCAGAGACGCAGTCTCGGAGATAATATCGATGAACTGGAGCCATGCATGTTTGCTAAAGGTAAAAAATATATTAATATGTAATAAATGAAATAGGCCACTTGCATCACATTTCAAAAAAAAAAATCCGGTTTAGACAAATATTCCAAGACATTCGGTTTTTTTTTTTTTTTTTAATCTTATTTTTGAAACCCTGGGGATTTTTTGAAAATTTTAATCCGAAAAATCAGACCATTTTTTAAAAAACGATAATTACATAGCCCAAAACCCTTAAAAAAAAAAAAGTTTTCCCCTCGAATGGCACAGGAGAATAACGAGGCTTAGCAAAAATATTACATTTCATAAATATTTTTTTCCTTGATCCATCTTATTGATCATAAATCATTATAATGTACAACATATATATTACTAAATCCAATGTAATATACTTGTACTTTTAAATTATAATAATAATAATATGTAATAAATGGAAGAATAAATAAGATTAAAAGAATTTGGCATTCTCGACTATAAAAATATTACCATTTCGGCTACTGGCATTATCTGGCAGCATCTACTAGGTCTCTTATTCAAAATTTAGGCATATTAGATTTGTCAAAGAATTTATATATAAAAATGCAAAAATCAGTAATTTTAAATACATGTAGGATTACAAAAGACTTTTTAAATATTTATATTGAGGGATCAGTAGGGTTTATAGGTGGAATTAGGAATTCCACAGAGCCGAACCCTCTGATATGAAAATATCTGGAGTAGGTGAATTATTTTCCCATTTGGTCTCTGGTAGCTTGACATGTTGTTCTTGTATTGTTTTGTATTTATAATACTTATATAGTGCAATTGCATAGCGTGGTTTGACTAGATGATCATTTGGGGAAGTGTGTGAAAGGGTTTAGTTTTTCCTGTGGGGAAAATTTAACCCGGACATTTAAATCTGGTGCGTAAAATATTATAAAATTTGATTTTGTTAAAATCAGCACCATAACCATTATACCTCTAAAACACATACCGACTTCTAAAATGTACGGGGTTCTCTTCAGAACATCTGTCAAAAAGTCAAACCAAATGATAAGTTCGCAGAGAACAAACAATAAATCTAGTGAACGAATTCAAAAATTCGCCTGAAATCAAAGTGATGCCATATAAAAAAAAAATCATTGTTGAATTTTACAAAATTAATAGGAACATTTTCGGAGACGAGACATTTTCATGTAGTGACGTCACGAGCCCAAATAATGCATTTATTTATTTAAAACAAAAAAAAACTGTACATTTCTATAAAATTTTACTAACATTTTCGCAATCTTAGTAAAAAGATCTATCCACACGATTTTTTCCAAGTCGTTATGAATTCAATTCAAGTGGCCTACTGAAATCTATTTATTGATATATCTTGAATTTTCTTACTTATATTTTTGTTATTATTTGCAATATTTTATTATTTAATTACTTACTTGATTACATACAATTGAGCATGAATTCCCTCACCAAACAAAAGAAACAAAAGCCTCATCTCTTTATGGTGAGGAAAGGCTATTTTTATATTTATTTACAAAACTATATAACATATAAAAAAAATATACTTATTGTAAAAACATACAAATATTAAATTAAATAAAAAAAATTATTCATAACGTTGGTTATGTGTATATTTATATAATGAAAAATGAATCAATTCTTGTAGGTTCTCCAGACCGAGTGTCAGTGGAGGACTTGCTGGAGTTTGCTGATCACAAGCCGTGCGGGCGCCAGAGGGGAACCGAGTCAGATGAAGTCAGAATAATGTGCAAAGTTTTGAATCATCAGGTATGTTATCATACTTGCCAGTTTCTTAATCCAATAATGTTAATAAATTTATATTTTACTGATTTGGTTAATATTTTTTTTGACTCCCTGAAATGTTTATATAGTTGTTTTTCATATAATATTTTGATAGTTTAAACCAGAGTTTTCCAAATTTTTTTCTTCTAAATTTTTTTCTTCACTTTCAAAATTTTACTGGTTTCGGTGGACCCCCTGCTGCTACATTTATACCATATTCCCAAAACTCGTCAAAAAATGTGAAGATTAGATCTAACGATGGAAATTTGCGTCGCGGCTGGTAAAATAAAAAGAAATAGTAATAATAATAGTGAGTATTATTTAAAAATAGTAAGTCATCAAAAAATATACTGGATTTTTTTTTTGCTCCCTTAATTTTTTTTGAATAGTTAATTAGCTCCTACATTGATAGGTAAAGCCAAGCCAACATTTTTGTTCTTTACTATCGAAATCAGATAATTTCATGGACTTAATTAATGGATAATTTGAGACCCCCGTTGAGTCTCTTGTGGACCTCTGGGGGTCTTATGTCTTTTATTATTTTTTATTTTATATTCCATCATACTTTTGTAATAAAAATAGTAAAATTGTTTTTTTTTTTTTTAATATTTTTCATTTACTCTCAAATAATTGCCTAAGTTACCTCTAAAATCATGAAACATCAAAATCTTTAACCCGGCGCTTGCCGCTCGTGCTCCGGTTTGTCATGAGTTTTTACACGCGATTTTGACCCTCGTGTATAAAGAAAGTGAATGAAGAACAAGGTCAGAATCGCTTGCTCTATTATCGCCCTTTACCATAGCGAAACCTGCAATGCAACTAGTCACTCCAAATAATTTATATTTAATTTTCAGCGAGCGCGGGGATGTGCGCAGTTCTTGCGCATGCGCGGGAAAAATTCCTTTATCTACGATTTTGACCCTTCTATGGACAAAATTTGTAAAGGACAGTGTCAGAATCGCTGGACACGAAATGTCATTTCTGCCGCCGGGTCCCGCGTCATAATTTATGCGTCTTACTCGACTAAAACATCGTAAAACCTATCAATTTACGTAATTAACGCAAGTAATGTTGTTTTAGTAGATAGTTTATTGTTCTAGGAACGTGTTTCAGTCAATAAAATATACAATAGCTCAAAATTAATCCACAAAACATTCATTTCAAAATTCAAAGTGGTGCTTTTTGCTGGCCTTCCCTGGCTGACCAGGGGTTAATGGCCTGTATCTTATAATTTAAAGCAAAAATAAATAAAGTAACCAACATCCGTACTAGGGTCTCATGTCTTTTATTAATTTTTATTTTGTTGATTTATATATCATCATACTTTTGTAATAAATATAGTAAAATTGTTTTTTTTTTATATTTTTCATTTAGTCACAAATGATTGCCAAAGTTACATCTAAAATCTTGAAACATTGAAATCTTTAATCGCCTATATCTTATAATTTAACCCTTCAAAACATACTGCTTGGTTGGCACCACTGTATCGGTTGTATCTAGCGTCACGCAGCGGGTCTACGCGGGTTTTAAGTTCTAGTATTGTACGAAAATTTTTATGTTTTGTTATCAGAAATTTGTGAATCTTATAGATTCGCTGATTGAAACAGAATCTAACAGATTGTTTTTGAATGTATACCAAAAATGTTTTTAAGCGTTAAAGCAAAAATAAATAAAGTAGCCAACATTCATACTAGATATTTGAAATACCTTTTGATTACAAAAATAATTTTTCAGTTTCAATTCAAAATTAAGATTTGTATGAAAAGGGCCGTGCAAACATTTCTCTTAAACCTTTGTAGCCTTCAGAATAGTTTATACTACACCTTCAAACCTTCATCAGAACATTGTATAGTACGCTTTTCCGATGAAGGTTGGGAGCAACTGAAACTAGTTGACAAAGTGTGCAAAACAATAAAGGTACATTTAATTACAAAGTTATGCCACAAAATATTTGGTGTGCCATTTTTTACAAAATATGACATTTTTTTGATTACCCGATTACCTTTTATATTATACCATAGACACAAAATTTTATTCAATAGTATGGTTTCGTACAAAAAGTTGTGTTTCCATTGCAGGTAACACCAGAGACGTGTCTTCTGACGTTGGAGTTTGCCTCATGGGACGTGCACCGCGCCATAAAGCTGGTGCGCCTGCGCAGCCTGGGCCGCAGTCCCGATGCGCCGAGCCTGCTGGCGTGCGCCGCCGCGCTGGACGGCTGCGGCTGGGACGTGGCGCGCGCCGCTGCCCTCCTCGCCGCACATCGCGACGAGCAAGACATCGCACAAGTCTAGACACAAGTCTGGCTCAACCACTGAACAGACAAACCCGTAAAAGTGTGTAAATTCAATTTTTCCTTGGTGAAATTGATCAAATACTTTCAAATTTAGAAATTATTTTTTCAGCAGATAAATCAATTTCATCGCCTAATGTAAATTAGCGATATCTGTTTTAGTGCAGTTTTGGTACAGATTACACTTCTATGGGTTTATTTTTTCAGTGGGCGCCATCAGCGGTGTGCAAGAAAGTTGTATGTCTACTATTGTATGTTTGAAACCTTAGATCTGATACGGATAGTCCGTTTGTGCCACTGGAAGAATATGACCATTCTGTGTCCTAATGAAATATGTATAAGTTAAACACGAGACATATTTATATAATGTCATAAGCAAAAAGGCAGCTAGGAATTTTCAATTCTATTTTATTTTATTTATTTCGGAAAATCAACAGATTTTTTTACATCTGTTACAATGAACTTAATAATACAAATAAAATCTAATAACAGTTTTTTTCATGTAATGTAAAATTGTAACAAAAACTAAAGGTCCAGTACCCGTGTTGAATGTCCAAAACAATGTTAAATATAAAATTAAATAAGATATAAGAACACAAATAGAATCCAATTTACAAGGTAACCAATAAACTGCAACTATAAATAATTATTTTTGCAACCTAATGTAATAAAAAGTACATCAGAATGTGACTTGCAAACTCCCAGCTGCCTTTTTGCTTATGACCTTTTTTTTTACACTAAAATAACATAAATTATTTAAGGTTGAGGTATTTTTAACTCCATTACAAATTTTTCCTCAAGAATACTTCACCCAGAATCCCCAAATATGACAAAGCCTTGAGAGAAATTATTTTCCTCAGGGCCGCGTAAAGGAGAATGTAAGAAAAATGATTTGTCTCAGGGCCTCCTGTGTAGATTCTTAAAAAGTATTAAAAAGTTTAACCTAAAATAACGATTAGCGCCGTCACCTTCATCTAATTATTTTGATTTTGAGGAAATATGTTAGTTGGAAGAAAGGAATATTTATTTGTCAGATATTTTGTTGGTAGATAAGTAATTGCATTTTATTCTTACTTGCATTAATGAAGACCCCATCGAGAATCTAGATTAAACCTAATTATGCTTTGTAAAGCCTCGATTACTAACAGATAGTGAATTTGCCGGCTAGTAGCGTGTAAACTCGCTCAATGTAATCGAGGCTTAAACGGGATTTTGACTTTTACAGGTGCTATTTAGTCCTTTCTCAGAAAAGCCTCATTCATAGTTCATAAAACTATTTTGCCATCGTACTATGTGCAATAAGCATTTAAAGTGTGCATTGAATTGGCTGTTTATTTGGTAAATCCATATTGGTACAACTCAAATTTGCTAAAATTAAATTTCATCTATTTTTTGATTTCTGTTAGAATCTACTTTTCACAGATGGCGATAGTTTAATTATTTAAAAATAAAAAACATTTTTTTGTGAGTTATGTATCGGTGATTCAATGTTGTAATTGTAAGCCTTTCTTGAAAGATTTGAATTTTTTTATGGACAAAACTATTTATTCGTATTGGTATTGCGGGTTCAACCAATTAATTCATCTTAATATTTTAAAGCATAAATTATTACAAAAAGGGTTTTTTCCTAAAATAATTAAACTCGTGCCATCTATGAAAGAGCAGATTGTGACACCTTAGGGCCATCTGCGTTAAGTATGGCATGATATTATCTAAGTGAAAATAATTCCTATTTTATCTGCAAATTAATATTACAACTACTTAGTCACTTGGAGGACTATTATATTACGACTAAGTACTTATTTATGCTAAAGGTACACAAAGGTACCCATATATTTATGTAAGTTTTAAGCTTAAGTAATTATTGTGCAAATTTGGCACTTTTTGTTAATTTTTTTTCTCATAGTTTTAATAATATTTTGTTGATAAAAATGTTTGTGCTTGTTGAATTTCTCTTTCTCAGTTGTGATTTGATAATATGTATTTATTTTACTTTATTATAATTATTGATTATGCTACAATTACAACTAGGGTGCATTCAAACGGCTAGTAGGAATTTTTGCGATGACTGTTATCGCTGAAAAGCAATTCGATCATCTAAATCATCTAAATAAAAACATAGTTTGAAAATTCTTTTTTCTGGTGTTGACTGTTGGCTCGGAATTCTATTGAATGAGTCGTAAAAGTAGCATACCTGTTAGTAGCAAGGGTGTTTTCAAGTGAATATTTTGCACAAGTCATCAACAATGTAAAAAGAGACTATATATACTTATTTCATCATCAGGTACTGTTGTCTACCATTTCTAAACGCTTCAAGTTTGTACTTTTTTCGGTTCCTAGATTTTTGCTATTACATATTTACACATATATATATTTATAATTACGAGAACTAGACTGGCAGTGTCCACATTATGTCAAATGAGAAGGTCCTTGTCAATATATTTTAGTTCTTGTATTTGCATGATTAATTCTCCCACTTTTCTGTCTGCTGGGTATTTTTTTAAACTTATTAATTAATTGTATCGTAATTGAAAAAATCAGAATTCATTCATTAAGGTCAGTTAACGGCAAATCTACTCAGATTGTGTACTCACAAACTACTTATCAAGCACAGTCCATACACGTCACTACTGAAACTGACACAAGTGATGCCGTATTTAAAATCTTACGTGAATGGCGACAAAAAAGAAAAGAAAAATTAACCATACCCCTTTTGCATTCAATCCAAGGAAACACTTCCTTCAAATAAAATACTAGAAGCATGGAACAAACTTCCACAACGTGTTGTCGATACTACTAATATAAACCAATTTAATGCTCGATTGGATTCATATTTAGTGAGAAGAAAGGACTAACTTATTTTTAAATTTAAAACAACTCGATTACTGTTAAATTTATTGTGAAACCAGATATGAGCGCATCAGCAGAATAAGTCTGCTCATGAAATAATAAGAATAACCTCTCCTGTCTGGTCGAGAGAGACTTGTTGCATTGTACAGCGTTACTGACAAGTTGATAAAATGTCAGCAATACGTGCCTCTACACGAACCTCCGTGCAGATGTACGACGGTAATCGCCAAGGTGCTTGAATCGTCGAGTATCTGATACATATCCTTGTGGACGAAGGGTCTTATAGATGTTTTTTGGATAAATTAATGGCTGGATGTAGCTGGATTAAGTTAGTTCAGACAAGATGTTCCTTCTAGATTGTTTCTCTCATACAACAGGGTAATGGAAGATTAAACTACATTCTAGTGTCACTCTCCTACAGTCAGTTGGATCTTTTGTGGTCTAACTGTCCTTTGCACCGTTACTCTAAACGTGTCTTACTTCTGCAATGGCCGCTCTGGCACTAGCACAATATCTGGAGATTGGTCAATTCCACGATAAGAACTTTACGCACCATTAGACAGGCGTCATTCCCTTGTACCAAGCCACACTTCGTATCCGACTTCAGTGCAAGAATTCAAACCACATCTACTGTATGCAACAATTCAGTTTTATAATTGATTGTGTTCAACTTTCACTATATTAAAAAGAATCTTTGTATTGAATTTATGTCATAAAATAATAATGTTAATGTAAAAGATGGCTTAACCTGTTTGTTGGCCAAGTTATCTTTATGCTCGAATTCACCAAACTAGTGTGAAACTTTATTAACACATTAATATTCAGTATTCTAAAAAAGGTGGCATCAGTCCATTTGTTAATTTGTTATGATTTTTACTGACACTCAAAAGATTCTATAGACAGTTTTGTTTACAAACTTACATATTTATTAATGGTTTTCAATATAAATCTTTCATCGCAAAGTTTATAATAAAACATATAATATTATTCCTCCTGAACAAATGGTAATACATAACATAGCTCAGTTCCCTTCATAATATTATGTGTACGTATTTTATATTATTTTACTTCTCTTTATATTCAGAATACAGCAAAACTACTAATATTTTGTCGTTGTTATTGTGTTTTTCTACTATAATTTAAATACTCAATTTAATGTGATTGATTAGGAAAAGTGAATTTTCCAGTGCTGAGATCCGCAAGGAATCAATCTGGTGCAATTCAAACTTTGATTATGATATTTACTTTTTAGAGGCAGTCCATACCTGGGTTTTTTTATTCAATTTTTCACCCTACAATGAATACTTGTTTTTTCTTTCTATGTAGGTTTTGTCATTGGGTTATTTTGGTTTCATTAACCCACTGTAATGTTATTGTGTACGTAATACTTGAAGAGTCCCGGGGTAAAACCGTTTTACAGTGCAAAATTAGATTTTAAGAATAACGAATTTGAATGAAGTAAAAACATATTCTGGTAAAATTAAAAAATATATATAAAAAGACTTACTGTAAATTTATTCTACCCCGAAAATCATATAGTTGCACAATTTAAAAAGTAAATGTAACTACATATACAGTGGGAAACACAGCTCAACGCTGATAATCTCATTGATAAGGGGTTTCCTCGGTAACCGCTAGATGCCAGGTGCAAACAAGTGGCCGTGCAAACAAATGCTTGGAGTAAAGTTTTTTTTTACTGAAACTTTATTGCAATTTTTTTAAGGTTTAAAAGTAATTCTACCCCATAAATGAACGCACTTGGTGATAGTTCTCTTTGATAGCTACAAGATGGCACCACTATTACATTTTTGAAAAAAAATGCTGTTAAGTGGTTTTATCCCCTTCACTTGTTTTGTACTCTTTGAATATATTATGTAATTCTAAATTAACTGTGTTGCGGTAGTAAGAGAAATTTTATAACTGCTACCAATTTAAAGTATTAAAATGGATCAAAGAAATCAAAATGTATTATTTTTATATCCTACCTACTTCCACCAATATTGATCTCCCGCTCTCCATTTGAAATGATCTGGGGGTTAATGCTGGAAGTGCCAGTTTTGTTATTTCGATTTAGGTATTAGAAAGAACTCTCAAACCTCCCTTATTTGAATGCTAAGATTACCTCAGATGATCCCCCGATAGTTCACCCTCCGGAAATTTTATATGCATTCGGTTTAGGGAAAAGACGTGTACCTACTTACACAAAATATAACCGATTGTCCTAAAATGGGTGTGCATGTACCGCCGAATAACAAAAGTATAAAACACATTTTCATTCAAATGCGACAAGGATAAAACTACTTATCATACATGCAAATGCGTCAAGGATAAAACTACTTGTCATACATGCAAATGCGTCAAGGATAAAACTACTTGTCATACATGCAAATGCGTCAAGGATAAAACTACTTGTCATACATGCAAATGCGTCAAGGATAAAACTACTTGTCATACATGCAAAAAATCGACATTATAAATTAATTTGTTTCATATCCAAACCAAATTGTTATTAACTTTTTCGCCGCTACGCGCATCAATTCATGCGAAAATAATTCGTGTCCCCAGCGCTACGCGCATCATATCATGCGTTTGACTTTGGCGGCTGTATACTACGTAAATACGCGACGAATTTAGCAGATAACTGAACCAAAAAATAGTTCAATCCTTTATCTTACTGACATCTGGCGTTTGCTGGTTAAAATATAATAAATTGTTTACATAAAACATTGTGAAGGCGATGATTCGTTAAATCTTCCTTCAGTCATTTGAATGTCGCGCCGCTGAACCGTTGCGTCTTCCATAGTATTTCTTAGGTGATCCAATCTGCTTTGATGGACTTATGCGTCGATGTAAAATATTGACCGATTTCTATTTTGCGAATCTTTTTAAGTAATTTATTTTTCTGTGGTACATTAGTTTGTTTGTGAACTTAAGTGACGTGATGTGTTTTAAAAATAGTTATTTTACTCAAGACTTTTTGATTGACTTTCTTTTGTGATTTTATTTCTAAATTTTGTGGACAACCTAAATTGTAATATATCTGTCTATATTTATGGGCTTACCGTTTATATACTCCCTTAAAAATGGCAAACCGCAGTCTTACGGAAGACGAAATTTATGAAACATTTTTAGACGTTGACTCTGATTTAGAAATAAGTGAAGATGATCAAGATATACCAATTACTGAAGAAGTTAGTGACAGTGAAATAAACGCCCCCGGGACAAGCCAAGATCATGACTCTCATACACCTAACTTAGACTATACCGTAAATGCAGACTGCTTTTCTTCTTGGACCTCTGGTCCATTTATTCCAATAGTTCATGAATTTGATGATTTTGTGTCAGGTTTTGATCCATCCACTTTATTTTCTGGTAATTCATCGGAAATTGACTTTTTTGAATACTTCTTGAACAAAGAAATAGTGACAAAAATGGTGATCGAAACTAATCGATATTATATAGCCACCATATCAAAACAAGAACCTTCCCAAAAATCCAGACTTCGTAAATGGGTTGACACATCTGTCGAAGAAATGTACATTTTTTTTGCACTGTTAATGTTAATGACTAGAAACCGACACCTTACTATTGAAGAACACTGGTCCACTGACCCATTACTCGCTAGTACAATTTTCGGAAAAACCATGTCTAGGGATCGTTACGAAATTATATTGCGAATGTTACACTTCTCAAACCCCCACACACAAATTCCCGGTGACCGACTTTACAAAATTAAAATCCTAATTGACCATACCCGAAAATTGTTCAAAAAAACTTTGATACCTTATGAAAATTTATGCATCGATGAGAGCATAATTGTTTTCAAAGGGCGTTTAATTTTCAAACAACATATACCATCCAAACGTCACCGGTTTGGAATTAAAATGTTTGTATTGTGTGACGTGAAGACGGGTTTTATATTAGACTTCATTATTTATTGTGGCGAAGGGACTGACATAACTGACTCTGAATGTCTCGGGGTTTCGGGGGCTGTAGTAACGACACTACTTCAAGATTATTTAAATAAAGGACATAATCTTTTTATTGATAATTGGTACAGTAGCCCTCAACTATATGATTTTCTCCATACGAACAAAACCAATGCATGTGGTACGGTGCGGAAGACACGAAAAGGCATGGCGAAATTTAATAAGCTTAAAAAGGGTGAAATGAAAGCACAACATCGTGGACCTCTGTTGGCTTTAAAGTGGTGCGATAAAAGAGAAGTTCACATGCTAACAACCTTACATGACGACTCCATGGACATGACGGGAAAAGTTGATTGGAAAACTCGTCAACCAATTATGAAACCCAAGTGCGTTCTAGACTATAATAAGTGTATGGGTTCTGTTGACAAAGTGGACTTGATGTTAAGTAGTATTAATTGCCTACGAAAAACAATTAAGTGGTATAAAAAAGTGGCCTTCCATATTATTGATCTATATTTATTGAACTCTCATATAGCTTTTAAATCAATTACAAATAAAAATGTTAGTTTAGCAGATTTCCAATTAGCCGTAATACGACAATTGTTGCAAAAATATCATACAACTTCCCGATCTGAGCCTCATTCTCGCTCTTCACACGATTTACCTCTGAGACTAACTGCTAAGGCATTAGCAAAACATATGCCCCACCCAATAAAGGGAAATAAGTCTCAAAAACTTCACAGAGCCTGCCGAGTGTGCGCCATTTCTAAAAAAAGGAAAATGTCCCAGTATAAATGCCCAGAGTGTGATGTTAAATTGTGTGTGTGGCCATGTTTTAGAAACTATCACGAAAAACAAAACTTATAAATATTTCTCCTCGTGTTAACTTTTTATTAAAACTTTATTTGTTAGTAGATATAATAATAAAAATAATTGTGTTTTGATGATATCCGCGCAGTGGTCCAAATCCCATCAGGCCGGGTAAGTAACTACTATAAACAATATAGCAGTGTGCATGCGTATGGCGACAGTTCTTGTTGATTTCTTGTGATGCGTCACTGTTTATAATATTATATCTGTATCCTGCGGTTTATTGTTTATTTATGTGTTTCAACAAACTCCAATAGCATTAATAAAGCTATTAAGATAAGCAAATCATAAATCTGCCAAGAAATAAGAGATTTATAGCTGTTTAAAGTGGTAGGTTTTGATTTTCAAAGTGAGTACCGCGTACTAATGTAATTTTCGGTACATTTGATCGCGGTGAAAAGGTTAAAGGTATTTTTGAAGTCAATTTTACATATGAATTTGGTAAACAATACACAAAATTTTTAAATTTTATAATAATTCTAATTTTGGGGGCCAACTGTCGGGGATCAAACTATGAGTCACCGTTCTCTGGATTGTTGGAATTGTGGTCTATCTAGTGTAGAAGTCAAAATTTTGACCCAGCATTTTTTACGCCAAGAAATCGATGAACAATCTTCATCCCTGGGCGATTCAGAAATTTGACATATATTCATACATTTGACAGCAATAGATACATAGCTACATTCTAGCACAGATACATATATTCAGGTTGTGGCACTAAAACCTTCCCTATTTCTTACCATTACTTTGTAAGATGTTTCATTGTAGAGACTTTGGTGGTTAGCATTCGCCTTACCATTTACATTTACCACTACTGCTTGGAATCCACCACTTCATTTAATAAGTCTGGAAAATGTAACAAAGAATGGTAATAATAATAAAATTTTGCAATAAGACCAAATTTTTATTTATTTATTGTAAATGTTAACATTGATTTTCATGTTTCGCAACAACAATTATTAATAATCATTTAGATCTTTACATGCCCTATTTTAAAGATACGGTTTTAACAAGATAAATCTAAACCGCTCCCATATTCAACACACACACGGGCGTACCCATGCGAACTGATATTTGCAATAAGTTAAATCACGATAATATACAATACATCCATTAAAATCAGTTTATTATACTAAATAACATTGAATAACTATTAGAAAGTTGAAATTTGGTTTAACTAGGGATCACGAAGGATTCTGGTGTTTATGTATAACAATAGCAAAACGCACGATTAACATTCTTCCGCTAACCCTTCAACCAACATAACATCTCTTCATAGCAAAACAACTGCAGATAGGTCCAAAGCTTATCACGAGAACTCTGTGTCTGTAACAAGTGTGCTGTTTGTTTGTTGGGTCTCAGCGTGGAGCGTATTGCAGCCCTGCGTGAAACAAGTGGACTTGTGACCTCATCACACAGGATGTGAACTATCTTGTTGTTACGTCCTGTTTGGACTAGCCTGTTGTTGCTGCCCTGCGTGGACTAAGTGGATATGTGTCACCATCGCACAGGGTGAGAGCTATCATTTGGACTAGTCCATTGTTGCGGCCCTGTTTGGACCATGTGGACATGTATCACTATCACGCAGGGTGTGAACTATCTTGTTATTTCATCCTGTTTGGACTATTCTATTGTTATGGCCCTGTGTGGACCCCGTGGACATATGTCACCATCATACAGGGTATGAACTATCATTTGGACAAGTACATTGTTGCGGCCCTGTGTGGACCATGTATGTTGACATGTGTTACCATCACACAGGGTGTGTACACTCTTGTTGTGCCCCGTTAGGACATTGTTGTTGCCCTGTGTGGTGGACCACGTGGACATGTGTCACCATCACACAGGGTGTGAACTATCTTGTCGCCTTCTTTTTGGACTAGTCTATTGTTGTGGCCCTGAGGACCAATGTTTAAGTAGATATATCACTACTTAAAATGATATGATGTGATCATAGTGTGAAATATTCTTAATATCAACAATAATAATTATTATTTAAATCTCAATCATGAATTATACATAATAAAATCTTAAATATTACCCCAGAAGATATAGGTATGTACTTATTTTATATGAGAGTTTTAGGTTGCAAATTTCAATATCTCGAATAATGCACAATACGGAAAGTTCATAAACTGAAGACAGGAAGACAAAATACACAAACAGAAAGAGATTATGGCGAGGCAGTGCAGGAAACATGAAAGTATAATAATTAGTATAGTTACTGATATTCATTATTAACAAAATTAAAGAGAGTAATGTCGTCTGGGTGCTCCAAATTCCGCAAATAAAGCGCATACACCCTCGGTCATTAGCACCAACCGTTAAATATTACCTATGTCCAAAAGTCAATGCTATATGAGATTTTAATAACAATTATAAATATTCATTATTTTATTATCTTAATTATCCGAAAAATCCCACTGGCTCTTAAAATAGTGAGCTGGCTTCATTCATTATTCTACATCTTATTCTAATTAAAACATGACCTAATATTATAATAATGTAAATATGTGCAATAAATATATTGGCAAAACAAGTTGATTACAAACTTGGATGTTAATTTTAGATTCCCCTCCGTCGAGATGGGGGCTGGGTCAAGATTACCCGCGCCTTTTAAGTTTGCCTATAATTTTAAAATTATTTATGCGACGTCGTCGCTTTTCTCAGTAGCTGGAGTTATTGAGTGCCTCGACAAGTTTCTGGCGAGAAAACAGTCGGGCATTAGCCGTGTTGTGAGCTACACGTGCCAAAACTTGAAAAAGGTAATTATTACCCATGCCCGTATTCGGTGTAACTTTTCTTTCTGTGAGGATTGTAGCAATAATGATGATGTGAATTAGTGTTTTCGACTGTTTCCGTAATTGTTTGTTAGTAGATTCATAAAAGGAACATTTCAACAATGGGGTATTTCCACGTGTTTTTTTATTGCCTAAAAAAATTAAGCAAAAAATTACGATGATTATAGCATTTTTATTATATTTTTACGTTGACGAATAAATTTTCTACAGCGAGTTAAAGTTTCCCATTTTGGAATTACCGCTAAAACGATATTTTGGGGCGTGGCTATCGTGTGACGTCATGAGTGAGGACCCTCACTGACAGTGTTTATTTATGCTAGTTCAGCTTAGCGACACTTGTGACGTCACAAACCCATTCCCCAACCATGGGTCGTTTTGATTTGGTCAGTTTTAGATCGTTTTTAAAATCAATAATATTAAATGAAAACATAAAAATCAAACATTTTTATTAGGATTATTAAAATCAGAAAAATAATCTTTAAATATTCCGTACATTTTCCACAGAATTCCTCGTTTGTGGAAATACCCCATTGAAGTCTGATAATTGTTATATTTAACTTTGATTTTGCCAGAAGAAGCCAAAATTTATTGATTTTTTTAGACATTAAGTTTCAAAGCCTCGTTCCTATGATTAAAAGTTTATTTCTAAATTTTTTTTGGTGTTTTATTACGTTGATAACAGTAACATAATGCTCATAAAGAATAATATTAATTTCCTTAAATAGATACTGAAATGTGGGACATTGTCTATTCCGGTAACAATTACCCGGCCCCCTCTGTAATAATTTTCCATCCCCATCTCGCCGGGTTAAACATAGAAATCGGCTTGAATCTTTTATTTTATACTACAAATGTAAAATGTAAAAAACAGTAGCTACATAGGTATGTTTTTTTTTTACATTAGCTCCCTAAAAGGGAAATTGGTTTTCCTCAGGAGGGTCTTTTTAGAGGAAAGGAAGGAGGCGGAAGATCTGGTAAGTAAAAATCTATGAGGTGTTGGTAGGAATCTGGGGGTCAATGTGTCCAGGAGTGATGGATAAGTGAATCTATCCATCCCACTGCAGTACAAGGCAAGGGGACGAGAGAGTCCGGCTGGAAATAATAGATTACTTCGCTCCAGCTGGAGTAAAAAAGGTCTCCCTCAACCAGTCTCTACCGATCTCCTCACCCCATGAACCTGGGCACCTCTGCTAAGTCACCAAAAGTAGCGAACCACTTGGAGCCCATGGCAGGGATGTTGGTTTTCAACAAAAGTTTACCGGGGCGGCAGTACCCATAAAACAAGTATAAATTACATTTATGGACCGTGAGATACATGTTCAAGTAAAGTTTGGCAAACAAGAGTCTAATAGTTGTTGTGCAGAAATCAAATTTGGTAGGAGGCGGCGTCAACTGGAAAAAATCACCAATGGCAAAGCGCAATCTTTAGTTTGCAAAGCTCTACCTGATTTATTTTTCTCTGTTTTAGTGATTCAACATGCTTTTATCCGCAAAAGTTTTGGAACCGTAGATAGGCAGATATTAAATTTGTTAAAAATGCTTTCAAACCTATGTTTGAAACTTTGTAGGAATATATTTATATCTATGCCTACTAAACATATTTATTTTTGATTAAAAATGTGAATTTGTCCCATGGTTTGTGGGATCCATCCTCGGTTATTATACTATTATTTATATTTAATACTTTTTTGTAGGTACATAATTAAAAATAGTATTAATATTGTGAATGTGAAACTTACATGCGCCGAGAGGTTTCTTATTTATAAATATTAATATACAATATTTAAATGATTAATATGCTATAAGTTGTGATTAAAATCTAATCTATTTACTAGTAAGTTATAACAAAATAATTATTTTAAAATATTATAAACAAAGTCAATTATGTAACGCTTCCAAAGGGGTTATTTTTCACCGGAATTGGTGAAATGAAAAAGCGCAAACATTAAAAGTTGATTTAAATAAGTAATGAGGGTTATTCCAACGCGGTGCAAACTTATAAACATTGCACTCGGGCGAACGGAGCGAGCAGGAAACAATACGAACCGCTACATTACCTTAGGATAAATATTTAGCACACAATACTCAGTCCTCGCTTCAATTCACAGCTTTTCTAATCAATTTATTGCTTGAAAACGAGACGAAAACATTGATGCGATGGATTTGTAAAAAGTTTATCAAAAAATCTTATGTTTCCAATTTTCAAATTACAACGTCTTCAGGTCAAGTTGTCAGTTGAACGTGTTACCTACCGGGACCAACACCGATATCTATTAGTTATATTAATTATTCAGTTAGATAATTTATTTAGAAAAGCAGTCCCTTATCATTTTACTTATCGCAGCCTTGAGGTCCCTAAGTACCTCTACCTGTTTTTTTTTTCTTATAAACTTTCCAAAATAATGGTTAGGGTTGCAGAAGCTAACCTCAGAGATCTCGTAGTCCCGTGGCAGCGATTAGTGCTTAGTAAAAGTATTTTTAAAGTAAGCCTTGTAGCTTTAAAATTATGTTTTCGATGCCATCTCATTCAATAATAATTTTAAATATATAATATAATTAATATCATCATTAATTATATTTCAAATTAAAATAATACATGTTTGTACAATGTACCTGTAAATATATAAATAATAAATAATATGTTTTTACCATTCGATTTGTTCCCTCAATCTCTAACATGTACTTTTACAAAGATTTACGTCACTTTTATTACAAAAATAAAATAATTTGAATTTAAATAATTATGACTTATAATGAATATCTTATATTCTTGCACAAGAATCGATTTGTGACATATTTAGTTTTGTTAGTAGAAATAGCGCAGATCTACTAGCCGACGCGTTAACCTCGTATCTACTATCTTCCTCCTGCAAGCTAGCGATACATTATTAGGTAAGTTATTGGAACGACGAAGCACAGGAAGTTTGGGGGAGTTACCGAGAACTTGGATGTTGCGCAGTTTTGTAAATAATGTGAAGGGTCTTATTATGTGTACATTTAATAAATTAATGTACTCCATGACTTTCTCTTATACTATCAGTAGAGATAAATGCATTCAGTAACCATTGTGGTTCAAACAGTAGTAAACGAAATAATTTATCACACTTTTTACAAAATATTGTTTAAAATTTTTCAGCAATTGTGTCATCTGAGGTAAACGACGATCTGCACGGTATTGGCCTTTTAAGATTATGTTGTATAAGGTTATGATTACAATTGTAAATCTATCTAAGATACGTGAATGTTGTTGAGAGAGTGGCGGGGGCGGGGGCAGGGGTGGAGCGGGGCGTTCAGTCGTCCCACGAGGGAAAGGCGGCGGCGTCGCTCTGCCACAGCACGGAGGGTGCGGTGGGCGGGGGAGGCTTCTCGGGCTTGCCTGCCTTGCCCGGCTTGCTCTCCACCAGCGTAGACTTCGTGTTGTTGGTCTTCACGTCGAACCTGCGCACAAAATTGCCGTGTGACTAATACATATATTCTGCTGTCATTAGCGAAACGCCAATTGAAACTTTTTATTATAATATGTTGATAAGCATGCAAGTTCTCACCTCACACATCAGAATGTTACCATTGAAAATTTCCAGCTGCCTTTTTGCTTATGATTGCACTTAAATTAATTTAACTATCATGGTAGTTAAAGGCAAGTCTTGGAAACACTGGAAACATTGTGGAGGAATTTATAAAAGTGTAAATAAAAGTTTTAATATTATCTTTATGCGATCCACTGCGTCATGTAAAATTCGAGATCACGCCGTTAAAACAATACTCCTTATGTAGATGGTGATAAGGTTTATATTCCTGTTTAACACCAGCTGCCTGTTTTGTTTATTCAAGAAAAACCAAAAACTAGTTTTATTTTATTTTGCGAAGTTCAAGCACTAATATTTGAATGTTTAAAGATAATTTTTTTTAGAGAGTTTAATTTCCCAAATTATACAATAATTTCAAAGGTAAATGTGTTATTCTAGTATTTAATTATTAAAGCATCTAAAATATTTCTAAGCAATCTTATTTTTAAACCAAAATCATATGATTTTGCATTATTTAAGTACATCACATCACCGTAATGGTTATAATAACAACAATTGATTCTGATTTTATAATTTTCAGTATAGGTTGCTTGTAGTTGTCTCAGGTGCAGCCAAAAACAAATAAAAGATCTACCTTCCAGAAAGCATGTTTGTAGAAGTAGATTTGGCCCATATCTCTCGCCATATATTCCCATTTGAAATGTACGGCGACTGATATGCTGAAATATGCCAAGTCAAATAATGCTGGTAATTTTGTAGCTGAGTCCGTACGATACTTAATGCTTTCAATCTAAAATCCAAACCAGATGAACTGGGTGGGTAAACCATGCTGTGGTTGGCGACAATGCCTTCACTCGACAAGAGTTAAATGGCACAGAGGGATGATTCCGATTCTACTTAAGAATAAGGAATTATTATTAACCTTAAAATTAACTTCTTATTGTTAACTGCGATTCTAGTTCTCTCGGATCACAACGACAAAGTCGTTAATTTTAAGGTTAAGGGAAATTCTTTATCCTTAAGTAGAATCCCTCAAGGAATCGCCCCTCGTGGTGGTGGGGTGGTAGGATGTGAGTTACCTCTGTTCCACGGTGGAGTAGGCGGGGGCGGGCTGGGGAGCGTAACGCTCGCCCCAGGCCCCGGACGAGCCCCAGGCGCGACTCTCGTACTGGTCGGGCTTATCCCAGCTGGAATTAGTGTCGGTGTATCTAAAACAATCGTTACACACAATGTTAACACGTTTTGCTTTTATATAAATTTGTACACACTCAGAAAATTATTAACCAGTTAGAAACATTGAATTTGATCTTAAACATATCAGTTCCGATTCTTCTAGCAAAGTGTTGAGAAATATATTTTCAGCAATAAGGAACTCATTAAAAAAAATTCAATATTAACTTAATTATTAAATATTATTTAAATATCAGTACAAGTATTAAATTATACTAAGTACCTATACATATTTAAAAAAAAAACAGAGCATGCAATTCACAAGCCATAGTAATGAAACCTTCAGAAAAGTAAAGTAGGTGGGGAGGTTACGAATAACCGCACAAAGAGGAGACCGATTAGGCTAAATCCTATAGATGTCTCTTTTTAGTGTTGCTATCTTGCGTTTCATCCAATCACAACGGTGCTAAAGAAGTTTTCACTTCAATAAAAAAAATGCTTCAAGTCTATGGCGTGTCGTGTGTTACGTCATGGTGAATGAATTTTGTTGTTTGATACTCGGAACTGGATTTTGTATGCCAAATTCGAGACATTTGTTTTTCTTAAATTTAATCGCTTTTAGTTCAAGAACACAATTGTGAAATGATAGTATCTTGTCGAAATTGTTTTTGTAATTTGGAAAAGTATAAAAATACAATGCATAAATTAAGGCATGTTTTACTAAGAATAGAATAATATAAGCCACATTACACATTAACAGACGGTCTCCGTAGTCTACGGGTAAGGCTCTTGACTCCCAATCTTGGATCAAATCCCGGCATGCGCAAATAAATTTTATTTGATTAATTTGTGTTCTTCACAATTAATTCATTTAAAGTAATATATAGTATATTTGCAGCATGTTCCAGAGTGGAAAATACTCATCGCCCTGGTGTTAGACCACCATTCAGAAATGAAACATTGCTTGAAATGTCTTTATAGCCGTTTTACACCACCTCTTTTTTCAGCCTGATTCCACTTAGAGTCCAAAGTCAAAATTTTTCGCTTATGCGATCGCTAGTTTCACTTCTATTTTCATATCTATGATTTCAGTTGGCATCACAGCAGAAAGCATGGTTCATGTGTTGTTTGCAGGAAATCGTAGATATGAAAATATAGATGAAAATAGCGATCGCGTAAAGTGAAAAATGTTGACTTTGGTCTCTAAGTGGAATCGGGCTGAAAAAAGAGAATGTGTAAAAAGGCCATTAGCCGTGTTTGGTGACCATATCTGAATAGCCAGGTACTTCTCCACCTTCCTCCCCCCATCTCATTCCCCTCCCCAGTACCTTCAGCCTCGCAACATACCCTAATTGGGGAAGCCACAGTCTCACTGGCCAGAAGGGAGCAGCTGGGACTCTTGTGAGGAATTCACGTAAAAATACAACAACTTGTGCTTCCTCTTAGTTAGCGGTCAGTGCTTACCCCCCATAGGCCCCCATGTTGAAGTTGCCGTCGCCCTCAAAGATGGTCTTGTTGGGGTCGGGCTCGCTGCGCCGCTTGCGGTCGGGCACCGGCAGTTCCACGTCCTCCTCCTGCGCTCCCACGCCCTCCAGCGACGAGTTTTTGATTCCGTAGTAAAAGTACATGATGAACCCTGTGCACACACACACACTATTACTTAACCTTTCAAAATTGCAACAATAACCTTGCTTATGATACTGTAAAATATTCTTTTTCCATTATTTTCCTTCATATAATATAACACAAGCAAAATGCCCAGTTGTTTTGCTGAAATTCAAATTTCATTGTCATCAAATGGCCATTCAATACCTTTTTGTTTTTTTTTTACATTTGAAAGTTCGACGTTAAACGCCGTTTTCATGTGCGTTTCAGCTTTCTATTAAATAATAAGCTGTCTAGTTTAACAATATGATAAAAAGCTGAAAAGAACTTAGAGTCGGCATTTAACGCGAACCTTTCTCCTGTCAAAAAATAAAACATAAAACAGCACTGAATGGCTATTTGATAACATTGTCACACATTAATTTCACAATGGTCCTAATACGGCGGTTATTATTAATGTGAGTTCAGAACTCGTGCAATTTCTGGACGAAAAGTTCAGTTTCTAGAAAAATCATAGGCAGACTAAACACTATATTTAGACTTTATAAAAAACTTGTACAAGGAGGAAATTGAAGAGCTTAAGAAGAGAGCTGGAAAGACAAATATAATTCAATGTAAACTTTCAAACAATGAAAGCCATCTTTGAAGAAGTTGGAACCGCTGGTCTTTTTGGTAGCACGGACCCCATTTTGAACGCCCGTTTCCTCCCGCTAATGCCTTGGGGGATGTGTCCTACTGAAGTCATTGCGCTGAATCTGGTGGCCTCTCTACCGTCGGCTGGCTGACACCACCCCGGCGACTTGATTTGGACGTCACCAGGAACCTCAAGGCTGTAGCTCTGCAAGATGCTTCAGACCGCCGTTTCAGCATCCGTCAGCACAGCACATGCGAGGCCTCGCTTATGGAGGGTGCGCGGACCGCAGTACACCATTTCGGCTTCTATGCGATCGGCACGACAACCGCTACACCGGTTTGTCTTCCATTCAACCGGGTTATAACTTTATTTGTTTTAGCCAAATTTACATTCAGCCCATATTGCTACATATTATTTTATTTGTGTAAATGTTAATGAACTAAATAGACAAACTTATCCATGTTAACGCACTTCATTGTTTGATTTGATAACCTCTGCTCATATCAAGTGTTCACAGCCGCCCACACAAGGTGATGATATAAATTTACACTTTACCCATCTTTGTCTGATGTTTCTCATTATTCTATATTACCTCTCAACTTTATAACAACGCACATGACTTACTTTGATCAATAATTCCTGACATTCTTTGGGTATAAAACGTTAAAAACTCCAGTGACTTTTTTGATGGCTTTTCTGACTCATACTAAGCCTAACGTCTCGAGTGCAGTGGTGTCTCGTGGGATTATTTGTGTGCCGAAAATAAGGTCAATTTGATCTTACTTCGGGTGATATTCTAACTTTCCTGTACTGAACTAAAGATCTATTTAATAGATCTGTCAGGGGCCCAGTAGACTAAAGGTCTTGCGCAATTTGACCGGTCAGTGGCTGAGATGGCATCGCGTTTGGGTCCCACCCAATGCCCGGGATGCCATAGTTTCACTGGTTCCAGACGGGGGCAGCTGAGACTCTTGTGAGGTATCACTATAAAAAATAAAAAAAAGCGCCCCGTGTTCGATTACTCGGCTGGCTAAGTATTCCATCACGACACAAGCAACATTTTCCGCTTACTGTGGTAGTGGTAGGAGATTTTCAAATAATGTCAGGTTATTCTAATTAACTTGAAAAAAAATAGAGTGTGTAATTCAAACTCGGTAGAAGTGAAACTAGAGTCGCTAGTTGTCGCTTTCTTTTATTTCGCTTGTTTTTTTTAAATGGTTTAAAGATCGGATATTGATTTCACAAAATAAAAATGTTTTTTTTTTGGATTTCGTAGGATTCGAACCCCCGTTCGCTCTGGCCACTGAGATTTGTCAGGCACCTTGCCAACTACGCTATGGAAGGCACGCGCCGAGATGCGAATTTACAGCATTATATTAGAACCGAGTATTTGTGTAGAACTGAGTTGTGACGCATTTCTGTTTCACCCGAATTTCAAGTCACTAAAGTTGACTTTCAAAAGTTGTGGACATCAGTTTTATTTCAGCACTGCAATTTGACAGTGGGCCCTATATGCCTTCTGGAATAAAGTAATAGGTATTAGTAGAAGTAGGTAGTTTTCCTTACCAAGTGTCATCCAGATGGTAAAGCGCACGAGTGTGAGGATTGACAGCTTAAAAATGAGGTAGATGTTGACGGCCACTGCAATGGCGGGCACGAAGGGCAAGCCCGGGGTCATGTACAGCACAGAACTCCTGCAAGCGCGAGAAAGGCAACGTCAGTAAAAACACACAACAACACTCCACCTCCTTTCCTACTTAAAGAGTTGTTAAAAAATAAGGTGGATATTGATATTCAGTGAAACCGGAGAGGCCAGATGAGGGAGACCTTTTGATCTCGTTTATAAAAACAACTTTCGTCACTGCGCGCTAGGTACAACGAAAAATAAATCCTTCGGGCATGGAACGGGCATGGAAGTGGATTAGTGGCATAGCTAGGGGAGCGGTGGTCTGCCCCGATGAGGGGTGACACCCAACCGTGGAAAAAAAATACCAAACAATAACAGGCAGCGCGGTGAGTCTGGTCATATTTTTTAAATTATTTTTTTACGTTAGTTCCACACAGGAGGCCCTGAGGAAAATAATTTCCCACATCATGTCATCTTTGGGGATGCTGTGTGGAGAGTTTTTTAAGGAAAGGAAGGAGAGGAGAGTTCTGGGAAGGAAAAGGGTTTAAGGGGTGGGTAGGAATCTGGGGTTCATTGTGTTCGGAACATCCGCCTACAAGACCTAGACAAACCTCACCCCATGAACCCAGGCACCCCTGCTAAATCACCAGACGTAGTGAACAACTTGGGGTGACCTTTTGCAGAGGTGTTGGTTATCCAATAAAAGTTCCCGGGGCGGCGGTACCCATTCCCGCCTCCCAAAATGAGGGTATGAGGGTATAGAGCTGATACCTGCTCATCTGCATCAACTAGTCCATGAAGGTATCCCATTTCTCCCCACCCCATCCATCCCAATATACCTCACATACGTTAGAACCCATCCCATTATGCCCCCCCGTTGTGGTATCCGCCCCGGGTGCCACCCTTGCTGGCTACGCCACTGAGTGGAATGGAACTGGAATGGAATTGGAATAGAACTAGATTGAAACTGAAATGAAAATGGAATGGAACTGATATTGGCTGGAACTGGAATGGTATTGGAATGGAACTGGACTGGAACTGGAATGGAACCAGAATGGAGCTGGAACTAGAATTGAAGAGTACCTGTTCTGCGGCTTGCGGGATATAGCCATAAGCACGCCGAGCATCCCGAGGAACAGCAGCGCCATAATGGCGGCGGTGGTGGGTGAGCGGCCCGGGGAGCCGCACACGGCCGTCACGTCGAAGCAAATGATCAGGCAGTAGAGGGCGCCCACCATGCGCATCACGTACATCCCTGCACACACACACAATGCAAATAATGATACACTAGAAGCCAATATCCTGATGTATGGCAATGGGGTATGGAATTGGCTGAAAAAGGATGAAAACATGCACGACCGTGTTACAAATATGCGTATTCGGAAAAAATGAAAAAGGGATGTTTAGCTGAATTATTTTACATGAGAATACCGCACAATTCTCCCAACTGTCTGGAGCCAGTTAAAGGCATTAGCCAGTAGGCATCCCTAGTTGAAGTATGTTGTGAGGCTGAAGGTAGTTGAGATGGGTAAAAGGAAGGTGATAATGTACTGGCTATTCAGATCTAGTCACCAAACACGACTAAAGCTATTTCAAGAAACTTTTCAATTATGATCTTAGATCTTACACCAGGGCGATTTTGAAAGTACCTACCACTCTGGAACGCACCGAAAATCTTATATATAAAAATCTCGCGTCACGGTGTTTGTGGTCGCACTACTTCGAAACGGCTTGACCGATTTTTATGAAATTTTTTATCTGTATTTGGTAGGTATAAGAATAGGTTTTAAAGTTTATTTCATAACGCTAGGTCATGAAGGTGTCCCTATCCAGAAAAAAAACGCAATTTTTGGAACAATTTTTTTTTGTATTTTTTTTTTTAATTTGGCATAAAAAATACCTATAACCCCAAATTTTAACCCTCCTAACCCACCCTCCCATTTTTTAATCGCGATTTTAGCATTTTCAAAATAAAGTTTTCTAATATTTTGTAGAAGGTTCTTACGGAAAGAAAACTTAAGAAAATTGGATAATTTCAGAAATCTTAACGACTATTTTAACTTCGCACGTTCGACAGTTTGCGCGTTTGATGAACGTGAATTTAGTGCTCAGCTGTTGTGTTTTTTTTTGTAACTAAATAATAGTCTGTGATTTTTTTTAAAATTATAGATAGGTTCCAAATTTGATCGACTGTTCTTCATTACATAGTATAAAATGAAGTCGCTCAAATGTATGTGCGCGTTAATCTTTTGAACTACGCAACGGATTTTCATACAGTTTTCACGAATAAATAGAGTGATTGAAGAGGAATGTTTATATGTATAAAACATGTAAATTATATTAGAGAAAAGCGGAGAAATTCAAAGAAAACATATTTTTGTGCTATTTAACCCTCTTCTTGGCAATGTATCCTATAGTATACATAGTTTTTGTATTTTTTTCTCTCTTAAACTGGTACACGGGTAAAACAAATTTTAATTAAAACTGCTTAACCGTATTCTTGACTTGATAATTAGTACCACTAGAGCCATCTACTGTTGAATTAAGAAGAACAGTGACAGTTCAAATTCACACCGCTGCAATACTTCTGCCAACAGAAGACGCACAATTAATTTGTCTGTAAATAATCTGTAATTAATACCTGCATTATTGGATATGTAGTTATTTTAGGAATAAAAGCGTGTTTATAAGGGTTAAGTGAATAATAAAAAAATAACATTGAGTCAAATATGTGACAAATCTTGTTTATATTGCATTCCAAAATGGTGTGTATCCTATGATATACACCGCCAAGTATGCAGTGTATTAGATTTGATTGAATGTGTATCCCTTGAGATATAATGCCAAGTTATTAATAGTTTATTAATTTCAAGTTATTTATAGTTTATTGTATTATGTAGTAAATCCGTTTAACATCTATATATTATGATTTTTTCATTTTTCCATAGACAAAGAAATCGAAGAAATACTGACTATAATACCAAAATTTGGACCAGATTCTGATATTGAAAGTGACGAAGATGATGCATTACAAGTTGATTCTTCTGCAATGCGCTCTTCAAACTTTGGAATCATTTATGATGCATTGGGAGCAGATAATGAACCAATGACTCATGTAATTCTGGACAGACGTCTGTATTTTGCATAAAATATGGCATAAGGCTTTTTTTAACTGATTAGAGCAATTGATTCCTATCATATCACACAAAATAATAGTTTTAATTAGCTTTTGAGACATAATTTTCCATAATAAAATATTTGAATGTTGATTTGTAACAACCTGGCAATGTATACTATAGACTATAGGACACAACTCCAAATAACCTATATAAAAAACAATAAAAGTATTTTTCATTTGTTTTTGTGATTCTGAAGCCTAACAAACTTCAAATACGTAAAAAAATATTTTTTAGGTTGCTCAATTCTATCGGTGCCGAGAAGAGGGTTAAAACGGCTGGCGGGCCGTACTATACATACGTCACTTTTGAAATTCGTTCTACGGAAGAAATTGGAAAATAGATGTCCTAGAGTAAGTAGGTATTTGATTTCAATTATTTTATTTGATGAAGTCGCTCAAAATGTATGTGCGCATAGATCTTTTAAACTACGCAACGGATACTCATGCGGTTTTCACCAATAGATAGAGTGATTCAAGAGGAAGGTTTATATGTATAAAAACATGCTTATTATAGTAGAGAAAAGTCGAGAAATTCAAATATTCAATTCAGGCAACGGGCAGCTGGCAAGCGGGTGGTGTGGATTTTATAAAGGTTGGGTAATGGCGTTGTGTTTCGTTAGCCACAGCAACGTGTGGCCGGGTCTGCTAGTATAATATATTGTACAAACGTGAATATTTGTAAATATGAAAACAGAATATTTTAATAAAAAAATTGTAGTAGGTGGCAAGCGAGCTGTTTGAAAACTGAATGCACTGGGACTGAATATATTTAACGCGGGATGGCGGTTGGTGGAACGGTGGAGCGGGAGAAGGGAGTGGGAAGGCAGGGAAGTTGGAAAGGGGAACGCCGAAAGGGAAAGGGACGCGGGAGGGGAAAGGGGAAAGGGGACGCAAGGAAAAGGACATGCAGGGAGAAACAATTTATTTTTTGAATATGGCATTGCAACGTATGCCGGGAACAAGCTGGTTTAAATAATTATTGTTATTTCTAAACAATAAAATTTTAATATCAAATGTGAAAATATTAACATACAAAAAAAGACTCGAAACGTTTATAATATTGACAGAATTCGATATTTAAAAAACACCCTCCATTTGTTTAGGGAATTAGTAAGAAAACGGTAACTTCACTTTTGTCAGATCCGTCCCTTAGAGGCTCTAATGCCAAAAAAATTATGTGTGTGTGTAGTAATTTTCTTCTAAGGCTTGAAGAGTTAAAGCTTCCCCAACCTTTTCCAACCCGATGCCCCTTCTGTCGTGGTAACCAAAATTCCTTTTACAGACCATTCCCAAGAATTCTAGAAAAAAAACCGCCGCATGTGTTGTCCCGAAGTTGGTATTTAGTAGAAGCAATCTATGTAGGGTTTACTAGGAGGAGGTGCCATCCTTTTCGGAAAAAATCTTGTAAGTATTTTGTAATACTTATTAAAAATACTAATTTCGGTAATATTTTATTTCCAGAAAATGATTTTAGTTCTACATTTGATAAGCGTATTTCTCCTGTTTAAATTTCTTAGGGTTAATCTTGCTAAGTAACGTCATAATATCCCGTGATTTTTTAAGCGTCTGCGCTAGTATCTAATACATTATTTATTAAAAGTTTTTTTTTGTACGTTCCGTTTCCGATTTCGAAAATCTGCGCATCCACTTTATTAATCAAGCAAACCTTACTTTGACTTGGTGGCTAACTTTAACTACATAGATAGTTCACTGATTTGCGTTTCGAAAATCTACTGCATCCAATTTATTATTCAAGCAAGCTTTACTTTTACTAAATGGCTGACTTTAACTAAGTGGCTTACTTTAACTTTTACGTGTTCGAAAATCTGCCGCATCCATTATTAATTAAGCAGTAAGTCTTACTTTTACTAGGTGGCTAACTTTGAATAGGTGGTGGCTAACTTTATTAGATAGTCCACTGATTTGCGTTTTCCAAGGTCTGCTCAGTGGTGGATGCAGGTGGGGGGGGGGGGGGGGGGGCGCGCGCCCCCCCCCTTGGCCACCCTAAATACAAGAAAATCTTTCTTCAATCATTCGCTCTACATGTCTAAACCATCTAGGCGTCCCTTTCTTAAACTTACTTATTACGCTTGTATCAGCCTTGCATTATTTTCATATTTTTTTCACAGTATCATACATGGCTTTCTATAGCATTTACATGCTATAGAAAGCCATACATCAGGGTTGGTACCCCGGTGCGTAGTCGGGAAACACGCCAAACGCGTGCCCAACATTTGTACACGGTTGACATTTGTCACATGAGAACGGGTCGTTTCTTCGACTCGTTCTTGTGTTCAACAGCTCGGCTGTGGAATGATTTGCCGGCCTCTGTGTTTCCTCCTTCCTACAACATGGGTCTCTTCAAGACCAATGTTAATTCCTTCCTCTCCTTAAAAAGACCCTCCACACAGCATCCCAGATGACATAGGCCCTGAGGGAAATCATTTTCCTCAGGGCCTCCTGTGTGGAGTTAATGTAAAAAAAGCACTCCATTGTGGACTGCTAGCTTCGCTTCTTTCGACAGTTTTTTTATTAGCGCCATCGGCCTTCAGTCCTCCATTAATGGAGTTACCTGCATTTACCCTTCTTCCAATATCTCTATCAGACTCCCCATTCCCCATCTCTCGTAAATATACTTCCCGAATACATAAACTTATCCACTGTCATTTTTGGGTAACTATTACAAAATATACCTATTATTATTTTATTATTAAAAAAAAAATGTCTATGTTCAAAATTGATAGGGGTCCTTTTAAATAAAATAATTATCCTTGCAAAAAACTTCACTGTTTATTTCACTTGGACATGTTATAAATGTATTATAATACGGTGTCAATACACCGGGCCAAACACTGGCAGTTGTTTACTGTTAAAACTTGCGTTGGGAAGAAGCAATAATAATGGGATGCTAGCACTTTTATAACATAAAAACCTGCACACATTTAAAGAATCTACGATTATACATTTTGACATTCGAAAGCATCTACAAAAAAAATGGCTTCCTCCATAGTATGTACTTGGTAGTTAAAACAGGCTGCGAACACTCAGCGTCCAGCCAAGCCTCGCACCATTCGAAATATCAACGTCTGGGAGCTTGCTCAAGCAACCCATAGGTGCTGGTAGTATCTCAATTTTTAACATAGCTTCCGCCTCGGGGTTACTAAATCGCCCATACCGATTTAGGAACCCTTCAAGAAAACATAACAAAAACAAGGGAAGACAATCAAAGCAAAAGCAAAAAAAAAAAAAACACAAATCCTAACTCTAAATACCGTACAAATACTAACAAATAATTTTACCTATTATTAATTAGCAGCCAAAACTAAGTCATCCTGCACTGCTTGTTATACTATTATTTAAAAATGTACATTCACAAGTTGAATTTTAAGGTGATTAACCTAAACTAATTACATAAACTTAAATTAACAAAAAATTTTTTTTACATATTTAAATAATAACTTAACACAAAATACTATTATAATAGAACACAACCTAACACAAAATAATATTATAATAAAACCCAACCTAACACAAAATAATATTATAATAAAACCCAACCCAACACAACACAATTGTCCTTTTTTTTTCAAGTCCATTGGTTAGGATCTTCTCCGGGTGCAGTCCACGATATAAGCACCACAGCGCGGGGTGCCATCAATCATCAATTTATAGGTTGTCATGTTGTTCCTGGGATTGGTATCTTTAAAGGGTCTTTTTTTAAATATTTTCACCCTAAAAAGTTTCATCATGGTCGTCCGGGGTGTCCGGACTGACTGAAGGGTCCGGGGCGTCCGTCACAGGTTCAGCTTCCGGGTCCAGAGCCATTAGACATATCTTTGTGATAGGCCTGACAAAGATTCCTTGAGGGGTTTTCAGGGTAACCACTCGCACTACACCATCCGCGCCGGGATGTGTAGATATAACTCGCGCCATTTTCCATAATGGTGGAGGTAAATTATCTTCCTTCAGAATAACCAGATCATCCTTTTGCAGTGCCCGTTGATTACTGGTTTGCCATTTAGTCCTTTTTTGTAGCTCCATCAAGTACTCTCGCTTCCATCTATACCAAAAGGATAACATTAGCGCATGGATTCTCTGATATTGGGTCAGCCTGTTGTCTGGTATGGCTCGGACATCTCTCTCCGGAATGATAGAGGATTTAGTGCCTATGAGGAAATGGTTTGGGGTGAGGGGTTGGTAATCGTGGATGTCATCAGACAAGGAAGTCAATGGACGGGAATTTAGACAGGCCTCAATCTGACAAATTAAGGTATACAAAAGTTCAAAGGTTAAAGCAGAATTACTAGTGACTCTATACAAATGAAACTTTGCTGACTTGACCGCAGCTTCCCACAGCCCTCCCTGACTAGGGGCTCGAGGGGTTATGAACCTCCACTCAATACCTCTGTTAGCTAAATAATTTTGAATCTTGTCGTTGTTCTCTCTCAAACTGGTATACAGCTCCTTGAGCCTATTACTGGCCCCCCGAAAGTTGCTAGCGTTATCGGAAAAGATCTTATCAGGTTCTCCCCTACGGGATATAAATCTCTTTAAACTGTTCAAAAAAGCATTGCTAGATAAATCCGAAACTAATTCCAAATGAACCGCCTTTGTGGAAAAACAAACAAAAATACATAAATACGATTTCACGAGTGGAGCTCTCCTCAGTGGCCCACTTTTGGTTGGAATCGGTCCAGCAAAATCGACTCCCGTGATAGCAAAAGGTCGGCTCGGTGTGATTCTTTCGCTCGGTAAGCTTCCCATGATCTGGTTACCAATACGAGGATTACACCTAAAACACACAATACACTTATGTAATATCTTTTTAACAGTATTTTTCCCAAAAATAGGCCAAAACCTTAATCTTATTTCAGCTAATAGCGCTTGAGGTCCTGCGTGTAAGTTTACATAATGATAGTGACGTATAATCAATTCGGTTAGCTTATGTTTAGCTGGCAATATAATTGGATGTCTTTGTTGGAACGATAGGTGTGTAGCTAAATGTAATCTACCGCCCACATATATAAGACCATCACATAAAAAGGGATGAAGAGATTTTAAGTTACTATTTTTGTTGACATTTCCCTGGTTTTTTAATGTCTTCAACTCTTTTTGAAAGGCATGTGCCTGAGCTGATTTCAGTAGACAATTCAAACTTGCTTCTAGTTCAGCTACACTTAAATTACCTGAAATTTTACTTTTAATATTTCTGCAGTTATTCACAAACCGCAGTACATATGCTGTAACCCTTTTCAATTTGATAAATGAGGAAAATTTTCCAAATATTTCCCATTCTTGAATATCAGTAGATAAAAGAATATTTTTACTCTTGAGCTCCGGAGGGTTTGAACAGGAAATGTTCGATATAGGCCAATCGTTGACTCCGTCGGTCAACCAATTTGGTCCATTCCACCATATTGTAGAATTTATCAGTTTATCCGCCGTAGCTCCTCTTGAAAGTATATCCGCTGCATTGTCGGATGATGATACGTGTCTCCATTGATCTGGATCACTCAGTTCTTGTATTTCGGCTACTCGATTGGCCACGAAAGTGCTCCAACGAGTAGGTTGACCTTTCAGCCAACACAGCGCTATCGTAGAGTCACACCAATAATATGTGTTGATCTTCATTATATTTAATGCTTGTTTTATAGTTTTCATTAATTTTGCCAGTAGTACAGCACTACATAGCTCCAACTTAGGCAGTGAAATAGACTTCAATGGTGCTACCCTTGATTTGGATGTTATTAAGTGTGAATGCCACTTACCGCTGTGGTCCATTGACACCATATAGATACAGGCTCCGAAAGCCTTCTCAGACGAATCGCAAAAACCGTGTAGCTGTAGCTCTTTTGCTTGCTTGCAAATAATTTTTCTTGGTATTTTCAACACATTTAGCTGAATTAAATCTTGCAGGTAGGTCCTCCAGGGTGCTAATATTTCATTAGGTAACTGATCATCCCATGCTGCTTTGGACTGCCACAGCCTTTGCATTATCAATTTGGCTATGACTATTATCGGCCCTAGGAGTCCCAATGGATCGAAGGTTGATGCGATGCAAGACAATATCTCTCGTTTGCTCTCGGTTGGACCTGATGGCTTCATTATTACATAAGAAAAGTAATCAGATTCATTGTTCCATGTTAATCCTAATATTTTCTCAGTCTTTGGATTGTCAGTAATAATTTTGTCGGAATCGCCTGAATCGGCACACTTAGCTTGGCCCGACTCGGCTGACAATTCCAACGCATTGGACCTCCACTTCCTCAATGTCATCCCCGCAGATGACAAGATGCTGATTAATTCTTCTTTTAACTTTTTACAGGATTCCAGCTCATCTGCTCCCGTTAACAAGTCATCCATATAGAAGTCATTTTCTATGACCTGACTAGCTCTAGGAAAAATTAAATTATTATCCATACCAATTTGCTTTAAGCATCTTGTGGCTAAGAAGGAGGAAGGTGCCAGTCCATAAGTCACAGTCTTCAGACGATAATGCTTGAGCACATCCTGTGGCGACTCGCGCCATACTATCTTCTGTAGGTCCAGGTCATCTTCACACATGTTAATCTGGCGGTACATCTTCTCGATGTCGGCAGTCATGACTATTTGATGTTTCCTGAAATGCAATAGTTGGTTATATAGATCCTTTTGTATAACAGGTCCTGTCATCAAGGCTTCATTGAGGGAAATTCCATTTGAGGTTTTGGCGGAGCCGTCAAAAACGACTCTCACTTTAGTAGTAGTGCTGGATTCTTTCACTACAGCGTGATGCGGTAAAAAATAGGAGTCACGATCCCCTTTTGACTGGTCACACATCTCCATGTGTCCCAATTCTTCATATTCACGCATGAATTTTACATATTGTGTCTTTAACTCGGGATGTGACACAAATTTTCTTTCTATGTTTTTAAATCTTTTTTCGGCAGTGAGCAATGAGTTTCCCAACTGATCAATGCATGCCCGACGCGGTAAACTTACTACATATCTACCGTCATCTTCTCTAGTATGAGTACTTACAAAACTGGCTTCGCAAGCCTTTTCTTCTTGAGTTTGAATTTTAGTGGAATTAATCTCTTCCAATTTCCAAAATTTTTCTATTTGATGACTCAACTTATTTATAGATAAACTGCAAAAATCTGATACAGGCCTTTGTTTGGGGTACACGTTGATAGGACCGGACACAATCCATCCCAGTTGCGTACGTTGAAGCGTTGGTCCTGACTCGAGTTTCAATCTATCGTTGTTTAGCATCTCCCAGAAGCTCTCCGCGCCCAACAGGATGTCGATGGGTGCAGCTATATTGAAGTTCGGGTCTGCCAGCTCCAGTCCTGGTGGTATTTTGAACTCTTTTTTCGCCATTGTCACTTGTGGTAAATTGGTTGTAATTTCCTGTAAAATCAGACATGATATTTCGCGTTTATAATCCGTATTAAGCGAAGTCATCTCCACTGAAATTCTCCTTTTTATGTGTGTGATATTATTATGGATCCCAGACACGGGTTTGTTTATCCATTCACATGGTAAATTTAATTTATTAGCAAAATCAGCTCTCATAAAATTACTCTGCGCACCAGAGTCAATCAGGGCGCGAGCTTTAAACATTTTATTGTTGGCCCCCACAATTCCTATGTAGGCGGTTGACAATAATATTATTTTTTCTGCCTTTTCCGATGCAGAAAAATTCGACACTATAACCTCGTTATTAGCATCCATATTTGAGGTCTCCGGCGGAGGTACCTCCTTGTGTAATAGAGTATTGTGGCTATACTTGCCACAAATTTTGCAGGTTAGGTTTGTCTTGCAACTCTGTGCCTGATGACCCAACCTCAAACATTTAAAACACGCCCGGATTGATTTCGTAGCATCAATCCTATCCTGTAATTTTAATTTTAGAAATTTTTTGCAAAAATAAATTTGATGACCTTTATCATTACAATAAATGCAGTTGTTTGCCTTTATTGCCAAGAATACCGATGAATCTTTTTTGTTATTATTGTTGCCTATTTGCATTTTATGTAGGTTAGAAGATTTTTTCTCTGAAGCATTCATAAGCTCCAATACTTGTGCCCTAGCAGATAAACATTTTATGAATTCCTTTAATGTAGGTAATTCACCTTGCAATGTATATTGTTCCCAATTTCTCCGGGTAGCTATATCCAATTTATTTGAAATTATGTAAATAATCAAAGGATCCCAATGATCTACTTTAACTCCAATGTTTTGTAACGCTTTCAAATTGACATTAGTTTCATCAATTAAATACCTTAATGCTACAGGCTCTTCATGTTTCATATCCTTTAATTGAAATAGAGTTTGGATATGTTTATGTACGGTAGCCCTGAGATTCGCAAATCTGTCGTGCAACAATTCCCAAGCCGATAGGTAGTTTAATTCCGAAACTTCTAGATTACTAATTATTTTCAATGCGTTCCCTTTCAGCGCAGATTGTAAGTAAAAGAATTTTTGGACGTTGCTCAAGGAACTGTTATTATGAACCAAAGTTTTAAAGGTTTCAACGAAATTTACCCAATCTTTTTGATTCCCATCGAATTCTCTCAATTGGAGAGTTGGGAGTTTGATGTCGACTCTACCCTCGTTAATTGAGTCCATCGCCCCTTTAGCAGTAGCAAGGACTGAAAAATATTGATTTTCAAACGTCTCGCGCTGAATAGAATTTTCCAGTTCCTCATCCGATAAAATTTCAATTTCGTCCTGTATAGATTCGAATTGATCTAACAATGGCTTTATTCGGTCGTACCTCAGTTTAATTTCAATCGCGGACAAGGAGTTTATAGAATCCGCGAAACGCGTCAATTTCCCCTTAATCACGCCTCTCTTGGCTATTAAAGATTTGATCTTATCCATTTTGTGTACAAATACCTTTTCGTAGCTTAATCCCTGATAAAATGTGTTCCGACAATGCGTATTTATTTATTTGAGAAGCTACCCGCCTGAAAGACAACAACGACAATATTCCTGGCAATTATTAATTGAAAACCTAATGTTCAATCAATTGAAAATCATGAGTTGCATAAAATCTTTACGTGGGTAGTGATTTTATTTTTTACAATACAATATTTATGGGATTAATCTTGTTAAAAAACTACGAATGAGTTCTGTATGGATGTTAAAGAATGGGTATGGGTGGGAAGGCACTAAAAACTTATCTCATTTCCGATGTGAATCCAGTCTTCCTTTGTTCATCTTTGTGATTCCGGTAATTGTAATATTGGTCATCTGTATTAATTGGCAGCTGGTTCTTGTTTTTTTTTATATTATTGCAGTCCTCTGATTGCAATCCGGATCGTAAGGCCCATGTTCAAAATTGATAGGGGTCCTTTTAAATAAAATAATTATCCTTGCAAAAAACTTCACTGTTTATTTCACTTGGACATGTTATAAATGTATTATAATACGGTGTCAATACACCGGGCCAAACACTGGCAGTTGTTTACTGTTAAAACTTGCGTTGGGAAGAAGCAATAATAATGGGATGCTAGCACTTTTATAACATAAAAACCTGCACACATTTAAAGAATCTACGATTATACATTTTGACATTCGAAAGCATCTACAAAAAAAATGGCTTCCTCCATAGTATGTACTTGGTAGTTAAAACAGGCTGCGAACACTCAGCGTCCAGCCAAGCCTCGCACCATTCGAAATATCAACGTCTGGGAGCTTGCTCAAGCAACCCATAGGTGCTGGTAGTATCTCAATTTTTAACATTGATGACATTTTTTGTTCAAAATTGATAGGGGTCCTTTTAAATAAAATAATTATCCTTGCAAAAAACTTCACTATTTATTTCACTTGGACATGTTATAAATGTATTATAATACGGTGTCAATACACCGGGCCAAACACTGGCAGTTGTTTACTGTTAAAACTTGCGTTGGGAAGAAGCAATAATAATGGGATGCTAGCACTTTTATAACATAAAAACCTGCACACATTTAAAGAATCTACGATTATACATTTTGACATTCGAAAGCATCTACAAAAAAAATGGCTTCCTCCATAGTATGTACTTGGTAGTTAAAACAGGCTGCGAACACTCAGCGTCCAGCCAAGCCTCGCACCATTCGAAATATCAACGTCTGGGAGCTTGCTCAAGCAACCCATAGGTGCTGGTAGTATCTCAATTTTTAACATAGCTTCCGCCTCGGGGTTACTAAATCGCCCATACCGATTTAGGAACCCTTCAAGAAAACATAACAAAAACAGGGGAAGACAATCAAAGCAAAAGCAAAAAAAAAACACAAATCCTAACTCTAAATACCGTACAAATACTAACAAATAATTTTACCTATTATAAATTAGCAGCCAAAACTAAATGATCCTGCACTGCTTATTATACTATTATTTAAAAATGTACATTCACAAGTTGAATTTTAAGGTGATTAACCTAAACTAATTATATAAACTTCAATTAACCAAAAAAATTTTTTTTTACATATTTAAATAATAACTTAACACAAAATACTATTATAATAGAACACAACCCAACACAAAATAATATTATAATAAAACCCAACCCAACACAACACAATTGTCTTTTTTTTTTTTCAAGTCCATTGGTTAGGATCTTCTCCAGGTGCAGTCCACGATATAAGCACCACAGCGCGGGGTGCAATCAATCATCAATTTATTGGTTGTCATGTTGTTCCTGGGATTGGTATCTTTAAAGGGTCTTTTTTTTAATATTTTCACCCTAAAAAGTTTCATCATGGTCGTCCGGGGAGTCCGGACTGACGGAAGGGTCCGGGGCGTCCGTCACAGGTTCAGCTTCCGGATCCAGAGGCATTAGACATATCTTTGTGATAGGCCTGACAAAGATTCCTTGAGGGGTTTTCAGGGTAACCACTCGCACTACACCATCCGCGCCGGGATGTGTAGATATAACTCGCGCCATTTTCCATAATGGTGGAGGTAAATTATCTTCCTTCAGAATAACCAGATCATCCTTTTGCATTGCCCGTTGATTACTGGTTTGCCATTTAGTCCTTTTTTGTAGCTCCATCAAGTACTCTCGCTTCCATCTATACCAAAAGGATAACATTAGCGCATGGATTCTCTGATATTGGGTCAGCCTGTTGTCTGGTATGGCTCGGACATCTCTCTCCGGAATGATAGAGGATTTAGTGCCTATGAGGAAATGGTTTGGGGTGAGGGGTTGGTAATCGTGGATGTCATCAGACAAGGAAGTCAATGGACGGGAATTTAGACAGGCCTCAATCTGACAAATTAAGGTATACAAAAGTTCAAAGGTTAAAGCAGAATTACTAGTGACTCTATACAAATGAAACTTTGCTGACTTGACCGCAGCTTCCCACAGCCCTCCCTGACTAGGGGCGCGAGGGGTTATGAACCTCCACTCAATACCTCTGTTAGCTAAATAATTTTGAATATTGTCGTTGTTCTCTCTCAAACTGGTATACAGCTCCTTGAGCCTATTACTGGCCCCCCGAAAGTTGCTAGCGTTATCGGAAAAGATCTTATCAGGTTCTCCCCTACGGGATATAAATCTCTTTAAACTGTTCAAAAAAGCATTGCTAGATAAATCCGAAACTAATTCCAAATGAACCGCCTTTGTGGAAAAACAAACAAAAATACATAAATACGATTTCACGAGTGGAGCTCTCCTCAGTGGCCCACTTTTGGTTGGAATCGGTCCAGCAAAATCGACTCCCGTGATAGCAAAAGGTCGGCTCGGTGTGATTCTTTCGCTCGGTAAGCTTCCCATGATCTGGTTACCAATACGAGGATTACACCTAAAACACACAATACACTTATGTAATATCTTTTTAACAGTATTTTTCCCAAAAATAGGCCAAAACCTTAATCTTATTTCAGCTAATAGCGCTTGAGGTCCTGCGTGTAAGTTTACATAATGATAGTGACGTATAATCAATTCGGTTAGCTTATGTTTAGCTGGCAATATAATTGGATGTCTTTGTTGGTACGATAGGTGTGTAGCTAAACTTAATCTACCGCCCACATATATAAGACCATCACATAAAAAGGGATGAAGAGATTTTAAGTTACTATTTTTGTTGACATTTCCCTGGTTTTTTAATGTCTTCAACTCCTTTTGAAAGGCATGTGCCTGAGCTGATTTCAGTAGACAATTCAAACTTGCTTCTAGTTCAGCTACACTTAAATTACCTGAAATTTTACTTTTAATATTTCTGCAGTTATTCACAAACCGCAGTACATATGCTGTAACCCTTTTCAATTTGATAAATGAGGAAAATTTTCCAAATATTTCCCATTCTTGAATATCAGTAGATAAAAGAATATTTTTACTCTTGAGCTCCGGAGGGTTTGAACAGGAAATGTTCGATATAGGCCAATCGTTGACTCCGTCGGTCAACCAATTTGGTCCATTCCACCATATTGTAGAATTTATCAGTTTATCCGCCGTAGCTCCTCTTGAAAGTATATCCGCTGCATTGTCGGATGATGATACGTGTCTCCATTGATCTGGATCACTCAGTTCTTGTATTTCGGCTACTCGATTGGCCACGAAAGTGCTCCAACGAGTAGGTTGACCTTTCAGCCAACACAGCGCTATCGTAGAGTCACACCAATAATATGTGTTGATCTTCATTATATTTAATGCTTGTTTTATAGTTTTCATTAATTTTGCCAGTAGTACAGCACTACATAGCCCCAACTTAGGCAGTGAAATAGACTTCAATGGTGCTACCCTTGATTTGGATGTTATTAAGTGTGAATGCCACTTACCGCTGTGGTCCATTGACACCATATAGATACAGGCTCCGAAAGCCTTCTCAGACGAATCGCAAAAACCGTGTAGCTGTAGCTCTTTTGCTTGCTTGCAAATAATTTTTCTTGGTATTTTCAACACATTTAGCTGAATTAAATCTTGCAGGTAGGTCCTCCAGGGTGCTAATATTTCATTAGGTAACTGATCATCCCATGCTGCTTTGGACTGCCACAGCCTTTGCATTATCAATTTGGCTATGACTATTATCGGCCCTAGGAGTCCCAATGGATCGAAGGTTGATGCGATGCAAGACAATATCTCTCGTTTGCTCTCGGTTGGACCTGATGGCTTCATTATTACATAAGAAAAGTAATCAGATTCATTGTTCCATGTTAATCCTAATATTTTCTCAGTCTTTGGATTGTCAGTAATAATTTTGTCGGAATCGCCTGAATCGGCACACTTAGCTTGGCCCGACTCGGCTGACAATTCCAACGCATTGGACCTCCACTTCCTCAATGTCATCCCCGCAGATGACAAGATACTGATTAATTCTTCTTTTAATTTTTTACAGGATTCCAGCTCATCTGCTCCCGTTAACAAGTCATCCATATAGAAGTCATTTTCTATGACCTGACTAGCTCTAGGAAAAATTAAATTATTATCCATACCAATTTGCTTTAAGCATCTTGTGGCTAAGAAGGAGGAAGGTGCCAGTCCATAAGTCACAGTCTTCAGACGATAATGCTTGAGCACATCCTGTGGCGACTCGCGCCATACTATCTTCTGTAGGTCCAGGTCATCTTCACAAATGTTAATCTGGCGGTACATCTTCTCGATGTCGGCAGTCATGACTATTTGATGTTTCCTGAAATGCAATAGTTGGTTATATAGATCCTTTTGTATAACAGGTCCTGTCATCAAGGCTTCATTGAGGGAAATTCCATTTGAGGTTTTGGCGGAGCCGTCAAAAACGACTCTCACTTTAGTAGTAGTGCTGGATTCTTTCACTACAGCGTGATGCGGTAAAAAATAGGAGTCACGATCCCCTTTTGACTGGTCACACATCTCCATGTGTCCCAATTCTTCATATTCACGCATGAATTTTACATATTCTGTCTTTAACTCGGGATGTGACACAAATTTTCTTTCTATATTTTTAAATCTTTTTTCGGCAGTGAGCAATGAGTTTCCCAACTGATCAATGCATGCCCGACGCGGTAAACTTACTACATATCTACCGTCATCTTCTCTAGTATGAGTACTTACAAAACTGGCTTCGCAAGCCTTTTCTTCTTGAGTTTGAATTTTAGTGGAATTAATCTCTTCCAATTTCCAAAATTTTTCTATTTGATGACTCAACTTATTTATAGATAAACTGCAAAAATCTGATACAGGCCTTTGTTTGGGGTACACGTTGATAGGACCGGACACAATCCATCCCAGTTGCGTACGTTGAAGCGTTGGTCCTGACTCGAGTTTCAATCTATCGTTGTTTAGCATCTCCCAGAAGCTCTCCGCGCCCAACAGGATGTCGATGGGTGCAGCTATATTGAAGTTCGGGTCTGCCAGCTCCAGTCCTGGTGGTATTTTGAACTCTTTTTTCGCCATTGTCACTTGTGGTAAATTGGTTGTAATTTCCTGTAAAATCAGACATGATATTTCGCGTTTATAATCCGTATTAAGCGAAGTCATCTCCACTGAAATTCTCTTTTTTATGTGTGTGATATTATTATGGATCCCAGACACGGGTTTGTTTATCCATTCACATGGTAAATTTAATTCATCAGCAAAATCAGCTCTCATAAAATTACTCTGCGCACCAGAGTCAATCAGGGCGCGAGCTTTAAACATTTTATTGTTGGCCCCCACAATTCCTATGTAGGCGGTTGACAATAATATTATTTTTTCTGCCTTTTCCGATGCAGAAAAATTCGACACTATAACCTCGTTATTAGCATCCATATTTGAGGTCTCCGGCGGAGGTACCTCCTTGTGTAATAGAGTATTGTGGCTATACTTGCCACAAATTTTGCAGGTTAGGTTTGTCTTGCAACTCTGTGCCTGATGACCCAACCTCAAACATTTAAAACACGCCCGGATTGATTTCGTAGCATCAATCCTATCCTGTAATTTTAATTTTAGAAATTTTTTGCAAAAATAAATTTGATGACCTTTATCATTACAATAAATGCAGTTGTTTGCCTTTATTGCCAAGAATACCGATGAATCTTTTTTGTTATTATTGTTGCCTATTTGCATTTTGTGTAGGTTAGAAGATTTTTTCTCTGAAGCATTCATAAGCTCCAATACTTGTGCCCTAGCAGATAAACATTTTATGAATTCCTTTAATGTAGGTAATTCACCTTGCAATGTATATTGTTCCCAATTTCTCCGGGTAGCTATATCCAATTTATTTGAAATTATGTAAATAATCAAAGGATCCCAATGATCTACTTTAACTCCGATGTTTTGTAACGCTTTCAAATTGACATTAGTTTCATCAATTAAATACCTTAATGCTACAGGCTCTTCATGTTTCATATCCTTTAATTGAAATAGAGTTTGGATATGTTTATGTACGGTAGCCCTGAGATTCGCAAATCTGTCGTGCAACAATTCCCAAGCCGATAGGTAGTTTAATTCCGAAACTTCTAGATTACTAATTATTTTCAATGCGTTCCCTTTCAGCGCAGATTGTAAGTAAAAGAATTTTTGGACGTTGCTCAAGGAACTGTTATTATGAACCAAAGTTTTAAAGGTTTCAACGAAATTTACCCAATCTTTTTGATTCCCATCGAATTCTCTCAATTGGAGAGTTGGGAGTTTGATGTCGACTCTACCCTCGTTAATTGAGTCCATCGCCCCTTTAGCAGTAGCAAGGACTGAAAAATATTGATTTTCAAACGTCTCGCGCTGAATAGAATTTTCCAGTTCCTCATCCGATAAAATTTCAATTTCGTCCTGTATAGATTCGAATTGATCTAACAATGGCTTTATTCGGTCGTACCTCAGTTTAATTTCAATCGCGGACAAGGAGTTTATAGAATCCGCGAAACGCGTCAATTTCCCTTTAATCACGCCTCTCTTGGCTATTAAAGATTTGATCTTATCCATTTTGTGTACAAATACCTTTTCGTAGCTTAATCCCTGATAAAATGTGTTCCGACAATGCGTATTTATTTATTTGAGAAGCTACCCGCCTGAAAGACAACAACGACAATATTCCTGGCAATTATTAATTGAGAACCTAATGTTCAATCATTAATTGAGAATCATGAATTGCATAAAATCTTTACGTGGGTAGTGATTTTATTTTTTACAATACAATATTTATGGGATTAATCTTGTTAAAAAACTACGAATGATTTCTGAATGGATGTTAAAGAATGGGTATGGGTGGGAAGGCACTAAAAACTTATCTCATTTCCGATGTGAATCCAGTCTTCCTTTGTTCATCTTTGTGATTCCGGTAATTGTAATATTGGTCATCTGTATTAATTGGCAGCTGGTTCTTGTTTTTTTTTTATATTATTGCAGTCCTCTGATTGCAATCCGGCTCGAAGGACCATGTTCAAAATTGATAGGGGTCCTTTTAAATAAAATAATTATCCTTGCAAAAAACTTCACTATTTATTTCACTTGGACATGTTATAAATGTATTATAATACGGTGTCAATACACCGGGCCAAACACTGGCAGTTGTTTACTGTTAAAACTTGCGTTGGGAAGAAGCAATAATAATGGGATGCTAGCACTTTTATAACATAAAAACCTGCACACATTTAAAGAATCTACGATTATACATTTTGACATTCGAAAGCATCTACAAAAAAAATGGCTTCCTCCATAGTATGTACTTGGTAGTTAAAACAGGCTGCGAACACTCAGCGTCCAGCCAAGCCTCGCACCATTCGAAATATCAACGTCTGGGAGCTTGCTCAAGCAACCCATAGGTGCTGGTAGTATCTCAATTTTTAACATAGCTAACGCAAAGCCCAAATAGCCCAACGCAAGTTTTAACAGTAAACAACTGCCAGTGTTTGGCCCGGTGTATTGACACCGTATTATAATACATTTATAACATGTCCAAGTGAAATAAACAGTGAAGTTTTTTGCAAGTATAATTATTTTATTTAAAAGGACCCCTATCAATTTTGAACATGGTTTTTGGTTTTTTGCATGTTCAAAATTGATAGGGGTCCTTTTAAATAAAATAATTATCCTTGCAAAAAACTTCACTGTTTATTTCACTTGGACATGTTATAAATGTATTACAATACGGTGTCAATACACCGGGCCAAACACTGGCAGTTGTTTACTGTTAAAACTTGCGTTGGGAAGAAGCAATAATAATGGGATGCTAGCACTTTTATAACATAAAAACCTGCACACATTTAAAGAATCTACGATTATACATTTTGACATTCGAAAGCATCTACAAAAAAAATGGCTTCCTCCATAGTATGTACTTGGTAGTTAAAACAGGCTGCGAACACTCAGCGTCCAGCCAAGCCTCGCACCATTCGAAATATCAACGTCTGGGAGCTTGCTCAAGCAACCCATAGGTGCCGGTAGTATCATCAATTTTTAACATAGCTTCCGCCTCGGGGTTACTAAATCGCCCATACCGATTTAGGAACCCTTCAAGAAAACATAACAAAAACAGGGGAAGATAATCAAAGCAAAAGCAAAAAAAAACACAAATCCTAACTCTAAATACTGTACAAATACTAACAAATAATTTTACCTATTATAAATTAGCAGCCAAAACTAAATGATCCTGCACTGCTTATTATACTATTATTTAAAAATGTACATTCACAAGTTGAATTTTAAGGTGATTAACCTAAACTAATTATATAAACTTAAATTAACCAAAAAAAATTTTTTTTTTTACATATTTAAATAATAACTTAACACAAAATACTATTATAATAGAACACAACCCAACACAAAATAATATTATAATAAAACCCAACCCAACACAACACAATTGTCTTTTTTTTTTAAGTCCATTGGTTAGGATCTTCTCCAGGTGCAGTCCACGATATAAGCACCACAGCGCGGGGTGCAATCAATCATCAATTTATTGGTTGTCATGTTGTTCCTGGGATTGGTATCTTTAAAGGGTCTTTTTTTAATATTTTCACCCTAAAAAGTTTCATCATGGTCGTCCGGGGTGTCCGGACTGACTGAAGGGTCCGGGGCGTCCGTCACAGGTTCAGCTTCCGGATCCAGAGGCATTAGACATATCTTTGTGATAGGCCTGACAAAGATTCCTTGAGGGGTTTTCAGGGTAACCACTCGCACTACACCATCCGCGCCGGGATGTGTAGATATAACTCGCGCCATTTTCCATAATGGTGGAGGTAAATTATCTTCCTTCAGAATAACCAGATCATCCTTTTGCAGTGCCCGTTGATTACTGGTTTGCCATTTCGTCCTTTTTTGTAGCTCCATCAAGTACTCTCGCTTCCATCTATACCAAAAGGATAACATTAGCGCATGGATTCTCTGATATTGGGTCAGCCTGTTGTCTGGTATGGCTCGGACATCTCTCTCCGGAATGATAGAGGATTTAGTGCCTATGAGGAAATGGTTTGGGGTGAGGGGTTGGTAATCGTGGATGTCATCAGACAAGGAAGTCAATGGACGGGAATTTAGACAGGCCTCAATCTGACAAATTAAGGTATACAAAAGTTCAAAGGTTAAAGCAGAATTACTAGTGACTCTATACAAATGAAACTTTGCTGACTTGACCGCAGCTTCCCACAGCCCTCCCTGACTAGGGGCTCGAGGGGTTATGAACCTCCACTCAATACCTCTGTTAGCTAAATAATTTTGAATCTTGTCGTTGTTCTCTCTCAAACTGGTATACAGCTCCTTGAGCCTATTACTGGCCCCCCGAAAGTTGCTAGCGTTATCGGAAAAGATCTTATCAGGTTCTCCCCTACGGGATATAAATCTCTTTAAACTGTTCAAAAAAGCATTGCTAGATAAATCCGAAACTAATTCCAAATGAACCGCCTTTGTGGAAAAACAAACAAAAATACATAAATACGATTTCACGAGTGGAGCTCTCCTCAGTGGCCCACTTTTGGTTGGAATCGGTCCAGCAAAATCGACCCCCGTGATAGCAAAAGGTCGGCTCGGTGTGATTCTTTCGCTCGGTAAGCTTCCCATGATCTGGTTACCAATACGAGGATTACACCTAAAACACACAATACACTTATGTAATATCTTTTTAACAGTATTTTTCCCAAAAATAGGCCAAAACCTTAATCTTATTTCAGCTAATAGCGCTTGAGGTCCTGCGTGTAAGTTTACATAATGATAGTGACGTATAATCAATTCGGTTAGCTTATGTTTAGCTGGCAATATAATTGGATGTCTTTGTTGGTACGATAGGTGTGTAGCTAAATGTAATCTACCGCCCACATATATAAGACCATCACATAAAAAGGGATGAAGAGATTTTAAGTTACTATTTTTGTTGACATTTCCCTGGTTTTTTAATGTCTTCAACTCTTTTTGAAAGGCATGTGCCTGAGCTGATTTCAGTAGACAATTCAAACTTGCTTCTAGTTCAGCTACACTTAAATTACCTGAAATTTTACTTTTAATATTTCTGCAGTTATTCACAAACCGCAGTACATATGCTGTAACCCTTTTCAATTTGATAAATGAGGAAAATTTTCCAAATATTTCCCATTCTTGAATATCAGTAGATAAAAGAATATTTTTACTCTTGAGCTCCGGAGGGTTTGAACAGGAAATGTTCGATATAGGCCAATCGTTGACTCCGTCGGTCAACCAATTTGGTCCATTCCACCATATTGTAGAATTTATCAGTTTATCCGCAGTAGCTCCTCTTGAAAGTATATCCGCTGCATTGTCGGATGATGATACGTGTCTCCATTGATCTGGATCACTCAGTTCTTGTATTTCGGCTACTCGATTGGCCACGAAAGTGCTCCAACGAGTAGGTTGACCTTTCAGCCAACACAGCGCTATCGTAGAGTCACACCAATAATATGTGTTGATCTTCATTATATTTAATGCTTGTTTTATAGTTTTCATTAATTTTGCCAGTAGTACAGCACTACATAGCTCCAACTTAGGCAGTGAAATAGACTTCAATGGTGCTACCCTTGATTTGGATGTTATTAAGTGTGAATGCCACTTACCGCTGTGGTCCATTGACACCATATAGATACAGGCTCCGAAAGCCTTCTCAGACGAATCGCAAAAACCGTGTAGCTGTAGCTCTTTTGCTTGCTTGCAAATAATTTTTCTTGGTATTTTCAACACATTTAGCTGAATTAAATCTTGCAGGTAGGTCCTCCAGGGTGCTAATATTTCATTAGGTAACTGATCATCCCATGCTGCTTTGGACTGCCACAGCCTTTGCATTATCAATTTGGCTATGACTATTATTGGCCCTAGGAGTCCCAATGGATCGAAGGTTGATGCGATGCAAGACAATATCTCTCGCTTGCTCTCGGTTGGACCTGATGGCTTCATTATTACATAAGAAAAGTAATCAGATTCATTGTTCCATGTTAATCCTAATATTTTCTCAGTCTTTGGATTGTCAGTAATAATTTTGTCGGAATCGCCTGAATCGGCACACTTAGCTTGGCCCGACTCGGCTGACAATTCCAACGCATTGGACCTCCACTTCCTCAACGTCATCCCCGCAGATGACAAGATGCTGATTAATTCTTCTTTTAACTTTTTACAGGATTCCAGCTCATCTGCTCCCGTTAACAAGTCATCCATATAGAAGTCATTTTCTATGACCTGACTAGCTCTAGGAAAAATTAAATTATTATCCATACCAATTTGCTTTAAGCATCTTGTGGCTAAGAAGGAGGAAGGTGCCAGTCCATAAGTCACAGTCTTCAGACGATAATGCTTGAGCACATCCTGTGGCGACTCGCGCCATACTATCTTCTGTAGGTCCAGGTCATCTTCACACATGTTAATCTGGCGGTACATCTTCTCGATGTCGGCAGTCATGACTATTTGATGTTTCCTGAAATGCAATAGTTGGTTATATAGATCCTTTTGTATAACAGGTCCTGTCATCAAGGCTTCATTGAGGGAAATTCCATTTGAGGTTTTGGCGGAGCCGTCAAAAACGACTCTCACTTTAGTAGTAGTGCTGGATTCTTTCACTACAGCGTGATGCGGTAAAAAATAGGAGTCACGATCCCCTTTTGACTGGTCACACATCTCCATGTGTCCCAATTCTTCATATTCACGCATGAATTTTACATATTGTGTCTTTAACTCGGGATGTGACACAAATTTTCTTTCTATGTTTTTAAATCTTTTTTCGGCAGTGAGCAATGAGTTTCCCAACTGATCAATGCATGCCCGACGCGGTAAACTTACTACATATCTACCGTCATCTTCTCTAGTATGAGTACTTACAAAACTGGCTTCGCAAGCCTTTTCTTCTTGAGTTTGAATTTTAGTGGAATTAATCTCTTCCAATTTCCAAAATTTTTCTATTTGATGACTCAACTTATTTATAGATAAACTGCAAAAATCTGATACAGGCCTTTGTTTGGGATACACGTTGATAGGACCGGACACAATCCATCCCAGTTGCGTACGTTGAAGCGTTGGTCCTGACTCGAGTTTCAATCTATCGTTGTCTAGCATCTCCCAGAAGCTCTCCGCGCCCAACAGGATGTCGATGGGTGCAGCTATATTGAAGTTCGGGTCTGCCAGCTCCAGTCCTGGTGGTATTTTGAACTCTTTTTTCGCCATTGTCACTTGTGGTAAATTGGTTGTAATTTCCTGTAAAATCAGACATGATATTTCGCGTTTATAATCCGTATTAAGCGAAGTCATCTCCACTGAAATTCTCTTTTTTATGTGTGTGATATTATTATGGATCCCAGACACGGGTTTGTTTATCCATTCACATGGTAAATTTAATTTATTAGCAAGATCAGCTCTCATAAAATTACTCTGCGCACCAGAGTCAATCAGGGCGCGAGCTTTAAACATTTTATTGTTGGCCCCCACAATTCCTATGTAGGCGGTTGACAATAATATTATTTTTTCTGCCTTTTCCGATGCAGAAAAATTCGACACTATAACCTCGTTATTAGCATCCATATTTGAGGTCTCCGGCGGAGGTACCTCCTTGTGTAATAGAGTATTGTGGCTATACTTGCCACAAATTTTGCAGGTTAGGTTTGTCTTGCAACACTGTGCTTGATGACCCAACCTCAAACATTTAAAACACGCCCGGATTGATTTCGTAGCATCAATCCTATCCTGTAATTTTAATTTTAGAAATTTTTTGCAAAAATAAATTTGATGACCTTTATCATTACAATAAATGCAGTTGTTTGCCTTTATTGCCAAGAATACCGATGAATCTTTTTTGTTATTATTGTCGCCTATTTGCATTTTATGTAGGTTAGAAGATTTTTTCTCTGAAGCATTCATAAGCTCCAATACTTGTGCCCTAGCAGATAAACATTTTATGAATTCCTTTAATGTAGGTAATTCACCTTGCAATGTATATTGTTCCCAATTTCTCCGGGTAGCTATATCCAATTTATTTGAAATTATGTAAATAATCAAAGGATCCCAATGATCTACTTTAACTCCGATGTTTTGTAACGCTTTCAAATTGACATTAGTTTCATCAATTAAATACCTTAATGCTACAGGCTCTTCATGTTTCATATCCTTTAATTGAAATAGAGTTTGGATATGTTTATGTACGGTAGCCCTGAGATTCGCAAATCTGTCGTGTAACAATTCCCAAGCCGATAGGTAGTTTAATTCCGAAACTTCTAGATTACTAATTATTTTCAATGCGTTCCCTTTCAGCGCAGATTGTAAGTAAAAGAATTTTTGGACGTTGCTCAAGGAACTGTTATTATGAACTAAAGTTTTAAAGGTTTCAACGAAATTTACCCAATCTTTTTGATTCCCATCGAATTCTCTCAATTGGAGAGTTGGGAGTTTGATGTCGACTCTACCCTCGTTAATTGAGTCCATCGCCCCTTTAGCAGTAGCAAGGACTGAAAAATATTGATTTTCAAACGTCTCGCGCTGAATAGAATTTTCCAGTTCCTCATCCGATAAAATTTCAATTTCGTCCTGTATAGATTCGAATTGATCTAACAATGGCTTTATTCGGTCGTACCTCAGTTTAATTTCAATCGCGGACAAGGAGTTTATAGAATCCGCGAAACGCGTCAATTTCCCTTTAATCACGCCTCTCTTGGCTATTAAAGATTTGATCTTATCCATTTTGTGTACAAATACCTTTTCGTAGCTTAATCCCTGATAAAATGTGTTCCGACAATGCGTATTTATTTATTTGAGAAGCTACCCGCCTGAAAAACAACAACGACAATATTCCTGGCAATTAATAATTGAGAACCTAATGTTCAATCAATTGAAAATCATGAGTTGCATAAAATCTTTACGTGGGTAGTGATTTTATTTTTTACAATACAATATTTATGGGATTAATCTTGTTAAAAAACTACGAATGAGTTCTGTATGGATGTTAAAGAATGGGTATGGGTGGGAAGGCACTAAAAACTTATCTCATTTCCGATGTGAATCCAGTCTTCCTTTGTTCATCTTTGTGATTCCGGTAATTGTAATATTGGTCATCTGTATTAATTGGCAGCTGGTTCTTGTTTTTTTTTATATTATTGCAGTCCTCTGATTGCAATCCGGATCGTAAGGCCCATGTTCAAAATTGATAGGGGTCCTTTTAAATAAAATAATTATCCTTGCAAAAAACTTCACTGTTTATTTCACTTGGACATGTTATAAATGTATTACAATACGGTGTCAATACACCGGGCCAAACACTGGCAGTTGTTTACTGTTAAAACTTGCGTTGGGAAGAAGCAATAATAATGGGATGCTAGCACTTTTATAACATAAAAACCTGCACACATTTAAAGAATCTACGATTATACATTTTGACATTCGAAAGCATCTACAAAAAAAATGGCTTCCTCCATAGTATGTACTTGGTAGTTAAAACAGGCTGCGAACACTCAGCGTCCAGCCAAGCCTCGCACCATTCGAAATATCAACGTCTGGGAGCTTGCTCAAGCAACCCATAGGTGCCGGTAGTATCATCAATTTTTAACAGGAGATGCTATGTGAAGGGTCGTTTTAGAGAAAGGAAATAGTGGAAGGAAAAAGGTATGATAGGTGGTCAGGACTCTCTGGGATAGTGTGTCCAGGAGAGATGGACGGATGAAACTTTCCCTCCCACTGCGATGCGAGGAAATGTATCGAGGGATTCCTGCTGGAGAGGTTAAATGGTCTCCTTCAACCAGTCCTTTCCAGCTCGCCACGCAGTACGTGGGCAAATGCTTCCGCCGCTACTTTGAAAAATCACATCCAACGAACTCAGGCATCCCTGCTAAGTCACCAAACTTAGCGATCCACTTGGGATGACTTATAGCAGAGGTGTTGTTTATCCAATAAATAATTCCCGTGGCGGCGGTACCCACACTCACCTCCTAAATTGGAACTTTTGCTTCATTCACATTCATACGTCGTTTCATGTAAAGGTACCCTTAACACGGCCTTACAGTATTTGATTACCTTGATCGTGTATTCCCTTGAATGCAGCCCTACTGCTCCCTGTGGCCAGCCAAGTTTTAAATGTGCGGTCCATCAATCTTTTATTTATTTATTGAAGTGGAAACTTCTTTAGCACCGTTGTGATTTGACAAACACATCCATCTGTATGTTTTAGCCTGCGAGAAAATGAGATAGTATTTTTCTTTTACATTTACTCCACACAGGAGGCCCTAAGGAAAATAATTTCCCTCGGGGCCTATGTCATCTGGGATGCTGTGTGGAGAGTCTTTTTGAGGAGAGGAAGGAATGAACATTGGTCTTGAAGAGACCCATGTTTCCACAATCATTCCACAGCCGAGCTGTTGAACACAAAAACGAGTCGAAGAAACGGCCCGTTCTCATGTGACAAATGTCAACCGTATACAAATGTTGGGCACGCGTTTGGCGTGTTTCCCGACTATGCACCAGTGCCGAAGGGGTCAATGACGCTAGTTCCTCGGAGCATCTGCCATTGTAATAATAATAATAATTGGATACTTTATAAAGCGCCGTTTTTGTGAAAAATCACCTCAAGATCGCTGTAATACCGGTTGAACAAGGATAGCATTCCCACCCGACGCCTGTGTTCTAAAGATTGCAATCCGTCTGTTAAGATGGGAGAATCTATTAAGCGGACCGCCCGTTTCTGCACAGAGTTGAGGGTATTTTTTAGGTATTTTGGAGCTCCAGACCAGAAGTGGCTGCCAAAATCATATAGTCGGTCTCCTCTATGTGCGGTTCGTTGTATTCTCCCTGTTGTCTACTTTTTAGTTTTCTTATATCTTTAACGCCCCCCCTTGAGGTTTTTCTCTATCCGCCACTGGGTCTGCTGCACCCACTTTATTATTCAAACAAGCCTTAGTTTTACTAGATGGCTCACTTTAACTAAGTAGCTAACTTTAAATTTTGCATGTTAGAAAATTTGCCGTATTCATTGTTAATTAAGCAAGTTTTAATTTGACTACATGGCTAACTTTGACTGGGTGACTAACTTTACTAGATAGTCCACTGATTTATGTGTTCGAAAATCTGCCGCATCCATTATTAACTAAGCAAGTCTTACTTTTACTAGATGGCTAATTTTGGCTAGGTGGCTAACTTTACCAGATAGTCCACTGATTTGTGTGCTCGAAAATCTGCGGCATCCACTTTATTATTCAAGTAAACCTTACTTTGACTAGATGGATAACTTTGACTGAGTTTTTAAATATTTATTAAATAAGAGAAAAATGGAAACATCCTTTTTTAGACGCGGAGTTCACTGTTCACAGAACTATTGCGAATGAAACAAAGCTATAGTCGACATGCGAAATACAGACACCGACCCAATAATCTCTGGACACATTTTTCCATTAGGAAAGTTAGAAAAAAAATTCCGGGTTCTTGCTGTTCCCTTAAATTGTGAAAAGGGTCACGGCCCGCCACCGGATACCACCCAGGAGACAGGAATACAGAATAGGTATATATAATTTAAATTACGTACCTTTCCACTTAAAATTACCATTTCGCATAGGAAAAAAAATGGGTTGCTGACAGTACGATCTTCATAGGCCGGGTTGAAGCAAAGCTCTTCCGAATTTGCATCAGTGTTCTAGAGATTACGTAGTTTAAATAGTAAAACTGAAGACCTTAGAATAAATCGCATCAATAGCAAACAATTAGTCAGATAATAAGAATACAATTTGAGAGGCGGGTATGGGTACCATTAATTGGTTAACCAACATCCCTAGGTCACCTGAAGTGATTCGCTTAGTTTGGTGACTTAACAGGGGTGCCCGGGTTCAGGGAGTGAGATTTGTCTGGTACTCGGCGGATGCGTTTGTACACCTAATGCGTGGCGGACCGGATCGGGAGAGATTCTGGTTGAGGGAGACCTTTTGAACTCTCCTGCTGGACTCTCTCGATCCATCGCCTTCACCGCAGTGGTACGCAAAGACCCCCAGATTCCTACCAACTTCATACCTTTTTCCTTCTCAGAACTCCTCTCCTTCCTTTCCTTAAAAAGATCCTCCACACAGTCTCCAAAGATGACGTAGTTCCTGTGGGAATTTGTTTTTCCTCAGGGACTCCTGCGCGGAGCTAACGTAAAATATAGTCAGATAATTAGAATTAGGCCGGCGGGCGACACGACAGTAGCTTTGTAACAAACTTCACGTGCGAAAATGGTTTTGCATAAGACGCGCCGTCAGAGATGTACTCGAAGTCGAGTTCTTAAATTTCAACAGGGTATTAATACTCTCAGATATATCGCATCAATGACCGGAGTGACTTGAATTCATTTCCTCGGCTGGCTAAGTCCTTTATCGCCAATTTTTCGCTAACTGTGATGGTAGTAGGAGATTTTCAATTATTATCACGTTATTCGTAACTCAGGAATGTTTGTCTTTAACGTATTGGTTCATCCCTTTTGGCACCGGTTTAGTACAATTCAATTCCCCTTTACCGATATTGAATTAACTCCAAATGAGTTTAAGCAGGTTTCTGCTATTCTTAAACTACAACTGCGCACATTTAAAGACTCTAACAAAGTCCAATTTATTTTGAAAAACTAAAACCAGACTTACGAAAGGGAATAATCTAGCATGTCCGTAGTCCGTACTGTAACTAATAATGTTTAACATTCCTCCCGACTAACTCAGTAAAATCCCCTTTTTCACTCGACCTAAGGTCAATCAAATTACCTTTTGCACTCTACTATCAAGCGAATGTATCGAGTAGGGTACCGTAACTTGGGGTGACTTCATCAATTTTAAAACTACATTTTTTTATTAAAACATTTGTGTCGCAAAATTCAATGTTTGTTTGGGGAGTCGAAATTATAAAATAAAAAGGTGGGGATTTAATTCACCTTTCGGAGTGGGGCTACTTTGATTACCGTGATTTTATTAGTTTTTCCGTAATTCAATAATGACTATTGCCTTAGGAAAAAATAAAGTTTATCACCTTTTTGTTTTACCTAACTAACTAACCACCTGGCTGTTTCTCCGCAGGGGAAGGCAGGGAGGACGGACCGCCAAACAACTCGGTCTTGGCATACATTCCTTGCCTTCACATTCACACATCGTCTCATACATATCTACCCTTATAGATGTCGTGTCTTCCTTGGGTGTCCCAGACTTCTTCTACCATTCGCCTTTGAGTCATATAATATCTTTACACTTCTTCCTTCTTTTCTTTCGCTCTAAATGGACAAATAATCTGAGGGTTACTTTCTTAATCTTACTCATTACGATTACATCAGCCTTTATTCTTTCCGGATCTCCACATTTCTAACACGGTTTTATCAGATGAACGATCGTACATGGTTTTATCAGATGTGACGAACGATGAACGATGATGAACGATCTTATGTGTACAGCATTGAGTCATGGCGTCAGCCAGTTCCACGCTTCACTGCCGTACCCAAGGGTAGGTACCAGCACCCCACTGAGGACTGATAGCTTCGCTTCTTCGGACAGTTTTTTATTTGCGCCAACCGCATTCAGTCCTCTATTAATTGAGTTACTTGCATTTACCCATCTTTCAATATCTCCAAGGGCCTTTACCTGATTACGCATAAAATAAAAAAAATATAAATAAAAAATTTCAAATGAGGCCTTCCTTTTATTTATAACTAGCTGACGAACTTCGTACCGCCTCAGAATCAATAGCGGTTGAATTAAATTAAGTTTTTTTATTAAGTTAAAAATTACGCAATGAAGCAAATATCAATGCGCAACTGTCCGTGTTTTATTTTTGTCAGTATCAGAGATGGCGTTGTGTACGGATTTATATTTTTGTGATTTTCTTACTGTGTTAAAATAGTCGTCAAGTTTTCTGAAATTATTCAATTTTCTGTACAATTTTCTTAATTTTTCTTGAACAAAAAGATGAATGAAATAAGTACCTATATGAATGAAGTCGTTCTGAAGTTATGGCGTGACCAAGGGAAACAGGGATTCATTTATATATATAAATGAATCCCTGTTTCCCTTATATATATATATATATGTGTGTGTATATATATATATACACATATAAAAGTTTTTAGGCATAGAATATTTTAGTCGAAATGATAATAAAAAGAAATTATAGAAAAATTTAATATTCACCTAACTATTACTCTTTGTAATTTTTTTCAATGTCAACATCATTTTGACATTGTCAACAACATTTTGACATTGTCAACAATATTTTGACATTGTCAACAACATTTTGACATTGTCAACAACATTTTGACACTTTAACTCAATTTGGAGCAAATGTTATTATAATGTTTCTTGACCGAAGATGCGACCGATACCACACAATGTAAATGACACGAAAGTGCGAGAATTATAATATTTGAAGAATTTATAAAATGTTCATACTTACAATTCTGTCTAAAAAACAGCTTCGCAATTCAACTGAAAATATATTGATACATATAACGAGAAACTATTGCTTTTGAAAATAAAACCAAAAAATAATTATCCCAAATAAAAATCATTGAAAAAACGGGTAATTTCTGGGTGGTGACCAGAATTAATGCAGATATCCGCGATGATCAAAATCACCCTCCAATACTAAGTCGCCCCATATTACGTTACCCAACATCATGTTTCGGAGGAGTTGGATATGTTCGATATAGATTTTTAAAGTTTCAGGAAGAGCGAGAAGGTATTTCCGCATTTTATTTGCTTTAAGCGCAGGAGCCTTGTATTATTCCTCATATCTCTGTCTCATGTACTCATAGCTACAAGATACAATAATTATGTTATTATCATCATTATCTCAAATCCGCATCTAGATGTCGTAACAGTATTATCCATTGTAGCATTTTGGCAAATTTGAAAATACACCCGAGCGTTCACCCCGGTCAAAATGTGTGGGTGAACCCTGTCAAAACGTGTGGAAGAACCCGGTCAAAACGTGTGGGTGGACGCGGACAAAGTGTGTGGGTGAACCCGGTTAAAATGTGTGGGTGAACCCGGTCAAAACGTGTGGGTGAACCCGGTCGAAACGTGTGGGTGGACGCGGACAAAGTGTGTGGGTGAACCCGGTCAAAATGTGTGGGTTAACCCGGTCAAAATGTGTGGGTGAACCCGATCAAATGTGTGGGTGAACCCGGTCAAAACGTGTGGGTGAACCGGTCAAAATGTGGTCAAGTTTCTGCACATTGAATACTTCGACTAATTAAAAAGATAATTTTAGTGTTTCACTTTTTAATAAGAGATGTCTTGCATTTTTTGTCATTGGCATTTCGCGAACCGAAATTTTTGAATTATTTTCTTACAAATCATTGATCGAGTGGTTATGTATTAAAAATGCATGTTAGATAACCAACAAAGTCAAATAAAATATACACAAGTCATAGAATGTGAAGGAAAAATCATCAGTTTTGCGGATGATACTGTACTCCTAATAAATGGGAATAATTGGACAGAAACATTGATGAAAGCAGAAGACACACTTAATATGATTAAAAAATGGCTAGACTACTATTCACTTACACTTAATGCTAATAAAACCAAATTCATCACTTTCAAAATAAAAAATTAGGAAAACTCTAAAAATCCATAGCCCGCATCACTTAAATGAGAATTGTAATTGTCCCCCATTAGAAAACGTTGACCATATAACGTATCTGGGTCTAAAAATTGACCAAAACTTAAAATGGACCGAACAAATTACGTATTTAAATAATAAAATTAGAAAACTAAGTTACTTTTTCAAAACTATCAGGAATGTCCTCATTAAAAAAAGACTTAATCAAGATTTACATGGCTCTTTGCCAATCACTGTTAGAATACGGTATTATCGGATGGGGCAGTGCAAATAAAAACATACTAAATCCACTAATTAAAACTCAAAAAGCCATAATGAAAATTATACTGAAAGTTCTTGTAAGAACTAGCACTGACGAAATCTTCAAAAATCTTAACATCATGTCGATTAAACAATTCTTATTCAATTATATTCTAAAACTATACTCATTTACATTAATAAGTACAAAACACAAGAAATAACAACTAATACGTACATTAGAAACACTAGATCTCATGGTCAAAAACTTATCCAACAAGTAACTACTAACACAATATTTGGGCAAAAAAGCTTCTTATATTACGACATAAAACTCTACAATAAAATACCACTCTCACTCAAAAACCTCAACATTATGACTTTTAAATTTCAAATAAAAAGCCGGATACTAAATATAGGGAGATCAGATATAGAAAATATACTGATATCAAATACAGACTAAAACCAAATCTAGTAACCCGAATTATAAAAAAAACCCACTATCTTGTTTACTTTATAATTATTTAAAAAAAATACTACATGATATATGTTATGTCGAATTCATATTAATTTCTTATAATAAAATTATAATATGTAAATGAAATCCTCAGCACGGGAGATCCCAGTGAGGATATCATTATCTCTACTGTTACTAAGAAATGAAGACAATAAATCATTATTATTATTATAATGTTTAATACTCTACAAACTGGTACTACGCACGGCAATTTTAAAGAAAGTAAAATGCAGAATTCAGGAGTATATGAACTGAAAATTTAAACGATTTTTTATGTTTTTTATGAATCCTAAAAACATGAGATGTTTATCTTAGTCAAATAGGTGGAATCAATGACTATCTAATATTATAAGCAATTTATTTATTTATTTATTTATTATTAATTTCAATAGCAAGGTTTGTACATGTATGTATAATGTATAGTATAAGTATAGATTCTTTTTTTTTCACAGACCTCCTCACTAGGATTTTCTGTTCTGAGGTGGCCTGTAGTTTTTTTTAAATATTTGTATATATGTCTCCATATTTAAATTTGAAGGTATGATTTTTTTAACGAGGGCGGGAAATTTCCAAATCGAACGCTCAGAAATCCCAAACGCTGGATACATATTTCAATTATTAACGCGTTCACTAGAGTGGTTATAAAATAACCTCAACCAATACTTAAAAGTGAAGTCATGATCAATGCGACCAATAAGAGCGCAGACCATCGGAATTTCCGTTTCATATCTCAACCAATAGGAGCCTTTAAAAGTGGCATCATAATCAAAGTGGTCAAAGAGAGTTGTGAGTTGTGCGTCGCAGGTGCAGTAATCGTCATTTCCGTTTCATCCGAAATCCAAATCACAGCGGGGCCATAGAAGTTTCACTTCAAAAAATTGTGTGCGGTTCACAGGCGGTAGAAGTGAAACCTTCAGAAAGCTAAAGTAGACAAGAGGGGAGAGGCTACCATGCAACGCACAACGATTTTTCGATTTTTCTATCTCACGATCTCGTAGGCTAAATCCTATAGATGTATGTTTTGTATCTTTTTAGTGTCGTCTCCATTTCATCGAGTTTCAAATCACAACCGTGCTAAAGAAGTTTCACTTCAAAAATTCAGTTCACACATTTGATTTTTGGATCACAATTTTTAGACTCGCCAGCTGTGCACTGTGCACTCCATAACTCTATACTCTCCATTTACCGGGTTGCGAAACCCCACGGGAGGCAAAGCGAACTGAGAGCGAACCACAATGCTGCAAGTGCACTTTCAGCAACAGACATACGAGAGGGATGTTTTCCGCCGAGTGCGGCGGGTCCGGGATCACCTCACTAGCACCCATCAACTCAACCCACTCTCCCACAAAGGCTCAACCGTACATTTTGAAACACATCGCATCGGGTTGGAACAAGTGTCGGTTTATATTTTGGACATTACTGTTACTATTTACCACATTATTATTACTAGGTTTTGAAATGAGAATAAGCTTAGTTCCTACCGGGATGTCATTTATCCAGTACCTACTCTCCCTAACGACATCACTTTGTTGGAAAAGCATTTTGAATTTGGAACAATGTCAAGAGAAAAATGGCAAATTCCAGTGCACTTGTTTCTGAAAACAAGAAGAATTATTGGGACTAGCTTGGAAGCAATTTGTTGGTGTTGTTCGTGCTCGTAATATCATTGTTGAACTAAAAGGATAGACTCGCCATAGTCTCATATACTCACAATATAATGTGGAAAGTAAGGAACACTCTTTTGTTTTCAGCGATTTTCAGTATAATTTCTTAATTCAAAAGTTTATTCCTGTGTGATAAAGACAGACAATCAAATAATATGAGTGTATTAATGACATGGATATATGAGCGGGCGGCGTATTGCTTGTCACTTTTTGATGAAATGTTCGCTGTCTCCTTTTCTTGAGGCCGACTAGAATAAAAGGTCCGGCTGCCTGTCGGAGTCGGAGAATAATTGTTGGAACTACTGATTTATGTGTTGTTTTACCGCAAGCAAACAAATAAACAGAGTGTAAACACGCTGATAAGTCTACTTTAAAACAGTGAAGTTTACTTAGCAACAGAAGTTTGGCTGTTGCGCGTTCAGACCCTTTACTTTAGTAGGACTTGAATTTTCTCTAATAACGTGTAAAACCGCGAGCGGGAAACATGAAAATTAATTGTAATATTTATAATAATCGATAATATTAAGTATTTTGCGTGTACTTACAAATGAAATGTTATTCATTCGCCTTTACTATTATTTGCCGTGTAATTGAAACATTTTCTCATCACACAGGAGGGCATTTTGGCACTTTTTAAAATGCAATTTACTTACTGGTAAGTGCTGGTAAGACGCAACCTTACTCGACGCGTAGCAGTTTAGGGAAAAAGTTCGGTTTATGGGCGAAATTCCTAAAAAATAAAACTAGTTATTTTTAAACTAACTTTGGGCCGGGAAATCCGAATCTGAAAGAATTAGGTTGGGGCAAGCAAATATAAACTGAATAACACGACTGCAAAATTTTAAATTCATACACAGCTTATAGGCCATTTTGACGCTATTAACAATGTCATAGAAAAAAACCAAAGATATTTTATGTTCAACCACAGAAAATTAAGTGTTGCCATAAGCAATAATATCAATAACGTAAAACTTTCAGACACGATACTTCCTTACTCGCGTCAAGGCAAGAAAACATCCCAGTTTTCAAGTAGTTTAGCGGCTACGCTAGGTTTGTGTAACATGGTTTGTGATAGAAAAGAAAGTGCCCCCTTCGTAGCGCCTACTCGCGTCAAGGCAAGAAAACATCCCAGTTTTCAAGTAGTTTAGCGGCTACGCTAGGTTTGTGTAACATGGTTTGTGATAGAAAAGAAAGTGCCCCCTTCGTAGCGCCTACTCGCGTCAAGGCAAGAAAACATCCCAGTTTTCAAGTAGTTTAGCGGCTACGCTAGGTTTGTGTAACATGGTTTGTGATACAAAAGTGAATAAAATTTATAAAAAATAATTACTGACATTATAAACATGTTTTTTTTTACGTTATTGATGTTATTGCTTAATGGAAACACTTAATTTTATGTGGTAATATGTTATCTTTAGTTTTTTCTATGATCTTTATTCTCAGAAAAAAATGGCCTGTTATATTGTATGTAAATTCAAAATTTTACAGTCGTTTAACTCAGTTAATATTGCCGAGTGTAACCTAATTCTTTCATATTCGGATTTCCCAGCTCAAAGTTAGTATAAAGATAATTAAATTTCTTCTTTCGGAGTATCGCCCATAAAAAGATGTGTCATTAATTTATTGGAGATTGTTTGTGTATCGAAAAATTTTAAGTCGTGTTATTCAGTTTATATTTGCTTGCCCCAACCTAATTCTTTCAGATTCGGATTCCCCGGCCCAAAGTTAGTATAAAAATAACTAGTTTTATTTTTTAGGAATTTCGCCCATAAACCGAACTTTACCCCAGTTTAGTACTAAAGTACTAGATATCGAGATCGGTGCAATTGTCTAGTTCCTGTCTTCTCACTTTGAGATTTCTACCCCTCGTCTAATAGTATGTAACGTCATAGCTAAAAGGAAGATTTTTGACCATATCAAAAGTAAACCATACCGTTTTATCGTTTCCATCGAAAAAGTCTAGATATTACATATTATAGATGCCTACTATTATGTTTATTTATAGATTTTATACTGTTATGTTTATTTAAACACCGTAGATTGGCTTTTACATTCAAATGATTCATAAGATTACACAGGAGGGTGTCAGTATTACAATAATAACAAAGTAAAAATGTACATTTAACAAAGAATGTACCTACGATAAAATCAAGAATTTAGGTAAAGGATACTATTATGTGTTACTAAACCACTGTCACCATACAAAAAAAATCAATGTTATAATAACAGAGAACTTTTTATTTAAGTAGGATCATTTAGAATAAAAATATGTAAACAAATGGGATTTGTTAGAAAAGTTGTCAACAGTGTTTACAGAAACTAAATAGAGTAATTTTGTATTGAGTTTATTGTTATCTTCAATCTTATCTTTGTTTGGAATTCCTAAGCAGGTATTGCTAATTAGCTCTGTTTCAGGGCTGTAAGTTAAAGATTTAATAAAAGTTTTGGATGAAAAAAAATCTTTTGAATAAAATTTTACATTTAATAGCTTCACTCTTACTCTTCATTATTCACTGATGGTAAAGATATCTAAAGTAAGTAGTTAAGAATCTGTAGTAAAATAAGATAACGAATTGGTAGAATCTGTAGTAAAATATGATAAAGTGTTGGTAGGTACATGATAAAATAAAACATATTAAAAGTAATGCACTTACCACTTTGCTCAGTGGCCGGGCCGCAGTCCACCCAGGGGAAGATGGCGGGGCACAAGTAGGTGGCGGCCTGGAGACGTCGGCCCAGGTTGCTGAGCGCCGGCCCTACGGTGCCCCCGGTGCCCATGCTTGACCCCGGAGTGCCCCCATGCAGCGTGCCTGGTGAAAACCCTCACAGTTTATACTATTACAGCGCACTGTACATAATGTAGGATGAACGTTATCTTCATACCTTCTAGGGTATAAAACAGATGGCTGGTGTCGATGAGTTTAGTAAAGACTATTTGATAGAACAGATAAATTATTATATTTATAGCGTTTTAACTTTTTCCAAAGTCAAATAAAAAAAATTGAAAAAAATATAACTTACGAACCCAACTTCAGATACGACGATATTCCTATCACGGTTTTTTGTCCCGTGACTTGCTGTCACTGTATTGTTTTTCCAGGCTATTTTTGGAGTCGGCTCCCTTTGATCTTTATATAATTCAATAATTTGAGATCAGCCCAAGAACAAAACAATATTTGTAAAATGAAGTAATTTATAAAAATGATAATCTTAGATTTTAGAGCTGAAAAACGGATTTGGTAAAAAACTACTACAGGGGAAGAAATTAATAGAAAGGAAAATCTTAATTTTTTTAAATTTCGGCCGCATTCTTTAATTTCTTGAATTCAAAGACATTTTAATTAAAATATGTTTATTTTAAACTAAAATCTAACTACTTAACAATCAAAGGCACTTTTCAGTCATTTTTACTCGAGATCACTTTGTATAAACATTATCGAAGGAAAAATACTTTTTCAGTAATTTTCACTTATTTTACAATAAAATATAAGATAGAATATAATATTATAGAATAAAAAAAATAATAGTAGAATAAAAAATATGAAAAATTTAACATTAACTTCTTAAAATAAAACATACAAAATTTTCAAGAAAATCTCTCTCAGCTCAATTTATTTATTTATTTATTTATTAACTGTATAAATATACCATAAATACATATTACATGTCACAAAATATTAGTTGTAGGTACATAAGAAATAATTAAAAAAAAGAGTTATAAGTTAATTGTGGCATTTGATTAAGAAATGACACAAAGACATTACATTCACTACTATAGTATAAATAAAATTAATATTGATTGAAAATATATGATAGAATAGCCTTAATTTATTTTTTTAAATTTATTACACAAACGTGGACGCGCGGTCCCACAGACTGAAATCAAAATATAAAGTGAAATTACTCACGCAAAATACAGCCGGCGACGTAACCTTCACTTTCGACAGTCGTTTCGCTACTAAAACTGAAGATATTGAGAGCCCGTTCACACTTCCGTTTTAAAAACGGAGGCGGGTCCCATTTTTAAAACGGAAGCCCTAGCCGCTGTAGTGACTCTATGGAGCTGTTCACACTTGTAGGTTCCGGCATAAAAACGGATCCGTTATTTTTTGCCGGAGGGATCGCCTACGCAGAGCGTCCGTTTTGCAGCCGGAACGGAACGAGCTGGCTTATACGTTTCAATGGAGCTGTTCACACTACACGGAGAACGGATCCGTTTTGACCCCGCTACACCCCGATTCCCCACCGCCCGCTCCCAGACGCAAGCGAGCAGGCAAATTACGCGGTTGTGTTTTTATGGGGCGCGCGTTTGGCGTTTATAATATTATTATATAATATTTATTATAGTAATAATTACAATAATGGATAAGGATATAAATCCCAAAAATTTAATTTCGCTGGTCGAAGAAAGAGTTGTGCTATGGGATAAAACGACAGAAGGATATAAAAATAATTCATTAAAATTACCAAAATTTTCTTTTCACTTTTTTCCTTCTTTTTACTAAGTACCACGTGACAACAAGAGCTTCATTGTCGTCCATTGCGCACGACCGTCTACCAAAGAATGAACAAATAAAATGTTTTGGTCGTTGTTTTCGTAAAGTAGGATTTTCGTAGAGTATGATCCGTTTTTTTAAAACGGATCCGTTTTGAAAACGGACGTGTGAACAGGGGCCTAGGGCTTCCATTTTAAAAACGGAGGCGGGTCCCGTTTTTCTCGGAAGTGTGAACGGGCTCTGAGGCCGACAGACGCGTGGGGTACGTGGGAGGAGAGGGGCACGCGATTCACAAACTGCAAGCGGTCTGTGAGACCGCACGTCCATAGTTAAAGGTTAAGGTTGATTCTGCGTAAGGTTGATTCTTAAATGTAAAACTTCACTCGGTACGTAAAGAATAATAATAATAATATTTGGATGATTTATATAGCGCCGTTTTATGAAAAATCACCTCAAGGGCGCTGTACAAACTTACAGCTTCCTTTGATGAATTCACAACTTATTATTTCATTTATCGTTATATTTTGAACACAAAACTGGTTAAATTAAATCTGTAAGCGGTGGATGAAAACTACACTCAGAACAGGAAAACGGTTTTTCTTTGATTCTGGCGGTACATACATAGTTTGGACTAGAATTTAATAACTGCACTTCGAATAAGAGAATGGTTTCCCTCAAAATGTGTCAGCAGATGATATCACAACTGGAATTTCATCACTTCATTCTGAACAAAAAAAATGGTTTTAAATTTAGAGTGAATAGGCATGCGAGTTCCCTGCTTTAATTAGTATTATTCTTGTAATGTGCTTGTGCGTATGGTTTTACCAATTACAATTTTTGCAGAATTTGGTTTGAAACAAAAAATTTAACTCGGAACATTAGAACTGTTAAATCCGCTACTCTAATTCTTACAGATCATTCGGGACCTGAAACGGATTTTAATTTTAAAGCAAATCTGCATGCAAGTTCCCAGCTCTAATTGATATTACACCCAGAACACAAAATGGTTTACCTCCAATATTCGCACTGGAAATACATTTATGGTTTCTTTCGAATTACGTCAGCAGATGAATCCGCATCAGGAAATTGCATTATGAACACCAGAGTAGTTTTAACTTAGGAATGGATCTGCGTAGGGGTCCACTTGTCCACCAACTTAAATTATATTGTACTCAGAATACGGTAAGGTTTTCCGCGAATTTTTGCTTTGGAAACACATTGATGGTTTCCTTCGAATTGCGTCAGCCGATGAATCCGTAACAGGAAGTTGCATTATGAACACACGAGTGGTTTTAACTCAGGAATGGATCTGCGTAGGGATCCACCAGTCTACCAGCATAAATTACATTGTACAAAGAGCAAGTGAATAGTTTTCCTGCATTTTACAGCAAATTTATTGACTGCGATATTTTTGTTTTATGATTTTATGTATTTATTTAACAATTTGCAATAATTTATATGGAATGATATTTTTTATTTAACTATTTTTTTTATTACAGAAGTGTAGCAATGTATAAAGAAAGCACATCTTTTTTTCTTCATAAGTAGAATTGTCATACAATAATAAGTAATTAAAATAAAAGTAAAAAACGATGTTGGATCACGTATGTATTTGTTTCTAACCTGATTTCTAGAAACATTGGTGCATACGTAAGCACATCCTGTCAGCTATGTTATAACTTTCTCCGGATTTAGTAATAATAACTTTAAAATGTAGCTGAAACACTGTGAAAGAAAAACTTTCTCGCTTTCTGAGTGTAATTTTTTATGGTGCTTTTAGAGTGTTTTTTTCAGCGGCCGCACCAAAAGTGCTCGCGGGCCGCAATAAAAAGCTTCGCGGGCCGCAGGTTTCCCACCCCTGCTTTAAATGATGAATGTCATCCCTAATTTTGATATGTTGTGAGGCTGAAGGTAGTGGAGAGGAAAAGAAGATGTAGAAATTGTACCTGGCTATTCAGATTTTACAAACATGACTAAAGCCATTACAAGTAATAAGCCTAATACCTGTATACCATACTCCAGCGTAAAAATTAAAAACAAAATTGGAGTGGGTAATTCTCACGCGATAGAAGTGAATCTAGATGTCGCTTTCTTTTGCCTGTGTATTTTAAAGTGGTTTGAAGATTGGATATTGATTTACAAATACAAAAATGTTTATTTTTTTTGGATTTCAGAAGCATTCGAACCTCCGTCCGCTGGATTTCTCTGGCCGCTGAGATTTGCGACTAACTATACCGCTGCGTTGGGACGCGTTCGGCGAGGCACGAATTTACGCATTATATTCCGATGACCCGTAAAAAAATAAAGCGGCCAATGAGCGTAGACCTATCATCGTTTCCGTTTTACATCTCAACCAATAGGAGCCTTGAGCTCAGTTTGATGCTTCGCAGGTGCCGTAGTGTTGGGTTTCATCCGAATTTCAAATATCTCTAACCGAGCTAAGGAAGTTTTACTTAAAAAAAATCGACACCAAATAAATTCACTGGATGTCTATTAGATAGTAGATTAATATTCTCCGGACTTTTGAGACACAGAAATAAGACTGAAGAAACGGAACCCCCCACCCCCAGCACCCAACGCACCTGCGGCTTTTTGAAATTAAAATTAAATCCAGACAGAGAAACCCAGTAAAGAATAATTACATACGACAATCCAGCTCCGAGTGTACAAGGAAGTACAGAAAAATTTAATTAGATGGGACAGAAGTTTCTCGTTCCGGTATTCCACCAGCAGACAATGAAAACTTTCAAATAAATAAAAAAACTTTCCACGGATTGATTGCAACAACTAGCATCAGGCTTTGCACGTGTACGGTTAGCAATTATTTTTAATTGAAGTAAATTTTCTCATTGAAGAAGATGATGAACGAAATTATGAAAAAGAACTAGACACATTTTTTTTTGGTAATTCTGAATTCGAAATATGAGTTCGACAAAAATGACTTAAAAATAAATGGACACTTTAATATTTATCACGACGAACGGTACCGTGACTGCAAGAGACAATAAACATACGTTCCTTATCGCTTAGTGCTGCAGCTCTTTCTTACACACTACAATTTTGGAGGCGGGAATGGGTACCGCCACCCCGGAAACCTTAATTGGATAACCAACACCTCTGCCATAGTTCACCCCAAGTGGTTCGCTACGTTTGGTGATTTAGTAGGGGTTCCCGGGTTGATTCCTACCCACCCCTTAAACCCTTTTCCTTCCCAGAACTCTCCTCTCCTTCCTTTCCTTAAAAACCCTCCACACAGCATCCCCAAAGATGACATAGGCCCTGAGGGAAATTATTTTCCTCAGGGCCTCCTGTGTGGAGCTCATGAAAAAAAAACATAATGGTGAGATACACAAAATATATGTGACTGTTTCCTCTTGTCACCGTTTGTAACATAAGAAAAAGCATTATATGTTTAATAACAAAAGCAAAACCATCAGCGCATTGACATTTGATGTTTTTAAATTTTTGGAATTCACTCACGCTTAGGGTTGCCATACGTCCGGAATTTTCCGGACAAGTCCGGAAATACAGGTATTTGTCCGGAATGCGGGGGGAATTCTAAACAGTCCGGAATTTCTACAATTAAGTGGAGATTGATATAAAAAATGAAATAAACAAAATTATTTTTATTACAAATCAAAGTAAAAACATCACTTGATGATGTTTTACTTTGATTTGATATCTAATGCTCACAGAAATATTGTTCAAGACTTCCGGATCTTTAATAATAGTTTTGTAGAACATTTCGCAAGTCATATTTTTTAAATTATGCTGTGTTAAGAGAATCGACTTGACAGACTCTACAGAAAGCCTGTTCCTTGGGTACAATTGTTACTTAAATTTTATTTAATTTATTTCTAAATTTAAAAATAAAATTAAGTAACCAATGTAAATAGAAAATAAAACGTTTTAAAACAAAATGTCTAGAAATTTTTACACTTAATGGCCAAAAAAAAAAAATTAGATATAAAAGGAATACCTACCACTTTTAATTTTTTTTATTTAAAAGCCCCCCCCCCCACCTCCCCCGATGCGGGTTTTGACTGCACACGACACATATCGACATTAATATTATATTTACAAGAAAGTCCGGAATTTTTATCAAATGTCAGGAATTTTCTCCGGGATTTTGATTTTTTGATCTGGGAACCCTAATCACACTTCAATATTATCCTTGTAACTATGACCCATACTTTCAAAATTATCGCCACGGCAAGTAGTGTTGGTAGGGGTCTACGAAGATGTCACGGTACGGTGTGTAAGAGAGATGCAAGAACATGATCACTTTTTTCCTTTGGAGGAAACAGACGTACATTGTGTAACTAATTTTTTGAAAGAGCTGCAGCAATATTGTAACAAGGAAAGTATGGTTATAGTATTTTTTAAGCCGTCACGATACCGTAACCGTGAATCGTCACGGTAAACATAAAAGCGTCCAATGGCCGCGTTAGTTAAGGCTCTAAGGAATTTGTCCCTTTCATACAAGAGATCCTGGATTCGAGTCCCAGTTACGACCGTCACCTTTTTATTTTTCTGTGGCTTGTTCTTTTTCGTATTTTTGTTAAGGTTTATTAATATTATCTTTTTCTTTAAGAATATATTACATTGATGGGAACATCCTACAAAAGTTATTATAAAAAGGGTTATTCCAAAAATTGTTGAATGTCAGATTAATTTATTATCTAATAACTTTCTTACTTTTACATATTGCCGAAATATTTATTTTGTAGCTCATACAATAGAAGCATAAAAGCAGAAATAGTTTCCAAAAACTTTTGTAGTTCTATGAAACAACATAGCTGGATAAAAAGGATTTCAAATATACAATCCAGTATAGGCATAGAATTAAAAAAAAAATACATCAGACATACAGGGTGTTACGGAACGTATTTGACTAATATTAACCAGTGATTTCTGACACTATTTGCAGTTAACACGCGGTAGAAGCGAAACTTTACCAAAACAATCTCAACCAATGAAGAACCAAGGAGCTTTGAAAAGTGAGGTCATAATTAAGGCGGCCAATGAGCGCAAACCTAGCGTCATTTCTGTTTTATATCTCAACTAATAGGAGTTTGATACTTATTACGCAGGTAGTGTATGCGTCATTTCCGTTTCATCCGAATTCCGCATCACAACGGGGCTATAGAAGTTTCACTTCAAAAAATGGTAGGTGTTGGACAGTTGAAGGCGGGGTAAGGGGTTGGTCGGTTACTCGGCTGAGTAACCAGTGACTAGAGTCAGGAATCATTTATTAAAATAAGTTAAGTACGTCCCCTAACACCGTGTATATTTCTGTATAAACAGATTTAGAGTAGACAAATGATTTAATTCGAAAATAAACACAGGTGCAAGGTGGAAAGCACAAACGAATCTTGGAAACGAAATGTTGGCCCATCTACTTCGTGACAGACCGCTTCGGGATAAACTGGTTGATGGAGACCGTTTGACCTCTCCAACCGGACTCCCTCGACCCATCGCCTTGAACCGCAATGGGAGGGTGGATTCCTACTTCCGTTATCCGTGGGCATATTGACTCCCGGATGTCTACCCACCCCTAATACCTTTTTCCTTCCCAGAACTTCCACTATTTCCTTTCCATAAAAAAATCTATTCACCTGTAGATCTTTTCCTCCTGGCCTTGTGTGGAGCTAATGTAAAAAGAAATTCTTCTTCAAACACAACAAATTTATTTTGTGGCACTAGAAAACTTGTTCCCTTTGTAAATTATGCCCAATTACCCCCCTTCCCCTTTCTTTTTACCCTCTCACCTCCCCCGATAACCGCCCTACCCTTTCCAATTTCCCCTCCCCCTCCCCTTCCCCCCTTCCCTTCTTTTCCTTCCCTCTTTCCCATTCCCCTCCCCCTTCCCCTATTGCACCTTCCCCCATTCCCTCTTCTTTCTTCCCCTTCCTCCTCCCCTTTCCCCCTTCTTACTTCCCACTCCCACCTTTCCACTGACACCTGTAAGTCTATGTCTATTCTTTGTAATTTGTTACAAGTAAACCCTGAGGAAGTGAGCATTGCTCGAAACATGTCGTTTTTTTTATAAACGTGGTTAAAACTAGGTAAACTATTCATAAAAAAAATCTCTCGGCACATCGATATGACACGACCAAAGATATTCAAATACAGAAGAGATATGCTATGGTGTCCGCGCAACTGTCGCCGGACTACGCGCTAATTAGCGTAGTTTTCATACAAAAAGAATTTGTTCATTTCGTTGATTTTTTGAAAATGTGCATTAATATTTTTTAACAATATATTTTGAATAAGGAAAGAATTCGTTCATTTAGTTTAACGTTCGTTTGGTTTATTCGTTAATTATTTGTTCTTTTAGTTTATTTGTTAATTGGTAAACAATATCGGCGACACCCGGAAGCGCAGACCCACATAGTAAAAACAGCAGATAGCACATCTACTTATATTTCAATATCTTTGGACACGACCAATCACAACCAGCCAACATACGAGGTGGGTAATTCTAATAAACTTTACTGTCAATTAAATGAAAATGCATTATTCAGTTAAGCTCAGTCATTTTAGCAACCGAATTGAATTATAATCTACCACAAATTGTGCCACTAATTTTGCTTGAATTCGATTAAAATATTATAATATAAAAACGACATATTATACAATTTTAAGGCCACAATAACATTTTTAAGAATTTTGCGGTTTTTAACGCAGAGAGAATATTTAATTAAATGAAGAAATAATAGATATCCAGGAACATTTCTGCATACTTAACTCGAAAATGCATTTTTTTACTTGTGTCATTGTTATCCCTCGGGTGCGATTTGTATAATCTATCCTAGTCGCAACGGGTGATAGTGCACGACGTCATCTTTCTAACATCTTTTTCGTTTTCAAACAAGACACTTGAGTTCGAGCTCTCGTTGGCACTAATTTAGGTACTTTTTAATATATAAACAGAACACAGTAAAGCAAGTCAACTGGAAGTCAGGTTTGGGAGCAGGTAAACCAATACGAATAAATAATTACACGTTAACAGCACGTTAACAAGCGACTCCTGAGCATATTGGAGTAAAAAATGTTGACATCATTTTTATGTCCGATGATTTAAAAAAAAAAAAAAAAACAGCCTAACAGGGTCACGTGATATGCACTCCGTCTCCTTCCAGCAGTATGTTAACATAGGATACAGCGTAGGAGTATGATCAGTGGTGACTTGTGATATATTTTTTATTTTTTTATTTGAAAAAATATCACGGAACAGCAAAATGACATTTACGGTATTTACTAATAATGCCTAGGCTGGTTAAAATCCTTCGTGTACGTGCTGTTACACCCTGTATACAGTAGGTTCATACATCAAATACGTAATAAAAGCTGTGAGCAAAAAACAGAAAAAAATAAATAATGGTATACAGACATAAATTTAACCAAAAATAATTATTTTGAAACAATAAATTACTTTGTGTATTGGATGTGCACTAATGTGCAGTATTAACAGGAATTTCAATATAAAATGTATCTTAACAAAGCAAATAGAAAAACGGTTTTAAAAAACATTATCGTTTGTCGCGTCGCATAATATTGCTCTTAAACGCCAATATTCATTTTTCGTAAATAATAATTGCCAGGAAAAAATGTTGTTTTATATAAAGCCCTGAAAGTAAATAAATAGTAAAATTGTCGTAATTTGACAACGTGCACAACTCGGAAAATGCATCTCGACTGACCTGGGCAATATAGAAGACATGGTGGTTAGACAACACAGAATTATGCAACGTCAACATCTCTTTTGAAAACTCGTGATGAAAAAAAAAATGGCTAAAAAGTTTACGTTAGGTTAGATTATGGATTATTTTTCAATTTTTTTTCCATATCTGTTAATGAATTTTCAAAGGAGTGTTGAAATTGCATGATTCTGATAAGATTTGAGGGTCCAACACGGTCGATCGATAAAGGATTCGTTCATAATGTCGATAACTTGTTGCATTTCTTGAGCACGACTGCTGATGAGAACAACAGTACATAATAAATAAAGAACATTTAGTCATTGTGAACTGTGATTTGTTCGATGGTGATTTGCAGTCAAGCTCGTGAATGATGACAAGTTACTGACATTAACGATACAAGCTTTGTTAATCGATCGTGTTGGAAGGTGCAGATTACCGCCGACATTAGTTAGTCAACCAAAAGTTGAAAAATGGCGGAAAATCGCCCGCGTCGCACACTGGTGAGTTCCAGTTTAGGTTAGTGGTGGATTAGAGGAATGGACTCACCGTAGAATTTGTTTTCCGTTTGGTCCGAGACGAGGAACTGGTCATCTCGTCCGAAGTCTCCCTCGTTGTCCTCACCGGGCAGAGTGTCGTCCGAGTCCGGGGAGCTGTGGCAGACAAGGCAACACTTACACTAGGCTTACACTGCTACCTCACTCACTGCCACTCATTCATCAGTCACTCTCAGTCCCTCTCAGTCGGTCTGGCGCTCGCCGCTTCCTCTGGTTGCCGAACCAGCACCACTTACGCATATATTATCGCATTACATGTCTAAGTTTCCCGCCTCACCAGACGATGTGTATTCTACTCTCGCATTAATATTACAGTTCTTATTTCACTCATTAATATCATAGTTCCAGAAATACAAACTGACAGAATTACACATGGATGAGTTGTTCTATACCTGTAGGTAGAAATTCACGCCTGAGCAATTTTGTTATGTAACCATTCTGGACAGGTAATTGCAACTGCATGCTAAACAACCTTACTGTGACATGTAATCTGATGGGATTCTACACATTATTATGCGCCTTATATTCTCTTCACCGGACGCAGGAGTGATGCTGGTTCGGTTTTAAAACGAGAAAATGTTTGACAATATACATATCGCATTACAATTATTGTGACATTTTTTACAAATCGCAAAAACGGAATAGAACAAAAAATACCAACCGCGTTATGTGCGAAAGCAAAAATGGGATCATTCGAAAAAAAGGGTTTGGATTTATTTTCCAAATTTGCTCCTTAGTAACATACTTATTGATTTGAAAAAAAAACGATTAAAACAATAAAATTATTTGGATTTTTATTAAAGCGAACCAAGTGATATGAATCAGTTTTTGAAAAACATAGAATACCTACTGAAAAGGTTGAGTATACTTTTTACTCTTGATATATATTTAGTTTATTAATGAAATAATGTCTTAAATACTATTTTTGCTAAATGAACATATGAGGGTTAAAAGTTATTTAATATTTCTGGGAAGTTTGGTTCAAGCTTTACGCTCATTAAATATTAAGTACATCATTAAAACTTTGATCACTGAACACTCGACATTTTAATATCGTTTGAAAATAAACACTTTTTGGAAAAACATGTCGCATCTATTATCACAGAATTTTGCCATTTTGACGAAAATACAAATACAGTGAAATTTCTTGTCGCTTTGTGCGCAAAAATTTATCCTGAAAACAAGCCAGTATTTATTTATAAATTTCATGGAACACAATAAAATAATTCAAAGCATTACACAATAAATATATTCATCCATTCAAAATTAACAAACGCAGCAATTAATTACACAAATGAATTTCGCGACACACGCACAGTAAATACATAATAAAAATAGTGGTATTAAAAGAGAAATTGCAAATATCGAGTGTTTGTAATGTGTTTGGTAAATAAGTACAGTATTATTAACTGAAGGATTCGGTTACTCAATTAGGATACGATGCATTATTTAAGAGGAATATAAACGCTAGAAATATTTCGATTCTCATGCCTGCAAAATTTAAAATCGAGCGTTTTATTTGCACGAGGCAAGCAAGCGAAAAAGTGGTTTTTATTTATTTTGTGTATAATTTTATAAGAACGAAAAAAGTTAGAACATAGAAAACCTTAAAAATAGTTTTAACCATAAAGGGGTATTTTTTTAAAATTATTTTTTTTATTACTTCATAGTTAAGTCATGAAAAAACACATTTATTAGTGGTTTACGCTTATATTTTTTGTTATTTAGATAACAATTTTTTTGTAATTCCATTACATAGAAAAGCTAGTAAGAGCTTCAAATTATCCGTAGCATATTTTTTGATGTTCATACTGTAAGCCGACTCGTCGTAAAGATTAATCTAAATACTATCTAAATAGGATTTCACGTATAACTTCATCTTAATAATGTGGTACAAATAAAAACGATTACCCTATAGGTATAATTGTATTCTTTTATATAAAACATGGAACTTTATAAGCATTCACCAGAAGATACCGCAGGCATCACTGATTTATTAAAATCATGTTACAAAAAATACACAAATAAAACAATGCCAACTCTCGTCAGAAAATCGGCCGTCCCTGGTAAGATCAGACTGACAGACATCCGAACAGGACAATGAAAATCTCAACAATTTTGTTATTTATTTAATTTTAACATTTATATTTTAGATGTCCTCTGTCAGGATAAATAGCAGAAAATGAGTTTTTTCAACATTCAGCGACAATAAGTTTTCGTCAAACCATAGTTTTACGAAATTAATTGCATTATTTGCCGATACTTCGGCATCTTTCCAAGAATTTTCTTCAATAGTTACCACTATATCATACGCTTAGGATATATTTCCAAAGATTGGTAAAAGGTTCATAACACATAATTTGAATAGTAAAGGGCCTAACGCACTTCCTTGTGGAATTCCAAAAATCAATATTTTCTACTTTACTTAAGTTAGTTATTTGTTCCAACTGATATTTATTTTGATGGGGATAACTCTTTAACCACTATTATCTAGTTATTTATTAATAAAAAATAAAAAAAATCTTTTTGTACTTTTACTAACTGAATGTGATGTGTAAGTGTAGTATCCTGAATTATTTGTTGTTACTAGTGGTGGATTGGTGGTTGGCCGATTAGAATTCTTTGGACGGTGTGTCGCGACGATTCTTACCTTCTAGTGACCTTGCGAACCATGACCCTCTGTGGGTTGGCAGCCAGCATGCCATCGCCCAGTGTGTGTGTGCCTCCGGAAAGCGCCGAATCTCCGTACATCTTCCGAGAAACAACAGAGGGGACATAAATTACAGTTGAGGAAGGTTCTTCAAACCTAGTCACCAAACACGGCTAAGCTATTTCAAGCAACGTTTCAATTCTGAGAGCTGGTTTTACACTAGGACCATACGAGAGTATCTTCCAGAATACAGAGAGTGACGCAAATATATCTTCGACTATTTTAACGGATTCATTTGCAAAATAACACAATTCAATCAAATAAAATTAAATTGCACGCCGAAGCAAGTCGATAGCCTTACCCCTCGACCACGGAGGCCGTCATGAGTACTTCCTTTCTTTATACAAAAAATAATCTGAAGTCATAAGGTGATTGTGGATAACCGTTGGTTTGGAAAATTTAAAGATATGTCACCGGAAACCAAAATGCTAACTATATTTTTGATCTCAAAAAAGTATTCGAACAAATATCACCACTTCCGTATTATTTTTAGAAGCCGGATAAAATTTAACATTACCGCAAGAGTGGAGCCAAGTTCACATGCTTTGATTTTGACTTGGAAGATAGCTAGAAACTTGAATTGCTAAAGAATTTAATTCCATCTAAATAATGTAGATGGTAATATTCTTCCCCAAAACGCATTATCGCAGAAATGCTCCGGAGGGCTGAATGAAAATCACAAGATAAATAACGAACTCCATCAGCAGCTGCGGTAAGTAAAAACAAAGTGACGTCCTTGGGAGTCTCAAGGAAGACAATGTGTTTTTATTTATTACGGGAGAGCTTTGGCCCGACTCCCAAACGGCTAAAGTATTCTACTTTAATCACTACAATTTGTATGTTCATGAATACTGAAAAGATTCCACAAGTAGCCGCTAGGTTTAGGCAGAACTTTGCTAAATCGTGAAAAATGCAAGGGGAAGAATCATAAAATTAATGATTTTGGCTGTATAACAACAGATGGTGGTAAAATGGGTGATGATTGCCCACTTAAGGAAATTTTGACTTCGAATAGGCTTGATTCTATCTATCATATATATTACAAAACAATGTTTTAATTAATTACTTATCAAATCATTCCGTCATTTACACTACAACATAACTCAATGACAATATTTAGTTATGGTGTAGTGTAAATGACTTATAATTTTTAAATTAACAAAAAATATAGCTAAATGTACACTGATTGACCACATGAATGATTTGATAAACAAACCTCAATAAAACAACTTAAAGATGGTACACACTGTTATTTATTTTGTTTTACTATCAAAAATAGTAGGTATAAGAATATAAGAATACCTGGAATATTATATGTTATGACAGTTTATCGATTTAAGTTAAATTAATAAAGATATATTATGTATTAAGACTTCGGTGAAATGTTTAAATGCCATAAATGGACAAACAATGGAGAATGGAGAAGGACAAACAAAGTGAAATGGTCAACCACCACCTGTGGGCAATCACACTCCAGTTTATCCTGTATTACTATTTTATTAATGTTGACAATATATTATGATGACCTAGTTATTTATGTTGAATTGTTACCTAAATCAAGTTTGAACCTATGTTGTATAGTAGAAAGTGGGGTTCTCCAAACCAGATTTGAACTAAATAGGCTAAAACACGTCAGACAGCAATTCTCTGATTGGTGACCTCTCACCAGGGCGATAATGAATATCTTTCACGCTGGAGTAAAGTGCAAAACACAAAAATGTCCATGTCAAACTTGAACCCTAGACCTATGGTTCCGGAGTCAAGAAGTCAACGGCCGCTGCCACGGAGACCGTTAATAAAGGGAATCAAAGACAGGAAATAAAGATTGTAAAAATACCCCTTTGTTGATGTTTATTGACGATCCATCGATGTTGGTCTCCTTGACAGGGGTGCCCATGATGGGCGTGCGAAGGCTTTGTGGCAACAGTTCGATGAGGTTGGTGGAGTGCGGCTGGTAGCGCAGGATCAGCACGCACGTGGACACCAGCGTGTAAGCCAGCAGCGTTCCTGGAAACCAATCGTACACACACTCAATACCCCTCCCGGGGAAGGAATCTTACATAGACACAGGCACAGTGGAACAATCAGTTTAATAACCTAAACGCTTAGCTAAGATAAGCTTAGAGGATCTCCTATCAGTATGAAATTGTTTATGGATATTAATATTCGCCTAAGCGGGCTTTTACAAATATGTGATATACGTTATAATTTTATGGAACAGTAATCAAGAAGTAAAATATGTTTTTTAGTAAAATAGATTTTTCAATGTGGATGAGTGTTTCAGGCTGATAATTATTGCTTATAATAATTGTTACCCTTTGTGCTATGCATAAAAATCTTGTCTTAAACGTTAGTTTAACAATTAAAAATAATAATTAAAATATGTTATTTAAATTATATGCTTATAACCCTTTTTTACATTAGCTCCATAAGAAAATAATTTTCTGAAAATAATCTTTGGGGATGCAGTGTGGAGGGTATGTTTAGGAAAAGGAAGAATAGGAAGTTCTACGAGGCATGGATAGGAATCTGGGGGTCAATGTGTCTAGGAATGACGGACGAATCGTAAGAATCCATCCCTCCAAATGCGGTGCAAGGTGATGGGTCGAGAGAGACCGGCTGGAGAGGTCTAGGTTATACCTCCGTAAACTAATCTCTCTCGATCCGGCCGTCATGCAGTAGGTTGACAAACGCATTGACCACCAAGAACTAGATAAACCTCACCCCAGAACCCGGGCACCCCTGCTAAGTCATTAAACTTAGCGAAATCACCCGAAATCGAAATTCCCCGGGCGGTGCCCATATCCGCCTCCCAAATCATGTAGAAGAATAGTAATAGTATCATTGAAGTATATTATTACAGGCTGTTTGTAACTATATTCCATGCAGTAGAACATATCTGAAAATGTATTGCTGAAAATGAAAACTGAAAATGTATTGCTAAATGACTGCAATCTAGGATTTTAAGTTTTGGAACAAGCTTATGAACTAAAACCCATTTTTCCAAATCCCTTGCATTGTTATTTTACTCCCTTTGTCCTTTCTGTTCCTACAAGGCCCTACCTAGTACAAGAAAGAAAAAAGAAGAAGATGACTACCTAGTTGCTAATGCACAATATGATCGCAAAAAATTGAAAAATACCTACATATATTTAGTTGAAATTTGTCGTGAAATGGATCACATTTCTCTATGGAACTCTCATTTGAAATTCTTATAAAATTACTGCTAAAAACATCTAAAGTGACGGTGAAATTTAACAATAACTTGTGCCATTCAAACTGAAAGACTAGCAATCATCAATATTGGATCCAAGCAACATTTGACTCCATGAAAGGTAGGGCTTTCTCCTTTCAAATTCATCTTCCTGCGATTGATTTAAAAAACGCCATCAATCGTCTTACACAAAAAATCATAGATTTACAGTCCATTCTCTATTGTCACAATATCGTTCGTGACAAGGTTCAAGTCAATTATAATTAAAACCGGAGCTTGGTGTCTCTTAATAATCCCCTGCCTTCATAAGAAAATAGATGTATGCGTATATTTATGACCCGTTCCCACGGTAGTATCCCTTCAACACATCACTAAACATCCAAGACGGATAGGTGATTTAAAATCTGTGAAGAACTTAAGTCCAATCCAAAAGAAGACGAATCACAAAAAAGTATACTGGAATATATTTCATCATATTTAAAATCCATTAGGATTTAATTGAAAAAAATATCATAAATTACTACTAGCTGGTTCCTGGCATGCGTTGAATGCCATATTCAAAGAAATAAATTGTTTCTTCCTGCATGTCCTTTCCCTTGCGTCCCCGTTCACCTCCCGCATCCCCTACCCTCCTGCGTCCCCCTTCCACCTTCCCCGCCCACCCTCTCCCCTCTTCCGCTCCCCCGTCCCGAAAACCCCCCTCCCGCGTTCCATATATTCAGCTCCAGTATTCTCCAATTACACCTATTACAATTTTTTTATTCAAATTTTCATGTTTCGTATATTAAAAATATTCATTTTTGTGTATTATAAGAAGAATCAATATAATTTGGAACCATTCATAGGTACCTATTAAAAATATGTATAATTTAAAAAAAAAAACTAGTGTGCTTTAGACCACACGACTGAAGTAAAACCTCACTAACTTATATCTCTCTCTCAACTTCCGTTCACCTCGCCCGACCGTTCACCTCGCCCGATCACCCCTTTCGTAAAGCTCTCGTCACGCATTCACCAGCTTACTCCCCAAGTCAAGCGTGCGTAAAGAAGTTTTACTTCAAAAAGATGAATGAAATATGTAAAGTCGTTCTGAAGTTTGGCGTGACCAAGGAAAACAGGGATTAATTTTTATATATTTGGATAAACTTGGTCCATCTATGGAAACAATAAATTACAACCACTTGATGAAAAAATTAAAGTTATTAAAACTTTTAGATACTTATTTTCCGACTTGACTTTTATTTTGAAAATTGTTAATGGTATTACAGGCAGCCCTGATTTATTTAGCAATCACCTTTCATATACCAACAAGAACTACTCTATCTAAAATTAAATTGCCATAACAATATTATCAGGATTAAGTCATTTAGATACTCGCTTGGACCTAGATTGCATGCAGTTGGCAATATTTTCTCAGAAGTAGTAGACGTTTTCAACTGCACGGAATGAAGTTACAAATAGGCTATAATAACATACCTCAACAATAAAACCAATTATTCTTCTGAACAGGTTCTATACAATTTAAACAGCATATTTTACTATATATATTATATATTTTACTATACAGTAATGTTAAATATATACATATTTAACATTACTGTTCCACAAAATTATTATACAGGCGTATGTGAACACGCTCATAGAAGATCTTATAGTTACGCAAAAGACGTAATGCGTGGGAACGGGGTTTTACACTCTGAAAACAAAACGAGTGTGCTTTAGACCACACAACTGATGTAAAACTTCTGCTCCATCTATGTGATAGGAAGAGAGAAAGAAAATGTGCGTGCGCACTGCTCTCTCTCTTGCTCCTACAGTGTGATACAGACAATAGGCCTGCACTGTGGAACGTAACTGGCTATGAGAGAAAGAGAGAAAGAAAATGTGTGCCCGCACCCCTCTCTCTTGCCCCTACAGTAATATACGAAGCGTACTCCCTCTCAACTACCGTTCGCCTCACGTTTCGTAATGCTCTCACCACGCATTCACCAGCTTACTCCCCAAGTCAAGCGTGTGTAAAGAAGTTTTACTTCAAAAAGTTTATATTTAGTTCCTGTGCAAACGTTTCGGAGAATCTTGTAGTTTTCAAATGATAGTGTGTTCCGAGCCTTGGGTGCATAAGTAATGCAGTGTAAGATTAATACAAATTTCAATTAATCAATCAACATCGAGGAAGAGGCGTTAAATATCTCCGTATCCCAAATCAGCCGGCAACCTTTTTGATTGTTCATCGCGGTTATAAAACAGCCATCTTTCAAATGTCGTGCGAGTGATTTGAAAAGTGTGTTAATTTTAACAAATGTTATATGACTTGTATTAGAAAGATTTATTCACTTACCAATACTCATCATTTCCACGAGAACCTCCAGCCTAATGAAGAGGGACACGACTGCGGCGGCCAGACCCGTGCTGAAGGTAGCTAGCACTGGCGTGCCCGTGGTGGGCAGGATGTGTGCCAGGTGCCTTCGTAACCAAACAACACACACTTTTAGTACTGTAACACATGCACATATTGACCAAACAGTCAAACTATATATTTGATCATTAAAATCACTAAGAAAAATTAAAAATACTAATAAAATGACAATTTCGAATTGAAATACTAACTTTAATATAAGAGGGCTGTCCAGCTACCTCCAAGGTGCTGCGGTCGCGAGGAACGATTCTACGCGCAACCCGAGAACACTGGCGTGTAGCCTGGTTCCCCCACGTCAAATGCCCGCCACGCTGCACTTTCTATAGCGCTTGGTCTCGGCGTGGCAGCCGTTCACGATGGAGCTTCCGATCGCCGCACCCGCAAGTTGTGAATTACGCTCTGTAATTCGTTTTTTAGGGCAAATAATAATACCCTGGTAGAAATTTATTCTCAGTTACACAAAATTGTACGGAAAACAGCGTATGCCCCCCAGTCACAATTGAGTCCGAGAATTCCTCGTAATCGATGTCGTGGCACTCAAGGAATTCGGGCTCCTTCAACCCGTAGTTGTTTGTGATCTTTGGTGAGCATGTTTGCGACCCACCTCGGGCAGACTTTATGGTATCCAAAATGTTCTGTCAAAATCTTGTCAATAGTGGTCTAACCGATATGACCGTATCACAGAGCTCACAAAAAACGAATCACAGGGCGTTATTCACACTAAAAGACTAAGTATCATAGAGAGTGCAGCGTGGTTGACATTTGGCTTGAGGGATTGCACCTTGCACCTTGGAGACCTTATTTTACGGACAGCCCTTGTGCATTGACACCTCGCATGTACTTTTTGACTATATAGTACATTTATTTTAATCACATTTATTTCTCTAAGATCGAACGGAATAAAGACTATGGATCGCATATTCGATTTCTTTCGATTCTAAGAGCTCCGTTAGTTCCCCTCCATTAATTATTAATCCAGTTATTTTGCAAAATGAGGTTTTCCCGAAGCAACCAACGAACTAGGAGTGTATTAGATTCCAGGGACCGAGCCGTTGTGGATCATATTCCATTGGAAGGGTGTAAGGATAGTGCAAGTCATGTCTAAAATTGTAAATAAATTGTCGAACTCTTATTTTGAAACGGAGTGCCTTTCATTTGAATTGAAAACTTAAAAATTGTACGGTTGTGAAGAATAACGGGACGAAGTATTTTTGATTTGTATGTGTATTTACCTGAAAATTAGTCCGTCTTGAGCCATGGCGTACACGATGCGCGGCATGGGGAACATGGAGCCGAACATGGAGACGGATAGGCCGGCCACCGCTCCCACCGCCACGAAATATTTGCACTTGTAGGCACCGACCTGTCCGAACATCTCCACCAGCGCTGAATCCTGGTCCACTTGGTCGTAAGGCACTGAAACACATCCTCTTAACTAATCACCACTGTCAAACATTCACCATCCGCCATTGGAATAAACTCTTGGTTTCCAGCTGATTTGTGCAAAAATTCTTCAATCTCGGAATAAAACTTTATAGTTTTGATGATCTCGCCTAGGGTCAAGAAAATAATTCCTTTTTACCTTAGGGATGCAGTAAGGTTACTACAAACGATCCGGAAGTCTGGCAGAGGAAAGGGGTGGTCAGGGGAAGAGGGGAGAACGGTTTTTTTCACAATTAATAAATATTGTCTAACCAAGAGAATGATTTAAGGAAATTAGAAAGGTTCATTTACAGATAATTTATGGTCATGGGACAGGGAGTTTTAGCGGATTCCCGTACAATATACTGAACAATTTTAAAATTAGAATAGACAAAAGCCGACGGATTTACGACGGAGCAAAAAAACGGGAATACGGTTCAAGGAGACATTTCGGATGAATCATTGTCACATGCGAAGGTATCTTCAGGATGGGCACAGGTAGGTTCACAAAAAATGAACAAGGGTCATGTCGGCTGGAATTCTCGGGAACTAACCAGTGACGGCAAGTGAATATTGACTTGTGTGGACGATGACTTGTGTGAATACAGGCAGGGCAGTTTAGAGACAATTATTTGACGAATTATAAGACCTATAAAATAGACAATACAAATTAAGCGCCGTTAAGTTAAAATATATGAGCGCGAAGCGCCAATAGGCGGTTAAAATTTTGTCAAAATAAGATTTTGTCAATAAAACATTTTATCAATATAAGATTGGTGATTTTTTATGAGAGTGAAAAACTCAAGGTACTCCTATGAGTTCGGAGATTTTGATATTCTGACAAGGTATTAAGTACAATTTTAGACCTGGGTTTAATTAAATTCGACAGGTCGGACGTTCATTTTGAAATATATGTATTGGAGTGAAAGGTGATGCTGCGAGGGACTTAATTTTGAGACTTATAAGAACTGTAATAAATAAAACAGAAAAAACATTCTTTTCATCAGGGGCTATACTGAGAGTTTCTAACATTCGCCATTTGGTTTTACTTGCTCGACTATTGCCAATTTGTCAGGGTGGCGGAATTTACGCGATTGAAAGATAACTCGCAATACACACCTTTTTTACGAAAATACTTTCTTTAGAAACACACTTTATCCTGTCCAGACAAGTTGTAATTGATTAGTCAATGGTAATTTCTTTTTCCTAGCATACCTTGATTTTTCCTAAACATACTGCATACTTTTATAATTGAACGGTAAAGTTACCGCCCTCTACCTGTCTTAATCTGTTTTGTTAACCGACGAGCTATAGGTCGATAATGCAGGTTTCTATTGGATGTCCAGATGGCGCTTATGGTGAAACTGTCAGGAGAAGGCTGAAGGCTGGTTTCTGTAGATTCATTCTCTTTTTATTGCTAATAATCGAACAATAAAAAAAGGTTTATTTTGCCTTAAGTTATATTTGACAGGTATAGTTTGTAGGCTGCGCAGACTAACTGTCTCATGTTAAAGTTTCTAGTCTACACGAGCAACGATCTGACAACCAACAAAGTTTACTTTGAAAAAAGCCTCACCAGCGACCCTCTTAAACAATTAGTTTAAACGTCGGAGGTGGAATAACTTCCTGAGATATTGCAAAATAACATTCACTTCGCTCGCAAAAGCTCGATAAAATTGATTTGAAAAATATTGACGGCAAAGGAAAAAGAAAATAGGCTGTCTCAAAGAAAATAATTAATGGAATTAATTTACTTTACTTCTCGCTAATATACAGGCGTTGTAGCAACTATAACCAAATGGCGAGTGGTAGATACTCTCGGTATCGCCCTGGTAATAAGGTATCAATATCTATCGATCGGAATCGCATTCAATGTCTTTAGCTATTTTTGAATAACCAGATTTGAATAGCCACGTAGTGGTACTGCAGCAAGAGTTGATTCAAGCACAGACTAACACAGATGCATTGTTTATATACAACATATTTCTAACATGTTATTCCATTTGAAATTCAAATTCAAATTCGAACAACTTAGGTTTGCTGCTTTCAGACCTGATCTACTCCATAATAAGCTTTGATCAATTTATAGAACGAATTTAGAAGTCCGTCCAACTTTCGATTTCTATTCCAAAGAAAAGCTTATTCTTACGGATCTATTTCATAGATTCTGTGAAATCCCGACTATGCATGCATCTTTTTCTAAAAAAAAAAATTAAAAAATCAGAGTTTGCACGTTGACAAAAGAGTAGACTACGAAACACTGTTCTTTATCCATTTCCATTTTTTGTTCGAATTCCAGTGCACCTTTTTCTATACATTTTTATTACTTATTAATATTCGTGTTTTCTTTTTCGTAGTCGCTAGATGTCGCTTTCTTTTGTGTTTTCTTACCAGTGAATTAAATAAATATTTTATTGCTTTCTCTTCTCTCGCCGGCTAAATCCTATAGATGTACGTGTTTGTCTCTTTTTAGTGCCGCTCGCTTACGTTTCATCGAGTTTTTCAACGGTACTGAAGAAGTTTTCACATCAATAAGTAATGCAAAAGGATGTTTCTCAGTAATGTTTCACAAAGAAGCACGAAGTCTAAGTTGTTTACATAAAAATATACTCTAGATAGGCCTAAGTGTGTGTTCAACTCTAATTACGCGAAATATTTACGTTCAATACACGTTATAGTGAAGTATTTATCAAGTCAACATATCTTTTGATTAACCTGACAATAAATGACCAGTCTGTTAGATATGTGCAGTCGTTCATTCACTTGAGACGAACCGAAACCGCACTGAACGTTTGTATTACAATGCGTGCTGGTAACTATAACTGATGTAGGCAATGAACGTCAAATGGTATGTCTGTTAGATAAAGCCTACGCGAAACTGAATGTAACGGTAGGCAAGCACCGCTCAGCAGCGAATTTATTAACATAGTTGGAGTTTGACTGCGCCGCGACGAAGTTTGAGAGCATTTCATGATGCCTTTTCACTGAAGTCGCTTCCCTGAATTGAAAATTATTGCGGTAATGAATGGAGAGTGAAGCGCGCTGAATAGTTTCAGTTTATTCATAGTTTTTCAAAGGTGAATACCGAACAAGAATTTCTGGTGTTGGACACGACATCCCCAAAGGGATATTTTACAAACTATGAATACCATTAAAAATATGTGGAAGATTTATAGTTTATTTTTTGATTTTGATTATTGTACTAAAATGTGTAAATTTAATATTTTCATTCATAATTATTGATTTGAAAAACCGCATATTTCAACGTCATTATGACACAGAAACCGCCACTGGCTAATAAGACGGCTGTCACTGACGTTGCCCGGCATGACGCCTTTGTGAAAAATCGAAACTGGCACATTTTAAATCGGTATAGAAAATTTATTCGTAAACATAAAAATAAAACAAAAATACCTCCAGTATTGTAATTTTTCTTTAAACTTTTATCGAGAATAAAAAATACAGTTAAAATACCCTATTTATAGTAGTAGGCTATTTAAATCTGGGCACTTAAATTGGCTAAAGCCACTTAAAACTTCGTTTCGATACAGAATGTTAGTCTCCTGGATGTGCCCCACACGAACATTAATGGGCACTATAATAAAATGATATTATTTTTTTGTCTCTGGATCCTGAACCAAATATAGTCATGATTATTCATTTCTACTTTCCTGGGAGCCTCCATTGGGGGACCGAGTTAAAGTTTTTCATGTAGACATTGACAGAAACAAGTAAGATCTATGAATACTAAATCGTATCAGGACAATTTAGGAGTACAGGGAAGTCAGAAATTTTCCATATCGTTTTTGATGTCCCTGAAAAAGAAATAGAAAAAATAATAAAAAGAATCGGAAGAAGAATAACATGATAAAGAAAACGTAGGATAAGAAGTAGCATTAGACGAAGAAGCAGAAGAATAAAATAAATAAAAAAATAGAAGAAGAAGATTTACCAATTAGGGTCAGCATCATAGAGGTGGTGACATAGGCCACGAGGATGATGGCCAGGCTAGTGACGATGGCCATGGGGATACTGCGCTTTGGATTCGTGGCCTCTTCGCCAGTCGTGGCGATAATGTCGAACCCAATGAAGGCGTAGAAGCAAGTGGCTGCTCCGGTGAACACCTTAAATAAGAAAAAAAACTTGTAAAGAATGTCCCTACAATAATGCACTTCTTTTTAGTTGTACTTTGGTAGTGTGTTGTGTCGATGTTGTAGAACATTCAAACGAGTATTCGGCTTAAAAAAACATACATTAAATATTTATAAGAGTTCTTTAAAACTCGACAAAAGGAAAAATTAGGTCCAGATCTTTGAACCCCACGTCCAGACGTCATAAATAGACATTCTTGCTGTTTTAACATTTGAACGGTCCCCATTTTTCTGAGGCCTATTTAATCGGTTCATTGACAAAGACCATTCAAATATACTAAATTCAAAATTGGATTGGGACGTCAAATGTGAGAGGAGTTCAACACAACTGAGACCAAGATATTAATGTAATAGAACTAAGGTAGTTAAAAGCCCACACATTTTTAATATTATGGTCCCATTAATATTTAGTTACATTGGTCTAAATACATTAAACAGTGTACGCAGTAGAATAATCGAGTAGTATAAACGTAGAATATATAAATTTAGAAGGCAATACAGAGTTCTTGAAAATCAAGAACAGAAACGGTGGAGGCTATATTTGTGTACTTACTCCACTCCAACCGTAAGGCAAGAATCCCTTGTGTTCAGTCCAATTGTCGCTGCTGACGTAGAACAGGCCAGCGCCCATTATGAACACCCACACGCAGAGGTTGATGACGTTAAGCACGTTGTTGAAGATCAGCGACTTCTTCACCCCGGCCGCCATCAGCACCGTCATCAGGATGGTAATGACGCAGGCGATGAGGTCTGGGGGGCGGCCTGGGAACAAACAAAACTCGTAAATTATCTACTAATTCAATAACGAAGAGGCAATTTTTGATTTGAGGATCGGCTTTGCGGTCATTATCAAACAAAACTTTAATTTGAAAATACCCAAATAGACTAAATCATATATATATATTTTTTGGAGTGAAACTTATTTAGCCCCGTTAGTGATTTTAAATTCGGAAGAAACGGAAGTGCATCACTAAAATTTATTTGACGAGTCGTCGGTTCTAACATAATGCGGAAAATTCGCGCCTCGTCGCGAGTCTTCAGTAGTGCAGCAGGTAAGGCCCTTGACAAGTCTCTGCGGCCAGAGAGACAGAAATCCAGCGAACGGAGGTTCAAATCCTACGAAATCCAAAAAAATAAAAATATTTTTAAATAAATGAAGACAATATAAGCGAAACTCAATTTGAGTCCCAGAGGTGTCAATATGTTTTTCTGATTTTTCTGTTTCCAGATTTTCGATTGAGTTTCGTTTATATTGTCTTCATTTATTTAAATATTACAATTTGAGGTTTTACTCATAAAGTTAAAATAAAAAATATTTTTGTGAAATCAATACTCAATCTTCAAACCACTTTAAAATAAACAGGCAAAAGAAAAGAAAGTGACATCTAGCGACTTTCTGGTTTCACTTTTACCACGTGTGGATTGCACACTCTATTTTTTTTTGATTTAAGGAACACCTAAGGTGCTTGAATAATAATAAAAATTCTGAATTTGCCATTTACATTTTGGAAACAAATCAATCTTTCGAAAATAATAATGATAAAGGGTTTAAATTTTACAAATACAATTGGTTTAAAATTAGAAACCTTCGAAATGTTAGAAATTAGAACAAATGTTAAAGTCAATTAAATATTATTTATAACCAAATATTTTTTTTAGATAGTCGTCACCAAAATTTATTTTCACATTAATACCTTATCTCTACATATTATAAATTTAATTAAAGTCCTCCGCCGTGTCTGTCTGTCTGTTCACGGTAAACTAAAAAACTACTGAACGGATTTTCACCAATAGATATGGTGATTCATGAGGAAGGCTTGAGTATATAATTTGTCAAGATTTTGTGTAAATTGGTTGACATATATAATCTGTACGTGGTGGAAGCGGGTTAGCAAGCGGACGGTGTGGATTTTAAAGGTTGGGTAACCTTCTAGTAGATGGCATTATGTTTCTTTAGCCACAGCAATGCGTGGTCGGGTCTGCTAGTTGATGATAATTTATTTTTTGCTCTTTAGACATCTTGGATACTTGGATACGCGATTTACGTGTGATAATTTAAAAGTTTTTGAAATGTACGTAAATTCAATAATTTTATTTTTATTTTATTAGAACAGTAATCTTACCCAACCTACTACGTCAATATAATGAAATTATATATACTTAAAAATAATCCTTAGATAAGCGTTTTTCGGAGGAACTTTTAATTTTGGTACATACGACTAATTTGTGTGTCGCCACAAATTCGTTAATTGGTCATTTGTAATTTATATAAGGGCACTAAAAAGCTATTTTTAATGAATTTTTAAATTTTATTTTCTATTTACCCAGTAGGTATGGTTAAATAATTATTTTAGAATTTTCATAAAATGCCATTAATTGCCAAAGTTGAACTCTCATGAAAAATCCAATTTTTAATGGATTATCGTCATCATCATCATTACATAGTATAAAATTTATTATATAATGAATAACAGATCACTTTGTATAAACCACTATATTATAAACAATATCTACATGTTTCGATAACAATGTTATCTTCATCAGGATATGTTAATATAAAGAAAAATAAATGACAAACAAGTATAGACAAATTAGAATAAACTATAACATAGACAAAATATTAAAAAGTAGAGGTGATTAATTACTTACAAATCATAAAAATAGTTATACAAAATTAATTAAGGAAAAATAAAATTGCATTTAGATAATAAAAAACTTTTAAGAACAAATAATTAAAATAATTAGTCTAAATCAAAAAATCAATAATTATAATTAATTGTTAGTATTAATAAGAAAATAAATTTAAAAGATGGCTATTTTAAAAAAATGTTTGGTTATTTATAATATTTAATTTACTATTAATGCTTTTTCTAATTTCTAAATTATCCAATTGTTTGCCCGTAGTGTTAGTATGTAAAATTTTAAGACCTGTATTAATATCAAAAGAATGACTTGTTTCCAAAATATGGTTGTAAAATTCAGAATAATTATTATTATTTAAACATCTTATATGTTCATTAACTCTAATGTTAAAATTTCTAGAAGTTTTTCCAATATAAAAAAGTTACAATCATTACAAATTAATTTATATACCCCAGATTTGTTCAAAAAATCACATTTATCCTTATTATTTAATATATAATTTTTTTTAATTTGTTATTTGTATAAAAAGCTGGCTGTACATTATTTGGCATGTTTTTAGTTATTAATTTTGAAATGTAATAAAATGAAGTCGCTCAAAATATATGTGCGCGTTAATCTTTTAAACTACGCCACGGATTTTCATACGGTTTTCACCAATAGATAAAGTGATTGAAGAGGAATGTTTATATGTATGATACATGTAGATTATATTAGAAAAAGCCCAGAAATTCAAAGAAAACATATTTTTGTGCGATTTAAAACGGCTGGCGGGCTGTACTATAGTCATCTTTGAAAGTCGTTCTACGGAAGAAATTGGAAAATAGATGTCCTAGAATAAGTAGGTATTTGATTTTCCCTTTTCAAATATCCAGTGTTGCATTGCAAGCATTGTATAATTAGTGGCGATCGCTCGCGTTTATCGGTGTTCGGTGTTCTCCAGCCAGTAAAATAAAACGTGCTTTACAGCGCGACGCTATAAAAAGCTATCATCAGTGCGTAAGTTGTAAAAAATTGTTAGTAGTATAAATAACAATATTACATAGTATAAAATGAAGTCGCTCAAAATGTATGTGCGCATTGATCTTTTAAAATAAGCAACGGATATTCATGCGGTTTTCACCAATAGATAGAGTGATTCAAGAGGAAGGTTTATATGTATAATACACGCTCATTATAGTAGATAAAAGCCGATAAATTCAAATATTCAATTCAGGCAGAGGGCAGCGGGCAGCTGGCAAGCGGGTGGTGTGGATTTTATAAAGGTTGGGTAATGGCGTTGTGTTTCGTTAGCCACAGCAACGTGTGGCCGAGTCTGCTAGTATTTTATAATTTAAAACACAAATAATTAAATATAGCACATATTAGATATACTAGATATTTGTTGCCTCAAATTTAAATTAAAGTTATGCAGGAAAAAGGCCTCACAATCATCACTCTTGATACACCTTTCTTGACTTTGTTTTAGGGTTATTTGGCGACTTATTGTCTTAAGGCGAAAATTTCGCTAGAATACCTGATAGACTGGCTGACAACGGAATTCTCAAAAAGGTTTATAGATCAGTAAATTTCAAATTTTCGGTAAAGTAATGGGCAACTTACCAAATATGGTTCCCAGCGAGCTGGCTATCCCACTGCTGATGACCCCGTTGGAGAGAGCGTCAAAGCACGCGCTTAGGGCGCACGCGCACGCGCTGGTCCCGATCTGTGAAACATCATCAATGTTTAAAGTCAAATTTAATTAAAGTTCTAAAATTTAATACGACTTTTGGTTGTCATATAAGAGCCTCGAAATTCGCGTTTGATAATTTGTTTATTAGCTAATTATTTGACAATTATTCGATTGAGTTTCGTTAATAATGTCTTCATTAATTAAATATAATATATTTAAGTACATGTCCAAATCTTGGTGGCTGTATTTTATTTGCTAGTTTAAATTTTAAAATGTAATAGTGATAATTCGTGGGCGTCGCTTTAACTGAGACTAAAACGCGAACGTTGGACGGAGTGTTGGAAACCTTTCTCCTCTTTTAGCCTTCTTTTTGATATTCCGCAGATATTTTACGGAAAATCCAAAAAGCGACCCTCTTTGTAAAATGATAGCTGCTTTTTTTTCAATATAAAATGCTTGTTGCGAAGCATGAAGCTCTCAAAGGCTTTCAAGCCACTCTTTGATGGTTCAACCGTCTAGCAACGCACTGCAAAAACCAACTACTACGTAGGTTATTCAAGCTAGCGTAGCAAGTAGGGAAAGGGCCTTTTGCATTTTGGGAGGTACACCTTTAAGATGAGATATAATACTCGTAAGTTAATTCGAAAATAATTAAAATGAAACTAAAGTAGATGTAGAATACAATAAACAAACAAAAAATATGAATGAATGAATAAAATAATTAAAATGAAATTAAAGTAGATAAATAATACAATACACAAACAAAAAAGAATAAATTTGAACATTAATGAAGAAAATAATTAAAATGAAATTAAAGAAGATAAAAAATACAATAAAAAATGGGTCAGATAAGTTTATAGAAAACAATCGTTTTACGTTATGGACATAAAACAGCTCTACCCAAGATCCATATTACTTAATTTACACAAAAACAACTAAACACCATACAAAGCTACACAAACAATACACAATACCCGAGCCAAAAACAACGAACTTCTCCAAACTCCTTTTTTCAAAACCACCTTCGGGCAAAGACACTCTAAATACAGCTTGCAAACTATACAATACACTACCAACTACGATCAGACAAAGTGACTCCTTTACAAAATTCAAACAAGATATTAAAAAATGGATTATAAGTATTGGACGCCACACTATCACAAATATCTGTAAAACAAATCACACATAGACATAAATAACTATTCACATACAACCTAACCCAGATAAAACAAATGAAAATAATGGAATCCTGTCAAATTTAACCTATAAATAGACTAGGCAGAATTTATTTCATTACTCCATCTCCAACATTTATAAAATAACTCTCTTTAAAAGATTTACCACCCTTACAATCACCCTTCTGTTTTAATTCTATTCATAATATGTATTTTACCTGAAATATCCTTGTAACTACTATATTCATTTATATACCTGTACGCCTGTCTCGACACAGGTATACCCTAGTGAGACAGGCATACAAATAAAACCATTGTAAATATATTTTATTATAGATAAATAAATAAATAAATAAATAAAAAACATACATCTGTATACACCCAGGGCAAATTAGTATATCTTTATTAAAAAATCTGTATTGCCAACGTTTTTTGCTAAAACGTATTAGTTTTTTTATTTGTGTACCTATATGTATTTATAATATTCTACAGTAACTTGCAAGTAAATTACATTTTTATTTATTCGGTTTTATTTATTTGTAACACACAAAATTAATATTGTAAGCGTAAACGCTCACACTTGCTTTTCTGTTATGCTTTTTTTTGTGTACCATATTTATTATTATTATTGTATTTTTATGTCCGCATTATATTTCACAAATTTGTACTAAATTCATTACAATTTCTTACAACTGCATTTATTATGTTATACTTAAATACTGTAATCAAATGTAAAATTTTCCGGTTATATAAATAATAATAAAGGGCAATAAATAATAAATAAAAACATCAGAGTGTGCAGTTCACATGCGGTAGAAGTTAGAAAACTAAAGTAGACAAGAGTGAGGAGGCTGCGAAACACACCACAAAGAGAAGATCAATAGGCTTCGAAGCAACGCACAAAGAGGAGACCGATTAAACTATCTCATTCTCTCACAGGCTAAATCCTATAGATGTATGTGTGTTGTCTTTTTTAGTGTCGCTGTTTTTCGTTTCATTGAGTTTCAAGTTAAAACGGTGCGAAAGAAATTTTCACTTCCATAAATCTCCTAAAAATCGAAATTTGAGTTAAGTAAGCAGATATATGTAAAAGAGAGTGAACGAGTTTTGTGTGGTCGGCTGTTGTACGGAAACTCTTTCTCGGTCAGTGTGCGAAGTCACGTCGCTGTGGGTTTAAGCATGGGAAAACGCGAATCATATGTCCTCTCTGAGGAACAAAGAGAGCTTTCGCCTTCAAGCCTGCCACGAATTGAAAAATCAGGTGAAAGAAGACCCAGGTTTTTTCCATTGGTGATGAGTGATGAGTTATGAGTCATGGTGGTGTGGGTACGATCCCGAAGCCAAGCAACAATCAAGCCAATGGAAGAGTGCACTTTTTTCTGCTCCCTAGGATGAAATGGAAATATTTTCACACTGTTCAAGTGATACAAAAATCACTGGGGAGCCATAAAGAACAATCCATTCGGAGGGTTTCAAAATTATTTTGAGCAGTGGAATAAAAGGTTGGACAAGTGCATAAACTCTATTGGTGAACGTTTTAAAGGCGACCAAATTTTCGTGTAAAAATATTGAAAAATAAAAAAGTTATAAAGAAAATCCCGTTACTTTTGGGTCCCCCGCCAATAATGCAGAAAAACTTGTAGTTAATTAAACAAAATGTTAATGTTTTCTGGGTAACTAAGAGAATATTTAAAAATGTCACAGTAATATACCGAACTGTTATGCCTCTCTGTAAAATTAATTCATTTAATTTACTTGGTCGTTATGTTTAAATGGTCTGGCGCTCTTCCTAGATTTATTATCTACATTAGAATTATTTAACAATGTGACATTTAAATTTAACTCTAGAAATCATTTCCGAGTTTCTACAATGCCCTGAGATATTTATTTAGAGTCTTATTTATTAATTTTATTTTATTTATATTGAAAACATTATTCAATCTACATATTTAATATTAATCTAAAGCCACATATTTTATTAACATAATAAGACTTTAATTTAGTAGTAGGATTGACATTTTAATTCAGGCTCCTATTCTTTATTCACTTCCATATCACATTAATTGATACTTATTTCAAAGTTATTAATACCCTGCAACCTAAATAATTTCGTTCAAGTTGTTTTAAATTTCTTTGTACGCCCGCAGTTCTCCTTTCAAGGTGGCATTTTCCATTTGCAGCTTCCGACATACTGCCAGATTTCGCATGCTTTTGAGGTAATTTTTGCTATTTGGTCCTTACCAAAATTATTACCAGAGCCAAGATTTACCTTGTTCATAGCTACGCCTGTCGCGTGATATGCGTTGGCGTTAAAAGTTTTGACATCCATTGCGAAAGCACAATAAATATTTAATTAAATGAAGACAACATTAGCGAAAATCTGAAAACAGAAAAATAATAAAAAGATATTGTCTTCATTTAGTTAAATATCACAACATGAGGTTAAAATTAAAAATAAGTACTTACTTACTTTAGAACCACCCGTTTTACTTCGCAGTCTCGACTTGCGGTTAAACATTAAGTTCTGCGCTTGACAGACGTCAGCGATGAGGATTTACTTAAAATTATTTTCATTTTTGCTCTGTTGGCACAGGGACACTAACAGAGGTTACAACATTTTAGTTTTACTAAAATTAAGGCTAATTGTTAATGTTGAGTGTCGTTTTAGTGTTAAGATTGACTTTCTAGTAGTAAATAGGTTTATTTATAATCATTGAAGACAATGTTAGCGACCCTAAAACGAAAATTTGAAACGGAAAAATTTGAGGTTTGACTCATTAAATTATTATTTT